>CM073491.1:1738750-3190000 GCA_037074585.1 Biancaea sappan
TTTAGAAAATGATTACCTTGCAGGTGTTATTTGATATCAGGTCCCTCTTGATCTCTAAGGGCACACCCTTGGTATGAAGAACTGGCCTATTATGAATATATGTCTTAAACTCTTGTCCAAAAGTTTAAACAAAACAATTAGCAAAAACGCATTTATATATATATATATATAGATATACACACACTATAACATTGCTATCATCACATTAATGGGTACACTAATTTATTTATCAATGCATAAAAGTGTCATACCTTTTAAATATTTAGTGGCAGTAAATCAATTTGTGTTTCATTTCTTCCTGCAAGAATCTTTTAAAAGAGTTTTATCATTGTCTTAAATTAATCTTTCTAAAAGTTGTATTTATTTTTTAAAAAAATTGAATTTACATTGTATCCTAATTTTGATCAAGTCGTTATAGATTTCGCTTTAAGTATTTTTCTTTATATTGAAATTTTATGTATTTAGCTAAATAGAGTTTATACTCTTGATTAAATTTTAATTGTAAAACTAAAACAAGTAAATATATAAAATGTTTTTTTATATGTGTGAGTGTAAAATGTAATTGATAAATATGTGTGCTTATGCATTGATTCCCTTTATGTAAATTAGTGATTAATTATTGTTGGTCTAAATTTCCTGAGATAAATACATTTGTAAAATTAAGAATAAAATATAAAATGTCCTCTTAAGCTTTGAGTCATTTGTGAATAGTCTCTTAAACCTTTTCAACTAAAATGTCCCTCAACTTTCATACTCAGAAAATAAATTATTCTATCTACTTTTCTTTTAAAAAAATGATGCAAAATTAGGAGGCAGTTTTCTTTATTTTTAAATTTATGGTCAATATGTTAGATTTGGAGACAAACAGGATCTTGCCTTATTAATTTTAAAAAATCTTTATATGATGTCTAGGTTAATCATTAATTAATAGATAGAATGACATATTTTTCAAAGTATGAAAGTCAAGGGACTTACTTAATTTTGAAAAAGTAGGGCCCATTTACAAATAACTTAAGATTTGAAAATAACAAATCATTTTCCCCTAAAATTGATAATATGAACTTCTTTTGGGATAAAATGAAATAAATTTTTTTTTGTACTCAGGTGAAATTATATTATGAAGATATGTTATTAAAATTACATCAATCATTAAATTAGTGAAGATAATTGTTCAAAATTCACTGGTCCAACATAAGTACATGCTTTTAACGTTATACATATATAAAGAAAAAAATCAATATAAGAAATAATAAACAAGTAAATATTACATAACAATTTGACACGTTTAAACCTTCAACAAAAAATGGGTATCCGGACCCCAAGGGCCAAACTGTACAGTTTCCTCATTGAGCATGGGTATTTGGTCATCCTTGCTTGGTAAAATTGTACGGCTTGTACCACTTCCTCAACTGAATGAACTTATTTTAAGGAGTCTTATTATTTCAATGGTTAACGGTTTGATTGTAAATCAAGTCGACAATTGTTTGCTTGTACTGTGGCAGTACCGAGGGTGTTTAGTGTTTAATACTATCAAAATAAGATGCCACTAATTCAATTTACATTAAGCATCCAACTAGGAATTGACCAGACTTCAGGAAAGGGAATTAGCACTATGATCATTTTATCAAATATGATGACCTGTCCAAATACAAATGATAAAGAAACAGAAAAGATCTTCAATTCGCTCGTATGATTGTTTACGATTGTCCAATTACGTTGGCAGCAGCAAGATAATGTCATATGTCATCTCATTAACAACTTTTTAACAATCTCATCAACAGAACTTGAGGCCAGAACCAATCCGAAAGCAAAGTTCTACTCTTACAAAACACTGCATTGACATTATAATGCAAGAAAACTGAATAATTGTATCAAATAGATCTTATTTCATCATATAGGATGCTATCCACTGAAAGTCACAGTATCTTTCTGCCCTGATTTTACAGATTTTAAAACAAAATGAACATCAAGCAAGCCGACCATCTCCAATTCAAAAACCAAGCATCCTGTCCACACATTAAAAAAAGCATCATTTATGAACCATCTGATATAAAAAGAAAATACTTAACTCCAATTGTTTATATTTTTGCTATCAGGTTCTCTAATTAAAACATAACAAGTGTATGATTCTTTAGTTAGAAAACAACCAATGTATGATCTTTAAAAAATAACTACATATATTTTATAACTCAGTATTGCATGATTGGTTATAAACTTATTTCGGATGTTCTATTTTTAGTAAAAAAAAAAAAAACTTAATAGCAAAGATTCAGGGAATTGTATACAAGTCATGTCCAATATAAAAATGCCATATAAAGGATAGATCACAATATTAAGGAATTTAGAGAGGAAGAAAGAGAGCTGAGAACACTAAGTATTATCAATTACTAACATCTTACAGCCCCTCCTTCCCCTCCACGGTTATCAAAGGAATGAAGAAAAAATATGACCTTTAACATACGACACTAATAATAGAAACATGCAGGTTATGTTTTTATCAAAACTAATTATAAAAGAACGTCAGTCATACTATACCAGGAACTGAGTACTACGGAAAAGTTGCTTTTACAAGATTACACACATACAGCTAAGTGCAATAGAACTTGGATGAATAGTAGAGCTAAATTCCTTCATTACTTTCCTAACCCATCAAAGTCCAAAACACTTTTCAATAAATTACCCAATCCTTATTATCTTCCCCAATTTGAGGCTATTGGCAGCTAGAGTTAATGCCAGGTCAGTATGCAGATTTTGAAAGGCCATACCACAGTTGAAATTGACTACCTCAGAGCTCCGGGCAACACAAACATAAGATTTATGTGCCTTTGAACATGATAAGTTCGGCCAAAAGAAAATATTAAAAAGCATAATCAATTTTCTTGAGTCCAACAACTTAAACTTGATGTATCCTCAATGATGAGGGAAAGAGACTGCAATTAAGATATTCAAACTGCTCTAAAACCCAAGAACTAAAAGCGCAAAACGAGTAACTTAATTTAATGCATGGAGCGAAGGACCCTTAAAGATGTGTAAACAAACGACCAAGATGTGTTGCAATGACAACACAAATACTAGCAAGATGATGAGACCTAAGCAAGAATTCAACTCTTTTTACAAACACAGACAGAGGTCACAGCCATAGCCATGTGAGCTAGGAGAAGGATCCCATGAAAATCTGTAATAAAGGATGAGGAAAGAATATTTGAAGTGATATGGATAGGGATAATTATATGTAATTCTAGGTTGTTCTTGAATATTTATTTTAGGCATCCGTTTGTCTAACAGGATTTATTTATTTTGGGTGTTAAGTTATTTTAGATTTATCTACTTATTCTCTTTTTATTTCTTTGAGCTTCCAAAGTAAATAGCCCTCAATAGATGTTTGATGACAGACTATGATTAAATAATATCTGACCTAATTTTCAGATCTCTATATATATCTCTCTTCTCTCCCCTTCTCCTCCCTCTCCTATCTATTTCCCCCATCTTCCCTTTTCCCAAGTCACCATTCTACATCTCTATGGGAAGAAGACAAAATAAGTAACCTATACTACACCCTCATTTTTTTTTTTTATATCATTAATTGAATTTCGTTTGTTGATTAGGACAAAGTTCCATAAAAACACCGGCCTTTTTTGAAATATCATGAACAGTTCCTGTAGGTTGAACGCCTTTTTCAAGGAAATATAGAAGTTTTGAAAATTCCACAAAACCTTCCAGTCATTACTAAGCTAATTTAAGACAAGTCAAAACCCTACAAAAACGAAGGACAAAAAATGTTCAGAAAATGGGAAGAGGGAGGAGGGAGACTTGTGAGATCTCATTCCTTAAAACAGATTTTAAACTAAGGGTGATTTTGGTAGTTATTGACATATTGCTACCATAAAAATGTTCAAAGAAGCTACTGCTAAAAGTTGATTTCGCAAACTGCAGAAGAAATGGCATTCAAAAATCCCTTGTACAGATTAGCTTATATCACTTAGCAAAATTTGGTAGATCAGTGGCTGCATGCAAAAGAACCATATAATATGCAATATTAAAAATTACAAATAATAATTTTCTTCTTCTCTAATATGCAATACTAAAAATTACAAATTATAATTAAGAAAAAAGTGCCTTAAACAATGTAACTTGATAAGAAACTTTTAGTACAACAAAAAAAAAAAAAAACTGGGACTTGTTTTCAAAAGCGCCTTAATAGGGTAACAATTTTACAGAAGCAGTTGCAGCTGAACATGTACAACAAAAAAAAAAAAAAAAAACTGGGACTTGTTTTCAAAAGCGCCTTAATAGGGTAACAATTTTATAGAAGCAGTTGCAGCTGACATGTTCACCAAACACTTGAAACTTCTGCTTTAAAAAAAAGTAAATAGATGCTCCCCCTCTCCCCCTCTCTTATTTCGCTTTCTTCTGAAAGTAATATGAATCTCATCATATCCCAGACATGAAAGTAAAGGTAGTATTAATTATGTAATACGGTTGGAGAAAACCAGTCACCCCCCAAGTCTTTCTTATATCTATTAGACAGCCAACTAGGTGAAACAGTGATTATAATCAGGCATATCCTAAAGAATGAAAGAGCAGAGCACCACAGCAAGATTTTAGAAACATCAGGGCTAAGTTGTGAAGGACCATATAGACAGGAATAAGCATGCTTAGCCAGAACTTTAAACTATAATTCTGACGTCTATCATGCTTAGGTACACATGCAAGATTAATGTTTAAGGCATAACATGAGTTATAGGGTCAATATAAGATAACTTAAACACAGGAATTTGATTATCCCTGGTCGAGTGTTAAGGTCGAGGCCAATTAAACACGATAAGCATAGCTGACTAACCAGTGCCACCCAAATCATAACCCAGCATTTTACACCTACAATCATTATGCGAAGGAAGAAGAAAAGTTTCGAACCACCTCATCTCAAGGTACCCAAATCAGGAACCACAGTGATTTAGAAGCTGTATCAGCAGATATATTTTCCCTAGAAGGTTACTGAAACAACATTCCTATCAAAACTCTTCTAAGAAACAAGTACACAGACAGTTTATAAATGAAATCGCAAAACCATAACATTCATTATATTTGATTGTCCAAAATCAAACCACTAAACAGGTAACGGAAAATCACAAAACCTCACATACACAATCGTCAATTAGAATTGAAAAAGCATCACACAAATTGAAACTTCACAACAACATCCGAATCAATCAGCATTCCAATTCATTGAGACACAAACCTGAAACAATCAATGACGGACAAATCAGTGTCCACCGTGACCATGTTCCTGGGCGTGTTGTTGGTGTTCAAGGTGACGGCGTTCCTGGGGGAGCGCAACGAGGTAGGAGAAGATCATTCCCCCAAAGCAAACATGGTACACGGGTACAATGGAGTCGGTCTCTATGTACTTGGCGTGATAGTTGTCCAATCCTCTCTGAAAAGCCTTCTTGACGTAATCGACGGACATCATCGGCTTCAGATGGTTGGGCAGCTCCTTCACCTTCAAACCCTTGATCTCGTTGTAGAAGTTCCTCATCGCCATTGTACAAGATTGATCGCAGCGATTGGAATCGCAGGTGAAGAAACCCTAAACCTGGAAACGGATGATCTGAAAATGAGCGAACACCTCTGACTCTGAGCGAGGAGAACTTTAGTAGGGTGAGAAATGATTTTAAAATAATAATAAAATAGAAAATTCTTATATATAAAGAGATTCGATTTGATAATTTGGATGCGTTTTGTTTAGACAAAAATAAGTTTTGACTCAAGGTAATCTTTTTCAAATATAACTTTATAATTTTTCAGAAGCATGGGTCAATTTTAATTTTAAATAAAAATATTTTTTTTATTTCTAACGTTTGTTTTGATTTTTAATTTTATCCATAAAAATTTTAGTTTGTTGATTTTGTTTCACATTTTTTTATTTTAATTTTGTCTCTAAAAAAATATTGTTTACATATTTGATGAGAAATGTTAATGTGGACATCTTCAAATGACATTTCACGATTAATATGTCATACTAATTGATTTTAATTTTAATTAAGTGTCTAATTTTTTTTACAAATATTTTGGTTCCTGAAAGTTTATCTTGTGTAACACAAAACAATTCTTGAATATCAAATTATCATATAATGTGACATATCAATAAACAAAATAATTTTTAAATGTCACGTTATTGCCATCGACAAATAATGACACATTGTGACAATAAAGTTAGAGAGACCATTTTATATAAGGCAAAAGTATACTTTACGTCTGTCACATCCCAAAAATTGAGCATGTGAAAAGATACTAATCATTTGATAAAATTCTCAATCATACGTTATTTACATATATTCTGTAAGGTTTTACATTCAACCTTAATCATTCATTCCACACTACAGAATTATATTCATCTGATAAGCAAATATAGACATACATAGTCTGATATTTCTATCTCATCGCAAGCCTAGGAGACCTATAAAAAGTACAGAGTGTTTCTAGTATCCACATTAATAAGTACTGGTATCCCACCAGACAGAAATAGAGAATAATCCCAAGGGGCTTCTAATCTTCCAACGGATACTCTTCTTCTTTGTTTTCTGTATCTGAAAAAAATAATCATAGGGAGTATGAGTTTATTTAAAAACTCAGTAAGTAAATAACTGTATTATATAAAATATCAAAAGTACAAATACCACATTTACTCATATAATTAATTGTCTTATACATCGAGTAGTATGAGACTCTAACCCTTTCAAACTCATGAATAAGATTTCATATATATACACCGAGTAGTATAGGACTCTAACCCTTTCAAACTCGTGAATAAGATCTCAAAGGTATACACCGAGTAGTATGGGACTCTAACCCTTTCAACTCATGTATAGGTTTCATAGATATGCACTGAGTAGTATGGGACTTTAACCCTTTCAAACTCGTGTATAAGATTTCTTAGATATACGCCTAGTAGTATGAGACTTTAACCCTTTCAACTCGTGTATAGGTTTCATAGATATGCACTGAGTAGTATGAGACTTTAACCCTTTCAAACTCGTGTATTAGATCCCGTAGATCTTTACTCATTAATAAATAGTGAGAATTTATCACATAGTACAATTGTCATGAAATAAAATAATTTCTACATACTCTTATTTCTACCGATCATCATATACTCCCATATGAAAAATTGATTATCCAAATAATATTGTAAATGAGACTTATATTGTACTTTGACTAGTAATATCAAATTAGCTGAGCAAGGTTATTCACTCACCTTGATGTTTGTCCAAGTTTACCTTGTTCCACACTAGAATTTGTGTAGGAAAATTTCCTAGTAAAATATATTACAAGGAAACATAAGAAAGGAAACAAAATCACGAAAATACGCAAAATTTTCTGATTGCTACAGTAACGGTTTGCTACAGTGCCGGTTCGCTACAGTACGTTGACTACTACAGTACCGTTAACTGCCGACACTACAGTACTGCTACAGTACCCGAAGAAAATTTTCCAGATTTTTTTTTCCGAAATTTCTGGTCGCTACAGTAACTCGAAGAAAAATTCCAGATTTCCAGTTGCTACAGTACTTCGAATTTTGCAGAAAATCTGTCAAAAAATTCATCCTTTCCTTTCTTTTGATTCAAAACCAGAATCTCAACTCTTTTAACCGATTATAACTCAAATATAACTTCTAAAACAACTGAGATTCATGAATTATCATCAAAATCTTCAAGAACAAAACCTCCTCTGATCTTCTACATAAACTGAAATTTAAGGAAAATAATGAGATTAAAGCTTACCTTTGATCCTTACAAAGCTTTTGAACCGAACAAATAATCAAAACTCTGAAGATCAAGGAAAGGATTTGAGAAGAGAGTGAAGAAACGAGAGAAAGTGAATTTACTATTCACTTTAGCTGCTTCGATCGTGAGAAAAAAATAAGGGGGTACTATTGAAACTTTATATTAAATATTTCTAATGGGTTATTGAATAACCCATGGGTATCCATAACCCAACATCCAAACCCATCCAATCAATTTACATTAAATGGACTAATTGACCATTTTTAAACCACTTTTCCATGAATTTCACCATTCTTAGAATATATCCCACATGATGCAAATATTCAGTCCAGTCATTTAACTCAATTTTCATAAATAATATTCAAAGAGAACAATTAAATATGAAAATTAAAAATGACCAAAATAAATAACTAAAGTAACGTTGTAAAATTCTAAAATACTCTTAAGCGAATTATATTCTGAAATTAACGGGTATTACAACGTCTCTAAAGTTTACCTTGATTTTTATTTATGCCCATGAACTTTTTTTTGTATCAAATGTCCTACATTTTTTAAATTGTTACATATATACTTTTTTTTAACGTCGTCAATGAATTAATGGAATTGCTAATGTGACACATGACGTGACTGAAATATTTGTCACGTCATGTGACACGTGGCCACATATTGGAAAATGATCAAAATGTCTCTGAGACCTTTCTGTGACATATTTCAAAAGTATGGGCCAATCAAATTGTGACATATGGCACTAGAGTGCCCATGTCACCAGAAACACATGGCACCAACTACATAGTGACACATAGCACAATTATATGGTGACACATGACACTCTTTTTGTAATACCCATGAAAAAAATAAAATATAAATATTTGTTTACAAACTACTGTTACTATTTCAGTATACGGTACTGTTCACCTGTATAATACTATTTACGTATATGATACTGTTCACTTATACAATTGAAATATCAAGTACTATGTCACATCCCAAAAATTGAGCATGTGAAAAGATACTACTCATTTGATATAATTCTCAAACATACGTTATATACATATATTCTGTAAGGTTTTACATTCAACCTTAATCATTCATTCCACACTACAGAATTATATTCATCTGATAAGCAAATATAGACATACATAGTCTGATATTTCTATCTCATCGCAAGCCTAGGAGACCTATAGAAAATACAGAGCTTTTCTAATATCCACATTAATAAGTACTGGTGTCCCACCAGACAGAAATAGAGAATAAACCCAAGGGGCTTCTAATCTTCAAACGGATACTCTTGTTCTTTATTTTCTGTATCTGAAAAAATAATCATAGGGAGTGTGAGTTTATTTAAAAACTCAGTAAGTAAATAACTGTACTATATAAAATATCAAATGTACAAATACCACATTTACTCATATAATTAATTATCTTATACATCGAGTAGTATGGGACTCTAACCCTTTCAAACTCATGAATAAGATTTCATAGATATACACCGAGTAGTATGAGACTCTAACCCTTTCAAACTCGTGAATAAGATCTCATAGGTATACGCCGAGTAGTATGGGACTTTAACCCTTTCAACTCGTGTATATGTTTCATAGATATGCACTGAGTAGTATGGGACTTTAACCCTTTCAAACTCGTGTATAAGATTTCTTAGATATACACCGAGTAGTATGGGACTTTAACCCTTTCACACTCGTGTATTAGATCCCGTAGATCTTTACTCATTAATAAAATAGTGAGAATTCATCACATAGTACAATTGTCATGAGATAAATAATTTCTTCATACTCTTATTTCTACTGATCATCATATACTCCCATATGAAAAATTAATTGCTTATTATCCAAATAATATTGTAAATGGGACTTATATTGTACTTTGACTAATAATATCAAATTAGCTGAGCAAGGTTATTCACTCACCTTGATTTTTGTCCAAGTTTACCTTGTTCCACACTAGAATTTGTGTAGGAAAATTTCCTAGTAAAATATATTACAAGGAATCATAAGAAAGGAAACAAAATCACGAAAATACGTAAAATTTTCTGACTGCTACAGTAACGGGTTGCTATAGTACGGTTTGCTACAGTAACGGTTCGCTACAGTAACGTTGACTGCTACAGTACCGTTGACTGCCGACACTACAGTAACTGCTACAGTACCCGAAGAAAATTTTCCAGATTTTTTCCCGAAATTTCTGGTCGCTACAGTAACTCGAAGAAAAATTTCAGATTTTCAGTTGCTACAGTACTTCGAATTTTGCAGAAAATCTTTTAAAAAAATTCATCCTTTCCTTTCTTTTGATTCAAAACCAGAATCTCAACTCTTTTAACCGATTATAACTCAAATATAACTTCTAAAACAACTGAGATTCATGAATTATCATCAAAATTTTCAAGAACAAAACCTCCTCTGATCTTGTATATAAACTGAAATTTAAGGAAAATAATCGGATTAAAGCTTACCTTTGATCCTTACAAAGCTTTTGAACCGAACAAATAATCAGAAATTCTGAAGATCAAGGAAATGATTTGAGAAGAAAATGAAGAACTGAGAGAGAAATCTTTTCTGCTTCCTTCGGCTGAGTGAAAAAGTGAGGGTTACTATTGAAACTTTATATTAAATATTTCTAATGGGTTATTCAATAACCCATGGGTATCCATAACCCAACATCCAAACCCATCCAGTCAATTTACAATAAATGGATTAATTGACCATTCTGAAACCACTTTTCCATGAATTTCACCATTCTTAGAATATATCCCTCATTGTGCAAATATTTAGTCCAGTCATTTAACTCAATTTTCATAAATAATATTCAAAGAGAACAATTAAATATGAAAATTAAAAATGACCAAAATCAATAACTAAAGTAACGTTGTAGAATTCTAAAATACTCTTAAGCGAATTATATTCTGAAATTAACGGGTATTACATACTAGATGCGGTTTGGTCATAAGAGAAAACTAGAAAGAAGTTCGTAGGAAAAAATGACGTTTTATGTGTAAAAATACCCTCAGGGACTAAAGTGAAAGGACTGAATTGAAAAGAAACTTAAAGGTTTAAGGTGAAATGATAGTTTTCCCCTTAAGTTTTCAATAGTAAGCCGCCTGCGACTTTTCCGTAGTTGCACAGTAACTGTAAATGATTAACGTGGATTTCAAATAGTACCCTTGACTTTTGCTATAAATAGGCCCTTCCATTTCACTTCTAAACTCACACCTTCAACTTCTCTTCTTCTCTCCTTAAGTTTCTCTTACTCCAATGTTAGGCTTATGAGATTTTGGGCATTTTCTTTTCAGCTTAGGTAAGGATACTATGCCCTTTCTATGTCTTTCAAATTTTAGAAGTTAATTTCTTAAGTATGCTCTGTGGTTGCGGTTTTGGCCGATCTTCCACATCAGAAAAAATGTCCTTAGCTGTTTATATGTTATTTTGATTCTCTGATTATCGAAATAGAATGTAAACTGTGAATAATACATGTTTAGGAAAGTTCTGGCTAAGGAAAGACCTGATTTTTAAGTGTGTTCAGTGTGACCCTCCACTCTTTCTTGGGAACTTACCTGGTGTACTCTTTTACAGATTGTATTCTCTATTTCTGGTATGAATAGTACCCGTACGTATGAATAGTAATCGTATGAATAGTAACCGTACATATAAATAGTATTCGTACGTAAAATAGTATTCATACGTATGAATAGTGATCGTATGTACGAATATTATCCGTATATATGAATAGTACTGTATATATAAACAGTATCTGTATGAAAACAATCCTAACTTGTTTTTTCTAATCTTTCATGAAAATCTCTGTAGCGGAATACTGAAATTCATCTGTGTACTCTTGTCTGTAACGACTTAGAGAAGTAATACTCGTACGGAATTCAGGTGAGTGAAACGACCCCGTTTTAATAGAGTTTTAGCATTACTGGTGATAAAAAGTATGTCGTAGGACACTCCCAAGATTCATATGGGGAAATTAGATTCAGAATGACGAATCTAAATGAGATAATTAATCCATAAGTATGGATAAAATGAAATAAGTATCTTATGATGATTGTGAAGTTTAAATGTTTTCAAAAACGGATTAATTGTTATCTTGATATGTGGTTTATAAATCTATAATATAGTTATATATTATACCTATGGATGAATATTATATTGAGCTTCTGATTATGATATGAAATGCTATTGATTGTGATTGAGCGGGACAGTACCCCCTCTCACGGCAAGACGGAAAACCCGGTTGACAGGGTGTCTTGACCAATGAGTGTGGAGACAACGATTCCCTCAATAGGGATATAGCCCGGATTGGTGATAAATCCGTGAGGCGCCCTAGCTAAGAGGATGAGGTTGTGCGTCATGGCGGAAATATACATAATTGGTGAGCCGGCCTGTGTGCGCTCTCCGGGATATATTGCCATTGACGAGTACTAGTAACGTTTGTTGAATTGGATGAATTTTTATGTAAGAGGATGATGTTGTGCGTCATGGCGGAAATATACATAATTGGTGAGCCGGCCTGTGTGCGCTCTCCTGGATATATTGTCATTGACGAGTACTAGTAACGTTTGTTGAATTGGATGAATTTTTATCTTCTGTCTATTGGTTGAGTATGAGCCTTCGGATATACTTGCATGACTGGTAATGTATTTGAATTTTATTAATACGAGGCCGATTCGCTCATTGAGTTTAAAAGCTCACATTGTTTGTACAACCTTTTTGTTCAGATCAGGTTGCCAGCGAAGAATATCTGCTAGAGGAGTATATCACTTTGGACCTTCCCGTTGTCGGGTAGACCCCTCTTTTGTTATAGATTATGTTGCTCTGTAATCGTCTAGGACATCTAGGTCAGGGGTTTGGCATTTGGTTTGTATGTCAGCATAATAATGTATTTTATATTGAGAATCTATTATTATGTGCAAATCATCTCTATGAATTTCAAATAAGAAAATTTGATATATTTTCTTCAGGAATGGTTATTTTGATAATGACTAAACTCATGGGTAGAATTTATCGAAAGGCTTACAGTGATGAGAGATTCATCATTGTGCCAGTCATGTGCCCAGAAAACGGGTCGTGACAAAGTTGGTATCAGAGCAATGGTTGTTAGGTTTCCTAGTGATTACAGAGCAAGGTAACCTTAGTAGGACCTCCTCTATCGTTGTGAACCGGGCACAACTATAGAGTGACGGCTCTACTGAAGGTCCTGTAGGATGTTTCCATTTCCTTTCCCCTTCGAGACTTATCTCTTCTTAGGAAGTATGTTCTCAGTTTTAGTTTTAGACAGATGTGGCCACACTTTTGAACTTAGTAAAGGAAAGGTTATTACTTGTTTTGATTCCGTTGCTGTCGGATCAAAATTTTATATGGTGGATTTTATAAGCTGAATTCATGATTGATTTTGTGTAGCTATATTATTTTAGAGTACCAGCCAATAAAAGAAACCACTTGCATTAAAAAAAAAACTGAAGGATTACATTGCAAAAAAAAAAAGAAGTTTACTCATGCATGAGTAATCTAAAAGCGAGGTGGTCTTGGATTAGGAGGGTTGTATTGTATCATCACCCCTCGACCATTCCTTGGAGCAAGAGACATAGCAATGTCGCGGAGGGTAGTGTAAATTCCATTCATACAATCAATACTTCTTTGCTGTTGATTGCAGAAGCACTGGGTGGACCAATAGAAGAACCTATCTATTCTCGAAGTCATTGCCGCATTATTACGTTTGGTTAACTTCTCCAGGTCCTCTATCATCTTCTTGAGAATCTTCACCTCCTGCTCTAAACAGGCGATTTTGTCCTCTGAGCTATGGCCTGTGCTAATCTCCTCGGCCTCCTCAATCTTCTTCATCCTCTTCTCCTTTTGATTTTCTTGAGATCCCTCGAGAGGTCTTTTGCCCTTGTCCCTGCATAAACTTAAGTTTAAGTCAAGTTCTTCTTCCTTAGCCTCTACTGTGAGATCAATGTACTTCCTTGAGGCCATGATTTGGAAAAATTTAGAAATTTTTGTAAGAGTATGAGGCGAGAGGAATACTGGGGGATTGTAGGCTCAGAGATTATTACTCTTTGTGGTGTGGTAACTGAGAACGCTGAGAAGGTTTTTATAGAGAAAAAATTTGGACTAAGAGACAAAGAAGATATCTCTTCACCGCACCCCTACACGATCAACCTATGGATTTCTGCAAGCTAGAAGCCAGAAGTCTAGGGTAGGCGTGCACACCGATAGCGCGTTGCATTAATGCCAAAACCACGAAAGTCAGTATTCGGTGGATTTGCGGCCGATTTTACTTGGTTTTTCCATTTCTCCCGTTGGCATTTTTCGAAATTCAAAGAAGTTGACGATAGAGCCATTAAAGATTGCCTTGGATGCTTTTATGATGAACTGAAATGTATTTTTCTGTTTTATTGTGTTGTTCTTAAGAGCCTTCAGTTGAGTATAATATACATAATAGATTGAATCATGTTGTAATTACATGTATGTATGTTATTCATGCATAATGAGTGAAGGCTACGATCAAGGAGAATATGTGATAATCCTACATATACTCATAGAGAATGAGAAATCAAAATGACTTGGATAGAATGAAATATGTAGAGGATAATACATCTTCATGGTTACACATACTTACATATAATGCTCTCGTGGGCAAATGAAAGGCAATGTTTCCTTGCATCATGATAATACTTGATACATGTGCCGTAAGCAGTTAACTTTGTTTTAAAATATATATATATTTACATATATTATGTGTAAGTCCAGAGTAAAAACACCGATTAGAATCTAAGATACGGCCAATATGAGACTACCCGATCATAGAGTGATATCGTGATCTGAGATTACACTATAAGACAAGTATAGAGTGAGGAAATTATAGATTGAAACGGCGATTAGTCGAAAATTTTGAGAAAGGTCAAGATTAGCCGAAAATTTTTTTGAGGAAATCTTTGACTTATGTTAATTGCATTAAATTATATTTACTATTTACTTGCATGTCCGACATTAATTGCTGGCATTGCGACGTATGTGATCTGTAAACCTTATAGCGAACGGCGTGTAGGTTGTGGTGGCTTTAGCTCCAGGGGCTTCGGGTTGTCTATAAATCTTGTATGCCCGTTACCCTACTCATCGCACCAAGCAAACCTACTTCTTTCATTAGATACCTATTTCTCAATCTCCATTCCTTTCTCATTCAAAGTTATTTCTGAGATCCCTAGAGAAATGGCCGATAATAAGTCTTTCAACTTGAATTTTGAGACTGGCAATGTAGAGATTGATTTAAATCTAAGTCTCGGAGACAATAAAGGGAAGAGACTTGTAGACAGGTCACCAGAAATTAAGAAAAGAAAGAGGGATGTAATAGAGTTGGAGGAGGACAGTACTGCAACATCCTCAGAAAATAAGCTTGCATTCCTGGAACGTAAGATCGAAAATCTGGAGCGTAAGATAGAGAGCCTGGAATACAAGACAGAGGACCAGAAGCGACTAATAAATCGTCTCTTTGAAAACCAAGAGAAACTGATAAACCGTCGTTTCGGAGAACTGGCTAATCGAGTTTATAGACATTCAATGTTTGCAACTCAAAATTTTCGTGACCAACAAGCAAGGTGTATTGACTGTATGAACGGAGTAACTTCTGCTCTTCGCCAAATTTCTCAGGCGCTTCCTCCAGAAACCCTTTCTAGGCTGCAACGATTAGCTTCCTCATTAAGGTCTGAAGCACCTTCCTCTTCTAGACCCGGAGCACCTTTTACATTTCAAAAGCCTCCTCGTCCTTAATTTATTCTTTCTTTTGTTGGTACCTAAAGCTATATTTGGTCTACGCTTTGTGTATTAAAATTATCGATGTACTAGAAATAAAATTTAAGTTTATATTTAGACATTCTTTGTAGTGATTCCTTTTACTGAAAGAACTTGAGGAATGAGAAGATATTGGACTTGTTATATTTCATACTTGATTATGAAAATTCTAAAGCAAAGTATGGTAATATCCTTTTGACTGAGCAAAGTTACTAAAATGATATTTCATTACACTTCTGAACTATGGAGGAGTGCAAAATAAGTATTTTATGAACCTATACATAGAGAACTATGGGTTTGCCCTAATCATTGAAGGGATACAACTCTATATGAGTCATTGAGGTGAGAGGAATTTCTATATATATTTATTTTATAATTATGCGTGAGGAGTATGTTATTTACTTAACACATTTTCTAGAATTGTTCTTCTTAGAGATTTATGTAATGATTTCATTTTATATGACACCTTCAGCTGAGAGTGTCGCCTTAAGGTAGAAGGATCGTCTTTGGGCAAGAGTATTACCTATGGCCAAAATGATGCCTTCAGGTGGAGTACTTGTATTCGTAAAAGTTATAAGTTATGTGTGTGATAACTTGTGTCCTGATATTCAGTATAAACTGGAAAGACCATGTGTCACTTTTGAGAAGACACCTATTTGAGGTTTTACATAGAGACAGAGTTCGTCTCTGATCAGATGGTTTAAGTTTGGTAAAGGTTACGAGGATGAGACACTTTATGGTACAAAAGGTTGTGGAGAAGATCAAACTGATGAAGAAGAGATTACTTGCTGTTTAGAAAAGGAAAAAAAAAATTCCTATGAAAATTATTGATAATGCGGTCTAGAGTTCACAGTTGATGCTATAGTGTTCTTGTAAATCTTACCAGGGATGTGAAGAGGTTTGGGAAGAAAGAGATGCAAAGGATGAGATATAGACGAAGTAATCACACTTATTTCAGTCTTGAGATGAGTTTTGAATTCGGGGGACCGAATTCTCTTAAGAGGGTGATAATGTAATACCCATGAAAAAAATAAAATATAAATATTTGTTTACAAACTACTGTTACTATTTCAGTATACGGTACTGTTCACCTGTATAATACTATTTACGTATATGATACTGTTTACTTATACAATTGAAATATCAAGTACTAGATGCGGTTTGGTCATAAGAGAAAACTAGAAAGAAGTTCGTGGGAGAAAATGACGTTTTATGTGTAAAAATACCCTCAGGGACTAAAGTGAAAGGACTGAATTGAAAACAAACTTAAAGGTTTAAGGTGAAATGATAGTTTTCCCCTTAAGTTTTCAATAGTAAGCTGCCTGCGACTTTTACGTAGTTGTACAGTAACTGTAAATGATTAACATGATTATTTTATTAGAAATGTCATTTTCATAAATAGTAAATTGAATATTTTATTAGCGCATAGTGTCAAATAGTACCCTTGACTTTTGCTATAAATAGGCCCTTCCATTTCACTTCTAAACTCACACCTTCAACTTCTCTTCTTCTCTCCTTAAGTTTTTCTTACTCCAATGTTAGGCTTATGAGATTTTAGGCCTTTCCTTTTCAGCTTAGGTAAGGATACTATGCCCTTTCTATGTCTTTCAAATTTTAGAAGTTAATTTTTTTAAGTATGCTCTGTGGTTGCGGTTTTGGCCGATCTTCCACATCAGAAAAAATGTCCTTAGCTGTTTATATGTTATTTTGATTCTCTGATTATCGAAATAGAATGTAAACTGTGAATAATACATGTCTAGGAAAGTTCTGGCTAAGGAAAGACCTAGTTTTTAAGTGTGTCCAGTGTGACCCTCTACTCTTTCCTGGGAACTTACCTGGTGTACTCTTTTACAGATTGTATTCTCTATTTCTGGTATGAATAGTACCCGTACGTATGAATAGTAATCGTATGAATAGTAATTGTACATATAAATAGTATTCGTACGTAAAATAGTATTCATACATATGAATAGTGATCATATGTACGAATATTATCCGTATATATAAATAGTATCCGTATGTATGAATAGTGACCATATATATGAATAGTACTATATATATAAACAGTATCTGTATGAAAACAATCCTAACTTGTTTTTTCTAATCTTTCATGAAAATCTCTGTAGCGGAATACTGAAATTCATCTGTGTACTCTTGTCTGTAACGACTTAGAGAAGTAATACTCGTACGGAATTCAGGTGAGTGAAACGACCCCGTTTTAATAGAGTTTTAGCATTACTGGTGATAAAAAGTATGTCGTAGGACACTCCCAAGATTCATATGGGGAAATTAGATTCAGAATGACGAATCTAAATGAGATAATTAATCCATAAGTATGGATAAAATGAAATAAGTATCTTATGATGATTGTGAAGTTTAAATGTTTTCAAAAACGGATTAATTGTTATCTTGATATGTGGTTTATAAATCTATAATATAGTTATATATTATACCTATGGATGAATATTATATTGAGCTTCTGATTATGATATGAAATGCTATTGATTGTGATTGAGCGGGACAGTACCCCCTCTCACGGCAAGACGGAAAACCCGGTTGACAAGGTGTCTTGACCAATGAGTGTGGAGACAACGATTCCCTCAATAGGGATATAGCCCGGATTGGTGATAAATCCGTGAGGCGCCCTAGCTAAGAGGATGAGGTTGTGCGTCATGGCAGAAATATACATAATTGGTGAGCCGGCCTGTGTGCGCTCTCCGGGATATATTGCCATTGACGAGTACTAGTAACGTTTGTTGAATTGGATGAATTTTTATGTAAGAGGATGATGTTGTGCGTCATGGCGGAAATATACATAATTGGTGAGCCGGCCTGTGTGCGCTCTCCGGGATATATTGTCATTGACGAGTACTAGTAACGTTTGTTGAATTGGATGAATTTTTATCTTCTGTCTTGTCACGTCCCAAAATTTGAACACGTGACCGGCACGGAAAGTGAATTTCATTTCACCTCCGTAAGCCTATCTTTCTCTTAAAAATCATACAATTCTTTTTCATGCAACCAAAACGAGTTCTCTATACATACTACAATTACTCACATTACATCACTGAATGAACCTACCCGATTACAGAGATTTCTAGATTTATACAACTTAGAATAAGACTTAACTATTATACCTTTATCCTGAACAAATGAAAAGGAAATCATGGACTAAGGATCCATAATTCCTTATTCCGATATTTACCTTCAGCTGTCAACTCTGAAAAAAAATATCAATAAGAGGGGTATGAGCAAACCACGTGCCCAGTGAGTAGATAACACAACACTATGACAAAAAAATATCATGCATCATAATGATAACATGCATCAATCATACGTAAATCGATCATCATATAATATAATATTATTCATAATACCTCACAACAATATCCAAGTAAATCAAATACATTTCAACATAATTCAAAATTCACAACAGCAATCGGTAAAATTAATTTCACACACATTTCCCGTACCAACCGGGTCATCCAGAATACCTCTGGATCGTTGCCCGCGGGCCCCGCCGCATCCACCCTTATCGTTCCGTTTATAATCTCCACCCTTATAACTTCACATAAATTTCTCCATGGGGTGCACTACCATACCTTTCCTTTCCAGTCAAACACAATCACAATCACATATAAAAACATCCTCAATCATAATCTTGAGCCACATACACAACTCAGTCATTTACAATTCAAGTCACAACATAATCAATATGGTTCCAGCAACATAGCATGTATACAACATAACCCATAATATAGAACAATTATTCAACTCAATTCACATACCATTCACAATCCATCATATAACCTCCATTCATGGGAAAATAAGAAAATATAATTATATACATTACCAGACACGTTCCACAATTGTTTATGCCTCATCGTTCCACATCATCCTCTTCAAACTTGGATATACAACATATTTCCACTATGATGCAAAAAGTCAATAACAGATATTTAATCATAGCAAATATTAACCCACTCACCTGGATTTCACGCTCTCGGCACTCCCACTTTGCACTTTGACCATTCCTATTGTAACCAGACAAAAACCATCAGGGTTACGAAATAGAGAAATTTTCTACCACTACTCTCGACCTTTACTCACATCTTAAGTCATAAATTCTAACCGGTAATGAATATTCAAATGAAACTTATACCATTGGAAACTAGACTTAAAGAGCTTTCCAACGATATAAAGTTTGCGCAAAACGGAGTTCGGATGAAGAAGTTATGACCGATTTAAAATAAGCTAAGGTTTCCCGGCACACCTGGCGCCTGGGCGCCAATTCCTTCTTCTTCCCATCTCACCTTGGCGCCTAGGCGCCACACATGGCACCTGGGCGCCACGATCGCGACCCCTTCGCGATTTCTCTCGATTTTGGCCCAAATCTGGCCAAATCTTCACCGTTTTTCATGATTTCTTCCATGGGATCTCACCCTTAATGTTTAAGGAGCATTTACACATTAAAATCACCAATTTTAATCGAGAAACGAAGCCGGAATCTCGATTTTACCTCAAACACTCTTAAAACTAGAAAATAGGGAAAAGCTTAAGAAATAGAAATTTCTATCTCGATTCCTTGCTTTCCCTACGTTGCTTGGCTCCTAGAGGCTCGCCCCGTAGCCCAAGATCCACCCTCCAAAGCCCGGTTGTAGAGTTGGAGTGTAGAGAGAGAAATTAGAGAGAAGGAAGAGAGAAAGAGAGGAGAGAAAGTGAAGAGAGAGAGAGGAAAGGAGAAAAATGAATAAAAAATAGGTGAGGCCACCTATATACTCGCCCGTGGTGAAATTATCACTTGCTCTGCAATTGACCCTCAGTCAAGACTAGCAAAAGCAAATTCATAAAATCTCACCTCAGGTGTTTCTAAATCCTAGGTGCCCCACAGATTTCCTTATTTCACTTTAGTCCCTCTCAATATCTCAAACTCCACTTTAACCCCAAATCTATCATCCTTTCGGTACCGGACTCATAATTCATTCTCATAAGCTCTATTCTTCTTCTCTGGTTCCTATTTGGTCATTTCTCAAAAGTCCTCTATACTTTCTTTTCTTTTCACTTTAGTCCTTGAGAATTTGTAAAAATTTCCTAAATTAAAAATTAAAATTTCTATTCCCTCATTTTCTTCACTAATTCAAAAAGCAAATTTTTCACGTAATTAAATTTTTCACTAAACTTCAAATTAGACTTTAAATATTCATATAAATTCTTGGGATATTACATTCTTCCCCCTTTAAAAGAATTCGGTGCTCCGAATTCAAAACTTACCTCAAGATTGAAACAAATGCAGATATTTTATCTATATCTCATTCTCTCTCTTAGAATTTTCACAATCAAGTACAAAATATAACAAGTTCAACATATTTTTATTTCTCAAGTTTCTTCAGTAAAAGAATTGCTTCAACAAAAAAAAATCAAATACGAAAATTTTTATTTCTAATACATAAGTTACAGGCAACAAGCTGAACTTGATTTACAAAACAGATAATTTTAATACGTAAACATTAGATCAAACATCAGCTTTAGGTACAAACAAAAGAAAGGATAAATTAAGAACGAGGAGGCTTTTGAAATGTAGAAGATGCTCCAGGTCTAGAAGAAGAAGGTGCTTCAGACCTTAAGGAGGAAGTTAATCGTTGCAGCCTAGAAAGAGTTTCGGGATGAAACGTCTGGGAAATTTGGCGAAGTGCAGAAGTCACTCCATTCATACAGTCAATACATCTCGCTTGTTGGTCACGAAAATTTTGAGTTGCAAACATCGAATGTCTATCAACTCTATTCGCCAATTCCCTAAAATGACGGTTCAAAAGCTTCTCCTGTTCTGTAAAGAGACGATTTATCGATCTCCCCTGTTCCTCAAAGTGGCGGTTTATCAATCTTTCCAAGTCCTCCATCTTTTGTCTCATAAGCGCAAGCTCATTATTAGAAGATGTTACTGTGCTAACATCCTCTAACTCTACAACATCCCTTTTTCTTTTCTTAGCCTCTGGTGACTCTTCCATGGATCTCTTATTCTTATAATTCTCCAGGCTAAGATTTAGATCTAGCTCTACCTTGCCAGCCTCAAAGTTTAAATTGAAAGATTTATTGCCGGCCATATCTTTCTGAGCTATAAAGGTTGTACAGAAGGAGAAGTTTGATGCTAGAAAGCTTATAGATATAAACTCTTAGTGTAGTGAGCAGCGTAATGGGGCATCCATTTTATATAGACGAAATTTAGGGCTACAAAACCTTTACATCATACTCTAAAGATGGCCTACAGACCTCATCCGACGCAATGCCAACGGTCTCTGATAAGCATGCCAGAAAATAACAAAATATAATCTAATACAAAAGATTTCCTCAAAAATTTCGACTAACTTTTGACTCTTGCTCAAATTATTAAACTAATCGCCGCTTCAATTTATGGCTTCTTAACTCTGTATTTGTCTTATCCAATAATCCTAAATCGAGATATTACTCCATGAACGGGTAGCTTCATACTAGCCTTATCTAGGTTTCTAATCCGTGGCTTTGCCCTCAGCTTACACATTTTCAAACATACATATTAAAATAAAAATTTCTCACATTTACACATCAAGCGTTCCATAAAGTGAGAAATTTTTTTTTTTTACCTTTCACTTGCCTCTACGAGCATATATGTATAAAATGGAGATACATCATTATCTATATATTTTCATCTATTCAAGTTCTTTTAAATTTCAGACTTCTCATTCTCAGAATATATGTAGAATCATTACATATTATTACTGGCCATAACAAATAGCCTTCACTCTCTATGCATGAATAACATACATACATATCATATGTATTTAGATACATATAATCACAGTATAATTCAATCAATCATGCATATTATACTCAACTGAAAGCTTTCAAGAACAATACAAGAAAGCATAGAAATATATTTTAGTTTATCATAAAAACATCCAAGGCAATCTTTAATGGCTACATTGTCGACTTCTTTCAATTTCAGAAAATGCCAACGAGAGAAATGGAAAAACCAAGTGTAAATCGACCGCAAATCCACCGAATATTGACTTTCGTGGTTTTGCCATTAATGCGACGCGCTGTTGGTGTGCATGCCTACCCTAGACTTCTAGCTTGCAGCTTGCAGAAATCCATAGGTTAAGCGTGTAGGGTGCGGCGAAGAGATATTTTCTTTGTCTCTAAGTTCAAATTTTTCCTCTATAAAAACTGTCTCAACGTTCTCAGTTACCACACCACAAAGAGTAATCATCTCTGAGCCTACAACTTCCCAGCATTCCTCTCTTCTCATACTCCCACATAAATTTCTAAATTTTTCCAAATCATGGCCACAAGGAAGTACATTGATCTCACAGTGGATGCCAAGAGAGAAGAGCTCGACTTAAACTTAAATCTGGGCAAAGACTGTCACGACCCGTTTTCTGGGCACATGACCGGCACAATGATGAATCTCTCATCACTGTAAGCCTTCCGATAAATATATCAAATTTTCTTATTTGAAAATCATAGAGATGATTTGCATGTAATCATAGATTATCAATTTAAAATACATTATTATACTGACATACAAGCCAAATGTCGAACCCCTGAACTAGATGTCCTAGACGATTACAGAGCAACATAATCTATAACAAAAGAGGGGTCTACCCGACAACGGGAAGGTCCAAAGTGATCTACTCCTCTAGCAGATATTCTTCGCTGGCAACCTGATCTGAACAAAAAGGTTGTACAAACAGTGTGAGCTTTTAAACTCAATGAGCGAATCGGCCTCGTGTTAATAAAATTCAAATACATTACCAGTCATGCAAGCATATCCGAAGGCTCATACTCAACCAATAGACATAGTTAGAAATTACATACAAGAAAAATTCATCCAATTCAACAAATGTTACTAGTACTCGTCAATGGCAATATATCCCAGAGAGCGCACACAGGCCGGCTCACCAATTATGTATATTTCCGCCATGACGCACAACATTATCCTTTTACATACAAGAAGATAAAAATTCATCCAATTCAACAAACGTTACTAGTACTCGTCAATGGCAATATATCCCGGAGAGCGTACACAGGCCGGCTCACCAATTATGTATATTTCCGCCATGACGCACAACCTCATCCTCTTAGCTAGGGCGCCTCACGGATTTATCACCAATCCGGGCTATATCCCTACTGAGGGAATCGTTGTCTCCACACTCATTGGTCAAGACACCCTGTCAACCGGGTTTTTCGCCTTGCCGTGAGAGGGGGTACTGTCCCGCTCAATCACAATCAATAGCATTTCATATCATAATCAGAAGCTCAATATAATATTCATCCATATAACAGGTATAGTATATAACTATATTATAGCTTTGTAAACCACAATTCAAGAGATTCAATCTTCATATCATCATGAGATACTTGCTTTTTCCTTATCCATACTTCTGGATTAATTATCTCATTATATTCGCCATTCTGAATCCAATTTCCCCCTATGAATCTTGGGAGTGTCCTACGACATACTTTTTATCACCAGTAATGCTAAAACTCTATTAAAACGGGGTCGTTTCACTCACCTGGATTCCGTACGAGCATCGCTTCTCTAAGTCATTACAGACAAGAGTTCTCAGGTGAATTTCGGTGTTCTGCTACTGAGATTTTCATGAAAGATTAGAGAAAATACGTCAGGATTGTTTTCGTACAGATACTGTTCATATGTACGGTTACTGTTCATATATACGGTTACTGTTTATATATACGGTTACTATTCATACGTACGGTCACTATTCATACGTACGGTCACTATTCATACGTACGATCACTATTCATACCAGAAATAGAGAATACAATCTGTAAAAGAGTACACCAGGTAAGTTCCCAGGAAAGAGTGGAGGGTCACAATGGACACACTTAAAAACCAGGTCTTTCCTTAGCCAGAACTTTCCTAGACATGTATTCTTCACAGTTTACATTCTATTTCGGTAATCAGAGAATCAAAATAACATATAAACAGCTAAGGACAGTTTTTTTGATGTGGAAGATCAGCCAAGGCCGCAACCACAGAGCATACTTAAGAAAATAACTTCTAAAATTTGAAAGACATAGAAAGGGCATAGTATCCTTACCTAGGCTGAAAAGGAAAGGCCCAAAATCTCAGAGGCCTAGCATTGAAGTAAGAGAAACTTAAGGAGAGAAGAAGAGAAGTTGAATGTGTGAGTTTAGAAGTGAAATGAAAGCGCCTATTTATAGGAAAAGTCAAGAGTACTATTTGATACTATGCGTTAATAAAATATTCAATTTACTATTCATGAAAATGACATTTCTAATAATGCAGTTACTGTACACCTCACGCGTACGATGTAAAATTTTTCTGTTATTACTATTGGAAACTTAAAAGGGAAAAATATCCTTTCACCTTAAACCTTTAAGTTTCTTTTCAATTCAGTCCTTTCACTTTAGTCCCTGAGGGTATTTTCACACATAAAACGTCAGTTTTTCCTACGAACTTCTTTCTAGTTTTCTCTTATGACCAAACAACATCTAGTACTTGACATTTCGATTGTTTAAATGAATAGTATCGTATACGTAAATAGTATTATACAGGTGAATAGTACCGTATACTGAAATAGTAACAGTAGTTTGTAAACAAATATTTATATTTTATTTTTCTTGGGTATTACAAAGACAAGGGCAAAAGACCTTTTGAGGGGTCTCCAGAGAAGCAGAAGGAGAAGAAAATGAAGAAGATCGAGGAAGCTGAGGAGACTAGCACGGGCCATACCTCGGAGGACAAAATCGCCTGTCTAGAGCAGGAGGTCAAAAATCTGAAAAAGATGATAGGAGACCTGGAGAAGTTAACTAAACGCAATCATGCAGAAATGACTTCAAGAATAGACAGGTTCTTCTATTGGTCTACCCAGTGCTTCTGCAATCAACAACAAAGAAGTGTTGATTGTATGAATGGGATTTACACTACCCTCCGTGACATTGCTCTGTCTCTCACTTCAAGGAATGGTCGAGGGGTGATGATACAGTACAACCCTCCTAATCCGAGACCACCTCGCTTTTAGATTACTCATGCATGAGTAATTTTTTTTTTTGCAATATAATCCTTCTGCTTTTAATGCCAGTGGTTTCTTTTATGGGATGGTACTCCAAAAATAGTAATAATAAAATTAAGAAAGATAAAAGAAATCAGTCACACAAAATCAATCATGAACTTAACATATAAAGCCCCATACATACAATTTGATCCGACAGCAACGGAATCAAAATAAATAATAACCTTTCCTTTACCGAGTTCAAAAGTATAGCCATATCTGTCTAAAACTAAAGCTAAAAACATAATTCATAAGAAAAGACAAGTCTTGGAGGAAAAGGAAATGAAAACATCCTACAGGACCTTCAGTGGAGCCATCTCTCTATAGTCGTGCCCGGGTTCACCACGATAGAGGAGATCCCACTAAGGTTACCTTACTCTGTAATCGGTAGGAGACCTAATCCCAAAGCTCTGATACCAACTTGTCACGTCCCAAAATTTGAACACGTTACCGGCACGGAAAATGAATTTCATTTCACCTCCGTAAGCCTATCTTTCTCTTAAAAATCATACAATTCTTTTTCATGCAACCAAAACGAGTTCTCTATACATACTACAATTACTCACATTACATCACTGAATGAACCTACCCGATTACAGAGATTTCTAGATTTATACAACTTAGAATAAGACTTAACTATTATACCTTTATCCTGAACAAATGAAAAGGAAATCATGGACTAAGGATCCATAATTCCTTATTCCGATATTTACCTTCAGCTGTCAACTCTGAAAAAAAATATCAATAAGAGGGGTATGAGCAAACCACGTGCCCAGTGAATAGATAACACAACACTATGACAAAAAAATATCATGCATCATAATGATAACATGCATCAATCATACGTAAATCGATCATCATATAATATAATATTATTCATAATACCTCACAACAATATCCAAGTAAATCAAATACATTTCAACATAATTCAAAATTCACAACAGCAATCGGTAAAATTAATTTCACACACATTTCCCGTACCAACCGGGTCATCCAGAATACCTCCGGATCGTTGCCCGCGGGCCCCGCCGCATCCACCCTTATCGTTCCGTTTATAATCTCCACCCTTATAACTTCACATAAATTTCTCCATGGGGTGCACTACCATGCCTTTCCTTTCCAGTCAAACACAATCACAATCACATATAAAAACATCCTCAATCATAATCTTGAGCCACATACACAACTCAGTCATTTACAATTCAAGTCACAACATAATCAATATGGTTCCAGCAACATAGCATGTATACAACATAACCCATAATATAGAACAATTATTCAACTCAATTCACATACCATTCACAATCCATCATATAACCTCCATTCATGGGAAAATAAGAAAATATAATTATATACATTACCAGACACGTTCCACAATTGTTTATGCCTCATCGTTCCACATCATCCTCTTCAAACTTGGATATACAACATATTTCCACTATGATGCAAAAAGTCAATAACAGATATTTAATCATAGCAAATATTAACCCACTCACCTGGATTTCACGCTCTCGGCACTCCCACTTTGCACTTTGACCATTCCTATTGTAACCAGACAAAAACCATCAAGGTTACGAAATAGAGAAATTTTCTACCACTACTCTCGACCTTTACTCACATCTTAAGTCATAAATCCTAACCGGTAATGAATATTCAAATGAAACTTATACCATTGGAAACTAGACTTAAAGAGCTTTCCAACGATATAAAGTTTGCCCAAAACGGAGTTCGGATGAAGAAGTTATGACCGATTTAAAATAAGCTAAGGTTTCCCGGCACACCTGGCGCCTGGGCGCCAACCCATGCCTGGCGCCTGGGCGCCAATTCCTTCTTCTTCCCATCTCACCTTGGCGCCTAGGCGCCACACATGGCGCCTGGGCACCACGATCGCGACCCCTTCGCGATTTCTCTCGATTTTGGCCCAAATCTGGCCAAATCTTCACCGTT
This sequence comes from Biancaea sappan, assembly GCA_037074585.1. Classification (NCBI taxonomy): domain Eukaryota; kingdom Viridiplantae; phylum Streptophyta; class Magnoliopsida; order Fabales; family Fabaceae; genus Biancaea; species Biancaea sappan. Next base: position 1,766,357 of record CM073491.1, read on the forward strand.
TTTCATGATTTCTTCCATGGGATCTCACCCTTAATGTTTAAGGAGCATTTAGACACCAAAATCACCAATTTTAATCGAGAAACGAAGCCGGAATCTCGATTTTACCTCAAACACTCTTAAAACTAGAAAATAGGAAAAAGCTTAAGAAATAGAAATTTCTACCTCGATTCCTTGCTTTCCCTACGTTGCTTGGCTCCTAGAGGCTCGCCCCGTAGCCCAAGATCCACCCTCCAAAGCCCGGTTGTAGAGTTGGAGTGTAGAGAGAGAAATTAGAGAGAAGGAAGAGAGAAAGAGAGGAGAGAAAGTGAAGAGAGAGAGAGGAAAGGAGAAAAATGAATAAAAAATAGGTGAGGCCACCTATATACTCGCCCGGGGTGAAATTATCACTTGCTCTGCAATTGACCCTCAGTCAAGACTAGCAAAAGCAAATTCATAAAATCTCACCTCAGGTGTTTCTAAATCCTAGGTGCCCCACAGATTTTCTTATTTCACTTTAGTCCCTCTCAATATCTCAAACTCCACTTTAACCCCAAATCTATCATCCTTTCGGTACCGGACTCATAATTCATTCCCATAAGCTCTATTCTTCTTCTCGGGTTCCTATTTGGTCATTTCTCAAAAGTCCTCTATACTTTCTTTTCTTTTCACTTTAGTCCTTGAGAATTTGTAAAAATTTCCTAAATTAAAAATTAAAATTTCTATTCCCTCATTTTCTTCACTAATTCAAAAAGAAAATTTTCCACGTAATTAAATTTTTCACTAAACTTCAAATTAGACTTTAAATATTCATATAAATTCTTGGGATATTACATGTCTATTGGTTGAATATGAGCCTTCGGATATACTTGCATGATTGGTAATGTATTTGAATTTTATTAATGCGAGACCGATTCGCTCATTGAGTTTAAAAGCTCACATTGTTTGTACAACCTTTTTGTTCAGATCAGGTTGCCAGCGAAGAATATCTGCTAGAGGAGTATATCACTTTGGACCTTCCCGTTGTCGGGTAGACCCCTCTTTTGTTATAGATTATGTTGCTCTGTAATCGTCTAGGACATCTAGGTCAGGGGTTTGGCATTTGGTTTGTATGTCAGCATAATAATGTATTTTATATTGAGAATCTATTATTATGTGCAAATCATCTCTATGAATTTCAAATAAGAAAATTTGATATATTTTCTTCAGGAATGGTTATTTTGATAATGATTAAACTCATGGGTAGAATTTATCGAAAGGCTTATAGTGATGAAAGATTCATCATTGTGCCGGTCATGTGCCCAAAAAACGGGTCGTGACACTTTTGACAAATAAAACATCACAATGTCATTAGCAAGATTGAACCCACAATCTGTGGAGAAGAAGGAAAAAGTTTTTACCATCAAATTGATGGCATTTGCTTATCATATATACTCAACATTTAATATATAAAGATATTATGTGGTTATATACAAAAGAAAATATACACAAATTATTATTATTATTATATATATATATATATATATATTATAAAACAATAACAAATCTTATAATAGAAGAATATACCATTAATTTACATACATCATTTTAAATTACATAAAAATTTAAAAATTTTAATAACAAATCTTGTAATATAAATTTGATTATTATTAAAAATATATTATGCATATTAAAAATATTTTTATAATTTTTTAATTCAACTGGTTCGGCCATGATATATATTTTAATATTTCTATATTCGTGACATATATATTAATTATATGTTTTAATATTTTACAGATATCAATGTATATGTCACATATATTAAAATATTAAAATATAAGACCAGATTTATATTATAGGATTTGTTATTCAAAGTTTTAAACTTTTATGTAATTTAAAAGGATTTATGTAAAATAATGATATATTATTCTATTATAATATTTGTTATTGTTAATTTGTGTATATTTTCTTTTACATATAGCTATAGAATGCCTTTATATATCAAATTTTGAATATATATGACAAGAGATTGTCATTAGCTTAACGGTAAAATTTTTTTATTTGTCAAAAAAAGTGTCACGTTTCATGATGTATTTGTACCACGTGTCATTATATGATTGGTGCCAAGTGTCGTCTAGTGTCACATGTCACTATATGGTTAGTGCCACATGTCACGATATAATTGGCCCAACTTTTAAAATGTGTCATAAAAAAGTTTTAAGGGCATTTGATCATTTCCCAAAATGTGGCCGCACGTCGTATGACGTGGCAAATATTTAGTCACGTCAGCAACTCTATTAACCCACTGACAAAGTTAAAAAAATGATATATTTATAAAAATTTAAAAGATATAAGACATATTTGATACAAAAAAAAAATATTCAGGAGTATAAATGAAAATCAAAAATAAATTTTAAGGGTGCAAAGTACACTTTTGTCAAAAAGAAAATTATACCAGCCAAAACGAAAATAAACTCTTACATTCTTTTATAAATTAGTGAGTACCTGTCTTGTTAATTTGGCTCTTCAAATATAACTCTCTCAATTTAATTTATAAACATTTTTGTTTGATCAAAATAATTCATTTGAAAAATATTTATGACTCTATACCCATGAAAATTTGACTCTAATATAAAATGATATTACAAACTTAATTAAAATGCTGAAATAATTTTATACTATTAATTAATAATCACGGAAACCTTCACATTGTCTCTCTATTTTATTTATTTTCATAAATTCAATATAAAAAGAAATCTCGCGTTATTATGACTTCATTATATCAAATCTTTAGCTTATATCATCCATCAATATTATAAGTAATACGAATGGAACCGGCTCCGGCTCCGGCTCCAGCTCCTCTACTTGTCTTTTTACTTCAGGCAGAGTATCTGGCTGTTTTGGGCTGTCAAATGTGTACTTGGTCAAATGCTGCTTGTCAGTTATAGGCTATTGAATTGCATAAATCTAACAACTCAGATCACATTCGTTAATTTAAGTAAAACACACTCTTCATTTTTTTCATGCATCCAAAGTCGACATATGTCCCCAACCTGCTTGCCCACTTCGCTCTCGAGTTCCGAATCTCATATTCGGCCCATGTTAGGATTTGATTTAAAAAAAATAAATAAATGAAGACTTTGTGGGCCCACCTTATTTTATCTTCTTCTCCAAGCTCTAGTAGCAATGTTCTGCCGTCCATAATAGTGAACCAGAGTTATACAACATCACCGAATTTGGAACAGTGTTGCCGTCCATATCGTTGTCCAACTAATGGAGAGTATTAAGGAGGCTGAAAAGACGGGAAAACCCAACAGCACAAAGAAAGGTCTAGAGAGAGCAGAGGGATTTGAAAAAAATACTGATCAGAGCCTTTGAATCTCTGATAAGAACTTTGGGTTACACTCAATCTTGTTCTTGCTTCAAGAAATGTTTGACCCATTTATGGTGATGATCCATGTTCGCTCTCAAATCTATTTGCGCAAGATGAAAAAGAAGAGATAAAATAAGGTGGGTCATTGGTATCACTCTGGTTCACTGGCATGGATGGCGGAACAGTGCCTCCAAAGCTTGGAGAAGACGATAAAATAAGGTGGGTTCCACAGAGTCTTTAAACCCCAACGCGAGTCGTATTTGATATCAAAAACCTGAGCACGAAGTGGGCAAGCAGGTGTGGGACATGTGTCAACTGCTAGATGCATGAATTAAAAAAAAAACGCACGTTTTACTTAAATTGATGGGTGCAACTTAGGCCGTTGAATCTATACAATCTGACGATCTACAACTAATGCGTCACACTTGATTTCAACCGTCCATAGTACAAATTTGACGGCCCATAGCCACCAAGTACTGTACCTAGAGAAAAAAGACAAATAGAAGAGCCGGTTCCAATTCGAACGCAACTCCTTTAAGTACTTTGTATGTGCTAAAGTTTTGACTTTATTATATAAAATTTTTATTGTCTACTTAGACCGGAGTAGAACAAATTTAGTTGCGAATTAATTCAATCATAGTTTAAAACAAGTTAAAATTACACCCAATAAATAGAGATTTCTTAAAAAATGTAGTTTGAGAAATAAGATAACATAAAATAAAATAAGTGCCTCTAATTAAATTCCATGGACCAACAGAATAATAATCAGTTTGGAGGTGCTGGATTTGCTTTGTTTCCATCTGAACCATTAATTATTGTGATCAACGATTTAGAATTTAAAAAAATGAAATTAAAAAAAAGATTAAAAAATTAGAAAAACAAAAGGAAAGCAAATCTGATTCCCATCTTACATGTTTACTCGTTAGAAAATACGGGAAGTCATTAAATATGATCTAACTGTAGCTGACATTTGTAAATATTATATTAAACTTTAAACGGTGGGATCAAAATGAATATATACTAATATATAAGATAGAATAATAAAAATAACAATATACTAAACACTTATATTTAAAGTACCTAGCTACATTTGAGCATTTGTGTTTGTTATATAGGGACGATAATTTTGTTGCAATCGCTCCTTCTAAATACCTCTTTATCATTCCTAAACTAATTTGTATGTTAAATTAATTAAAGTGCCTAATATAAGTATTATATATATATATATATATGTGTGTGTCTGTGTCTGTGTCTGTATGCATGCGGGGCAAGATAGCATATGACATAATGTTGGAACCAAAATGACTCATATGCTGAAAAATTCAAGCCATGAGCCATCATTAATATTACGTGAAAAAAGAGACAAAACTTTACAATTTTTAGTGTCTTTCAAAGTTTTTTGATAAAAATATAATAAGTAGATATTACTATTAGTTTGTACATTTGATTTATATAATTATTTTTTAAAATTTTCACGTATTATATATTTATTGATAAAAATGAAAAACACTTCCAAAAAAAAAACTCAAATCAAATACTTAATAAAATATCATATAGACAAGTTGAACTCTTTTTTCTGTTCAAGTTAAAGTATCAACTAACAGATTACACAGAGACTCGCAATTTTCGTTTCCATATAACGAACTTCTCTAATTTCATAAATCAGTTAAGCTCGAAACACCTTGAAATTACCAAGATACCCATTTCATATAGTATACCTTCCCGTTGTTGTTCATGCGCACAAACTGGGGAGGAGAGAAAGAGAGAGAGAGAGAGAGGAGCGAGAGGGAGAGAGAGATAGAGGGTTTGATTGTTGTTGGAAATCAATGTCACAGAGGTAGAAGAAGAAGAAGCACATTATTGTTTCTTCTTTCTCTCTCTCTCTCTCTCCCCCATTTATTCATACATAATTAGTGAATGGGGACGTTTCAAAGCTTCAAAAAGGCGTACGGTGCGCTCAAGGACTCCACTAAGGTTGGCCTTGCGAAGGTCAGCAGTGAATATATGGTGATTTTTCTTTTGTTGATAATTTTATTCTTTTTCTTCTAAATCTCATCCTCAATGTCGAAATTTTCATGTTTTATTAATTTTGTGCATTTTTCTTTGTTGAAGGAATTGGATGTTGCAATTGTAAAGGCTACCAATCACGAAGAACATCCTCCTAAGGAACGTCATGTTCAAAGTGAGTTTGTGTGAATAATTCCTCTTCGTTGGTATATGTCGAATATTATCATACGCTTCTACTTTTTACAGTTATCATGGTGCAATTTCGTTCCACTAAAGCTCTGGATAGTATTAAAAAGCCGTGAACTGATAAATCTATTATTTCTTCCTTTCAAATGCTTATATTGAAGCAAATGAGATCATTAGCTGGATTTCAGCTTCGGATATAAATTGGATTTGCTTTTCTATTGCATAATCACTGTTTAACTCTTAGTTTACTTCTTTTCCCCTTCTTCTTTGTCTCAAACTCAATGCAGAAATATTATTTGCAACATCAGCACACCAACCGCGGGTAGATGTGACCTACTGCATTCAGGCATTATCCAGGAGATTGTCCAAGACAAGAAGTTGGACAGTAAATCTTCTTTTCATACTTAGTAGTTTGACATTTTTAGAGATTATAGTAAAATTATTTATGGACTTTTGATTAATTGAATAAACTTTGAGTTGAATTGGCCTTAACGTGATATCGGAGCTTCTATGACCAAATTAATCAGGAGTTTGATCCTTGCCGCCTAACTGCTTAAGCTTTGAGTTCAATTAGTTCTTGACAGAGATGTTGTAGCTTCAAAGCACTAACAAGTAAACAAACTTAGATCTCAAAATTTTTCATAAGGCAAAAACCTTTGTGTTTGAATGTTGCTGGTAAAGCATTTATTATCCTTTTTTCCCCCTCTTTATGAGCAAACATGGCCAGAAAATGAGAAAGAAAAGGAAAGGAAAAATGAAGAAAAGAAATGAAAGAAACACTTTCATATCCCATGTGGGCATTCGGGTCTCATATGTAAAGTTTAAATTGTGGATCTAATGCACTTCTGAGACAAGATGGATAAGCCATGTCCGTGATGGAATTTCTTGTGCAAATTGAGGTATTGCTAGGGCTTAATGGTTCTTAGGTTCAATTCTCTCCATTAAAAGGGGGGAGATATATTTGCCAACAATTTTACTTTGAACAAGATCTTTCCTTACCATATTGCAGCAACCTTTTTGCAAATATTTGATACTCACCTCATGTTGTCTGTATCTTATTTATGAAATGGCAGGTTGCAATAAAGACTCTAATAATCATTCATAGGACTTTACGAGAGGGTGATCCTACCTTCAAAGAAGAACTTCTAAACTACACGCGGCGGGGAAATGTTCTCCAAATATCCAATTTTCAAGATGATTCAAACCCTAGAGGTAACCTAGTTTTGCAAACTAATTGGTGCTTTTTTTCTGCCCTACCCACTGGTCTAGACTTTTTGTGTAAGTCAATATTGTTGAATTTCATTCCTGATGAGGTTTCTCTATGCAGCTTGGGACTGTTCTGCATGGATTCGAGCATATGCATTATTTTTAGAAGAAAGAATAGAATGTCTTAGAATCCTTAAATATGACGTTGAGTCTGAGCCTTTACCTAAATCATCACCAGGATTAACAAAGGTGTGTTATTTTCCTTATTTAAAATTGCACTTGGAATTTTCCATGTGTTCTATTACTGTTTTTTTTTTTTGGCTAATAAAAGAAATGAAGGTTCTTAACCATGTAGTGCCTTAGGGAAGAAATAATGCGTGATCTAGTGGGAGGAGGTGAGGAAGAAAAGAAAGACCTCTAAGACCCTCCGTAAGTCTCTTCCATAGGTGAATGATATAGTGTGTTGTGATTGAGAAAAAGAATTGAAAGATGCTTATGCCTGTATGTGTGAAGTCTCAGCTGGATGCGATAGTGACTTGTGAATGCTAGAGTGATATAAAGCTGTCATATAGAGCCTACTCACATGAGTCCTTTTAGAGGAGAGACTTGAATGTAAAATAGCATATTTTGTGGTGCTCTTTGCAAATAGTACAACACATGATTTGTCCTAGGTAAATCTCTCTTTCTCAAAGGTGTAGGATCCTCCAAACTTTAGATATGAATATGATACAGTTGTCTATAATAGCTGCGCATTACTATTGTAGGCATAATATACCAATCAATACCTTAATTTGGGTCTTCCTCAAGGCCCATCAAACCATCAACCACCTTATCACCTCTAGGTGAAATGCAAATAATTTAAACATTATGCAAATATGAGGCACTTAAAAGCCCATGTAGAAACAATTGCCATATGTAGAATATCAGGAATTTTTAACTTTTGCAGGTATATAGCAGTAGGCGGATGATGGGATGTGATGAGCTGTTGGAGCAGCTACCTGCATTGCAGCAACTTCTTTACCGCCTTACCAGTTGTCGGGTAAAAACTGATGGAGAACTCATGTTTGTCATTATCACGATCCTAATTTGTTCCATCATACCCCTTAACATTGAAATTGCTTCATTGTCTTTCCGTTAAGATGACTATTGATTTGCTTTAAATGACTATTGATTTGCTTTAATCTCTTGCAGCCAGAAGGAGCAGCCTATAATGTTTTCCTCATACAGTATGCTCTCGCCCTGGTATGTATGTTTAGTATGTGTATTTTTCACATAATAACTGTCCTGAATATTATCTGTGATAATTTTCAGTAGTAACTGCATGGCTAGTAAAAATTACTAGAAAATTGGGAAAAAGAAGAAGGAGAAGAAGAAGAGAGTGTCTTGTTATGTGCATGAATAGTGGATATTATTGCTTAAGAATTATGTGCAGAGTGAAACTGGTATCTGCCAAAAAAGGGTTTCAGAACTATATCAAAATCTTAAACAACTCTGATTAAAGAGAGGGCTTCTACTGTAAGTTGAAGATTTTAGTTACTTAACAAGACTGTTTGATAGGAATACTGATATTAGGGCCTCAGAGCAATTGTTGGGCCAAGAGGGTAGGCCCAAGACTTGGAGGGTGAACGAGAGAAAGAAAAAGAGGATTGGGGGCTGAATTGTACTGTCCTGGGAATTAGTTAGTAGTGGAGGTATTTAGTGGCAGAGGGAGGACAGAGAGTGGGTATGCTGAGTGATAGTCTGTTGAGTAAGGGAGGGCAGCACACCATTTGCTGGTAGTCTGTAGGAGCAAGGGCTCTGGATAGGATTATTTACTTGTAATCCTATTTGCTATTGAATAATACTATTGAATATTTCTCTGGTTTCCATCAATTATCTCTCTGGTTCCATCTTAAATTTCTCTAGTCTCCATCATTGGTCCGACCTGCCGGATACGTGATGCCGCCTAAACCAACAGATCAAGGGGATGCGTTGGAAGCTCGAGTAGCAAGTGTCGAAGGTATGGGTTCACGTTTAGAGGGGGTAGAAACACAGATGAGTGAGTTTCGAGCCGCTCTAGTGGAAATGCAGCAATCTAATTTAGCAATGCAGAAAGCATTGTTGGAACAATGCAACAAACAGAGGCGAAGGTGCAACAATCTCTAAGAGAAATTGATAAGAGAGGAGGAAAGAGAGTGGAAGTAGAAAGGGATGAAACAGTACTGTTGAACTGGTTTCCATCAATTATCTCTCTGGTTCCATCTTAAATTTCTCTAGTCTCCATCACTGTTGAACTGCTTTGCGGGCTAATTTATCCTTAGCAACTGTTTTACTTCTGTGGGGAAAAAACAAGAATTTTTATTACTTTTTTCCAGCATCTCTTTTTGATCTTGTCTATATTTCTCACTCTCTTGTTTATTTTTGGCAATGTCATTTAGGTACTGAAAGAGAGCTTCAAAATATATTGTGCAATCAATGACGGAATCATAAATCTTGTAGATATGGTAGCTTCTGGCTCAGTTTAACGTACTATGTGGAGTTCTGGACATGGTAGCTTCTATCTCAGTTTAATATACTCTTGTACACTTTCCTGCAGTTCTTTGATATGTCAAGACATGAAGCAGTGAAGGCCCTGAATATATATAAAAGAGCAGGCCAACAGGTTTATAATCATAACAATTCTATGGAGGCATTCTTCTTGTTGTCCAATATGGATAAAACCTTGTCCTTGGTGATTTGTTGAACTAATACATAAGTTTATCATGATGTAGGGTAAATATCTTGCTGAATTCTATGAATATTGCAAGGGCTTGGACATTGCTAGGAATTTTCAGCTTCCAACACTACAACAGGTTCTTTTTGTTTCTCAGCAAAAAAAAAATTTCACTTGATGGCAGTAAATGGTCTCTCCTGAAGCTTTTATTTATTTATTTATTTTCTACTATGAACAGCCACCTCCATCTTTCCTTGCCACAATGGAAGAATACATCAAAGAAGCACCACAGACAGGTTCTGTTCATAAGAGACTGGTGAGAAAAAGTGATATATAAATTACTAGGGAAATGTCTGAGAATTACATATTTTTTATGTTAGTCTTTGAAATCTAATAAACCATTATACATTTCTTTCTATATCATTAAATAGGTGTCAATTAGGGCTATTCTTAGTCTGTCCTGCCCCTCAAAAGCCCCAAGCTTTCTATGGGCGGACCAGGTCAAGTCAAGCAAACGCTTTTTACTTGATGGTTGTGAAAATTCTAGCCCAACCTAAACCTTTTAGAGTGGGGGAAGGCCCTGAGGGTTGTCCTTAACACATACATATAAAATGTTAATATCCTTAACACATACATATAAAATGTTAATAACTATTTAAGACTCTAAAGTGAGCCAAAGGTATAACATATCTCTCTAAAACTTCTTAAAGATGAATAAGAGACTTCAAAGCTAAACTATTTATTCTACATTAAGGCCACTTGCATAGAATTGAGGATTTTGCATTTATCGTGATTGAGTTTATGGCCCAGAAAAAAAGGATGTTTTTCATTAACAAACTTGCCCTTATAACTTTCATGGATGTATATCAAGAAGTCCAACTTAATTTTGGGGATGTAATTTTTACTATCTGTTTATACATAAGGGGTTCTAAGAATAATTTACTTTCCTTCTTTTGTTCATTTACATACACACTTTTTCTCCACCATTCATGACAGCTGCTTCATTCCCCCATTATCCTTGATGTTGTGCCCTTATCAAAAACAATAACATCCTCATCTCCATGTTTCCTTCTCGTGAACACTGATATTCTGATCTGAAGTGCCCCCTAAAGATTGAAAGCCCAGTTTGCACATGGAGTTACATGCCCTTTAGGCTTGAAACTAAATTCCCTCCCTGAACAATCTTAAGGGCGGACACCCTAACATATGTCTATTGCATTTAGTATTTTACTCCAGAGTGCTCTCCAAAGAAATTGAATTTACGTTGATAAGGAGAGAGATACTATCTCCTCTTACCAATTGAGCTAACCCCTTTGGGTTGCATCTATGATATTTTGTTCTTTATATAAGTTTCTAAGAAAGAAGAAGTTCAAAGAAAAGATTGCAAATGCCAGCATTTTGTCCGTTGAACTCATAGCGTGTTTACTCACTCAAGTTCCACTCTAGCAACCCTTTCGTAAATGTATTTGCATTTTAAGCTCATTAATAGATGTCATTCAACATCAGGAGTATTCTATTCAATCACCTTGTAGAAAAGAACCGGAAGAACCTGAAGAACCTATAAAAACTAAGAAACAAGATGAAGAAGTAAATGAGCAAAAGCCATCAGAGGCAAAGGAAGAAATACAGCATAAGGAAGTGGAGGCTGAGCCTTCTCCTCTGATTTTAACTGATTCTAATGACGATTTGCTGGTATGTTTATGGTAATCCGGTGTGCACTTTTATGTTGTTGGTTTGACTTTGAAATAATTTATAACCTTTATTTTTTGAGTCTATATTTGTAGGGTCTAAATGAAATATATTCAAAAGCACTAGAATTGGAAGAGAGCAATGCTTTGGCTCTTGCAATTACTCCATCTGATGGTACGACTTAAAGCATTTATTATTTGATTAAAAAATAAATTTATACGGTGCATCAGTGCATGCCTTCCTGGAAATTGCAATGCATTCAATAGTGCATACTACATTGAGGAGGTTTACATTTTAACGCCATATAAAAAGTTTGGACTTCTGAAAGGTGATAATGTTACTTGTTACTTTTGCCTTTGATCTGCTCAACTGGAAATCCAAGCTGGCCATGAACCTTGTTGAATTAATATTTTTATTTTCTGCTTTGTATCACAATGCTAGTGGGCACTTAGGACCTGGCCCATTGAACTTCACATTCAAGTTCAAAGGGCTGGACTTGAATAAAAATTTATATTTTTAAAACGAGGCTGGCTCAGACCAACTATTTGTTTTAAAATATTAATTTATAATACATGTAATGTACAATTGGATAAAATTTCAATTATCTATTGTTTTGTTGTATGTTTTCAATATTTTTGTTCAATTGTCAAGTTGTTTTCAGAAAAAATTATATTGAACAGGTCATGGTTTGGGTTTTAAGGTTGAAACAAGGCTAAGTCTAAATTCTTTATTTGTTGTCCTGAACCTAATAGGTGTTACTACTGTCAGAGCCAAGTCCAGCTCAAACTTTGCTCAATCTTGATTATGCCCAACCATAAGATGATTGGACAATATAGCAAATAGTTGTAAAACAAGACTCCACAATATGCTCCCAATCATTTTGTTAAGCACAATTTTGCACATAAATCAAGAGGATACATATGGCATTTCTCATCCTTGTTCACATACACTATTTTCTGCTACTTGATCCTAATTCCTAAGGAACTGGCATCGATTTGTCTTTCTTGATCCCCTTTAAATCTTGAACATGCCTGCATTTGATTAATTATTCTTGCTTTTTGACACTTTTTAAAATCTTGAGATTATGCAACTTCATGTAGAAACCAACAGAGCCAATCCTGGTCTGAATAGCATTATTGGCACTTCTGGTTGGGAACTTGCACTGGCCACAGCACCAAGTAACAATGCCAACCAAGCTCCAGATAGCACAATGGTTCGTTTCTTCACTCCACTAATTTCAACTGCTTATAATAATCCTCTGGTTTTTAGCTCATCCCTTTTCTCTTGAAAATGGATTCTCTGCAGTACTAGACCTCGATTAGTAAAAGAGAGAAAAGATCATGAGGGTGGAACCCACTCAAGCAAGTCTCATCTAGTTCTTTGCCTCCTATCTCTTACTCTCTCTTACTAAACGAGGTCCTGATTTGCCCATTTTCTTATTGTGCTTAGACTGCAAGATGATAACACCATTTTTCTTCTACTTTGTTGAGTCAGGCTGGTGGGTTTGACAAGCTATTACTAGACAGTTTGTACGAGGATGGACAAGCTAGGAGACAACTTGAGCTCCAAAATGCAGGTTATGGAATTGATGGAATGACTATGCAGCATAATCCATTTGATCAAAATCAGAACAATCATGATCCATTTGCAATGTCCAACAACATGGCACCTCCAACTAATGTACAAATGGCATTACTGGCTCAGCAAGAACAACTTATGTTTCAACAACGGCAACAACAACAATACAATATGATGGTCCATCATGATTATCCTCAAACTCAATACCCTCAGCAAATGCAGCATTTGGGTTCTAATTCCAATCCATTTACAGATCCCTTACCCATAGCTAGCTATCCTCAAAGTTCCCTGCCCCAACAGGGAAATTACAATCTATTATAGGGTTCAACTTCTTTAATTTCTTATCATTCCCCCTCCCCCTCTCCTCACCATGGTTCCCTCCCCCAAGGATAACATCTTTCTTCTTAATTGAAGTTCCTTGACTCTTTTTTTTCCTCCCTTTTAATATTATGGTCACAGTTGTCCTAGGGCTTTGTCCAAAATTGAGTTTCCTTCTCAGGCAATTTTAAGGGCGCACTCCCTTATATTGGCCTAATATACCATGGTTCATTTTGTCGATGAATGTAATATATGCTTATAATTATTTATCAATCATTCATTTTAGACAAATTAATCTTTCGCATAAATGTAGCAACACACCTGCTAGTTAACTCTTAAGCTTGCTGCTTGCTGAGATTTTTTATGGGAAAAATGAGTAAACAAAGATTTTAATTGAACAGTTCTAATAAAATTAGCTATTGGACAAAATATTTTTAATTATAAATGTCATTTGGGCAAAATCATGATTCATCTTTACTTTGTAATTCATGTCTTCCATCATAATGATAAAAATACACTTAGGTAATGTCTAAGATACATAAAAATGTTAAGGCCTGTTTGGTTTGGGCATTTCCTGTTTTCATTTTCACTGAAAACAGAAAATGAACTTGAAAATGCGTTTGGTTGAGTTAACTGAAAACGTTTTCTTGAAAACATTTTTTAAAATAAGCCTAAATCTGAAAACACAAAAAAGATGTTTTCAGTGTTTCAAGAAATGCATTTCACAATATGAAGATTGAAAATGAAAATAAGAAATATTTTCACAAACCAAACAGACCCTTAGTTTTTCAAGCACCTAAAAAAAATTATTTTATGAAATATTTAAATATAATTAAATATGAAAAAAATTAATATGTTGCATATATCTTTATATGTTTATATAACACCACCATCTTCAGAATATTATTTAAAAGATAAAAAAAATTCAGCTGATAATGGTCTAGAAACAAACTGAGACTAATCTAGAATAACAAACTTCATCCCATACATTTCTTCCTTTAGCAAAACGTATTGTTTGTATAAAAATATTCTCTACACGTTAAATTAATGGTTAGTCAATATAAAAATAGGTGCGAATCTTTGTTCCGAACTCCTTCGTTTAACCACAACAACTGTAGGAATTTTATTAATTCTCATTGATTTGGTAGATCCTTTACAATTATTCACATTATGTAATTAGTGACTTTATATTGGCTGCTCTATTTTGTTTTTTTATTTCAATATTGGTTGCTTTTCCTTTTCTCAAGATATCTCCACATTTAGCAAATTAAAAGATTAATCTCTTTTAAACTCATTAAATACATAAATAAAATTCATCCTAAATTTACATATCCAAAAATTGAACATTTATTACTTTTATTGAAATTCAAACAATCGCTATTAGATCAATCAATATTAGATTATGTTACTTCCTTTTGATTAATGATATTCGCATAAATGTCTTCTTTTTTAAATCATTGATATGCGACTAAACACATTAAAATTAAAATTGTTTGAGAAGGAAATTTAAATTTGGGCAATACCGAAGAGAGACCGACCCTTCTGGCAAAACAAAAGGTTCAATAATGTAGCTCAAGTTCACAGATGAAGCTTAACTTCTGTGTGAGAGCTTAACTTCTGTGTGAGCCCTTCAATGGGAAAGTAACCGTTAGATATATATGTATTGAGCAGAGGAATGCACAAAGAAGCGTCTAATTTTTATTACTTGAATGAAATACATACATTCCCCGTCTTGTGAAGGGTTCAACATATCAACCTCGCAAATATTCAACACAAACTGGTTATTTCTAACCTAACTACCTGGTCATCTAGTTAGTATAAACATCAAAAACCCTGAGACCAAGTAGAGAGCGCAGGGTAATCCCAATACAACCAGTACCGCATCTGTACGGATCCACATTTGCTTGCTTTGATCCTTTTAAGCAAGCTTTTCTTCATCTTGAATGTGCTTAAGTTGCGATCCCAGAAATCCCACAGAGTAAGCAGTTTGAGAAAAGGAAAAATATATATATATCAGAATGACTTACCATACATCAAAGAATGAAATTTATTCACAGCATAAGAGAAAGAAAACAACTTTAAGCTGAGGATTGTCACTTGAGTGTGCAATTCGTGCAATTACGTGAAATCATGCAGCTGCTAAGAAAAGTTTCCTTCTCTTTCATTATGATGTATGCTACCCATTCAAAAAAATGCAGTAAATAAGAAATGTCAAAGAGAGAAACTAACACCCATCTAAATATATAAGAACTACAGATGATGACATCGAAAGATTGTTACATTTTGTTCGTTACAAGACAGGGACATGAGGGCATGTAACACTTGAAATGTCCAGACAAAATGCAGTGGCTACTTGTTAACACTTCCTATATTTTCTTCTTAATACTGCTTTGGCCCTTAGTTTTCCCAAGACATATCTGAAGACAAAAATATACCATAGAATACTACATACGAAACTTCTTATCATCATGGTGGGCAAGGTAAAAAGGCCACAACTCATTGATACCTTGTGCCTCAATTCACAAATCGGGTAAATACCTTTATCACAAAATTTGGAACTGTACAATAATACTTGAAACATCGATAGATACATCTGCTAAGATTGATGATACATGCGTCAGAGGTCGTCTTGAACAAATACTAATAGCCAGGTACCAGCATCCACATTTTTACCCTGGTACCACAGACAGATTCAGAAGTTACATATAGAGCTTTGTCTCGGATTTTTTTTTTTTTCTATATATTTTTTTCTTAAAACATGATGTAGCAATCCTTTGCTGAATGGTATGCCAAACCACTACCAAAATGCATATGCAAAACCCAGAACATCAACATCATTATTTGGACTGATAAAATTACAATGAAAGACAAGACAAGTGAACAACTCAGTATAAGGGAGATTATAAAAGGTCAAGCAAAAGAAGATGAAAGAAGATATGTGTTTATAATCAAAAGGCAAAAATGCAAAAAAACCTCACTTAGTTTGAGGAATATACTCTGTTCAACCTTAAAAGCTGATCATATATCCCCTAAACTTTCAACTTCGTGTAAGATAACCCATCCGTTCAAATTGAGGAAGGTCGCTTGCACAACCCCCTATGCTTTGAAGGAGGTTCTTTGCATTTTGGCCTAATCAAAATTACTCTTCTGAACTGGTACTCTTGACATGCGTCAATTTATCGAGAACTAAGAAGCTTAAAAATTGCTCACCACAGTAACTGGTTCAGCTAAATTATGTATCAACTTTCCTCATCTTCTGATTTAGCTACATTTTCTGGATATGTTAAAACCTTTACTTGTACTCTCACTCCCATCTCTTCAAGCCCATTTAATTCCACATCAGCATCACCAGAATCTTTTCCTGAAGCCACAAAGATATGAGCATATAAAACTTCTAAGCTCATAAGTTTAACAACGACACTAGTGTTCAAAAACACGAGAAACAAAATTAACACAGAAGCATTATATGATACAAAAAATGAATATTAAAATCTAAAAATCAAAATGCTCAATCCCATAATTTAACACTCCCCAAAGTGAGTTGTTTATATGAACAGAAAAAATAGATACAAAATAAAAGAGAAGGGAAAATGGAAAGAGTACAACATAAGAAAAATGTATTGTCCATTCCTCATATTTGGATAGGATTAAAATGAGAGGAAAGAAAATAGAAAGAATGTAGTATTTTTTGTCTGCCAAATTGTAAACTCACAAATGAACCTCTAATTAATTCAATATATAATGCTTATATAAGGTGGATGGTAATGGGGACAAAACGCCAAATGACCCCAGCTGCACTTTTTATTTTCAAGTTTTCCCTACCTTCAAGTTCCGTTGTGATATTAACATAAAAAATTTAACAACAACAACAACATAGCCTTATCCCACTAAGTGGGGCACATAAAAAATTTAACATTTTGTATTTTTTCTTTCCATCGAGATAAAGAGTTATTGTCCGAAACCAAGGTATGTCATTCTACCCGTTACCACAAATTTTTCATCTGCATCTTCTGAATTTCATTAAGAATAGATTTTTTTTAAAAAAAAAAAAAAGAATAGAGAATTTAACCAACCACTTGTAAGCAGTCACCAACATTCAGAAAAGCTAAATATATTCTGAACCAGTTCCATAAACGTTTTAGCACTCAAAGAAGGACAATCCAATTTGAAAAGCTAAGGATCTTCTTAACATCACCATTTCATGTTGAAGTTTCACCGCTCCAGTAAGGACCCCAAAACCCCAGGTTCAAAATGCAGGAAGGAAAAATGATACAGCACTTCAAAACAATGACAACATACCTATGACCTTTAAACACACACACACATCTTTACAAAGAATTGATTCCCTGTTGCTTAACAATGATCCTCCGTCCTAGTCTGAGATAGATTTTTGAAGGGTCGAGTTCGAGTTTATGAATTTTCCAGCCTTCCAGCGCTCTAAGAGCATCTTAAAAAGGTTATAAAATTTAATAACCAGTTTTTATTACAACTGCCAGTTTGATTTTTGTATAAAAATTGATTTTTACATAAAAAATAATAATAAAATAATTAACTTATAATAAATATTAATAAAGAATAAAAATATTAAAATAATAGAGAGTGAATTGTTATAACGTGTGTTACTAAGATGTTAATCACTATGTCACTAAGACGTTAATCACTAGAAGAACAAATTGCCAAAAAAGAACAAATTGCAAAATAAACAACACTATACGAAATTTCACAGCCCTCACCCAATTCCATTCCTAGCATTTCCCATACCCCTACCTCAATTGAGAAGAACAACCCAATCTACAAAACTGTACCTTTGATGAAGTATTTGGAGGACGGCCACCCTCGTAACGAGGCGATGGAGAGGCACTCCTCGTCGCTAAGATCATTCGTCAACTTCTCAACCAAATCCACCACATTTGCGGGAGAGGAATTTCGGGGTGGGACCCAGAACGATGAGCCTGGGACGAAGGGCAACCAATCCGGGGTGGCTTTCCTCACGAGAATCCGCTGGATGAGGTCGTCGAATCTCTTCAAAGCCATCTCGTACTCGCCTTCGTTCAAAGACGACGAGACTGACGACGACGACGAGCCTAACTCGATCTGGATGAGTTGGGGTTTGGAAGCCTTGGAGGATCGGTCGCGATGCTGTTGGAGCAGAACGTAAGGGGGAATCGCAACCTTGGGGTTGCAGGAGGATGTGGTGGTTGTGATGGATTGGCCATGGCGAAGAAGCGTGCGACAGAGGAACCGCGCCATCGTAGAGAGAGAGAGAGAGAGAGAGAGAGAGAGAGAGAGGGAGAATTTCAGAACTCTGGTCACGGCTAAGGAAAACGGTGGGAGTGTACGGATATATATACGATAGGAAGCGGGAGGAATGCCTGAGCGCGTGGCAATAAGAAGGTGCGGTTCGGAATTTGGATGGATTAACAAGGAAATGTTACTTTACCGTAACTAAAAACAGTAAAACAAATTAATTTACACTAGTCTCTTTTAAAATTTAACAAAATGATATTTCATACTTTTTTTATTTTAAATGTTATCTTTTAAGTTTTCTTCTAATTTATTTTAAACAAGTATTATTCTTACCTTTCAATTTTAAAATTCATGTTTTAATTATAATTAAAATTTATTTTGTGTCAATTATAATTTATATATTTCTATTAGTTTTAATTTTATTTTTGAACTCAATGTCATTTAAATTTTTAACAGCAGATACTGACACAACATCTAATTTTGCACATATTAATATCTACTAATCCATTATGACTTTGTCATATGAGATTATAATTAACAATGACCAAAATAATTATTACTTTATTTTATATTTGAATATTTTATCTTATATTATATCTAGTTATTTTGGTCATTATCAATTCTAATCTTACATGGCAAAGTCAAGATGGATTAATAGGTATTGATATGTGTAAAATGAAATATTATATTAGTGTCTGTTATTAAATATTTAAAAAGTATTAAATTTAAAAGTATAATCAAAACTAATTACAAATATGTGAGTTATAATTGATACGAAATAAATTTTATTATTATAATTAATACTCGTATCAAAATTCAAGAGAATGAATAATATTTTTGTCAATTTATTTTTATAATTAAATTTTATTTTTATCCAATTTGTTTATTTTAGTAATAAAATTATTTTAAAATGTTTAATATCTTATGTAAATAAAATCATAATTTCATATTAATATCTTCCCTATCATGTTAAAAATAAAATTGTAATATTATATTATGTATAAATGTAACTAATTTGACCAAGAAGAGAGTGAAGTGTTATTAAAAAAAAAAAAGAATAGAGTGGAGGAAAATTTTTTGTAATATATATTAAAATATAAAAAAAACAAATGTAAAATTTAAAACAAGAGGTGTGTTAAATATAATTTAGTTAAACTTTGAGAAATTTTAATGCAATTTACCTGACAAAATATTGGCCATTTTATTTCTATGGTTAAAAAATAACTAAAATTGACAAATTTAGCCAGCTCAAATTTTGGATGTGTATAGTAATTCAGTTTGGGCCGTTTTAGACAATTAGACCACCAAAAGTTGAATGCTAGTTTTTATTTATCTTTTTAATTGATGGATTTGGTTAAAGGTTAAAGAACTATGAGAAACCAAATTTGTTTGAATACCAGAGTCAAAGTTATTCTAATGTAACTATTCAAATTTTCAAATATTATAGGCAAGCAGTAATAATTGTAATGAAAGAAAAAATTAAGATAAAATTTTCATATATTATTTATATGAAAAATGCAAATTTCTTTTAATTTTTTTCGCGAAAATAGCGTTTTAGTATTTTATCTTTATTTTAAGCTTCATTTTAATCTTTTATATTTTAAAATTTTATTATTCTGATCATTTTTCATTATAACCGTTTGTCAACATAACAGAATTGACATGTCAACTTGCAAATATTAATATGGTGCTTAAAATGCTAAGAAAAGAAGCGCACACAAAAATGAAAGAACAATATAGGCATTTTTAGAATTACAAGGTGGACACTAATATCAAGCCAACATGCATGTAGGTTAATCAATCAGTATTTGGTGTCAACTTTATTATAAAAATTAACAATTCTAACGAAAAATAAATAAAATAATAGGACTTAGAAACATAAATGACCAAAATAAATATAAAATACTAAAATATTATTTTTGCCTTTTTTTTAATGAAAGATATGTCTTAATATTTTTCTGATTCGAAAAGTCCTAGGATCAAAATATTGTCTTTCGAAGACAATTGCCCATGCAAACAGGTCGGAAACTCAGATAATCTCACTGTTACATGTGATGTGTTGAAAGAGTGATATGGTTTGGATTATTACTTACAATGAAAATTGGTCGGATTTACCCGCAAAATCTAGAGAGAGAAAAAAAAGAATACAATTTCAGTTTTAAAATAAATAAATAATTTATAGAAAAGGGCTATGTAATTTGGCTTGTCTTCACTTCAGTATTATTATGTGATTTCAAAATTGAGATAGATCATAGAAGTGACTTTAACTCAACAGTACTTTATGTTTTATTTTCATTAAAATTTGAACAAAAAAAACACTTGTGTTGCAGTTACATGAAAAAAAACTCTTATTTTATCTAATTTGAAATGTTATTTGGCAATTTTTTTGTTTATTTTAACAACTACTTCAAACTAATGAGTGTGTAATCATTTGGTTTGGTCTCTTTAAAAAAGAGAAGAAGTGTTTTGCCAAATAAGATCCAGCAAGCATAATATTTGTCATAATCTGTATCGTCAAATTTTATATCTAATAATATAGATTTTAATGTCTTTTAAACAAAAATTATCAAAACTATTATTTGATATATGAACCGTTAAATTTAAAATCTAACTGGTCAGATTAAGACAAAGACAAACATCAAATTCGTATAGGAGTTTTGCCTCCATAGCTTTCTTATGATTTGTTAATATTGTATAAGCTCTAAATTTCTTCTTGCTTAAGTTGTATTGTCCTAATGCCTTGATCTTATATTTCCATTTTTCATAAGTTCATGTTGACTCGTAAAAGTTTATCTTTATATTCAATGTTGTCTTATGTAATCCATGGTTTAATGCCTTATTAATGAAACTTTTATTTTGACCAAAACAAATTTTGCTCATACAACTTCATATCTTTTTCTTTGTGGGATTGTCTTTTCTGAAAAAGATTTTTTTTTTCAAGTTAAGACCATATATAAATAATAGGTAAAATACTTTTTTGTGTCAATTTCGTCTCATTTATTTATTTTTTTAATTTTGTTACTAAGACTATTGTTGTTAATATAGTTGACAGAAAATACTGACATAGAGTTATCCATATAATACATCAATTACCAACATACCATATTAATTTATTTTAGTTTTAATTTTATCTCAAATATTTAACTAATTTTAATTTATGCCTTAAATGATACTTTTTATTAATCTCTTTTTCAAATTAACGTTTAAATATTTAAAGTGTCATATACAACTTCATAGCTTTTTCTTTGTGGGATTGTCTTTTTGGAGAAAGAGTGTTTTTTTCTTCGAGTTAGGATCATATATAAATAATAGGTAAAATATATTTTTTTGTGGCAATTTTGTCTCACTCATTTTTTTGTTTTGGTTTTGATTTTGTCCTTAAAACTAATATTGTTAATATAGTTGACAGAAAATACTGACATAGACTTATCCATGTAATATGTCAACTACCAAACGTATTATATTAATTAATTTTAGTTTTAATTTCGTCTTAAATATTTAACTAAATTTTAATTTATGCCCTAAATGATACTTTTTATTGATCTATTTTGTTTCAAATTAACGTTTAAACTTTGATGTATCATATATAATAGTCTACATGTCATTTTGAAAAATTCATTTGTTACTTTGAATAGTCTATATTAACATTTTCATTAACATTGTTAATTACATTAGTACTAGAGATAAAATAAAAAAAAACACGTAGAACAAAATTAATTAAAAAAAAATTAAAAGACAATATTAAAACTTAAAATAAATATTATAGACAAAAAAAAAAGATCTTTTTGTCTAAATAATGTTACGAGGGCAACCCCTTAGTTATGCAACTCTTAACAAGAGGATTGTAATGACTTACAGGTTACAGGTATAAAGTATTATCGTTAATTATAATGGGAATTGTGCAATTATTTACATTTATCCTAATTATCTTCTATTAGTCAAATTTAAAAGAAATTAAAAATAAAATAAATAAAAAAGGCAGAAAGAAATATTTACTCGAGCACTTACATATTCTTTTAGAAGGATCAAATAGAAAATCTCGTGAGTTATCTAATTTTAATTATTAAAAAATAAATAATGGCATAAAAGAGACGCCCAGCTAAGAATAAACAAATTTCCTCCCTAATAAAGTACAAGTTAAAATAATAGGACATAAAAATTGGGTTGAAATAATAATAGGGATGAAAATAAAATTTAAAGTATAATTAAAAAATTAAATTTAATAAAATTAAAATTAAAAGATAAATATAAAAAAAATCTAATGAAATAAAAAAGAAATGTTAAATTATAGCCTTTGCCTTTATCGTTTTACTCAATTTTTAATTGAGTCATTGTAGTTTAAAAACTTGTAACTCAGATATTATCTATTACAAATTTTTAATTTAATCTCTATTATTAAAATTTTGTTAAATTTCAGTGACATAACCAATTATATATTATATTAATATTCAAAATTTATATGATTTAATTATTAAAAAATACATAATTCAAGCTAATTTGTCATAATTATTTAACATAAATTATATTATATGTCATATAAATGTGAGTTAGTATCACTTAATTATTTATTTTTTTCTATTTTTGTTAACATAAATCATGCATATTTAGAGTATTAGTATGTATATAGTTAGTCACGTTAGTAAAATTTAATGAAATATTGACAAAAATTTAATAATAAGGACTAAATTAAATATTTATAAAATTATAAAAACTTAATTACAAATTTTTAATTACTAAAGAGCAAATTAAAAATGAAGTGAAATTATAAAAATGAAAAGAATAATTTAACCAAAAAATGTCAGAAGTTAAAGCGTCTGCAGTGGTGAACCTCAATTAAATTCTTCTTGTAAGTCCCACAGTATCACATCAATTTAAGTAACTCTCTATTCTAATAATAAATCTCTTAAAAATCAACAAATGAGTCTCACAATTAATTATCTACTATTCTAATATTTATTACTCTTTACTAACTTTATTAATATTTATTATAAGTTAATTATTTTATTATTATTTTTTATATAAAAATTATTTTTGATATAAAAATTATTTTTATTCGTGACAGTTAACATAACAAATTATAATAATAAATTAAAATAAAAATTAATTCTTAAATTTAAAAATCGCACGCAATATATGTCAAATTGTAATGGGCCGGACGAGCCATGAGTCCATGATCGTCACCGGTATAACGTGTCCGGATTTGATTGGATGAGACTATAGGTCCACGCTGTAATTGTATAATTCTTTTTTTTAAAGGTTAATATGCAATAATTCTTCTTGAAAATAAAAGCAACTTCGCGCAGTGACGCATTCCATTTCGTCTTCCCCAATTTCGATTTGTATCCAAACCGAAGAAGACTCGTACGAAGGCGATCCTTATTCAGGCAGGACTCTCGGAGACTCCGACCTCTCCGATGGCGGAAAACCCCCCCGAAACGGTGCCGTCTAGCGCACAACCCTCCTCCTCCTCTTCTGCTGCTTCTTCTCAGAAATCGGCCGAAGACATTTTCAAACAATCCCAGGTTTGTTTTTACAATTTAATGTATTTCCGGTTGCCTGTACGTTGGGTTGTTCATTACCAAATGTAGAAAACTCATTTCGATAGAATTGGATGTGAAATTGGGGTTTCTTTTGATCTCTGAAGTTTTTCGAGGAGTATCGTTGGTGCAACCGAATCGGCATTTTGTGCACTATGAAGACTAAATATGGTGTTATTCGTACATACAAACGCTTGTAGAAAACAAATTTAAGCGAAATCTGTGGCCGAGTGACGAAGGAATCTTCAATTTAGGAATTTTTTTTTAAGTCCTTTTTGTATAGGAGATCAGTTGTTGCTTACCAACGCCTGGCCTTAGATAAGAAAGATATGCTGAGAATCCCTTAGCCACCTGATTTAGCTCTTGTGATTTAGTAGTCTGTATTTTTAGCTGATTCTGTGAAGATGTAATTGTAAAGGTGCCCAAAGTATTGTTATGGTTTAAAATGCATCTGTTTGACTACGTCTAATTAGTTCATGACTTTGTGGGGTGTTTTGTTATCTCAGATCCCGGCGTTTTACAATTTTCCAGCACATCCAGATGGTTATTATCAAATGTTTCCTGTTATGTACCCTGCTGTAGTTCCAGGTTTAACTCCCTCACAAAATGAGGAACACATGAACCGTGGAGCAGGCATATATGCTGTTCCTGTGAACCCATATATGGGGCATGTAACCGGAATGCCATATAACACTCTGATTCCTCTGACCTACAGTACACCCACGTAAGTTATCCCTGGTATCCTATCAATGCTAGGAGCTTATATTAAGCAGCTACTTACTAGATTTTTTACGATACTCTCTGTTCTATGGAATTTAATTATCACAATACTTGAAGGAATTAGATACACATTGTGACATTTAAGGATATTGTATTATTGTGTTTTGTGTATATATGAGTGCAATATACCTTACGTGTTTTTTATGGCAGAAGTTTCATTTGGACGAATCATATTTCTTGGACTTATAATAACAATTAAGGCAGCAAAATTTGCTAATATAAGCACAGTATTTTATTGAATTTGAAGCTTCCAAAACAAACTGTTAACAAAATATTGTTAAAATGACACTCGTTAGAACAGGAAGTTGCCACTGGCAGCAAATTCAAGGAAGGATATTGACTTGCAGATTTTATTGAAATTTCACCGAGTTAAAACTGATCCTTGTAAGATATTGATGATTTTGTAGTCGGATAAGAATGACTGTGCATGCTTGCCCCCTTGATAATCACTTGATACCATCTGACCTGTTTTTACTCTATTTTATTAACTCCCCATATGAATTATGCACTTGCAGCTTGCCATAGGCTGCAGTACTTGTGACTATATAACCTATTTAAAAGTCTATTTTGTGTGGGAGTATTGTGTCAATGTGGGAGTATTGCTTCAACATCTATAATATGCCACCCTATAAGGCTTCAAGTAGCAGAAATGAGAAATCTGGTTTTTCCCTTAATTAGAGTAGGCATTTTTAACATTTATCAATTGACTTGTAATGGGGAAGTGGTCTGAGCGCACTGTTCCTGTCAATTACTTTTTATGTTTTCCTACAAAACCAATGATTTGTTTTTTTCTTATTGTAAATGTGATATTGCCTATAGTTATACAATTTCCTGAACCCAATAATGTTGGTACTTGCCATTGTAATATTCTTGTGTGCTTTTTGAACATTCCCAGAAGGTTAAGTGATTAACACCTACTTCTATTCAGTGCTTGTTTGAATCTAACATAAAACTGAACTTAAGATGGGGAGAAAAAAAACAGAAATCTAAACAATGGTAATTATGATTTATTTGTGATAATTCCAAATATGATCTATAATTTTTTTTTTTTGGGATAATCAACAGTAGGCCAAGTTCTGAGGCTGGTACTAACAGCGAAAACCAGGGGCAAGCAGGACAACAGCAACATCAGCAGCAGCAGCCTGCACCTCAAAGACAAGTTGTTGTTAGGAGATTTCAAATTGCATTTCAAATTGATTTGCTGCTTATGTTAAAGCTGGCAGCAGTGATATTTTTGTTCAACCAAGATGGATCAAGGCAGAGGCTTATTGTCCTTGTGTTATTTGCTTCAATTGTATACTTGTAAGTAGCCTTCTGGTTTTTTCTTTTAAGATGTATTCCCCTTGCAAATGCTGCCATATGTGAGAACTGTGACTCAAACGTAGGGAATTATAGAATCTTGATATTGATATCATTTTCCTCTTTTTGTGTTTCATATTATATTTCAATTCTTCTTTTGGTATACCAGGGTGAGGGTGTTGTTATATGCACATCTTGTGGGTCAGTGGGTGAGTGTTTTATTAAAACTGTCAATGGTAACTGAGATTCTTACCAGGTAAGGTTTATTACAGATACCAAACTGGAGCTTTGACACCAATCATAAGATGGCTTTCACAAGGCATGCAGAGAGCAGCTGCACCTCCTCATCCACCAAGACCTGCAGTCAGGGCTGAAAATGTTCCTGCTGCCCGGCAGGGAATTGACAATGCTGCTGCTGCAGGTATTATTGGTTTTCATTGTATGCACATATTTTCATATGGTTGGAAACAGGATGGAGCTGATGGTGTTTATAATGTAATCTGGAATGTATAAATTATTATATTTTTGGGGATCCATGGATTGGTAGGGAATAAATTTTAAAATTATTAAAGTAATTTTGAAGGAATTTGAAGTAATTTTTAGGGTTTAGGGTTTAGGGTTTAGAGAAGATTCCCTGTTTGGATTGGTAGGGAATAAATTTTAAAATTATAAAGTAATTTTGCAGGAATTTGAAGTTTTGCCAAAATAAGTGAAATTTGAAATTCTTTTCTTCCTCGTAGTCGGAGGGTTGGTTTCTTTTAACATTTTGTACAATCCAAACACCACAATAGTGATAGTGATAATAAAAATAACCACCTTTGCTCATACTTTTGGCAGAGGGTCAACCAGAAGGTGAGATGGGGAACCAGCCCGCTAATGATGCAGACCGAGCAGTTGAGAATGAAAATGTGGCAGAGGCAGAGGGACGCCACGGTGGGAACCAATGGTGGGGAATTGTTAAGGAGGTTCAGATGATTGTCTTTGGATTTATCACCTCCCTGCTTCCTGGGTTCCACAACCACATGGATTGAATTGTACTCTGCAAGAGACATGGGAAGAAGAGGATTTTCTGAAATAAATGCGTAGAATAGGGAGTTTCCCAGCGTCGTAATTTGACAAATACGTAGTATGGTGCAAATTATAGGTTGCCAGTTTTGTATTATTACTTTCTTTTTTTTTTCTTGTGGATTGTAGATACAACATAGTTTTCGTGGCTTTCAGGGACCAGGGCTTAAATGCTATAGAGTAATGAATATGTAATTCTTCAAAGTTAAGCACATGTTTTCCTAACCTTTTTTTCTTTTTTTTCTTTTTGTTTTTGTTGTGTTTTTTTTGGGGGGGGGGGGGAATAAATGAATGGGATCACCAGTACCCAAAGGAAAACACTTTTATTGATGTGTCAACAACTTATTGGCGCAGATGACTATGATTAAATCATTGTGTATTTTATGCCAAGAATTTAAATTCTCAATATTTATACGTTGGGGGAAAAAATTAACTTGTCTTTTAAAAATATTTTTTACTGCTAAATTATTAAGAGAAAACAGATTTAAAAATAAAACTGATTTTTAAGAAATGTAAGGAAATAAATTTAATGTTTGAAATTCTTTTAATTTTCATCCTTGGAATATTTGTCTATAATTTTATTTGTTTGGACATGTTTTAATTGTTTATAACAGAGTAAAAAAAAATTCATTAAAAAACAGTTGTCCTGATTTAACACAAGTTTAAGTGACAGTCTTGCAAAATTAAGTTATACAGGCTCTTTCTTCAAAATTACATTCTCAAGTGATTGGCATTAGCTAGTCCGACAGATTCCTTTTACACATTTAACTTACAAGGCCACAGATAGGTGGTGGAAGAGGGAGCGTAGATAAGACTCAATCATCTAAGCATTTGCAACCGTAAAAATATCGATCCACAGAGCAAGTCCGGTTTTATTGTGCCCAATTCTTATGCAAAACTTGAGTATAAACAAAAATGCTATATATATATAAAGGGCAAGCCCAGTATACGAGGCTCCTACCTAGTGGGGTCTGGAGAAGATAGATATATACAACCTTACCCTCACAAGCAAAGAGATTCTTTTCAGAATTTGAACTCATGACCTCCAAGTCATGAGACAACAACCTTACTATTACGTTGAGGCTTACGGTAATATATAAAACCCTGATACTAGTATATACGTTTACATCTCTACAAACATATGCAAAACTGAGAAGTCACAATTCTTCAGCTACAAGCGAAGCAGAAAAACCACTTTATTGCCACTAAAGAATTGTAAATACAAATCTATATACAGTTTAATATAAGATTCACATCACATCTGAGACAGAAGATTGCTGATCTTCCGAAGTTCCTTGAGAGCTGTCATGGCAGTAACCTGCCCTTTGTCAACCACAGCATTTTTCGAGTTCTCCAATGAGGTTCCCTGGCCCAGGTCCTGTTGGAAAACAGACTCAATTACCTGCCATACAAAATATAGTGGTTTTAGATATCAGGATTTTGAGCTAAATTTCTTACATGTTTGCTATCATGTATTTCAATAGAACAACAAAACATAAGCTTTAATACTGTTTTAAGTATTGAACCGCAGAGAAAACAAAAAAATTCCTCGAATTGATACATGCCATCTTGAGCAGTTACCCTAATAACCTGTCATCAGATTCCAAATATACAGTCAGAAATAGATTTACCTGAATATGTTCAAGCATAGACTGCCCAATATTCCTCAAAGTGCCCATCACATTCTGGTCTACAGAATCCCCTCTGCAACTGACAGAACTACAATGTCCATTAACTGTAGAAGAGGCTGTTGGATTACTTTGACCACTGGAACTATCGGCCGATCTTGCATACTCAGAAGCACCTGTCTCAGATTTGAGGCTGATAGTATTCTGACCATGCTTCCATAGCCACTGGAATTTATTCAGTTTTCCCTCCCTAGTGCCAGTGGCTGCACTTCCTTTGGTATCATTACCAAACCCTGATGTCTGATATAAGATCTCAGGAGGATCAGAAATTGGAAGAGGTGACTCAGTTGGACTAGGGAGAGAATCTTCATTGCATTCGTCAAGCGAAGAACAAAACAAAACACTACTAACTGGACCATGCTCGTGATCATTGGCTTCGTTAATAGGAATAGTCAGGTCAGAAAATGAGGATGAGGTTTCATCACTGCTAGTATTTCCTCTTGAACATCTATCCTCGGTAGTGTAATTGCTGCCTTTATGGCTACCATGTTGTTGCTGCACTTCAATTGCTACAGAATGATTCTCCTGCTGGTGTAGGTTTTCATGATTTTCCATTTTTTCTGTGTCTTCCTCAAAGCCAAGTTCCCTAGAAAGATTTTCTATCAAACTCTGCCTAACAGATGCCTCAGATTCCTTTTTGCCACTCTGAACTCTCAAATGAGATGGTTCAAATTCCGGTCTTTTCAGTCTAAACTTGACCTTTTCTGTCCATCCCTTTTTCCGAGTTGGAACCTGTTTTTCTACACTATCCTTCTTAAGTTCTTCGGCCTTGTGGACAACTCTCCACTTTTCTTCCCAGTAGCTATCAGGTAACAAACTTAGAGGAGTTTTTGGAGAAACAGATTCAGAAGGAAGGGTTTGAGATCTAGAAACCTTTGATTTAGCTTGGTTATAAACATTTACAAATAAAGGTGAAGAAGATGAAATATTAGAACTCAATGCAAGTGTCTGCAAGGATGTAGCCTTCTCTAGTAGCACCATAATGTTGGCGTCCTCAGGGAAGTTTAGTAGTCTCTGGAGACAGGTTGTAGTATTTTCAGTTGCAAGCAGTGATGATCTTAAATGAAGTAACATTGCTACAGCTATAGCTGATATAAATGCCCCACGAGGAGACTGCAAGATTTGAAATCCAAAGTCTATGTCATTATCAGCACCTTTTTCCAGTTTATGATTATCTGATGCAAAGATCTCATCCCAAATGATCAGGAGGCTGTAAAGTGAAAATTCCCTTCCAAATAAAACTCGCAACCAGCGGAGAGCGAAGTACTGGGGTTCAACAGCAAGGTCAACAAGATGGCTGTGCAGAGATGAATCCACCAGAGACAGCAAATGATACAATGCAGTAGAAGCTTCAATCACAGGAGGTAAGCCAGTATGGGACCCAGCTGGAGGGGAAGAAGAGAAGAACTCGGCCATTGCAACAGAACCATTGGACCCATTCATTAAAGCATCAAACATACAGTAAACATCATGTTCCATGAATTTCTCGGATAAAACAATGCCGAGTTCACCTTCAGCCCCATAAGCATCACCTAGTAACACAATGGTCCGTATCTCAGGATCAAGCTCATTAAGATTCTCGGCTTTTGTTGCATTCCCATGGAAGCCAATTTCATCCTTCATCAAATCTGGAGTTTTTCTAAAATCAATACTATAAGAAAGATCATTCTCATGACACAGCAGGCCATCAAATGTGTCTGTGAACTGATCTTCATATAGCTTGCGAACTTCTGAGAGACGCTCCACATCAATGTGGAGAACATATAAAAGTGGAGCCAGTAATTCATGCATCCCTATATAATAAGTGAATGAAAGAAATTTAATAATTTGATGTTAACTATTTGCATAATATTTAATACTTAAGCAAAACAAGTTATCTGAAAGCTTGCAACCAAACAAATGAAACATAAATTTTACCAAGTGACAGATTTCCCAACAAATTAATCACTTTATTTCATTCCATTCTTTTTCCTTTACACATAAAAATAAATATAGAAATAAAGAAAAGCAATTTTTTAGGTAAAAGATTCATACATATTGAAGATTTGGAGCAGTAGCCAGTGCAAAGTAATTAAGGACTTAATGGCAGTTGAGAATATATGAGAAGAAAATTCTCAAATAAAACCCATTGCTCATAGCATATTGGTATTTATGTTTTCCATGAAAATTTTTGATATGAAATTGACTATGATCAAAGCTTATGGCAGGCCTTCTTGTGACTGGCATGTTAAAGTTTTTTCTTTTATTTGGTGGGGGGTGGGGTATACCTACTCAAGGTGAAAAAACCTAATAAAATACTTAAACTGAAGTTATACTGTGACCATTTGGCTTGGCTGAGCATTTACCTTGTCTATACCCACACTCTGGGTACCTGACGCACCATAGTAACAAAATCCGTCTTAACATGCCTTGGCATCCTGGCGTTTGGAAATAGGTGCCATGTTCTGGGTACAAACGTGATAAATCTTGATCAACCATTCTCTCCAGCTCCGCATTGCGAAAAAAGCGACTCCATGTACTCTCTGCTTATAAAGGCCATATTATATTCATGACAGATAATACTGTATTGTTCATGCAGGCACAAGACAGACAGGATTACATAGATTAGCATTGCAGGTGCCTAATATGTTTTCTACTTTCTGCATAAGAAATTATGACATTCTATTGGCTGAATTGGGAATCTATAACGAAATCTAAAGATTTAACCACATGTATACTGGAATGGAGTGAAAATATACTAAAATTTACCTGGATTTTGTGAAAGTGGATTGTCCACAGCAGGATCAGGTGTATTATTTCCATCAACATGTGGATCAACCAGGAGGCACCTTCTCAAACTAGCATAGCTGCCAAGATAATAATAGGTACAGAGAAAAATTAACACAAAAAATTACAATGAGCTGAATGTATATGGAGTAGTTTCTAGCATACAATTACAACATATATTCACAAACACTTCAATCTAACAACTCGTCTTTCAAGACGGAAACACCATAGAAAGGGTACAATGCCAGTCAAACACTGAGTTATTAAATTATACAGACAACCTTAGATGCCAAGGGAAGAATACAGCCGAAATTCTCACGTCAAAAAACTATCAAGGAGATTTGGACTATTTACAAACAAAATTAGTATAGTATTTAGCTACCATCATCAGTTTCTCGGGAACTATAGCAGATTGCAGACATTTTAATAATTACAACATGAGCGTAAGAGGGGATGGGGACAGGAACAGACAAGGAAAAGGGCCTAAACTCGTCTTTCAATAAGCTTTGGACTTTGCACTCAATTTAATAAATATAAAATATTATAAACTGGAATGAAAGACCAAAAAAATAATTATTTTTTTATTAAAAAAGCAAGACACGATTATGAAGCTGAATTACCTCCTTCGAGAATCAGCGGTAGCCCGACGAAGATCATCAATAGAAGTTGAAGATGGCAAAACCCCAAGATTTATACGCCACCGCAAACCTCTAAGATCTTCGGAAAGCCGATTCTCCGGCGCGGATCTTTGAGAAACGGAGTCGGAGGCCGAAGATCGCACCGACGTTGATTCTGGCAATGCAGGATCCGTCAGAGCCGGCGGCATGATTATCCGAGAATCTGGAATAAACCAACAATTAAGAACAAATTTCTCAAATATATTTTCTGGGAAATTAATAAGTGAACCAAAAAAAAAAATCTACAGGGTTTAGAATGGAGAGGATATGGGGAAGAAAGGAAGATACAAAATCAAAGAAAGAGAAATAAGGGAGAAAGGTTATTACGGGGTAGAATTGAGGTGGCTGAATTTGTGGAAGCAAAAGGAGAGCCTCACGTCCCACTTTGAGGGATGTCCCTACAGATATGATATGGCTTCCACACTCGATGCTTTCTCATTCTAGATGGCTGTCTCGCTTTTGAGAGAGCCAGAGAGAGAGAATGAGAAGTTTGTTTGCGTAAAGGGAAAAAGAAGGGAAGAAGGAGAATGAAAGCATTTTGCGAGGGAAAGTTTGCAGTCGCATTCGGCAAATTTTCGCATAATACTTTTTAATTTTATTTTTCATATAAAATGTAACTTAAACTAAATATGAAAACTGAATTAATAATGTAAAGTAAATTAAAAAATACAAATTTTAATTTGATGTTAAATTTTGAATTAAAATATAATGAAAGGTACAATTCTAAACATTTTAATGATATATCACACAATAATTGAAAATTTATTTTTATTTAACTTTTAATGGTATTGATATAAAAAAAGATAGTTGAATTTATTTAATAGTTTGATAATAATATATTTATTTTGAAATTTAAAATATTTAGAATATTAACATATTATTTTCCTATATATAATTTATGATTTAAGCAAAGTGCAAAGAGGTGACATGGCATGCAAAATTTAGACAAATATAATTTTTTTAAAAAAAATTAATTAGATTAAGGCATTTAAAATTTTAAAAATTAAATTGAGCTACTCTTTTAAAAATAAAACCAATAATTTATAACATGACTAACGACATTTTCTGCTTGACTTATCTTTGATGGCCGACCGTTGCGCACTTTTAACGGGATTTATGAGGAAATTTCAATGCACTTCCTTCAAGAAAAAGATTAGCGGAAGGAACCACAAAAAGGTAAGGGTCAAAATTAAATAAATAATAAATATTATAGATAAAAATATTTTTTTTAATTCCTAACATTTACATCAAATTTTAATTGTATCTCTAATTTTTTTTTGTATTAATTATATCATATATATATATATATTTCATTTTTGTTCAAAATCTACTATTTTTATTAATACTGCCTATTAAATTGACAAAAAATGTTATCTGAGTAATTAGTGAAAATAATAAATTTAAAACAAAAATAAAACATATAGAATTCAAAGCTACCTTTTCTACATCTTTAATTTTTTTTTGTATCAATTATGTTTTACATATTTTATTTTTGTTTCAAATTTACAATCTATCATTTTTACTAACTGTCCAGTTAATATTTTCAGTTAGTGAAAGAGACGTTATTAATAAAAAAGATAAATTTAAAACAAAAATAAAATATTTATGACATAATTAACTCAAAAAATTAGAAATAAAATTAAAATTTAATATAAATGTTATATACGTAAAAAAACATTTTTGTCTAAATATATGTACCGATGATTAAGGATAAAGAAATATGGGGACGTCAATAGAATAAAAACCAAAATATTATTGGTATATATTTTGCCGATGTGGAACTTACGTGTTTATCTCTTCCAATCATCTGATTACATGTAAAAAGTGACCGCAAAGCAACGAATACATATAATAGTAACGATTTTGTACAATAATGTCGCAGGCTGACATGCAGCCAATCTTAGCCGTTCATTTTTCACTAGCTGATGATCTACTATTCAACATCAATTTCCCCTTTACTTAATTTGACACACACACACACACGCACACACACATATATATATATATATATATATATAATTCTCCACAACTCCACAAACTTTCAAAACTTATCTCTTGCAAGTCCTGGTATTTAATGTCATTTTTTAATATACAATTATCATATCAATAATTAAAAATAAATTATAAATATATATATTTTAAACATACTCAATCATATAGTCATATGAGCTAACTCGCAAAGCTTAACATCATTGTTATAACAAAGACAAATGGATAAAAAGGAAGATACTTGTTAAGGTATAAAATGATAAGAGACAACACTGTAATCAATGATCTTAATCGATAATATTCTTATCCAAAAATAATTATTCTGTGTTTTGCTATCGCTTCAAAGAAAATGTTTACAGTACGTTTGAATGGTGAGCAGGAAATGAATGAAAAAGGAAAAGAAAGCAAATATAACAAGGAAAAGGGAAAAGAAAAATGAAAGAGAAAAAGAAAAATAATGTTTTTGGTAGAAGATAGAAAAGAATAAAGGAAAGTAAATTATATGTTGGGCAATTGTACTCCAAATAAGGGAGAAGAAAACAACCATAGAATTTTTCATTCATTTTCATCACGGAGAGCATATCAAACAAAGTGTTAGTTTTTGCTAAATTTTTCAAGTAGAAAAATAAATTCTCTTATTACTTAAAACTAACCGTGTGTCTGGGCCAAAGACAACTAAAAACAAAAGATAAGTATTTTTTAAGGTAACTAATTGATGTCCAGATAAAGGTATTATCTGGACATTAATGGCTTACGTTTATAAATATCTTTTAGTGAGCCTAAACTTTTGGTAGTTTGACTCAAACCTTAGACGCAAATCATGACCAAACAAACTCAATGATGAAAGTAAGCACATAATATATCTGTAAAGGTATTTTCTGGACATCAATGACTTACATTTACAAATATCTGTTGGTCAACCTATGTTGTTGGTCTTTCGACTAAAATTTTAGAATTGGTCCTTACTTTTGTACCACTAGGCTAGACTTGATTTTCTTCTAGATGGCTCTTATAGTTCTGCTCAAAATATCCACGTCTTTGTGAAATGGAGGATCAGCAAAGATTTATACGAGAAAGGAGGATTTTTTTTTTGGACCGTCAATTTTTAATATTAACGGCTCAAAATTAGAGACATTTTCGATCCTTCAAAAAAAATTTTACTTTAAGGTCTATGATTTAGGTTGTCGGTCTTCATAGAACCCTTTTGTTTCGTACAAAAATAAATGAAGGTATTGCTCCATTTTGTGATGATAAATTATCTATAACAACGTCAATCAGGTGAGTTGGCACTTTCTTGAATTTGGCTTCTTTATGATGAATGTAGAATTGTAATGACACATATCCTCTGTTGTGCCTTTTACATGCAAGAGGTTTTAGTATTTTATTATGGTTATTAGACGTTGCATTCAATAGTTATGATTTCTCTTGTATTTTTTTTAATTTTTTTTAAAATTACATTAACCGTTGAATATGATTTAATAGTTATTAAATTTAATGACCAATATAATTTAAAAAAATAAAAAAATGTAAGAAAAATATGGATTGTTATATGCGACGTCCTAATGCGATTTGAAGTCTCTTGTATATTCCAAGTTTTAGGTCGAAATCTGATTCCAAATTATAGATGTCAAACTTTGATTGGCCTAGAAGTAGTTTTCAACTTCAAGAATGGTAAGCATTTAATTTTTGGATACATTAATTTAGAAAGGGGTCCTGACTTTTGCATATAAAAATGAGATTAATCTTCCAACCTATAAAATGGAAAAAAACATCCTTGATAAAACTAAGGGAAAAAAAATCAATGTAAATGAGTTTGCCAACAATTTGGGTAACATTTTACACATTTTAAAAAAATTGCATGCTGTTTTTATCTATAATAAAATTATTAGTGTCATGTTATATAAAAAATTAACTTGTCTTGATAGAAAATAATTAAAAAATATGCAATTTTATTTTACCATAAAAATTATCGTCGATCTGCAACTTGCATATATCTTGAGTCCAATCCTCTGATCTTTGCTCATATTAATACTGCAAATAACAAGACTATACTATATTATTTTTGGCCATAGTCACTGCATTTTATGTAGGATTGATATATTCGACTTAATAGAGAATTGGAGAATAGGTTTATTAATATAGTCAATATAATTATAAATAAACATTTGAATTCGCCAATGTTAAGTGTAAGTGGAACGATGTTCAATAGGTATGGGCATGACTCGTTTTATGTATTTTATTTATAGAATGACTAACATTGGTTTTAATTTTGTGTATGTTGTATTTTAATTTTTGAATAATAAAACTTGTAATACTTTTGTCTGAATAATAAGAAACATCTATCTATCATCGAATGCAGGTCATATCAAACAAATCAGATAAGTATGTGTGTTTTTTGTGATTTTCATTATGTTTTTGTCTTTTATGTTTTCTGTGATTTACTTCGCAATTAAAAATATGTTATATTAAAAAAAGTACGTTATTTTATGTACCTTTTAATAATTAATTTATTTAACTTAT
This sequence comes from Biancaea sappan, assembly GCA_037074585.1. Lineage (NCBI taxonomy): Eukaryota > Viridiplantae > Streptophyta > Magnoliopsida > Fabales > Fabaceae > Biancaea > Biancaea sappan. The sequence goes on from CM073491.1 coordinate 1,802,932, forward strand.
TTAATTTTAATAAATTGGATCTATTAAAAATCTTTTACTTTGTGCTGAGCCAGGTGTTCATGCCCATTAGTATTTATTATTAAGGAATTTTTTTAATAGGAAAATTTATATTTTACTCTTTTATGCAAAGATATAATTACACAACATATAAATTTTTAAGTGTAATAAAATATTTTCTAAACACCAACCACCACTTGAACAGGGTGTTTTGTTGCATTCTAAAATTCAGCAGGAGTGCTTTAATAAACAATAAACATAGCTTAATTTAAATGAATAAAATACAGCCTCTCTTTTTGAAATCCATTTAGATAAGGACTATAGTTAAAAACAGCTTCTTACATTTATACAAGTTCTTTACTGAAATTATACTACAAAAATTATGCATTTATCATATTTTATTAAAATTTTGATAATAAAAATATAAAAATGTACATAACTTTTCTATTTTCAGTAATATGAGACAGAAAATTCATGGGCTGGGCCCAAATTTTGACGTGAGCTTGACCCAAAAGAGGGGATTGGGCTGACACCAAATCTCGTAGGATTTCTCATCGGATGTGGGCTCTCTGCATTACTAAAAAGTAATGCAGAGTGCAATACTACCTTTAGCAACAGTTTTTTCTGTTGCTAAAGGTTTCAGCAACAAAAAATCAATAAAAAAAAAACTGTTGCTATAAGTCCAGGAAAAAATAAAGAAATGTAGACACCCAAATCCTTTCTCATCACTTCTTTCATTTCTTAAGCTTGCATGTCCTCTCTATCTAAAAATTAAAAAAAAAAAGTAAAAAATATTTTTTAAGAAATATTTACACTAAATTTTAATTTTGTGCCTAACTTTTTTTTGTATCAGTTATATCCTACATATTTTATTTTTGTTTTAAATATACTCTTTTTATTAACGCCATCTATTTCATTAAAGAAAAATACTGATTGAGCAATTGGTAAAAATAATAGATTTGAAACAAAAATGAAACATATAAAACATAATAAACATAAAAAAAAAGTCAGGGATATAAAAAATGTATGTTGGAGTCCTACATGTTTCATTTTTTAGTTCAAATTTACTCTTTTTACTAATCACAACGTTAATATTTTTTGTTAGTTAAATAAATGACGTTAGTAAAAATGATAGATTTGAACAAAAATAAAACATGTAAGATATAACTTGTGTAAAAAAAATGTTAGAGATAAAAAATAAAATTTAATGTAAACGTTGAGTACATAAAAAGTATTTTTGTAAAAAAAAAGTATAAGTAATTAGATTTTTACTCTTGATAATTGTAATTGATGAAAGGAAGTCGCTTGATTTTTCATTTTTACCTAATTAATCAGAGATGTCAAATTTGAGTTTCTCAAGGGTATCTTCTTATTCAATGTAATAAAAAGTAAAGTTTTCAAGTTAATTAAAAGGCAAACGGTGGAATCTTCTTCAAATTGATGTTTATAAGAATTGAATATTTAGCGTTTTTAAAATTTAAATAACTATAATTACTGCAACAAGCGAATATTGAGTCAGTGATGTTAATTTTAAATAGACGATTTGATTGGTAGTCAATCAGGAGTGTTTATTGGGTCGGATGATTTGTTTATTTTTTGCACTCAAACTAACAATAGTTGGCGGATTAATTTTATTTTATTTTTTTTTAACTTATTAATTATAATAAATTTATAAATTTTTAACTCGTTAAATTCAAACTAATTTATGAATTTATCTATTAAAAAAATTGTAATACTCGTGCTATACTATACACTTACCTTATGTGTAAAGCATTTATAATTTAATTAATATATTATTTAGTTTTATTTGTAATATTTTTTTTATTAATAATATATAGTACCTCATATAATATGTATTATTTTAATTATTTATTAAATTATTAATCCTTTTATTTAAAAGTTAGTTATTCTATTATTCATTCTAATTATAATAAATATCAAAAGAAAAAAATTAACTTGCTATCAAATTATAGATGATATTTTTCAAAAAAATATAATTATGTTAAATATAATTCTATTTTTTTATTTTTAGTTATAACATTTTAAATTAAATCTACAAAAAAAAAGTAATCTACCAATTCAAACCAAATCAACTCAATTAAATTTTGATTGAATAAATGAAAATATTATAATTTAAATTAATCTAACCTATCTCTTATTTAAATCTGCTCAATTTTTAAAATATCTTCAATCCAACCCATATTCCATACTCTTTTGATTTTTGAGAAAGCGAAAAATGAGAGCAAATGATGAAGACTTGTAAAAGTCTTGACTTTTTGGATTTTACCTTTCCCCGTGATTGCTTCAATTAGAATAATGAAATTCAGAGCCCACCTCACATGTTGTGTGGATTTTTTTACTACTCCCTAAGCACATTCACCTACTTCCTTTTTTTTTTTTAACAAAAAGAAATGTGTCAGTCAAAGCCAAATTTGACCAAAAGTCCAAAACCACTAATTCATCACTAGTGAATAATGATATGCATACCCTTAAAATATTGTTAAATAATGTTATCCTTTTGTTTTACCAAAAAAAAATTGAGAAGAAATTATGGTATATTTAATATGTCAATATTTTACTTAATTATTATTGTTGGCAAAAAATTCATTTTCCCTTAAAAATTTATTACCTTAAATAAAACAAAGAAATAAAAATAGAACAAAACACAATCTCAACACAATAATTCATGTAAAAAACTTCAAAATTAGAGAAAAAAATCACTGTCGTTGTCAAAAAATAACCAAAAAAACACTAACATTTAACTAACTCTAGTAGATTTGAATTCTCATATTTAGCTCAATCTAGATTGTTAGATTTTAAATTCAACGGTCCAGATTTTAAAATATTTTTTACTTTTTAAAAAAAATCGTAAAATCTGAGTCGTTAGATTTAAAATTTAATAGTCTAAATTGAGTCAAACAGTGGATCTATTTTTTATCCCAGTACACTCACACTCTTCAAAGTAAATATTTAATTTACACCTCTCAACACTCTAAAATAAAATAATAAAAGAAAAAATTAGAGAAAATCATATACAATATCATATTGCTTATAGATATCCTTAAAAAAGTAATTAAAAGGGAAGAAAGGTGGGATAATTAAGGGTGATTGTGGGATAATTCAGAGTGATTATGGCACAAAAAAGTGTAGTGACTTATGTCACGTTGACAACCACCTTTGTCTCCATTTAATTTATATGTAACAAATGAGTGCATGAATATGTCATTTTCAACAATAGCCATCAACAATGTGCTCATAGTCCTGATACACTTGAGTACAAAAGCAAGTGTGTGACCAAAAAAAAAAAAAGAGAGTCAGAAAAATGCATGAATAATATTAATTAATAATAATGCTCATTACAGATTCCTTCCAATCTTGTTAATCATGGCACTTTGAATTATAATAAGCCATAATGGTTCTGTTAATTTGTTTACTTTATCAGCTGGCAATGTAAAAAGTTGACATTAAAAAAGAAAAAAAACTTTGTTTGTTATGAAAAAGGGGATAAAGGCATTAGCTATAATTCAATAGTGAGTGTGACTAATTAAATTACAAAAGGTCAAAAAATTCAAAGCCCAACTTTGCTATGGTATAATTATATTATCACTATAATTAAGTAATTATAAACTGATTCATAAAACAATTCTTGCTTATTTGCTGTGATAAAATTAAAACATGTATAAAAAATTTATTAAAAGACTAATCATGTAATAATGAATTATAACAAATATAAACTTTTTTAAAAGACCATTCATGAAGCATCCGATGAGATTGATAATACTTATAAGATGTCATATAAATTTGGAAACAAATCTTCTGTTATTCTTCAAAGAATAATAAGTTACTGAGCTTCTCAACATTGTTAGATTTTAGTCATTTAAAGTGAGACTCACATAGACTTTACTTGTCCCTGTCGATTGGATAGTCTACTTGGCCAAATTATGGAGTTAATGATATTATATATGTCACTTTGCTATTTGACAGAAGACAAATGCCGTAAAACTACAAGTTAATATTTATATATTCATTTTTAACTTTAATTTTTTTACTATCTTTAACATTACAATACATATCAATAGAGATTGAATTTAGATGGAATCTCTCTTCTCGATAATTTATACATTCCTTATCAGTATATAAACAGCTATCTCTTGAACACAAGTTTAGGTTCGGCCTCAATGGAAAAATAAAAAACACAGCACATAACAAGGTATTTTCACAAACCAAAAACTAGGAGATCATTCCTTTCATTATGGGGTGATACGGAATCGTACTATTCGAGCCTTTTTTTTCGTGGGCCCTGAGAGGCAGTGATTTACCCTGTGGCCGATGTTAGCAATTTGAGTCCTCTTATCTCTAACTCGTAAACTTAACCGATACAAAGCTATATGATAGTGTTCGACCCCCTCAGTCATTACGAATGGCCTCCATTAGTGCAATGGGATGTATCTTCACAAAATAGTAAATTCATATTTAAATTATTGTTTGAAAAAGTTCTCACATCTTGTATTCACGTTGTTTTAAATAGAATAACTTTTAATGAAAAATATATGTTTAAAAAAATATCAAAATACACGTTGAAAATTACTGCTTTTTATGTTGATCGCTGTCTCCTTTATTTTATTGTTTTTAAAGGTACTGTCGCAATTCACAGTGAGCAATTTAAAAATACACTTTGACAAATGTTAGATATTATTATAAAATATTAAATAAAAAATGTTTTAATTTCCTAATCTAGCATGGCCCTTGGTTTCTATATATTAAATAGGTGAATAAATAAGCATAATGACTTAAAAGAATGGTTTTTAACGTTATGCTACCTGAAAGTTTTCATTGCAAGCTTTACTCACCTTAATACCTTTTTATGGGTTCGGATTGTCTCTTTGTACTTTTGGATGCCCAGTTTTTAGCAATGATTTTTATCGTTGTTAAAAGTTTTCAGCAACAGTTTTATTGTTGTTAAACTGTTGGTAAAGATTTTTAGCAACAGTAAAAATCGTTGCCAAAAACTGAGCAGACCTCTGTTCAGATTTTTCTCAAGCAGAGGATTCGCGTGCCCTCTTTATAGCACATAATGATCTTTCATGGGTGGCCAACGGATATTTTTAGCACTATATACATGGTCTCATGTAGAAGTGGATTAATATATGTCATTGTGGAATGTAGTATGGTAATAGAGAAAAAATGAGATGGAATATATATATTATACATGTGTAATAATTTAGGTAAAAAAGATGCAGGAGAAATAAAGTTTGGTTTATTTCCTAACAGACGAGCCTTAAGCTGTTGTATTATGGAAGTAACACGTCTGTGTACTAATGCATTAGGTAATAGGACAAAGTTAACCCGTGAGATACGTAAAAATTACTTTAAAGAAAGACGAACTATTCGGACCTCAACTCAATACCATGTAAATTTATATTTTCACTCTTACCTTCAAATTCCTATTTTTTATATTTATTCTTATTTTTCAGGTACTGCTTCAACAATATATATATAAGCTGAAAATTAACAAAATGAACTTATTAATTTATGAAAATATTAATTGTCTAAAATGTGACACTAAAGGGCTATAGCTGTTAGCAACACATGCATTGGTCGGATCAATTTTGGTTAAAGATTGTTTGCTTTGTTTGTTGAGTTTTTTTTTGAAATAATAATTCAGTGTCCAAACACTAAACTACAAATATCAATTAGTTTATATTTGAGTCAGATACGATCATAATATTAATGTGCATCAAAGCTTTTTATACTAAATTTTAACCTATCTGTATTTTTAATGATTCAAACTCAAAATATTTGATTAAATTATGACAATTCTTCACCAATTAATCAACACTCATAGTGATACTTTATTTGTCGATTTATTATTACGCAGATATGGTTAAGAAATATTCAGGTGTAAAGTATAATAAAGTGTTTTATACAATCAAAAGTCAATCTGAACGTGAACTTCACATGTATATATAAATCTAATATGAATTTTTAATTGTACAGACGTTATAATAATATAATCATCAATAACAAAGCATGCTAGCTAGCTATTGTACTATTCTATTAATAATTCAATACTGTATATAGAGTGGATCTAGTCAACTCTCGTATATAAAAGGTTAAATTATGTTCATAATCTTTATAGTTTGACTTAATTTTTAATTTAGTCCCAATAATTTAAAAATTTATAATCAAGTCTTTATTATTTTACAATATTTTAATTTAATCCTTATTATTAAAATTTTATCAATATTTTGTTAAATTTTAATAATACGCCAATATATATATATATATACACAATATTAACATTTAGAATATACATAAATTAAATTAATTTGTCTTAATTATTTAATATAAGTTGCATTAAATTAATATCACTTAATTATCTATTTTCTTTCTTTTGATTGACATTAATAATGTATATTTAGAGTGTTGATATGCATATAATTAGTCATATTAAAAATATTTAACGACATACTTACAAAAATTTAATAACAATGACTAAATTAAAAATTTATGAAATTATAAAGATCAAAAGAATAATTTAACTTATATAAAATCATAAATAATGTGTTTGAATGACAGATAAGGACGAAATTGTTATTTTCACATTTGCACTTCTTGACTTTTGACCTTAATAGAAAAAGAATCTTGAGTGTTGATCAAATGAGAGTTTTATTTAAGTTCTTCTTGGAAATGTCGAGGTTTTCTAAAATATGGATTTTTAAAGTTGTGACCTTATGGTCTATATTTTAGAGGATGCATTCTTAAATAGTAAATATAAATTGAAATATTTTGTTTTGATTAAATTGTACTTCTTTTTCAATAAATGTCTAAATTACATAAACATTTTTTTCTTCTTCTGTTTGGAAAATAGCCCCCCCCAAAGAATGGGTTCCCTGGAGGCTTCTCCCCCCTTCCCAGGAGTCTCCAATCCCAAGGCCCTAAATATTTCTTCTTATTTTTTATTTTTTATTTTTTTAAAAGTGAACAGTATATAAACATTTATGACCCTTAGAGTCAAGATCCAAGGGCTCTTATCTCCTCCTGGAGACTCCTGAAGGGGAAGCCTCCAGGAGGGGACCCGTCCCTCCCTTGTCGATGACAAAAAAAGATATATATTATTGCATTAGTATAACATTTAAGTCAAATTACTCATTCAAATTTTAGTATTGTTGTAAGAGCTGGACTGGACTGGCAAATTCAACTGGTTAGATTTAGAACTGGTTAGGGAACCGGTTTGAAACAACTCATTCAATTTGTTAAAAATTAGTTGAACCGAGTAAGAATCGGTACTAAATGAATCAGTTGAACCAGTTTAATTATTTTATTTTTTTTAATTTTGCTTATTCTATAATTATGTAATGAATAAACTAATATTACAGAAAAACCAATTTTAGAAGTGATGCCAATATTTTGGTATTTTATGGATTCGATATGAATGAATATTATCTTGATTAATAATATTCCTTATTATTTGGTCAATCTTTGTTATGTGCTTTTGATTGTGAATGTTATTTTGTGCAATTTAATATCAAATCTTATTTTTAATTAAATTTGTAAATTTATATTTATAATATTTAATTATGTATATTATTTTTTAATATTTTAAAATATATCAGTTCAACAACGATTTAACCATTAACTATTGAACCGATACTTTCGCCGAATCAATAATCGGTCCAGTTTTGAAAATCATGAATTTTAAAAGTGACTTACATTTTAATACTGAGATAGTTCTATATTTTTATATTTTTTCTAAAGTTTATTTAGTAACAATTATCTTTTTTTAAAATAAATTTAAGATTAACTTTTTTAGGGAAGGATTTATCTTAGGCGACAGTAAAAATTAAAGAAGTATATTGATATATATATATATATATATATATATATTGTTTTTATCATACTTTCTAATTTAGTTGCTTTTGATAGTAATATATTCACCATGACACCTTGAAGTAACGTCTATTTCCGTATCTAAATGGCACTGAGAACGTGAACGCATTGCACTGAGTATGATAAAAATGCCTATAACTTAGTGTTCAGGGAATATTAATGGTTTGGTCATTTTTATCATAGATTCAAATAAATGGTACACCATCCACATTTTATTTCTAACGGTGCTCAAAACAATAGTAAACTATAAACTATTAGAAACGATAAATAAAAATACTAATTAACTTAGAAAAAAAGTATAGACTTTCGTTGTGTTTTTCTTAATTTGAACTATTGAGCAATTTAAAAATGAAATTCAAAACTTGTTTGATGAATATGATCAACTGCAAAACTCACTTTGTTATTCTTATATTTTTATAAAAACTTGGGAAGTTCACTACTCAATAGGCATAATTATTTTCCCAAAACTGTAATAATTATTTTTTTGGTACTATCCAAAATGTAATTATAACCTATACCGCCATAATCATTACAAACTTTATTGTTAACATCTAAACCCACAAATCTAATCTCATCAAAATCATACAAAGGTGGTTTTAATATAGAAATTGTTACAGAAATCACAGATAAATAATGAGGACAAAATTAAGAAACAAAAACACATCTAGATTTACAAAGTTTCAGATGTGACTTACATTCAGAGAAAAATTTTTTATTCTTCAAACAAAAATTGTTACAAGTAATAAAAAAATTGTAAAATTGTATATAATATATATATAACATAATACGATCGCTTCATAAAATACATAAAATATGTTAGGATTGTACTCTATCGCACCACAAATCTCTAATTTTTTTTCATTTCTGATCACGCTCTCAAATTTGGATTCAGGTTATAAATATATTCTAATTCATCAAATTCAAGGCGCAGAACAGAAATATTTTAATCTAGAGTTTTAAATTAATGCAACTAATGTGAGGTTGAATAAGAGTTTTAAGAAATATTCCTTTTTTTTTTGAAAAGAAAAAGGGAATGACTCATAAAGCTCTTAATTAACCTGTCATTAGGTTAATTTTATTAGCGCTCCAAATTAATTAAAAGCATTTGTATTTGTGATTGAGCAAAATAAGAAGAACTAGTGGCTTAGTAAGTATTTATTTATTAATAAAAAACCATGAGAAATATTTGATTTTTATTCTATTGAACATACTTGAATTTTTTAAGAATATTTTGCTTTATTTTCTATAAATATATTATCATAAATCAATGAGTGGAAGAATTTAAAATTATATATAATAACAGAAATATAAATCATTATTGAAAAAAAAAAAAGGAAAATTGATTGGGTCCCCACCCGACCCAACAATCCATTTTTAATAATTAGATTCCTTTTCCTTTGATTTCGGATACGCGTAACCACAGAGAAACTCACCACAGATCAAATGGTAAGGGCAATATCGTCTTTTCCTGACAACCGTCCGACAGCTTGCGCGCCAATGCCTCTTTACTCTTTCTTTTTTTGTTTTTCTAATAATATATATTTTCATCATCGCAGAAGGAAATCAAATCAGGACCGAAAGCTTCAGAAGATTTCTACAAATAAAAGTGAAAATAAAAGCCTACATTAATTAGATTATTAGACTATTAGAGTGTCGATAGTTAAATAATTTCGCTAGTCAAAAAAAAAAAAGAATAATTCCTTAAAATCTATGACTCCCTCCATCTTCGCTTGCTTGTCTCTCTCTATATCTCTCTCTCTCTACTGCTACTGGGCTACACTACCTTGAGAGAAAACCCTAACATTCTCACTCTCTCTCACTAGGATCTCGTGCTTTTACCAGTCTCTGGCATTCAGTGGTGACCAATAGATCTCCGATCACGGCAATGTGATTGCACTCTCGGTATCTGATCCCACCTCTGATCATCACCAGGTTTCGCTTTGCGATTTAAACTTTGGTGTCAGAGTCCCTGATTCGGTGCGTTTTAGCTGCTCTGACTGTGAGTGGTGGTTGCATTTGCCTTTTCTCTTTTTGTCACGATCTTCTTCGTTACTTACTGTTCACTTTTCTGTTTTTAGTCTTCTGTAAAATCCCTTTCTCCTTACTTTTTTTTTTTTGCGGCGATGAATGTTGGATTTATTTGCAGCTTGGCGTGCTATTTTTGATTTTACGTCAGTAGGAGCTGCCTGGATCGGAGCGACATTGGTAAATTTCATTGCTTGAGCTGAATTCTTGAAAAAAGGTGTTTCAGCTTAAGATATGACGCTAACTGCCTTTGAGTGATTGCTTCAATTTTAGAAATATAATGCTAATTTTTCTTTTAGTTCGCTTTTTTTGTATGTTTAACTACTGATATCCTTAATAGTTCCCAGTCTTTTGGTTTCTCGGAGTGACGTCTGTTTTGCTGGTGAGAGCTGCATTCACTTACCGTTTTCGCTCCAAGTAGTTGTTGTTCTTCATCCTATTGAAATTCAGTTGTTTTTGTTCGTGCGTGATTCTTGCGGTTTTGTTTTACTAGGGGATTTTCATAAGCTGGTCTACTTCAATTTGTTAATATATATATATATATATATATATTTTCCCCCCTTTTAAGTTGGATTTCAGTTCCAGAAATGGAAAGCAGTGGTTTCTTACTACTCTTACAGTCTGCGACCCAGAGTCTTCCTATTTTTCAGTTTTTGTTTTACTTCCTTCATAGTTACATACCCGAGGTTAAGAAAATAAAAGGGAAGAAAGTGTCTGTCACTACACTTCCTGTTAACCTCAGGGAAGAGCAAGCATTCTTATTTGTCATTTTTAGCTTTTGGTTATTTATTTCTCACTGCTGTTGACATATGTTTTTCAATTTAGCAATTGAATTACCATCTTATATAACTGAATGGTTTTGATTGTATGATGAACAGATTTTATGAACTATTGAAAATTGACATTAGTGAACATGAGGTTGTCGGACTATCAGTATATCTTCATAATTTTATCATCCGTTCTTGCTGCTGGGAAGGCAGAGATTTACATAGTATCTATTGAAGGTGAACCTGTCATAAGTTACACAGGAGGTATTGATGGGTTCGAAGCCACTGCTGTAGAATCTGATGAGAAGATTGATACCACAAGGTATTTGCAAATTTTTTTTTAATCTGAATTTCAATACTTTTTAAGAATTATTGGAACTGCATCCCTTCCCCACCCATCCATGTTGATTTGAGCTCGGGCATCTAACAATATCCATGCAACCATTTATTTTTTAAACATAGCCAACCCAAAGGTTGGGAAACCTCTTGGTGATGAATTTATGGACCAACTAGCATCTACTGCTAGTCAGCTAGAAGCCCTTTGGCTTTTTCTTTTTAATTGCTTATGGAGGAACTAAGGCAATGTGTATTGTTTCTTGACTGGAGCAATATCCGTCTGAGGTTAGGAATTATTAAGGGGTGAGGAGGACATGTTAGTTGTCAATATGTTTTCAAAACTCCCTTGTTTTGTTAATTCTGTTCTGTGTGTGAAGTAATTCTTAGAAGGGAAAACTGGTCAAGATTCTAATTAAATTTAGTGAATGAAGACAGATTGGGAACGTCGAAGGCAATGCTATAAGCATTTATCCTGATGAACTATTGTCAATTATTTCTCAGTTAAAAGTAGCTGTTGTCAGTACAAAAAGCAGTTACATTCATATTTATTGTACAGGGTAATTTCCCAACAACATACAACTAGTAATTTATTACTTTTGGGTTAAATTATTCTATTAGTTCCCATAGTTTTCACTTGATTTTAATTTAGTCCCTGTAGTTGAAAAATATGTAATGAAGTCCCTAAGTTTTTAAAAACTATAGGAATCCAATTACAAACTTTTAAACTTTAGGGATTCAAATTGAAAATTGATTGAAACAAAGGGACACATTACTTTTGTATTTAGTAAAAATGATATAATAAGCACCTACCTACTCACACTGTTTGTACAGTTCTTTTTTCTTTTTGAAAAAATAAAAAATAAAAAAAATTATACAATTGTTTTTGACATTTTGCTGTTATCTCCTTTTATATGTCCTGAACAAAGAATAGAGGTGTCTTTGCTCATATTTTATACTGATTTGAACTTCTTCCAGTGAATTTGTAACTTCTTATGCTCGTCACCTTGAAAATAAGCATGATATGCTTCTTGGGATGCTGTTTGAACATGGGACCTACAAGAAACTATATAGTTATAGTCACCTTATAAATGGATTTGCTGTTCATATTACACCTGAACAGGTAAAGTCTTGTATTATTCTTTTACTATTTAATCTTTAATTATTTTATTATGACTTATTTAAATTCATTTTTGCTTTCTAATCTCCTTCCTCTCCTCTACATTAGTAGGCAGAAACCCTAAGACGTGCTCCTGGAGTAAAATCTGTTGAGAGGGACTGGAAAGTAAGGAGACTTACAATTCATACTCCACAATTTTTGGGGCTTCCAACTGAGGTGTGGCCAACAGGAGGTGGCTTTGACCGAGCTGGAGAAGACATTGTGATTGGGTTTGTGGACTCAGGGATCTATCCACACCACCCAAGCTTTGAAGCTCGCAATACGGAACCATATGGGCCAGTTCCAAGATACAGAGGAAAATGTGAAATTGATCCTGATACAAAGAAGGACTTCTGCAATGGGAAGATTATTGGAGCACAACATTTTGCGCAGGCTGCAATAGCTGCTGGGGCATTTAACCCTTCCATTGATTTTGCTTCACCTCTAGATGGGGATGGGCATGGAAGGTTGGGTCCATGTTCATTCTTCATTAGCTTCTTAACTTGGAATCTTCCAGATGTCCTTTCTCTTATATTATAAGTATTCCTTTAATTGACAAGAAAGAAATCTCTGTTTACATTTGTGGTAAATGAAAGGGCTTCTTCCAAATCTCACTGTTTACTTCTTGATCTTGTTCCCAATGACCTGTGATAATTCTTTTTGTCTGAACTATTTTTTTTTTCTTTTGAGAGGTTTGCCTCTAATAGTCTGCTGATTAAAAAAATTTGAAATTTTAACTTCCCCCTTTTTTAATGGGGTGATGGGTTGGTGGAAATCTTTTATCTGATCTAGAACAAATTGAATGCAACATTTACTTCACATCAGCCGTATTCACTTGTTGTGCCGCTCTCCATTATTGCCTCTTTGGTGTCTGGATAGGAAGAAGCTCACTCAAGCACACATTTTTTGGGGCTTAGAAACATCATTGTTGATTTTTCATTCCATTCACTCCCATATTATTTGGAATAGGAAGGATGTTCAAGTTTTTCACCTCTTGGAAAGATGCTGCTAGTTATCTCTATCATTAATTACTGTGAATGATATTTTTGTTCTCTGCCCAAATTAACAAGAACAAGAGAATATATGTGTCACACTCTAGCCTATGGATGAATCAAGAGAACATATTGGATTTTCTACATCTAAGGAAACTGTGTTCAGTAATTCTTTATTCTATGTTTTCGAAGTATTTGAAGTTTAAGTATTAGTATTCATGCTTCACGCCATATCTTCTTATTTGATACCTTTTCTTATTTAATATTTCTTCTGTATTCCTTGCATCTATGACTGGCAGCCACACAGCTGCTATTGCAGCTGGAAATAATGGAATTCCTGTGAGGATGAACGGCCATGAATTTGGCAAAGCAAGTGGAATGGCTCCCCGTGCCAGGTGAGGAATAACTGCCTCTAATTGTTTATTTTTCAAATTAAATCTGGGAATTATAGTCTCTGTTGCATTAGACACCTAGCATATTTGTGTTCAGGATTGCTGTATACAAGGCACTGTACAGACTTTTTGGAGGTTTTGTTGCAGATGTAGTTGCTGCAATTGATCAGGTATGGACATATTTTTTCTTATAAAATACATGAAAATTAACTGGCTTTTCTTCCTCTTTTGTCCTTTTTCCATCTTTATTTATTCATCCTAGCATTGCCATGGGGCTTTGGTTGAAAAGTATCTTAACATGCATCACATGCCACTATTTTTTTACCTCTTCATTGTTGTAGACTTTTGAGGAAGGAAAAAGGATATTAAAGAGGAAACAGTAGAGGATGTTCTTAGAAGTAGTCCCTGCATATATAATCTCAGCAATCAACATTAAATTGAACAATTTATCTTATCAATTTGTTTTAAATTATCATGTGTTACAACTAATGGTGGGTTTATAATTTTTTATTATTAAAATTTGATTGTTAACAGGCTGTGCATGATGGGGTGGATATACTCAGCCTTTCAGTTGGACCAAACGGCCCTCCAGCAACTACCAAAACTACATATTTGAACCCTTTTGATGCTACACTTCTTGGAGCTGTGAAAGCAGGTGTATTTGTTGCACAGGCTGCTGGAAATGGTGGTCCTTTTCCTAAGACCTTGGTTTCATATAGTCCATGGATAGCGTCGGTAGCCGCTGCAGTTGATGACCGAAGATATAAAAACCATCTGACCCTTGGAAATGGAAAAATCTTAGCTGGAATTGGGTTGTCACGTGAGTTTTCCAACTTTCTACTATGTTTCTTTGGATATATATCATAATTAATGAATGGTTCTTGGAAATATAATTTTGGGGACTGAGGAGAACATTATAATCAAGAAAAATACTTCACATCAAATATTTTCCCTATGCAGTGTGTAAAATTATGAAATTAACTCAAGCCCCCACCCCCCACCCGAAAGAAAAAAAAAGAAAAGGGAAAGAAAGGAATTGAAAAAAGAAACATATTTATCCTCTACTCTAAAATAACTTTTTTTTTTCATCTACATGCCAAAGGAACTTTTTTTTATTGTCCACGTCTATTTGTTGTCTGCTATTTTCCCATATATACATAAATACATAATCTTTTTGCCGTTTAAAGTATACTTAATGGCTTTGTGCAGCTTCTACACATCCAAACCAAACATACACATTGGTTGCTGCCAATGATGTGCTGCTAGATTCTTCAGTTATGAAGTACAGCCCCACAGATTGTCAGAGATCAGAAGTCTTAAACAAGAAATTGGTAGAAGGGAATATTCTTCTTTGTGGCTATTCTTACAACTTTATTTCTGGTGCTGCATCAATAAAGAAAGTCTCAGAAACAGCCAAGGCCCTTGGTGCAGTTGGATTTGTTCTTTGTGTGGAAAATGTTTCTCCTGGAACAAAATTTGATCCAGTTCCTGTTAGCATACCTGGGATTCTTATCTTTGATGTCAGCAATACAAAGGTAATTGAGTAATTGACTCATCCTTAATGGCATAATTATGTAGAAGTTGATCTAACATGATAAACTGATCACTTTTTCCCTATGTTTTCTCGTGCATTTTTTCAGAGTCTGCCACTTGTGAAGCTAATATTGTTCTTATCTTTCATTTTCTACCATTCTCACTACTTAATTTTGTGCATAGAAATCTCTATATTAATCATGTGACTGGGTGCTTGTAAATCACTATTATTATTCAGGAACTTATAGATTATTATAATACCTCTACACCAAGAGACTGGACGGGGCGTGTGAAGAGTTTCAAAGGTAATGGTAGAATTGGGGATGGTTTGGTGCCTATTCTGCATAAATCTGCGCCACAGGTGGCACTATTCTCTTCTCGGGGACCAAATATAAGGGACTTCAGCTTCCAAGAGGCAGATCTTCTCAAACCAGATATATTAGCTCCTGGTTCATTGATTTGGGCTGCGTGGTCTCCAAATGGGACTGATGAGCCCAATTATGCCGGTGTGTAAGAAATGATCTGGCTAAGTTGTTTCTTAATTTTTGATGTATCAAAATTTTAGCTTACACTTAAAAATCTAATTTTAGGCTAAACTATAGGGGATTAAATAGTAATTTACACAACAAGAAGAATAATAATAATATAATCATAATAATATACTATAACTAGGCAGAGAAGAGAATGTATTCCAAAGAGCCGTTAAACTAATATGCTATAAACAAGATTGAGGTTATCTCTGTTTTGAGGTAAAATTGAACCGCGTTATAAAACTTATTAGAATTTTTGGAAAATTTTTTTTCTAATATAAACAACTGAAAGTATGTTAGAAATCCCTAATATTAGTTGGTTTCCTTCCTCTTCTTAGTCACGGTTAGAAGAGTTGTTGTAGAGTACAGAGGAGAGGGTGGAAGAGGATATAAAAGAATACATATATCTATCTATATATATATATATTACATTATATAACTTATTTTAAGCAGGAGATGGATTTGCCATGATATCTGGAACTAGCATGGCTGCACCACATATAGCTGGGATAGCTGCTCTTATAAAGAAGAAGCATCCTCTATGGAGCCCTGCTGCCATTAAGTCATCTTTGATGACAACATCAACAACTCTAGACAGAGCAGGAAGGCCTCTTCTAGCACAGCAGAATTCTGAAACTGAAGCTTTTAAATTGGTCACAGCAACTCCATTTGATTACGGGAGTGGACACGTTAATCCAAGAGCTGCCTTGGACCCAGGACTCATCTTTGATGCAGGTTTATTTTCTTCTTACCTCTAAATAACTATTTTTTTCATCTGATTTACAATTTTAAATGCCTAGTTAGTTGAAAACATGAATTTTCTTGAAACCAAGATAGAGTATGGGTAAAACTCATGGGTTTCTTTGAACCCATATTTCTGGTGGATCAGTGAAGCAAAAAAGTTTAACAGAAAACATTCTGAAAAATAGAATTAGGTCTGAAGCAACTATGTAGTGTCTTCCGGGGAAATTTACATGATCTGCAAAATTTCATGAAACAACAGTTTTACTTATTTTCTGGTACTCCTCTCATCTGGCTTTCATGAAGTACAGCACAAGATTGGGCAATACAAAATAAAACTGCAAAGTGGAAAATATGACAGCAAAGTTCATGATCATGGCATTTGAAATAAAAATGATGATTATTGTCAAGATACAAAATCAAAGCTGTAGAAGATGGAATCAAAATTTGATTGTAATTATCCTATAATCCTAAGATGTCGAACCTCTTAATCCCATTTCTGCGATTGTTTTCCTTTTACTAGAACATTGGTTCCCCTAACAAAATTTAATATTGAAAGAAAATTGGACAAAGATGAACCAGCATTAATTTTGCCAATTATTTTGTAGGATATGAGGATTACTTGGGGTTCCTGTGCACAACACCCGGCATTGATGTTCACGAGATACAGAAGTACACAAAATCACCATGCAACGGTAGCATGGGCTACCCGTCTAATTTTAACACTCCATCAATTGCAGTTTCCCATCTCGTGGGAACTAGAACTGTCACTCGCACTGTCACAAATGTTGCTGAGGAAGAAACCTATGTGATCACAGGCAGAATGGAACCAGCTGTTGCCATTGAAGTCAATCCCCCAGCAATGACTATTAAACCAGGTGCTTCACGTAAGTTTTCCGTGATACTTACAGTTCGCTCAGTGACAGGAACATACAGTTTTGGAGAGGTTTTGATGAAAGGCAGCAGAGGGCACAAGGTGAGGATTCCTGTTCTGGCCAATGGATACCGACGTTAGCTTAGTTGCTCAAGAAAGAGATGTGCTGCTTGTAATATTCTTTGTAACTTGTTAAAAATAAGGTATGTGGCTAGAGTTTTTAGTCTAATATATATAACAATGAGTAGGTGTAAAGGTAAACTGGTCTGAGGGTGAGATTTCTAGTTTCTTCCACTTCTATATAGTTTATGCTCATATGTCAAGTGATTTATTAAAATGCTTCTTCAAGTAAAGGTTTTGTATGTAAAAAACCCCTTTTTTTCCCCTAAATAATTCGATTATGTCATGTGGTATGCTGGAAAGGATGGCAGAGCGTCAAGACGTGACAAGCTATTGGCTAGATAAATTCACTTGCACTCATTCTGGATTTTGGAGGAAATTATGAATTTCTTTGATGGCCACAACAGAAATGTTTAATTTTGTTAAATGAAATCGTGTGTTCAACAACTAGCATTTGCAGGAGGCGCAATTTTTAAGATGATTGCTACAAGTTTCTTCCATAAGAATTTCACAGGAAAATACCATTTATCTATATAACTCAGAAATACAGGGTTGGCTACTTGAAACCTCTCCTTTCACGTCATATTTTTATAAAATAAAAAATAATTTACACTAATCACCTAAGGAGATTTATCTAACTTTTTGTCATTTTCAAAAACGTATTGCCATTTCCTTGTCTTTCAATAAGAAAAATATCTAAAGCAAAGAAAAAGAAGGCGCTGTTGTTTAAAGGTATATAAATGCAAGTTTGCTAAAGCAGACAACTTTTTAATGTGCTTGGTGTATTGATAACAAATTAAGCCAAGAAAAAATGAGTTTCAATTTAAAATTCACCTTTTTATTTTGCAAATAAAAAACAAAATGAAACTTTAATTGAGATGTAACTTATGCCTAGAAAAGTGATTTAATCGGGGTCTTGAAGCTCACATCAACTTACTGATTTCATGTCTGATCCATAATGCAAGCCCCAAAAAGTTGTTCCCACAAGGAAATATATTAAAAGTCAGCAGACTAATTAGATAACAGACTACTTCTGCCCTATCTTCGCTTAATAACTATTCAATTAAATAGTATCACTGTTATGTATATATTTTGATGAATAAACAAGATTTAAAATCTGAGTTGATAGAGTTTAGGGAAGAAGAAGAAGAATATATGCATGAACCAGAAATGAAAGAATGGAATGAATTCAGATTAATCTGTACAGAGTACGTAAAATCATACACACACACACACACACGAGTTAAACGTGCATGGTTTGATCGCTAGCTATACAGATCTAACAACTCAACTACAAAACTAATTTTCCAACCAATTTCTTAACTGATTATAACCTTTATCTGCTGTCATAAATTAAAATTGCATTACATATTTTTTATATAAAAAATAAATTGCGTGATAAAATATAAACGTGGTTGTCACAAATAATTAATATAACACTGAAACCTCCCTCTGTTTTTCTTGTTACGTTTTTGTTGCTTTCTGTTTGTCTTCATATATTTCAATTCTGAAGCATATGTTTTTGTGGTTTGGTGGCAAGGAAGTCGGCTGTGGAAAAAGGTTATTTGTATGTAATAACTAATAATTAGCGTATAACAATTTGAATTATATATATATATATATAGGTTGGTAATCATGCCAAATACTATATATGGTTCATTCTCAAAGTCTAGTTAGTGTGAAGGATGTTAATTTTGTTGGTCAATGCAAATAAGAATAATTCAGAAATAAAATGGAAAAAACTAACATTCCATATAATATTTAAGGATTAGTTACCCGAATTATGTAGATTACTAATTCACGTACTATGGAGACTATACTTTTTTAAAAAACTTAGTTTGAAAAAGAAAGTTCTGTCATACATAAACTTTTTTTGGTATCATTTTTTAAAAAACCTGAAGAAAACCTCATACAAAACATGTACAGTTAAAATTGTGTTTGTCAAGGTTGTCAAATTCTAAGAGTTTACTTAAACTGAATGAAAAAGATAAATTTAAAACGTAAAATTGTAAGAGTTTACATATGTTATACTGAAATTATGTATATTTTAACACATAAATAATATTTTAGTTTATAATTAATATAAAATTGATATGAACAAAATATAAATTGACAAAATAAAGTAAAGTATCAATTGATAAAAACGTTACTCAACAATTGTTTTTTATTATTTGCTAAATTTAATAACAAATATATTAAAAATTATAATCAACTTTGACAAATTGCACAACCTAATAATAAATATATTAAAAATTACAATTTTCTTATAAATTTTAGATATGGGTGACTCGAATTTTTTTAAATTAGCTAGGTACTAGAAAAAAAAATAAATTAATGCTAAATTAACTCGGTTAACTCCATATAAAACTCGACAAATCTAAACGTATTTAATTAAATTTGTACCAAATTTGATCGAGCTTCAATTTTAAAACTAATTTTACTCGACTTGAAGGCTTCAAATCACAAATTTGAACTAGATTAAAAGTTAAATATTTAACATCCATGCTATATATCATATGCCGCAGAAAATTGATTCAAAACGAACGCTTGCTTTTCAATGACCTTAAAATTATCGTGAGGCAGTTCATAGATGTGAGGCAGTTCATAGATGTACAGTGATATCATCAGACATAGAATTTATCAAAAAAAAAAAAACGACAACCTAAGATAGATATCATACAGAGTATATAGACTCGTTAGAAAAATTATATATCTCTAATAATTTTCCCACCAACTTATAACGTAAAATATTGTCTTGTAGATCCGATCACTCACTTCTCTGACTGAGAGAACTCTCTGTAATGGTATCCAGTATGGGTTGCCATGTCCGTACACTCCCAGAACCATGAGGCCTTCTTCTTCTTCCTCCATTGGGGCCCAACCCCAACCCTAGATGGCTCCCCAGAGGACGACTGGCTTCGAGCCGCGGCTTTTTCTCCTCGACTTGGCTGGTCGTAGCTGTAGAAACGGTCGTCGTTTTAGCTATGGCAGTGAGCCGCTTGGCGAGCAAAGCCAAGTCCAGGGGAGAAAAATCCGTCTGCAACGCGGAGTAGGGTAGCTTAAAGTAGACCTGCCCGGGTTGGAGCCGCGTGTCACCCTTCAACGGCTTCGACAAATTAGACGAAGAAAGAAGGTCAAGTGTGGTGCAGACGATGTGTTTCGGAGGATTCCCTGTGAGTTGGCTCACTGAAACTGGTTGTACAAAATCCTCGACGTAACCGTTGAGATGAACGACACGAACGTTGTTGAACGCAGACGACGATGACGGAGACGACGACGCACTTGAAACGCAGCTTCCCATATTTATATCGAAATTTTGTCGATCTAGATCGACAGTTTTGGGAGTTGAACAACTTTATAGAAGCGTAAACCGAGACTTTAAGCTTAAGAAACTAACAGTTCACTATTCGAAGATATATAGGTACTCCAACCCTACCAATTAGATTGAAAATTATAGGCATATCAATGAAGGGACTAAGTGGGAATGGAGGAACCAACTATATACATATGGTTGTGACTTTGAGACTGTATATAAGCATATATATATATAGCCTTTTATATTGGGTTTGATTTTCTTTGGATGGATATGCCACCATGTGTAATGAGAATATGGCTATTGTGACCTTCTTGGCTTTTCTTTTTCAAACTCTTGCTTGTGAGGCTAGCCGGCAGCAATTTTTTGTATCTTGCTCATATATATATATATATAGAGAGAGAGAGAGAGAGAGAGAGAGAGAGAGAGAGAGAGAGAGAGAGAGAGAGAGAGAGAGAGAGAGAGAGAGAGAGAGAGAGAGAGAGAGAGAGAGAGAGAGAGAGAGAGAGAGAGAGAGAGAGAGAGAGATTGCCCTTGAGTGAGATGGAAAGGGTGATTTTTTTTCAAAAAGGACAAGGATAGTGCTTGTCCTTATTTGGACCGTCGGATTTTAGATTCAACGATGTAGATGTCAAGTAGTTTTAGTAATTTTTTTTAAAAAAAGACATTAAAATCTGTACCGTTAAATATGAAATTTAACAGTTCATATAAAGACATGTATTGAATCCCAAATCCTACATTTAGTAGCAAAAAATGCAAAGTAAAATTAAAATCTCAAACGTTTGATAATCAAATGGATAACCATGATTGAATGGATGAAAGAAAAGAGTTATATTTTTAATTTCATCTATTTAATTTCGATTGTCCATCTAATGATTAAGATTTTAATTTTATTATATATTTCCCGCCAACAAATATAGATAAATCATTCTCATATATGTTAGGAACTTTTTAAACTATTAACGTTATCTTGATATTTTTTCCATGGTCAATTGATATCTCAAATTCAATACACATTATATAATATTTCTCAAATTTTTCCCTTGGAACACATATTATGTCCTGAATTTTGCCTTTAATCATAATTCCTTATAATATCTCTAATTTTTTATGTAGTGAAGATGAAAAGTCCACCCTAAGCAAATTATAATCTCAGATTTGACAAGCACAACAAAATATCCTTCCCAAAATTTTCTCCTAAACAAAATCTTTCTTGATGAAATCCCTAATTTGGTTCAAATAGTCAGAGTTTTCTAAACACTAAATGGAACTAAATTAGGGTATTTTGTAGATAAAAATTGGATAAATTGGGAGAATCTTTGATCGTCATATACTATATGATATATAACCTGGTAATGATTTAAATTAATCTCAAATCACTTAATTGCTAATTTTTTATATGCACATGGTATCTAATTGAATTTGAGCTATAATAATAATAATAATTAAAGAATCATATAAACACTCCCAACTTCAACTTGGGAATGCTTCCACATAGTTGAAATTAAAAAATTGCAACGTTTAAATACAAAAACGTCACAAAGTGGCACGTGGCTATGCATGGGAGCTTTGAGACCTTTCATGGCCTCATAACTGCTTCGATATTATCTAATTCTAACACTTTTTAATTGGCCACTTCATGTGGGCCAAGTTTGCTTAATCCAAATTTTATTTAAATTAAAAAAAGAGAGGAGGAAGGGTTTTATTATCACACTTACTTTATGTTTGGATCTGCGTTTGCAAGAGGACATTGGGCATTGAAGACCGGAAATCACAGTATGCACATGAAAATTAAGATATTTGGCATCGCGTTGGATCATTACCGTAACCACGTTTCTAATTTTAAACAACAGGTTAGACCACACACGTATTAATGAAGCTTGAAAGAGCAAAGAAAATGAGAATTTTTGTTGTTTTTTTTTAAAGTTTAGTCAATACAAATTTTATTTTTTAAAAAAAAATAAGAGGAGGAGAGAGGGGGACAGCCTTTAACACACTTAAAGAGCAAAGAAAATGAGGATTTCTTTTTTAAAAAAACTAGTTGAAAGCTATTATAACTTATAATTTACGAAATTTCAAAGTTCAAGGTTACAAGCTAGCGCTAGATTTTAAAATACACACTCTTTTTTCCTATACAAATAAGAGTATTTCAGTTCAATTTTGTATTTTTCATAATCAAGGGTTCATTATAATATGATTTTTTTTAATGTTTAGTAATTTTATGTTAATTTTTTTTATTAAAATACCTTTTATTAATCTAAATAGATATTGGGTATTTTCATTTTACAATATCTTAGTCTGGATATTTTGTAATACTTTTTTTATTGTTAATTATCGTTATCTATTTTTTCTTCAATTAAATTAATAGATGAATTTAGTTTAAAAAATATGTACGATTACTGTATTAATTAGATTATCATATATATATATATATGTATGTATGTATGTATGTATGTATGTATAAGCCTCTAAGGACTTCTGGATACCAAAAAGTTAAAAACTGAACTAAAGTATAATGCATTTTATAAATAGAGAAAATCGAATATTTTGAAAAAAGAAAGAAATATTATGTAATTTCTTGCTTGTTTTTCCATCCATTTATCTAGATTTAGAGCAATAATGGGTGTCGAGTTTGGCTGAAATAGAAAGCTGGTTGGAAAATGAAACTCTCAATAGTTTGGATCTCTTTCGGTGCACAAACATTAGCGGAGTTTTCGTGCCATGTTAATCTTGTTTTTCATTTTTTATGAAAAAAAATCTGATGGTAGAAATGGACACACGTTAACTCTAATACTACAATCAATTTGTACTCAACTCTCAAAAGAGTGTTAGGAAGTGTTTCGCCTTCCATTGAAAGATTTTAAATCCTGCCCCTTCTGCAAATTCCAGTGCTAATATTAGAGTTTTAGCTTTTATGTTATATTCTTGATTTATGATTTCATTTAATGGTTCTTGGTGATTTCTTATGTATTGTGATCATTCTCACCTCAAAGGAAAAGAAAAGAAAATATTACATTTGCCTTCCTTATTTGACCTTCAATTGCGATGTCCCAAATTTAGCAATCTACCTTGTAATTTATTAATCCCATAGCCATAAGCCACCAACCATCTAAATTTATAAAAACTTTAGATTTATATATGCAATTATTAAATACCTTTATATATATATATATATATATATATATATATATATATATATATATATATATATATATGATTTTGGGTCTCCTACCCGAACTAGTCTGATCAAATCATTGGTGACTAACTCAATCTATATCACTTAATTAAGCAATCTTTTCAAAATCACGTTGATTTCAATTAAAAGTCGGCTGATCAGTCACCCAACCTTTAAAAAAAAAAAACTTTTTTTTTTTGCTTAAATCTATAATATGGGAAGAGGAACAAAATAGGTTTTGAGAGAAATAGAATTTCTGACACTATTATAATAAAATAAAAAATAATATTATTTTATGTAAAATTATCTTAACTCATGAAAGTTGAACAATGTTAGCAAAAAAAAATCTATAATTTCATATAATATTGAAAATAACAATCAAATATTTAAAAATAAATTATTTTTATTTTTATTTTTATAATTCATTAATTTAATTACAAAGGATTATATATATAATCAAATATGGGATTTGTGTGCTAAATTATTTGAGAATTTCCATTTTAGGATATTTTGATTGTGAATATATTAACATATAAAATATTTATTTGTGAACATGTTAGAGATATGTAATTTTTTTATTTATTCTCCTACCAATTTAGTAATTAACCTAGTAACCAGCATGTTTCGTAAAACTATGCTTATAGTAATTGGATATGAAGGCTTTAATGATAAAAATCAGACCTTGAAATACACCAACACACACATTTTAGAGGAGGATGGATTTTGTCATAATTAAGGAAAAGGACATTTGACTATGCAAAAGGGCAGCTTTTGAAACGAGAATCTTCTTTTTTGAATTTTTTTCATTTGAAAAGAAAAGAATTTTTTGATATGGATTTTCAAGAATACATCTAAACGAGTGTCACGAATAATAATAATTTATCCCAATTAAAACAAAAGTTTGACTAATTTGTAAAGAATCATAGACCTACCTAAACATGTTGCGCTTTAGGATTCAAGTTCCTTTTTGGATGTCGGTTCTTCAATGTCGATAATTGTAGTGGTAGTTGAAGAACATGGCATTGCTAAGGTAGTTGACTGTAACTCAGAAGACTCAACAACTATGTCTTTGGATACTTTATCCATAGCTCCATTTGGTTGAGACAAGCTTTGTATCTCCTTTTTCTTGCCCCACAAAAAGAGGTAGATGCCAAATATGATCAAAACCATGCCTGTCACTCTGCAAACGTATTTGAAATGTAGAATTCAAAAGCTAATACTAAAATTGTATTATCAAAGAGAATGCTAAGAAATTAAAAAAAGACTGAAATCCTATTTCGATCCCTCACATATACTCCTTTTTTTAATTTGGTCCTTTATGAATTTTCATTCTTAATTTGATTCCTTACAGATTCATATGTTATCAATTTAATCCCTCAAAAATTTTCATTCTCAATTTAGTCTCTCATAGATTGATATGTTATCAATTTAGTCCCTCATTTATTTTTATTCTCAATTGGTCCCTCACAAATTGATTTATTATCAATTTAGTCCTTTTTTGTTGGTCATAACTTTTGATGTTCTGATCATAACTTTTGATGAATGGACTAAATAGATAACATATAAATCTATGAGAGACCAAATTGAAAATACAAATATGTGAGGGACTAAATTAATAACATATCAATTTGTGAGGGAACACATTGAGAATGAAAATATATGAGAGACTAAATTGATAACATATCAATCTATAAGGGACCAAATTGAGAATGAACAAAGGTATTTATGAGGGACTAACTTCTAAAAAAAAAAGGCATCTGTGAAGGACCAAAATGATGTTTTGGTCAATTTAAAAAAATAACTCTAGAAAGTAAAAATATAACGGTCATACTTTCCAACACTCAAGGATTCACCCAGCAAAATTGCTTCTAGTACAGCCACAAAAATAAGAACTAGTGGGTTGAACATCGGGGGATAAGTAGGTCCTTTCATTGAGATTGCCCAAGATACTAAGCAAAATGTAGCAGCTGTACCCAATACTCCCTGTACAAAGAAATCTCATATGTTACTTAACATAAGATGGTTAATTAATTACAATTTGACGGTTAAAATCTGGAAACGACTTCCCTCTCAGAATTGAAGGGCCTTGATTTGGACTGTTGGATGAGATCATCCAACAATTTAGATTAATTTTGTATTTTTTTTTATTTTTTTTAAAAATTGCATGATTAATTTACAAAAAAAAATACAAGATTCGACTTGTTAAAATTAATCATGCATTTTTTAAAAAGAAAAAAAAAATAAAAGATTAATCTGGACCGTTAAATGATCTCATCCAACGATCTAGATCAGGACTTGGAGGAAAGCTGTTTCCTAAATTAAAATCTTACATACCGAGTATACTATAGTGAGCAATTGCATATCCCACCCTAAAGTCCAAGAAGCTTTACTATGGTCAATGCATAACCCTACTAGCACTGATTGAATTGTTCCTATTGCACATGTCAGCATTGTTGTCCAATAGTTCAATGGAAACACTTTCTTCAGCCTCACCTGTTTAAATTTAAATTGAAAGACTATCATTCTAATTAGAAGGAATATATATACAATTCTTTAGTCCTGAAATATTAAAGTTTTCTCAATTTGGTTCTTGAAAGATCAAGTGTTTCAATTTAGTCCATAAAAAATTACATTTGTCTCAATCCGGTCTTTTTCGTTGCAATAAATCACAAAATCTTTTATTGCTAAATCTTAAGATTTTCATTGCTAATAGTCATTTTGATAGACCAAATTGAAACAAGTCGGTCAATCTTTCAAGAACTAAATTGAAATATTTGATCTTTTATAAACTAAATTTGACAACTGTAATATTCTGAGGATCAAATTAATTGATAATTTACTCTTGTTTTTACTAAAGAAATCTACATTTTGCTAAAGAGTTCAAATAGTTGGAAGCTTACTTGCACAATGTACCATGTTGTATATGACAAACAACTAGCAACTAGAAATATAGTGCCTCGAAGCATGTTAGTTTTGTGTGATGCAGCAGAAGTAGAGTGTTGATGATGATGGTGACCAATATAAAATTGTTTTCCTGTGTAAAGACCAGTAGTTAATGCCCCTCCAACACACGCAATTGCCCCTATTATCTTGGCTTTACCAGCCAATGTTTTTAGCCCTAGTTTCTCTATCCTGCAAATTTTTGTCAACCAATGCTTGTTATATAACCATCATATATATATATATATGGCTATATAGTATAGAGTTTTATTCATGCATGTTGACATTTAATTTCCTAGCCATACCTACATATGATGGAGAAAATGAAGGTGAATATGGGAATCAAGTTGAGGAAGTTGACAGCGTAAGTAGCTGAAGTGTCTCGCAGGCCATAATAGAAGAATCCCATAGCCATTACTATCCTGAAAATGTGTCATTATGCTGTTAGAAATTAATTAGTAGAGTTTAGAAAATAAGAGATGAATAAGGAATTTTAATGTTTGCTTACCCAAATAAAGCATTAAGGAAGAGCCATAACCAAGCTGACAAACTGAAGTTCTTTGGCTGGCCCCTATAAACCAAAACACACACTTTGATTCAACTTGAACTAATAGATGAATAAACACAATATATATATATATATATATACATGCATGGCTTGCGTGTGGTTTCTCTACTTTTTTTTTCTCTTTTTTTCTTTGCTTGTCTCTTTCTGATTGTTGGATTTGAACGTTGGATCACATGCTTTTTTTTCTTGTGCTTGCTTTCAAGGACTTATTTGAAAGAAAAAATTTAGATAGGTCCCAATGCTTTTTTTTTCTTTTGTGCCTTTTTTTAGGGACGTATTTGAAGAAAAAATTTAGATAGATCCCAATGCTTTTTCTTTTTTTCCTTTGTACATGCTTTCAGGGACCTATTTGAAAGAAAAATTTTTTTAGATAGATCCCAATGCTTTTTTTTTATTCGTGCCTGCTTTCAAGGACTTATTTGAAGGAAAAAAAATAAAGCATTGGTCCCTAAAATTTTTTTCTTCAAATAGGTCACTGAAAGTAGGCACAAAAAGAAAAGAAAGTATTGAGACCTATCTAAAATTTTTTCCTTCAAATAGATTCTTGAAAGCAAGCAACAAAAAAAATGGTGGCCATTGGATCACATATCCAACAGCTAAAAAGAGATAAACAGAAAAAGGAAAAAGCAAAGAAACCACACGAACATGCATGCGACTGTATATAAGAGGATATAAAGAATGAAAAGCATACCTTTCGAAGTATAAAGCAAAAGGGACAACGCAAAGAGTGGCAATGACATGACGATAGGCAATAAGTGCAAATACGAAAGTATCCTTAGCCAATACCACTCTTGAAAGTAGCTGCATTCCTGTTGCGAAAATTTGCACCAACAACATGCTCACCATAGCCTGCGATGACCCCATCCCCATCTTTGTCTTTGTCTCTACAGATCCTTTTTTCTGATCAACCAAGGAGGTGAATATGCAGTAATTAAATACTAGAAATTAAAGATTTGAAACTCGTGTTAATTATGTTATAAATGGTGATGTGATGAGTGACATAGTGAGTCATTATTATCAGATAGTGCATCCTCTTTTGCTGTAACATTACAACTGTTGGCTTGGCTGAGATACAACCCGATTTTCTCAAGTACATATAGTTGTTGGAACAACTTGGTTTTTGAGGCAAAATGTTAAGTGCCACATTTTGAATACACTTCGGCAGTTTCAATGTCCTTCTCTAGATGTCTACTTTCTTGATGAAATCCCTAATTTGGTTCAATTAAATAGTCAGGATTTTTTAAAAACTAAATGCAGCTAAATTAGGGTATGTAGATAAAAAATGGAGAAAATATTATATGATACTAATATAGTAATGGTTTAGATCTCAAATCACTTTTAATTGCCAATTTTTTATCCACAAATGATATCTAAACGAATTTGAGCTATACAAAGAATATAATAATAATTAAAGAATCATAAAAGTACTCCAACTTCAACTTGGCAATGTTTCCACATAGTTGACGTAATACTCGTCATTTAATTTTATTTTATAAACTATTGAAATTTATTTCATAAGTATCGTTTTTACAAATTTTGTGTGCAATATGTGTGTATGACATGATATTGTGATGTGATGAGGTTATGGTATGTGATTTCGGGCTGTAAGCTTACAATGTGTAGTACTAAGTTGTACATGGACTAAAGTGAAAAATAAAAAATTTGTTGGGGTGTATCGAAAGGTTAAATAGAAGATAGAAATAGGAAGAGAATATTTTAAGGAATCTTGCTGTGAACTAAGAAATGAAAAATAACCTTTTAATAATAAGATAATGTTGTTAGAA
Organism: Biancaea sappan; assembly: GCA_037074585.1. Taxonomy (NCBI): domain Eukaryota; kingdom Viridiplantae; phylum Streptophyta; class Magnoliopsida; order Fabales; family Fabaceae; genus Biancaea; species Biancaea sappan. The sequence goes on from CM073491.1 coordinate 1,832,065, forward strand.
TATATTAATATAATTAAGAGATCTAGTTAATTATAAGGAAGAGGAATTTTAGTAAGAAGATAATTAACAAATTAAAAAAATAACTAGAAAGATAAGGGGAAGCGTTTAATAGGATAGAATGGAGGGACTAAGAATAAGAATGTAATTGAGAACAATCCAATAATTAAAATAATAGAAAGTAATACTTATCCAAATTAAATGAATCCAAGATAATATTAGCTTATTAAATAAATCCAATAAATAATTCATTAAAAATCTCTCTCAAGATTTACGCCATCCTAAGATTACTATCTTAGATTTGATTACCCAAGAACTCCAGTTTGAGACCTCAACTCAAATTTTCGAATTTAAACAATGGCAGAAAGGAAGAATTGTAAAAATATACTTTTTGGAAGATAATTAGTAAACTAATCAAATAAAATCATAAACTAATAGCTATATGGAATTCAAAATATGCTGATAAAAATATATAATAAAAATAGGGATAAAAAAGTATAAGATAAACAATCAAACTATAAATTTAATTTAAACAAAATCAATTAAAGAATTTAGAAATTAAATACTAAATTATAAACTCTAAAAGCTAGCTAGGCGTATACCACAAGAAATAATAAATACAATGATAGAAAATAAGAACAATATACTATTATAATATGGATTGATATATACCACAATATAATTCATTAAATCAATGGATAAATGAAAAGTAAGTAGGTTAAATTGACTAAATAGGCGTGAAGGCCCCTAGAAAATGGGATTAGGAAATTCTATAGCAAAAAGGATAAGGGAAAGCATAATAGATTATAATTTAAATCATTGATAGTTATAGTATATTAGGATATATATGCTAATTAAATAAAGTAATTCTAAGAAAAGAAATAAAATAGGCGTGGAATATAATTAAATTAAAGAGAATGAGATAAGGATTAGTAAGTAGTAGATTAATAATCAATAAATAAGAAAATAGTCCTCGCAGATAATTGCTTCTATAAAATGCCTAGCCCTTCGAGTTTAGAAAAACCTATATTGTTTAGTCTAGGATAATCTCCAACCTAAGATAAACTAAATCACACGTTACCATTAAAAATAATAACACACCTACACACAATCAGCTACTACACTCCCTCCCTCTTTTCAAAATACACACTTGATTTTAAAATCAAACCTCACGCCCCATTCCTCTTCGTTCTTCACCTCACCATCAATCACACACCAACTCCACCTCTTCGTCACACACACACACACACCAACACACCTTGCCGCCACACCTTCCAAACGCACACACTCTCACTCTAGATGCACATACACAAGAGATAGCCCTAGAGAGACAAAGTGAGGCGTGAAGCATCTAAACGCCACACATACCTACACACTCCCGAATACAAACTGAGTTTCTGCATCCATCCGAATTCTCGAAGAGCAAAAAGATAAAAGGTTCCCTTAATCCTTTATTAGTCTTTCCAATTGATTAGAGGTCCTTAATTAAGACTTTATCAAGGGAAGAACAAACCCTAACTATATTTCTTGAACATTTTTACGACACTGATAGTGGAAGATCCAAACTCCTGCTCACAATTCTTCTCCAATTCCCTGAAGATTTTTGTAAGATGATATTAACGGTTCTAGATGAGTGGATTAACTCTTCCTTAATAATATCTTAGTGTTAAAGTAATAAAGTAGAGAGGTATGCAAATTCATGGTGGGAAAGAGGTAATTCAATTAGGAATTCAGAAAAAGTGATTTGAGAGAATTTGAATTCGAGTGTCAATGAAAAAATTGCTAACAGAAAACGTTACGGGAAAGAATTATTATATGATATGTGATGAATATTTTTCATGTTGAGATATGATGATTATCTATGTCGGACTTTGGTTGTTGTGAATATTTGTTTGATTTTGAATGATTGAATTATGATTGTGTTTGAGCGGGATAATACTCCTTCTCATGTTAAGGCGAAAAATTCGGGTGATAGGATGATTTTGGCCTTTGAATGTGGACACAACAATTCTTTCAGTAGGGAGATAAGCTCAAGCAGGATTGGGACCTGTGAGGCATCCTGTCCGTAGAAAATGAAGTTGTGAGTCATGACTTGAGCCAGCCTATATGTGTTCTCGAATATTTTGTCATTGATGAGTACTGATTTTGTTGGTCTGAATTGTCTGACTTGAATTGCATTCTCTCTGGTATGTTTTTTCCTTGTGATTTCATGATAATGCCTTTGGTCTGAATTGTCTGACTTTATTATTTTTTAACATATTTGAATTTTATTAGGGTAGGGATTGACTTGCTTACTGAGTTTTCAAACTCACACTCTATGTGTTTCATTTTTTTTTAGATCTGGTTATTGACGAAGAACCCCGTTTGAGGAATAGTGGGATTCTGCGGGGAACCTTCCCGTTGCTAGGTAGGTTCAGTTATTCCATTAATTTTGTTTTGATGAGGATTTTTATTTGGAATTTGACGAATAAATATGATTACTAGAATTTTTGTAAATTATATAATTTTTTTATAATGATACTATTTACATCGATTGAATGATATGATGATTGGATTGATTTAATTTAATTTAAAAAAATAGTTGGTTTGAAATTTGACAAATTTTTATAATTGATAGTTATATGTTAAATTATAAAATTCTTTATATGTCAAGATGACATCTAAAGAATTTTATAATTATTAAAAAGGGTAATTCTTTTGAATGGGTAATTATGTGAATATTAGGAAACAAATAAATAAAATCTTTCTAATATTAATTTAAATGCTTTCACACAATTGAATAAAATAAAAAAGAGTAGTAAGAATAAGAGTCTTACAGTAACGAAAAGTAGTGTCTTTGTGCCGATCACGGGACAATTGAGGTTAAAAAATCACAATGTTTAATACAAAAGTGTCACAAAGTGGCACGTGGTTATGTGTCAGAGCTTTGAGACAAAGTTGCATATATATAGGTTATGTTTGACAAAAATAGTTGATAAGATAGTTGAAAACCTATAAGCTAATTTTTAACTGAAAGCTATTAATTTAATTTTTTGAATTAGAAGTATTTGGTAAAAGTAACTACTGAAGTAGCTAAAAAATGTAAAATGACATAAAAAGACATACATTTTATAATTTCAAAATAATACAAATAAACATATAATTTTTTTGTTTTTTAATTATATTAATTTAAATTATTATATGATATATATATAATATTTATTTATATTTTATTATATATTTATATATTTTTATTATATATATATATATAAATATAACATATATTAGATAAGGGTATAATAAGTATTTTCATAAAATAATAAAGATAAAAAAGAAAGAAAAATATAAAAGTTATAAACTATTAAAAATAACATTTTAAATAAATTATAAGATATTAAAATAAATTTGTTTACTAAATACTTTTAACATACTTATAAACTATGGGTATTGCCAAACACAGCCATTAGCTATAGACCCACTTTTATGGCCTTATATAATTCGATATTATCTAATTCCAACACTTTTCAATTGGCCATCAGTTCATGTGAGCGAAGTTTGGTCAATCCAAATTTTATTTAAAAAAAAAAAGGAAAAAACCATTGATCACACTTAAAGAACAACGAAAATGAAAGGATTTTTTTAAAAAAAAAAAAAAGAGAAGAAACTAGTTAAAAGCAGAAGCCTAGTTATAACTTACGAAATTTCAAAGGTTCAACGATGCAACCACCCAGCGCTTATTTAAATTCACTCAAAGTGTGAGATTTGATTTGTGACACTCAAAAGGGATTTTGTGGGCAATCGTCAATGCAAGATAACATTGGTAGTGCATCAACATTTCCATTTCCTGAAAAGAAAAGAGTCATTTACCGAAAGGCATGGATATAAACTTGATATGAATAAAATTGGATTCGATATAAATATTGTCTTAGTTCTCATTTGGATAGTTTGATTTAGATTTTAAATAATAGTTTTTTTAAAAAAAATATTAAAATTTGAATTATTAAATCTAAAATTTTTGTCAATTCAAATAAGGACAAACACTGATTCATTCTCTTAATTAAGGTGTATAATCACCTTGAATGGATCGTTTTAGAAAAAACTTTGATTGCTTTTGGTTTTGAAGAGAAATGGGTCGTCTCTTAACTCATGAGCTATGTTCATTCTGTCACATAAAGGATTAAGGTTAATGTGATATTGTGACTTATCATGCATATGCTCGAGGCTTAAGACAAAGGGATCCATTATCCCCTTATCTTTTTAGCTTGAGCATAGAAGTTGTCACACAATATTATTTTGGTCCTTGATAGATATCTTTTTTTTAATCTAGTTTTTTATAGATTTTTATTCTCAATTTGATTTCTTACATATTTGTATGTTACCAATTCAGCTCCTAATAAATTTTTATTCTCAATTTGGTCTCTAATAGATTGATGTATTATCAATTTAGTCCCTCACTTATTTTTATTTTCAGTTTAAACCCTCACAAATTGATATATTATCAACTTAGTCCTTTTTGCTGATTATAACTTTTCATGGTCATAACTTTTGATGAAGGGACTAATTGATAACATATAAATCTATGAAGGACTAAATTGAAAATTCAAATATGTGAGGGACTAAATTAATAACATATGTATCAATTTGTGAGGGAACATATTGAGAATGAAAATCAATGAGGGACTGAATTGATAATATATCAATTTATAAGGGACCAAACTGAAAATAAAAATTTGTGAGGGACTAACTTGAAAAAAAAGGTATTTGTAAGGGACCAAAATGATGTTTTGGTCCATTTTATTACTCAGAGTTCTGACAGAGGTGATCGAGGGCCTTATCGTTCCTAATGGAGCTCCTAAGTTCACTCATCTTCTTTTTGCAGATGATGCCATCTTTATTTCTTAAGCCAGTAAGGAAGATGCTGATATGGCTTCATCAGAATCTTGAATTACACTACAGCATTGGGTCAAAGATTGAGTTTGGAGAAAGCAAAATTATATAATTTCTTGTTTGTTTTTCCATCCATTTATCAAGATTTGCAGCAGTAATGGTTGTCGAGTTTGGCTGAAATAGAAAGCTGGTTGGGAAATGAAACTCCTCAAAGAGAGTTAGGAAGTGTTATCAAGATTTCAGTGCTAATATTAGAGTTTTAGCTTTTAATTTATATTCTTGATTTCTGATTTCATTTAATGGCCTATAGTATCTTCTTGGTGATTTCTTATATATGTATTGTGATCATTCTCACCACAAAAGGAAAAAAAGAAAGAAATTACATTTGCCTTCCCTTATTTTTGTCTTTAATTGCGATGTCCCCTTATTTAGTTCAATTGCGATGTCATTCTTGTTAGAATTTTTGAGATCCACCAACCTTTTGGGGAGGCTTTGGACTTTCAAACTGTTTTTATCAACAAGTAATTTGACTTGATTTGAAGAATGGGTTAGAAAGTGCAAATAAAATTCACCAAAACACTCTCCAAATGATTTGAGTTCAGATCCACCAATATATCTAATTTGGAAGGCAATTATAAAGAATCAAACAACTGCAAAAGATGATTTGTCTGAAAGAGATTAGATATAAAGCTGCTTAGAGCCATATTGGGTAAACATACAGATTTGAATACTGTAATTATATTATATGAGGTATTATTTTTTAAAAAAATTGACGATTTTGTCATTGAAGATATTATCAGTTATGTTTACACAATATAATGTGATTTTATAATAATTCTTTCATAGTATCATAATAATTCGAAAGTAGGTATCAGATAATGTAGTATCTAACTATATATTGAAATGCTCTGAACAGATTGAATTTACAGAAGCTTTATACCAGTGCCTTTCTTTTTTATGTTAATAATAAGATCTCAATTTCAGTGTCTCTCTTTTTATTTCGGTACCTGAATAAAAGCTTGTTATATATTCTCATATGTGTTATTAAAATAATATACAGAAGCATCACTTTACTTTCTCTCCACCACTTGACAATCTCTCTCTCTCTCTCTCTCTGCACTTTACTCCTTCTCCTCCTCTCGGTATTGTTTCATGGTATCAGAATAATTTAACAAGCTTTGATTATCGAGTAAAAGCTTTCATGGTATCAGAATAATGTCGTATCTATTGATTATTCATGTGAAAAGAAGATGATGAGACAAACCTCACGAGCGAAGCAAAGAGAATCGTCGCGCTTCAAAGATGCAGAATCACTAGTGGCGCCGCGAAACACCTCCAACAGATCGAGTGGCGTGCTTCAAATGCTCTGAACAGATTGATATTTTCGCACTTGCTTTGTGGGTATTGTTATTTTAACAGTGAAGGGTAATCTCAGCATAATACATGACTGGATCCCGGTGATCTCTCTCGCTTGCCAACTGAATCCCGTTCTTTTCTCTCGCATTTCCATCTAGCTACCAATGGAAAAAAACAATGAACAACCGGTCTCCGCTTTTCCCTCGAGCCAATTCTATCGAGCTTCATTCGCGCATACCAAATAGAGGAAGCGGCAGCACGTCATAGAATGCCCTCTTCCATAGACGACAAAGGCGCGTACCAGAAGTGCTTTAACTCAATCGAGGGAAATAGAATTTATGACGTTATTATTCTAAAACCAAAAATGTTATTATTTTATGTAAAATTATCTTAGCTCGTGGAAGTTTTAAAAATGTTAGCAAAAAAAAATTTACAATTTCATATAATATTAAAAATGAAAATCAAATATTCAAAAATAAGTTACGTTTAATTTTATTTTTACAATTTATTAATTTAATTATAAAGGATTAATGTTATATCTGAGGCCAAATTGAATTTTGGGGACTAATTTGAAAAAGTTTTGGGACTGTGTTGAAATTCTGAAAACTAGGCGAGAAGATAAGAAAAGACGATTAAGAGAGTTTTGGGTTTTGTGGGTGTGAACTGGAAATTTATGGAAACCAAAATTGGTACCCGAGTGAAACTCAATGTTATTAGAGGGGGGTTATGTGTAATTTTAGCTAGGTAGATTCATTTGTTTTATTTCTCTTGTGACTGATCACTTGTTCCCTCTCTTTCCATCTCTTAATCTAATTATTCATTCAACTTCAAGGTAATTTCTGGATAGTCTCAGCACCGACTTCAGCTCTTGTCTCCTCCTCTCCACCGCCATTAGAGTGTATCTTTCTTCTTCTCCGATCTAGCTGGGCTTTGGTGAATTGTTAATTGTTGCTGCTTGGATTAAATTTTCTTCTGGTTAAGTTTTATTCCATGGATTTACTTTTGTCCTGGAGAAATTACTTAAACAATTATTTCTACTTACTGTAAATCTCTTTCTTTTATAACTTTTCCTTAGAATTGGTTATACATGATAAATGTTCTTATGATCTTACCATTCTACATTTTGAATTGTTAAGTATATTATGTGTTAACTTGGAATCTATTTGGGAGGAACTTCATTTGGAAACACTGGTGCTACAGCAAGAACTGTAGCTCGTGGCATGCCTTGGTACAAGCCTCAACTAGCAGAGGTTCGGAGGTGCTAGTCCCGTGATTAAAGCCACTCATGCGAGGGAGTAAACAAACCAGTAGGATATTATGGATGTGAGGATCACAACGGGTGACCAGATGGAGATTTGAAGTACATGGTGATATGGGGGGCTGTGTTCAGCAGGGTTTCGTGGGTTCTGTTAGAGGTTCCTCTTGACAATGTTATTTATTTAGAAACTATGGCTCATTTTGAGATTTTGTTTTCTAATGACCTTATTTCTTTATTCATTTCATACTAAACATGTTTATTCATCCTTACCAATCTTAATTATTTTTCTTCCCTTACTTATGTATAAAGTTTGATGTTGTATGTTTTGTATTATAACAGATTAATTGCTCACTGAGTGTTGTTACTCACTTCTTTCTTTTCTTTTCAAAACATATAGTAAATCAGATTCTGAAGTCCCTCCTGATGAGTAGCTGGGCAGCGGTCCCGTGTGAGACCAATTTGAGCCTTGGGTTGGTATATTACTTTTGAAGACTTGTATTGTTCTAAATATTTGCCTCTAGGGTATATGCTCTGTAATTTTATAAACAAGATCCCTTGCCACGCTGTATATGTGTATCTAGAATAGTTTTCCATTTTGGTGATGTAACAGATCAAGTATCTAATTCATACCTGAATGTTAACTCCCAGTATACAAATGTATATATATAGTTTCATATATATAAAGCATGCTTTGTGTTTTGTGTTTTCTGTATGTCTTCATCGTTTGGTTGTGTATGTATTGTTATGTAATGGTTTCCCTTTGGGTTTTCAGACTTATAGGAATGGAGTGGATCCATTTCCAAGCAGGTCATGCCTTCCTAAAGAAGGAGTGACATATTATATATATATATATATATATATTTATAAAAAATGCGATTTGTGTGCTAAATTATTTGAGAATACATTTTTTTATGATACTTTGATTGTGAATAACACAAATTCTACCGCTAAGGGAATTTGATAATTTTGGTCAACCTCTAATTTGCTAACAACAGCATAAACAAACTTTTAATGTCTTTGAAAATAAAGAAAGTTGACTTCAGGAACTTCTGCATAATTTGACAAATAGGTTTACTAATTTTAAACTATTATATTTAATTTTCACCAAAAAAATATTCTAGTGATCAATTTGTTCCATTTGTTTAAAAATATTATAGTTCCTTTAACCTTAACTTTCTAAACACGTTTGGATATTATGTTTTACTAATTTTCTATGAAAAAATGATAATTTTTTTAAAATTCATATCCTGTACATGTGTGTGCATAATTTTTTTTAACACTTGAAAGAATTAAAAAAGTGCTGAAAAATTAAATAATTATATATTTTTCTATAGTAAAGTTAAAAAGATAGGCAAAAGAGTTTTTATTGTGCCCACCTTATATATTCAGGCATCATAGGTCCAAAAATATTTGTTCTTAATTAAGAAAATCTTTTGCCTTTTCAAACGCTCTCCCACCACAGATACAATATGCGATAACATTCAAAATATTATGATATTTCACATCTCAATATAAGAAGTACAAATTTTTGTCATGGACTATTAATTTTGTTTTAGCTACAAATGTATATTTAAAAATAAATAAAGTATATATCAATAACTATATTTACATTTTATAATATTAAATACCGCATTTTCATATCAAACATATATTTCTATATTTAATACCATTAATGATATTCATAATATAAAAAGTAAAATACAAGTAAATCTTACATTTTTTAATTAAAAAAGAAAATCAATAAACATCTACTTAATTATTGCAAAATAAATGGTTGACCTTGTTAATGCCTTGATTTCTTTCTTAAAAGGCCAACAGGAAGAGCACAAAGAAGCAACTACATATATAGCTACTTTTGGTACATGTAGTGTGAAAAAAAAAATACATATACATATATATATGAGTTTCGTGGAAAAACAAATTATATATATATATATATATATATATAACAGTTTATAACATTGAATATATATAAACGTTCGGTTCCTTAATGTTGCCTAACTCCTTTCATATAATGGCTTTTATTTTGCATTGATCTGATTTTAAGCCCAATGAAAATAAGAATATTATGTTGGAAATATATTATTATAAAATATTAAAAATGTTTAAGACTCCTCCTTAACTGTTGGTCCATTAAGTTTTACGTTGGCTAAATATAAATTGAGTTAATGTTATTTCATATATTGAATGTGGCCAACGGTTGGATTGCAACGTATATTAGCATGTTTATGTGGTCGTTATAAATATTGGCTCTGTTTGGATAAACAATTTATTTAATTGCTTATAGAATAAACGATTATCATATAAGCACATACATAAATTATTTCTATAATTAAAGAGTTTATGATGACAAACTTCACATAAATTATTTTCAGTTTATTTTCATAAGCTATTCTGAAAAACTTATGAAAATAAGTTAAAAATAGCTTATGAACATGTCATAAGTTATTTTTAAAAGCTCTCCCAAACACATACATAAACACTTATAACATAAGATAAGTTAGATAAATTCTTTTAAATAGGGCCATTATAATGGACGTTGGTTTTATGTATATAAAACATTGGATGTGTAAGCGTAAGCCTTTATGAATTGTGCATTAATGTAAATTATTGGCATCAACATACGTTGATATACTTTTATGGGTTTAATATAGCTTTAATGGGATTAATGTCCACACTATATTTATGTGTATCTTTGTGTTTTTGGTAGGTGTGAATATATATAAGATGATATAAGATTGGGATGAAAATAAATATAAGAATTATGGCCATTGTGGATACAAATTATTTGATAAGAATAATAACTCGGCTCTAATTTTCATATATATTTTTTGGTCTATTTTTGATATAATTGGAATGTTTTGGGAGGAGATTAAGTCAGGGTAGATTCATAAGGAAGAATTTTCAAGTTGCAATTTTAACAACTTTAAGATATTCATGAGTTCTTACTTGTTACTCATGAAGAGAATTGGAATGCGATTTCTTCTCCTTACACTATGAGGTATGTGAACCATTTTAAAATTTCTCTGTTTTGAGAATTTTATTAATGGTAAAAAAAAGGAAAAAAATTTGAATATTATTTTTATAACAACAAGTAGTGTCAAAGTCAGTGTTTTTCCTGATCCTCTTATTGAAAATTTAAAAGCCCTTTATGTCTTGAATGTTGTCTCTGAAAACTTAATTACTGGAAAGATGTGGAATAGTATAAGAGTGCATATTTAAGAAATGTTTTGACTAGGAAAGACTTAATTTTTAAATGTGTATATTGTGACTCAACTTTTTCCTGAGAGCCTACCTGGTGTACTACTTACAAACTTGTTCCATTATTATAGTAATCAAGTGAGGGATACAAAAGTGTTGTTATAAAAATATTTTGCTATGGTCAATAGTTAGTAAGATTGTGGTTTAATTAATAGAAATTTTATAAGCTTAATATTCAATTTTTGAAAACATGATAAAATCTCATAAAATTCTGTTAACATAACTATTGATATCGTGGAAAATTTTCGTCAAGCATTTGATATTAAAATGCTGAAAATTGTGTTTGCGGAATTTTTAAATTCTATAATAAAGTGTTATGGTCAATTTTTGTGTGCTTTTTAAAGCTATGTAAAAATGGAAATTTTTAGTGTGAATTTTTAATTATACTATTCTGGGTTTCATAAGGTCATGTGAAATATTGTACTTTGTGAAAAGTGCTTTTTTTTAAAAAAAATTCACATATATAAATTGTGGCGGTAACTTTTGTGAAAATTCACTTTACATAAATTATGATTTCACATATGTGAAGTTTTAAAAAGTACAACAGGAATAAATTTATTTTGTGAACATAAATTGTGAAATTTTTGAAATAAACATCTGTGTGGGGGTTTAGAATTTGAGAATTCAAAATGGTTTCATCTAATATTTTGAAAATATTATTGCTAAGCAATATTGTGAGTTACACATGTCAGTTTGTAACCAAAATTTTTTTGTAGATTTGTGATCAAATATTTTGTAGATATTGGTATATAAAAAATTTTTTGGTCAATTTGAAAACTGATAAAATTATCTCATTGAGATGATGATATGCCATTAATTTGGAAATTGAGTAAATCATCTCATTGAGATAATAATATGCCATATATGAAAATTGGAGTTAGTATTTTTCTAATGCTAATTTATGAGAACTCTTCTATTATACAAAGAGGTACAATATTGTTGAGTTATTGGTTACAAAAATTTGAAATTGAGAAGTTCCTAAATGATTGTGAATAATTATATTCTTGAAAATATTATTATATGATGGATAAATATAGATAGACATATATGTTATGCGTTTGATGCCCATCAATAATAATTATGAGTTTTTATATGAGGTAATTATGTGCCAAATTAAAGCACATATAAGTTGAGCTATCATTTTCTTACAACATAAAAAATATTTAAAAGTGTGGAGGTATTTTGTAAAAATCTATGTTGCATGACTAAAAAGAAAATGAAATGAATCCCAAAACCTTGATTATAATGTTGTGAATATCTCTTTTCAATGTGGAATGATGTGTGCATATGAAATTAATAGATGATAGAGGTGGAATAATTGTCTGTATATGTATAACATGTTTATTAGCACTGATGATACATAAAGTTAAATATTCCTTTACATATAATGTTGACATGAAAGATATATGTGAAGTAAATATGATTTTGGGGTTAAAACTACAAGGAAAGGTGATGGTATTTTGCTATCACAAGAACATTGTATTTAAAAAATGTCTTAAAAGTTTAATCATTAAGATGATAAACTAGTGAAAAACTTCTTTATGATTTTAACACTAAGTTAAGGAAAATAGAGGTGAGTCAATTGCATTTAATGAACTTTACCTAACCTGACATATCATGTGTTGTATGTCAGATGAGTGTCTATATGTACACAACTCCAATGAAAGAGTTGAGAGATACCATAAATTACAGTATCAGTTAAAATAGATTTCTCATTGTATTAGAATAATACAATGATTTTAATTGAATCTTTGATTCAGATGAGACAAAATCCATTAGTGGTTAAATCTTACATTTAGTGGTGGGATGATATCTTAGAGAGCAGTCAATCAAATTTATAGATTCGCTCTAAAAGAAGAGTTAAGTACTCTGGAGTTGGCTGAAAATAAGATTAAATAGTTGAAAAACCTCTTAGCAAATTTTTCTGTTGTGTAAGAGCCTAAATATGTCAGTGTCTATGTTTTATGATTGTCAAGCGACAAGAGCCATTGTAAAAAACAAGACTTTTAATGGTAAGAGAAGATGCTTGTGTTAAAACAAAAGTAATAAGCAATTGCTAAAAGAAGATATTTAAAATATACTGATCAGTTATGTAAGTTAAAAGTAAAATTGGCTAATTCTCTGATTAAACATGCATGTAAAAAGGAAATTAGTCCTTCACACATCTAAGGGAATGAGACTTAAGCCAATTAATAATTAACAGTGGCGGTAACCCAACTTTTGTAATTGGAGATCCCATGAAAAATGTTTATATGGGTAATAACAAGTCATCTGTTAGTTCTGCTAGCACTATTTTTTCAGTCTCTTCCTATGGTGTTAAGTGTGAAAGTGTTAAAATGTATTCATTGGGAGGTTGAGTGAAAGCTTTTAAAGATTTTCATAGCCCTTCCCTGAGAGTGGTGTATTCATTGCAGATACAATTGATGAAATCACATATATGAGTGTGGAATGGGGACGTTTCTATAAGATCTTGACGAAATCTCTTGAGCACTCATGAACACTAGGCACACGCACAGCTGAAAAAGCACACAACAACGTTAATAGCAGAAATTATGTAGGTGAAATGTGACTGGTAAGGCCTCTAACCTACAACAAGAGTTTGTTGGATCATAGAAGTTATATATTTCACCACTAATCTATGGGTTAAGTCTTATCTATCTAGATTTGGTTCATAATTCAAAAGATACCAAACTCAATGCATCTATACACATAGGCGTAATCCAGTGGTTTTTCAAAACTTTTTTTTTGAAATATGTGGGAGATTGTTGTCAAAAATATATATTTCAAAAAGAATATTTAAAATTGTGAAAATATTCTTAAAATATTTATAGTATTTAATTGAAAATTATTACAATTAAATATTTTGCCTACCATTATTGTTCATTATTTATGTTGTTTTAAAGGCTTTGTAACAACCCATTAATTTCATATCATAAGTTATGTTTTTATAGACCTATAAAAGGCACACCGCTCTTCTACCTTTGGGCACTACTTTAATTTCTCATTTCCTTCTCCATATTTTATGCTCTGTGTTTATCACTGGGTTGCTATCTTGTATTTAAATTGTTTTGGTACCTGGATTTCACCCAAAAGGGTCTGTTTAATCTTGGAGGAAGTTTCATAGATGCAAAATAAATTTTTTAAGGACAATGTCTCTTAAGACGCGACTCAAGCTGTGTAGGTGTTTAATTTTTACAATAGATTATGCATTGATTTTTACACTGGTAGAGCGTTGAAGGCCCAAGATGTACACATTTCACTTGTTAGTTGGGAATGTTGGAATTGAATTGTATTTCTGTCACCTCAATCTTTGCATAAACTTCCATATTTGTCAACATTTCCTCCAACTGTAGGTGACAATCAATCATCACCTCTACATCATCATCATTGTTTAGCTGGAGCTGCCTATACATAAATGGCGTTATTTATTTGGGATATCTATATATTAACCGTGATATCTTCTTATGTTAGCTTAGCTTCAACTTCTAGTAGATTAATTGTCTTAAAACATCTAAATAAATGTTGCGTTTAATTTTTATCACCACTGTGTTATCAACTTCAAAAAATACACCGTTGGAACCGCCACTTAATATAGTCTCATTAAGTAAACACGAACCAATAATGTTCCGCTTCAACTCATCTTATATATTAAAGAAAAGATAATTAGTCCACCACAAATAAAATTGACTCATCATCCAGCATTACAACTAATTATTTTCTAAATCTACTAATTATCTATATGATTAATAATAATGATTCCTAATAATTTCAATTACCTAAATGATAAATATTAAACACTAATAATGATCATTTTTTTTATCACATCAATGTAAAACTAAGAAAAATAAAAATTCATAAATTAAAATTACTAAAAAAATAAACAATATAAAACTAAAAATATAAAAATTTATAAATTAAAATAAATTACTTTGCTCACAACTATTTAAATTTAATAATTATATCTAAATCAACAATTTTCTTCAAATATTATATTTAAGTATAGTAACAATAAATTCATTATTTTTACATATTATTAACTAATTATGTAAAAATTAATACAACTATAATAACAAGAAAATAATAATAATATAATAATAATAATAATAATATAATAATAATAGTAAATTTACCTTCCTTTTGATCTTCTTAACAAAGAAAGCAACAACTAAATTGAAGGCCAGAGTAATGAAATATAGAAGGTAAATGTAAAGATTTTGTAAGCAGACTGATAAGAGATGCAATGAACTAAGATAGGAGATAAATAGATGTGTAAAAAATTGAAGGGGTGCCAGTATATAAAGAAAAATTTTTAACGGCAAAAAAAAAATTACACTTGTATCATCTCTTCTTAATACTTCATAAGATACATATAACTCACACTTATGCGGTAGTAAGGTGCACCTTACCTTATTATAATAAAAATGACATACATACAAAATTTAATTTGAAAATAAGAATACGCATAATTTAAATCAAATATTGTCACTAGAAAGTAAAAAAGTCCAAGAACATGCATGTATAGGAGCAAGACAAGTAAGATTATAAACGAAAAAAAAAAAAATTCTAAAAATGGGAGGCAATATGATTACACGCTATGAACACAACTACACTAGTCCAACCAATAAAGGAACATTTACAACACACCTACGAAAAAAATACAATAAACTAAAAATAAGCTTAAAAAAAAAATTGAAAGACGCTGGAAAGGTGTAACAAATCCTCTGCGAGAGTTAATTATTTTGTAGGGATTTTTTGGCTTAAATTTGATGGAATAAGATGTATTGCAACCTTAATTCAATTATAATTAAATTAATCATATATAGTAAATTTTTAATAAATATTCAACTGATATCAAAAAAATTGCAAAAATAAAAATTAATGAAAATATTTTTTAAAAATAATGATATAATAATTTATTCTGCATATAAAAGACATATTTGGTATGTAAAAATAATTTTTAAGGAGAGAATGGAAATAGGAATAAAAAATATATGTTTTGTATAAAATGACAAAAAAAAGAGACTACGTTGTTTGAAATAAGTTTTAAAATGAGATAAAAGAAACAATTTTAAATACTTTTTATCAAAATATCCCTAAATAAAAATTAATGAAAAACGCTAGAACTTCACACAACACCTCTTATTTGCGAAAATCTTGGTCTCAATGTTTTTGTGCAAAGAACTTGGGGTGAATTTTTATTACAACATCCATTTTTTCTAGGCTAGGAAATTTTTTTTGCAAAGTAAAAGAAGTTCTACCCTTCTTTTTCTTTTTCTTCTTCTTCTTCTCTCCCTCCCTCTCTCTTTTTCTCTTATGTAATCAAAGGAAAACTTCTTTTTTCTCTTCCTCCTCCCATCGCCCCCGTCACTTTCCTCCACTATGCTGTTGTCGTCATTGCCACTTTACTGATTTTGAAATAGTAGAAATTTGTTGATTCCCAAATGATAGAATAAAAAGAGGAACGGAAGCAAGAAGAAAAATATGAAAGAAGAAGGGTAGAAAGGTCATTTAATGCTCATATATGATATTGGAATCCAATTACATTGATTTTTTGATAAAATTGTCCATATAGCAAAGAGAAGCCTTTTTTATTCTATCGTCACATTTAATAATTTTTTTTTGTATTTTTGTATTATTTTTTTAGTCAATACTCATTAAATTGATTAAGATTTAATATAATTTTAAAAATTAAAATAATAAAAAATAAAAAAATACACCATTAAATATATATCTAATAATCTATATTAACGTAATAGTCTCCCATCTACTTCCTAAATTTACATAGCAAACACGGATCTAAATTCTCATGTTTGAAAACACTGCAATAATTCATATTGCCCAATGATCTGAAAGTTTGAACTGGATTTAGGATAATGAAAGATAATGTGGGAGTGACGTGTAAATCGGTGTATTTAATAATTAATAAAAACATGTTCCTCAGAGAGAGTATAAGGCACGTTACCAGCAGTATACCATACGCTGTCGGGAAACTCTGGGGAAAGTAGAACCCCGAATAAGCCCCATTCTCTCACGCGCTTCGTCACGCGTGCCTCTCACTCCTTTCATTCCCATTGGTTCAAACTTGAAAGTTCCAACTTCCAACTTCTGAAACTTCCTATCCCATTGGTTGGCACTCTGGTAGCCAAGCCCCATGCTTTTTCCTTTTCCGAGTTTCTAATATTTTATTATATTTGTATCCAAAAATAAATTTATTTTTCTGATTTAAATAATAAAGTTTGAAAAATTAACGATATATATATAAAGTAAGTTTAAATTATAGTCATAATTAAAAGAATGTAAGATTCAAACATTCATCCGCAATCTTTTAGCAAGGGAAAAGTACTTAAATATTAAAAAATGGCTTGAAATAAATATATACCCTATTGCATTTTTTTTATTTTCATTTATACAATTTCATTAGTCACACTGACCTGGTCATAATTAATTTTAAAAAGGAATTCCAACTAATTCTTTACTAATTTTAAGTAATAATTTCTCTTATAGTCCGAGGGGCATCTTATTTTATTGGCTGCAAATATTTTTCCTTGTATCCATTACAAATATTTTTTAAAATTGGGAAAATTTTCACTTTGCTCCCTTTAATTTTTAGGAAAGTGTATTTATTTTCTTTAACTTTCATACTCAACAAAAGTTTTCTTCTAAACTATCATTTTATGACAAAACATCGTTTTCGTCCAATTTTTTGTGCATAAACGAATAGTCAAAACTCATATCATCCACTCATTATTATATCATGACACATCAATTTTTTTGTGCATAAATGACAGTTGATAATATATATATATATATATATATATATATATATATATATATTTTGTTTGACAACAACGAACAACGGCCTATTAAGTTTTTTAACATTGTCTGATCTAATTTTATTGTGCAGTCAAAGTGAATAGTACACCTTGTTTCATCGAATAAAGCTTGATTAGATGGTCATCCAATGCCCAATAAGTTGTTAGCCAACAGGGAATTCACACGTCACAAATCCTGTACCTCACTAAATGTTACAAAACATCTTGTCACCTAACAAATCAATTGAAAATCACCTTTTTGGACTCGTTTGGTATGCAGAACAAAAAATAAAAGAAAAAAAAATGTTTGATATGAGATAAAAAAATATATTTGATATGTATTTTTTAATGTAAATAAAATGAAGTATATGGAGTTAATTTACTAAGTTACCCCTTATTATTATATTTTTAAAAAAGCATATTAAAACAATAATCTCTGTCAGTCTCTCAAATTCTCTCTCTCCTTGATTTGACAATGTGCGTTCTTAGCATTGCAAACTCCCCTTTTCAGCACACCATCATTTCTTTGATTTGGCACCCTGATTTGGAGGAGAAAGCATGCCGGAACAACAAATTTGTTATTTCAAAATTCATCAGCTTATGAGTCTTCGCAGAAGTAGTGGTGGGAGTGCACACACCGCTATCGTCGGAAAAGAGAACTCTCTTTCACACGAGCTTTAGTGACTGGTTAAAGAGAAATGAGAAGAGAGGGATATGGACAAATGCTGGGATTGACAAAGAAAGTAGAGGGTAAATTTGAAAGAAACTCATGTTTTCTATTCAATTTCGGATGGAAAAAATCCGTACAATAGCAATGGAAAAAGGACGGTTGATTGTCCATCTTCATTCTTTGTCAACTGTAACTAGAGCTCTACCAAATGGATGAAAATGGAAAATCGGCATGAATTCTATCTTCCACTCTCTTACGAAAGTGATACTAAACGCGCCTTTGTGTATGTATGGTATTGAAAGACACAGTCATGTGTGTGCATGAGGTAGATATGGCTTTGGTACTTATGGATTTTAACTGCTAGTTGGACGAAGGAGCTTTTTGCTGCAAAATGAAAATTTAAAGGATATTTATTGAGTTCAAAAGATGAAAAGGGTAAAATATAGTAATATACTGATCTCAAAATGTAAGGGAGTAAGGTGCATTTTGGTTTTGAAATTCAAAATATTAATGTTTACTTTTCTTATAATTAATATAATTTTTTTTTTTAAAAAAGGAAACTTCACCTTTGTAGTCTCTTTTCTTTTACGTAAAAGAAAAAAAAAATGCAAATATTGAAACCAGTCAAGTGGCTGCTTCAATAGAAAAAATCTACGGCGTTTGCAAATTGCAATGTGATTGTTGCCACCTTCCTATGTTTATATTTGTCGTAATTTTTAATTATTAACATATGGCTGCATTCAAAGCTGGATTTGAAAATTTCTTTTGTTTTTATTTTCTTTTTTTAGTGTTTTACTAATCCATTGTGCTTACCTAAACTTTTGTCATTATCATTCAAAGTAGATAAGCACAAAGTTTGTAAAATTCAACTACCATATAATCAACTCAAATGCGACTTCAAACCCCACTTTCTAGAACATTAATAATGTGTCATATATATTAATTATGGAGTAAAAGAATGACAAATATTATATATATACACACACACACCAAGTTAATTTTTTTTTTTAAAATAATTTTGCATAAAACATTATTAAGTATTAAATGTAAATATTTTTTCAATTAAAGATTCAAACCGTAATTTACTATAGCTATTGATTTACCAAATTGATTTTGTCAAATATAGTAGTCAGGGATAACCCTACATTGTGGCTTGTGGGGCTATGGCCTTTACAAGAATTTTTTTTGTAATTAATATATGTGAAATTTTTTTTAATTAATATATATAGTAAATTTCGAACTTTTCCCCCACAAAAATTTCATAAAAATATTTGTATGTTAATTTTTACTCCTGTCAACTTTTTGTTTTGGATATGTCCCTAATAATAAATAGTAAAGGTCTTTTAGATACTAATTTAATCTTTTAGATGTTTATACGAAAATCTTTTGACTTATTATCATTTGTTCCACTCTGCTTATATTATAATTTCACTAGGCAAAATCAAATCCTAAAAATTTATATTTTATCTTTTAACCTCATTTACTTTTTTCATTTTTTACTCACCCTCAATAAGTTTTATATCTCGAGTCTAAATTTTTTATTTGATCAAATGAGGTGTTCAGTCAATCAAGTTATCTAAATCATTTGATCATAGTTTAAATAGTATTGTTCGATCAATTTTGATAAATAAAATTCATATAAATTTTATCTGTTTAACTATTAATTAGATGATTTGGACAACCTAGCTGATCAAATAGAAAATTTTGACTTGTGTGCCATTGACCCAAAAAAAAGAAACAGAAAGAAAAGAAACGTGTCTTGTAGGAGTCGCGCCTTCCGATAATTACTATTTCAAGAACCGACACGCGCTGTGACTGCGCTTGGTCCTTTTAGCTTTTATAAATCTTAAAAAAGAAAAAATTTCTTAGGAAAACAGAATATATAATACAAAAATATATAATATATATCTTTACCCAAAAAATAATATATGTTTGATTTATTTAATTATTTAATTAAATTAAGAAAAGAAATTGACCAGTCGCCGGCTGAAATGTATTTTGGCTGGCACGGAGTTAGAGCTTCTCTGCTAATTCGTCTGTGTTTCGTTTTAGATAGAGAATCGAAGGAGAAAGAGGGAGGGAGACCAAGAAAACGAATCGTCTTGAGGAATCACAGAACCAAACAGTAGATACTCGCACGCATCACGCCTATTATATAGCTACCTCTTTCTCTTTCTCTCTCCTTGCTTGTGCATGCTTTTCTTCTCCCTTTGCCCTAGATCTTCCAAGAGCATTGGTGGGAACTACAAGATCTTTGAATTGAAGCTTGTGATTCACGTGAATCTTTGATCTTTAATGAGCTTGGGTGCCACTCAAGCTTATAGGTACTACTCGCTGCTTGTTACTCATTGCTTATGGTGTGTTTGGGTCGCTGCAGAGAGAGGGAGAGAGAAGGGGAATTCTTGATTTCAAAGTTATTGTCTTTTTAATTGTTAGGTTGGTGATGAAGTATAAAGAAAGCTATAGTAAAGGAGAGAAAGGAATGATTTTGCATTCTATATGTGTGTTGCATTTATTGTCTTGCAAACTTTCTTGGTTACCAAACAGGGCATGTAGTGGATGGAGTGTGCAAATTGGATTTGAATTTTTGCTGGTATTTGGTTTGGGTTGATTGAAACTGTGGCGAGTTGGATGTGTATGACTTATCAAACTAAAGCTTTGAGTTCTGACGTGTATCGTTGAAAAAATCGTATTGAGTTGTTTTACTTGTTGGGCTACTTCAAAACGTTGAATGATCGGTATCATATTATTGGGATGAATACTTTCTAAGAAGGATCCTAAAATGTTTTATTTTACACGATGTGTATAATATTCTATTTTATTCTCTTTGGAGTTTTCCATCCTGATTCCTGAATGTTACTGTTTCTGGTAAACTAGGAAGGTTTGGTACACTAGGGAGGTCATTAATTAATGTCTGTCTTAATGTATCGTTTGTAGCTGTGAATAGGCATTCCTCTTATCCCTTTCCTCCCTTTTGTGTTGAAGTAAACAACTCGAGGGTCAGTTTTCATCATAGTTACTATTCTTGGTTTTATGATTCTGTTAACTATAAACCGGGGACTTTAATGGCGATAATTAGCGTGTATGGCTTAGACTTCATGGTTTTCATATAGCATCATTCCCATTCCTTAAGTTTGGAATATTGCATATAGATTTATCTGTTTAGCTGTATGTTTCCTTTGCACTCCTTTAGTGGCCGGTTCAGTTAGGATTTTTCAGTTGATGTTTTGATATGTTGTATTTATCAGTTAAAGACTCAAATGTTTGACTCAATTAGATATTCTAACGGTGGATTATGTGGGCCTGAATATTTTGTTATGATATTGTTTCTGTGAACATCTGTGCCTTCACTGTCAAAATTAAAATTTCTTCTCTATTATGCATAAAATGTGTACCTACTTGGATGGAGATGGTAATATATAGAACTAAGTGGTTTTGAATAGCTGTGTGTTGATTGCTAATGTATTTTCTTTCTGTGTTTTGATTTCAGATTTTCTACATCAATTAATTGAAGTTTCACTTTAGGCTTTTTATCCTGGCTTCTTGTGTTCGAGGATGGTGAACACAGGGCAAAAGGAGATCTTTTGGAGGTGATACTATGATGCATTTACTTAGATGAAGACGGAAAAAATTTGGGGTCTAGGCATGGGCGATATGCAGATCCTGCCTGTATCACGTCACCGCCCTCCCATGAAGAAGCCAATGTGGATAATTATCTTGGTTTTATTTGTATGTGTGTTTCTAGTTTGTGCTTATATCTACCCGCCTCAGAGCACTTCGGCCTGTTATGTCTTTTCTTCTAGAGGTTGCAATGCTATTTCTCAGTGGCTTCCACCTGTTCCTGCAAGGGATTACACGGATGCAGAGATTGCATCTAATGTTGTGATTAAGGATATATTGAATTCACCATATGTTCTTCCTAAAAATCCAAAAGTTGCCTTCATGTTTCTGACACCTGGTTCCCTGCCATTTGAAAAATTGTGGGACAAGTTTTTCCAAGTAATAAATTCTTTCTTGTCTCTGTTATCTGTTAATAAGTTCTTTCCCCATTTCATGCTTTATATCAATTTATGTTTGCTGCTAAATATATATATATATATATATATGTTTTGTCAATAAGAAGGAAATTGACTCTAAATATGGCAACCTACTGAACTTTGATGAAGATTGATGGCTAACTAGTTGGAGTATAAATTTTTGCAAGCTCTTATTTGTTACTTTCTTAACTGAGTTATATATTGTATTTTTTTTTTCTGAAATATATTTGATACTTCTAGAACATATAATCCCAGACAAGGTAGCTATTTTGAAGGCGTAGAATATAGATGACTTTCTACATATGGGTTGTGTTGACTTCTGATCACTAAATGAAATATGTCATTCCATGATTGATGGACACCTAAGGAGTTGCTTGTTGACTTCTGATCACTAAATGAAATATGTCATTCCATGATTGACAGACACCTAAGGAGTTACTCTTACTGGAATTTTGTTTGTCTTTGATGATTTTTTTTAATAGAATATTTGGGTAAACAAGCATGAAGTAATAGACAGACTCTGGCAGTTTTCTTCATTCTAGTAGAAGCTTAAAAATCGGGTGGAATGATTAACTAGGGGAGAGAATTGCATTACAAGTGTTTTGTATGAAGTTTGCTGGTGGTCTTCCTTTGCCTGTTGCATGAGGGGAAAAGGAAATAGGGGCATAGTTTGCTGAGGTGAAGGATTATGAATATAAATTTAATATTGTATAGCATGTTAAGATTATAAGTGGTAGATATTGGCATGTTACAACTTTTTCCAGTATTACTCAGTCACATTCTTCTCCTTTTGATTAAAATTGTGTTTGGGGAAGCTGTGTGATTGTGATGTTAGTTGTTGCCAGTGGTGTTTTGTCATAGTTTATTTTCTTAATTGTCATTTGTTCATATTGTTGTTTAGAAAGCCTGTTCACCATTTATTAGTATTTACACGGAAGAATGCTTTCCTCTTTTTGACAGGGCCATGAAGGGAAATTCTCTGTTTATGTGCATGCATCTAAGACTAAACCAGTTCATGTGAGCCGTTATTTTGTTAATCGGGACATACGAAGTGAACAGGTTTGTAAACTGCCTTGTTTTAGGGTTTAGGGTTCATTGATTATTTTACATTCATCTTAGAATTATGGTGTTTCATGCATTTGAAAGTGTGCCCTTTAGTGTAAATCATAGTTTAATTCTATGTGATATTTCCCCATGCTTTTGTGTGTGTTTGTGTGTGATCTCTGTTTTAGGAAGGAAACATGAGCTGCTATGCTGTTGAAATGATGCCTATTAAAGATGCATGCTTTCAATTTTGCCTTTGTGGACATGGGAATGTGAAATTTGATTGATAAAAATTGGATAATTTAAACTTGAGGGGTAGCTCAGTTGGTCAGGCCTTGGGTTTGCTCCCCAAAGGTCACCATTTCGAGTCCCTTCAGGGCTACTGGAGGTTTTTCTGGCTGTTAACTTCAGGGCCACTGGGATTAGTCAAGGTGCGCGCAAGCTGGCCTGGACACCCAAGGATATCAAAAGAAAAACAAAGGGATAATTTACATAATCAATGCAATTGTTACGTCATGGTTATTGGTTATGGCCACTATGGTTTTTTTAAAAAGTATGTTACTGATTTAGTTCGTGAAAGATTACATTTATCTCAATTTGGTTCTTAAAAGATCAAGTGTCTCAACAAAGATTACATTTGGTTCTATTAGTCCTTTTTGTTGCTAAATCTCAAAATTTTCATTGTTACACTTTGAAAAATTGAGGGACGAAATTGAGGCAAACACAATATTTCAGGGATTAAATTGAAAAGTTCAATCTTTCAAAGACCAAATTGAAACATATGTAATCCTTTGAGGATCAAATTAGTAATTTACTCCTTTTCAAAAATAAATGTAGTACAAATAATTTGCAATTGTTACTTGTTTTATAATCCATGGTTATCTAATGAGCAGGCAAAGTAACCAATAGTTGGCATGCTGCAGGTGGTGTGGGGTAAGATTTCAATGATTGATGCAGAGAGGCGATTATTGGCAAATGCTCTCCAGGATCCTGACAACCAGCAATTTGTTTTACTTTCTGATAGGTAAAAGGGCTAGGAACGTGAATTGTTTTTATTACTGAGTTATTGTTAACTGTACTGGTATTATTAATTTCTCATTTGTCTATATTGGTTTTGCAGTTGCGTGCCACTGTATAGTTTTGACTATATATACGACTATCTGATGTATACAAATATCAGCTTTGTAGACTGGTATGTCTAGCATTATTGCTGTGGTGTATCCCATTTAGTTTTGTTTTTGTTTTTGTTTTTGGATAGTTCTTCTGGTCTCTGCTTTCTGTTATTAATCTGATTTCATATGCTCATGCACTATTTTTTTGTTTTCCTCATTCAGTTTTAAGGATCCTGGTCCTCATGGCAATGGTAGGTATTCAGAACACATGTTACCTGAAATTGAGGTGAAGGATTTCAGAAAGGGTGCACAGGTACATCTTTTGTTTGAATAATGTCGGATCTGGAAGTACAATTTGTCAACTCTATAAAAAGTTTGTCCGCTTATAATAAAAGTATACAAATCTGAACCTTGAAGAAAGTATTTAGGCTGCTTTATCTTGTAATTGCTCTTTTTTCCGAATACCTTTTAATTTTAAATAAAGCTTATGGCACAAAGTTTATGTCTGTAGTTACATTACATGTTGCATGATTAGGTCATATAAGGTCTGGTGATGAATGTATTCTTGATAACCAAAATATACTCTTAGTATTGCCTGAACCCTGTTCCTTTTTCACCTACAATAGCCTGACCAGCATTCCACTGGCAACTAAGTGTAGCCTAATCCACTTCCTCAGCGTTTGTTCTTCTCTTATAGTTGAAGTTGGCAATGCAGAAACTTTTTATATAATTTATAATGCATTTAAATATTAGCCATCATTCAAATATACCCACTCTTCATTGTTAAACCTTTTCTGCAGTGGTTCTCTATGAAGAGACAGCATGCTGTAATAGTTATGGCCGACCATCTATATTACTCAAAATTCCGGGAATACTGCAAGGTGGTTTTTTTTCCTTTTTCTTTTTTAATATTGCTTACTTTTAGAATCTAAAATGATCCTTTTATTTATGCTTTGGGAATTTTACCTAGCGCATGAAGTGTTTGTTTTTGTTAGATTTTATAATACAAACTATTTATGGGCCTCCATTTAACAACTGAAGCTTTTTAGTTACAGTGGTTATTGACATGATATTAGTGCCTTTATGACCAAGTAGTTAGGAATTTGATCCTTGCCATCCTTTATTTCTATTCCCATGATTAAATTAAGTTTCAGGTGCAAGGTATGGTGGATGTGTGCCTTATCCACATGTCAAGCACCAAGGGCTTTTTGGGTGTGGGGATATGTTAGAAATAATAACAAAAATTATTTATGGGTCTATTCTTAATAACTCAAGTTTTTGGATTGAGGTAATCCAAGTTTTTCATTTAATTATATTAAGCTTTGCTTTTGATATTGCCAAGCATTACATTTTATGAAAATCAAGATGCTGCTGATTATGTTGCTTTTGCATGTGGTTACTAATAAGTTCTTACTCGTAAATAGTGTAATCTTTACAGAAGCTAATTAAATAGGGGGAAAAAACTTAGATGCTGTTGTTTTCTTTAATACAATTATGACTTTTAGAAGAGCTTTTTGAAGGAATCAATTTTGACTCATTTGATATCTTTTTTTTCTTTTGGGCACACTGGTCTTCCCTTTTTGTTTTTCTATGATGTTGTTATGGCTTCAGGTTGTTAACTTGTATACTTATTCATCAATTTTTAACATTGGGTATTATATGTCTTTTTGATTTTATGGTAGCTTGTCTCTGGACACAAATGTTGTCTCTCTCTCTTTCTCTCATATATATATATATATATCTTGAGCCTCTTTTAGTAAAACTATGAGAACAGGCAAAGCGATTAGCCAACAATATGTTGACAAACTTAGATATTTAATGTACTTATGTGCTATTGAAAAGTAATTAGCCAGCATTAACCCTCTTTTTGCTTGATGTACAGCAATTGATGCTTATAAGCAAAGGGAAAAAAAAAAAAAGGATTCTTGTGAGCCTTTAAATGAAATATTGAAGAAATATACAAATGTCTATAACACAGATGAACACACTAAATTTACTGTTATGTCCTTTTATTGTGTTCGAGAATGTTGCCCAAATTTCTAGCTTGTTTTTGTACTGCAATTACTAACTACTTTAGGTTATTGGACCATCTAATTGCTTCTAGTAGCTAAGAACAGAATCCTCAGAGGTTATATGCACTTGACCTCTGAACTAGAAAAGAAATATCTTGTTCCTGTGAAACAGCGCTTATATGCAAATTATCTCACTATCTAGTCATATATCCATGGTTGCTTTAACTGTTCACTAATGATGTAAAAGTACTTGATAATGACAGCCTGGTCTGGAGGGGAAGAATTGTATTGCTGATGAACATTACTTACCAACCTTATTCAATGTGAGAATATTAGCTTAATTGCAATATCATTTTTTCTGTTTTTGGCAGTTTTCAATCCCATCTAATTGTCTTACCTCTATATTTTAGATTGTTGATCCTGGTGGAATCGCAAACTGGTCGGTAACTCATGTTGACTGGTCTGAGAGAAAATGGCATCCAAAATCATATAGGGCTCATGATGTTACATATGATCTTTTAAAGAATATTACGGTATAGTTCTGCTATAACTTTTACAGCTAGTCCATTGCAAAACATACTTATTCCTCACATGTTTTGCAAGTCTATAAGATATTGTGACTCTTTCATATCCAATCTCAGCATGCTATGCTGTACAGTTTCTCTAAGTTCATATTTCTGCAGCCATTGCAATATTGCACTATTTTCAAGTTTTGGTTCATAATAATCATTTTTTTTATTTGCAGTCCGTTGATGTTAGCGTGCATGTTTCTAGTGATGGGAAGGTAAGCTATCTAAGAGCTCTTCTGATCCTATACATTACATTCAAAATGGCCTTAGATAACTTGAGTTTCCTCTTCTGTTTCTTCAGAAAGAAGTCCAAAGATGGCCTTGCTTATGGAATGGGGTTCAGAAGCCGTGTTACCTATTTGCTAGAAAGTTCACTCCTGAAACACTGGACAATTTGTTGCATCTTTTTTCAAACTATTCTACACCTTGAGCCAGCTATTTTTGACTCAATTCTTTGATCGGATCGATCCATTGTTGCTTTCGGCCTTCTTTCCCCTTCATCTTGGTTTCTCATATAGCACATTGAGAAGTTGTAAATCGCAGCCATTGTTGAGGCTTGAATATGTATACGTATAGGGTGAAGGGAAAATGGCATTGCAATTATAGGGTGACCTTTATTTGGACAAGGACGCTAACAGAGTGTGTTTGCTTCCTTGGCGATAGATGGCCCTTCCATTTTGGGTTATCAACGTTTCTAATTGCATGGCAAATTTTGGGGAAAAAAAATCATATCATATCAACTCATTTCATGGTTGTTTATGTTGATCCTTTGGTAAAACTTGCAAATTGTTTGGTTGAAAAATATAAGGCTACACTTTAGTAATTCATTTGCAAACTTGTAAATTGTAATTAAATTTTGTTAACTAATGCGGAATTTGAAATTGTAATACAAAGATGTTCAGAACCGTGGACTCAATCAAGTACAGTGGATAAATGAACTGTTGAACTACCTTTCATAAATTGAATCGGACGTCAAAATGGAAAACTTCTTTACGATCTAGCCTTGATTTCTTTAATATTCTTTCATAATAATAAAATATGATAGTTTATTATCGAACCAAAAAGTATTTGTAGATAGACAATATATAGTGAACATTGTTAATAATAGTGCGTAGCTTACTTGTATCAATCAAGAATTTCAAAATACTAAAGCACAAAATTTGAAAATATCCAAAAATTAACTTGAATTTCAAAGAATGCTTAAACATGGATATAAAGGACATTTGATATCCAGAATGACGCCATTAAGAAAAGCAAACTCGTATCCAAACCTGAATGCAAAAGAAAAGAGAATTAACTATTTTTTTTTAAGCTGAGATTCAACATACAACTGCTACCCTATTCATACGTATAATTCTTATCTGTAACTTAAAAAAGCTCTCTTCTGTCGTCTTACCGTCTGGTGGACAAACACTCGCTTTACCCCAAAACAAACGTTAGGTGCCAGAGCTTATTTTTTAAGGCAAAAATTCAACTTGCACAGAGCAAGAATGAACTCAGTTTCTAAAGATGATAATAAGGGTAACTAAGAACGTAATTGTCTAATGACATTTCTCTAATCAATATCACGGTGTCTTTTTAATTTGCGGCTACTATGATTCGAGTCAGAAGTGCGTCCAAACTTCCTTGGTTTTTTCCTGCACATATGAAATATTATATGCACACAGACACACAAATTAAATAGGTAACTTTTAAAAAACTTAACACTGACCTGAAAATAGCGGAACACAGTCTACAAAGGAAGACAACAGGCAGGCAAAGTAAAGCAGTGGCCTGCATAACAATGGAATTTAACAAAACATGATTCAAGCTACTAAATAGCGGGGAATGTTTGGCTAAATTACTCTTGATATCTCTCTTGTTTCTAATAGTACGCTTGGCTCCCCTAATATTTTAATACATTAAAAACCTCCTCCAATTTACTTTATATCAAATAAGTTAACTTTTGGATGAGTAGTTTTATTTTTAACATGACAATAAAGACAGTTAAGTAATTTTTTTATTAGAAGAAAAACATCTTGTGAAGAAAGTTAGCTTAAAAGTGTAAGTAATGCCAAGTGAAGTGTAATTTACCTTGAATAGTTCCATCTACAATTAATAAAAAACAAGTAATGAAATGAAATTATGCTAAAATTCTTAAAATTACATACCACAAACCAAGTGACCTCCATAGAAGCAAGTGACCTTGTTAGCTCATTGGTTTTCAGCATTTGTTGGACCTAAAAAATCAATATATCAAAGACTCGTTAAAGAATAGTGAGCATCAAGTTCCCTGCCGGGTAGCAACTCCCTCCCCCCCAACACACAAAGAAAAAAATCTAGAATATAATTCTGATTCAGATGCTAATATGCATATCATGTTGTCGAATGGCAGGAGAGATTAACTTCAAAACCACCAGATGCATCTAGACTACTTGGTCTTTCATCATAATACCGACCAAAATAATCCAAAGTTTGTTTGATGGGTTTTAAAAATGTTAGAGCCAGAAACAAGGATTTGGTATTCTTTTTCAAGCGAACTTGACCCATAATTGAGATAATAGATTTCATTCAATCGTTCAGCCTCTAAAAGCAGATTCCCATAATTTTGCCAATTGAAGAGTCCAACAAAATCCTACTGCCTCTAAATGCCACAGAGTGAAAACCTTCCAATCAATCCATAAGTCACATTCCATGGGAAAAAAAAAAGAAAAAAGAAAATAGAAAAGATCACCTGCTTATGGTATGAAATTGCAGATGTGACAAACGTCCTGTAAGCATGTACGGGTTCTCTTGCATAGGGTTTCGCCACTGTTTCAATCTGACCGACATATGGCTTTGCCACTGTTTCAATCTTACTGACATATGGCTTCGCAAGTTCTTGTGCTTGCTGTGACATATAAAGTGATGATATTGGTTAAGTTGTCAGCAGATAATTATAAACAAAGATGTTCAAACTAAGATTATTGTACCTGTGTGAAGGGAGCTTCTGGTTGTTGTTCCTCGACAGCATGTGATAGCAAAGAGTTCTTGGTCACATGATAAGTCTCAATAGCTTTAGCAGTAAAAGATTCAAAATGTGGGCCCAGAGAAGTTATGAAAGTCAACCATTGATCCTTCATAACTGGTATCCACTCCTTCAAATAAAACAAAGCCATTCAGTTTTGACAACGGATTTCAGAATGTTTGCAATTTAAAATTATAGACGACATCATATATAGGAGAAAACTTAATAGCCTTTTTCAGTCTTTGCTATTGGATTATCTGATTTTTTTTTTTTGAAAGGTAGAAATCTTTTACAGCTTAGTATAAATGATTGGGCCATTTAAAAAGGTTTCTCCACAGGCTGTTGTACATCTAAAGTGATATTCTAATGTGAAGTACTTGCAATCATATAGGAGGTTTCTATTGCCACTCAGAAAATTGATGCTGGTTTTATTGCTTTCTCTCTCTTCAGCAGATAATTATAAACAAAGATGTTCAACCTAAGATTACTTGTACCTGTATGAAGGGAGCTGCTGCTTCTTCTACCTCGACAGTATGTGATAGCAAAGAGTTCTTGGTCACATGATAAGTCTCGATAACTTTAGCAGTTAAAGATTCAAAATGTGGGCCGAGAAAAGTTATGAAAGTCAACCATTTATCCTTCATAACTGGTATCCACTCCTTCAAATAAAACAAAGCAATTCAGTTTTGACCATGGATTTCAGAATGTTTGCAATTCAAAATTATTGACTACATCATATATAGGAGAAGACTTAATAGCCATTTTCAGTTTTTGCTATTGGATTTTCTACTTTTTTTTTAAAAGGTAGAAATCTTTTACAGCTTAGTACAAATGATTGGGCCATTTAAAAAGTTTCTCCACAGGCTGTAGTTCATCTAAAAAGATTTTCTAATGCGAAGTACTTGCAATCATATAGGAGATTTCTATTGCCACTCAGAAAATTGATGCTGGTTTTATTGCTCTCTCTTCAGCAGATAATTATAAACAAAAATGTTCAACCTAATATTATTTGTACCTGTATGAAGGGAGCTGCTGCTTGTTGTACCTCGACAGTATGTGATAGCAAAGAGTTCTTGGTCACATGATAAGTCTCAATAACTTTAGCAGTTAAAGATTCAAAATGTGGGCCGAGAAGAGCTATGAAAGTCAACCATTTATCCTTCATAACTGGTATCCACTCCTTCAAATAAAACAAAGCAGTTCAGTTTTGACCATGGATTTCAGAATGTTTGCAATTTAAAATTATTGACTACATCATATATAGGAGAAAACTTAACAGCAATTTTCAATCTTTGCTATTGGATTCTCTATTTTTTTTTATTTTTGAAAAAAAAGATAGAAATCTTTTAAAGCTTAGTTTAAATGATTGGGCCATTTAAAAAAGTTTCTCCACAGGCTGTAGTTCATCTAAAAAGATATTCTAATGTGAAGTACTTGCAATCATATAGGAGGTTTCTATCGCCACTCAGAAAATTGATGCTGGTTAATCTTGATTTGCTGGGGTTTTGGAGAAGGACGATTCAAGTAAAGAGAAGCATTGGAGGGTGAATGGTTTTATTGCTCTTTCTCTTCATAGTCAAAGCATTAGATGGTATTGATAAACCAAACTTGTAGAATGACAGAAGAGCCACCCTATATCATTTCTAGAACATACGCTAAGCAATACTATGGGTGACTTACTGTCTTCAAAGTTTCAATGCACGTTTCACCGTCTCTCCGGACTAGCGACAATTTCACAGAATTAAAAAAAAGTCAAAAGAAGAAACATCAGTAATTGGAGATGCTCTTTTGGATATCAGTACCCCTTGACCATATTTATGACATCATTACATGATAATTGTTAATAAAAAGAAACCTTTTGAAATGATGCATCCATGGCTGGCCTCCAAAAATTTTTCCAGTTAGCTACTATGAAAGACTGCAGGTCACAATCAGCAACACGAAGTGCATAATATACATGGCTATGAAACAAAGCTGCAAAAAACTATCTGAAAATGATTGAATTTGACTACTAGCCACTGATGGAGATAATCCTGATTTTAAAACAGATTCCATTAAACCGTAATAATAATTTATAATAAAAAAGCCCAAGCTAAAATCTCAAGCTGAAGATTCATGAATACATTGGGTAATTGTCACATCCCAAAAATTGAGTATGTGAAAAGATACTACTCATTTGATATAATTCTCAAACATACGTTATATACATATATTCTGTAAGGTTTTACATTCAACCTTAATCATTCATTCCACACTACAGAATTATATTCATCTGATAAGCAAATATAGACATACATAGTCTGATATTTCTATCTCATCGCAAGCCTAGGAGACCTATAGAAAATACAGAGCTTTTCTAATATCCACATTAATAAGTACTGGTGTCCCACCAGACAGAAATAGAGAATAATCCCAAGGGGCTTCTAATCTTCAAACAGATTCTCTTCTTCTCTGTTTTCTGTATCTGAAAAAAATAATCATAGGGAGTGTGAGTTTATTTAAAAACTCAGTAAGTAAATAACTGTACTATATAAAATATCAAAAGTACAAATACCACATTTACTCATATAATTAATTATCTTATACATCGAGTAGTATGGGACTCTAACCCTTTCAAACTCATGAATAAGATTTCATAGATATACACCGAGTAGTATGGGACTTTAACCCTTTCAACTCGTGTATAGATTTCATAGATATGCACTGAGTAGTATGGGACTTTAACCCTTTCACACTCGTGTATAAGATTTCTTAGATATACACCGAGTAGTATGGGACTTTAACCCTTTCACACTCGTGTATTAGATCCCGTAGATCTTTACTCATTAATAAAATAGTGAGAATTCATCACATAGTACAATTGTCATGAAATAAATAGTTTCTTCATACTCTTATTTCTACTGATCATCATATACTCCCATATGAAAAATTAATTGCTTATTATCCAAATAATATTGTAAATGGGACTTATATTGTACTTTGACTATTAATATCAAAGTAGCTGAGCAAGGTTATTCACTCACCTTGATGTTTGTCCAAGTTTACCTTGTTCCACACTAGAATTTGTGTAGGAAAATTTCCTAGTAAAATATATTACAAGGAATCATAAGAAAGGAAACAAAATCACGTAAAATTTTCTGACTGCTACAGTAACGGGTTGCTACAGTACGGTTTGCTACAGTAACGGTTTGCTACAGTGTCGGTTCGCTACAGTAACGGTTCGCTACAGTAACGTTGACTGCTACAGTACCGTTGACTGCCGACACTACAGTACTGCTACAGTACCCGAAGAAAATTTTTCAGATTTTGTTTCGAAATCCCTGGTCGCTACAGTAACTCGGTTTTGCAGAAAAATCTTTCAAAAATTCATCCTTTCCTTTCTTGTTTCAAAACCAGAATTTCAACTCTTTTAACCGATTATAACTCAAATATAACTTCTAAAACAACTGAGATTCATGAATTATCATCAAAATCTTCAAGAACAAAACCTCCTCTGATCTTCTACATAAACTGAAATTTAAGGAAAATAATCGGATTAAAGCTTACCTTTGATCCTTACAAAACTTTTGAACCGAACAAATAATCGAACTTCTGAAGATCAAGGAAAGGATTTGAGAAGAAAATGAAGAACTGAGAAAGAATCTTTTCTGCTTCCTTCGGCTCAAGTTTCAAATATGAGGTTACTATTGAAACTTTATATTAAATATTTCTAATGGGTTATTCAATAACCCATGGGTATCCATAACCCATCCAGTCAATTTACAATAAATGGATTAATTGACCATTCTGCAACCACTTTTCCATGAATTTCACCATTCTTAGAATATATCCCTCATTGTGCAAATATTTAGTCCAGTCATTTAACTCAATTTTCATAAATAATATTCAAAGAGAACAATTAAATATGAAAATTAAAAATGACCAAAATAAATAACTAAAGTAACGTTGTAGAATTCTAAAATACTCTTAAGCGAATTATATTCTGAAATTAACGGGTATTACAGTAATAATGCATAGTAATCAAAGTTCAGCCAAAGCAACTGATTCAGTTGAATGTTCTAACACTTATCATCTTGATTTATCATTATTCCTTGATAATAACTTCCAATCAGAAGCTCATTATATAATGTTAGGTCCGCTGAGAGTTAAGCGATGATCAATGTGACGGGCTGGCTTTCACATAAAACCCTAATCAGTTAAGACCATAGGAACATATTTTATCAAAATCTAACTCAACAACTTTACCATTCCTTACACTTTAGCACAAGAACAAATTTGCAGGAACACGATACATTACCTCTCCTAAATTCTTAACCATGATCTGATGCCACACTCTAAGGCTCCAAACACAATGTAGTTCAAACCTTCAAATTAAAAAAGTCTGAGAGATACTGTTGACTACTCTAGCCTTAGTATGATATCACGTTAAGTATATTTATACAAATATGGGAAGGCTAGAGCAATTAATAGCTACAACACTAAAAAGCTAAATAGCTTCCTTACCTTCACTGTTTTCATAAATGTGGCTACTGGCCCTGCCTTCACCATTTCTTCCTACAAGCTCAACAAAAAAAGTTAATCTCATTGAGTAGAAAGGTAGGAATTATGTCAAAATCTCAGGTTTTACCAACCTCTGCAACTTGAAGATCCTGTTCAGTCTTCTGTTCATAACCAGCCTTTTGAAGCTGAAGAAGGGAAAACAAGCATAGTACATAAGAGCAACTCAATTCCCATATGCAAATAAAATTAGGAATTGTTGCGAGTGTATAGTAATACATCAACTTCTCAGATGTTAGAGCAAGATCCAAAACTGAAAATACATACAACATAGTTTTCTTTTTAACAAAAAATTAAATGGCCAGGTATTCTATCCAACCACTTAAAAATCCAGTCAGATTTCCACGTTCCCTGATCTTGGCAGACTGTACTAGTGAGATTTAGCCAAAAATATTTCCTTAGCCTGACATAGATGCACTAAACCTTGATGTGGTGCAAAACTTGATTTTGTGAGTTCATTACTTCTTTATATTGTCATGTTGGGTCACATTTGGAATGTGGATGGAAAATTGGGTCCTTTATTTTTTAATATCAGAAGATATAATAAGAAAGAAAGGACAGAAAGAAAGTACATTTAAGGAAGGATAAGGAATCACACTAATTGGAAATATGAAATATGATTTGTAAACTATGAACTGAAGATAGATGATAAATCAAAAGGCCCTGAGTTATGTAAATGTCATGCCTCCAGGGGAAGATGGAAAATGACATAAAAATGTTGGCAAAATGCCATCTTTTTTTTTTTGATAGAAAAAGAAATATTATTAAGTAGAAAGGAGAGATACAAAGGGAATGGTTACAAAAGGTGGAGGACAAGAGATCCTCCTAAGAAAAAACATGAACATAAAGTAAAGTAAGAGAAACTAACAGACAGCGCAAACACCCCACATAGCCCCTAACAACGTATTAATGCAATAACGCCCTCCAATCCCTATAAACATCAGATATAGGCATCCCCTTGAACAGTCCATTGGCTGAAACCCACAGTGGAACCACGTAACGAATTCGATCCCATAACATCTGAGTAGGCATACACCGATCATTAAAAACTCTGGCATTTCTTTCCAGCCATATGCACCACACAGATGCGAACAGAGCCGTATTCCAAAGAGTCCTGTTGTCCTTCCTATGGCCAAAACCAATAAATTTAGTCGCAAGGAAATCACCAAGGTCCTTTGGGCAAACCCAACTCTCGTCAAAGAGATCAAATAACCTATTCCAAATACTCCAAGCCACGTCGCAGTGCAGGAATAAATGATTACTTGTCTCTGAATGTTTGAAGCACATAACGCAAACGTCCGAGGATAAAGCCTTAAGTGGCCTTCTGATTTGACACAGATCGTTTGTATTAATTTTATTGAGCACTGCAAGCCACAAAAAGGCTTTAACATTTGAAGGAGCCTTAACTTTCCAATAAGATTTTTTAA
Source organism: Biancaea sappan (assembly GCA_037074585.1). Lineage (NCBI taxonomy): Eukaryota > Viridiplantae > Streptophyta > Magnoliopsida > Fabales > Fabaceae > Biancaea > Biancaea sappan. The sequence goes on from CM073491.1 coordinate 1,868,029, forward strand.
ACAAAGGGGAGACGATAGGGTTACGGGCGAGATAATTGAGGAAGGAAGCACAAGTGTAAGAGCCTGAGGAATCAAGCTTCCACATTCTCCTATCAGGAAAAGGAGAAAGGCGAATAGGATCAAGGATGTTAAGCAATACGGAAAGGTCAGGCAAAAGTCTATCATTAACATTCCTGGCAAAATGCAAATTCCAACAAGGGTGATCCCCTTGTAAGCAAAAGAATTCAGAAATGGGGGCGTCATGGAGGGAAGATAAGGAATAAAGGCGCGGGAATCTTTCTTTGAAGGTGGTGGGATCAATCCAACAGTCCTCCCAAAACCGAAAACGGGAACCATCACCAACAATAAGAGATATCGAAGGAGAGAAGAGGTGATATACTTGAGAAATCGCTTTCCAAGGACTTGCGTGCGTAACGACATCCCCCAAGCCAGCGTCCCATCCATTCCGGTGAAGCCCATACTTAGCTTTGATCACCTTGTGCCAAAGGGAGTTAGGCTCTAAGGGAAATCTCCATAACCATTTAGCCAAAAGAGAGATGTTTTTAGACACAAGATTTCCAAGACCCAAGCCGCCTTCATCCTTAGGTTTGCAACACACTTCCCAACTAACCAAGTGGCCCTTCTTTTCCCCCCCACTGTCATTCCAGAGAAAGTCCCTCATAATTCTCTCAATCGTTTTAGCCACTCCGGAAGGGATTTTGAACAAGGACAGAAAGTACAGGGGCACACTAGATAAGGAGGCCTGAATAAGGGTCAATCTGCCTCCTAAGGAGAAGTAAGGGCCTTTCCAACTGTCAAGCTTACGAGAAATTCTTTGAATAATGGGATCCCAAAAAGATTTGGCTCTAGGATTACCTCCAAGAGGGACACCTAGATAGTTAAGAGGCCAGTTGAGAACCGCGCAACCTGCTTGCTCTGCCATCTGCCCGAGAGAATCATCCTGAATGTTAATGCCAGCTAGGCTACTTTTGCCTAAGTTAACACGGAGACCTGAAACCAGCTCAAAAATCTGAATCAGTGTAAGCACTCTAAGAAAGTTATCCTTATCCTTGGGCAAGAAGAGGATTGTGTCGTCAGCAAACTGCAAATGAGTAACCATACATCCATCTCCCTTTATTGATAGTCCTTTGAGAATCCCTCTCTCGGACCCCCGCCTCAACATGCAGCTAAACACGTCGGCCACCAGGGTAAAGAGGAATGGAGATAACGGATCTCCTTGCCTGATCCCGCGTTGCCCCTTGAACCATTAAGTTACCTTATTAACAAGGGCCTCATAGCAAGCAAGTAAAAGACGATGTTGAACTTAAAAGTAATGTATGAAAGACATGGTTTCCTGTCAATTGTAAATCCAGATATAACAGATGATGCACCAAGATTGCTTTAAGATGTAACATGATTGAGGCAAATAGGAGAAGTAATTTCCTTAAGCATCTACAAACCCTTCGTTAGTGCCTCTATAAGCTTCATATAAATTGTTGTTTCTACTCCTTAATAACTTCAGCTATTGGGCAAGTAATTATCTAATTAGGAGTCTTAGCCACTCTAACAAGGATTTTTGGTTCAAATTACTGGGAATACCTTCCTGTCAGTCTCTCTTCTGTATATGCAAGGTGACATGATTCAGATGGTGTACATGTGAGAAATCTGACACCCATGCCCTTAGGAGCTTGATAGGCGTTGTTTGCCTACCTAAATAACTTAATCTTTTTCTGAAAATTGATTGGTCATAAAATTAAGCATTCTGTTATGAAAAAAGTAGAAGGCTTACTGCTTACCTGAAGAGTCTCAATCTTATTCAGTAGGGAAGCCATACTCTCTGATATCTCTAGAATAATATTCTCCCTCTCTGGAATATCATCATCCTTACTCTTCAATTCATGGTTATTCTTCTCATTTGTGGACTCTTCCATGATATGAACAAGACATATCAAAACCACAAACACATATAAACATGAACAAGACCACATTAACATGGAAACAGGCCCAAACAAATTACACAATATTTTCTTGAATAAACATGGAAAAATATAAGTTTTCTTAAAAGCAGGAATTAAAAATTCTCATATTTGGTGGACCTAGATTCACAAATCACAAAATGCTGAAGTCTCACAATACATACTGTTCAAGTTTGTCATATCTTCCATTGATTTTATATGAAAAGAATTGGAAATTTACTAGAATCTTTCACTTTCTCAACCATGTTCAAGTTTAGACACCATAAGGAAAGTGCCGTGGAACCAGAATTATGCTCCTCAGGCGTCAATCTCCTGCAGAAATAGTCTCAGTCAACAAATAGTTGCTCTAAGGGTACGGGAAAGCCATCCTTCCATTAAACAACGGACTTCAAATGCTTGGAAGAGCCAAGTAAGCAAAGCATTGAAGATGTTGACAATCTATGCTATTCAGAGGATTAAAGTAGCGAAAGCATATTGTATACTTTGAACCTTTCTCACATTCATACCTTATTGAAGTAATGAAGGAAAATCAAGCGTGCGTTACAAAGAGAAATGGTCATTGTCGGTATGGAAAGAACCTAAAATTGAAACCTTCTTCTTGAGTTGTTCTAGTTCGATCTTGAGAGATGAAATCGCATCCTCTGAGTTATGTGATGAAATGCTAGCGAACCGCAATATAAAGAACACGGAGAAGAAGAAGAATAAGAGCTTTGGGGTCGCCATTGGAGACAGAGGAGTGAAACTTCTGTCCCCCTACATTCAAATTCTGAGAGGGGGCAGTTCGCCCTCTCAGAACTGCTCATTATATACTCCCCGCCCCTAGTTTTTTCTTTCTTTTTTATTTTTTCCAAAAACAATTACACTAACTCTCTTAAATTACAAATTAATTATAATTTTAATTGTCCAAATTTTAAAACAAGTCAGAGGTTATGAATATATAATAAAAAATTAAAGAAAATAATGAATGCTTAAAGTATCATCTAATAAATTATGTAAATTTTACATGATATGTAGTATTTTTACTTTATGTAATAATTAAAAAAATAAAGTATTATTGTAATCAAATTATAATTTTTTCTTTTCTATATATATATATATATATCAGTGTGTTTTTTACGTAAAAATAAAAATAAAAATAAAAATAAAAATAAAAATAAAAATAAAAATAAAGTATTTTATTAAAATATCTCAATTTTTTATGTAAAAAATTTAATACTTTTAAAGAGAATAATTCAAATAATTTCTCACTCTTTCTCTTTCCCTCTCTTATATTTATTCATAATATACTAAATATATTCTCTCTCTCTCTCTCTCTGCATTTTTTTCTATAACTGTAGTTACATGCATTTGATAATACAATGTATATGTGAGCACACAGTTCTAGATATATGATATGATACATTTAAAAAGATTTTAAATATATACACACTTATTAAATTATTAAATAATCTTTCTTAAATTGAAATTTTCTTTATATTTTTTTACCTTTTATTGGATGTTATGTATCATTTCTAAATGACAAGCATTTATTTTATTAGTTTCATACATATACTTTTCCATGAATGCGAATACCAAAACCCTTGCACTTTATTACGTGGAAGAGGAGGGGGTAGAACATAACTCTAAATACATGAATTATTTTAATAAAAATACATTAATTAAGCATTCTAAATATAACATTAAATTAATCACCAAAAAAATCGAATTAATGTTATATACATGTATGTGTGTGTATATACATATATAAATATATAAAAATGAGAGAAAAATAATTGTTATTAGATTATAAATTAATAGTTTAAATTAATACATATTTTATCAACATAAATTAATAATATTTTTTTATTTTTCATATAAATAAATGTTGTATTAATATATATTATTGATTTATAATTTAAACGTTATGATTATTATTTTTATTTTTCACATTAAGAGAAAGAAAATAACAAGATACATAGCAAATAGTCAAATACATTGTGAATATGGTGACATGATGAAACATGCAATAATTATTTATTATTTAATGTGGAAGTGTCGTGGCTTAGTAAGAAGGATATGAATAGTTTAGTAAGTAATTTAAGATTTAAATTTTTATTTTGTCAATTAAAAAAAAGTGTCCCGCCATTATGTGTAATGTGAAAAGTAAATCTTATCAATTTGTCTTTTGAAACTAACGAAAAATTGCAGCCAGCTCTATACATATTTTATAACTTCTTCCATAAAAGATAAAAAAATTGTAATACCCAACCCTTGTTTTTTTTTTTTATATTAGTAGCACAGTTAAATAAGTTGGCTTGAATTGATCTATTATGAGTTAGAGATAAATGGATTTGTCTTTTTGTAAAAAAAATTATTGAAGACCAAAGACCATTCACTATGACTCATGGTGGTTATATTTTTTTAAATATATTTACATACTATAATTTTATTTTTTTTAGTGAAAATATTCAACAATTTTTTATTAAAATACAATTTATATATGAAAAACATTACTTATTTAATATTTTAAAATAATTATATTATATTTAAATTTAAAAATTCTATATTTATTTTTTAAAAATTATAAAAAATTTCATATCCAAAGTTACTATATTTATTAAACAAAATGAGATTATTTATACTAAATAATATATTTTTTATAAAAAAATTAAAAAATAATTAATATACGGGCTAAACAGATCAACTCATTTTTTAAATAAATCTAATTTTTTAAACTTAAAACTATCTATTTACGAACGATCCCAAACCTAGCTTGAGACAAAATGACACCTCAACTAATATGGAATTCCATCATACTAGTCTATAATAATAATAATAATGTAGTTTGGTTAATCTTTTCATATTATTAAGAAGATACTCTATAAAAAGCATACATATACCACGGCTAAATGAATAATCATATATAACATTTTTTGTTTTATCTGCGAAAGAAAGATACTAACTTGGAAAAGCTGCATTTCAAACAAATTCACAGCAATTTCCATAATTATTGATTTGAAATTGAAAAATTTGGATAAGAATTGTACAATACTCTACTAAGTAACTTAAGATAGACTCAGGGAAAAAAAGTATTAATTTTAACGAGATATTAAAAAAAAAAAAAACACCAAATGTGTGCGACTTATTTTATTTGAATATCTAGTATCTTTTTCCTTGGAAATCAACGCTGAATTGATGAGCGAAATTGAGAGATCCAAATCTATGGAAGGCGGGAAGGGTCTGGAGTGTTACATATGAAGAAGAAAGCCAAGTGTAGCCGAAGGTATGACCTGCCAGGGAAACCTAGCAGATGAAAGCACTAGATTAAACGTATGAGCTTCCTCATTACTCCGGCAAGTCATCCTTGGCTCCATTCGACCGTCCACCTCTTCATGAAAGACTCAGAGACCAGAAAGGTATGGACTGGATCGTCTGTTTTAGCTCAATTTTCAAACCCATGCTCTATCTTTGCCATGTCCGATCTTGATGCCATAATATAGGCAGAGGTTAGTGGCAAATGGGGCTGCAATAGATTCTCCGTTTGAATCACTATTCACATTCCTTTAGAGTCAAGTGACTGTTTTTCCTCTGAAAGGGCAATACGCATTCCACCTGTTTGATAAAAAGTATCCCATTCGTGATGCATTCGGATATCTTCTGATAGCTTTTCCTTTTTCTTTTGATTTGGATGCTTCCAATTTCAATTTATTTGAGAATATCAAAAGCCAGTGAAGGACACACGCGGTCTAGAGTCTTCTATTCAAGTGGGACGCAACACTCAATTGGGTCTCACATACTTTGTATGTTTCTCTTCTCCAAATGTGCATACATTATAGATAAGAGTGTTAACGTGCTGCTGGGGCAACGTACCGTAATATGGAGGGAATTGAGTTAACAATTCAATAGATCATTTTAAAAAAAGATTTGTAGTCTAGTCATCGAAGTTCTTGAACTTAAAACTTAAATTGGTTAGGGCAGTTTGGGTATACTATATTTTTTTAAATATTATTTATTTATTTATTTTAATGCCAGCTGAACCCACTTTTATTATTGGCTTTATACGGCTTGCATTGGGATGAACCCGTTTAGTCCATTTGACAACTTTAATCGTGAAGTCTACTATTCAAATGGGACGCAACACTCAAGTGGGTCTCACGTACTGTTTGTTTCTCTTTCCAGAATTGACATTGAAAAGATTTATAGATCCATTTTACATCATATCATGTGGGTTGCCCCACTTTTAGCAGAGACAAGATTGCTGGGGTCTCCACTACGTCCTTCATTCAATTGGCTTCAATGCTGTGGTTCCTTTTGTGGGAATAGAATCTTTCAAAAGATAGAGGCGTGGAATGAGTTGTGCCTTTGAGTGGAATGGCCATAATTTATGGTCATGGTTATGACAAAGGCCCTGGAGGTTTGGGTCATGGGTCAGGTTCTGCGAATCTGTGCTGGTGAGAGTAGTCTGACATGAGGAATTTTTTCTTTCTTTGATGCATTAGCAAATGTCAATGGATATGAAATGCTTTCAACCGTTGATGATATCTTGATGGGAATTGATATGTAAATTGTATGAGAATATTAAAATATAATATGCATAAAGGTATGTCAAGAGTTTCTGCCATTGAACCAGTAGTATAGATCAGATTGTTAGGAATGAGATACTGTAATGGGATACATTCTGCGCCAAAACAGTTTTGGCGGTAGTTTAAGAGAAAAAAAAAATTACAGTTTCAAGCATATACAGAAACTAATCATAAAGAATGTCGAGTGACTTGAATTAATGCGAATTAGATTATGACTCGACTCGGCTCTTTGAGAATGTGATTCAAAAGGAGAAAAATTTAGAGATTTGTAAAGCAAGGGTCGATAGAAGAGTTAATATACATGTTTTTACGGAAAATGGTTTCTTTACATTTAGTAGTAGAAAATGTAAAGTGAAATTAAAATTTCAGTTAGAGACAACAAACAGTCATGATTGAATAGATGAAGTTAAAGACAACTATTTTTTTTTTAATTCATTCAATCATAGCCGTTTATTTGATAATTGAAAGGCTGAGATTTTAATTTTACTCTGCATTTTTCGTTATTTAATATAGAGGAGCCGTTCTCTTTTTTTTAGAGTAGTAATTTATTTGTAATATACGTGTCTTTTTAAGTTTTCTTGTACTGTATCAAAACATTTTTGCATGAAGAATAAGATATTTTTCTTTATCCGTAGATATAAGTCATATCAACCATATCAACCAAATCACGTTAAATTTGTGTGTGTCCTACAATTTTTTGTTTGTTTTTATCTTATCTATTTGAGCGTTTATTGCATAACAAAGAATAATGTGGTATTTTGTGGTTTCAAAGTTAGCTGTATATGTAATTGGCCACGACAAAAAAAAAAGCAGAGAGAAAAAAAGTTACCTATAATGTATTAACTGTGTTGAGTGCGAGCAAGAACGGGTATTTCATAAGTAACTAGTTAGTATAATTAAGTCAAAAGCTTTAGTTTTTAGTCTAATATAAATTTATTTTTTTAATTCACCATAAACCGCATGCCAAGTATTACAGTTTGACATAAGAGGAGTTAATGAACGTGACCAGCCTTCAATTTACTAATACAAATCATACAAGAGCACTTATATTTTTAGTTTCTTTAAGCAAACAGAAAAGTAACATCATTAAAAGAAGTTCTTACTCATTTTTATTTTTGGTACAACTGTCTTACTCATTTTTAAAATACGAAAATATTTATCCATAAACTTTTTTATCTTACTATTATGCTAAAATGATGTCAATGCAATCTTTCTTTCCCTATTCTCAAGAAACTTAGATGACCCACATCTCCAGACGCCAATGATCTTTGATATTGCACATCTCAAGGATCAATTCCCATCTTGGGAAGTTCAGTAACGGAAATAATTTTAAGGTCTACTTTCTACACGTTCATTCTGAAGTTTTATTTGGTCCTCCCCTGCAGATTAAGTGGGTATGTCAGTCTCCAAAAAAGAAAGGGGGGGGGGGGGGAACGAGAAAAAAAACACCATAAAATTGAATTGTAACCATGTATATTCCTCCCACCTTGATACACTACTCACAATAAAGAAGATTGATTTCAGCGCAGTGCAAATAAGCTGGTGCATCTGTATTTTAAATTATTAGTACTTTGTATGTGTAATATGGTAGTTTTTCTTCAATTGCTTAGATCTGTTCATGTTTCTTATGCCTTCAACATTTACGGGGGCAATGAGAGACATAATTGGAGCATGAGCAAAGCATTCAACTAGGGGCAATGAACAAGCTCATTAAGAGTCTCATATGAGAAGAAAGAGAGCAAACTAGAGCCAAAGACTGACTGCCAGCAGCACCCAGAGATGGATTATTACTTTTCAGCAGATGCCGGCAAGTCATCCTTGGCTCAAATCTACTCTCTACCCCTTCATGCAAGGCTCTCTAAGCAACACCATTGTGCTTCAACCATATTTCCATAGGCTCTCTGTTTTAGTTCACTGCATGAGGACTTGAGCTTTTATTGCTTTGTATTTATAGGCAGAGAAAGTGAAACAAGATGCTTTCAAACTACACATGACCCCACTTTATCTGTGGACTTATACACACTACTTATCCAAAACCGTCCTTGTTTGGAATCAATTTCCATGATGCTATGTGTAGCTTTAGGGACAGAAGTTGACTTTGTCCACTTCCTTTCTAATGGTTAGTAGATTGACCGATGCATCTCTTTCAGGCACTGTAACATGCAGTGAATTCTTGATTTTTCCTGTTACAGATGAGAGTCTGTGATGGAATAACTTCAGAATGAGTTAAGAGAGCAAGTGGTTGAAGTAGCAAAACAATGCATATTAGAAAATGATCCTGATGGTTAAAGGTAAGCTGTGCATTGAAGGTGTTGACCTCTGGGTTTACTTTTCAATTCCTTATGGATCCCTCCCAAGAAAAGTACAAAATGAATTTACAGCATAACTGATGGTAGTCCTGTATTCCTGAAAGGTTCTTCTGAAAGCTTGCAGAGTGCTTTTCAGAATGATTATCCTGTTTTCTAGGTAATTGTATTCGATTATTGAAACCGAAGTATCTTTTGGGACAGCTTGAGCTTTTAAGTTAAATGGTTCAGTAACAATATACTTGGGATAAATTACAGTTTACTCTTCTATGGTTTGGTCCGTAGACAAGATTTCTTAACAATATACTTGGGATAAATTACAGTTTACACTTTTGGCAGAGACAAGATTTCTGGGGTCTCCACTACCTGTCTTTCTTCACTCGATTGGCTTCAGTGCTATAATTCCTTTTGTGGGAATAGAATCTTTCAAAAAGTAGGGGTGTGGATTGAGTTGTGCCTTTGAGTGGAATGGCCATAATTTCTGGTCATGAGTATGTCAAAGGCCCTGGAGATTTTGGGTCATGGCTTAGGTTCTGTGAATCTGTGCTGGTAATAGTAATCTGACGTGAGGATTTTTTTCTTTCTTTGATGCATTAGCAAATGTCAATGGATATAATATATTTTCAAACGTGGATGATATCTTGATGGGAATTGATATCAAATTTTGTATGAGAATATCAAAATATAAATATGCCTTATAAAAAAAGGTGGGAATCGGATTGTTTCTTTCTGCCATTGAACCATGGAGTATAGATCTGATTGTTAGGAATGGGATGTTGTAATGGATTACATTCTGCCACAAAGCAGTTTTGGCAGTAGTTTAAGAAAAATAAATTACAAATTCAAGCCGATGCATGAAATACAGGAACCAATCTTAAAGAATAATGTGGCATTTTCTGGTTTTAGAGTGAGATATAATGCAACGGGCCACTGAAAAAAAGTTACCTTTAACGTATTAAATGTGTTGCAGGCAAGCCAGAATGGTTCTATTTATTTAGTCAAAAGCTATAATTCTTAGTCTAATATTAATAGTTTACCATAGACCACATGCCAAGTATTACGGTTTGACACAAGGGAGGTAATAAACGCAGCCAGTCTTTCATTTACCAATACAAATCATACAAGAGCATATATAACTAAATTTCTTTAAGCAAATTTAAAATTAACATCTTTAAAAAAAGGTGTTACTTATTTCTAAAATATGAAAATATTTATCCATAAACTTTTTTTGATCTTACTATTATGCTAAAATGATGTCAATGCAATCTTTCTTTCCCTACTCTGAAGAAACTTAGTCGATCCACCTTCCTGGCGCAGATGTTCTTTGATATTGCACTTGTCATGGATCAATTCCCATCTTTGCGAGTTCAGTAATGGAAATAATTTTAAGGTCTACTTTCTACACGTTCATTCTAAAGTTTTATTGGATCCTGGCTGCAGATTAGGTTGGTATGAACTTAGTTTTGAAAAAACTAAGAAGGTTGTAAACCATATATATTCTTCTACTCACTGTCAAGAACATTGATTTTATTGCAGGTTAAATAAGCTGGAGCATCTGTATTTTAAAATTATTTTCTTAGTCACTTTGCATGTGTGATATGGTAGTAGGAATTCAGTTGCTTAGATTTGTTTGTTTCTTATGGCCTCAACATTTACAAGGGCAATGAAAGACATAAATGGAGCATGAACAAAGCATTCAACTAGGGGCAATGAACAAGCTCATTAAGAGTCTCATATGAGAGGAAAGAGAGCAAACTAGAGCCAAAGATTGACTGCCAGCAGCACCCAGATATGGATTATTACTTTTCAGCAGATGCGGGCAAGTCATCCTTGGCTCAAATCTACTCTCTACCCCTTCATGCAAGGCTCTTTAAGCAACAACATTAAGCTTCAACCATATTTCCATAAGGTCTCTATTTTAGTTCACTGCATGAGGACTTGAGCTTTTATTGCTTTGTATTTATAGGCAGAGAAAGTGAAACAAGGTGCTTTCAAACTACACATGGCCCCAATTTATCAGTGGACTTCTACACACTGCTTCTTATCCAAAACCGTCCTTGTTTGGAATCAATTTCCATGATGCTATGTGTAACTTCAGGGATTTGTAGCAAGCAGAAGTTGACTTTATCTACTTTCTTCCTATTGGTAAGTTGATTGACCAGTGCATCCATTTCAGGCACCGTAACATGCAGTAAATTCTTGACTTTTCCTGTTAAGGGTGAGATTCTGTGATGGAATAACTTCATGATGAGTTGAGAGAGAAAGTGGTTGAAGTTGCAGAGCAATGTATGTTATGCAGAAATCACCCATGATGGTTAAAGGTAAGCTGTGCATTGAAGGTGTTGAAAGAGCTAATATTGGTTCCATTGCATATGTGGCTGTGCGAAAGTTTAGAGAAAAAATTTATGTATCGTTAACATTTCTCTCAACCTTCACCGCTTGTCATGTGTCAAATATTGGGAAGCGACATCCAAGGCATAATATGCAGAATCTTGCATAAGTCAATATGAACTTCATATATTTACCTACAGTTTTCTTATAGTCAACCAGTGATCTATATTATGACTGTTCTTCCAAATCCAACTGTCACAAGAATAGACAATTTTAGGCATGACTAGCTCAAGTTGTTTGATGGGCAACGCTTGGCAATCGCTTTAGGCATCTAAAGTGAAGTTGAGGTTTCACTGTATCACAAAATTTTTTAAGTATGCATAGTTCTCCGTTTATTTGAAGCCCTCAACGCATTTTGTAAAGTTATATGATCTTGCAGATGAAATAGAATTTACTTTCTAGGAGCTGCAATTTTAATTCCTTAACAAATGGCCAACTTGCAATCAGCTTAAAATGGTATAGAACTTGGGTACTTAATCATTAATATTTTCTTACAATCGTCTGTATTTTTTGCTAATGCAGTTGACCTCTGCGTTTTGCTTTTCAATTCCTTATGGGTACTAAAGTACAAAATGAATTTACAGCACACTGATGGTAGTCATGTATTCCTGAAAAGTTCTTGTGAAAGCTTGCATAGTGTTTTCCAGAATGATTATTCTGTTTTCAAGGTATTTGTTTCAAATGAAGTCTCATTTGGGGCAGCTTGCTCTTTTAAGTTAAATGGTTCTTTAACAATATACTTAAGGAAAAATTACAATTTACTGTCTTACGGTTTGGTCCGTAGTCAGTTAGTTCCTTTGTGGTTCGAAGTATTTCATTCAGCTCCCTTGTGATTTGTTCTATTACCATCTAACTAATGTGACCCTGTAGTATTTTAGGCCTTCATTTTGACGAAACTGATTATTTGTATGTTAACATGATAAGCAATTTATTGTTGAAAGTATGTACCTTATCCAGTTTTATAATTTTTTTTACCTATTACTGGAATTAAGCTGACATTTCATACAATAGTAGCCTCAAAACAAAGTGAAAATGGTCAAAATATAAGTAAAACATACATTTAAAAGTAAAAAAATCGTTGTTTTACCATTCATACTATTATTTTTGTTAAAATTTGGATAAGGTGGTTAATTGGTAATTGAAAATACAAGGAACAAACTTTGTTATGTCTCATGAGGAGAAAGTGCGGGGATCCCTTGCTGGGTGCCATATGCCTAGTAAAGTGCTGAGCTCTCCAGTACTGTTCGATACTAGAGAGCCTAACATTTTATTAGGTATACGACGCCTAATAGAGAATTCAAGTCCAAAGAAAATAAGAACAAACTTGAGCCAAGGATAACTGCCAACAATATTCAGAGATGGAATTTCGCATTTTTGCTTTTAGCCGATGCCGAAGAGTCATCGTTGACCCGAATCCACTCTCTACCCTTTATGCAAAACTTATGAGCGAAAAAATAAAAAAGGAGCTTCAGCTTCTTATAAGGTGTCACTATTAAACACCCTTGAATGCACTTGAGCGTAATTGCAATGCATTTATTAGCACTTCTCCACATAGCAGTGAACTTCTACATGCTGCTTCTTATCCAAATCCATCCTTCTATGGAACCCATTTTCTAAATCAGAAGTTGACTGAACCTATTTCATTCCAGAATGCTAGATTGCCATGTGATTGTTTGAAACATCTCATTCTTTCTGGCATTGAAACATGCATTCCACTCTAGATTTCTTTTCATTGGAATAAGTACCCTGACCAGAAATAATAATAATAATAATAATAATAATAATAATAAGCCAGTTATTGAAGTTGCTAAGCCATGCATAATACAGAAATCTGACTGTTTAAAGTAGGAATTCATCGTTGGAAATTGGCTATAATGTATTGAACGAGTCAATCGACCCAAAAATTTTACCACTTTGAAAATAAATCAGTAGTATGGAAGCTTATAAGCTCATAAGTGAGTCCATGAATAGTTTTATTATAATCTCTAACATGCTTCTACTAGAGCCTTTTGTCTTCAAGTAATACAGGCCAATTTATTTTGTACTGAAATTTTATTTAACGATAAACATTAGAGATGATAAGGATAATATTATGTCATAAATCATTTTAACTTAGAAAGGGCATAGCAGTTCAAATATTTTGTCTAGTATTCCAAGAACTCTGTCTGTAGTTTTGGACTTGGGAGAAGAATATGGAGTTTAATATAATGTTGAAAATGCTATGTTAGTGATATTATTAAAATTCTTCCCTTCACTGTTTCCATCTTTAAGTTGTCATTGAAAATTGACTACCAATATCTGCCATGTTCCAAAGTCTGATCATATAAATGTATGATAGGTTCTTGTGGGAGAATCACGCCAAAAGTTTGTGAAGTTGAAGAGTCCAAGGTCCTGATAAAAGAAATCTAGAGTGAAAAACTCAGTTTTCTACTATAAATCTCAGTTCAAGAGGCCTATGTCTACTATAAACCTCAGTTTTCTTATACTTCCAACGTTGGACTCAAGTTCCATACCTTGACATTGCCAAAAATAGCCCTATTATGGAATCATGCAGGTTTGCTCCTAAATTAGTTTCTGTGAGACATTCTTTGGCCATTGCTTTAGTACTATAAATGGTTTTGAATATTGACTGTTGATGAATATGAATATTCGCATACAATGTTCACCATCACTAACAACCGAGCAAGGTACTGATATATTCTGAATATCATAACATATAGACCTAGTCCTCATATATATATATATATATATATATATATTGGACATTCTCATATATTTCTTGGGCTACATCAGAAAGTGCGTTGAACTTCTATTTTTGGCAGTGTCATTATAAACTGAATGTAGAACTATATATAATCCATGTGATCGACTATCCTTTTTTTTTTTTTTTTCTGAAATATCTTTGCTTTACAGCTCATTATGTTTTTAACTATTTTTTCGGGATTATGAAGGAAGCATGAGACTTTTAAAGTTGGAATGAAGTGGGAAAATGAGCGAGTTATAGCGATCAAACTCTATGTACTCATAAAAAATATAACTCAACTTGGCAGGAAGAGAAGTTATCTTTTCTAGTCATCTAATCTAAAAGATAAAGGGTTATTTTCTAGTAAAAAACTAAAGAATATATCAGCTATAATAATATCGTGCACAGACCCTTTAAAAAGCTATAAATAACTGGTAGTAGTTAAACTTATGTCTCATCAGATATATCATGAATCAAATAAATGATCAATTCATTCAACATTGTAAAATGACATGATGCTTTGATATAATATATAAAGCTTCAACGACCTCACCAGGAAGAAGTTCATGTTTTGGACTTATTGAGGTGATGTAGTTGAAGCTCTGAGAGAGTCTCATATGAGAGAAGAAAGAGAGTAAACTTGGCTCAAGGATGACGAACCAGCAACAAAAAAGCATATATATATATATATATGCCGGCAAGTCATCCTTGGCTCAAATCTACTGTCTACCTCTTCATGCAAGTCTCTCTGAGCAAATATTGCAAGATGTGCTTTTGACCCTCAATATTCAATATTGTAGAGTATTTATAAGCAGAGAAATTAAGGTTATTGGGTGCAGTATGTTTCTTCTTATCCATAACCTTTCTTTGATGGGAATCCATTTACGTGGTAGCCTCAAGAGAATTAAGAACAATCAAGAGTTGACTATGCTCATATATTTTTTTCCTATTTCACTGTTGTGGGAAAAGAATAATTGTATTTGTGTTAATGGAGGGAATTGGTTGACTCAAATACTAAGTTATCAGTTTTCAATGTCAGTCATCCGATTGTAATTAAACGGTTGACGATAATTTTTTTTAGTCACTTACCATTAGTCGTATGATTTGTGATTGAACGATTAGCAATAGAAATTAGTGGCTTTAATAATAAGCCAAATGGCCTCCATTAATTGATTGTCCCATGATTCATATATTGCATTGTCAATTTATAAGAATTTATTCTCAAAAATTGAACTGATCAAGTAGCAAATCGTCAAATTTTGACTCAATATAAATAAAGATTTATATTTTTTCTATTTTTTTGAAATTAACAGTGTTAATTTTAAAAAATTAAATAAATACAAAATATGTACACATTTGAGCGAGAGATTCTACTTTAATAGTAAATATTATCATTCATGTGAACCTCACACATTTAATGTGGTCTGTCTCTTCAAATTTAATGCAGTCAATTTTCTTAAAAAGAAGAAATTGTTCCATAGCGACAGCAATATGACCATACAGGCTACTTTTGTGTGTTCCATTCTTTATCTTTAAGCCTCTTGAAAAGAATATATTTGCTGTTTCTTCATTCAATAATTTCAAACTGCATCTAGCTCGATGAAAAAAAGAAAAACTCAACACATTGAATGCGACATCACAATTATGCATGAATTGATAAGTGGATTATGACTCCATTCACTTTATTCTTATTCAATGAGGATACATGTTTGCGCAGCTCAAAAAGTAATCTCTCTTTTGAGTACACAGTTAAGTCAAGCAAAAAGTTCAAAGAGAAATGACAGATATTACAATTTATTATTTTGATTCTTCCAATATGTGGTATCCATGTGAGAATTTATTTCCGAATCATTGGCAAAATAGATTTCACTTTTTATCACGAAAATTTATGCATAAAACAAAGAAAATTATACAGCGAAGAACATAGGCGATTTAATTAGTGTAAATTATATTTACAGATAAAAGAATTTTGTATTTCTTCTTACCAAAAATTCAATACAGTATATGGAAACCAAATACGAATATGTATATTACAATATAAAACTGTCATTAAATGGTCTAATTTTTTCTCCTTTTAAATAGTATTTTTAAAAAATCAGGTTAAATCATAAACCAGGTAACTCTATATTTAAGTCACTAAACACTTTTCCTGATTGAAATGTATAGGAAATGGAAAGAGACTAATTGCCAATCATACGCAAATAAAATCTCACATATTGGTAGTTTCAGAATAATGAATATCAATGTCTGTCCCCTTTTTTTTTTTCCTCTATGATGTCTGAACTTTTTGTTTGACTAATAATGAAGAAAAAGAAAATATTCTTTTCAATAGATAAGAAGAATGGAACAAAACGAAAGTAGCCTGTCTCGTCATTGCTATCGCTATGGAATGCATCCTCTTTATAATTTCTAAGGAAAAAAAAAGTAATAAAACCCCCTTAAATTTTGAGTCACTTTGAAATCTTTGAACTTATTGTAATTTTAAAAATTAACTCCATCTTTAATCTTTTAAGAATAAAGTTGAAGAGTCCACATAAATCTCACATCATAATTTTACACTCTCGATATATCAAATCCCATACTTTGTGCTGATGGAGATTATAGAAAAAGGTTAGTCTTCCAAGACATAAATAACCATAGTTGGAATTTCAGTTGAGAGAAGTACCTACATTTAATACTCAATAATATTTTAAGTAGAATTGTCTCAAATGAAAAATATTCAAGGAAAACAAAAAAAAAATCTCGTAGTTTGTGATCGGGTCCTAACTATTGAGTAATTTGAATTTCTTGGTGAATTGAATTATAACCCGACCCAATACTTTGGGAGCATAACTCGAAAGGGAAAAATTTTGGAGGTCTTTGGAGTGAGTGAGGTGAGTGCCGACAGTGACTCGATCCAGAGCAGTCAATGGCGTATTTATGTTGAAGTGTGTAAGGGCAATTGCCCCCATAAGAAATTTTTTAATTAATATATGTGATATTTTTTTTGTCCCTACAAAAATTTAAATGTTGCCCGACATGGTAAATCATGAATACTCATCTTATTAAGAGTATCTCACCCAATAAACTTTTTTTTAAATTGAATTGGAAAATTAGTTTTGATTTTGCTTGTGACAACTGCAATAGTTGATAGATGTTTCTCTGCAATGAATCTTGTGAGGAATAAAATACACAATCATATGAGAGATAAATAGTTGAATGATTGTTTGGTTACATACATAGAGAGAGATATTTTTTATAGTATTGAAAATGAAAAAAACCATACAATATTTTCAAAATGTGAAAATGTGTAGAGAGTAATTATAATTTGTAAAAGCTTAGGTATCTTGTGTTTTTTTGTTATAAGATTATGTATTTTGTGTGAGACATTGGATGTATTTGGAGATTTGATGAGAGTGAAAATTACTTTTGTAATCTCTCATTTTTTGTTTAGTGAATTGTTTCTCATTTCTCATTCGTAGATATAGGTTTCACATTTGAAACCAAACCATGTTATATGTTATGTATTTTATATCATTTTTATCGTTTATGTATATTTATAATATTTTTAATAAAAATATTTATAGATTATTTCTTACTCCTACTAACCAAAATTTCTAAATCCTCCCCTAGGGGCAATTATGTATTTTAATATACATGTAATTTTTGATTTCCTGTATTGTACATTGAACACTTTACTTAAAAAAATACAAGAATTACCTCTGCTCATAAATGTAAGTCAGATTAATCAAATTACGTAAATATGTGTATATTCTCTATTTTCCTTCCCTGTTTCTTGCGTTAATTCCGCGAGCCTAACATTTTCCCAAGTTAGCTTTCTAGCTTTGAATGAATATTATCATACCAGGTTAACCAACCTCATGCTAATTGCTAAACTAGTTTCTGTCATATTTCACCCTTTTTTTTCCCAAAAAATCATTAAACTTAATAGTCTTGGTACCATAAATGGTATTAACTGTTAAATGAATATGACTATTCTCGTGCAATGTTCATTATCACTAAACTGAGCAAGGCACTGATATATTATGAATATCGCAGACTTAATTAGTCTTCATATATTTTGTTTGGGTACATGATACTTCAGAAAGTGGAACTTCTATTTTTGGCAATGTCATCATCATAAACTGAATATAGAACTATAATCCATGTGTCCGACCCATAACATTCAAACACTATCCTTTTTCTGAAATATCTTTGCTTTATATATAGCTCGATGTTTTTAATTATTTTTCTGGATGGATTATGAAGGAAGCATGCTGCTGTTAAAGCTGGAAGTGGAAAATGAGCGAGATAGGATGGAATTGAATGAATCCGCACTGAGACTGTGATTTTGTTTCCTGAAACAATATATATATATATATATATATATATATTGCGGAGTTAGTGATCTTTGATGGAGTCAAACTAAATTCTGGTAGAAATAGAGTTAAGTTGAAAGATTTATATAAGGCTAGTTCGACCTAGGAAAAATAACGAAGATTGAGTTACATGAAAAATATATACGAGACAGATGTAGAAATGTTTATAAAAAGACAAAAAAATGACAACAACAACACTTTGAGTTGGCACGATACAAACAGGAGCCTTTTGTTCCTGCCAAGAACAGGAGGTAATTTGAATCTAACAAAACAATGTACTTGTTGAGTACCTTGAATTTTAGTAAATTGGAATGGAGTTATGTCACAACCCGAAAGTAGGAAAAAAAAATAGACCTAATCTGATTCGAAAATATATATGTTATATACGGTTTTTGAATTGTATAACTTGTAACAACTTTACTTAAAAAATAAGAAACTTCTTTCTGTCCAAAGATGTATGTTACATCGATCAAATTACGTAAATTTATGTATGTTCTTGTTCTTTTGATTTCTATTTTGCCTTCTCCATATTGGTGTGTTATTTGTAACAATACTCCTCATAAGATTCAAACTCAAAGTTGGTAATAAAAAGAGATATAATCTTTTTCTTATCACTTAAGCTAAAAAAATACCGGGTTATTTTTTAATTTGTAACCTAAAGGATCAAATAATATCATGCACAGACCCCTTCCAAAAGTCTATAATTAATTGGTAGTACTTAAACTTATGTTTCGACTTATAATCAAGTTTATCACAAACTAAATAAAATTATCAATTCATTCGGCATTGCAAAAATTGAGAATGATGCTTTGATATAATATCAAAGTTTCTATGACTAAGAAGTAAGTCTGACCCCTTGTCACTGAAATTAACTCAAAATAGAGAAATTAACAATGTAAAATTAAACAAAGAACACACATAAACTTTCGTGATTCAGTCAATGTGACCACATCTATGAGTAGAAAAAAATATTTATATTACTTATGGCAAAAGTTACAATAGAACCGCAAAATTAGCATATACATCAAAATACATATATGCTTAGACTGAGCTCGAGCACAAACCAATAATTTTTTCCCCTTTTAGATCGTACTTTCCAAAAATTTGAATTACCGTACTTAAGTCACTCAACACCCCTCACTAATGAGAAGTTCACAAGCTCTGAGAGAGTCTTATATGAAAGAGGAAAGAGAGCAAACTTGGCTCAAGGATGACCAGCCAGCAAGATACACAGAGAAGCATATATATATACATACATACATATGTATGTATGTATATTAATGCCGGCAAGTCATCCTTGGCTCAAATCTACTCTCTACCTTGTCATGCAAGCCTCTCTAAGCAAATATTGCAAGATGTGTTTTGGACCCTCAGTATTCAATATTGTAGATTATTTATAAGCAGAGAAATTAAAGGTCACTGAGTGCAGTATGTTACTTCTTATCCACAACCTTTCTTTGATTGGAAATTGGAATTCATTTACGTGGTAGCCTCAAGAGAATTAAGAACAATCAAGAGTTGACTATGCTCATATATTTTCTTCCTATTTCACTGTTGTGGGAAAATAATAATTGTATTTGTGTTAATTGGGGGAACTAGTTGACTCAAATACTAAGTTATCATTTTTTAATGTCAGTCATCCAATCGCAATTAGACGGTTGACGATAATTTTTTTTAGTCACTAACCGTTAGTCGTCTGATTTGCGATTGAACAATTAACAACATAAATTGGTGGCTCTAGTAATGAAGCCAATTGCTCCTCCTTAATTGATTGTCCCATGTTTCAGCATTGTCAATTTATAAGAATTTATTCTCAAAAATTGAACTGATCGAATAGCATATCATCAAATTTTGACTCAATATAAATAAAGACTTATATTTTTTTCTATTTTTTTTTGAAATTAACAGTGTTAATTTAAAAAAATTAAAAAAATACAAAATATATACACATTTGAGTCAGAGATTCTAGTTAAATAGTAAATATTATCATTCAAGTGAACCTCACACATTTAATGTGGTCTATCTCTTCAAATTTAATGCAGTCAATTTTCTTAAAAAGAAGAATTTGTTCCATAGCGACAGCAATATGACCATACAGGCTGCTTTTGTTTGTTCCATTCTTCATCTTTAAGCCTCTGGAAAAGAATATATTTGCTGTTTCTTCATTCAATAATTTCAAATTGCATCTAGCTCGATGAAAAAAAAAGAAAAACTCAACACATTGAATGCGACATCACAATTATGCATGAATTGATAAGTGGATTATGACTCCATTCACTTTATTCTTATTCAATGAGGATATACATGTTTGCGCAGCTCAAAAAGTAATCTCTCTTTTGAGTACACAATTAAGTCAAGCAAAAAGTTCAAAGAGAAATGACAGATATTACAATTTATTATTTTGATTCTTCCAATATGTGGTATCCATGAGAATTTATTTCCGAATCATTGGCAAAATAGATTTCACTTTTTATCACAAAAATTTATGCACAAACAGAGAAAATTATACAGTGAAAAACATAAAAAATACATAAATTTAACGTGATTTGATCAGTGTAAATTATATTTACAGATAAAAAATTTTATATTTCTTCTTATCAAAAGTTTAATACAGTACATGGAAATCAAATACGAATATGTATATTACAATATAAAACTGTCTTTAAATGGTTCAATTTTTTTTCTTTTTAAGTAGTACTTCTAAAAAATCAGGTTAAATCATAAATCGGGTCACTTTATATTTAAGTCACTAAACACTTTTCCTGATTGAAATGTATAGGAAATGGAAAGAGACTAATTGCCAATTATACGCAAATAAAGTCTCACATATTGGAAGTTTCAGAATAATGAATATCAATATCTGTCCTTTTTTCTTTTTTTTCTCTATGAAGTCTGAACATTTTGTTTGACTAATAATGAAGAAAAAGTAAATATTCTTTTCAATAGATAAGAAGAATGGAACAAATGAAAGTAGCCTGTCTGGTCATTGCTATCGCTATGGAATGCATCCTCTTTATAGTTTCTAAGGAAAAAAAAAGTAATAAAACCCCTTAAATTTTGAGTCACTTTGAAATCTTTGAACTTAATTGTAATTTTAAAAATTAACTCCATCTTTAATCTTTTAAGAATAAAGCTGGAGAGTCCCCATAAATCTTACATCATAATTTTACACTCTCGATATATCAAATCCCATACTTTGTGCTGATGGAGATTATAGAAAAGGTTAGTCTTCCAAGACATAAATAACTATAGTTGGAATTTCAGTTGAGAGAAGTACCTACATTTAGTACTTAATAATATTTTAAGTATAATTGCCTCAAATGAAAAATATTCAAGGAAAACCAAAAAAAATCTCGAAGTTTGTGATCAGGTCCTAACTATTGAGTAACTTGAATTTCTTGGTGAACTGAATTATGACCCGACCCAGTATTTTGAGAGCATGACTCGAAGGAAGAAAATTTTGGAGATCTTTGGAGTGAGTGAGGCGAGTGCCGATAGTGACTCAATCCAGAGCAGTCAATGGCGTATTTACATTGAAGTGTGTAGGGGCAATTGCCCCCACAAAAAATTTTTTAATTAATATATGTGGTATTTTTTTTGTCCCCACAAAAATTTAAATGTTGCCCGACATGGTAAATCATGAACACTCATCTTATTTAGAGTACTTCACCTAATAAGTTTTTTTTAAAATTGAATTTGAAAATTAGTTTTGATTTTGCGTGTGGCAACTACAACAATTGATAAATGTTTCTCTGCAATGAATCTTGTAAAGAATAAAATGCACAATCATATGAGAGATAAATGGTTGAATGATTGTTTGGTTACATACATAGAGAGAGATATTTTTTTATAGTATTGAAAATGAAAAAGCCATACAATATTTTCAAAATGTGAAAATGTATAGAGAGCAATTATAATTTGTAAAAGTTTAGGTATCTTGTGTTTTTTTGTCATACAATTATGTATTTTGTGTGAGACATCGGATATAATTGGGGATTTGATAAAAGCGAAAATTACTTTTGTAATCTCTCATCTTTTGCTTAGTGAATTGTTTCTCATTTCTCACTCGTAGATGTAGGTTTCACATTTGAAACCAAACTATGTTATATTTTATGTATTTTATATCATTTTTTATCGCTTATGTATATTTATAATATTTTTTAATAAAAATATTTATAGACTATTTCTTATCCCCACTAATCAAAATTTCTAAATCCTCACCTAGGAACAATTCTGTATTTTAATATACATGTAATTTTTGATTTCCTGTATTGTACATTAAACACTTTACTTGAAAAAATACAAGAATTACCTCTGCTTATAAATGTAAGTCAGATTAATCAAATTATATAAATCTGTGTATATTCTCTATTTTTCTTCCCTGTTTCTTGCGTTAATTCCGTGAGCCTAACATTTTCCCAAGTTAGCTTTCTAGCTTTGAGTAAATATTATCATACCAGGTTAACCAACCTCATGCTAATTGCTAAACTAGTTTCTGTCAGGCATATTTCATCCTTTTTTTTTCCAAAAAATCATTGAGCTTAATAGTCTTTGGTACCATAAATGGTATTAACTGTTAAATGAATATGACTATTCTCGTGCAATGTTCATTATCACTAAACTGAGCAAGGCACTGATATATTATGAATATCGCAGCCGTAATTAGTCTTCATATATTTTGTTTGGGTACATGATACATCAGAAAGTGGAACTTCTATTTTTGGCAATGTCATCATCATAAACTGAATATAGAACTATAATCCATGTGTCCGACCCATAACATTCAAACACTATCCTTTTTCTGAAATATCTTTGCTTTATATATAGCTCGATGTTTTTAATTATTTTTCTGGATGGATTATGAAGGAAGCATGCTGCTGTTAAAGCTGGAAGTGGAAAATGAGCGAGATAGGATGGAATTGAATGAATCCGCACTGAGACTGTGATTTTGTTTCCTGAAACAATATATATATATATATTGCGGAGTTAGTGATCTTTGATGGAGTCAAACTAAATTCTGGTAGAAATAGAGTTAAGTTGAAAGATTTATATAAGGCTAGTTCGACCCAGGAAAAATAACGAAGATTGAGTTACATGGAAAATATATACGAGACAGATGTAGAAATGTTTATAAAAAGAAAAAAAAAATGACAACAACAACACTTCAAGTTGGCACCATACAGACAGGAGCCTTTTGTTCCTGCCAGGAACAGGAGGCAATTTGAATCTAACAAAACAATGTACTTGTTGAGTACATTGATTTTTAGTAAATTGGAATGGAGTTATGTCAAAACCCGAAAGTAAGAAAAAAAAAATAGACCTAATCTGATTCGAAAATATATATGTTATATATGGTTTTTGAATTGTATAACTTGTAACAATTTTACTTAAAAAATAAGAAATTTCTTTCTGTCCAAAGATGTATGTTATATCGATCAAATTACGTAAATTTATGTATGTTCTTGTTCTTTTGATTTCTATTTTGCCTTCTCCATATTGGTGTGTTATTTGTAACAATACTCCTCATTAGATTCAAACTCAAAGTTGGTAATAAAAAGAGATATAATCTTTTTCTTATTGCTTAAGCTAAAAAAATACTGGGTTATTTTTTAATTTGTAATCTAAAGGATCAAATAATATCATGCATAGAGACCCCTTCAAAAAGTCTATAATTAATTGGTAGTACTTAAACTTATGTTTCGACTCATAATCAAGTTTATCACAAACTAAATAAAATTATCAATTCATTCGGCATTGCAAAAATTAAAAATGATGCTTTGATATAATATCAAAGTTTCTATGACTAAGAAGTCTTTATGACTAAAAAGTAACTCTGACCCCTTGTCACTGAAATTAACGCGAAACAAAGAAGTTAACAATACAAAATTAAACAGAGAACACATAAACTTTCATAATTCAATCAATGCGACCTATATCCATGAGTAGAAAAAAATATCTCTATTACTTCTGGTAAAAGTTACAATAGAACCGAAACATAAACATATACATCAAAATACATATTTGTTTCGGCCGAACTCAGGCACAAACTTTTAATTTTTTTTCCTTTTAGATTGTGCTTTCCAAAAATTTGAATTACCGTACTTAGAAAAATATCTCTATTACTTTTGGCAAAAGTTACAATAGAACCGCAACATAAACATATACATCAAAATATATATTTGTTTCGACCGAACTCGGGCACAAACTTTTAATTTTTTTTCCTTTTAGATTGTGCTTTCCAAAAATTTGAATTACCGTACTTAGAAAAATATCTCTATTACTTTTGGCAAAAGTTACAATAGAATCGCAACATAAACATATACATCAAAATATATATCTGTTTCGATCGAACTCGGGCACAAACTTTTAATTTTTTTTCCTTTTAGATTGTGCTTTCCAAAAATTTGAATTACCGTACTTAAGTCACTCTCACCGATGAAAAGTTCGCAAGCTCTAAGAGAGTCTTATATGAAAGAGGAAAGAGAACAAACTTGGCTCAAGGATGACTAGCCAGCAAGATACGCAGAGAAGCATATATATATATATATATATACATACATACATATGTATGTATGTATATTAATGCCGGCAAGTCATCCTTGGCTCAAATCTACTCTCTACCTTGTCATGCAAGCCTCTTTGAGCAAATATTGCAAGATGTGTTTTGGACCCTCAGTATTCAATATTGTAGAGTATTTATAAGCAGAGAAATTAAAGGTCATTGAGTGCGGTATATGTTACTTCTTATCCACAACCTTTCTTTTATTGGAAATTGGAATTCATTTACGTGGTAGCCTCAAGAAAATTAAGAACAATCAAGAGTTGACTATGCTCATAGATTTTCTTCCTATTTCACTGTCATAGGAAAAGAATAATTGTATTTGTATTAATTGGGGGAATCGGTTGACTTAAACACTAAGTTAACAGTTTTCAATATCAGTCATTCGATCGCAATTAAACAGTTGACGATAATGTTTTTTAATTACTAACTGTTAGTCGTATGATTTGCTATTGAACTATTAGCAACAAAAATTGGTGGCTCTAGTAATGAAACCAATTGATCTCCATTAATTGATTGTCTTATGTTTCAAATATTGCATTGTCAATTTATAAGAATTTATTCTCAAAAATTGAACTGAGCAAGTAGCATATGGTCAAATTTTGACTCTATATAAATAAAGATTTATATTTTTTTCTATTTTTTTTGAAATTAACAGTGTTAATTTTAAAAAAATAAATAAATACAAAAATATGTACACATTTGGGTCAGAGATTCTACTTAAATAGTAAATATTATCATTCAAGCGAACCTCACACATTTAATGTGGTCTGTCTCTTCAAATGTAATGCAGTCAATTTTCTTAAAAAGAAGAAATTGTTCCATAGCGACAGCAATATGACCATACAGGCTACTTTTGTTTGTTCCATTCTTTATCTTTAAGCCTCTTGAAAAGAATATATTTGCCGTTTCTTCATTCAATAATTTCAAACTGCATCTAGCTCGATGAAAAAAGAAAAACTCAACACATTGAATGCGACATCACAATTATGCATGAATTAATAAATGGATTATGACTCCATTCATTTTATTCTTATTCAATGAGGACACATGTTTGCGCAGCTCAAAAAGTAATCTCTCTTTTGGGTACACAATTAAGTCAAGCAAAAAGTTCAAAGAGAAATGACAGATATTACAATTTATTATTTTGATTCTTCCAATATGTGGTATCCATGTGAGAATTTATTTCCGAATCATTAGCAAAATAGACTTCGCTTTTTATCACGAAAGTTTATGCACAAAAAAGAGAAAATTATACAGCGAAAAACATAGAAAATATGTATTTCATTTTACCAAAAGTTCAATACAGTATATGGTAACCAAATATAAATATGTATATTACAATATAAAACTGTCATTAAATGGTGTAATTTTTTTTCCTTTTAAGTAGTGTTTTTAAAAAATCAGGTTAAACCATAAACCAAGTTACTGTGTATTTAAGTCACCAAACACTTTTCCTGATTGAAATGTATAGGAAATAGAAAGAGACTAATTGCCAATTATACGCAAATAAAGTCTCACATATTGGAAGTTTCAGAATAATGAATATCAATATCTGTCCTTTTTTTTTTTTCTCTCTATGAAGTCTTAACTTTTTGTTTGACTAATAATGAAGAAAAAGTAAATATTCTTTTCAATAGATAAGAAGAATGGAACAAAACGAAAGTAGCCTGTCTGGTCATTGCTATCGCTATGGAATGCATCCTCTTTATAATTTCTAGGCAAAAAAAAATGTAATAAAATCCCTAAATTTTGAGTCACTTTGAAATCTTTGAACTTAATGTAATTTTAAAAATTAACTCCATCTTTAATCTTTTAAGAATAAAGTTGAAGAGTCGGCATAAATCTCACATCATAATTTTGCACTCTCGATATATCAAATCCCATACTTTGTGCTGATGGAGATTATAGAAAAGGTTAGTCTTCCAAGACACCAATAACTATAGTTCGAATTTTAGTTTAGACAAGTACCTAATTTAGTACTCAACAATATTTTAAGTAGAATTGCCTCAAATGAAAAATATTCAAGGAAAATCAAAAAAAAATCTCGTAGTTTGTGATTGGGTCCTAACTATTGAGTAACTTGAATTTCTTGGAGAATTGAATTATGACCCGACCCAGTATTTTGGAAACATGACTCGAAAGGAAAAAATTTTGGAGGTCTTTGGAGTGAGTGAGGTGAGTGCCGATAGTGACTCGATCTAGAGCAGTTAATGGCGTATTTACATTGAAGTGTGTAGGGGCAATAAGAAATTTTTTAATTAATATATGTGGTATTTTTTTTGTCCCTACAAAAATTTAAATGTTGCCTGACATGGTAAATCATGAACACTCATTTTATTAAGAGTACCTCATCCAATAAATTTTTTTTAAATTGAATTTGAAAATTAGTTTTGATTTTGCTTGTGGCAACTACAATAGTTGATAGATGTTTCTCTGCAATGAATCTTGTGAAGAATAAAATACACAATCATATGAGAGATAAATGGTTGAATGCTTGTTTGGTTACATACATAGAGAGATATTTTTTTTGTAGTATTGAAAATGAAAAAACCATACAATATTTTCAAAATGTGAAAATGTGTAGAGAGCAATTATAATTTGTAAAAGCTTAGGTATCCTGTGTTTTTTTTTGTTATATGATTATGTATTTTGTGTGAGACATCATTGGATGTATTTGGAGATTTGATTAGAGCGAAAATTACTTTTATAATCTCTTATCTTTTGCTTAGTGAATTATTTCTCATTTCTTACTCGTAGATATAGGTTTCACATTTGAAACCAAACCATGTTATATTTTATGTATTTTATATCATTTTTATCGCTTATGTATATTTATAATATTTTTTAATAAAAATATTTATAGATTATTTCTTACTCCCACTAACCAAAATTTCTAAATCATCCCCTAGGGGCAATTATGTATTTTAATATACATGTAATTTTTGATTTCCTGTATTGTACATTGAACACTTTACTTGAAAAAAATACAAGAATTACCTCTGCTCATAAATGTAAGTCAGATTAATCAAATTACGTAAATTTGTGTATATTCTCTGTTTTTCTTCCCTGTTTCTTGCGTTAATTCCGCGAGCCTAACATTTTCCCAAGTTAGCTTTCTAGCTTTGAATGAATATTATCATACCAGGTTAACCAACCTCATGCTAATTGCTAAACTAGTTTCTGTCATATTTCACCCTTTTTTTCCCCAAAAAATCATTGAACTTAATAGTCTTTGGTACCATAAATGGTATTAACTGTTAAATGAATATGACTATTCTCATGCAATGTTCATTATCACTAAACTGAGCAAGGCACTGATATATTATGAATATCGCAGACTTAATTAGTCTTCATATATTTTGTTTGGGTACATGATACTCAGAAAGTGGAATTTCTATTTTTGGCAATGTCATCATCATAAACTGAATATAGAACTATAATCCATGTGTCCGACCCATAACATTCAAACACTATCATTTTTCTGAAATATCTTTGCTTTATATATAGCTCGATGTTTTTAATTATTTTTCTGGATGGATTATGAAGGAAGCATGCTGCTGTTAAAGCTGGAAGTGGAAAATGAGCGAGATAGGATGGAATTGAATGAATCCGCACTGAGACTGTGATTTTGTTTCCTGAAACAATATATATATATATATATATTGCGGAGTTAGTGATCTTTGATGGAGTCAAACTAAATTCTGGTAGAAATAGAGTTAAGTTGAAAGATTTATATAAGGCTAGTTCGACCCAGGAAAAATAACGAAGATTGAGTTACATGGAAAATATATACGAGACAGATGTAGAAATGTTTATAAAAATAAAAAAAAATGACAACAACAACACTTTGAGTTGGCACGATACAGACAGGAGCCTTTTGTTCCTGCCAGGAACAGGAGGCAATTTGAATCTAACAAAACAATGTACTTGTTGAGTACATTGCATTTTAGTAAATTGGAATGGAGTTATGTCACAACCCGAAAGTAGGAAAAAAAAATAGACCTAATCTAATTCGATAATATATATGTTATATACGGTTTTTGAATTGTATAACTTGTAACAACTTTACTTGAAAAATAAGAAACTTCTTTCTGTCCAAAGATGTATGTTACATCGATCAAATTACGTAAATTTATGTATGTTCTTGTTCTTTTCATTTCTATTTTTCCTTCTCCATATTGGTGTGTTATTTGTAACAATACTCCTCATAAGATTCAAACTCAAAGTTGGTAATAAAAAGAGATATAATCTTTTTCTTATCACTTAAGCTAAAAAAAATACCGGGTTATTTTTCAATTTGTAACCTAAAGGATCAAATAATATCATGCATAGACCCTTCAAAAAGTCTATAATTAATTGGTAGTACTTAAACTTATGTTTCGACTCATAATCAAGTTTATCACAAACTAAATAAAATTATCAATTCATTCGGCATTGCAAAAATTAAAAATGATGCTTTGATATAATATCAAAGTTTCTATGACTAAGAAGTAAGTCTGACCCTTGTCATCGAAATTAACATAAAACACAGAAACTAACAATGCAAAATTAAACAGAGAACATACATAAACTTTCGTGATTCAGTTAGTACGATCTACATCTATGAATAGAGAGAAATATCTGTATTATTTCTGGCAAAAGTTACAATAGAACCGTAAAATAAACTTGTACATCAAAATACATATCTGATTAGACCAAATTCGGGCACAAACCTTTAATTTTTTTTTTCTTTTTAGAAAGTGCTTTCCAAAAATTTGAATTGCTGTCGTTAAGTCACTCAACACCTGTCACGGATGAGAAGTTCACAAGCTCTGAGAGAGTCTTATATGAAAGAGGAAAGAGAACAAACTTGGCTCAAGGGTGACCAGCCAGCAAGATCCACAGAGAAACATATATATATATATATATATATATATATATGTTAATGCCGGCAAGTCATCCTTGGCTCAAATCTACTCTCTACCTTTTCATGCAAGTCTCTCTGAGCAAATATTGCAAGATGTGTTTTGGACCCTCAGTATTCAATATTGTAGAGTATTTATAAGCAGAGAAATTAAAGGTCATTGAGTGCAGTATGTTACTTCTTATCCACAACCTTTCTTTTATTGGAAATTGGAATCCATTTACATGGTAGCTTCAAGAATTAAGAACAATCAAGAGTTGACTGCGCTCATATTTCTTCCTATTTCACTGTTTGTGGGCATAGAATAATTGTATTTGTGTTAATCGGTTACCCCATGTTTCTGATATGACATTGTCAATTCCAATTTATGAGAATTTATTCTCAGAAATTGAACTGATCACGTCGGATCTCATCAGATTTTGACTTAATATAGATAGGGATTTAATTTTTTTACAAATTTTTTCATAATTAACAGTGTTAATTTTAGAACAAAAAATAAATATAAAATATATGTACTCATTTAAGTGCAAGATTCTATTTAATAGTTAATAGTAAATATTATTGTTGAGTTACTTGAATATAATGATTCGAATTTTAACCTGACTTGATTTTTTTAGAAGACAATTTGAAAGGAGAAAAAAAGAATAGTTGTATATTTTGACGTATATATTTATTTTACAATTTCATTATACGATATTTGAAACTTTTGTTACAAGTAATACAAATATATATTTTTTTCTGATTGTGAATGAAAATCACACAAACCGAACAAAGCAAATTTTGTACTGTTCATCTATCTCTTCAAAATTAATGCAGTCAATTTAAAGAAAAAGAAAAAAGAAAAAAGAAAAAATGTTCCATAGTGATAGCAATATGACCAGACAGGCAGCTTTAGTTTGTTCCATTCTCCTTATCTTTAAGCCTCTCGAAAAGAATATTTAGCTTTTTCTTCTTTCATAATTCATTTAGTTAGTTGAAAAAGAAGAAGACTCAACTGATGAGTGGGTTATGACTCCATTTGAACGCACTTTAAATTTAATCTTTGAATTCTGCCACAGAATTAATGAATTAATGGAAGAAATCGAAAATACAAACAGTACCAAAAAAACCAAAGAACGCACAGATTTAATCTGATATAGTTAATGTGACCTATAGATAGAGAGAATTTCCGTATTTCTTTTAACAAAATGTTTGATGATACAATACAAAAAAAAACTAAAAAAGACATATATATTACAAAAATATAACTGTTCAAATCGAGTCTTAGGCTTATTAGCTCTCACGCTACACACTTTGTCCGACAGACCTTCAAGTTTTCTTTCAAGTCATGTTTCCAAAAAATTAAATCAAATTATAATTTAAATCACTGTATAATTCAAGTCTCTTAACAAAGTGAATATCCACTTAGTTCTTATTCACTTAGTATCTATCTTTGTGCAGATCAAAAGGTAATTCTCTTTTGAATATATAATTAAGTCAAACAAAAAGTCCAGAGAAAAAAAGGACAGATGTTGAAATTAGTTTATTATTTTGAACCTTCCAATATGAGATTTTATTTGCGTATCATTGGTAATTAAGAGTTATACATTAATTGTATATGTTGCTTTCAATAATAATTTGTCTAATCGAAGCAAAGCTGCAAATTGCAAATGTTTTCAGGAACTTGAAGAGCAGAGTTGATATCCACATTGGAAAGGAAAGAGATTGATTTTGATATTCGATATGATTGAAATGTATATAGAATGGAAAGAGACTAATTGCCAATGATATGCAAATAAAATCTAACATGATAACCCCATATTGGAAGGTTCAAAATTATAAATTGCATGAAATTAATGTAAGATCAGAGAAGATTATAGATAGAACGAAAGTAAAAGACAATTTACGAATTTAACATGATTTAATTAGTGTGATCTATATTTATGAGCAGAAAATATTTGTATTACTTTTGACAAAATGTTCAAAATAAAGAATATGATAACTGAATACAATTTGTAATTAAAAATACAAAAACTGTCTCAGACTGAGTCGTTTCATCGGCCCTCATCTTGCTTGTTCACAAACTTTTAAATTTTTCTCTTTTCAAATTATGCTTGTAAAAAATTAAATCAAGTCATAATCTAAATCACTATATTCAAGTCACTCAACATATTATGTCCCTTTCACTTTGAAATTTTTGTTTGACTAATTATATTCAAAAGAGAGATTACTATTTGATCTGCGCAAAGTCAATTGACTTTATAGATGAAATTTAAAGTGGGGCCAAATAGAAACATAACCCACTCATAAATTCATGCATAATTATGACATGATGTTCAATTAGTCGAGTTTTTTTTTTAATTTTTTTAATTGAAGTTATTGAGAAAAGATAAAGCCAAATATTCTTTTACAAAAGGCTTAAAGATAAGAAAATGACTCGTAAACAAGGAACTGGGAACAAAACAAAAGTAGCCTGACTCGTATATTGCTTTTGGTATGGAACCCAATATATTTTCTATGCTTACTCTTTTTAATTTCTTAGAAAAAAAGAAAGTAATAAAACCTCATAAATTTTGAGCTATTTTGAAGTAAACCTTTGAACTTTCTATTTTAAGAAATAAGTTGTACTAATAATATTATATTTCTTGCTATGTCAGAATTCCCATACGTCGAATCCAATAATTAGAAAGTCTGAAATGGCAAGGAAATTTTATATATAGAGAGTCTAACTAGTAACAGATTTAATGTGCCATTAGGAAAAAAAAACTGAATGAAATAACATGATTTGTGATGAGTGACTTGAATATATAATGATCAAGATTATGACTCGATTTAGTTTATTTTGGAAGTATGATTCGAAAGGAAAAAATTTTGAAGATTTGTGAAGTGTCCTAAGCCTATAAGCGAACAACACTAACCTTATTTGGGGGGTACGTATGGGGGGCTCCACCATTGTGGTATAAAGTGACCCGATTTGAACAGTTATGTATTTGTAATATACAAACAATTTTCAATTTTTTCATATACCGTATTAAACACTTTGTCTAAAAAATAAGATATTTTTTTTGTCTATATATATAAATTATATCGACGAAACCACTTTAAATTTGTATATTCTTTTCACACTCATTTTCTCTACATTAAGGATCCAATTTTTTACATTGAGATTTAGGGGTTTGCTTCCAAGTGACCCAAAGTTCAAAGCGTCTTTTTGCATTTTCTTTCTTTTCTATATCTTTTTATTTAGTTTTCTCTAAAATTAATACTATTAGTTTAAAATTTTGAGAGATTTCCAATTCCTCTCTCTCTCTCTCTCTCTCTCTCTCTCTCTCTCTCTCTCTCTCTCTCTCTCTCTCTCTCTCTCTCTCTCTCTCTCTCTCTCTCTATATATATATATATATATATATATATATATATATATATATATAAAGTCAAATTTGATCAGGACCTAATGATCAGTCAATTTCTTGGAACAAATTAAATTCTCATCAATTGACAATTTTATAATTGAAACACGAGGCAACCACTTAAAAGTAATACAATTATTCTATTCCCAAAACAGTGTCATAGGAAGAAAATATGGGCTTACTCAACTGATGCTTGTTCTTAATTCTTAAAGCTGCCCTGTACCCAGCCAGATGATTAAAAAACGAATATATTCCAATTAAAGAAAAAGTTATGGATTAGAAACAATCATACTCCCCCCGTTGACCTTCCTTTAATTTGCTTATAAATAAACTACAATGTTGAGGGTGATCAGAGCATGCATGCTTTGCAATATTTGCTCAGAGAGGCTCGCATGAAGAGGTAGATAATAGATTTGAGCCAAGGATGACTTGCCGGCATTAATATACATACATATGTATATGTGTGTGTATATATATATATATATATGCTTCTCTGTGGATGTTGCTGGCTGGTCATCCTTGAGCCAAGTTTGTTCTCTTTCCTCTCTCATATGAGACTTTCTTAGAGCTTCATCAATCATCACCTCCATTAAGTCCGGGACATGGACTCCTAGCTGGTGAGGGATCATTTTTTTTTTTAGGTTCATGTGGCATGCAGTTTCTTTTTGGCTCGAATCACTAGGCGTTTTATTGAATGACTTGAATATAGTGATGCAAATTATGACCTAACTCAATTTTTTGAGAGTACGACCTGAAAGAGAAAAATTTAACCTGTGGAGCGAGCAAAGCAACAATCAATAGGTTTAGAGAGCAGTTATGTTTTTTTTTTCTGTACATGTTATGTTCGGTTTTTTCACTATTCAGTTTGTACTTTCATACTTTTACCAACAGTAATATAGATTTTCTCTTTGCCCTTATATATAGGTCACATTGACTGAATCATGTAAATTTTTGTATGTTCTTTTGAATTTCACACTATTTATCTTCTCTATTATAGCGTGGATTTCAGTAACACGTTCAGATATTCAATGGTTTTAACTAATCTAATTTGAATTAAGTTAGACTACAAAAGTGCAAAGCTTTCTTATCGTTAATTTTTTTCTTTGACAAAATTTGAATTCAATATTTTATTTAAAGAAAACAAGTGCTAAATCATCATGTAGTAGATTTGATTGAGATGAGACGTAGGTTTAACTAGCTACCAATTTTAAAGGATGTTTATAAAATCTTAACGTGAGGGTCTTTTTCATACATTTTATGAGTATTAATGTGTTATTTTACATATAGATACTATTGATATAATATTTTGTAACTAATTTTAAAATTTGTTTCATGTTTATATATTATTCAAATTAAATATTATTGTTAAATGTGTACAAAAATATTTAATAGATTGTTTAGACTGTTTATAAGTTTGTCAAACGTAAATATAAAAGACTTATTAATTTATTATATTATATTTTTAATGCATAAAATCTATATATATATATATACATACATACATACAATTAGTTTAACCACATTGGAACTAATGAACTTTAAAATTTGTGCATTTATTAGTTCAATAACTTATTCATTTTTCAAAATCTTGCAAATAATAGAATGAAAAAAGTTAACAATTTCCGTTTAAAAGAATATTGGCATCAAAACATGCATCACGTGCACTGTTTTACTGGAAAAGCCCTTCAATCTTATTCCATTAGCATTTGACATTCTGTTTGTTCCACAAACTTTTAATTTTTTCTTCTTTCAAGTCGTGTACCCAAGTTTCAAGTCAAGTTATTATCTAGTTCATCAAATAATTCAAGATACTCAACACTTCTATTTTGAAACAACTTGGTTTTGCACCTGCTTCTTCTTAAGATGATCACGTTCACTTAGAATTAATGAAATGATCATGACATGATTAATTTGTTTAATTTATTTAGAGGTTATGCCCTCAATGTTAATAAAAGTATTTTTGGGAATATATATATATATATATATATATATATATATATATATATATATATATATACCTTCAGATGAAATTAAACATATCCTTAATGTGTGTCTAGATGGCATCCAAAAAGCCTTGAATATATAAGAAGAGCTCCTCCTATCTTGGCAAACTTGAGGAGAAGCTGAAAGTGAGTATGAAACTCTTGTATATGCAAGAGGAGATGTTTTAGTTCAAGAGTCTATAGAAGAATAATGGTTGTTTGTATTATATATGACAATTGAAATACAAACTTCTTCCATGTTTAGACTATTAATTTCTTCGCGACTTGCACATTATTATTTTGGTGTTCCGTCTCCACATTAATCTATGGCCTTAATTAGAGAG
Source organism: Biancaea sappan (assembly GCA_037074585.1). NCBI lineage: Eukaryota > Viridiplantae > Streptophyta > Magnoliopsida > Fabales > Fabaceae > Biancaea > Biancaea sappan. The sequence goes on from CM073491.1 coordinate 1,903,521, forward strand.
AATTAGAAGGATACGATGTCACTAGAGTCTCGTAGCTAGCTGGAGCCAAGTGTGAGAAATTATGCCCTCAAGTCAAATGGTTCTAGAGTGAGAAATAGGTTTACCTTGTAAAAAATTAACTTCTTCCTAGACTTAACCCTCGTTGGTTAATTCAATATAATATCAAAGACTCAATGACTAAGTATTCAAAAGTTTGGCTTTAATTTCATCGACTGCAAGTCCATGTCCTGAAATTAATGGACGTGTTATGGTTGAAGTTTGTTAGTGCAAGGATTTTTTAAGATAATTTTTTTATTAATCTAATTATTTTGAAATTAAACAAAATCATGTTTCTGAAATTGAGTTTCTAATTTATGGGCAAATGCTATTAATATGAAAAATTATTGATTTCCTAATTTTATTGGAATTAAGAATTCATGCTTTAAATAAAATCCAAAGTTTTAAGTTCCTACTGTTTATTGAGCTTCAAAGCTTTTTTTTAAAAAAAAATCAAAACTCTAAGCCCATATTATTTCTTTAGCCCCAAATATCATATGCCAAATGATGTTTGCATGTTATATCATTTAAAAGTGTTCACAGGTTTGATTCAGTTTAATTTTGAGTTTTAATCAAATCGAACAATCAAATCGAGCTCATCGATTTTACAAAATTATAAATCTATTTAATTTTAATTTTTGGACCATTTTTATTACAATAATTTGTTTTTTTTAATTTCAATAAAATATAAGTAAATATAAAAAAAGAGACCAATTTAATTTATATATATATATATATATATATATATATAATTTTGTTGACATAAAAATATATAAATATAATATTATATATATAATTAATATAATTTTTTAATATAAAGTTGGTTCGATTTTAATCAAATTAAGCCAAACCAAACCGACAAACGAACAAAACCAATTAAAATTCATATTTTAAAAATCAGTTTGAATTTTCTTTTTTTCAATTTTTTCGATTTTTAATTTATTTAGTTTGACTTAGTCGATTTGAGTTAATTTTAAACACCTTTAACATCACCAAAATGGAACATTGCAAAATTTGCAATGCACCTTTTCAGGTTGTCGGATTCGTGCACAAAGTTGGAAAGTATTAAATTGAACAAGGTATACTTGACTGAGCATTGTGAGGAAGCTATTTCAGAAAAGCAGAATACCAAACGATAAAGCAATGGACTAAAAATATAAAAAGCCTAGCCTCTCCATATGTGCAAGACAAAAATGTAGAAACTTATTTCCTCTTTTATTCAACTTAATTACAAAGTGCAGAGAGCTAGAGGGAATAATTCATTAATGGAGAAGAAACTCTTTGGAAGGCACTTAATGTAATACCCGTTAATTTCGGAATATAATTCGCTTAAGAGTATTTTAGAATTCTACAACGTTACTTTAGTTATTTATTTTGGTCATTTTTAATTTTCATATTTAATTGTTCTCTTTGAATATTATTTATGAAAATTGAGTTAAATGACTGGACTAAATATTTGCACCATGTGGGATATATTCTAAGAATGGTGAAATTCATGGAAAAGTAGTTTCAGAATGGTCAATTAGTCTATTTATTGTAAATTGACTGGATGGGTTTGGATGTTGGGTTATGGATACCCATGGGTTATTGAATAACCCATTAGAAATATTTAATATAAAGTTTCAATAATACCCCCTCATTTTTCACTCAGCCGAATGAAGGCAGAAAAGCGTTTTCTCTCTTCTTCATCCTCTTTTCAAATCTTTTCCTTGATCTTCAGAGTTTTGATTGTTTGTTCGGTTCAAAAGCTTTGTAAGGATCAAAGGTAAGCTTTAATCTCATTATTTTCCTTAAATTTCAGTTTATATGGAAGATTAGAGGAGGTTTTGTTCTTGAAGATTTTGATGATAATTTGTGAATCTCAGTTGTTTTAGAAGTTATATTTGAGTTATAATCGGTTAAAAGAGTTGAGATTCTGGTTTTGAATCAAAAGAAAGGAAAGGATGAATTTTTTTAAAAGATTTTCTGCAAAATTCGAAGTACTGTAGCAACTGGAAATCTGGAATTTTTCTTCGAGTTACTGTAGCGACCAGAAATTTCGGAAAAAATCTGGAAAATTTTCTTCGGTACTGTAGCAGTTACTGTAGTGTCGGCAGTCAACGGAACTGTAGCAGTCAATGTTACTGTAGCGAACCGGCACTGTAGCGAACCATTACTGTAGCGAACCGTTACTGTAGCAATCAGAAAATTTTGCGTATTTTCGTGATTTTGTTTCCTTTCTTATGTTTCCTTGTAATATATTTTACTAGGAAATTTTCCTACACAAATTCTAGTGTGGAACAAGGTAAACTTGGACAAACATCAAGGTGAGTGAATAACCTTGCTCAGCTAATTTGATATTACTAGTCAAAGTACAATATAAGTCTCATTTACAATATTATTTGGATAATAAGCAATCAATTTTCATATGGGAGTATATGATGATCGGTAGAAATAAGAGTATGTAGAAATTATTTTATTTCATGACAATTGTGCTATGTGATAAATTCTCACTATCTTGTCAATGAGCAAAGATCTACGGGATCTAATACACGAGTTTGAAAGGGTTAAAGTCTCATACTACTCAGTGCATATCTATGAAACCTATACACGAGTTGAAAGGGTTAAAGTCCCATACTACTCGGTGTATATTTAAGAAAGCTTATACACGAGTTTGAAAGGGTTAAAGTCCCATAATACTCAGTGCATATCTATGAAACCTATACACGAGTTGAAAGGGTTAGAGTCCCATACTACTCGGTGTATACCGATGAGATCTTATTCACTAGTTTGAAAGGGTTAGAGTCCCATACTACTCGTTGTATATCTAAGAAATCTTATTCATGAGTTTGAAAGGGTTAGAGTCCCATACTACTCGATGTATAAGACAATTAATTATATGAGTAAATGTGGTATTTGTACTTTTGATATTCTATATAGTACAGTTATTTACTTACTGAGTTTTTAAATAAACTCACACTCCCTATGATTATTTTTTTCAGATACAGAAAACAAAGAACAAGAGTATCCGTTTGAAGAATAGAAGCCCCTTGGAATTATCCTCTATTTCTGTCTGGTGGGATACCAGTGCTTATTAATGTGGATACTAGGAACGCTCTGTACTTTCTATAGGTCTCATAGGCTTGCGATGAGATAGAATTATCAGACTATGTATGTCTATATTTACTTATCAGATGAATATAATTCTGTAGTGTGGAATGAATGATTAAAGTTGAATGTAAAACCTTACAGAATATATGTAAACAACGTATGTTTGAGAATTTTATCAAATGAGTAGTATCTTTTCTGTCACGTCCCAAAATTTGAGCACGTGACCGGCACGGAAAGTGAATTTCATTTCACCTCCGTAAGCCTATCTTTCTCTTAAAAATCATACAATTCTTTTTCATGCAACCAAAACGAGTTCTCTATACATACTACAATTACTCACATTACATCACTGAATGAACCTACCCGATTACAGAGATTTCTAGATTTATACAACTTAGAATAAAACTTAACTATTATACCTTTATCCTGAACAAATGAAAAGGTAATTATGGACTAAGGATCCATAATTCCTTGTTCCGATATTTACCTTCAGCTGTCAACTCTGAAAAAAATATCAATAAGAGGGGTATGAGCAAACCACGTGCCTAGTGAGTAGATAACACAACACTATGACAAAAAAATATCATACATCATAATGATAACATGCAGCAATCATACGTAAATCGATCATCATATGATATGATATTATTCGTAGTACTTCACGACAATATCCAAATAAATCAAATACATTTCAACATAATTCAAAAGTTCACAACAACAATCGGTGAAATCAATTTCACACAAATTTCCCGTACCAACCGGGTCGTCCAGAATACCTCTGGATCGTTGCCCGCGGCCCCTGCCGCATCCACCCTTATCGCTCCATTTATAATCTCCACCCTTATAACTTCACATAAATTTCTCCATGGGGTGCACCACCATACCTTTCCTTTCCAGTCAAACACAATCACAATCATATATAAAAACATCCTCAATCATAATCTTGAGCCACATACACAACTCAGTCATTTACAATTCAAGCCACAACATAATCAATGTGGTTCCAGCAACATAGCATGTATACAACATAACCCATAATATAGAACAATTATTCAACTCAGTTCACATGCCATTCACAATCCATTATATAACCTCCATTCATGGGAAAATAAGAAAATATAATTATATACATTACCAGACACGTTCCACAATTGATTATGCCTCATCGTTCCACATCATCCTCTTCAAACTTGGATATACAACATATTTCCACTATGATGCAAAAAAGTCAATAACAGATATTTAATCATAGCAAGTATTAACCCACTCACCTGGATTTCACGCTCTCGGCACTCCCACTTTGCACCTTGACCATTCCTATTGTAACCAGACAAAAACCATCAGGGTTACGAAATAGAGAAATTTCCTACCACTACTCTCGACCTTTACTCACATCTTAAGTCATAACTCCTAATCGGTAATGAATATCTAAATGAAACTTATACCATTGGAAACTAGACTCAAAGAGCTTTCCAACGATATAAAGTTTGCCTAAAACGGTGTCCGGATGAAGAAGTTATGGCCGATTGAAAATGAGCTAAGGTTTTCCGGCACACCTGGCGCCTGGGCGCCACCCATGCCCGGCGCCTAGGCGCCCCACGTGGCGCCTGGGCGCCATGTCTTTCTCTTCCCCACATGTCCTTGGCGCCTGGGCGCCACGATCGCGACCCTTCGCGACTTTCTCTCGGTTTTGGCCCGAATCTGGCCAAATCTTCACCGTTTTTCATGATTTCTTCCATAGGATCTCACCCTTAATGTCTAAGGAGCATTTAGACACCAAAATCACCAATTTTAATCGAGAAACGAAGCCGGAATCTCGATTTTACCTCAAACACTCTTAAAACTAGAAAATAGAGAAAAGCTTAAGAAATAGAAATTTCTACCTCGATTCCTTGCTTTCCCTATGTTGCTTGGCTCCTAGAGGCTCGCCCCGTAACCCGAGATCCAGCCTCCAAAGCCCGGTTGTAGAGTTGGAGTGTAGAGAGAGAAATTAGAGAGAAGGAAGAGAGAAAGTGAAGAGAGAGAGAGGAAAGTAGAAAAATGAATAAAAAATAGGTGAGGCCACCTATATACTCGCCCGGGGTGAAATTATCACTTGCTCTGCAATTGACCCTCAGTCAAGACTAGTAAAAGCAAATTCATAAAATCTCACCTCAGGTGTTTCTAAATCCTCGGTGCCCCACAAATTTCCTTATTCACTTTAGTCCCTCTCAATATCTCAAACTCCACTTTAACCTTGAATCCATCATCTTTTCGGTACCGGACTCATAATTCATTCCCATAAGCTCTATTCTTCTTCTCGGGTTCCTACTTGGTCATTTCTCAAAAGTCCTCTATACTTTCTTTTCTTTTCACTTTAGTCCTTGAGAATCTGTAAAAATTTCCTCAATTAAAAATTAAAATTTCTATTCCCACATTTTCTTCACTAATTCAAAAAGCAAATTTTTCACGTAATTAAATTTTTCACTAAACTTCAAATTAGACTTTAAATATTCATATAAATTCTTGGGATATTACATTTTCACATGCTCAATTTTTGGGATGTGACAATTTGGTATCAGAGGAAAGGTTTTATAGGTCCCCTATAGAGTATAGAGCAAAGTGATCTTTGTGGGCTCTTCCCTATTGTCATGAGCCGCGGCATGACCATAGGATTAGGTTCCATAAAAGACCTTGTAGAGTATAACGTCATTTTATAGATAATTTCAGTGGGGCTAGTAAGTGATATTTTATTTATGTCTGAAAATTGTTTGTTATGTGTGTAGATCTGTGACAGATCAATGTCAGAAGGATCTTCTAATAATAATGAGCATATGGGTCCAAGGAGGGCCATAAATCCACCAGTACATGTGCAAGATGATCATAACCGTGGTGATAGTTTACATGCTCAAAGTACTGAGGGCGCAACTAGTGAACAAGCAAGGAGAGTCGAACCTGATGCTCACGTTGGCAATGCAACTATTGCACATGTGATTAATTTGATGAATGAACGATTTGACCGATTTGAGGCTGAAATGAGAGGTCGAGCTGCACAAGCTAACCTGCTAGTGGATCCTCCTATTGTTGAAGCTGAAATTGTACCACCAGCTCAGTTAGCTGGAGGAGATAACGTAAGGGAGGTAAGAATGTCTGAATTCCAGAAAATGAGGCCTCCTACTTTTTCAGGAGAAGATCCCAAAGAGGACCCACAATATTTCCTTGAAGATTGTGAAGCAATCTGTGATGCTATAGGGTGTTCTCCTACTCAAAAGGTAGAATTCACTTCTTTTTAGTTAAAGGGTAGGGCTGGTAAATGGTGGAGGAACTGGAAGAAAGCTAGAATTCAAGGCGCACCGCCAGTTATGTGGACAGAATTTTACAGATTGGTTATGGATGAATTTCTTCCGGTAAGTGAACGATCATCTAGGGCCAGGGATTTTCTATATCTACGACAGGGAACCATGACTGTTGATGAATATTCAGCTCAGTTTGTTAAATTATCTGAATATGCCCCTGAAATCATTCCTTCTGAAAGGAAGAAAATAGAAAAGTTTGTGGAAGGGCTTCGTGATGCCTTATATGATCAAGTGGGTTCTAATATGAACGATTACTCTTCGTACTCAGAAGCTGTTGATGTAGCCCGAATAATGGAAAAGAGGTCAAAGAATAAAGAAGAATATCGTCAAAAGAAGAAAGCTAGATATAGGAGATCTTTTGATCAAGGGGAAGACTCAGGGACTTTGAAACCCTTTACTGCATCACAGCATGCTCCAGCCACTCCTACTAAGTCATCTTATTCTACAGCCAGTGTGGCTAAGCCTCGTTCAGAGAGTAGGGGTGATTTTAGCTCTTCTAGTAGAGGAGGTACTCAAGGTAGAAGGGAAAAACCTCAATGTCCTGAGTGTAGAAAGTTTCACTTCGGGGAATGCAGGTTAAACACTGTTGGTACAGGTTGTTTTAACTGTGGACAAAAAGGACATTTTATAAGGGAGTGCCCTCAGCTCATGACAAGACCAGGTCAAGGGTCTACTTTGCCACCTCGACCACAATTTATTACTCAAACACCAACCCCTTCAACAGGGGGTAGTATGGGAAGAGGTTCTGGAAGAGGCCAAGGTGACCGTGGAAAACAAGCTGCTGGCAGAGGAAATGCAAGAGTATATGCTCTAACCCGACAGGATGCTCAAACATCCAATGCTGTAGTTACAGGTATATTATCTGTTAATACTTTTGCTGCACGTATTTTGTTTGACCCCGGTTCTACTCACTCATATGTGTCACCCCTATTTTCCAAGAGATTTGCATTTGATTCAATTACTCTTAAAGAACCATTCTTGGTTTCCACACCGATGAAAGAGACTTTGATGGTTAAAACATGTTATTGTTCTTGTAAAATAATCGTTGGAGGCACGGAAACTGAGATAGATCTTATGGTTCTCAATATGTTAGATTTTGATGTGATTTTAGGGATGGACTGGCTATCTTCTTGTCATGCTACTATAAATTGTCGTGACAAAGTTATTTCCTTTAATATGCCAGGGAGGAGTAATTTTGTGTTTCAAGGGGATCAAAGTGATGTACCTTGCAACATGATATCTATGTTAAGTGCCCGGCGTATGTTGCGAAAGGGATGTCAGGGATTTCTAGCTTTTATCAAAGATTTAGAAAAGAAAGAACAGAAGTTAGAAGACATACATGTGGTTAATGAATTCCCAGATGTGTTCCCAGAAGATTTACCTGGATTACTGCCAGAAAGAGATATTGAGTTCAGTATTGATTTGGTCCCAGACACAAGACCAATTTTTATTCCACCTTATCGTATGGCTCCTGTTGAGCTAAAAGAACTCAAAGAACAATTGAAAGATTTGTTAAACAAAATGTTCATTCGCCCAAGTTTTTCACCTTGGGGTGCTCCTGTTCTTTTTGTGAAAAAGAAAGATGGTTCTATGAGACTATGTATAGATTATCGTCAGCTGAATAAAGTCACAGTGAAAAATAAGTATCCTTTACCAAGGATAGATGATTTGTTTGATCAGCTTCAAGGAGCAAAATACTTCTCAAAGATTGATCTAAGGTCTGGATATCATCAGTTATGAATTAAGAACGATGATATACCTAAGACAGCTTTTCGTACACGGTATGGACATTATGAGTTTCTTGTGATGTCTTTTGGGTTGACAAATGCACCAGCAGCATTTATGGATTTAATGAACAGAGTGTTCAAATCATTCCTTGATAAGTTTGTAATTGTATTTATTGATGATATTTTGGTATATTCAAAGAGTCATGAAGAACATACTGAACATTTGAGAATAGTGCTTCAGACTTTGAGAGAGCATCAGTTGTATGCAAAGCTCTCAAAATGTGAATTCTGGATGAGTCATGTAACATTTTTGGGACATGTTATTTCCCAAGAAGGTATTCATGTAGATCCAAGTAAAATTGAAGCAGTAAAACAATGGCCTAGACCAACAACTGTGTCAGAAGTACGTAGTTTTCTTGGCTTAGCAGGGTATTACCGTCGCTTTGTCAAAGATTTCTCTAAGACGGCTCTCCCATTAAATAAGTTAACCCGAAAGAATGTTAAATACATTTGGGATGATTCATGTGAACAAAGTTTCACCCAATTGAAAGAGTGTTTAACTTCTGCACCAGTCTTAATCCTACCATCAGGACCAGGGGGTTACTCTGTATTCTGTGATGCCTCAAAGATAGGCTTAGGATGTGTGTTGATGCAACATGGTAAAGTCATAGCTTATGGCTCACGTCAGCTTAAAAAGCATGAATTGAATTACCCCACTCATGATTTGGAAATGGCAGCTGTAGTGTTTACCCTAAAGATGTGGAGACATTACTTGTATGGAGAAACTTGTAAAATTTTTACAAATCACAAAAGCCTTAAGTACATTTTTGGGTAGAGAGATCTCAATCTAAGGCAACGAAGGTGGATGGAACTTCTGAAAGATTATGATTGTACCATCATTTACCATCCAGGTAAAGCAAATGTAGTGGCTGATGCTCTAAGTCGAAAGTTTATGGGAAGTTTAGCTCACATTGCCACTATAAGGAGATCTCTAATACATGAACTACAAGAATTGGAAGCTGATGGAGTATTCTTCGAGATCACTGAGTCAGGTACATTTCTGGCTCATTTAACAGTTAGATCATCCCTTGTAGAAAAAGTAAAAGTAACTTTAGAAAATGACATTGATATGGTCAAAATCAGAGATAAGGCAAGGCAAGGTCTAGCACCAAGTTTCTTGGTAGATGAAGAAGGAGTCTTATGGTTTAATGGGAGACTCTGTGTCCCCAACATTGAATCTTTGAAACATGAAATCTTAATGGAAGCTCATGGTTCGCCCTACGTTGTACATCCTGGTGCTGTGAAAATGTATCAGGACTTGAAACAAGTTTACTGGTGGGAGGGCATGAAGCGAGATGTGACTGACTTTGTAGCTCGATGTTTGACTTGTCAACAAGTTAAAGCTGAACATCGACGACTACCTGGTTTGATGCAAAAACTAGATATTCCTGAGTGGAAGTGGGAAAGGATCACTATGAATTTTGTAGTAGGTTTACCTCGGTCAACAAAAGGAAATGACTCAATATGGGTCATAGTGTGTCACGACCCGTTTTCTGGGCACATGACCGGCACAATGATGAATCTCTCATCACTGTAAGCCTTCCGATAAATATATCAAATTTTCTTATCTGAAAATCATAGATTATCAATTTAAAATACATTATTATACTGACATACAAGCCAAATGTCGAATCCCTGAACTAGATGTCCTAGACGATTACAGAGCAACATAATCTATAACAGAAGAGAGGTCTACCCGACAACGGGAAGGTACAAAGTGATCTACTCCTCTAGCAGATATTCTTCGATGGCAACCTGATCTGAACAAAAAGGTTGTACAAACAATGTGAGCTTTTAAACTCAATGAGCGAATCGGCCTCGCATTAATAAAATTCAAATACATTACCAGTCATGCAAGCATATCCAAAGGCTCATACTCAACCAATAGACAGAAGATAAAAATTTATCCAATTCAACAAACGTTACTAGTACTCGTCAATGGCAATATATCTCGGAGAGCGCACACAGGCCGGCTCACCAATTATGTATATTTCCGCCATGACGCACAACATCATCCTCTTACATACAAGATAAAAATTCATCCAATTCAACAAACGTTACTAGTACTCGTCAATGGCAATATATCCCGGAGAGCGCACACAGGCCGGCTCACCAATTATGTATATTTCCGCCATGACGCACAACCTCATCCTCTTAGCTAGGGCGCCTCACGGATTTATCACCAATCCGGGCTATATCCCTACTGAGGGAATCGTTGTCTCCACACTCATTGGTCAAGACACCCTGTCAACCGGGTTTTCCGCCTTGCCGTGAGAGGGGGTACTGTCCCGCTCAATCACAATCAATAGCATTTCATATCATAATCAGAAGCTCAATATAATATTCATCCATATAACAGGTATAGTAGATAACTATATTATAGCTTTATAAACCACAATTCAAGAGATTCAATCTTCACATCATCATGAGATACTTGCTTTTTCTTATCCATACTTCTGGATTAATTATCTCATTATATTCGCCATTCTGAATTCAATTTTCCCCTATGAATCTTGGGAGTGTCCTACGACATACTTTTTATCACCAGTAATGCTAAAACTCTATTAAAACGGGGTCGTTTCACTCACCTGGATTCCGTACGAACATCGCTTCTCTAAGTCATTACAGACAAGAGTTCTCAGGTGAATTTCGATGTTCTGCTACGGAGATTTTCATGAAAGATTAGAGAAAATACGTCAGGATTGTCTTCGTACAGATACTGTTCATATGTACGGTTACTGTTCATATATACGGTTACTATTCATATGGTCACCATTCATACGTACGGTCACTATTCATACGTACGATCACTATTTATACCAGAAATAGAGAATACAATCTGTAAAAGAGTACACCAGGTAAGTTCCCAGGAAAGAGTGGAGGGTCACACTGGACACACTTAAAAACCAGGTCTTTCCTTAGCCAGAACTTTCTTAGACATGTATTCTTCACAGTTTACATTCTATTTCGGTAATCAGAGAATCAAAATAACATATAAACAGCTAAGGACAGTTTTTCTGATGTGGAAGATCAGCCAAGGCCGCAACCACAGAGCATACTTAAGAAATTAACTTCTAAAATTTGAAAGACATAGAAAGGGCATAGTATCCTTACCTAAGCTGAAAAGGAAAGGCCCAAAATCTCAGAGGCCTAGCTTTGGAGTAAGAGAAACTTAAGCAGAGAAGAAGAGAAGTTGAAGGTGTGAGTTTAGAAGTGAAATGGAAGGGCCTATTTATAGCAAAAGTCAAGGGTACTATTTGATACTATGCGCTAATAAAATATTCAATTTACTATTCATGAAAATGACATTTCTAATAATGCAGTTACTGTGCAAATAGCGGCAACGGCCGAAAATTTTTCTATTATTACTATTGAAAACTTAAAGGAAAAAACTATCCTTTTACCTTAAACCTTTAAGTTTCTTTTTCAAATCAGTCCTTTCAATTTAGTCCCTGAAGGTATTTTTACACATAAAACGTCATTTTCTCCTACAAACTTCTTTCTAGTTTTCTCTTATGACCAAACCACATCTAGTACTTGACATTTCGATTGTATAATGAACAGTATCGTATACGTAAATAGTATTATACGGGTGAATAGTACTGTATACTGAAATAGTAACAGTAGTTTGTAAACAAATATTTATATTTTATTTTTCTTGGGTATTACATAGTGGATCGACTTACTAAGTCAGCACATTTTCTTCCTGTTCATACCACTTTCAGTGTAGCAAAACTTGCTCGACTTTATGTTAAAGAAATAGTGAAACTTCATGGTGTACCAATATCCATTATATCAGACCGAGGACCTCAGTTTACTTCTCAATTCTGGAGAGTCTTTCAAGAGGCTTTAGGTACCAAAGTGAATCTTAGCACATCATTTCATCCTCAGACTGATGGACAGTCCGAAAGGACAATTCAGACTTTAGAGGATATGCTAAGAGCTTGTGTGATGGATTTCAGTGGAAGTTGAGAAGATCATTTGTCTCTTATTGAATTTGTTTATAATAACAGTTACCAAGCCAGTATTCAGATGGCACCTTTTGAGGCTTTATATGGGAGACGGTGTCGATCTCCTATAGGTTGGTTTGAACTTGGTGAAACCAAAATATTTGGACCTGAGATGATACAAGAAGATATAAATAAAGTTAAACTGATCAGAGAGAAGTTGTTAACTGCTCATAGTAGACAGAAGTCTTATGCGGACAACCGACGACGTGACCTTGAATTTGCAATTGGTGATATAGTTTTCTTACGAATCTCACCTATGAAGGGAGTAATGAGATTCGGGAAGAAAGGCAAGCTTAGTCCGAGGTATGTTGGCCCATATGAGGTTGTAGACAGAGTGGGTAATGTGGCATATCGCCTAGACCTACCTTCCAACCTAGAGGGAGTTCATCCAATATTTCATGTGTCCATGCTACGGAAGTATCTTCCTGATCCTTCTCATGTCATTCAACCCCAAGAAGTTCATTTTGATGAAACTCTCACCTACGAAGAGGTACCAGTAGCTATCCTTGATAGAAAAGTCAAGAAATTGCGTACTAAAGAAATTCCTACTGTCAAGGTTCTTTGGAGAAATCATTCTCGCGAGGAAGCTACGTGGGAGGCAGAAGATGAAATGTGGAAAAACTATCCACATTTATTTAAAACTTGAGGTAAGATTTTAATTCGGAGGACCGAATTCTTTTAAGGGGGGTAGAATGTAATACCCGTTAATTTCGTAATATAATTCGCTTAAGAGTATTTTAGAATTCTACAACGTTACTTTAGTTATTTATTTTGGTCATTTTTAATTTTCATATTTAATTGTTCTCTTTGAATATTATTTATGAAAATTGAGTTAAATGACTGGACTAAATATTTGCACCATGTGGGATATATTCTAAGAATGGTGAAATTCATGGAAAAGTAGTTTTAGAATGGTCAATTAGTCTATTTATTGTAAATTGACTGGATAGGTTTGGATGTTGGGTTATGGATACCCATGGGTTATTGAATAACCCATTAGAAATATTTAATATAAAGTTTCAATAGTACCCCCTCATTTTTCACTCAGCCGAAGGAAGGCAGAAAAGCGTTTTCTCTCTTCTTCATCCTCTTTTCAAATCCTTTCCTTGATCTTCAGAGTTTTGATTGTTTGTTCGGTTCAAAAGCTTTGTAAGGATCAAAGGTAAGCTTTAATCTCATTATTTTCCTTAAATTTCAGTTTATATGGAAGATTAGAGGAGGTTTTGTTCTTGAAGATTTTGATGATAATTCGTGAATTTCAGTTGTTTTAGAAGTTATATTTGAGTTATAATCGGTTAAAAGAGTTGAGATTCTGGTTTTGAATCAAAAGAAAGGAAAGGATGAATTTTTTTGAAAGATTTTCTGCAAAATTCGAAGTACTGTAGCAACTGGAAATCTGGAATTTTTCTTCGAGTTACTGTAGCGACCAGAAATTTCGGAAAAAATCTGGAAAATTTTCTTCGGTACTGTAGCAGTTACTGTAGTGTCGGCAGTCAACGGTACTGTAGCAGTCAATGTTACTGTAGCGAACCGGCACTGTAGCGAACCATTACTGTAGCGAACCGTTACTGTAGCAATCAGAAAATTTTGCGTATTTTCGTGATTTTGTTTCCTTTCTTATGTTTCCTTGTAATATATTTTACTAGGAAATTTTCCTACACAAATTCTAGTGTGGAACAAGGTAAACTTGGACAAACATCAAGGTGAGTGAATAACCTTGCTCAGCTAATTTGATATTACTAGTCAAAGTACAATATAAGTCTCATTTACAATATTATTTGGATAATAAGCAATCAATTTTCATATGGGAGTATATGATGATCGGTAGAAATAAGAGTATGTAGAAATTATTTTATTTCATGACAATTGTGCTATGTGATAAATTCTCACTATCTTGTCAATGAGCAAAGATCTACGGGATCTAATACACGAGTTTGAAAGGGTTAAAGTCTCATACTACTCAGTGCATATCTATGAAACCTATACACGAGTTGAAAGGGTTAAAGTCCCATACTACTCGGTGTATATTTAAGAAAGCTTATACACGAGTTTGAAAGGGTTAAAGTCCCATAATACTCAGTGCATATCTATGAAACCTATACACGAGTTGAAAGGGTTAGAGTCCCATACTACTCGGTGTATAACGATGAGATCTTATTCACTAGTTTGAAAGGGTTAGAGTCTCATACTACTCGTTGTATATCTAAGAAATCTTATTCATGAGTTTGAAAGGGTTAGAGTCTCATACTACTCGATGTATAAGACAATTAATTATATGAGTAAATGTGGTATTTGTACTTTTGATATTCTATATAATACAGTTATTTACTTACTGAGTTTTTAAATAAACTCACACTCCCTATGATTATTTTTTTCAGATACAGAAAACAAAGAACAAGAGTATCCGTTTGAAAAATAGAAGCCCCTTGGAATTATCCTCTATTTTTGTCTGGTGGGATACCAGTGCTTATTAATGTGGATACTAGGAACGCTCTGTACTTTCTATAGGTCTCCTAGGCTTGCGATGAGATAGAATTATCAGACTATGTATGTCTATATTTGCTTATCAGATGAATATAATTCTGTAGTGTGGAATGAATGATTAAGGTTGAATGTAAAACCTTACAGAATATATGTAAACAACGTATGTTTGAGAATTTTATCAAATGAGTAGTATCTTTTCACATGCTCAATTTTTGGGATGTGACACTTAATGCAAAGAAAACCGTTGCAAATCAAGAGAGAAGAGTTGCTCAAATTGTTCCAACGGCTAGTGATTTAAGTAAGGCTATTTAAAGCTCCATCCTACATTCCTCTATCTCTTGAATGCTTGAAAAATAAATTGAAGACTTTAAGAGCTCCTCATAGCTATTCTTGAGAAAAAAGGGAGATATATTGTAATATTTTTGGTCTGTGTGAGTTTTCTTTCATTATTTATTGTTTCATTTCTCTTTAGTGAGCTTCTACATATATCTTGCTATATCTACAATTTGAAGGTAGTGAGAGAACTGGTTGTGTAAGTTTCTAGTAAGTTTGTAAAAATTTTAGGGTCGTAAGTGTAAAAGGCATTAGAACTTATCATCTTAGATGAAGAGATTGTAAAGACTAATGAGAGTCTACTTATGATAAGTTTTTACAGATTTTGTAAAAACTTATATAACAAGACACTGTGTAAAAGTAGAGTGCTAATTCTCAATGGTTGAGATTGTCATTTATTGTGATTCCTCATATATAAAATTATCTTGTAATATGGTTAACGACTGAAAATAAGGATTTCTTTCTAAAAGTATTTTAACAACTATATATTGTTGAGTCTTATCTTTGATTTCTCTTTTCTTCTAATTTATTTTTAAGAACCTATTTAAAAATTGAACTTATTTCTTTAGGAGGTTCACAACTAAAGCCCTCCAGTCACACAGGGTATGTTTGGCAGCTTGGTGGGTAAATGTGAGTTAAGCAAATTAGATTGAATTAAACATGGTTGAAAAAAACTTAAATTTGGATGAATGTAATTTATGTTTGGAAAACATTTGAGTAAATATAGTTTGAAGTAGACAAACATAGTTTTGTGCAAAACATGATGTTTGGATGTTAGTGTGCAAACGTAGTTTGAGATATGTAATTACTAAAAATGACATATATTTTATATTTTATTTTTTGGTGTACCATTATTATTTATTGTCATTTATTTAAAGTTAATTTAGTGAATTATATCAATGTTTTAATAAAGTGCACTATTTATTTTGTTTATTTGTCCATTATTACTTCACTAATTACATATTAGAATTATTTTTAAAATTTGAATAATATGAACTAAGTATAATTATAATTAAATTGTTAATAATTACTTATAAAAAAGAAAATATGAGATATTAGTAATGACTAATATGCAAATCATACCAAAAAGAACTTAATATCATAAAAGTAATTTAAAGATTCATTCTCATAATAAAAAAATTGTGTTCTTAATTGTATAATGATATAATTAAATTAATTCTTTAATTAGTTAACCAAAATAATTAGGATGTTTAATTGTGTAAATTAAGTTTTTAAAGTAATTATATAAATTATGACATAATTAGAGGTTTAATTGTATAAATTAGGTTTATTATCATAATAAAAGAAATTATGTCATCACTAATAACCTTCAAAATTTGGTAAATTCCATCAAATCCTAATTAAAATTCCATTTTTATTAAATTTGGACATTTTCACTTTTCAAAAATTTTACTCTCTCCCTCCAACTTCTCATTTTATTCACTTAAGTCTTTGGTAATAATTTTTCCTTTATCTTTTTCATGTTCTTAGACCACATTAGTTTCATCTAGGTCCATAGTTCACAACTATATTTTGTTCTAAAATTATAGCTACCTCCTACAAATTTTTTATTTTATTCACTTGGGTCCTTGGTAATAATTTTTCCTTTATATTTTTCATGTTCTAAGACCACATTTACTTTCATCTAGGTCCATAGGTCACAAATATATTTTGTTCTAAAATTATAGCTACTCTTACAAACTTTTGACTTTATTCACTTACGTCCTTGGTAATAATTTTTATTTTATCTTTTTTCTTATTCTAAGACCACATTTAGTTTCATCTAGGTCCATAGGTGACAAATATATTTTTTTCTAAAATTATAGCTACTCCTACAAACTTTTAATTTTATTCACTTTAGTCCCTAATATGCATGCATAAGTCCAACATTGCTTCATGGCTCTGCTATACTCATAATTTCTGCACTTTCAATATACATTCACATATTATTTCTTTCATCATCCAGTAAGCATAGAGAGAGAAGCCCACGCATGCGCATAGTGCCAGAGATTGGAAACTAAGATCACAAGAGAGAAGCCCATCGTCCACTGTCCGTTGCTGCCCACCATCCATCATTGACCAGAGCATGCATGCAACCACTGTCGCTAACCAAGCAAGCATAGAGCACGAGAGAGAAGCCAAAAGAAGACACCACCGTGCACCTCCGTTTTAGGAAACCAAAACAGAGCACTCATCTTCTTCATCAATGGTGCACGAGAGAGAAGCAATGGAAATGAGAAGGGCAGTAAAGGGTATCCAATGAATTTTTGTGGCTAACGATGTTAGATTACCGCAGAAGAAAGGAGAATGGCGCTGTGAAGCTACCCATGTTACAGGGCATGAAACTAGGTTACAACCTAATATGGTTTGCTTGAACACCCTCCCATATATCTTGGATTCCCGTAGTTGGCTTCAACAGTAAACCATGGAAATTCAAACACAATGCAGAAACAAACAGGCACATAGTTACTTAAAGCATTTACTTCTTTAAAAAAGAACTAAGTTGAAAAGTTTTACC
Source organism: Biancaea sappan (assembly GCA_037074585.1). Taxonomy (NCBI): domain Eukaryota; kingdom Viridiplantae; phylum Streptophyta; class Magnoliopsida; order Fabales; family Fabaceae; genus Biancaea; species Biancaea sappan. The sequence goes on from CM073491.1 coordinate 1,921,114, forward strand.
TTCACTTTTTTTACTAAAGTATTTCACTACAAATATAACTTTGACAAAGTTGAGAAGTGTAATACCCATGAAAAATAAAATATAAATGCATATTTGCAAACTATGGTTACTATACTAGTATACGGTACTGTTCACCTATATAATACTATTTACGTATACGATAATGTTCACTTATACAATCGATGTGGTTTGATCATTAGAGAAAACTAGAAAAAAGTTCCTAGGAGAAAATGACGTTTTATGTGTGAAAATACCTTCAGGGACTAAAGTAAAAGGACTGAATTGAAAAGAAACTTAAAGGTTTAAGGTGAAAGGATAGTTTTTCCTTTAAGTTTCCAATAGTAATAAAAAAATTCAAAGCCGTCGTGTCTTTCCGCATTTTGCACAGTAAATTGCATTATTAGAAATGTCATTTTCATGAATAGTAAATTGAATATTTTATTAGCGCATAGTGTCAAATAGTATCCTTGACTTTTCCTATAAATAGGTACTTCCATTTCACTTCTAAACTCACACCTTCAACTTCTCTTCTTTTCTCCTTAAGTTTCTCTTACTCCAAGCTAGGCCTCTGAGATTTTGGGCTTTTCCTTTTCAGCTTAGCGGAATACTGAAATTCATCTGTGTACTCTTGTCCGTAATGACTTAGAAAAATGATATTCGTACGGAATCCAGGTGAGTGAAACGACCCCGTTTTAATAGAGTTTTAGCATTACTGGTGATAAAAAGTATGTCGTAGGACACTCCCAAGATTCATAGGGGAAATTGGATTCATAATGACGAATCTAATGAGATAATTAATCCAAAAGTATGGATAAGATGAAGCAAGTATCTCATGATAATGTGAAGTTTGAATCTTTTCAAAAAAAAAATTAATTGTTATCTTGATTTGTGTTTTATAAATCTATAATATAGTTATATAATATATCTGTTATATGGATGAATATTATATTGTACTTCTGATTATGATATGAAATGCTGTACTATTGATTGTGATTGAGCGGGACAGTACCCCTTCTCACGGCAAGGCAGAAAATCCGGTTGAAAGGGTGTCTTGACCAATGAGTATGGAGACAACGATTCCCTCAGTAGGGATACAGCCCAGATTGGTGATAAATCCGTGAGGCGCCCTAGCTAAGAGGATGAGGTTGTGCATCATGGTGGAAATATACAGAATTGGTGAGCTGGCCTGTGTGCGATCTCCGGAATATATTGCCATTGATGAATACTAGTAACGTTTGTTGAATTGGATGAATTTTTATCTTCTTGTATGTAATTTCTAACTATGTTTATTGGTCGAGTATGAGCCTTCAGATATACTTGCATGACTGGTAATGTATTTGAATTTTATTAACGCGAGGCCGATTCGCTCACGGAGTTTAAAAACTCACACTCTCTATAAAACCTTTTTATTCAGATCAGGTTGCCGATGAAGAATATCCGCTAGAAGAGTAGATCACTTTGGACCTTCCTGTTGTCGGGTAGGCCCCTCTTTTTGTTGTAGACTATGTTACTCTGTAATCGTCTAGGACATCTAGGTCAAGGGTTTGGCATTTGGCTTGTATGTCAGTATAATAATGTATTTTATATTGAGGATCTATTATTATGTGCAAATCATCTCTATGATTTTCAAATAAAAAAATTTGATATATTTTTTCGTATCTATTAAGGAATGATTATTGATAACATAGAGATAATAACTACATAATTTAACTCGTGGGTAGAATTTTTAAAAAGGCTTACAGTGATGAGAGATTCATCATTGTGCCGGTCATGTGCCCAGAAAACGGGTCGTGACAAAGTTGGTATCAGAGGAAAGGTTGTTAGGTCTCCTAGTGATTACAGAGCAAGGTAACCTTAGTGGGACCTCCTCTATCGTTGTGAACTCGGGCACAACTATAGAGAGACGGTCTACTGAAGGTCCTGTAGGATGTTTCCATTTCCTTTCCCTCCAAGACTTATCTCTTCTTAGGAATTATGTTCTCAGTTTTAGTTTTAGACAGATGTGGCTACACTTTTGAACTTAGTCAAGGAAATGTTATTACTTGTTTTGATTCCATTGATGGCGGATCAAATTTTATATGGTGGGTTTTATAAGCTGAATTCATGATTGATTTTGTGTAGCTAATTTTTTTTATCTTTCTTTATTATTATTTTAGAGTACCGTCCAATAAAAGAAACCACTTGCATTAAAAAAAACTGAATGATTACATTGCAAAAAAAAAAGTCCACTCATGCATGAGTAATCTAAAGGCGAGGTGGTCTTGGATTAGGAGGGTTGTATTGTATCATCACCCCTCTACCATTCCTTGGAGCAAAAGACAGAGCAATGTCGCGGAGGGTAGTGTAAATTCCATTCATACAATCAACACTTCTTTGCTGTTGATTGCAAAAGCACTGGGTGGACCAATAGAAGAACCTATCTATTCTCGAAGTCATTGTCGCGTTATTGCGTTTGGTTAACTTCTCCAGATCCTTTAACATCTTCTTGAGATTCTTCACCTCCTACTCTAAACAGGCGATTTTGTCCTCCGAGCTATGGCCTGTGCTAATCTCCTCGGCTTCCTCATTCTTTTTCATCTTCTTCTCCTTTTGATTATCTTGAGATCTCTCGAGAGGCCTTTTGCCCTTGTCCCTGCCTAAACTTAAGTTTAAGTCAAGTTCTTCTTCCTTAACCTCCACTGTGAGATCAATGTACTTCCTTGTGGCTATGATTTGGAAAATTTAGAAATTTTTCTAAGAGTATGAGGCGAAAGGAATGCTGGGAGATTTTAGGCTAAGAGATTATTACTCTTTGTGGTGTGGTAACTGAGAACGCTAAGAAGGTTTTTATAGAGAAAAATTAGGACTTAGAGACAAAGAAGATATCTCTTCACCGCACCCCTACACGATCAACCTATAGATTTCTACAAGCTGAAAGCCAGAAGTCTAGGATAGGCGTGCACACCAACAACGAATCGCATTAATGCCAAAACCACGAAAGTCAATATTCGGTGGATTTGCGGCCGATTTATACTTGGTTTTCCCATTTCTCCTATTGGCATTTTCCGAAATTCAAAGAAGTTGACAATGTAGCCATTAAAGATTGCCTTGGATGCTTTTATGATTAACTGAAATGTATTTCTCTGCTTTGTTGTGTTGTTTTTTAGAGCCTTTAGTTGAGTATGATATACATAACCGATTGAATCATGTTGTAATTACATATGATATGTATGCTATTCATACATAATGAGTGAAGGCTACGACCAAGGAGAATATGTGATGATCCTACATATACTCATAGAGAATGAAAAATCAAAATGACTTGGATAGAATGAAATGTGTAGAGGATAATACATTTCATGGTTACACATACTTACATATAATGCTCTCGTGGGTAAATGAAAGGCAATGATTTCCTTGTATCATGATAATGCTTACTGCATGCGACCGTAAGCAGTTAACTTTGTTTTAAAATATATATATATATATATATATATATATATATATATATATATATTATGTGTAAATCCAGAATAAAGACACCGATTAGAATATAAGATAAGGCTAATATGAGACTACCCGATCATAGAGTGATATCGTGATCTGAGATTACACTGTAAAACAAGTTTAGAGGGAGAAAATCTCAGATTGAAGAGCGTAGTCAGTCAAAATTTTGAGAAAGGTCAAGATTAGCCGAAAATTTTTTCAAGAAATCTTTGACTTATGTTAATTGCATTAAATTATATTTACTATTTATCTGCATGTCCGACATTAATTGCTGGCATTGCGACGTATGTGATCTGTAAACCTCCTAGCGAGCGACGTATAGGTTGTGGTGGCTTTAGCTCCAGGGGCTTCGGGTTGTCTATAAATCTTATACACCCATTACCTTACTCATTGTACCAAGCAAACCTACTTCTTTCATTACATACCTATTCCTCAATCTTCATTCCTTTCTCATTCGAAGTTATTTCTGAAATTCCTAGAGCAATGGCCGATAATAAGTCTTTCAACTTAAATTTTGAGACTGGCAACGTAGAGCTTGATTTAAATCTAAGTCTCGAAGATAACAAAGGGAAGAGACCTATAGACAGGTCACTAGAAATTAAGAAGAGAAAGAAGGATGTAATAGAGTTGGAGGAGGACAGCACTGCAACATCCTTAGAAAATAAGCTTGCGTTCCTAGAGCTTAAGATAGAGAGCCTGTAATACAAGACAGAGGACCAGAAGCGACTAATAAATCGTCTCTTTGAAAACCAAGAGAAACTGATAAACCGTCGTTTCGGGGAACTAGCTAATCGAGTTGATAGACATTCAATGTTTGCAACTCAAAATTTTCGTGACCAACAAGCAAGGTGTATTGACTGTATGAACGAAGTGACTTCTGCTCTTCACCAAATTTCTCAAGCGCTTCCTCCAGAAACCCTTTCTAGGCTACAACGATTAGCTTCCTCCTTAAGGTCTGAAGCACCTTCCTCTTCTAGACCCGGAGCACCTTCTATATTTCAAAAGTCTCCTCGTCCTTAATTTATTCTTTCTTTTGTTTGTACCTAAAGCTATATTTGGTCTAAGCTTCACGTGTTAAAATTATCTATTTTACAAATCAAGTTAAGCTTGTTGTCTATAACTTATGTACTAGAAATAAAATTTAAGTTAGTATTTAGATCTCCTATGTTGAAGTGATTTTTTAAAGAACTTGAGGAATGAGAAGATGTTGGACTTGTTATATTTCATACTTGATTATGGAAATTCTAAAGCAGAGTATGGTAATATCCTTTTGACTGAGCAGAGTTACTAAAATGATATTTCATTACACTTCTGAACTATGGAGAAGTGCAAAATAAGTATTTTATGAACCTATATATAGAGAACTATGGGTTTGCCCCAATCATTGAAGGGATACGACTCTATATGAGTCATTGAGGTGAGAAGAATTTCTATATATATTTATTTTATAATTATGCGTGAGGAGTATGTTATTTACTTAACACATTTTCTAGGATTGTTCTTCCTAGAGATTTATGTAATAATTTCATGTGATTTTTCCTTTTATATGACTCCTTCAACTGAGAGTATCGCCTTAAGGTAGAAGGATCGCCTTCGGGCAAGAGTATTACCTATGGTCAAAATGACGCCTTTAGGTAGGGTGCTTGTATTCGTAAAAGTTATAAGCTATGTGTGTGGTAACATGTGTTCTGATATTCAGTATGAACTGGAAAGACCACGTGCCACTTTTGAAGACGACATCTATTTAAGGTTTTACATGGATCTCTGATTAAATGGTTTAAGTTTGGTAAAGGTTATGGCGATGAGACACTTTATAGTACAAAAGGTTATGGAGAAGATCAAACTGATGAAGAAGAGATTACTTGCTGTTTAGAAAAGGAAAAAGTTCTATGCAAATCATTGATAAAGTGGTCTAGAGTTCACAGTCGATAGTATAGTGTTCTTGTAAATCTTACCAAGGGTGTGAAGAGGTTTGGGAAGAAATAGATGCAAAGGATGAGATATAGATGAAGTAATCACACTTATTTCAGTCTTGAGATGAGTTTTGAATTCGGGGGACCGAATTCTCTTAAGGGGGTGATAATGTAATACCCATGAAAAATAAAATATAAATGCGTATTTGCAAACTATGGTTACTATACTAGTATACGGTACTGTTCACCTATATAATACTATTTACGTATACGATATTGTTCACTTATACAATCAAAATGTCAAGTACTAGATGTGGTTTGATCATTAGAGAAAACTAGAAAGAAGTTCGTAGGAGAAAATGACGTTTTATGTGTGAAAATACCTTCAGGGACTAAAGTGAAAGGACTGAATTGAAAAAAAACTTAAAGGTTTAAGGTGAAAGGATAGTTTTTCCTTTAAGGTGAAAAAAATTGCATTATTAGAAATGTCATTTTCATAAATAGTAAATTGAATATTTTATTAGCGCATAGTATCAAATAGTACCCTTGACTTTTCCTATAAATAGGTCCTTCCATTTCACTTCTAAACTCACATCTTCAACTTCTCTTCTTTTCTCCTTAAGTTTCTCTTACTCCAAGCTAGGCCTCTGAGATTTTGGGCCTTTCCTTTTCAGCTTAGCGGAATACTGAAATTCATCTGTGTACTCTTGTCCGTAACGACTTAGAGAAATAATACTCGTACGGAATCCAGGTGAGTGAAACGATCCCGTTTTAATAGAGTTTTAGCATTACTGGTGATAAAAAAGTATATCGTAGGACACTCCCAAGATTCATAGGAGGAAATTGGATTCAGAATGACGAATCTAATGAGATAATTAATCCAAAAGTATGGATAAGATGAAGCAAGTATCTCATGATGATGTGAAGTTTGAATCTTTTCAAAAAAAAAATTAATTGTTATCTTGATTTGTGTTTTATAAATCTATAATATAGTTATATAATATATCTGTTATATGGATGAATATTATATTGTACTTCTGATTATGATATGAAATGCTGTACTATTGATTGTGATTGAGCGGGACAGTACCCCCTCTCACGGCAAGGCGGAAAACCCGGTTGAAAGGGTGTCTTGACCAATGAGTGTGGAGACAACAATTCCCTCAGTAGGGATACAGCCCGGATTGGTGATAAATCTATGAGGCGCCCTAGCTAAGAGGATGAGGTTGTGCGTCATGGCGGAAATATACAGAATTGGTGAGCTGGCCTGTGTGCGATCTCCGAATATATTGCCATTGATGAGTACTAGTAACGTTTGTTGAATTGGATGAATTTTTATCTTCTTGTATGTAATTTCTAACTATGTTTATTGGTCGAGTATGAGCCTTCGGATATATTTGCATGACTAGTAATGTATTTGAATTTTATTAACGCGAGGCCGATTCGCTCACGGAGTTTAAAAACTCACACTCTCTATAAAACCTTTTTATTCAGATCAGGTTGCCGATGAAGAATATCCGCTAGAAGAGTAGATCACTTTGGACCTTCCTGTTGTCGGGTAGGCCCCTCTTTTTGTTGTAGACTATGTTACTCTGTAATCGTCTAGGACATCTAGGTCAGAGGTTTGACATTTGGCTTGTATGTCAGTATAATAATGTATTTTATATTGAGGATCTATTATTATGTGCAAATCATCTCTATGATTTTCAAATAAAAAAATTTGATATATTTTTTCGTATCTATTAAGGAATGATTATTGATAACATAGAGATAATAACTACATAATTTAACTCGTGGGTAGAATTTTTAAAAAGGCTTACAGTGATGAGAAATTCATCATTGTACCGGTCATGTGCCCAGAAAACGGGTCGTGACAAGAAGTTTTTGTTCAGAATCATTAACCTGTCCGACAAGATACTGTTGTAGAAAAAGCTTTGTTGAAAACATTTTTTTTCAAAAAAAAAAAAATCAAATACCTAATTCAACTCTTCTTCTTAGATATATTACTCGACTATAATTAACAAAGCTCTAAGAGAACCTCATATGAGAGAGGAAAGAGAGCAAACTTAGCTCAAGGATGACAAGAGACAAATTCCATAGAGAACCATACATACATACATATACATATATATATATATATATATATATATATATAGTATATACATGCAAGCCGACAAGCCATCCTTGGCTCAAACCTACTCTCTCCCTCTTCATGGAAGCCTCTCTGAGCCAATATTGCAATATATGTTTTTGACCCTCAATATTCAATTAATATTGTAGTCTATTTATAAGCAAAAATTAAAGGTCATTGCATAAAAGTGGAATAATATTGTTCCAAGCTATATAAGAATTTATGTTTCTTATCTAAAACGGCCCTTTCTTTCGTTTATTTGGAATCCATTATATATTCATCATGATTTTTCAACCCATGGTTGTTGAGTGACTTGAATACCCGGGCCCTATGGTATCGAGCAATTCGCGACTTATTTTATAGTCTGAGACAGATTTGTATTTTAATATATATGTTTATATTTGGTTACCATGTACTGATTTGAACATTTTATCAGAAGAAATATAAGATTTTTTTCTATATGTAGACGTAAGTTACACTGGCCAAACCACATTAAATCCATGTGTTTTTCTTCATTTTTCTTGCATTATATCTTCTTTGTTTTTGTGCATTTGTGCTCTAACAGTGGCTTATAATTAGCTGCTGAGCTGCGAAATTCTATAACATATATAATAATTAAGAACAAGCAAGAGTTGATTGAGCCAATTTTTTTGTTTCCTATAAATGTTATGGGAATATATATTATGATTCGTTAATTAATTTGTAACCCCTTGTTTCTGGATATATGAGTATGACATATTGTCGATCAATAAGAATTTGTTCTTACAAATATAGATGATAAGATTTTGATGTATTGTTCTTATAAATAGACATGATGATGAGAATAGAATATTTGCTTTTTCAAAAATTTTTTATTAACAATTTTAAAATATATTTAATCGTAAAAGGCCAACATTTTGATTGATTAAGCCCTCACATGATGATATCGTACATATATATATATATACATATTATGCATAAATTGATGAGTTTGTTATGACTCCATTATCCTTAATCTTGAATTCTCACTTCTTGAAGTGATCAATAGACCTGTCCCTCTCTCTCCTTTGAGAATTCATCTTGCAGTTCAACTTATAGAGTAGTCTCTCTTTTGAATATAATTATTATTTCAAAGAAACAAAAGTGTAAAAACTTTAAATCAAGTGACATTTTTTTTTAGACATAAGTTCTTGAAAATTTTGATGGTGGTTTAAAATCCTTGTGCTGGTTTAATTTGGATTTTTTGGAGGAAAACCTAATTAATAAATCAACTTTTAATTTAGTTTTGAACAATTTAGGAGCTGCTAATTGTTGGATTTTGCATATAGACTACCATAAATTATATTTATCTATATGTATTATCCAAATTTAATAATAAGTTAATTATAAGTTCTTTTATAAATTAAACTATCTTTTTTAAAATTAAAAATGAGCCTTGTGTGAGCTGACTAATGATGGAAATGTCAGGCTATTAGGATTTCACAAGAAGGGGTCCCTACTCTCTACCTATATATGTGGTGTAACAATGTTATTGAAAAAAAACTCTCTGAAAACATATTAGACAAAGAGAACAATTTTACTCTCTTTAGTTATTTTGTTTTCTTTTCTTCTATTTTATTTATATATGATCATCAATTATGGTCATGAGTCTACTGTTGCAGCCCCAGGTACACATCCTTAATTTATTCTTCTACTTACATGTTAATTAATATGATATGATCTTATATCTACAATCAATCAAGTTCATTGATTTAATTCATTTAAATCCATCACTAAATTCACTTACATATCGCAATCAAGGCCTTTAAGATTACGAAAAATTAAGCATACTTCAATAATTTCAAAATCAAGGGCTTTAAGATTACTGAAAACTAAGTATAATTTATAAAATTGATTCAAATTTAATTTTTACATTATCTATGCGAACTTTTTTTTCCCCTTTTGGATAAGACCTCTATCACGATGCATCACTGTTTAATCCAGCCTGAACCTTTGGTTCTTTGAAATCAGTTGACAAGACTTAAACCTTTGAAATCAGTTGACAAGACTTAAACCATGAGTTGAACTCATCGTAAAAGATTAATTTATTGGGTGAAACCATCTTACAATTTAAATACTATTTTATATCTTTTGATTTGGTTAATGTGAGACTAATAAAACAAAGATAAACCTGAGTGGATACGCTATACTTCTCTGATGACACTGGGATTATATATAATTAAGTACTCGTTACAAGACCAAACTTACAGTAGGCTTTTTACATTTATTGGTAATTAAAGTTTTATAAATAATTAAGGTTATCAATCATTCCAACTTTTTGATCCTGCTTTTCCAACAAAGTTTATTTTTAGCTTAAATTAATGTTGATGCATAAATCACTACGTTTTCAATTTGGGATAGAATCATGACTGTGCATGTGTTAACTTTAACAGAGATATAATAATTAATATCGTTGAAGTTATTGCTTTAAATTTATCTTGAACTCCACTTTTGGAGGATACAAGTTGTCAAACAATTTGCCTCGCAAATTGCCTGAAAAGTGAAACTTTAATGTATTATTATATGTAGTGCTATCTCAAGTATGTGAATAATTTCGCATTTGACGTAACTAGCTAGATTACAAATGTTGATTGAAAACTCTGATTACCTTCCTATAATTATATGTAGTGCTATCTCAAGTATGTGAATGATTTCGCATTTGACGTAACTAGCTAGATTACAAAAGTTGATTGAAAACTCTGATTACCTTCCTATAATTAACTCAGCTTAGCTTTACATCACCTTTATAGTCTGTGATCACTAACATCTAAACGAAATTTATTTTTTAAAATTAATTTTTTGATAACAATTTTAATTTTTTTAAAATTAATTTTTTGATAACAATTTTAAACATAAATTACGTTTATGTAAAATCAATTCTATTTAAACTTAAGTTTATCTAACAAGTTTTCAAACATCATTTGCAAACATCATCACAGATTATAAAGGTGATGTCAAGCTAAGATAAGTTAATTATAGGAAGGTAATCAGAGTTTTCAATCAACTTCTGGAATCTAGCTAGTTACGTTCAAATGCGAAATTATACACACACGCACTACATATAATAATATTAAAATTTATGAATGTTGTAATGAAATGAATTTATTTATCTCCAAATTAGTTTTAAGTATTTTTTAATAATCATTTAAAGATTACTCTTGGAGTCAAGAAAAATAAGATCAACAACTCACATAAAAAATAATACAAGTAAAAATTAAATTTAAATTTAAATAGAAATACATGGTCTAAATAAAGTATAGATAATTATCAATTATTCTGCATATGTTCCACAAGTTGATTATGAATAGCATCTCGAACATGATCCATTTTTGATGAAGATGTTAGGTCTACGGTTCACAAGGAATCTGAATCAATATGGTCAGCATTCTCTTCTTGAAGCACATTTTCATTTCTAAATGGGTGAATTTAATATCTGTACGTGTTTCAAGCTTAAATTTAGGCATACGTTCAAAAGTACAAACCTACTCTTCCATACTCTAAAAATTCTTTCAATAGTAGTCCTCAAACTTGAATGGTAATAATTAAATACGTTATTTTTGCTCTCAAATTTAAATGAATGTCTAAAATCAGACAAGTGATAATACTCACACTTGTATAGACCAATATATCCAACTGATGTTGGATAGGTAGCATCGACCAAATAATATTTATTTAGAAAAATAATAAAATAATTATTAAACAAAGCCTAATCTAAAAGTGCAATCAATTTACAGTTATAATAAATAATATACCTAGAAGTGGGTGTGGAAAATTCATCTCAAGAGTTGTCAAAACATGTTAGAAAATACGAGCATCATGGGCAGTGTCTTCCCATCTTGGCAAAGCAAAGGTGAAACAGATATTCCAATCACATGCAGTCATTATGTTTTGTGTTGGAACTCCTTTGCTTCTGATAAATTTTGGTTGTTCACTAGTGCTAACTATACATTGAATATGGGTTTCATTAATAGCTCCAATAGTGGCACCAAAGGCGTAAGCACTATGTGAGCAACATGTCTCTGCCGTGACACTCATTGCATCTGTTATCCTATTGGCAGTAGGTAGTTTAGCTTTGTCTCTTTGTTCATTAGAGCTAGCCCTCTTCCTCTCATCCCCATTCTTCTAGCTTATGGTGCCTTGAGAGGCATTTAAGTTAATATTTCTCATCTCATTGGTTGCTCCACCATTGAGATCTTCCTACTATCCCCCTGAACCTTCCTCCAAGTCCACAACAATATTGTCTAAAGATGGGTGACACCCATCATCATCGTTATTGTACAATCCAGTAGGCAGTACCCCTGATCAGTGGCGGAGCTAGGACCCCTGACTCAGGAAGAACAATTTATTTAAAAATAAATAAATTAAATAATTGAGGTGGCCGGTAATACCATGGCCAGACAACGCCAGTAGTTAGATGGCAAAGCTCTCATTCGGTACTCACTCAATTTACTTACCTCTCAGTTTTCTTGTTCTATTTTTTTTCTCTCCATTCGTCTCTTTTGCCCTTCATCTTCTTTCTCTGTAATTTTTTATTATTACAAAAGTTTTCCCCCACCATAGACCTCTACTTCGTCAGCTCGCTAAAAGGACGAAGGTAACCAAGAGAGCGAGAGACAAAGCTTCAAAAAGATGGAGTCTCTCTCTCTTGCTGCTACAAATTCTTTTTTTTTCTTTTCTTGATGGATCACGACAAGATGGAGAGGTAGTGGATACATGTGATTGTCTGCCACTAATATATTATTTGGTTGAAATGTTAGAATATCTTTTCCAAACTTTTTTATCCTTCAATAAGGTCCATAGTCCAATGAAAAAAATTCTACTTATATCCCAAAAATTCTACCACTAATTAAATTTTTCAATAAATTTAGTTGATGAGAGGGGTCATGGGGATCAATAGGAATGAAATGGGGATTCAAAAATAAAAACAATGGGGGGCAAAATTATAAAAAAAAAATTTTACATACAAATATTTGAAATTCCCCCTCACTCCAACGTGGCTCCGCCACTGCCCCTGATGATGGTGCCCAAACATACTGCTCAGTGGCTACCACATCCTTAAACAATGAGGTTAGCTCATGGGCAAATGGAAAGCCCTTGTGCTTAAACTTGCCATACTGAGGATTTTCTTATATATTTAGAACTTGTCATCAAAACACAATGAACTAGGAAAAAATCTATAACTTATAATTTTTAATTTGACACGTACCAATTGTTTTTTATCCCACTACTCGTCAGGGGCATCAACGATATTCTTGACATTGTCTCAGCCTAATCTAGTTTCATGCACAAACAATTTATGTCATGCTTGCCACTCTTTTCTTAAACTATCTCATTTGTTTTTCAATTGGGATTTACTATAATTCCTTCCACTTTGGTTGTTGTACTTAGTTAGAACAACTTTTGACCTCCTTTTGGTAAGACTAGTTTTATTACGCTCTCCTTTGAACACTTGTTCTATGCAAGCTCGAATAAACAATTCAGTTATTTTTATATCTCAATTAGCCTTTACCTTATTACTTGAAGTATGATCTATAGTGACTTGCCTATTTTAGGAACTCATTTCTGGTAACCACACAAACAAGCATAGGAGTGAATTATTAAACTAATGATACCAAATAAAAAATAACTAACTTAAAGTATCACTCACTAATTAAAAATACTTAACATAAAGTATCACTAACTAATTAACTTAAATTACACTAGCTAATAAGTTATCCCATCACCTAAAAAAAAAAAAAACTCAAACTTCACTAACTAATTAGTTGTCCATCACTTAACTTAAAATATTGAGACTAATAATACCAAAGTATATGGTGATTAATAACTAATAAAATTAATTAGTTCAGAATATTGCATCATTATTAATTAGGTAATGAATAACTAATAAAATTAATTAGTTGTTAATCATCTAATTAAAGTAATTAATTTTATGTATTTTTAATTAATCACCTAATTAATAATTAATTAGGTAATTAATAACTAATTATATACTCTGTTAAAGCATGGACCGAATTGATATTAACTAATTAGTTATTAACTAAATATATATTATTCAAAGTTGTTAACTAATTATATATTAACTAAAATTATTAACTAATTATTGACATAAATCATGGACAGTGCCATATAATGAACCATGAACCACGATGAATGAAGCATGACTAGTATCGTGAATGAAGCTACAGTGCACGGCGAAACATAAAAGCATGACAAACCCCATGGAGGAGAACAGAAATGGCCTTAGAACAGATAGAAGAGACACCGAACAGGTGCGTCTCGCCATTCCCGGCACCGAACGCACCTCTCTAGCGACGATCACCCCTCTACAACGTGGAACACAGATGGTGAAAAGAAAACAGAACAAAGGAGAAGACAGCAAGTTGAATGGTGATAAACACAACACACAAAATGCCACGAATGTTAAATGGTGATGGACAGAAGAGAAAAGGAAAGCATACTAGAGGAGAAGACACAGACGCTTCGATGAACACGGCACACAAAATGCCACTTCGTTGCAGTCACTAGCTTAGAAATTTGAGAACTTAAACGGACAGCAAAAAAGGATGGTTGTTAAGTTTCTGAATTAAACTTGAGAGTGAAAAGGATGAAGTAGCTAGAATTAAAAGTCGAGAGGGTAGTTGAGGAAAAGTGATCTGAGGAGAGTTAAAGACAAAATTGATTTTATGAAAAAACGCAACTCCTTAACGTATCTTCTCCTTTTATGTTTGGAGGTAAAAATTGATTCTTTCACCCATGCAAAACGCCTAACCATATGTATTTTTATTTTAGTATTTCACGAGTTTAATGACTTCAACGTTCATTTAATGCTCCTTACCACCCATCCAAACAAGCACTAAATAAATGTTTTTCATTTTGAGTTCAAGCAAAGCCAATTTGTATGTGTAGCGTGCGTGAGTGAGAGAAAAAAAAGCATCATTTTTATTGTATAATAAATATATAGTCAAAGTTAGTACAAAAGTCATAATAAATATGTAATTAATATTTTCTTTAATTTTTTATTAATCTTGACTGCTACTTCTTCCTCATTATTTCCTGTACAAACTGAATCTAGCTAGAATCGTAGTATATGTACAACAGAAACACAAATACATTTTAAGGAGGCAAATTGCTTTTTTCATATTAGTTGTTGAAGTGATTTGACATTTATTGATTAAAGAAAATATGAATAACTTTATATCTTTATAATCTAACCTAACTTAAATTAAATTAGTTAAAAATTAATAAATATTTAAATAATAGTTTTAACCTAAAAATATTGCTCTCCAACCTCCATATATGAATGGAGATCAACAAATATAATCATATGCCCACACATGTACACACAATGTTGTAAAATTTAAACATAACATAACTTGAATCATATTATAATAAAACACTATGTAAGAGAGACAAATTGTCAAATTTACACTGGATTGACTCGATGGTGTGAGTGCATGCATGAGCTCACATTTTCCTTAATTTTTTATAAACTTATCATGTATATATATATATAAAATCTCATCCCTTCATGTTTTACTTGATGGAAAACTAAATCTTGCTCTTTTGAAATTGACAAGCTTTACAACAAAACACACAAATTCACGGCGGGCATAAATATATGTACATGTACCTTTTTCCTTTATGGCTATCAAATAGCAGTCCTCAGAGCCTCACAGGAGAAGAAGAGAGGCAAACGGAGCCAAGAACGTACTTGCCGTCTCTCTCTACATGTAAATATATATATATATATATACATAGAGAGAGAGAGAGAGAGAGAGAGAGAGAGATGAATGGCGACGGCAAGTCATTCTTGGCTGCATTTCACTCCCTACCTCTTCTTGTAAGGACTAAGAACTTCATATAGACAATTAATGGCTGAACGATTCATATATATATATATATTGTGGTGTATATATATATATAGACAGACAGAGTTATGAATATAGACAGAGAGAGAGGGGCATTGGAGGGTTGTTTATATAGGCAGAAATGGATGAGTTTGCATGCAAGTGGAGGATACCCTTCGAATCTTTTCATAATTAATTAAACACCAAAATGATTCTTCTCCTTTTGGTATCACAAAGATACATAAAGGCCGCAATTGTTGACCTTTAATTAAAATTTTCCATTTCTGGGAATTCAGATGCTACTTGCACCTCCAAATAAATAATTCATTTCTGTGCAGAAGTTATTTCATTCTGTATTTGCACTTCAAATACAATTGTTAATTAAAACTATGGTTAAGGGAACTAGATTGATGAGTTCAATAAAAAATTTGGTGAACTAGTTATATCTTTAGTTTAGTTTAAATTTGAGAATTGATAAGTGTTTAAAGTTTAAACTGATAAAAAATTAGTTTGACCGATATCGAATCGATAAAATCAGGTGTTTCAACTGGTTCATTCAATCGATTCTTTTTTTTTTTCTAAATTTTTGAATTTTTTGAAGTTTTTTGAATTTTTACTGAATATTATTATGTATTTTTAAAAAATCTTTAAAAATGTAAGCTATTAAGATAAGATCTAGGATTGATATAAATATATATCAGTAACATGTCTTGAATATTTTAATATTTTACTATTATCTATTATATATTTTAATATATAAATATCTGTAATTTATATATTAATTATATATTTTAATATTTTAATATATTTTAAGTACTACCATTTCGACTATTATCTAAGTATTAACCCTTGAATCGCTATTTCGATCGATTTAATTATTGATCCAATATTTTGAATCGTTGACAAAAATAACAAATAGAGAATAAGAGAAACTTGTAATTCAAGCCCAAAGGCGCCACTTGGTTACATTCGCTTAGACCAAAAAATATCGACCAATACCTTTAAATATAATATTGATTTCCTTTATTAATAAAAAAATGCAACTTGTTAGAGTTTGCAATTTGAAATTGTATTTTGATGTTATTTATTTTGCGTTGGGAACAATAAATTTTATTTATTCAAATTTTTTATCAAATTTACGATGGTGCTCATACTTATTAATATATATTTACTTCATATATATATTAATGTTGAAACCAAATAGTATTAAGTATTATCAAAAACATTTTGTTTAGATGTTTCTTGTTTTCAATGATTGACTATTGTGTATATGGTCAAATACATATTTAGAAATTTAAAAATTAGATTTGACTATAATATATTAGTCAAATATATATTTAATACTTGTTATATTATATATAAGTAACATATAAATTGATATTTTGGTTAAAAAAAAGGCAACAGTAGTAAAAAAAAAATGCATAGAGCATCATCATTTTGATGATAAGCTTTTCAAACAAGAATGTCAAAAAAACCCGTAGTATCAAAAGAAAAAAAAAAGTCATAGAGCATTTAAGATTTCCATTTTGCATGCAACAAATGAAAAAAGAAATTAAAGAAAAAAAAACTTTGATTTGATGTTATTTATTTTGTGTTGGAAACAATAAATTTAATTTATTCAAATTTTTTATCAAATTTACGATGGTGCTCATACTTATTAATATATATTTACTTCATATATATATCAATGTTGAAACCAAATAGTATTAAGTATTATCAAAAACATTTTGTTTAGATGTTTCTTGTTTTCAATGATTGACTATTGTGTGTTGGTCAAATACATATTTAGAAATTTAAAAATTAGATTTGACTATTATATATTAGTCAAATATATATTTAATACTTGTTATATTATATATAAGTAACATATAAATTGATATTTTGGTTAAAAAAAAGTCAACAGTAGTAAAAAAAATGCATAGAGCATTATCATTTTGATGGTAAGCTTTTCAAATAAGAATATCAAAAAAAACCCGTAGCATCAAAAGAAAAAAAAAGTCGTAGAGCATTGAAGATTTCCATCTTGCATGCAACAAATGAAAAAAGAAATTAAAGAAAAAAACTTTGATTTGTTGTTATTTATTTTGTGTTGGGAACAATAAATTTAATTTATTCAAATTTTTTATCAAATTTACGATGGTGCTCATACTTATTAATATATATTTACTTCATATATATATATATATATATATATATATATATATATATTAATGTTGAAACCAAATAGTATTAAGTATTATCAAAAACATTTTGTTTAGATGTTTCTTGTTTTCAATGATTGACTATTGTGTACTGGTCAAATACATATTTAGAAATTTAAAAATTAGATTTGACTATTATATATTAGTCAAATATATATTTAATACTTGTTATATTATATATAAGTAATATATAAATTGATATTTTGGTTAAAAAAAAGGCAACAGTAGTAAAAAAAATGCATAGAGCATTATCATTTTGATGGTAAGCTTTTCAAACAAGAATGTCAAAAAAACCCGTGGCATCAAAAGAAAAAAGAAAGTCGTAGAGCATTTAAGATTTCCATCTTGCATGCAACAAATGAAAAAAGAAATTAAAGAAAAAAACTTTGATTTGTTGTTATTTATTTTGTGTTGGGAACAATAAATTTAATTTATTCAAATTTTTTATCAAATTTACGATGGTGCTCATACTTATTAATATATATTTACTTCATATATATATATATATATATATTAATGTTGAAACCAAATAGTATTAAGTATTATCAAAAACATTTTGTTTAGATGTTTCTTGTTTTCAATGATTGACTATTGTGTACTGGTCAAATACATATTTAGAAATTTAAAAATTAGATTTGACTATTATATATTAGTCAAATATGTATTTAATACTTGTTATATTATATATAAGTAACATATAAATTGATATTTTGGTTTTAAAAAAGGCAACAGTAGTAAAAAAATGCATAGATCATTATCATTTTGATGACAAGCTTTTCAAACAAGAATGTCAAAAAAACCCGTAGCATCAAAAGAAAAAAAAAAGTCGTAGAGCATTTAAGATTTCCATCTTGCATGCAACAAATGAAAAAAGAAATTAAAGAAAAAGACTCATTTAAATTAAAAATTCATGATTAACAAAGGTTCCAAATAGTGTTAACTTTGTCTTTGCATATGATAATATATAATCCCTTTGCATATAATGTCATATTATTGTGGTAAGATATTATAAACAAAAAATTATTCAAATTTAAATAATTAAACTTTAAATTAAGATTGTTTATTAAATGTGCTGGCCCACTCACTCACTCATTGACAATATTCGTCATGGACCGTATTATTTGACAATCCTACATTTAATAGTAGACCACGTAAGGCTACGATCCTGCTCAAGTCATATACATACAAGGACGGATCCACATGGTAAGGTAATTGCCCACAAGAAATTTTTTTTTATAATTAATATATATGATAAATTTTTTTACTCCCACAAAATTTTAGATGTTGTCTCTACATAATAAATTATGATCACTAATCTTATTAAGAGTACTTCACTTAAGAAGATTTTTTTAAAATTGAATTTAAATATTAGTTGTACCATATTACGGTACCACCAAATAAATTTATATGTTGTGTATTTTATATTATTTTTTATTGCTTATGCCTATTTATAATATTTTTTAGTAAAAATATTTATAGACTATTTCTTGCTCTCACTCATTGAAATTTCTAGATATGTCCATATATATATATATATGACAAAAAATGTATTTTGCCCTCGTAAACTTTTTTCAACGTATAGAAAGCTCTCATAAATTATAAAACTCAACAAAGAACTTCTATAAATTTTTCTATTTTGTGCAAAAAAAAAATTTCTTCTATTTAATTGACCGTTAGTTTGTAAACAGTCAACAATGACTAGAATTTTTTCAATGTCAAGTCATCTCTCTAGGTTTGGACCCTTTAGATTATATGAAATTTTCTTGTCTAATCAAAGTAGAAAAAGGATAAGGGGAGGTCTCCACTCCTCATAATTTTTCTAGCAAGTCCCTCCTAAAAAGAAAATTGACCAGCACTCATTTTAATACGTGCTGGTGAGCAGGAGGGGTCGACTTCTTGAGAGGTGGATCTCTCTGTATCACTGCCCATCAAAGTATAGAGCATACTTCAATTGACTAAGTTAAAAAATCAAAGTATAGAATATACGTGAACAAAGAGAGATGACGTGACATTCAAAAATTTTTAATCAAAATTGACTGTTAGTTAAATTAATGGTCAATTAGATGAAAAAACTTTTTTGTCCAAAATAAAAGGTTTAATAGGAGTTGTTTGTTAGTTTTATAATTTATAAGAATTTTTTGCATAATAAAAAAAGTTTAAGGGACTATTTTTTCCCAAACATATATATATATATATATATATAAAAGAATAGAATTATAGAGCATACTTCAATTGACTAAGTCAGAAATTCACCGAATGCGGACAGGAAGCTTATGGGGACAGGAAGGACATTTTCCTTTTAGAGTCTGCTTCGAATATATTGCACGTGGAAACAGTTGGCTTTATAATGTTATATCAATATGAATCCTATAAATAAAGCGACATTGTTTGAAATATTTACTTTATTTATTCATACGACTCTTGGGCGGTCGAAAGGACATAATTAAATTTAATTATTATCGATGGATATGGTTAACATTGACGAATTAAAAGAAGTCAATTGCATGAAACTTGTGGAAATTGATTAACTCGATTATTAAATATTTATATTGGATCTAAATTGAACTGAAATAGACTAATTAAAATCATATAATGTTTAAATTTTATATGTTAATTAAAAATATCTAAGTTCATGTTCAGTAGTTCAACATTACAAAATTTACTTTAAGACCTTTAATAGAGATCGAACATTGAGTGTATAAATAGGCACGGAACCCTTGAATAAATTTAATGTAAAACTATATATTAAAACTTGTATATGAGGTGGCAAGAATCAAATCTTTGATATTAAATTCAGTTCAATAATAGATATAGTTTGCTTCGGTATTTAGTCAGAGTCAAACCCTGCACATTGAACTCATTTCAATTTAAATACTGCACAACACAACCCCAAAGATAGGGAGTTGATCCTCAGCTTAGTGATAGAATACTCGGCTTTTTACAATTGTTAGATCAACGTGGGGATCAAACCTTTCTAGGTGAGTTTCACACTGATCCAACAATTGCGAAGCGCTAGGTAAAAGATTCTGATTCAAATAAGATCCATTTAGTTAAGTTTAACAAAATTATTTTCTTGAAAATATTTCTTAAAATAAATTCAAATTTAAAAACACCAAAAAGATATTTTTAGTGTTTTAAGAAATATATTTTTGAAAATAAAAAATTAAAAATAAAAAAAATATTTTTACAAACCAAACAAATCCTAACAATAACAAAATGGCCTGTGTCCCACCCGTAAATGGGCAACCAGGCAGGATTGGGTTTAAGAAATTAGGTTTATTTTCCCATAGGCCAAACAAATGGGCCTTGCTGTCCAGCCCATTTTTCCTTTTATAGTTAATGTTTTTTATTTAAAAAATTTTTTATTAGAAGAAAGCTCTAAAAGTTTGAAAGGACACTATAAGAGCAGTACATAACATGATAACAAAACATGTAGAGAGAGTCACAACTGTTAATACTATTAATATATTAGATAATGAAAAATTAAAAAAAAATTCAAAACATAATAATTGAAGTTGGTAATAAAAATTTATAACCAATCAAATTAAATTTTTTTAAAAATGTATTATAACTTAAGTCTGTTGTTAAACGGGTTAGCTTGTGCCCAACTCATTTAAGACAAGCGCGTAACGGTTTGAATTTGACAGTGCTAGAAAAACCTCTCAACAAAAAAGCGGGGAAAAAAAAAGATGGATTATTAGAAAAACCCTACTTATATTGACATCATTAATTACAAGTAGCAGTATTGTACACGCAATACAAAGACACCCTCCATGGCATTATTGCCCCATAAAGTTGAAACCTTATTGAGCAATGCTAACGTACAACCGAAACTACCCTCAATTCATGCTACATGGGAAGTCCACGTATCCACCTGACTATCTTCTGCGGACCTGCTTGGTAAAATGGAGGTCGCAGATGCCATGTCATCACATCAAGCAATGTCCTCAAAATATATACAGAGTGAGACTAAGATGTAGACATATGTATTTTTCAGACAAGAATTTTCTCAATTCAACTAGCATGCAAATCTCCCAATATTTATTTGCAACCTAAGAAGCACGGATACTTCACGAATAAATAATAGGGAGTAGGTATAATTTGAGATGTCATGTTGTGTCTAATATAATTATTGAACACAACACGTTTCTAATTATGAAGTATGGGTGCCTCATAGACGTCTATGGCTTGCGCCAGAGTCAGCAAAACCTATTCAGTGATGATCTCTGATAAGCCTCCTCCTCCAAAACCAGGACCTAAATGTCCATGCTTGCCACAGCATTCCTTCATGTAGCTCTTGCAACATGCACCATTCTCTCTCTTGTCCAGACTAATACAACAATGCACAAACTCTGTGGACTCCTTTGAAGAGCAATTACTTGTGCAACAAGCACCGACTTCTCTCTCATTTGAACGCACACAAGCACACACAACAGGGGAGCTTTTGCATTTTTCCGAACAGCCTTCACAACAGGACCCTTTTTCTTTCTCTTCCAGACTAACACCACCGTGCATTGAGGCTGATTCAACACGCTCACTGTCAATGTCAACACATACGTGATCTTCTCGGTGCTTAGTATCAAAATGAGGCTCTGGATTTTGAAATTGAATATCGAGATTTCTAGTATTTTCCCAACTAGGGAGCAAGTGGCAATGTTTCCTACTAGGTCGCAGGCAAGGAGAAGAACTTGGTGATGGTCTACCACGAATTCCCATGTCACAATTTCTGTTGTGGCAGTGTATTGTTTCCTGGGACTTAGTATGTTCCAAACAATTACCCCCTCTATTTATTGTATCTGCACAATTTCCTTCTGCAGTCAGAACCAAATCGTGAGAACCAGAACAACCCAGGTTTTTCATATCATACAAATGGAATCCATCTTGACTCTTGTCACATCTCCCATGATGACAGTGCTTTGATTCACCGAATTCATCGTTGCCTTTACCAAGAGCGTGGCTCTTTGAGCCACTGGTCGGGGAGGCACATTTATGATGCTGAGACTTCTTTTTCTTCTTCTCCAAGCAACAATGGTGATGGCTATGATGCTGATCTTCATTTTCATGGTGATGATGATGATGAGACAACTTGCCTTTAGTGGCATTACATCCATTTTTATGGACGTGCGATTGTGTGGAAGATCTACAACATAGTCCTTTATGCTTGTGTCCTTGCAAAAGTAGCATGCTATTTAAGATGACTAACAAGCATGTTCCAACATCAGCAAGAACTGCTGCCCAAACAAGTGGATGACCAGCTAAACCCAAGCCAATAATCGCAGCTTTAGTAATGACTGACAAGATAATATTTTCTATTACTTTCCTGTGAGATTTTCTAGCCAGCTTGATGGCTTGCGGTATCTTCCTAAGGTCATTTGACATAAGAATTATATTGCCCGTCTCACTTGCTAGTGCAGAACCTGAAATACCCATTGAGATACCAATATCAGCAGCAGCTAAAGAAGGTGCATCATTTACACCGTCTCCAACCATTGCTGTTGGTCCTTCCTTCTTGAATTCTGTGATGATTTTTACTTTGTCTTCAGGTAAAAGTTCCGCATGAACTAGCTCAAGAACATGCCCCAGCTGTAGATGAAATTACTGTTGCCATTATTATTTATCTCAGTTTCTATGACTCTGACATTATTTATAGGAAGTAAATCAATAGACGAGAACATATTTAGACATATTAAAGTACATGGAATATATACAATTCATCTGTCGAAGCATATAATAAGTTCATTTTGTTGGTTAGTATAGCATTGATATAAGTTAACATCAATTTGCACTTCAAAGTACAGGATTTACAGCTACGACTGTTGATTATCTCAGCCTAACATAGTAAGAAAGCAGTAGAGGGAACAGGACAAGTACACAACCAGCACACAGTAAATATCTGAATGGGTAAAAATTCACTAAGATCAATTCTTAAATATACGATTTATTGACAAGACACGTTATGGTTTAAGGATTGCCTGAAACTAATGTTCAAATAGTGCATTGGAATTGAAGCATGTTGAGTTAAGCCGTAGAGACTAGAGACGAGAGACTCGTTCAAAATAACAATATGTATATACACACACCTGCTCATGTGCTTGCATAGCAGCTGCTTGACTATCCCCTGTGAGCATAGAGGATTTGATGCCCAATAACTTCAGCTGCCCCAGTGCTTCCTTCGACCCAGATCGACAAACATCTGTGAGAGAGAAAAATCCAATTGGTGTGGCTCCAGAGTATATGTAGCCAGTTGTCTTTCCTACCAGAGTATCACCTTGTAAGGCAGGAACTGTAAATTTAAGCAATTCACGTTATCACTTTACTCAGTCCCAATAATAGAAAACTCAAGAAGAAAGGTTAAGACCACTAGAGAGCAATGGTTAGACTGTGTACTGGGATTGGCTGAGAAGCAAATTGATACGAGATGTGGAATTCTCGTACTATCTTTCAAGAAGAAGGATTATATATAACCATGTTACACTTAATTTGGCTTTACATAATAATTTCACAATTCACAAATAATATGGTGAAGGCATTTTACCTGTGTCAGACCCAGCTCTTGTTACAATTCTTCGATTTCCAATGTAAATTTCTCTCTCATCAATTTTTCCATGAATGCCCTCTCCAGGAAAATTTTCAAATTCCGTCACCTTTTCTGGCTTTGGTTCAATGCAGAGTGACCTTCCATAATCCACAACTGCTGCTGCCATCGGATGGCTTGACTTGCTTTCAATGCTTGAGACCCTGAAAAGTTCAACTAAATAACCTCAGATTCCAGTGATCTATATGGTCTATATTCAATGTTGAATTTGCAGAATAAAACATCTAGCCAAAATTGCATCTATGGTCTTGTATGTTTGATTTTAATTTTGACTTTTCTCATGACATCTCAGATTTTTACTAAATAGGGTTGAAAATCTTCCAACACAATCGCTTCTGATATTTCATGCAAAAGAATTATTTTAACTCTTCATTTTTTAGAATTTTTTTGTTCTATTTGAAAGTTAGAGATTAAACTGCAGCCCGAGAACATGAATTCTCACCAGTATAGCAATGTGTTCAGATCAATGTCATCACGAAGAGACTGGAAATTTGTAACCACAAATTCACCCTTTGTAATAGTACCCGTTTTGTCAAAAGCCACGACCTTCACTTTTGCAAGAGTTTCAAGACAGTCACCCCCTTTGATGAGAAGACCAGACGTAGCTGCTTTTGTATAAGCACAGAAAGTTGCAACTGGCGTAGAAAGGATAAGTGCGCATGGACATGCACTTACTAAAACAACCAATGCAAAGTGAAACCAATGTCTTTGATTATTTACTCTTAACACAGCTGGAATCACCGCTAAAAGAGTTGATATGGCTACAACAGCTGCAAACGTTATCAACAAGAAATAAGGCCTAAGATATTGAATGAAGGAAAAGAAAAAAAAAAAAAGGAAATTGATATCTTAAATAAACCAAACAGCACCCATTTAAGAAGCTAGTTCATTAGAAACCTAGAGTTTACATCAACAAAACATTAACAATAAAAAAGGGGCCTAGTTAAATTTGATCTGCGTCAGATACTTGACATAATCTGTCACTTCTGTCGATTCTTTAATCCTAAACATGTCTGACACTTAACATGTTTTTAACACATACTGGACATATTCTAATATACTACTGGGTGTCTCCATACTTCTACATATAAATTCATGACTATCATATAATTCTCTTAATATATTCCTATGCCTTATTGTTGTATCACTTTATCTATGTTAGTGTCAGTGCACGCATGGGTGTCTATTTATATTTATGGCATGAACAAATTCGCCATTATTATGCTTTCTAGAGTGTTGAAAAGACCGAATACTTTTTGTTAAATAATAGCTTGTGGTCTTGTTGTTTTTTATATTCTGTTTTGTATGCTTTTATAGTTTAATTTTCTGTTGGTGTTTCTTTAGTTTTTGTTTCCGTTAACAGTTGGGTTGTTGTTTCTTTGACCATCAGTGGTCCTTTATGTGCGCTTATAAGTGCTCTCTGGAGTACTAAGTGAAATACACAGAATTATTCATTTTCTCTCCTACTTTGTTTTTCTTCTCGTCTTCATGTATACTTTCTCTTGGTATCAGAGCATCTCAAGATCCAGGTTCTTGGTTATGGAATCTCAAACCAATTCGTCGTCGACCATAGGTTTAGGTAACACTGCTACTCACAAGCTGCGCACCATACCAAGCTGGCTCCCCCGACTTCGATGCTCAATCAAGCTTGCTTAGTCAAGCTTGACCGAATGAACTACCTCATGTGGAGTTCGTTGGTTCTTCCCATGATCCGCGGCAACTAGCTTGATGGATTCATCCTTGGGACAAATCCCTATCCTAACGTTTTCATTTTCGAAGGTGAAGAATGAAAGATTAACCCAAAGTTTCAAGAATGGGTTACTCTTGATCAATTGTTACTAGGTTGGTTGTACAATAGTATGACCCCCGAAGTCTTTTCTCAAGTTCTTGGACATAAGACATCACAAGAACTAGGGGTTATTGTGAAGGAGTTCTCTAGGTCACAGACTCGCGCACGTGCCACTCTGTATAAGAGTGAGCTTCAACGGTTAAGGAAAGGCGGGATGAAGATGGATGAATACCTGCGTAAAATAAAGGAACTTGCCGACAATCTCATGATGGCTAGGTGCCCAATGTCAAATGATGATTTAATCATCCAAACTCTTGCTAGTCTCGACTCGGAATATAGACCCATTGTGGTACAATTGGCAGAGAAAGTGGGAGTCACATAGGTAGAGCTACAGACGTCATTAATTACCCATGAAACACGTCGGGAACAATGGTCCATGGTGGGCCAGTACGCACCGAGTGATACCCTTGAGTCAAACAAGAAGACGTCCACCAATTCAAATTAGAATTGGAGAGGACAGGTGTCACAAGGCAGAGGAAGGTCTGGTCATCGAGGCAGAAGTGGAAGACAAAGCGAAAATAAGCCTACATATCAATTGTGTGGGAAGGTAGGCCATATTGTTGTCAGTTGCTTTTATAGATTTGACCATAGTTTTTCTGGTGTGTCTCAAGGGAACTCAGAAGTCAGTAAGGATTCAAACACCTCTCATTCTGCATATCTCATCACCCAAGAGAATCTTGATGAGCAAGACTGGTATATAGACAGTGGGGCTTCGAGTCATGTTACAAATGATTCATCTGCTGTGGAACAAGGTATGATCTCTTCTTTAGAAAAACACCTTATAGTTGGAAATGGAGAAAAGGTTGGGATTAGGAAGATTGGGAAATCTGCTATTCAGGATACACCCCTTGAACTAAATAAACTTATGTTAGTTCCAAAGATTAGCAAGAACTTAATTAGTGTATCTCAATTAGCTTCTAACAATAATGTCTCTGTTATTTTTTACTCTAATGGTTGTGTGGTGAAGGACAAAGTAATGGGAAAGCCATTGATTCAAGCAATACAAAGTGATGGGCTGTACAAGGTCAAAGGAGCACAAAAGGAGGAAAGATGCTTTCTGACTGGAAAAGATGAGAAGTGTTCAAAAAATGAGTTGTGGCACAGAAGACTTAGCCATCTTTCTGGGAAAATTTTGAATGATGTTTTGAAAGAATGCAATATGGAGAATTTAGTAAATAAAGAACATTTTTTCTATGATGCTTGCCAATTTGGAAAATTGCATGCCCTTCCTTTTAAAAAATCAGAGACTAGAGCTGAAAAACCCCTTGATCTTATCCACACATATCTTTGGGGTCCTGCCCCTATTCAATCTAACTCAGGCTACAAATATTATATCTCCTTTTTAGGTGATAACAACAGGTTCTTGTGGCTTTTTCCACTTTAAACTAAAGGGGAGGCTATTCAAGCTTTTATACATTTTAAGAAAGAAGAGAAAAACCAACTTGAAAGAAAGATTAAGGTTGTTCAGTGTGATGGTGGTTCTGAGTTTAAACCTTTTTCAGATATTGTTCATAACAGTGGGATTACTAGGAGACACTTTTGCCCCTACACATCTAAGCAAAATGGTAGGGTGGAAAGAAAACATAAGCAAGTTGTGAAAATGGGTCTAAGTATGATTGCCCAATCTGGTACACCTGTGAGCTACTGGTTTGATGCATTTCAAATTGCAACAAGGCTAATTAATATGCTACCCACTACTGCTCTCAAAGGAGAAATTCCTTATTCTGTTTTATTTAAAAGAAAACCTGATTTTAAAGAATTAAAGGTTTTTGGCTGTGCTTGCTTCCCTTATTTAAGACCCTATAATCAGCACAAGTTAAGCTTTCGTTCCGTTAAATGTATTTATCTGGATCCTAGTATGAAACATAAAGGCTTCAAGTGTCTCTCTTCTAATGGTAAAATATATATCTCTAGACATGTTATGTTCAATGAACTTGAGTTCCCATTTAAAAAGGGGTTCTTGAACACTAAAAGACCTGAAGAGACAAAAGAGGTTATTCACATGGTGCCTATTCCTTCTTACTATGAAATTAATAAAACTGACAGTGGTGATTTTTCCAGTGTTGTGTAGAGGACTGATAGTGTTGAGGCATGGAGCAATATTGATAATGCAACGTCTGGTTCAATTACTGCAGAATGTGTTGCTATTACAGAACCTTTGGATGACCAAGACGTACGGCTGGACAATAGAGTTGAAGTTCAGATCAATAACAATAATAGCAGCAGAGCATCCAGACATCCCATGGTTACAAGGTTGAGAAGTGTAGCCATTCAACCTACCTCATATGCTAGCATAGCAAAGTTGGACAACAACACTACAGATCCTTGCAATCCTATTGAAGCCTACAAAGTTCCTTGTTGGAAAAAGGCTATGGAAATGGAATTTAAAGCTCTAAAGAAGAACAATACATGGGAGTTGGTTCCTTATGCTGGACAAAAATTGGTTGAATGTAAGTGGATTTTCAAAACAAAAATAACTGTTGATGGGAGTATACTGAAATATAAGGCTAGACTAGTGGCTAAAGGGTTCCAACAAGACCCTAGTTTGAATGTGGGTGAGACTTCTAGTCCAGTTGCAAAACACTCAATAGTGAGGGTTATCTTAGCAATTGTTATCTCCTTGAATTAGAATATAAGGTAAGTGGATATTGATAATGCCTTCTTAAATGGCAACCTCAAAGAGTCTATCTTTATGAAGCAACCTTAATGTTTTGGGGATCCTAAATATCCTCAACATGTCTGCAAATTAAAGAAAGCCTTGTATAGGCTAAAACAAGCCCCAAGGGCTTGGTATGATAAGTTGAGAGATACTTTAATATTGTGGGGTTTCAAACATACAAGGTGTGACCATTCTTTGTTTGTTTTACACACTGGAGATCATGTTATAATCATTCTTGTTTATGTTGATGATATGTTAGTTACTGGTGATAATAATGATCTCATTGGTGCCTTCATTAAACACCTTAATGATGTCTTTTCTCTTAAAGATTTAGGTGAAGTGCACTTCTTTTTGGGTGTTGAGGTTTTGAGAAATGATAGAGGTATTTTTCTGGGTCAGAGGAGATATATCAATGATTTAGTGGAAAAGTTTAATATGAAGAATTCCACACCTTGTCCTACCCCTCTCACTCTCGAGAAGCATTATACTAAAGTAAAAGAAGAGCTTTTGGAGAACCCCTCTCTCTACAGGAGCCTACACCTTACTTGCACAAGGCCAGATATTTCCTTCACTACAAATCAGCTGAGTCAGCATTTGAGTTCCCCCTTAACTGTTGATTTGATGAAAGTCAAACGTACTCTGAGATATCTCAAGGGTACAGCAGACTTGTGTCTTCACATCAAGCCATCCGTTGACCTTTCTCTCACTGGTTTTTTGGATGCTTATTGGGCAAATGACATCATGGATAGGAGGTCCGTTGGAGGTTATTGTGTGTTTTTGGGCGAGTCTCTAGTTTCTTGGTCTAGCAAGAAATAAAGTGTTGTCTCAAGGTCAAGTGCTGAAGCTGAGTACAGGGTTGTAGCTTCATTAACTAGTAAAGTGGTGTGGTTGAAGTCCTTGTTGGGTGAGCTAAAGTGTCCTATCTCTAGGGTGCCTATGATGTGGTGTGATAATTTAAGTGCTAAGACCATTGCCATTAATCTTGTGCTACATGCTAGGACAAAGCATGTTGAGATTGATCTACACTTTGTTAGAGATAAAGTGCTGGCTAAGGAGGTGTCTATTGGATATGTGCCCAGTTTTGAACAACCAACTGATGTTTTAACTAAGCCTATTGCTGGCTCCAAATTTGGTGTTCTCTACAGCAAACTCGGCCTTGTTGTAGCTCCTCCTCGTTTGAGGGGGGCAGTTAAATAATAGCTTGTGGTCTTGGTGTTTTTTATATTATGTTTTGTATGCTTTTATAGTTTAATTTTCTGTTGGTGTTTCTTTAGTTTTTGTTTCCGTTAACAGTTGGGTTGTTGTTTCTTTGACCGTTAGTGGTCCTTTATATAAGTGCTCTCTAGAGTACTCAGTGAGATACACAAAATTATTCATTTTCTCTCCTACTTTGTTTTTCTTCTCGTCTTCGTGTGTACTTTCTCTCTTTTATACCTTAAATAATCTAAATCCTCTCATCTTTGATGTCATGCTCTGGCCTTGCCATGGCTTTCACAAGACATTTCATGCTTAAATAAGGGCTTGCACATGAAGAATGCAAATGGACGTAAATATGAACTGTTAGTTACTAAACTTTTAACATGCACATAAAACACTCTTCAAAATTTTCTTTTAACTTTCAGGAGTGATTGAAACGTATACATCAAATTTTGACTAACCTGGGGTGTAAAACTTGGCGAACTTGTCAATTAATCTCTGAGTGCTGGTTTTACTGTTTTGAGCTTCTTCGACAAGCTTTGCCATTTTAGCCACCACACAATCCTCAGATAGTGCAGTAGTTTTCACATCAATATAACCTTCAACCAACCAACAACATTATCCAAAAGGGGAAAAGTAGAAAATAAATTCCTATTTTACTATTATTTCCTTTTTGTTTTTATTTTACTATCCCATCGCCAAAATTTAAATCTAAGACTTATACAAATAACTTAAGTATAGTTCTTTAGGAATTTACTATTAGCATTTTTAACGAACACATGACACATTGAGAAAGTTTTGGGAACACCAAATTATGCGGTGCTGAGCTATTAAAAAAATCCAATTATCATATTTTTAGTAGAGCCTCATAACAACTTAAGAAGTCTGCCTAAGTTTTGTTCTTGAAAATTCTTAAGGAGATTAAAATGTGCAGATTAAGCTAATCATTAATAAATATGTAAAGGCAGAGAGCTTACCATTTAAGTTGATTGTGCCAGCCCACACGATAGAATCCTTCTGTTTGGGTACTGGGAATGATTCCCCTGTCAATGTTTTCTCATCCACTTCGCAGTTTCCTTCTACAACAATTCCATCAATGGGTATCACTTCCCCGGCTTTAACAGCTATGATGGTGCTCACTTTCACCTCATCAGCGTCCACCACTTCTCCTGTTTCAGCTATCACTGCTTTCTGAGGGGCTATGCTCATCAACGATGACATCGCTGCACTCGCCTATAATCCATAAATAGATTTTGCAAATTTTGAATGTTTAGAGTTTAGACTTTAGAATGTTCGTAAATTAAACTAACGGAGAGTTTAAAGAGGGGTCCACCCTGCTCTGGTTTACCGCGGAAAATGACAAAATACAAATTTGAGTATTTGATAGATAATTTATAATTGAGCCAGGCAAAGTAATGGGTCATCATAGACTTAGATGGGCTTATTAATTGGTTTGGTGTATCAGTTCCTTTTTTTTGGGGGGGACAAAAGTGTATCAGTTCCAAGTGACAATATAATTTAGCTTTAGGCCCACTTGATAATTAATATGTCTGACCAAAAAAAAAAATGACTACTTACAAGAATAAATTTCACTCATCTCTCTAGAGCATAAATATAACTAAAATACCTTCAATGATAATATTAATTTTTTATTAAACATATAAATTATTAAAAGTATATTGTTTTAATTTTTTTATTTTAATGTTATTTGTTTTGTGTTTAAAACTATAAATTTAGTTTATCACAAAGTATAGAAAGTGATTATTTTCATATTAATCAAATATATACTGAATACTTCCTATATTTTATAAATAATTAATATACACGTATTTCAATCAAAATAAGTATAAATGTAATTATTTTTTACAAGAAAGGTTAATATAGTGTGTCTTTTAATTTCAAGAGAGAGCAATGTATATTTTCAAAGGCCACATAATTTTAACATCCCCAAAGATGTAATTTATTCTTATTATAATGACAAAATAAATTTGATCGCATTTTTATTCAATCAATTTTTTTCAAAATACAATGTAGTCCTATAATTTTTATTAGAGTAATATTATTCCTTTAATTTATTGTTTTAGAGATTTTTTGGTGAATTATTATTTTATACCAGTCCTTATACTGTTAATTTAACAAATCTCACAAATCATTAAATAAAAAATTAAAATAATAATTGGATTAAAAAATAGCTAAATATTGTTTGCTTACAAAAGGTAAAATTATATTTGTTCCCCTAATAAATTATGTCCAAAATTGATCGAATTGAAATTAGGAATTAAATTACTCTATCAAATAAATTAAAAGGACTATAATTTCATTTAAGCCAAAAGAAAATAGCCTATATGATAATCAATTTTAGCTATCTAACAAAAATAGCTATAATCATCTAATCTGATTAAGGCCTACAACATAATTAGGGTTCAGTATTTGCTCGAATTAGAATAATTGAGTGTTGAGCATTAAAAGAGAGGGATAAATACCCTGTGGCTTGCCCTTGACTCTAGCCATTCTGCAATTGAGAAGAGGAAAACAATGGTGCCAGCTTCCAAATAATCATTCAAAGCAATTGACCCAATAGCTGAAAATAAAAATAAAAATTTAATTAATTTCAGTTTCAATTCTAAATATGAGCTATAAAAGTCATTGCTACTAGTTTATTTCTATAAAAAGAGAAGACTATAAAGTTTCAAAAAAAAAGCAATTAATTAAAACCAAAAAAAAATGCATTTCATTTTTTATTTAATTTGAAGAACTTCTGTCTCCATTTTAAAACATTTTTAACCTTAAAAGTCATTTACGAAAAGCAACCCCATCTCTTATTTTCACTGAGATTCTTTTGGGCTTTTACCAGTTTTAGATCGAACAAATCAATCATTGCAATTTAATCTGAAACTGAAGTTGATAATAACAAAAGAACAAGATTAAATTACAACCATTGATTAAATTGAAAAAGTACTCTGCTTGACTTTAAGCCAAACAGAATCTTGGTCCCTTCCCTCTTTCTTGAATTCCTTCTCATATGAATCTTCCCTCTTACCATTCACAATCATAACTGAAGATCTTCGCTTAATCTCCTTTCTTATCTGTTTCTTCAAATGATTGAAAGTTGAAACATAGCAAATTGCTAAGCAATTTTGATAATCTTATTTCTGCCTCCATGTCAATATTTAATACAAGACAGGGATTTCACACCAGAAGGAAACGACAGAAAAAATTAAAATTAAAAAAAAAAACTATAACGGGCAGCAAACTGAGAAATTGTTTGTTCTGTTAACAGTTCCATCAAACTTTAATGTTGGACGGCGTACTAGTCGTATGAAGACAGGGCAAAGATTATTGCATATCTTTCTTGAACGTAAAGCAAGAGATTAAGTATTAGAAAAGTGTGAATTGTGAAACTATTTTTTTTAAGCATAAAAAAATGCAGTATAGAAAATTATAGATATTCATGAAGAATATATTTAGATAAATTGTTGTGATATCAGCTTCTTATTTAATTTATCAATCCATAATTATTATTTCTCGGAACATCTTTTGATCGGAAAAGGAGGTAGATAGTTCATCCATAATTTCGATCCATAAGAATAGTTTTATATAAAAATTCCATTTTATTCATACCCTTTGGAGTGTGGACGTTTTCATTTTAGAGGGCTTATCAATTTTAGAGGCGCGAGCAAATTCTATTAACACCAATTTCAATCAAGCCGAATTGATCTTATTTAATTAAAATAATTAATTATTTCAATTAATTAAATAAAAATTTGATAGAGCTTATTAAAACAGTTTAGTTATTGAATATTCATATTAAATATCTAAGCTAACTGAAGCATTAAAATTATATGATATTTATATTTTATATGTTATACATTATAATTATGCATTATTAATTAATACTATATCTAATAGCTAATACCTAAACATAATTCCTAGCTTATCCTTTAAAATTAATAGCTAATTGTATTTTATATCTTTTATATTTTATATTGTAATATTAATCTTGGCTTGTTTCTGATTGGGTTAAATTTAAAATTATCTTAAAATATTCTTAATACAAATTTTTTTTGTTAAAAATGTTCATTTTGATGGTCAAAATTGAATATATATTATTAAAATTTTAAAATTTTAAAAAATATTTTTAGAAGAAAATCGAACATCCAATTTTTCTATATTTTTTCTCTTAGGATTTTCAATAAAATATAACATGTAAATAAAATCTTTGAAACATGCAATTATGTAATGCTTCACTATAAAAAACAAAAAACAAACATTTGTATCTAAAACTCTCATACAAATCATGTTTTTAATTTACAGAAAAAAAATTGATAATAAAAATATAAAAATCGCACCTACATTTTATCTAAATAAAAATTGTTCTATCTGTTTTAGGAGAATCTATTAAGTTCTCAAGATAACATTTTTGTTGCATTTTGAGCACCAAAAATAGGCTTTAATAATTGAAACCCGCGAGTTGACCAAAAATAGGCAAGCTAAATAGTTAAAGCTCGCAAGTTGACGAATTTAAATTGTTTAGTATATTTACAAAATTATATTATTAAGTATATAAATAACTTTATCTTATTATATTTTTATATTTTATAATATTATATTCAATAAATATAGTAATTTTAGATATGAATTTTTTTTAATTTTTTAAAAATAAATATAAATTTTTTAATTTAAACATAATATAGTTAATTTTAAAAAATAAAAAATTAAAATTATTCATTATTTCAATATATTAAAAAATTTAAAATTATATTATTTAAATATAAAATTTTAAAAAAATTATAGGCCACATATCAGCCTATGGTTTAAGACAAGCAGTCTTAGATATATAATTTGAAGTCCGTTTATAAATTAACTAATTCATTTATCTTTGGTCCCAAACCATCCCTCTTGATATTAGTAATTAACAAATAATATTTTAATGCAAATGTGAACATGGAAATACCTGCGATGATCATGAGAATGTTGATGTCAAGCCTAAGGTGCCGAATGGAGGCTACAGCTTTCAAAACAATAGGAAAAGCACCAGCAATTACTGCTCCGAGGGCCAGATATTCCAAGGGATGGTACACATACTTTAAAAAGGAAAGCAAAAGCAATAGCCCGCACGCAATTGCATATGGGCTTGGCAATCTCTTTTCGTGCTTTTCTTCCCCATTCATTCTGATATTTGCCTCTAATCTTGCTTGATTCAGAGCCTTAACTGCCACGGAAAGTTGCTTATTAGCCAGCAAAAGCCAAATGGAAATCTCTTTTCTTTAAAATATTTTAAAGCTAAAGGAGTCCATGGTGGTCAATTGGATTTAGTCATAAAGTGAACAGAAACATCCCCTTCCCTTCACCTCATCAGCGCTTTAAAGAAAATAAAGTGAGAAAAGGGGCATTTTTTGTTTGATTCGCAATGGATTTCTCATGTGGAAACGGCCCAGAAAGCTTAACAATAACACCAAGAGGGACCTCTCAATTTAGCTTTTCAGCACCACTTAATGTTGCTCGTCTCGTCCTATATACCATTACCACATGCTAAGTAATTAGATCATAGCACCTCTCTTTTTTAAAAGAATACGCGTGTGCGTGTGTGTATATATATATATAATGGAAGAGAGTCTTTTTCAATAATATTTCATAGTTGTTGGATAGCTGTGAATAACAGTCATGAATAGAAAAATTTTAGAAAGAATCTAACTCTAAACAATTTTTTTTTATAAATTCGATTTAACTTTTTTTGAGAAATACTTCTGAAATATAATATTGAATGCATATTTTATACTCTTTTAAAGAAAAATAATTATCATTTTTTGCTAAAAAGTTAAAAATTTATAGCAGTTTTGTCATAAATTTTGCTGACCATCATTTAAGTTTATTTGCAGATCATATTGATGTACTTTTTAAGTTTCTAAAATTAATTAACAGTAATTATTATTTTATAAGATTTAAAATAATAGAATAACGGCCCAAACGCAACTTCGGTACTAGAAAGAATGAAACGTAGTCCTCGTGAACACATGGTTTTTGCACGTCTATCACAGGGGTCACGCAAGTACCAAATCATCAGAGCTACGGACCACCACAGTGATGAACAAAATGACAAAGTTAGGGCAAGCATGAAGTGAAAGCAACGGAAATTTGGGAATATTGATTACCAATCTGAGCTTGAGAAATGACTAGACTATCATGGACGACAATGACGGTTCTGGAAGGGACGACGACCGTAACCTCCTTCACTCCGTCGAGAGCTTTGAGGATGTTCTCAATCAGAGGCACCTCCGAAGAGCAGCACAAGCCCAGCACATCGAAGTAGCTCTTCTCTGACTTTCTGGCTGCCTTTTTCTTTCCCTCGGCAGCCATTGGAGCCCTCCCGAAGTAGCTCTGGATCGAAATATCCGATTCGGATCGACCACGCCTACCTCCTATTCCAGAACGCACAAACACGAATTAGACCCTAACGAAACCTCATTTCGGATTGGTGAATTGAGCGTGTTTTGTGTTTGTAGAAATCTAAAGGGAGATGAGGGAGATATTACAATCTGGAAAGAGAAAAAGAAAAACGTGATGTGTGTAAGAGTAAGAGAGAAACCACACCTTGAGATGAGTGTTGAGATAAGAGAAGTTGCAGGAGGTTGAGGAAGGCGTGAGGGCCTTAAGTAGAAGAGGAGCTTGGTGTTGGTGGTGGGGTTTTTTTGAAAAGGAAAGAGAAAGAAGCACTTACTCAGTGATTTGGAAAAGCAGCTTTTAAAAGATAAATTAAATGCCAATGGATTTCCTTGGTCGATCTAGAAACAGGATGTTTTTAAAGTAGAAAATAATTATGAAATTTAAGCGGTTGATTTTATTAACTAACAGTTCAAATAAGTCAAATATTTTGTTTGGCTTTTCATTTTCAAATGAAATGTGAAGTACACAAAACGGTTGTTAGTGTCGATGGTTCGACGCTCTCATCCCTTCAGTCGTGGCATCAATATTTCCTTATATATAGAGTCACAAACTTTAAAAGCATTTTAACCCTTAGTAGGCTTACAAGATGCGAATGAAATTAGTCAAGTCCAAAAGATTTGAATACCCTTAGTTACATTCCCAAAAAAAATGCAAAATAGGAACTTTCACCAAATTCTTTTTTCGTGTGAATTAATTTTGTATGATCAATATTTAAAGAATCTTCTTAAATTTAAAAAATTAACTAGCTTATTTTATGAATTTTAAAATTTTTAATTTTTTTTAATTAAAAAATTTTATTACTTAACCATGTATGTTGAAGGAGGTTAGAATAACTCAGAAATACATCACATCCTTCATCTTAAGGAAATTTTTTTAATGTAAAAATGTAGGGGGGGAAATGACAAAACATTGTTTGTCAATTGAGATTACTGGTTGATAAACCATTTTGTTCATCCAGTATCTTTCAGCTTAGATGAATAAAAAAATGTTATGATATTGGACAGAAAAAATAAAACCAATATAAAAGAAGTTATGCGGCACAAAGTTAAAATTTTAAATAAGTTGGTGTTGTCAACTTGTCAAGTTTATTATAAAATAAATTAGATTATTTGTCGATATATTTTTAAATTTTTTTATCCTTCAAAATGTATCATATTTCATGAGAATGAATGTGTATTTATCAAATAGTTGTGTCTCTAGCGAATAAATTTATTATTATTTTTTAAAAAATAATAAGTTGTTAGACTTCTTAATATCGTTAGATTATGATATTTGAAGAAAAGTCCACATGAACTCCACTTATCTCCATCGATCGAACGGTCTGCTTGGCTCAATAGGATGATAGGCTAAGTAGAGAAGTTAGACTCATTTCTTCTAAATTGAAAATTGAAAGGGTGTTTATGCTTTTTTATGAGCATATAGTAATTGATTGCAACATTTTATCTCATTAGTTATTTGTTGATAGATACCAAAGGTTTGGTAAATATCTATTGATAAATTCATATTCAAATTTTTATTAAAAGAAGTACTCATATTTAATATAAATAATATTTCAAATAAAATTACTTTTCATAGACGATGTCTCTAGAAAACTAAATACTATTTGATTGGTTTAAAGTGAAAATTAGTTATCAATAAAAATACTATTAAATAAATGGAGCAGTTAATTTTAAAGAAAACAAAAAAAAATAATAAATGATCTAAAAATCAATTCACTCAAAAAAATAATTTAATAAACTAAAGATTGATTTAGTACCAACATCCTCCCTGAAACATATTGTCTCTCAAATTAAGATGTGTTGTGTATAATTAATTCTATCATTTTATCCTCTATCTTAATAATTGACAAGTTAATGATGTGTCACACTAACGAGTGGGGTGACACTTTCAACTAAAAGTGTTGTGTCAAATTTTTTTCAAAGACATCTGTATAATATATTAGTTGGATGATATAACAAATTAATAAAAATTTATTTAAAGTGCATGTTGCAAATAATTGAATCTATTTATATATTTACTTTGCCAAATTTTTATTGATTCTTTTATGTAAAATGTAAAATTTATATCTAAAATTTTCATAGAGAACGATCATTATTCTGAAGTGTTTTTGAGAGATCAAAATAAGTTTTTCGTTTTTCGTTTTTTTATTTTTTATTTTAATATTTTTTCTCGTGAGAATAACTCGTCATCTTCTTCCTCGTGTGGATGAGAAAAAAGTAGTGGACAATCATGGAGACCCCAAATGGAATCCAACTGTAAATCCACATTTTCTGGAGTTTTTATAGCCCAATAGGAACTAAAATTTGTAGTTTTGTTTGTAAATATGCCAGAATTTATTAAAGTAATTCTTTCATTTTGATTAATTTATATGATTTGACATTTATTGTATAAATTTTTGAATTTGAATGTTATGAATTAAACAAATAGCGCCAAAAACTTACGGTTTAAACAAATTCAATAAATGAACCGACTCAAACTTTTTTACATGATCAAGTCTAAAATGTTCGCAAACAGTTCAACAATCCTTATTTCACGAATAAGAATGAGATGAAAGATGCTCGATTGGTTGCAATTTTGAAAAAAAAAAACTATAAATTCCTTCAAAAATAAAAAATGTCATTTCCTAAGTTATGTCACAGCACAATGAACAAGTTGGCAATTAGAATTTGGACAGATTACCTGAAATTTTGTTTTCAAGAATCTCAATTTTTTTGGTCTCATCATTCAATCATTGCTTTAGGTTAGAGGTTCTTGTTCCATTAAATTTAAAGTTGGAATATTATAAATAGAAAAAATTAGTATTAAGATCTTAGCATTGATTTATTGTGTGTGCGCGCTCGTGTGTATATATGTATATATTTACTTTTATGAATATATATATATATATATAATATATTAATTATTATTTACATAGACTTACATATTAATTATTTTATATGTGTACATATATTAAGACATATATATGTAACTATCTATAATTAAGTTCAAAATAATAATTTTTATAAAATTTGAAATACCTATTTGATATATTTTAAAGTTAGTTTGGAATGTTAGTAACAAATTTTTATGTGTATAGATATCAAACTCTAAATTTTTATTGCATATCTTCCGAAAAGAGTCTGTTTAAATTTGAGATCAGACTTCATTGATCAAGATATGTTCTTTTATTATAATGTTTATATGTGT
The DNA here is from genome assembly GCA_037074585.1 of Biancaea sappan. NCBI lineage: Eukaryota > Viridiplantae > Streptophyta > Magnoliopsida > Fabales > Fabaceae > Biancaea > Biancaea sappan. The sequence goes on from CM073491.1 coordinate 1,960,640, forward strand.
TTTATTTGTCTATCTATCTGGATCATACAAACAAGTAAACTTTGATTACAACTTTGTTGTTCAAATCATTTATAATTCTGCATTTGATAAATCATGGTTTATGATTGCTTAAGTTGAGAGTTCTATACTTATATAAACTTGACTCGAATTAAATTAATCAAAATTTAATGAATTTTTTAATATTAATAATAAAAAAAGAGAAAAAGAGGTTCTGATTCCTTGGGCATCATCATGAGAATGTATCCCCAAGCCCAAGAATTAGGAATATAGTATAATATAGGAATGTTCATTAAACGCATCTAATCTTTTTCATTTCAAAATTCTGCCTAACTTGATTTTTTTCTTGTTTTCTAAAAAGCAATGGAGTGTTTTGAATTTTACATGTAGAATATTTTGCAAAGTCAAAAACCAAGAGAAAAATCGTATCAGCACTTGAAGAATAATTTTCTTGTAACAGCACTTGAAATTATCCTTACTCACCTCTTTCAATGTTTTATTGTAAATTGCACATTTTTATTTTTTATTTTCTCTAGCTATAGGCTTAATCATGTTCACAGGACTGTCAATGCATGTGTTGACAAGTTAATTAAGGGAGACTCGTAGCCTGTCTTATACGAATTGAGCTCCCTTCTATAACTATAGAGTCTCCATATTTTCATGATCTGCCTATAGTTATTGGATAACTGTGTGATCCATCCGTCAAAATGAGTCTCACAGCCATTCAGTAGCTGTGAGTAAGACATGGAGGGGAGGCCAATTTGTCCTATACTACCTATAGCTCTGCATCAGATTTTGCTAGAGTTGTTTATCTCAAGGTCAAAGCAAACTATGAAGCCACACTTCTCAGCTAGCTTATGTATTTCGTTATTTTCTTTATTGCTTTTTGTTATGTTATTGAATGCTTCTAGTATCTGCCTTGTGTTGTTTTGAACTACAAGTTTAGTGGTTCACTGCCTCATATGTTATATTAAAGTTAATATATCATAAATAAATAAAATGTCATATAAAAACATACACTAGTAACTTTTTTTTTAATCTTCTTGCAACTTTAGTACATGTCATTTTGTAAAATATAATTTCAAATATCTTGTACTCTCATTAAAATTAATATCTTATTTTATGTTAATGCTAATATATGACATTATACTCCTGATCAAATTTAATTTGCACTAATTATAAAAACATGCACGTACACCAACACGTGCGTTATAATTATTTTTCTAATTATTAAAGGGGCTATTTTGCTATGGAGCTTCCCCACCTACCAACTGATTCCTATTTTATTATTATTATTTAAAATAAACTAAAAATCTACATTTTAATATGGTTAAACTATAGATTTAGTCCTTATAATTTTACTCAATATTTAATTTGGTTCCTATAGTTTAAAAATTTGTGATTGAATCCCTATAGTTTCAGTATTTTTTAATTTAATCCCTATTGTTAAAATTTTATCAATATTTTGTTAAAATTTGGTAATATGACTAATTATATACCATCTTAACATTGAGAATATACATAACTTAAGTAAATTTATCTTAATTATTTAACATAAATTACACTACATATCATATATATGAGTTAATATCATCTAATTATCTATTTGTTTTTGTTCTGTTGAATAAATCATATATATTTAGAGTTATAATATACATATGGCAAGCTACATTAACAAAATTTAATGAAATACTAACAAAAGTTTAATAGTAAGGACTCAATTACAAATTATTAAATTATGGGAACCAAATGAAAAATTAAATGAAACTATAAGGACCAAAAGAATAATTAACTTTTTAAGATTTATAAATTTCGAATATAACTCAGTAGGCATAAAATAACGAGAAAAATTTTGGATGCTTACCAAAGGCTTAAATTATAAAATACTCTCCCTTTTACTACATGACAAAAGAATACAATTTTTATTTAAATGCAAATCAGATTTTTTTTTTATGTAATCCATGTTACAAATATTTGTTAACTAATGCAGCCTAAGTCATGTTATGAAGGATACTGTCCTTAAAAAATTATTTCATGACTATAAAATTTCCTCTCATGATAAAACAAGCTCCTCTAAATTTTACTCAAATACTATAACAACAAAAAAGACAACATAGTAACCCAGTAGAAAAAAAGAGCACAAAATATGGAGGAGGAGATCAAAAAGTGGTATCTTAAATCTGAAGAAAGAAGTGCCTTTTATAACTACGAAAATACATAACTTAAACAAATAAGGTTAAATGGGCTGTTACAGAAATTAAGGGATTTAAAACAATATAAAATTGAAATAATTTGAAACATTTGTCACAGTCAAAGTTGAAACAATCTAAAAACATTTGTAACAATCAAAATTGAAACAATTTAAAAACGTTTGTATCAATCAAAGTTGAAACAATTTGAAAATATTTGTGACAGTCGAAGTTGAAATAGTCCATTAATTCTTGAAATTGACCCAATTAATTTTGTAACTAACATATTCTTATCTATTTAGATAAGCAAAAAAAAATTAAATTAAAATTAATAAAACTAAGTTTGATCAACACAAAGGACAAATTGTTGATTTGTATTGTATTGACTCAGGATTGTAAGCACTAGGCCTAACTTATCTCTTAACTTTTTATGAACTCATTATAATATGTTAATATATAAGGTCTTATTCTCTCATTGTTTTAGTATATGAGACTAATTTTACTATTTTGATATACAAATTTTTTTATAATACAATTTTAACAACAATTCAATGGGTTTGAACTTTACAATTCATAAGAATTTATCGAATCTTGGTTTCAAATATTTTTGTAGAAAAAAACCCTCGTATTACTAATTAAATTTGCTGGTAAGGTATAATTTGATTTGAGCTTCTAATTCTGCTTAGGAATAAGAAGGATTATAATTGGCTATAACTTGATTATATCTTTTCTATTATTAGTTTTTCATATGATTGGTAAGTGCAAAATTATATATAAATTTTTCACTTACCAATCATATGAAAAACTAATAAATAAATATATATATATATATATATATATATATATATATATATTATCATACTCTTTACTAAAATTATGACATATGTAAAATATTCATTAATGCAATCAATTTTGCCATGCATGTTGAAATGTAAAATGTATACAATTTTTTTGAAGACCGTACATTTATATTCTTATTGGCCAACGTGATAACAAAAATAAAAATTACATGTAAGTTTTCTCCAATCTCTTATCTATCTTTTGTTCCCCAAGCTATTATTTATATAAATCCATGTTTCTCAAAGCAAAATAAAGTAATTATAAGGGCATTTGGGGAAAAATTATAATTTATTTTGAGTAAATTACAATTTATTTCTTTTTGGTCTAGCTTAACATATATTTATTCTTTGTGGTTCAAATTAACTTCAAAATATCCTTTTCACTCCCTCGTAATTTATTTCATTAAATAATTATGTGATGTTTTAATCTTAATCTTAATATTAATGATAACATAAATATTAAAATAATGAGGCTTCCTTTTTTAAAAGTATTCACTTTTAATAATTTTATAATTTTTTATGCCCACTTAATAGCAATAGTAGCTTCAGAACACTATATATACATAATTTCAAATATATTGATATATAAATACAAATTTAAAATTAAAATCACTTATCATTGAATTAAATACTTAAATCATTTTTATTATATTTTAAATATAAAATTTCATGAAAAAACTTAATGATAATCAAACAAACTATAAATTTGTGTCAAGTAACAAACTATATATAAATTAGATGAGAAAATGAACTAATTTTGAAATAACCAGATACAATTATACAAATTAAATGAATAGTGTATTTCATCATATTTTTTTTTCTATACATGATTTGTTATAGTGGACTTTCGTAAGCATTCCACTATCTTTAGATTCATCTAGTTATATTTTTTATAGGGTGAGATAGAATGGACTTTAATTATAATTTGTTGCTTAGAGAGGAAAGGATACCATTAATTATAGTCCATTATTGATAGTCACAATTCACAAATAACATAGCTATGATAGCCGAATTTAGATCCATTGTATTTTGGTTGGAACACAAGGACCTAGTTGTTTAAATTAGATCGTACATATCAAATCAAATTTCAAATCAAAAGATAATAATTAAAAGAAAAAATTCGTGAGATATATTTTTTTTTAATTTAAACCGTTCGATTTAATATAAACGATTCAAATAAGGAACATAATTTTCATATTTTTATCGAAATATGTATAAATCCAAATTTATGATAACCGCGTGACAGTAGATAATCATGCATCTTGCAATTATTTGTGTGAATTGCCCTATCCTATATGCTTCATGACTCACACCACATTATATATTGCTCAATTTGACAACATTAAGCTAGCAAAAAAAAAAAGCTAAATAAAAAGAATAATAAAATCAAGAAAGTGTGTTGGCATCTCCAACTCTAACTCTTAAAAAGTTTTTTTTTTTTTTAAGTATACAATGTGTTTGATTACTTTCATCTCTTATTAATAGCTGACACTTAACGTAATTAAAAATTTTAAATTACATTGTTCTAAACCAATAACGATAAGTTAAAGTTTCCCCTCGAACAAAAAAAAAATCCTTATAAATCTTTTAGTAGCTACATATATTGTAGGGAAAAAAAACACCTTTTGGATTACAATATTTATTAAATGTAGGAAATTAAAATTTCAACTATGGAAAGGGACATCATGTGATTAAAAAAAGTGATAAGTTATCATAAAAATAATATATAAGTGATAAGCCATTGGTCGTATATATATATATATATATATTGTCTCTTGAGATGCAACACAAAATAGGATATGTAATATAAATATTTACTTAAAATGAATTCTATTTGCTTCCCTGCCTGCACGATTGAAACAAACCAACCTCATGTGGGTACTTTTGATGCCAAACACTATCTATCTATTGATATATTTCAGTTGTATTTTTCATGTTGTACATTTTTTATTTGTTGAGCACTTAATAATTATCTCACTTTATAAGTAATTGGTGGCACTTTATTAAATGGAATGGAATAAAGCAAGGAAGAGAAAGAGATAAGAATAGATTTAGTTAAAGTGACTTCTAAAAAGAAATATTCATATAAGACATATATATAGAGTGGGTTAATTAAACTGATCATTATCATGCGTGATTCTATACCTAATATTTTCATTGAATTAATTTAATGAAGATTTGTGGGAAAAAGGTTCTCATCCATGAATAAGGTATATTATTTAAAATGGAATTAAAAAAAGGAGCCTAGTGGAAGGATATTATATATTCCATATATATATTATCCGGAATCATAGAAAATGATATAAACCTAATTATTTAATTAACAAATGTTCAAGATTTTGTGATAAGTCATTATTAAAGATTTTGAGTAAATTATTAATTTTGGTATTCAAAAGATTATAATTTCTTAAGTTAGTTTTCAAAATATTAAGTTTTTTAATTTAATTCTTAAAAAGTTGTATTTGTTTTAATTTGCATTTTTTTGTGTCAATGTAACTTTCAGTAACAAAATTTTTAAGATTATTTAACAATGATAAATTTTATAATTTAACAACGAAAATAATTCAGTTAAAACAAATATAATTTTCAATGACTAAATAAAAATATTTGATTTGGAAAGGGAATTAATTGTCCCAATCTGATTCCACCTTCAACAAAAGTTGGGGAGTGTCAGAGAAAGAAACGTTAGAGATTTTTTATTTTTTTGGTTGAGCCAATATCTAAAAATTCCACTAGCTCTAACTACTCTAATTTGAGTTGAATTGCACTATAAAGTTGAAAAAATATTTTAATGTTAATTTTTTATATTCACAAAATTTGAGCTCAAGACCTAGCTTAAAAAGAGTGAAGTTGAATTCTCTTCATTTTGAGTGCTAATGGAGAGTCCATTTTGTACAAATCATTAACAGGCAATCATGATTAAAGGAAGAAAATTAAAAAGGTTAATTGCCTTATTTTCTTTTAATTTTTCTTCATTCAATTGTAACTATTTGTTCCAAAAAAATATACAATAGCATTGTCAAATAAGCCGACTTAACTTGTTTAGGTTCGACCACTATAAGCTGCCTAAAACGAGTATGACGCATTTATTAAAATGACCACTTTTAATACCCAAGTCCGGTCGGTGGGCCACTTTATATATATATATATATATATAATGTTAAATTTTTTTAATAATTTTTTATTAAAATAAAATTTATTCACGAAAACATTATTTGTTTAACTGTTTTATATAGTCAATAATTTTAATTTTTTATATTTTTTAAATTAATTATGTTATATTTAATTTAAAAATTTTAATATTTATTGAATATAATGTTATAAAATATAAAAAATATAATCAAGTGAAATTATTTATATTAAATAATATAAAATTTGTGATAAAAATAAAAAAATAAACAAATTTTTTCAAAATGAGCATAATTTTCTCAATTTAACCTGTCCATTTAGAAGGGCTGTGGGGTCATTTTGACTTTGAAAAATAAAATTTCCATTGAGCATTGTATAGAGAAAATATTGGCTCAAAGCTCAAGTGATAATTAAAACCAAAGTTGGTGGATCATTCCTTTTGAGAATAATAGAGAGAATATCCCTTTTAAATCAGCGTGCATGGAATTGCACACACAACAACAACAACAAAGAGATGAGTTAAAATAATACGTGAATGGTATGATCTGTAGAGAGGATGTGCACTAATTTGTATGTTATAATCAGGGATTAAAATGGGTGGTGAGGGATAATGTCAAAGCACTAATTAGAAAATTAAGCAGTAATTAATGGGCCATATGATAATTGCCAAACAATGGGTGGTGCACATTTGTCACCTGTCCACTTTTCACTTTGGAATTGGAGCTATGTGACAGTGACTGATTTGACCTTTGATTCTTTAAATATAGACAATTTATTGTTGAATTTGTAAAAACAAAAATATGTACTTTTATTTTTAAAAATATTTCTCCATCAAACTCTGTTTTTTTCTCAAACACTGTTGTTTATTAATTGCGAATAACAGAAATTGGTTGTAGCACTAACGAATCGCACTAGGAAAGAGAGAAAATGTGACACAATTGCAAATAACACAATATATTAAAACCTCAGCTAAGTCCAACTTATTTAAAAGAAGTTTCGCATAGATAGGTTAAGAAGAATTTAGAGCGGGTGCTTATCTTTTTAACAACAGTACAAGCATGAGATCTAGTTTATAAGTGTAAATTATCTCAATTGCTTTGCATACAAAATTAGTCATCGTACTTAATTAAATCCATTATTAAATTTTTAACATGGTATTAAATGTATTGGTCTTGTAGTTTATAAGATTATTTATGGTCTAAAATGAGGAGAAACCCAACAATAAATGTGAAAAAAAAAACAAATAATTTTGAAATAAAAAAAGCACAACATATGTTAAAGACTTATGATCTAATACCTAAAGCTCAAAAAGAAAAAAGAATTAGTAAGAAATACTCAAACAAATAAAATTTGAAAAGTGTATGACCTTTGGAGTTCAAAGAATACAATTTCAAGCCAAAAAATAAAAAGAGAATGCCTGTGACTTAAAAAACACAAGCCTAAGATCTTAAAAAAATAATAATAAAGACAAGTCACCATTGGATCAAGCCAATTGAATTTGAGAGGGAGTATTGGAAATAAGCAAGGTTGTCAGACTAAACCATCCAATTCGATTAAAATATCAGTGAATTGATCAATTTTCTAGTTTAAAATAATTCTGAAAATCAGAAAACAATTGAACCGATAATAAACCAGTCAAACTAGTTTAAAATCGATATAATCGGTCAAATTTAATTGGATAACTGGTCAAAAGATTTTTTAATATTGATAAATCTAAAAAGAGTGTGTAATATATATATATATATATATATATATATATATATATATATATATATATATATATATATATATATATATGATGGACATATCGGACCCTGTACTGTGGGGATTGGGGAGCACTAGATGTCAAATAATTAAAAGTGATGCGTCGGAAGATTTACACCACATGATATGGTGGATTCTGATGAATCACTTTCCCATATTGATACATTTGCATGTGGAAACAATATCTGGATTTAGTTTCTGTATTTTCAAAGGACACAATAATTTTGAGTACTTCCATCGTCAGCCTCCCAACACCAAGAGTAAAGCTGTGGTGGGATCTACTTCGATATTGGTGTTCATCATTCTCAGATCCATAACCATAAACACCCTATAGAAAAGGAAACGAGAATTTTTGTAGATGAAAGTGGTGTGGAGGATGGATCAGTTATGCTTTTGAAATAGGTGCATGTAACTATCTATATATTATATTCTTTGAATTTTTTCCTCTTGCAATTCCTATGCCATTATTGAAGTTTCACATGGATAGAAGATGCTAAATGCTTTTTCTATAAGCTTGAACATTTTTCACTTGTTGAGCTAGTTTTTCGAGTGAGTTAGGTGTAAATACCGTTCTTAATATGTTATTAGAGCGTATTGATTTTTTGATAGTAGATTGTTCGTGTTAGGACACCTATGGTTACTCGTAGTTCGACGCTTCAAATGTTTATTTCTAGGCATGCAGGTGTTGAAGTCCCAATCAAAGAAGAAAATGTGTTCCAAGCTTTTTATATAGATTTGGACATCTCTCTTTTTTAGAGCTGGCTTTTGAAGTGAGTTAAATACAATATTCTACAGACTTGAGAGTGTGGGGTTGTGTTAATGTTTTACATTGAAGAGAAGAATGTGTTAAAAGTTTTTTTTAATTAATTTGAGCATTTCTCATTTCTTGAGCTAGCTTTTAGGGTGAGTTAAGTCAAGTATAATTGTTAACATGTTATCAGAATCAATTAATCTCTAGATAGTGGGTTGCTTGTACTAGACCACTCATGGTTACTTATGTAGTTCCATGCTTTAAATGTCTAATCTTGAATGTGCGAGAGATGTATTGAAATCTCTATTGGAGAGAAAAATATGTTTCGAGCTCTTTATATGAATTTGGACATCTTTTTTCTTTTAAACTATATTTTGGGGTGAGTTAAATCAAATACAATTCTAAAGTTAATATTAAAGTTTAGTTAATATCTTAATGGTGGTTATCCATATTAGACTATCAATTGTTACCCGTGTAATTTCATACTTCAATTGTTCTAATATTAGAGGTGCGGTAGTGTGTTAAAGTCTTATATCAAATATAAAAATATATTAAAGGTTATTTTTATATGGACTTAAGCATTGCTTACTTTCTTGAGTTAACTTATATGAGTTAACTTATAGAGTGATTACTTTCTTGAGTTAACTTATATGAGTTAACTTATAGAGTGAGTTAAAAGCAGATTTTGTACGAGTTCATGTCAAATGGCGATTTGGGACGGTGGCCACATGAGCTGCCACGGGGGAGACGAACGTGGAGGATTGGACAGGTGACACGTGGGAAATTCAGAACGGAGTCGGATCGCAAGCCTCTTCCCCGGAGAAAATGGGTTGGCCAACACGACACCGGATTTCCGTGGGGATAGCGCGGGGACTAGCATATCTCCACCACGCAGGGTCAAAGCCCGTCGTCCACGGCCACCTGGTGACGTCAAATATCTTATTCGCCGACAACTTCGAGCCCCGAATCGCTGATTTCGGGTTCCGAAACATCGGGCAGGGTCAAAACCCGAATTGCACCACCGCCACGGACATTTACTGCTTCGGGGTGGTGCTGATGCAGCTGTTGACGGGAAAACCCGGCATTGCGGAGACGGTGGCTTGCCTGCGGAAGCTGGTGAGAGAGGGACACGGGGTTCGTGCCTTGGACGAGGGCCTGAAACTCGGTTGCGACTCGGAAAGCGAGATGGTGGAAAGCCTCCGAGTCGCGTACCTCTGTACCGCCGAGTCACCGGGGAAAAGGGCCACGATGCAGCAGGTCCTGGGTTTGCTCAAAGACATTCATCCACACGACGGACTCGAATCGAGTTAACTCGCACGGGAATCGTTTTGTCTTTTAAACTTCAAACACTGTTCTTCGACCCACACGCGATTTGGAAGCGTTCGCGGTATCGTCTCGTTAATAATGATGTTCTCTATAATCAAAACAGATAATAAATGTTTTTTTTCTTTAACATCAGCAAAATACTTGAGGGAGAACTTTTATGTGATTTAATTTTGATAATTCATTACCAGTTTGGTTTGTAATGTCATAATAAATTTCTTTATCAGTACAGTACTTGGAACATTATATTTCGTTGAGTTAAGCTCTCCTCATTTCTACCTTAATTCTTATACTATTGTTTTAGTCTAATTAATATTCTTATAATCTTACAATTTCTAAGAGCATGTTACTGGGAGAACAGAGGTTTACTTATTTCTGTTAAGCATTCTGTCAACTAAAAAAAGAATGAAACATTTGGATAATTTTTGAAAATTAAGAAATCAAATTGGATCAACATAAAATTAAGCGATGAAAGTGAAATTTGAGATGAAATAATGTGTGGCTTTTATATATATATACATATAGTTTTATTTGGTCTCTTAATTTTACATTAGATTTTACTGTTATTCCTAAATTTATTTTTTTCTACAGTAGTCCGTTAACTTTTAATGTTTATATCACTCAAATATTTCCTTTTCTTTAATCTTGCATGTTAAGATACTTAAGAATATGAAATCACCCTAATCTATATATTGACATATGTCCATAAAAATTGAAATAACATGAAAGCATTAATTAAAATATATCAACAACAAAACAATGTTAAAGTAGTGAACAGTGATAAGAAAATATTTTATCATAATTAGAATTCAAGCTGGCCAGAGATTTGACTTAACAATTAAGTCATCAAGAAGTCACATAATTTTTTTTTTGGTTAGAAATATTAATAGTATTATAAAAATATTAATTGGTTATTCTAAGTTAAGAAACTAACTTAACACAAAAAGAAAAATAAGAAGATTTTTATCCCCCCCCCCCAAAAAAAAAAGAATAAGATAAACATTCGAAATTATCATTTGTTATTTGTTGATATAAACATTGAAAATTATACAACATTATTTGGTATATATATTAATTTACATCTTATTAATTTAATTTTTTTCGTTAAATTGCTAAATATATCATTGCCAAAGTTTAAATAAGTTGTTGCCAAAATGTCACTTTGACACACTGAAAGATAGTTGAGTCAAATTTAATATTTCATAAACAAATTTAATGACCATATTAATAATTCATTCTTTCTTCTTTGATTTTAATTTTCAAAAGCTTATCCAGTTTTTTATGTTTATCAGCAATTTTATGGAATTGCTTGATCATTTTTATTTCTTTTAATTTTAAATTTACATGTATTTTGTAAGGGTGCATGTATTTTGTAAGGGTGCAGGGTTGTAAACCCTCTCCTTTAATTTGTTGCACTCTGAAATTTCCTGTTTAAATTTTGTATGCATTCATAGCAAATTCTTCTTATATGTTGATGACTAAACTAATAAACTACTGAGTACTACAAAGAATTTTAATTTTTAAGAGGTTAAGCATTTTTAAATTATTATATATTTTATTTCATTAATTAACTTCTCAAGAGACAAAAGAATCACTACATTTTTCTTTTGGGTCTACTATTAATAAAGAATATAGCTTCATATTTATGCAAAATATAAATAAATAAATTTTTTTGCAGCTTGTAAATAGAGGCAAATTTACAGCCAATTCAGCCAACTGGCCATTTTTTTTTAAATATATATATTAATCAAATGTTTTTCGTTTGGAGATGATTTTTCTCGAGATATTACCAGGTTCATTTTGACCTTTGAAAAAAGAAAATTTCCCAGATCAAAAGCTTTTTGCTTTCTTCATCTGTTTTGATTCTAGAAAATATACAGAGAAGGTTTCAAGAATCTCCATTGCTTGCTTCTAATGATCAAGTCAGAAATTATATTCCTCTTCTCCTGACTTGAATACAAAGAAAAGCATCCCATTGATCAACATTCCCGGGTTTCTTTGGTTCAAACTTCAAATATAATACATCTTTTTCTCCGTTCATGTTTGGTGGTATTTGTGCATATACTCAAACTCTGTTTCCACCAGACAGATAGGTGAATTCCTATGAATCTGGTGTTTAATTTCAATGAAAGCCTAACATATTCATTGTCCATACTTCATAGAAACAAAGGAAAACCGAGATTAAGACATGGGATGTTCTCAATCAAGGCTAGATGATGAAGAAGCCGTTCAGCTTTGTAAAGACAGAAAGGAATTCATCAAACAAGCCCTTGAGCAAAGAACTCGCTTTGCTTCTGGACACATAGCCTACATACAGTCACTGCAAAAAGTTTCAGCTGCTCTTCATGATTACATTGGAGATGTTGATGATGAGCCCCACGAGTTATTCCTAAATTCATTCACAAAAACTTTCACTCCCACGGTAATGGAGGTTGAACCCAGTTCAGCAGCACTCGAGGTTAACTACCTAAGGCCAAGTGGTAACCCAGTTGTTTCAGTTGCAGAGAGGGTCCAATCTCCTGAGATGGTTCAAGTTGAAGAATATTCTCCAATGAATCAATTTGGTATTGATGGTTTTTTTGCTATGGATTCCTCATTCTTTTCTAATTATTCTCCCAATAACAGACCTAATCTTCCTCCTCCACCTTCACCACAAGCTTCCCAGTGGAATTTCTTTTGGAACCCATTTACATCATTGGACTACTATGGCTACCCCACTAGGTGTAGCCTTGGCCAGGTACCTGTGGATGATGAGACAAGAGGAGAAGAAGGGGGAATACCAGACTTGAAAGAAGATGAAACTGAACCGGTAGATGGAGAGAGATATTTAGCAGAAGAAAGAACAAATGTTGGTGTAAATTCCTCCATGGAAGCCATGGTTGAAGATGATGATGATGATGAAGTGGAATACTCACAAGAATACAATGGTAGTGCAAGTTTTGAATTGTCAAAAGCTCAAACTTCAGGTCATCTTGAATCTAGCCATAAGGAAATAGCAGTTGGTGATCAAGATGGTAATGAGGAAACAGCAGCTTTTACCGTTTATGTAGACCGATGGCCCACAAGCATGGCAGAAGTCATCAGGGATCTTGAAGCTCAATTCAAAGTAGTCAGCAATGCAGCAAATGATGTCTCAGAATTTTTACAGGCTAAGAAAGCTCGGTATTTATTGACAATTAATGATCAGTCAGGTTTGATAATATTGCCTTCTAATGTTTGAACACTTCATTTTAATATTCTTCGTTAAACTGTGCAAGAAGTCAATAAAACTCACCAAATCAAGTGTTTTAAGTAGTGGAATCTACTAACATATCCATGTAAATGAGTTTCTACTGGATGAGCAGGCTATGCAAGGAATGTGTCTCGTTTGTCATATGCTTCACTAAAAATTCTTAAGTATACATAATGTAATAGTTGACTACGTAAAAAGTGAGTCTTTTAGAAGGTAGATGATACGACCAAGAGCACTTATCACTGAGTCCGGCTACTCTGGAGTGTAGTTCGCGAGTAAGCCGTCCAATGCTGCTCTATCCGACCGTTCGTGCGAGTCCACATGGCTTTGTCTTCCATTTTTTATTATGCTGCATCATGTCCCTTCCATCCTAAATTGCATCGTCCATTTGGCAACACGTGGCACTCCAAATTCTTCTCCTTCCCGCATTCCAAAATCCAGTGGACTCTGCATATTTGCGAACGGCGGAGCAAGAAAGAGTGAACAAGAGCAAGAAAGAAAGGGAAAGAGAAAGCGATAGGTAAAGAGTGGAGAGTGTGTATTGAATATCATATCTGATAATTTTCATGGAGATTAAGAACAAATAGTTTTTACTTGAAAAGAAGATATGTATGTGTCACCTTCTTTTCACTTTTGGAAGACAGGAAAGTGCAAATTCAAGAGGCGATATCTTATTCTTTTTAGATTCAAATTGTGGGTGAGAGAAAAAAGAGAAAGTTGCAAAGGGAGAAGAGCCACTCAGGCGTGCTTTCTCGAAGTACGTTCGTCGGTTCCTTTTTACTTGTGTCTCTAGTTTTTTGTTCTTCCAAGATCTGATTAACCAATGTGGATTTAGGTTGAAAAAAAGAGAGTTAGAACATGGACGCAAAATGAACAGCGACGCGAAAGGAAAATGATTTAGTTTTGGTGAAGGAACAGCGGCGGAGGGGGGAAGGCCACGAGTACTCGCGCAAACGGTTGGATGGAGTAGCATCGGATGGCTCAGGTGCGAACTACAGAGTGTAGTTCGTGGGTGAAATTCAAAGGAGCTAGACTCATTATCACCGGTGAAAAGCTTAATTGTTAGTTAAGGCAAAACTCTTAACATATATACTTTGCATTTGATATGGGCCTGTTCCTATTAAAATTATTGGGCGTAGACCACCAAATTGAATCCGACCCACATAATCAACATGCACCCATTCACGATCCTTGTATACATCATTTCCTCTTTCTTAGAGAAGGTTTGCCCTCAAACCTCGAAATAATTGGAGACATGTCAACGATAAAACTCGAATCGACATCGACTCCGATATCAAATGAAATAATCAAGAGAACTTATCACTAGGCCAAAAACTTAAACTGTTAGTCAATGCGCAACTCTTGATACCTTGCATTTGACGCATACTCTTCCCTATTTAAGCCATTAGGCGTGGGCCACCAAATATAATTCAACTCATAGAACTAACTTGCACCCCTTCGTAACTCTTGCGCGCATCAGTAGAGTTTACTAACTCATTCATTTCAGTAAGTTTTTATTATCTCTTTGCACGAATTGACTGTACAAGCCACAATTTGTCTATAAGTTTTCAAGTACTCAAGGAATGAAGATATCCACTTATCAAAAGCCACTTCGATAGATCAGTTTTATTCTCTGTCTTATTTTTAAGATTCTTTTGCAGGAAAATTGTGGAACCCAATAGCTATGTTGCGATCTGTTTCATCATGCTCTTCCGCATCAAGTGTTTTAATCAACTCTTCAGGCACCAGAGACACAGACCTCCCAGAAGTTCCCTCTATGTCTTCTGGTAGTAGTCATCAATCGACGTTGGAGAGGTTATATGAATGGGAGAAGAAGCTCTACGAGGAAGTCAGGGTATGTTACTGAACTACTATCCTTAAACTCTTAAACAGTAGTTCTATCCCTTCAACGATGAACAAAGTCAATCATTTCAATGACTATCACACTTCTTAAGGTTATTACTTGAAACCACAAACATATAAATTATCCAAAGTACTAATGAGATCAGGCAAGAGCTTCAGCTTCTAGATAATTTGAAGAATCACAATGCCTCTAACTGATAAGCATGAACCTCTTCCCTAATAGTGTGGAGAACGGCTTCGAATTGCATACGAGAAGAAATGTACGTTATTTAGGGACCAAGATGTAAAAGGAGAGTCTCCCTCTTCTGTGGATAAAATAAGGGCAGCCATTAGAGATCTGCATACCCAGATAATGGTTTCAATGCACGCAGTTGAATCAATTTCCAGGAGAATCGAAACACTACGGGATGAAGAATTGCATCCTCAACTTCTTCAGTTAGTTAAAGGGTATGTGTGAAAATAATGATTCCCAATCTTGTTTTCTAGGTGAAATATACAGTTAGTATTCTATTTCCATTTCCCACTTATCTATATAAGTTGATTTCCCAATCTTGCAAAAACTATTGATATGACAAGAATTATGCATCTCTCCCCCTTTGCAAACTGCACATTCAGTTCCCTAGGATAGTGCTTCAATTTACAACTTTTAATTTTACTTGATCAACATAATGCTAATTCCCAATGCTATGTAATCCCATAAATGTCCGTACTTGCATAAAACATATCGCTGATTCTACATTATACAATCTACCATAGGCTTGCAAGGATGTGGAAAGTGATGGCGGAATGTCATCAGACACAGAGGATAATCCTAGACGAAGCCAAAATTCTACCAAGAAAACAGCCTTCAATTTCGTTACTTGATCCACAGAGGCTAGCCCGTTCAGCCTCTAGCCTCGAAACCGAATTAAGGAACTGGCGTGCCAGTTTTGAGTCATGGATCACCTCTCAGAGATCCTATGTCCATGCCCTAACCGGTTGGCTACTCCGGTGCGTCAGGTCCGACCCACTTGATGCTTCTCCTCATCGGACTAATGGGACGCATCCAATATTCGGACTGTGTGTTCAATGGTCAAATCATTTAGACGCGATCCATGAAACTCTGGTTCTTGAAGGGATAGACACTTTTGCAGCTGATGTAGGCTCCCTCCATGCACAAGACGCTCGAGAAGATTCTCATCATAATCTGGTTGGATTAAAAGAACCCGAGGGGAATATGGAGGTTGTTGAAGTTGGGATCGAGGTAGAAGAAGGAGTAGCGGCCGCAGAAAAAATGGCTGAAGACCCCATTAGGGTTCTTTGTGGCGGTATGTCTGTTGCTATGAGCTCACTCTCAGAGTTTGCTATTGATTCTTCGAAGGGGTACGATGAACTTGTTAAGCACTCACACTATATAGGTGACTAGGAAGATCCTATCAATAGTTTGATTTATAGTTCTTACCATTCCTATCTATTCCCCACTGGGAATGGCAATTTCATCGTCTTCATTCTAAACAGGGGTTAGAGATCAACAAGGTTTATTGCATTTGTAAAATTTTATCTCACAGCACAAACATATATTTATTGGTACTTGGAAATCAAATTAATTCAGACCTAATTAACTTTTTGGCCAAGTTAAAATTACCGCTTCAACTTTGATTCTGAAACAATCAGCATGCCGTAAAAAAATGGATCCTATTATTGCCATGGATGGTCAGTTACCAAAATTTTCAATTTGCATCAAGGAAAAAAGAGAAAAGGGAAGGAGACATCTTAATAACGTAACAGACCAGGATTGCAATTGAGAGGAATAAATTTAAATGAATGCAATTTTCAGTCATCATAACCGTAGCCGGCATCATCATCGTCTAGCTCCACCTCAGTATCATCAGATCCAGACACGAGCGTGAGGAACAGAACAACTGCAACAGCCTGTGCTACCAGAAAAAATTTGGCCCTTCTTCTAAAGGTTTTCTCCTCCTTTGTTTTCTCCCGCTTGGGTTTGCTGCTCTTAGGCTTTGAACCTAATAAATAAAAATAGACATGACCAAACTAAATGAAGATGGACAACCAAATGAAAATAACTATTTTTCGCGCACTTAATATATCTTAGTTGTACAACAAATGCAGAACAAAGGGTGGGGGGGGTCAATCATGGTTATGTATTATTTATGTGATAATCGTGGTGACTATTTTTGGAGA
This sequence comes from Biancaea sappan, assembly GCA_037074585.1. Lineage (NCBI taxonomy): Eukaryota > Viridiplantae > Streptophyta > Magnoliopsida > Fabales > Fabaceae > Biancaea > Biancaea sappan. Next base: position 1,977,908 of record CM073491.1, read on the forward strand.
CTTTCTAAAGGTAGTTATGGTATATTCGTGCAAGTGATGCCAAGATCAGGTCAATTTGTTGCACCTGAAATAAACCACCTCCAAATCCAATCAAAAGCAAATCATCCTCACCTCTAAGAGATTCACAAGAGAGTTTCTTGGGACATGACCGCAAAAAATTTGGCTTGGCTAAGTCTTTCTCCAGCACTAGCTTCACCCCTCGAGGCTACTTGTTATTTAAGTTAATTGTGCCTATTTTTTATAACATAGGGCTTGAACCCTGACCTCTAACTCACAATACTCCAATCTCATACTATTTGTGCTACAAGTTCGGTAAGTTTTATCATGCCTATAAAAAGATTATGTGTAAAAGGAGGTAAAACCTACATTTTCAGTTATAAACATTACTCAAGAGGATTTTCTGTGTTCTACTAAATTCCAGACATTGTACCTAGTGACTTTAATCAATCTAGTTTAAGTCTAGAAAATACCTAGCTCTGTTTATAGACTTATTTTTTAGCACATCTGTCCATCAAATTCAATTATGAAGAAATCTAACCTGAAACCTCATAGTCTTTTCAGTGAAGTCAGAAGTAAGGTTGGACAGTTTTCTACACATAGAACAATATTTAAAAAGTCAAAGCGCAAAAGGCCATTACTACCAGGGTACCGTTCTAATTTCTAGTTTCATGAGGCAAAGTATATGACCCAATGACAAGATCACGATTCTCTGCTCAGAAGTCATTAATCAAGATTATGGTTCAATTGTTGCTCACGCAAATAAACTAATTTAGCAGGAACTTCCAACTTCTTAACTCCAGCAAACAAATAGAGACAGAAATGTTCTCTATACTTAAACTGAAGGGGAAAAGTAAACATTGTTCTGCTTATGGAAATCCCATCAAATAAAATAAAATGGTTTGAAAGTACGAATTACCAAAATGCCGAAAGAATCTTACTCCAATTGGAATGGTCCCTTTGAGCTGATGATGATGCTTCTCTGTGGAAAGGTGCGTCAGAGGATGGAAATGAATCAGTGTCAATGAGTTCTGTCTTACATTTTTCCGCATATCTCACTAAATTAGCATGTTCCAAGAGCTTGATCCGCAGCACTGATGTTTCCTGGTGGTACACATAAGCAAGAACAGTAGTTAAAATACTTTTTATACAGATAAATCTCAGTACCTTCAGAAATTAATAGTCCACCAAGCAAGCATAATGCTGAAGAGCTGGAGCTAACAAAAAGCTTGTAATCTATAGCGGGTATCTCAGGCATAGAAGAACACAAACAATTAAGTGTTGAATATCGTCATGAATTTTCTTGTTCAAACATATTTCGCACTATCAGATTACGCTTCTAGAATAACATAATTTATTTCTCCACAAGAAGAAAACCAGGAATCAAAAATCATCAATCCCCAATTTACTAAGTCACCTAACTAGTATAAGTAAATGTCGCCAAGTTCCCTACCAAGTGCCCTTCCATTTGATATTTACTTTCATATTCCTAGCGACATGTTCATACATCCTCCTCCATTGCTTACATCCTTCATATAAGTGTTCTTTTTCATTATTCTACAATATATGTCAAAATTTGGCAATAATTATAATACATACTTGAAAAACTAATTTACATGTTACTTTCAAAATGGGTTCACCACCAAATTCCTTTTACACATATCCCACATTTCATGCTTGTATCTTGCTTTTATTCATTTATAGTTATTGACTATTACCCTTTCTGCTTTTTCTTTTACCCCAAAAATATGGCTCTTACTATTACAAGTTTATTCTCTCATTATATCATATCAATTCTTTCATTAAAAATACTTCTGCAAATTCAATAGTTTTATCAGAGTGAAGAGTTGAAGACATACAATATTTATGCTAAACCCCAAGTATATATACTAAGCCACATTTTGTCTTGTTAAGCTTATAATTTACGCCAAATCCTATATTTGGGGGAGTAAAAGCTTTTATAAATATTAAACACAATGAATTACAGCTCCCTAGTAAAAAAAAAAAAAATCTTTTACATAAGCATAAAATAAGATACCATATTACGCAGTAGTACGTAACCTTAAAAAAGCATCTATCACTAAATACAATATGAACTACTAGCTACGAATATATTGAAGAAACTTGTACTAGAGATAAGGATAATTGAGCAAACACCACCATCTTCCATGATTTTTTTCACTATCCTTAAAAGTCTCTACCAGTGTTTCAGTAAATAGGCAGCCAAAAATAATATCATATTCATATGCAGCGTTCTAATAAACTCTATGATGCTTCTCAGGGGCTATTATCCCATGTTCGTGATTTTTAAGTTCTACAAAACTCAACAGGAAAATATGATGTAGACACATGATAGAACAGTAACACAATCTCATTTCCTTGAACTTGAAGACTCTTCACTCCAAAAGTACTCACTGCAAGTGACCTAATTTAAAATGGTAAACTATTAATTTACTCAGCTTTGTCTTGAGACTTGCACTCAATTATCTTGTGACCCCAAGCATGCAGATTTTATCTAAATGCTAACCTTCCCAGCAGCAAAAGAAATTAACAGTCAAATTGACAATAGCACTTATAGGTTCCTTTTAATTTCTAACTCTCTATGTACAGATTCTTATCTCCAATTTCAATTGACAATTACAACCCAAATAAGCTATAAGAATATCCAATATTACATTCTTTAAAAAAAAAAAATTCCGAATCATGGTATATTTGATAATATAACTTACAGGTAAAGCCTGTAGAACGACAAGTAAATGTGCAAGAAAAATAGCATCCAAGCTTGATGGCCTGCATAAACAGAATAAGGCTTGTGAACACAAAATTAGGAGGCTAAAGTCAATATTTTCAAAAAAAATAAAATAAAACAAAATAAACCAAGATCTTCCCAGATATTCAGTGTAACAAAAAACCAAAGAGTCACCTATTCTCAAATAAATAGTTTTGTTCCCCTAACAAAGTTGACAGAGCATCATACGCAGATTTTGCTCTTGAGTAAATCTGTCAATCAATAATAGCTACATATATAAAAACCAAATTAAAGAGAAAATAATATGTAGAACTGAAACAAATACATGGAAAATAATATATTTGTATTGGATTAAAAAAGAAAAAACGACAAAGCATGTACAAGTTTGCAAATGGTGCACTAAAAAGATCCAACAGAACACTTCATCCTCTCAAGTGTCCTCAAATAAAGCCTCAAACGAGAAACTGACCTCTTCTTCCTTTAGTTCAGCATTGTCTTTTGTTACCCCATGTTTCAGCTTTAGCAAGTGAGTTTGCTTCAAAAATAGAAGCTTTCCTATAGGCCATGGAAGACTAGAATAATAGATGTTATAAGCAGAAGAACTGTCACCTCCCACCCAGAGTTCATATGCAAGTGCATCAGCAAGCCATGTGGTAAGCATCACTTTCGTCGATGTCCAGTCTGTGACTGACAAAGCCCAAGTGTCTATATCAACAACATCTTTTCTCAAACTCTCTATAAGCCCATCCTTCTCATTGTTATATGCCACATAATCACCAGACTCAAGGTATGGAATTTTATCTAAATATCAGAATCAACAGAATCATGTTAGTATTAAAAGTCTATATGCACAGGAATATATTTCAATATTCAGTAAATGAAAAAGAAAAGCAAAACTACCAAATAACAAGGGAAGATATGTTTTACCTTTTCTGAATTAAGGGTTGATTATAAGTTTATAACTTAAATACATCAATATTAAAACAAAACAAAGGATCACCCTTTGTTGGATGAAAGTGACAGCTAATATTTTTGGTTTTTCCGAAATAACATGGGCTTGGGATGTTCTGTTTCGTTTATAAGATGATGTACTAAAGTTATAATAAGACCTTAGTTCGTGAATATCATGCATTTTTCTCAAATAACAAACAGGAATGATAGTCCACGGGCCCTAAAACTAGTTAAAAAGCCTAATTTTGAAATAATTATGGAGAATAAAATAAAAAACTAATACAAACAAGTGAAATATAACATTACGCAATTTGTGAAAGTAGAATATCAATAGAATCTAACATAACAGAGACGAACATTAAGCTTTACTTACCAGAATCAGGGTAGTTCAGGTGGAAGTCCAAGTCGAATGGCACTTGAGCCAACTTGAGATAGATGTATGCAGACAAGCACTGAGGACAACCAGTTGGGAGGCCATAGCATGGCTTCCTCACCACCAGAGTGGTTCTCACTCTCTCACTCGATTCCGCCATTCATAAAATATGCAGAATAGGAGAACTTTCCAAGGTATAAAACCAGTGAAGGATGAACCAGAATACAGATTCGCTTCACGCGTAGGGTTTATGTGATTTGACTTGAATTTCGCACGACAACAATAGAGAGGAAAAACAAGGGGCTCTTTCTTTCTGCGTCCTGGTGGTTCCTTCTTTGGGTAAATGGGTCATGGAGGCATTTCAGTAAACGGGTCACGGATCTGGATAGAGTTTTCTGGGTATGGGCCATTATAAGATGGGGCCTTCTTGTTCTACAAGCAAGACCAAATTACTTCAATCTAAAATTACTAATTAGAAGGTAATTATTTGAAATAAAGCATTTAATTTGCTTAATTTTAAATAAAAATAAGGATATTAATTATTGCACTAATGCATATCAAATAAGAAAGTTTTTTTAGCCATTACTTCACTTTGCGAAAATGGTAACACGAGTCTATAAATTATTTATGTTGAATTACCCATATGCTGAGAAATTATTTATGTTAAATCTAACGTAAAGTCCTTTACATAAGTTAAAGGACCGAATATAATTATTATGAGTTAAATAAATTTGTGACCGAAATTAAGAAAAGTGAATATATGTACATGTCATTGTGACTAAGAATGATAGAATAACTTGTCTAGGCTATTATTTTATTACAACAATTTATGAAATGAAGAGATAAACTTTGGGCATGTATGGTTTTGGTATTTTATGTTTTTATTTTCATTAAAAAGTAAAAAATGAATTTAAAAATATGTTTGGTTGAATTTAATAAAAAAATATTTTTTTACATTTCTTAAAATAGGTTCAAATCTAAAATATATCAAAAAAATATTTTTAATATTTCAAGAAATGATAATTGAAAATAAAAAATATTTCTACAAACCAAATAGATCATTTGCTTCTAACTCAATTAAATCGCACTTATGATTTTTTTAATTACATATTGCACTTGATTGATCTTTTTAATATTTAGACATTCCAAATTGTAAGAAAAAATGCATCAACGAAGAAGATAAAACGAAACAAAAATTATGAACACACATAGATTTAACGTAATTAATGTGATATATATCTACAAACAAAAAACAGTTATTGTTACTCTTTCAAGCAAAAATATTTGATACCATACAAAAAATCAAAAAATTATATATATATAAAAATACATAACTGCTTTATTCACTCCCTGCACTCTGACGAACTCTCGGCTCTTGTCCTACTTACTTCAAATATCTTCAAACTTTTATCTGTTCAAGTCACGTATCTAAATTCTAGATCAAATAATAATTTAATATATCACATAATTCAAAACACTAGTCTCACACAAATATAGATCAAGAAAAAACTACAGCTACTACTGTCAACGTGTTGTAACAAACCCTTACGTCATCAATGTCAACTACTTCATCTAGCAACTATATTCACAATGACTATTTCATCACTTAAATTTCTGAATAACTAGCAATTGAATCAATTTATTTTTTTAAAATATAATCTGGTCTAAATATAATCCTTTAACAGTTTGCCACCTAAGAAAAATTACAAAAATTAAATAATTGGAGCCAATCTTTCCCTTAGAAACGAAAAACTTATTTTAGAAAAAAAAATTGAAACTTTGGTCTAAAGAGGAGAGTTTAGCGAAGCGATAAATATTGTGTTACAATTACATAGATTTCAATATTATGTTTGGCTCAAAATTCAAGCAACATATTTAGTTCAATTTAAATTGTTGTATTTTATAATCAATGATTATATTTTATTATACAAAATTTAAAAAAAAATAATATCGTAAAATCTAGACTATTAATTATAAAATATAATGATTTAGATTTGACTAAGTAGAAAATCTTATTCCCAATCACACGGCCTCAAATCTTACTTACTGTCACATCCCAAAAATTGAGCATGTGAAAAGATACTACTCATTTGATATAATTCTCAAACATACGTTATATACATATATTCTGTAAGGTTTTACATTCAACCTTAATCATTCATTCCACACTACAGAATTATATTCATCTGATAAGCAAATATAGACATACATAGTCTGATATTTCTATCTCATCGCAAGCCTAGGAGACCTATAGAAAATACAGAGCTTTTCTAATATCCACATTAATAAGTACTGGTGTCCCACTAGACAGAAATAGAGAATAAACCCAAGGGGCTTCTAATCTTCAAACGGATACTCTTGTTCTTTATTTTCTGTATCTGAAAAAAAATAATCATAGGGAGTGTGAGTTTATTTAAAAACTCAGTAAGTAAATAACTGTACTATATAAAATATCAAAAGTACAAATACCACATTTACTCATATAATTAATTGTCTTATACATCGAGTAGTATGGGACTCTAACCCTTTCAAACTCATGAATAAGATTTCATAGATATACACCGAGTAGTATGGGACTCTAACCCTTTCAAACTCGTGAATAAGATCTCATAGGTATATGCCGAGTAGTATGGGACTTTAACCCTTTCAACTCGTGTATAGGTTTCATAGATATGCACTGAGTAGTATGGGACTTTAACCCTTTCAAACTCGTGTATAAGATTTCTTAGATGTACACCGAGTAGTATGGGACTTTAACCCTTTCACACTCGTGTATTAGATCCCGTAGATCTTTACTCATTAATAAAATAGTGAGAATTCATCACATAGTACAATTGTCATGAGATAAATAATTTCTTCATACTCTTATTTCTACTGATCATCATATACTCCCATATGAAAAATTAATTGCTTATTATCCAAATAATGTTGTAAATGGGACTTATATTGTACTTTGACTAGTAATATCAAATTAGCTGAGCAAGGTTATTCACTCACCTTGATGTTTGTCCAAGTTTACCTTGTTCCACACTAGAATTTGTGTAGGAAAATTTTCTAGTAAAATATATTACAAGGAAACATAAGAAAGGAAACAAAATCACGAAAATACGTAAAATTTTCTGACTGCTACAATAACGGTTTGCTACAGTAACGGTTTGCTACAGTGTCGGTTCGCTACAGTGCCGGTTCGCTACAGTAACATTGACTGCTACAGTACCGTTGACTGTCGACACTACAGTAACTGCTACAGTAACTCGAAGAAAATTTCCCGAAATCTGGTCGCTACAGTAACTCGAGTTTTGCAGAAGAATCTTTCAAAAATTCATCATTTCCTTTCTTGTTTCAAAACCAGAATTTCAACTCTTTTAACCGATTATAACTCAAATATAACTTCTAAAACAACTGAGATTCACGAATTATCATCAAAATCTTCAAGAACAAAACCTCCTCTGATCTTCTACATAAACTGAAATTTAAGGAAAATAATCGGATTAAAGCTTACCTTTGATCCTTACAAAGCTTTTGAACCGAACAGATAATCGAAATTCTGAAGATCAAGGAAAGGATTTGAGAAGAAAATGAAGAACTGAGAGAGAAATCTTTTCTGCTTCCTTCGGCTGAGTGAAAAAATGAGGGTTACTATTGAAACTTTATATTAAATATTTCTAATGGGTTATTCAATAACCCATGGGTATCCATAACCCAACATCCAAACCCATCCAGTCAATTTACAATAAATGGACTAATTGACCATTCTGAAACCACTTTTCCATGAATTTCACAATTCTTAGAATATATCCCTCATTGTGCAAATATTTAGTCCAGTCATTTAACTCAATTTTCATAAATAATATTCAAAGAGAACAATTAAATATGAAAATTAAAAATGACCAAAATAAATAACTAAAGTAACGTTGTAGAATTCTAAAATACTCTTAAGCGAATTATATTCTGAAATTAACGGGTATTACATTCTACCCCCCTTAAAAGAATTCGGTCCTCCGAATTAAAATCTTACCTCAAGTTTCAAATAAATGTAGATAGTTTTTCCACATTTCATCTTCTGCCTCCCACGTAGCTTCCTCGCGAGAATGATTTCTCCAAAGAACCTTGACAGTAGGAATTTCTTTAGTACGCAATTTCTTGACTTTTCTATCAAGAATAGCTACTGGTACCTCTTCGTAGGTGAGAGTTTCATCAAAATGAACTTCTTGGGGTTGAATGACATGAGAAGGATCAGGAAGATACTTCCGCAGCATGGACACATGAAATATTGGATGAACTCCCTCTAGGTTGGAAGGTAGGTCTAGGCGATATACCACATTACCCACTCTGTCTACAACCTCATATGGGCCAACATACCTCGGACTAAGCTTGCCTTTCTTCCCGAATCTCATTACTCTCTTCATAGGTGAGATTCGTAAGAAAACCATATCACCTATTGCAAATTCAAGGTCACGTCGTCGGTTGTCCGCATAAGACTTCTGTCTACTCTGAGCAGTTAACAACTTCTCTCTGATCAGTTTAACTTTATTTATATCTTCCTGTATCATCTCAGGTCCAAATATTTTGGTTTCACCAAGTTCAAACCAACCTATAGGAGATCGACACCGTCTCCCATATAAAGCCTCAAAAGGTGCCATCTGAATACTGGCTTGGTAACTGTTATTATAAGCAAATTCAATAAGAGACAAATGATCTTCCCAACTTCCACTGAAATCCATCACACAAGCTCTTAGCATATCCTCTAAAGTCTGAATTGTCCTTTCGGACTGTCCATCAGTCTGAGGATGAAATGCTGTGCTAAGATTCACTTTGGTACCCAAAGCCTCTTGAAAGACTCTCCAGAACCGAGAAGTAAACTGAGGTCCTCGGTCTGATATAATGGATATTGGTGTCACATCCCAAAAATTGAGCATGTGAAAAGATACTACTCATTTGATATAATTCTCAAACATACGTTATATACATATATTCTGTAAGGTTTTACATTCAACCTTAATCATTCATTCCACACTACAAAATTATATTCATCTGATAAGCAAATATAGACATACATAGTCTGATATTTCTATCTCATCGCAAGCCTAGGAGACCTATAGAAAGTACAGAGCGTTTCTAATATCCACATTAATAAGTACTGGTGTCCCACCAGACAGAAATAGAGAATAAACCCAAGGGGCTTCTAATCTTCAAACGGATACTCTTGTTCTTTATTTTCTGTATCTGAAAAAAAATAATCATAGGGAGTGTGAGTTTATTTAAAAACTCAGTAAGTAAATAACTGTACTATATAAAATATCAAAAGTACAAATACCACATTTACTCATATAATTAATTGTCTTATACATCGAGTAGTATGGGACTCTAACCCTTTCAAACTCATGAATAAGATTTCATAGATATACACCGAGTAGTATGGGACTCTAACCCTTTCAAACTCGTGAATAAGATCTCATAGGTATACGCCGAGTAGTATGAGACTTTAACCCTTTCAACTCGTGTATAGGTTTCATAGATATGCACTGAGTAGTATGGGACTTTAACCCTTTCAAACTCGTGTATAAGATTTCTTAGATATACATCGAGTAGTATGGGACTTTAACCCTTTCACACTCGTGTATTAGATCCCGTAGATCTTTACTCATTAATAAAATAGTGAGAATTCATCACATAGTACAATTGTCATGAGATAAATAATTTCTTCATACTTTTATTTCAACTGATCATCATATACTCCCATATGAAAAATTAATTGCTTATTATCCAAATAATATTGTAAATGGGACTTATATTGTACTTTGACTAGTAATATCAAATTAGCTGAGCAAGGTTATTCACTCACCTTGATGTTTGTCCAAGTTTACCTTGTTCCACACTAGAATTTGTGTAGGAAAATTTCCTAGTAAAATATATTACAAGGAATCATAAGAAAGGAAACAAAATCACGAAAATATGTAAAATTTTCTGACTGCTACAGTAACGGGTTGCTACAGTACGGTTCGCTACAGTAACGGTTTGCTACAGTGTCGGTTCGCTACAGTAACGGTTTGCTACAGTGCCGATTCGCTACAGTAACGTTGACTGCTACAGTACCGTTGACCGCCGACACTACAGTAACTGCTACAGTACCCGAAGAAAATTTTTCAGATTTTTTCCCGAAATTTCTGGTCGCTACAGTAACTCGAAGAAAAATTTCATATTTTCAGTTGCTACAGTACTTCGAATTTTGCAGAAAATCTTTCAAAAAAATTCATCCTTTCCTTTCTTTTGATTCAAAACCAGAATCTCAACTCTTTTAACCGATTATAACTCAAATATAACTTCTAAAACAACTGAGATTCATGAATTATCATCAAAATCTTCAAGAACAAAACCTCCTCTGATCTTGTATATAAACTGAAATTTAAGGAAAATAATCGGATTAAAGCTTACCTTTGATCCTTACAAAGCTTTTGAACCGAACAAATAATCAGAAATTCTGAAGATCAAGGAAATGATTTGAGAAGAAAATGAAGAACTGAGAGAGAAATCTTTTCTGCTTCCTTCGGCTGAGTGAAAAAGTGAGGGTTACTATTGAAACTTTATATTAAATATTTCTAATGGGTTATTCAATAACCCATGGGTATCCATAACCCAACATCTAAACCCATCCAGTCAATTTACAATAAATGGATTAATTGACCATTCTGAAACCACTTTTCCATGAATTTTACCATTCTTAGAATATATCCCTCATTGTGCAAATATTTAGTCCAGTCATTTAACTCAATTTTCATAAATAATATTCAAAGAGAACAATTAAATATGAAAATTAAAAATGACCAAAATCAATAACTAAAGTAACGTTGTAGAATTCTAAAATACTCTTAAGCGAATTATATTCTGAAATTAACGAGTATTACAATTGGTACACCATGAAGTTTCACTATTTCTTTAACATAAATTCGAGCAAGTTTTGCTACACTGAAAGTGGTATGAACAGGAAGAAAATGTGCTGACTTAGTAAGTCGATCCACTATGACCCATATTGAGTCATTTCCTTTTGTTGACCGAGGTAAACCTACTACAAAATCCATAGTGATCCTTTCCCACTTCCATTCGGGAATATCTAGTTTTTGCATCAATCCAGATGGTCGTCGATGTTCAGCTTTAACTTGCTGACAAGTCAAACATCGAGCTACAAAGTCAGTCACGTCTCGCTTCATGTCCTCCCACCAGTAAACTTGTTTCAAGTCCTGATACATTTTCACAGCACCAGGGTGTACAACGTATGGCGAACCATGAGCTTCCATTAAGATTTCATGTTTCAAAGATTCAATGTTGGGGACACAAAGTCTTCCATTAAACCATAAGACTCCTTCTTCATCTACCAAGAAACTTGGTGCTAGACCTTGCCTTGCCTTATCTCTGACTTTGACCATATCAATGTCATTTTCTAAAGTTGCTTTTACTTTTTCAACAAGGGATGATCTAACTGTTAAATGAGCCAGAAATGTACCTGACTCAGTGATCTCAAAGAATACTCCATCAGCTTCTAATTCTTGTAGTTCATGTATTAGAGATCTCCTTATAGTGGCAATGTGAGCTAAACTTCCCATAGACTTTCGACTTAGAGCATCAGCCACTACATTTGCTTTACCTGGATGGTAAAGGATGGTACAATCATAATCTTTCAAAAGTTCCATCCACCTTCGTTGCCTTAGATTGAGATCTCTCTGCTCAAAAATGTACTTAAGGCTTTTGTGATCTGTAAAAATTTGACAAGTCTCCCCATACAAGTAATGTCTCTAAATCTTTAGGGCAAACACTACAGCTGCCATTTCCAAATCATGAGTGGGGTAATTCAATTCATGCTTTTTAAGCTGACGTGAGCCATAAGCTATGACTTTACCATGTTGCATCAACACACATCTTAAGCCTATCTTTGAGGCATCACAGAATACAGAATAACCCCCTGGTCCTGATGGTAGGATTAAGACTGGTGCAGAAGTTAAACACTCTTTCAATTGGGTGAAACTTTGCTCAAATGAATCATCCCAAATGTATTTAACATCCTTTCGGGTTAACTTATTTAATGGGAGAGCTGTCTTAGAGAAATCTTTGACAAAGCGACGGTAATACCCTGCTAAGCCAAGAAAACTACGTACTTCAGACACAGTTGTTGGTCGAGGCCATTGTTTTACTGCTTCAATTTTACTTGGATCTACATGAATACCTTCTTGGGAAATAACATGTCCCAAAAATGTTACATGACTCATCCAGAATTCACATTTTGAGAGCTTTGCGTACAACTGATGCTCTCTCAATGTCTGAAGCACTATTCTCAAATGTTCAGTATGTTCTTCATGACTCTTTGAATACACCAAAATATCATCAATAAATACAATTACAAACTTATCAAGGAATAATTTGAACACTCTGTTCATTAAATCCATAAATGCTGCTGGTGCATTTGTCAACCCAAAAGACATCACAAGAAACTCATAATGTCCATACCGTGTACGAAAAGCAGTCTTAGGTATATCATCACTCTTAATTCGTAACTGATGATATCCAGACCTTAGATCAATCTTTGAGAAGTATTTTGCTCCTTGAAGCTGATCAAACAAATCATCTATCCTTGGTAAAGAATACTTATTCTTCACTGTGACTTTATTCAGCTGACGATAATCTATACATAATCTCATAGAACCATCTTTCTTTTTCACAAAAAGAACAGGAGCACCCCAAGGTGAAAAACTTGGGCGAATGAACCCTTTGTTCAACAAATCTTCCAATTGTTCTTTGAGTTCTTTTAGCTCAACAGGAGCCATACGATAAGGTGGAATAGAAATTGGTCGTGTGTCTGGGATCAAATCAATACTGAACTCAATATCTCTTTCTGGCGGTAATCCAGGTAAATCTTCTGGGAACACATCTGGGAATTCATTAACCACATGAATGTCTTCTAACTTCTGTTCTTTCTTTTCTAAATCTTTGATAAAAGCTAGAAATCCCTGACATCCCTTTCGCAACATACGCCGGGCACTTAACATAGATATCATATTGCAAGGTACATCACTTTGATCCCCTTGAAACACAAAATTACTCCTCCCCGGCATATTAAAGGAAATAACTTTGTCACGACAATTTATAGTAGCATGACAAGAAGATAACCAGTCCATCCCTAAAATCACATCAAAATCTAACATATTGAGAACCATAAAATCTATCTCAGTTTCCGTGCCTCCAACGATTATTTTATAAGAACGATAACATGTTTTAACCATCAAAGTCTCTCTCATCGGTGTGGAAACCAAGAATGGTTCCTTAAGAGTAATCGAATCAAATGCAAATCTCTTGGCAATTAGGGGTGACCATATGAGTGAGTAGAACCGGGGTCAAACAAAATACGTGCAGCAAAAGTATTAACAGATAATATACCTGTAACTACAACATTGGATGTTTGAGCATCCTGTCGGGTTAGAGCATATATTCTTGCATTTTCTCTGCCAGCAGCTTGTTTTCCAAGGTCACCTTGGCCTCTTCCAGAACCTCTTCCCATACTACCCCCTGTTGAAGGGGTTGGTGTTTGAGTAATAGAAATAGAAATAGATTGTGGTCGAGGTGACAAAGTAGACCTTTGACCTGGTCTTGTCATGAGCTGAGGGCATTCCCTTATAAAATGTCCTTTTTGTCCACAGTTAAAACAACTTGTACCAACAGTGTTTAACCTGCATTCTCCGAAGTGAAACTTTCCACATTCAGGACACTGAGGTTTCTTCCTTCTAGCTTGAGTACCTCCTCTACTAGAAGAACTAAAACCACCCCTGCTCTCTGAACGAGGCTTAGCCACACTGGCTGTAGAATACAATGACTTAGTAGGAGTGGCTGGAGCATGTTGTGATGCAGTAAAGGGTTTCAAAGTCCCTGAGTCTTCCCTTTGATCAAAAGATCTCCTATATCTAGCTTTCTTCTTTTGTCGATATTCTTCTTTATTCTTTGACCTCCTTTCCATAACCAATCTGTAAAACTCCGTCCACATAACTGGCGGTGCGCCTTGAATTCTAGCTTTCTTCCAGTTCCTCCACCATTTACCAGCCCTACCCTTTAACTGAAATGAAGTGAATTCTACCTTTTGAGTAGGAGAACACCCTATAGCATCACAGATTGCTTCACAATCTTCAAGGAAACATTGTGGGTCCTCTTTGGGATCTTCCCCAAAAAAAGTAGGAGGCCTCATTTTCTAGAATTCAGACATTCTTACCTCTCTTACGTTATCTCCTCCAGCTAACTGAGCTGGTGGTACAATTTCAGCTTCAATAATAGGAGGATCCACTGGCAGGTTAGCTTGTGCAGCTCGACCTCTCATTTCAGCCTCAAATCGGTCAAATCGTTCATTCATCAAATTAATCACATGTGCAATAGTTGCATTACTAATGTGAGCATCAGGTTCGACTCTCCTTGCTTGCTCACTAGTTGCGCCCCCAGTACTTTGAGCATGTAAACTATCACCACGGTTAGGATCATCTTGCACATGTACTGGTGGAATTATGGCCCTCCTTGGACCCATATGCTCATTATTATTAGAAGATCCTTCTGACATTGATCTGTCACAGATCTACACACATAACAAACAATTTTCAGACATAAACAAAATATCACTTACTAGCCCCACTGAGAAGTTATCTATAAAATGACGTTATACTCTACAAGGTCTTTTATGGAACCTAATCCTATGGTCATGCCGCGGCTCATGACAATAGGGAAGGGCCCACAAAGATCACTTTGCTCTGTACTCTATAGGGGACCTATAAAACCTTTCTTCTGATACCAAATTTGTCACATCCCAAAAATTGAGCATGTGAAAAGATACTACTCATTTGATATAATTCTCAAACATATGTTATATACATATATTCTGTAAGGTTTTACATTCAACCTTAATCATTCATTCCACACTACAGAATTATATTCATCTGATAAGCAAATATAGACATACATAGTCTGATATTTCTATCTCATCGCAAGCCTAGGAGACCTATAGAAAATACAGAGCTTTTCTAATATCCACATTAATAAGTACTGGTGTCCCACCAGACAGAAATAGAGAATAAACCAAAGGGGCTTCTAATCTTCAAACGGATACTCTTGTTCTTTATTTTCTGTATCTGAAAAAAAATAATCATAGGGAGTGTGAGTTTATTTAAAAACTCAGTAAGTAAATAACTGTACTATATAAAATATCAAAAGTACAAATACCACATTTACTCATATAATTAATTGTCTTATACATCGAGTAGTATGGGACTCTAACCCTTTCAAACTCATGAATAAGATTTCATAGATATACACCGAGTAGTATGAGACTCTAACCCTTTCAAACTCGTGAATAAGATCTCATAGGTATATGCCGAGTAGTATGAGACTTTAACCCTTTCAACTCGTGTATAGGTTTCATAGATATGCACTGAGTAGTATGGGACTTTAACCCTTTCAAACTCGTGTATAAGATTTCTTAGATGTACACCGAGTAGTATGGGACTTTAACCCTTTCACACTCGTGTATTAGATCCCGTAGATCTTTACTCATTAATAAAATAGTGAGAATTCATCACATAGTACAATTGTCATGAGATAAATAATTTCTTCATACTCTTATTTCTACTGATCATCATATACTCTCATATGAAAAATTAATTGCTTATTATCCAAATAATGTTGTAAATGGGACTTATATTGTACTTTGACTAGTAATATCAAATTAGCTGAGCAAGGTTATTCACTCACCTTGATGTTTGTGCAAGTTTACCTTGTTCCACACTAGAATTTGTGTAGAAAAATTTCCTAGTAAAATATATTACAAGGAAACATAAGAAAAGAAACAAAATCACGAAAATACGTAAAATTTTCTGACTGCTACAGTAACAGTTTGCTACAGTACGGTTTTGCTACAGTGTCGGTTCGCTACAGTGTCGGTTCGCTACAGTAACGTTGACTGCTACAGTACCGTTGACTGTCGACACTATAGTAACTGCTACAGTAACTCGAAGAAAATTTCCCGAAATCTGGTCGCTACAGTAACTCGAGTTTTGCAGAAGAATCTTTCAAAAATTCATCATTTCCTTTCTTGTTTCAAAACCAGAATTTCAACTCTTTTAACCGATTATAACTCAAATATAACTTCTAAAACAACTGAGATTCACGAATTATCATCAAAATCTTCAAGAACAAAACCTCCTCTGATCTTCTACATAAACTGAAATTTAAGGAAAATAATCGGATTAAAGCTTACCTTTGATCCTTACAAAGCTTTTGAACCGAACAGATAATCGAAATTCTGAAGATCAAGGAAAGGATTTGAGAAGAAAATGAAGAACTGAGAGAGAAATCTTTTCTGCTTCCTTCGGCTGAGTGAAAAAATGAGGGTTACTATTGAAACTTTATATTAAATATTTCTAATGGGTTATTCAATAACCCATGGGTATCCATAACCCAACATCCAAACCCATCCAGTCAATTTACAATAAATGGATTAATTGACCATTCTGAAACCACTTTTCCATGAATTTCACCATTCTTAGAATATATCCCTCATTGTGCAAATATTTAGTCCAGTCATTTAACTCAATTTTCATAAATAATATTCAAAGAGAACAATTAAATATGAAAATTAAAAATGACCAAAATAAATAACTAAAGTAACGTTGTAGAATTCTAAAATACTCTTCAGCGAATTATATTCTGAAATTAACGGGTATTACACTTACCATAACAACTAATGGTTTTCATAATTCAATTGAAAAAAAAAATGTTTGCATGCTGAAAGCTCCAAAGTCCAAACAAACTTAAATTATTCAATAAATTGTGGAATTTTAGTCGTATGGGATGAAGAAACAAATAGTATTATTTTTATTTATATATAAAAAATTAATTAATATAATTTAAAATTTAAAAATCTTAATTTAAAATTTAAAATCTAACTCAATCATAATTTAAAATTAAACTGTGTAAATTTAAAAAACTATAATAACTTATGTGACAAAACATATTTAAAAATAATATTAATTTTTTATACTATTTAATTTGCAAAAAAAAAATCATTTATATCCGACTCTGCTCTATTTGAGTATTTATACTTGATTTTTGATTTATTTATATTTTCTCTGCCTAACACCTCCTTTTGATCTTTTCACCTTGCTTGCTTTGTAAAATTTGTGGTTGCTCTTGGACTTTTGTGTTATTCTCACGCAAATTATACCTGGAGTACTGATCTTTTGCTTTCATTTTTCATTAAATTATATATTACGCTCCATATTATTTATTACGTAGACCCAAACATAAAATATAAAAAATACCCTTATTATCGTACTTTTTTATCTTCTCTTCTATATTTCCATGTTTTCTCTCTCTCAATTTTTCACCATTGCTCTTTTTTTATTTTTTTTTATGCACGCACTTTGTTACTCTATCGCTCCACTCCCTGTTTTTATTAAGCTTGCCTCCTCTCTCTCTCTCTCTAACCAGTGCCTCTTTTTCAGTGATATCTGTGTCTCTCTCTCTATGCGATAACGTCAGTCACTAGACATTTTTACATTAAAGAAAATTTGTTCATATGAGTAACTATACCTAACTGAGATTAATAGAATTTAGGGGGCAAGATTGAGATAGACTATTCAACAAATCTCGTATTGATTGAATGATAATTATTGATTGGCGTTAAAATTAAAATTTAGGAAGGCATTAGTACTAAATAAATCCCAATTATGAGGATAAATCCGAATCTTGGAATGTGTAAGCGTATGGAGGACACGTGTCAGAGGGAGGTGTGCGTCGAACAAATTTCCATTTATCAAAGTGCATATTTATTTTGGCCACTTTCCACATTTGTCCCATTGTGCTTCTCATAACTGAGACTTAGCAAAACTGTGTCTGGAATTAGCCCTTTTCCTCTATATGGAAACCCAGCTTTAAATACCCATCCAATGAGTCGACCCAAATATTAGTCATCGTCGTCATCAACACAATTCATCATCACCTTTCTCTCTCTCTCCTCCCTTCCTTCTCGAAAGATTTCTCTTTTGGAAAGAATCTAGGGTTTTGGACTTGTTGCTCTATTTTTGCCGCAGGAAAAGTTCAGCTGGGGTTTTCTGAACAGCAAGGTTGTGTGAGTCACTGTCATTTTCTTCAACTGTTTCCTTGTTTTGATTAGCATGTGCATGCGTGAAATTTTTGATGTTTTCTCTTTTCCTCTTCTGTGAGCTCGTGTTGGTGGGAGTTCAGTAGCTCACATGCTGTGAATTCCACTGTTTGTTTTTATACACGAGCTGGTAAACGATAAGGGAGTGTTTGGTTGGACTTACTTGTCCTTGGTGGTGAGCTGATTGTATTTTGCTTTGATCGTGTCCAACTAAGGATCGATAATTCACAATTCACTTGAATCACTTCCTCCCTGTTTGTTCTCTGAGAACGACGAAGGGAAAATTAGTTTGACCAGTAAAGGTTTGCTGAATTCTCGGCAAACTCCTGGTGATAGTCTAAGTTATATTGCAGGGTTTGACCACCTTGGTACTTTCACACGCGCAATAGGTTACTATAGTTTGTGCTGAATATGACTTATGATCAATTGTTTTGTTAAATTGATTAGTTCCTTTCTTTTGCTATTTATGATGTTTTATTCCCAGAGATTTATTTTGTCGTGTCTAGCTCTTCAATTGGAATCTGGGTAGATTGCTTTGATATTTTGGACTAAATCTGAGTTATGTATTGTTATAACTAGTAATAATCACTTGACATAACTGTTGTGCATGAAAGATGGGCGTGGACACCTTACATATCAAAGCTCTAATTCAGTATGGTTTCACTGTCTTCAAATTTCCTTCGTATAGCTAGGATACAACACAATGTAATATCCTATATAAATTGTTATATGGCACTGGTTACATTAAAATTGAACTTTTACATAGTGATGCTGCAAGTTGAAATAACGTCTTTAATTGTGGCATAATTTCTGTTGTCAGTATTTAAGTGCATTGGCGCTCTTATTTCTTGTACTATTCCTGGTGTGATAAGTTTATTTCTCATTATTCATTAATGCTGATTTCAATATTTTAGTAATCCACATTAGGAGACAATGTGACATTTCTCAATTTAATTGCAAAAGAAGGCGCAAACCAATATTTCAGTGATATGGCAACTGAGAGTCCTATTAGAATCTCAGGAGCTGGGGGCAAATGGCCTTCCCTTAAGGAAGCTACAAGTTTCGGTCCACCATCACGTAACATGGCAGCAGAGGATTTGGGCATACTTTTGAAGGATCATGGGTTCCATAGCGGTGGGAAGGATGTGGTACCCAACCGAAGTGGCAGTGCACCTCCCAACATGGAAGGTTCATTTCTGGCCATAGAAAACCTATTATCCCAGAAGAACTTCACCCCAAGTGCAAGTTTGGAAACTCTAACTAGAGCTATGCATAAATGTGAGTCCACAGAACATTTATGTTCTCATCCAGCTTGTTTGGAACATTACTAATCCAATTTCAACCTACTTTCTCCCTGCTTATCTCATGGAAAATTGCCATTTGGTATGTCATATTGGTAGTATTAACAATAATTGGAGATTATCTTCTGCAGATGATAGCAGTAAAGCTTCTTTATATTTGCCACGAGGGACTCTTGCAACGCACAAGGAAGAGTCTGAGGATGATCAATCACCCCAACAGCCATATGATAATGAGTTGGATAAGAGAAGTGGAATCTGGCATAGACTGGATGGAGCTTCAATGGTATCTCAACACAAAAATATGGTTGATTTAATACAGGTGATTGTTAAAGCACTAGCTTATATTCACTTACATATGAACTGTTTATATATCATATTTTGATAATTATCCCCTTCAATTCTTTTATTTTCTTTTATCTTTTGCCTGCTGCAGTGGATAGTAACCCACCATGTTGAGATTGCTTTTGCATTTTTGTATGTAATTAAGTTCAAGACTTGACTGGAATCAATCGCTTTACTTTTCCTTGCCTCCTTTAGAGTTATTATATGATTCTGCATGCATAATTCTTGGTTCAAAATTCAAACTTTCAGGAAGATTTTCCCCGTACTCCATCACCTGTATATAGTAAGTCTCTTTCAGTAAATCATGGAATGGTGGAAGAAGTGATTGACTTAGATGCTGGTTCAAGTTCTTCTCATGATCCCCTTGTTGCCACAGTAGATGCTGCTAAATTAACTGCAGGTGCAGATGATATGAGACTATCATCAACTGTTGATAACCCAGGCCCTGTTGCAAGCTCATCATCTGTTGTTTCCACAGGCAGCATGGGTTCTAATGATCTAGATGTTACCATTGTGGAGTCTCAACTAAAATCTCTCAATATATCTAATCTGCCAAATTCTGAAAGCCAGAATTATGAAGGAAAATTGAAGCACATTGGCCACAATGATTTGATGCAACCCCAGATTCGCCAACATCAAAACAATCCATATGAAGTTCCTAGTGCCAATTCTCAAGGTGTAAATTGTGCATACATTGGTACGGAACAATTTCCTCTTAATCCAAGCAAGTTTTCCTCTGATGTTCAGCCACTACTGCAGTCATCTGGGTTTACGCCTCCACTATATGCTGCTGCAGCAGCTTATATGACATCAGCAAATCCATTTTACACAAATTTTCAGGCCTCAAACATGTATTCTCCCCAATATGTAGGTGGATATACTTTCAATCCAACTCCTTTTCCACCTTATGTTACTGCATACCCTCCCCATGGTGCTGTACCAGTTGTTGTCGATGGAGCTACTGGTTCCAGTTTCACCCCACAGTCACCAGGGGTTTCAGCTGGGGGAAGCATTTCACATGGAGCTGAAATGGTCCATGCAAACAAGTTTCTTGGACAATTTGGATTTCCACTGCAGCCCCCTTTTGGTGATCCTGTTTACATGCAATATCATCAACAACCTTTTGTGGAGGGATATGGTCTTTCAGGTCATTATGACCAATTGGCTTCTAGGGCAAGTTCTGCTGCCCAAATTAGTCCTTTTGATTCACAAAAAAGGTCCAGTAGTGGTGCTTATTTGGATGATAAGAAATTACAGCATCAGAGAAGTGGTGCTAATATGGACCCAAGAAGAGGTGGGCTAATGATACCTAATTACTTTGGAACCCCCCAAAATATGGATTTTGTAATGCAGTATCCAAGTTCCCCACTTCCTAGTCCAGTTTTGTCAGGATACCCAGAAGGTGGAACTGGCCATCCAGGAAGAAGAAACGAAATGAAATTTTCACCAGCTTCTGGTAGAAATGGAGGCATGTTTTCTGGATGGCAAGGTCAGAGAGCCTTTGATAGTACTCATGACCCCAAAATTGATAATTTTCTTGAAGAGTTGAAGTCTGGCAAAGGCCGCAGATTTGAGCTGTCTGATATAATTGGACATATTGTTGAATTTAGGCAAGTGATCTATTTTTTTTTTTTCCACCTAACTTTTAGTTTCATGACTTTGAAAATTAGTTTGCTATGGTTTCCTACTCCAGCTCTGATCAGCATGGGAGCCGATTTATACAGCAGAAGTTGGAAAGTTGTGATGTGGAAGAGAAGGCATTAGTGTTCAAAGAAGTTCTTCCACATGCTTCCAAATTAATGACTGATGTATTTGGTAACTATGTAATTCAGAAGGTATGTTTACAAAGTGATGTAAATAGCTGCTAACTTTTAAGAGTAACATTCTGATTTTCTGGATTCTGTTATGTTCTAAATTGCCCTTTTCTCCTGTGCCTAGTTTTTTGAGTATGGAAGCCCTGAGCAGAGGAAAGAACTTGCAAATCAACTGACTGGTCAGATATTGCCTTTAAGTCTGCAGATGTATGGCTGTCGGGTAATCCAGAAGGTATAGACTATTAGAGTTCATATCCATTTATGTAACTTTATGACATCATTATACATTTGTCTTTTGTTGCATTTCTTGATATCTGTTGCAATCTTCTCTGAAATTTTGCTTTCTTTTCTGGGTGATCATCAAGAAATCATCGTCATTAACATCATCTTCATTTTGAATTGTAGCCCTCCATAGTGAAAACTTTTTGACACTTTTTATATGTACAAATAGCATAGGCATTGGCTAGAGCAGAGCTTCAACTCTTGCCTAAAGGGTTGATGACATGTTGACATATTCTAGAAGGCTGAAGAGAGGTGAGGTGCCAAGGGGCAAATCAGGGAATTGGAGCGAGTAACTAACTTGGGCAGAAGGATTTTGGGGCGGTGAGGTGGAAGAGAAAGGAGAGTTGGTTGGATAGAATATTAAGGGATTAGGAGGCAGAGGGGAGGTAAGAAAATTATCTGAGTGGTTTGGGATAGACTAGCCTCTCAAAAGCTAGGCATACATTTCTATTTTCTTTCTTCATCTTTTATCTTGATTGCCGGTGCTGTTTCCTGTCATGTATCTCTGCCCTTGTTTTCTGTACTGGTAGGGATATTATCCTGTCTTGAAGTGTAATAATCAATTTATTTGGAGCTATGTTGTTGTTGTTGTTGTTGTTGTTTCATCAGAATCTTTTCCTGGTGGCTGCATCTTTTGGTTTTTAATATGCCAAATATACTAGTGTTGTGATGTCTCTCTCCTCCTCCCTCGCATTTTGGTTTCCTGTGTTGTGTTTCAATAATTTTGTAGGGTTAGGTGGGGTTTGTTGTCCTTCAGCTGCATAAGAAGTTTAAAACATTTCTATAATATTCAAGCTAGGAACATGCCTTTTTTCTCTATTTTAAATTTAAATTATTATTTATTCTATTTAGAGACAATTTTGTCATCTTTATTTTAATTTGTGTTTGTTTAGGCACTTGAGGTTATTGATCATGGACAGAAGGCTCAGCTTGTCCGTGAGCTAGATGGAAATGTTATGAGATGTGTTCGTGACCAAAATGGGAATCATGTAATACAGAAGTGCATTGAATGTATCCCAACCAAAAAAATTGGGTTTATAATATCTGCATTTCGAGGACAAGTTGCCAATCTATCTATGCATCCATATGGTTGCCGGGTCATACAGGTAATATTATTTCATTTCCCTTCCCCTGATTCAAATGGTTTTTTGTTTGGCATTCATTTTTATGGTAATGTTTCTTGTAGAGAGTTCTAGAGCATTGTACAGATGAGGTTCAGTGTCAGTTCATTGTGGATGAAATCTTGGATTCTGTTTATTCTCTTGCTCAGGACCAATATGGCAATTATGTTACCCAGGTTGGTCTCTTTCTCTGTCTGTCTGTCTGTCTGTCTATCTATCTATCTGTCTATATAAATATATATTTAGTACTGATAATTCATCATCTTGTGGCTATGATGCATAATGTCAAGTTGGAAGTTATCATATGCATGGCTCTTTTGTGATGTATTCTGCATAAAAGAATTTACCAAGGTTGTGGGGTGGCTACAGGCTGTAAGAAAGTGTGTATGCTTCTGTGGCAATAAAATAGCATAATTTGTCAGCCTCAGCAGGTGCTAAGTTGTCATTACAATCTTCAAAAGTTCTCCTTTTTAGCTCCTGTAAAGGCTGTAACTGTAGTTTGCACTTTACTTTCCAAGATCCCATGAATTATTTTGTCAAACCACTCTCTAGCATGTAACATTGGGTTTCCATGTTCCCTTTCTGATTGGATAATTTGTTCTATTATTTTGATTTCTTATATTTTACTCTCTACATCATCACCTCTTGAATATCAATGCCACCTAATGCAGGAGGTTACCCTTGTCAAAACAATTTGACAGTTTTCTTTCAGACATTCATTACATTGTGGTGGGACCAACTCCATTTTCTTTAAATCACAATCTTTAAAATATATTAATTTGGTTAAGAAAATGTAGTTTGATTATTGTGTTTTGCATAGCAAATATGTATTTTAGACTTGAGATACTTTTCTGCTCCGTTGACTTATGTGAATTTTTGTTTCATTTGCTTGGTTATAATGATTTTCTTTGTTTTCAATTATTACAGCATGTCTTGGAGAGAGGAAAGCCGCAGGAAAGAAGCCAAATTATTAGCAAGCTGTCAGGACATATTGTGCAATTGAGCCAGCATAAGTTTGCATCAAATGTTGTTGAGAAATGCTTGAAGCATGGTGATGCAACTGAACGGGAGTTGTTGATTGATGAGATTCTTGGGCATGATGAAGAAAATGACAATTTATTGGTAAGTTATCCAACTGTTCCTTACAAGGATAGAATATTGACCTGCTTCCTAGGCATATAGAGATTCTGATGTTATATAAGCAATATTTAGGACGGAAAATAATGTTCATGAAAGTTATAATCACTTCTATTTAGAAGTTAGAGTTAGGAGTATTATGTTCATATACTGTTGTAGGCAATCAGGTTGGGAGAGGGGAATCATTTTGAGAAGTGCCATAAAAGAAACATTTCTATCTAGTTATGTGAGAAAATTAACAGATTATATTTGAGACATATGAATTAAATTAATATCTACTTGCTGTTTTAAACTTGTTTGGCGCTCATTAGAAGTCAAGATTATATGTTTGTTTCCTTAAACTGAAAATGTTCTATTAATATGTCTGGTGGCAAATATAAATGATGGTTCTATCAACCTTTAGGGAATACAACTGCTTTATACTTCTTGGAGGGCATCAGTTTAGTAATTGTAAATTGCAAGGGCTGAGGCTCTAGTAATAGTTATTTTAGCTGATGCAACATGGGGTTCACTAATAGACTAATAGTTGATGAATACTGTATCTACTGATCAAGTGCTGTTCATTTAACATCTCTTCAAATAGCATTTCCATAATCAGTGAACTGAGTAGGGTTTGATGGCTTGAAGTTACAATTTGTGTGAGTAATAAAGGTTAAAGTATGTAACTTGGGGCAAGGGCCTTGTTGCCTGATGAAAAATGGTGACTGGAATTTACAACAAATTAGAACGAGTTAAGGAATAGAAACAGGGAAATAAAAGTAACACAAATCATTCTGTAGTTTATATGACTATTTTATCCAAGGTTTAACAATTGAATTTTTGAGCAGGTTATAGAAACAGGGAAAGTAACACAAATCATTCTGTAGTTTATATGACTATTTTATCCAAGGTTTAACAATTGAATTTTTGAGCAGGTTATGCTTGTGAGAGTTATAGCCTTTTTTCCCCCCTTGTTTCCCCCCTTGAAAAATTCGATTTGAAACCTAAAAGCTAGAGTTATTAGGTTATCAGTCTATAACACACTACCTCAACATAGGGACATTGGAATAGTTAAGCACACATTTCAAGCTCAAATATAAGGTTTAAAGTGACTGGGATCTAATTTCAAGCCATTGCTCGAAGTGGCTTTGATATTAAATCAGAAAGACAAAAACAACTCCATCTAAAAAACCATCCTATTAGGTGGAGTTTATCTCCAGCCATAGACCCAGCACAAACCATTGCTAATTCTTTGTCCAGAATCAGCCTCAGATGTGAAGGGAAAACTAAATAGTCTTCATCTGGCATATTATTGTCAAATTCCATTCAGTACTTAAATTCAGCCTTAAAGACATTTTACTTGATTAATTCTTCTTACAATTGGCTGCATAAAGAAGCAGCTTGTAATTGTCCACCTGGATCCTATGCTATTGAGCCTCGTCAATGGGTGTTGTTCAATTCATATGTTCTGAGTAGCTCTGTTGAGATTTACTAATATTAATGTTCACGTTCTTCTCTCTTTAAAGCATTTATTTCTCTGTTTGAACAATACAACCATATTAGGTTATTAACTTTTCTGAATATTAAGCCTAGCTTTTGGTAGTACAATCCAATGGGGCCTTAATGAAGCAAGAGTCCAAGAATTTAGTTGTTACATAACCAGAGGTCCAGATGTTGAATGATCTTCCAAATAGCTGCTGCTTTTAAAATGCACTACCACATTTTCTATAAGATTTAGGGAGGAAAAAATATTGGGAAGCTTTGATCACTACCATTTTGCTGTTTGTCTGGCAAATTTAGAATTGTCAAGTTTCATTCTTATTATCTCATTGACCTTTAAAATTCTATTAGGGCCCACTTTTTACAGTAATTGTGTGTTGGAATTATTGATCCAAAGTTTGATGATAATATGCCTTGTCTCGTCAGAGGTATTCTAAATCATTACGGTGGTAGAAATTTGAGTATTGCATGTGATATGAATTGTTCTAACTAATTGGATCACTTTGTATCTTGTGTGATACATAAAATTGTGGTTTTTTTCTTGTTAAATCCTATTTGATTTTCATTGCAGACAATGATGAAGGACCAATTTGCCAATTATGTTGTTCAAAAGATAATCGAGATCTGTTCTGAAAATCAACAATCAATTTTAGTTTCTCGCATAAGAGCTCATGCTCATGCTTTGAAGAAATACACATATGGAAAACACATTGTGGCTCGGGTGGAACAATTGTTCGGGGAAGGTGAGCTTTGGTTGAAAGTACACAAATTCTGGTTCTTGTAGAAAAAGAAAATGTAGTCTTTTAATTATCTGTAGCTAGGGTGCTCCCGTAGAGATGGTCTTATTTCTATTTTGGTAAAAAAACACAGAATCATTTTAAGTTTAACTTGTGCTTCTCATTATAAATTAACTAAGCATATAACCATCTAAATCAGTGATATGAAGAATAAGAGTCATGAAGGGTGGGGAAGACTAGCCGACTTATTTTTTCTTCCTGTCTTAACCTGTTGAAACTAACTTTTCAAGTAGACTGATTTTGCTGTGCTTTATTTATTAACGAAATTGAAAGTCCTTCCCTAGTTGCAGTACAGTCATAGAGAGAAAATGAAGATTCTCTTTACCCATCATTTATATACCCTAAAAATCCCCATCTATATATATATATATATATATATATATATATATTTTTTTTTTGGGGTATGTAATCAGGAGTTTGGTTAAACTGTGGAACGAACAACTTCCAATCTAGCTTATCAGAGTTAATGATTCACAAATTTATTATAAGCACGTATTAGCTTTTGGACTATGCTCAGTTATAGTGATTTAAAAACAATCTAACGTTTCTTCAAAAGTACAGGAAAGTGGCAGTTAAATTTGTTTATTGTTGAGAAACTAGCATTCAGGGCATTTTAGGAATAGCCACCCTGGGTTTTTATCCTCTCCAGCTAAAGGTGATGGTACGATTAATTAACAAGATACATTGCACCCAGTAACACTAAATCCAATTACTAAATATCTGATCAGATCAATTAGGTTTTTGGTATTAGACATTACCCTTTCTATAAGATCATCCTTAATGTTTCATATTCTTCTGATCCTATAATTGTTTGCAGAGAATCAAGCACTTGAATCGTGATGGCAACAGAGTCATGCAATTCTTCTGCTGTGCTGCTGTGGCATGAAACGGCAACAGTTAACACATTTCGTTTGTTGATCACCGGAGATAGACGAGATTTGATATTTGGGCCTGCATTTGAATAAACCTTTGCTATACACTTCCGGGCCTTTATATTTCGACCTGCTTAGCATAGCTTCCCAATTGATGGCTTCAACTGACATTAGTACATATATAATATTGTGAAACTTAATGTTATTTAAGCCATCCTAGAAACAGAAATTGTTTTAAACTATTGTTCTTGGTATAATTATTTGGAAGGAAAAGCTTCCCGATGTAAAATATACAAGATCTACTTTGCTAAGTGTGTGGCTTTCTTGGAGATACAGGCAAATATCAAGATTCTTTCAAGCCCATTGCCCCTCACCCGTGACTTAGCTCCGAAATTCTTGTGATTGCATGTTGAGGAGTCAATTGAGCATGATTTAGTTGAACAGAAGGGATTTCTTTTATTAACGAAGTTTTTTTTAAATTATCAGAATTTTTTTTAACTCTGCACCATATATGTATGCACATACACAAATATATACACGTATATAATGTTTGTAATTAAAGAACTCTCATGTTCCGGTGGTATGAAAGTGGTTAATAATGTTCACACGTTGCTTCGCCGGTTGGACTCATGTAAATCTGAAATTCTTCCATATTGATTAAATTACCTCAATTTTCTTTTTTTGAAAAAATTCAATTGCTTCTTGTAAAAAAATTCAATAAAATAATTCAACTGCTTCCAAAAATTTCCACTCCTAAATTGCCTCGTCCAAAATTGCAATTCAAAGTCATCGCAACTATCAAAAATACAAATATGCCCACAGATTACAAAGCATCATGGTTACGTTAACAAATAAAAAACAGTCTTCTGCCATTTGGGCTAATGATCCCCAATAGTTGTTGATTCGAACCCACAAAACTGTTCCATGGAATTATCATCTGATGCTCACAAATAATATAGTGAGGAACGAGGAAGGCTGAGTGCAATCAAGACTTGTCATTCGGGACCCAAGCATGATGCTTTTCCTAATGTCTATTTGACACAAACAAGTATATGCACAAATCTGAGGCAAACGCCAGACGAGTTCTTTAAAAGCGATTCTTCCGTTTTCGACCTGTGTACTTGGTGTCTGGAGGGACAACATTTCCTCTTCTTCTCATCTGCTCCTTCTTCCTCAGTATCCATTCCCTTCCCTTCCCACTCTTATTCTGTTTCTGTTTCTTCTTAGGTCTATGCCTGTCTGAGATACAGACCTGCAGATTTAAGAAAAAAGAAAAAGGAAGTAGATACTTAGAGCTGCAACAAACTAATCAAATAAAACAAAAATTGATGTCATGTTTATAAGATAAATGCCAGACATCAAGATCCTTTTAAAAAAAATTTTTTTTACATCAAGATCCTTTTTAAAATTTTTTTTTTTTAAAAAAACGATGCTTTTGTATATCTTCATTGAACCCTGAAATTGGACCAAAACAATTAAAAAGTGCTGTGAATGAAATTTATTAGTGGCATGAAGACAAACCGTTTTATTCTCTTCATCTTCACTTTCATCCTCAGAGCAACTCTCCCCATCTTCTCCTTTGCCCTTGGTCACCGCTGTGTTTATTGATCGTTGACCACATGTGAGGACAAGAAATTCTTTTCTCCTCTTTGTACTATCATAGGACATATGTTCTCCAGTCAGTGCAACACCAACAACATGCTCAAGAAGGATAAGTGGTTTATATGACGCTTTTCAGAAGAAAAAATAACCACAAAACATAAACAAAAGAAAGAAACAACACTGATTCAAATATAACTATTCCTTACAGTATGTTCACAAAACAATTATTCTCTTATTTCAACAGCACATAAATTGCTCTGACTGCCATTACCAGATGAATACAAGTAGTTTATTGGTGTGATTGTTATACGAACACAGAGAATGGGAGGGGTGACAATAAGTAATTCCACGTTCAAGAAGACAGGATAGGGTGACAATAAGTAATTCCACCTTCAAGAAGACAGGATAAAGAGAAACATATTGTTCTCCAATTGAAAAACTAATTTTCATTGACCAGAAATATGAATACTTCAACAGACATTGGAATAAAGAAGAGAAAATGCTGATTGGCAGACCAAACACTAAAAACTGCACAAGGTCTTTTACTAGAAATTCTTTCTATGAAACAAATAATTCCTTGATATTTCTACTGGAATCGTACATACCTGTGTGGGAAATCGACAACTATACCACCAGCAAATCCGGCATGCATTGCTGCATTCAAAATCAATTCACGCTGGTTTAAATTTTCAGGATACAACTGAAACACTGCTCTAGCTCCATTTGCTAAGCACTTGTACAAAGATGTAAAGAAAGCCCTACAAGTAATTGAAAAAAAAAATTATAAATTGTTAACTGCAATAAGTTCCAGTACAGTCCAATCTCAATAGAGTGACATGCAAAAGAGAAGAAAAAACAAAAACCAATAGCAAGTGCGTGCGTGTGTGTATATATATATATATATATGAATGTGGTCAAGTATACATTATTAGAATGCAGTATCAACAAATAAGAAGAGGGACTTACTTTAATCTTAATCTTGGATTGTGAGAGGATTTATCAGCATTGCATAACCACTGCATCACCATAAAAAATTTTATTTAATAAAAAAAGTGAGGAAATAAATGAGACACAAGCCCAATCAAACTTGGTGGTAAAGCAAGACATAACCTTGAAAAAAAAAAAAAAAGAAAGAATGCCCAATTCAAGATGGAAAAGTGGGTGTCAGAAAGTAAATATTAGCCTCGTTAACATATATTTTTCATATATAAAATAAACATCCATTGAAAGGTGACCTGTTAACTGGCATCAGTTCTTCTTCCCCATCATCTAAAATATTTTCTCAGGTTTTACTGTATTTTCTCAACTAACATAATGTTCATTCTGTGATAATCTTTTAATTTTAAATAATTTTCTCCTTTATTTCCTTTTGTTTGTTTCTCCTAGTCCTAGAATGCACTTATTTGTACTTCTGGTGCACTTAGGTCACCCTGTGGAGGCTTTACCATTAAATTAGTAATTCATAAACACCAAAAAAATAGTGCGGATTAAAAGGACAAGGCTTAGGTAAAGTTCCTAGGGCGTTTGCCATTAGGTTCTCCCAAAAAAAAAAAAATGAGAGCCAATCATGCAATCTTATGTTCAGGGAAAAAAACGTCTGAAAAATTGCACCTAAATTTTGTCCACTAGGAAGTCTAAAATCATAGCAATCATTTGGTTTACATAGTAAATATCCTATAGCAAGCTCTCAAAATTAAAACACATTAGCAAAATAATGAAAGCACACCTGAACAGCAGAGATGCTGATGGCCCCATCAATAATTCCAGGACGAAGCCCTAAACCCTGAAACCAATTCAGATGTAGATAAGAAAAAACAAGAAAGCGAATTAGAAAACAAGCATCTTATTTTCCTTGGAAAAAGTTATCACTTCCGTCAATTCTGATCACATAAGAGCAGAACATTAAAAAAAAACTTCTGAAACAGATACAGGCATCCAGACATCCAGACATCCAGTAATTGAAGTCTCTCAAATTGGTATAGTAAAATAACTTGAATATCAATGGACAAGGATACTCATGAACCTTCCAATTAGGTGAATACCTGGCCCATATCACCAAGTACAAGGTCACCTTCAACCTCGCGCTCCAATGCAATATCTAGAAGTCACAACAAAAAAAAAATCATAAATAAATAGCACAAAAGATGAATTAAGAGGATCATTTTGATGGAAAGTACAAGGATAGATAATTGACATACTAAGCATTGATGGTGAAATGTCCAAACCAATCCAGTCGTGTCCATTCTCAGTCAGTGTCTCTCCACTTAGTCCTGATCCACAACCTACAGAAAGCCATGTCAATTATATGTTCAGGCATAAAGCTATAAAAAAATGGGCAAATTGCACATAACTCCCATGAACTTTGGGGTCCTTGCAATTTATCCCCATGAGCTTTCAAACCTCCTTCAACTTCCAAATGTTCGCAAAAGACCCATTTCGTTAGGTTCACCGTTAGCAAAAAATAAATAAAAAAAAGTACACATAAAAAATAATGAACATTGAATCAAAACCATTGTGTTTCGATTTGACTAGACATGAAAAAAAGCGACTGAACTATTGACTAACGGTCAACTTGATGATCAACCTAACAGAGGGGGATCTTTTGCAAACATTTGAAAGTTGAAAGGGATCTTTTGCTAGGTTTGAAAGTTCATGGGAGTAAATTGTAAGGACCCCAATGTTCACGGGGATTCTGTGTAATTTACCTTTAAAAAAATTGAAAAAATAAGAATGCTCCAAAAAATAATCTAGGCTCCATGGATGAAATGGTGAAATCTTAGAAATGTCCGAACTCCTAATCCCACAACTTTACAAGGTCCCCACACAAAGTCTACTCAAGTGATGTAAAAGGAGAATACGGGAATACAGGAATGTAAAGTAGAACTCTTAAGGCACAGTTTAACAGATTAACTTAAAAAGAGAATTACAGAAATATTTAGTCACAGATCTCCAACCACAATTACCTGCCAGGAAAAGCTGTGATGAAAGTTACGATCTCAAATTAACCAGATATCACCGTGGTAATATAACACCAATTTGATAAGCTAAGAATGTAAAGAGTTTCCGGCAGAGAAAAATTATTAGTTTATATTTAGAGAAAATTATGGTACCCTTCGGTAACAATCCAAAACAATGTATATTACCCTTAGGGAGTCTCTCCAGTTCTACCACAAAGTATTTGAAATAGAATCTAGAGGTATCCCAATGGTCCTTTTTACAATACTTAGAGAAAAATGGTAATTGTTAGGAAGTCCCTCAATAAAAATCCAATACAATATTTCCTGAATAAATGCTTAAGAGACAAAAGAGAGAATTTTTACCAATGTCAAGAAGTAATTTGGGAACGCCGTCATCAGGCAAAGCAAGTAGCTCCAAAGCTCTCTCTGAGAGCATAGCCTTTAAACACACCAAAGAAAGTTATCAAGAATTTCAAAGCCGTAAACAAACGACCAAAATCATTCTTTATTAATCCGATTAGAGGATAAAAAGCATAAAGGCTTCCAAAAACAAAGAGTGCCAGCACGTATGACGTAGATTGCAAAGGGAAGCACCTGAATTTCAATGATGCGAGAAGAAGATGTGTATTTGCGAGCTTCAGTATCATCGTAGAATATCTCGGGCGGAGCTAGCAGCTCTGGCCGACTCGCCATGATTGAAATCTGAATCTCTCTGCCTCTCTTCGGCTACACACCACACTGTCACATAGAGGAGGAAGCTTGATGTTTCAGAGAGCTAAGAGCAAACGAAGCTGCCGCCAATGGTTTAACCTAATTTATAAATCTTTATTTATAATCTTAAAATTATATATTTGGTTTAAATAATAATAATAATAATAATAATAATAATAATAATAATAATAACTAGTACTTACCATACAATTTATTGAATGTTAATTTTTAATTTATTTTTAAATTATTTTATAATAAAAAAGCATATGTACCAAAATAAAAGTATATAAATTTTCATCATATTTTAAAAATAACAATAAATAGTGAAAACTAATTAATTTTTTAATAATTTTTTACTCATATATATATATATATATATTTTAAGATTAACATAAATGATTTTAAAACCATTAAATAGATAAATAATAAGATATTTAAAAAACTAACTTCAACATATTCATGTATCTCAAATTTTTCATTCCTTATTGAAGTATTAGTTTGCAAAGATTTTAAATATAATAATAATAAAAGGTGATTTTTTAGTACGAAAATACTATGCAAGTGGTGATCTCTTTGAAGGCCAACCCTTTACTTGTATCAGAAAGTATTGATATTTGTGCTGGTCAAATTTTTTAGAGATGACTTCTGGAGAAGTCAACCTTCACATATCCAAACCTATTTTAGTAATATAACTGGCACAAATATAGAATAAATTAACATGCACACACGTATTAGGTAATTAGATAAGCTCATAAAATTTTTTTATATATATTTAATGTTTAGGCAACTTTATAATAACTTTATTCAAACAAAGAATTTTTAAATATTTGTGATAAAAAAATGAATAAATTAAATCGTAATAACAAAATTAAGTGATATTAATTAAATTAATTAATTTGAGAGTTATAAATTATTTTCTTGGTCTTTCAAAGATATTCCCCAAAAAATTAATACCTTTCATTTTTTTTCCATAATTTCATATCATAAATGCCGAGTGTTTATTGTTCCTTTATTGTTCTACATATAACAATGTCAATAAATTATTGATTCAATTTTTTTTAATATTATATTAACTTTAATTTAAATCTTAAAGAAATAATTAGACTTTTATTTTTTAAAATATTTTATTTGTCTTAATTTAAGTAAGCTCACTTATTTTAATTTAATTTTTTAAAATTATATTTAACTCAATTTATTCATTTCAAATACATCTTAATTTAATTGCATTTGTTTCAATGACCAAAGTAAACAAATGTAAAATATTGATAACCAAATTAAGAAAAAAGTAAATTTGCTTAACCAAATAGTGTGGCCAGATGGATGAAATAGAAAAAAGTATCAAGACTTATTTGTGACTGAAAAATACTTAAAGAAGTTCGAAAGGAAGTTTTATCATACATCTATAAAACCGACAATATTATGTGAAAGTGAATGTTGGACACTAAAAATACAACAAGAATACAAAATTGAAGTAATAGAGATGAAGATATTAAGATGGATATATAATCATACAAAACGAAATATAATCCATAATAATTGTATACATAATAGAATCAAAGTAACACCTATTGAGAAGAAAATAATAAAAAATTACTTAAAATAATGAAAAAAGTTAAGTAGATGATATAGAATTATATGAAAAAAAGTCAAGAAAAATACTTAAAGAAATTATTAAACAAAATCTTTTGATAAATAAAATATTTAAAGAATAAATTATTAATAGAACTCAATAACGTCCTATAATTTATGTAACAAACTCCACCTATTGAAATAAAACTTTGTTGTTGTTGTCGTCAAATAAAGGCCACACTGACACTGTCACGGTTTGGTAAACAACAGTAATAAAACAATCATTATAACAACTTGAAAAAATTATAGACAATCAAAATATTTCGTCTTTCAATGTTCAGACTCAAAAATTGCAATCTTTTTTCGAAAAAACCAATATCATTCAGTCTAAATTTTGTAGTTTTACTCTCAATGATGCATCAATATCATATGATTTTAAAACACCAAAATAATGGAAAGCCACCAGAAGCCATGTGGTGACAAGGAATGTAAATTTTTTAACTTCCTCAAATTTTAGGACCGGCATGTACCAGAAATAAAACACCATACTGCTAATTTCATTGAGGTCTCAACGCAAATTTCTTTCATCAAAACAAAGTGACAAATCCAATACACAATTTCTACTCTCAAAAAACTAAAGACGCTTCCATAAAAAATAGGTTAAAAGCAGAGACCACTCTAATCAAAAAGTGACAATCCCATATCTTCGTCCTCCTCTTCTTCCTCAACCTTTTCTTCTTTCTTAGCTGCTGGGGGAGCATCGCCAGCTGGGGCTGCACCTCCTGCAGGAGCAGCAGCAACAGCTGCACCACCTCCAACGAATACTGCACCTCCTACAACCACCTGACCGACACATTGAAAAGACGATAATAAGGCAAAGAGCGGACAGTGATCAATTACACAAGTAGTGATACATACAATTTTCAATTACGTTGAATATAACATCTCGCCTTAATTTAAAGGCCAGATTAAGCTTAATCATCAAGGCAGAAAGGCTATTATTTTCCTTGTCATTTAGAGGGACACGAAGAGCATTAACATCTAAATTATTCAGCAATCAAGTGCATTAACTATACTTACTAGATATAAAAACAAAGGTCAACTTGAACAGGTCTTAAAATTTACATGACGCTTCTGCTTCGAATGCATTTTTATGGAAATAAAAAAAGAACTGAACCCCTAAACATATGATTAAAAGAGAAAACAATTACTAACAAAACTCCAGTATCCCTACGGAAATATAGACAGTAACCGAGGTCAAAGTCAACACTCAACACTAGTCATGATCCTACAGAGATAATTCAGAATCAACACATTACAGTATGGCACCAACACAAACAAACGAGGAGTAACAGAATGGGGGCCAGAATAAGCAAAACGTTCACACTCGCATTTCTGACAAAACTCAGATCCACAAAGAAGCAAAAACCAACACATGATCATCAAAGTAAGCAACAACAAAGAGGTACAATCATACATCATATCATTAAACATTAAACATCTAGAGTACTAGGTACAATCCTATACCTATCGCATCATAAATTTGAAAACTAAGGCAAAAAACGAACATAAAACAAAAGGATTACCTGAAAAACAGCAGAGGAGGGGGAGACGAGAGAGAAAGAGGACTGAACCGGGCCAGAAGAATCGACGGCGAGGGCGGACTGGACAAGCTTCCTTTGGATCTCGAAGGTCGATGGAGCAGAGGCCTCGATGTCACCGGAGAGCTGCTTCCCGGTCCAATCGCCGCCGTCGTTGCGGAGCACGAATGTGAAAACTCCCATGGCTTCTCTGATTACAGGTAAAACCCTACTTGCGAGACTGAAAACAAAGTTCAACGAAGACCCCTCTACTGGGAATTACTTGTTTATATAGGTGCCGAACCCTAGTTCTCGTGTATAGCTAAAAAGTCCATTTAGTCCTTGTTGAATGTTCAACCACTAGGATCCACGATTTTGTGACATTGGCCATCTCATTAGATTTCCTTTCTCTTAGTGCATTTGTTAAAATATTTTTAGGACTCAGAAAAAAAAGTTAAAATTGCAACGCCATATAATTAAAATAATGAAAATTAGAATTCGCATTGTGCACTTGCCTTGTGGGTTTAAGGAATGTGTTAAAGTTTTCAGTGCATCGTTTTCTTTTGTAAGGAAAAAAAAGAATTATCACATATGGGACAAGGTATACTATTGTTATTTAGTTTTTATAATTTCTTATAAAATTAAATTTTTACCTTTTTACTGTCTTTTTTATAATTTCAAGTCACTGTTATTTTGAAGATGGCTTAGCTAGTAAACCATCCACATATTATTAGATAATATTGATGTGAATTTACAAATTATATATTTAGTTCTTACACCAAATTTTTAATTGTGACCTCTGGAAATGGATGTTTTAAAGTGTAATGCACATTGTGATTTTTATCACCATAATAGGAATATGAAAGTAAAATTGTGTAGAAACTATTCAAGAGTATAATAAATCGAAATTTTAATTAAGCTTGCGAGTTTCTCCAAGTTTTATTAATGTAAAAATTACATTTTGTTGTCACAAGACAAACATAAACAGAGCAGGCAATCATAGGTAAACTCCCTATTTCTTAGATGCAAAGTAATAAACTTCTTATCAATGATTTACATAAAGTTGTGTATTAAGTATTGAGTTGTTCCCACAAATTGAAGGAAAAACAACCAGAGGGACTCCAAGGGCTTGTTTGGTAAGCAAAACAAGCAATGAAAAGAAAGGAAAACAAAAAAAAAAAGGAAAAGGAAAAAAAAATATCTTGAGTGTAGGATGAAAAAAAATAATAAAAAAGAAGAAAAATATATTTGATACGTATTTTTTTAATGAAAATAAAATGGAGTATATAGAGTTAATTTACTAAATTACCTCTTATTTGTTATAAATTTTTAAAAAACATAATAAAAACAGTCCCAATATATTAAAACCTTCTCTCTTTGCCTTCAGACCTTCTTTCTTTGCCTTTGCGTCTTCTCTTTGCCTTCGTTTGAAGCCAAAACGAGTGAAGACGACCATCATGGTCACCGCTGTCTTCTGGTTGAAATTTCGTTGGTGTCCATATCCCTTCTTCCCCTTTTCTCTTTCTATTATTCGAACTTCACTCCTATCTAAGGCAGAGCAGAGCGATGTGAGAGATGGACAAACAATCCCATCGGCGCTAGGCAACACAAACGGACGAACCAGCACAAATGACAACAATACAAACCAGCAACAGAAGCTTGAATCCAACACACGAACCAAAGACAGATGCTTGACTAAGTACATAATTAGAATTTAAGAATTAAATTGAGGATATACTTAAAAATTCACCCAATTTCCCATCTCAATTTTGATGGAAAATTTCAGTAGAAAAAAAATTACTCCGTGAAAATCAGTTTTCCATCCCCCTTTTTCCAAGATGCCATACCAAACAATGAAAGTGAAAAAAAAAAATGAGGGAATTCCCTCTTCCCTCTCTCGGTCTGCTATTTGCTAAGATTCGTTACGCATACTTAGAGATGCGCTATGATTTAGCAACGATTTTTAAAATCGTTACTAAAATTATTTTAATAATGGTTAAAATCATTGGTAAATCAATGAGCACCTGCGCATCCTTAAAGATGCACAACAGGTCCGTTCTCATCTGCTACAACCTACATGGAAGCTACCAAATGCACTGTAATGGATTTTCACACCTTTTGTTGATTTCAATTTTTGCTTAAATGTTAATTGAAATGTAATTATAACAAGAAAAATGTTTTATCAAAAAATTCCAGACAAACATCTTGACTTTTTCAAATTCCTTTTAATTAAAGCTTTCATTTCATTAACATTACTTATTTTTTTGCATAGTAAAAGAAGTCCGAAAAAATACAATTTTTACGGGTGCATTAACCTACGGCAAATTTTAAGTAAATATTTTATTTTTTAAATAGAAGCATAAAACACGAATATTTTATAACTCATCATGTAATTGATTTTTTTGAAAAAAAACTTGTCATTATCCACAACCATCAACTAAATGCACTATGAAAATCGTCAAATTGCTGATCTTAGTAAAAGCTACTGCTTATCAAAATTAATTAATAAAATTTCGCTTGCTAGTTGCTATATATATATATATATATATATATACAGAACCATATCATTAGGCCGAGGTAACTAAAATTAAAAAAAAATAATAATAACTTAAAGCTAAGATAAAAGGGTCTTCCTGCATGGGCATTGTTCTGCATAGATTAAGCATCCTTTGATAGCTCTCTTGCCTTCATCTTTTGGTCAACATCTTTGCAAGAGCCTCCCCGTGTCAAACGTCAACAAAACAGAAGCGCCTTTCCACTTCATTGACAAGTTACTAAGCATAGCTGCAAGATATCTAATGGGAAAAAACGAAAACACCTTTCTCTGCATTCACCATCCTCAAAGCTGCTGTGGTTCCAACAGTTCTTTCCAGCTGAAACATAATCCCATTAGGAATAAAAGCGCATAGTTAAGACTTCTGGTGTTTTGAATAATTCAACGCGAGTAGGAAAGAAAAAAAAGAGAGAAGGTACAGAAAAGGTTAAATTATTCTATTAGTCTCTAGAGTTTCACTCTTTTTTTTTATTTGGTTCTTATAATTTAAAAGTTTGTAATTCAGTCCTTATAGTTTTAAAATTTTTTATTTGATCCCTGTCTTTTTATTTTCCCCCATTGTGCTGTTAAATTTTGCTGATATAGACAAATGTGTGCCGTAATCACTTTATGTATATGCATTATTAATGCCAACTCATTCAAGCCAATTAAGCTAGGTGGCATTACATGTCATACACCAGTGGATTCCATCAAGTACCTTCACCTCTCCTTCACATTAATCAAGCAGACTACCTAGCAGCACACCAACAAAAATTTAATGACAAAGACCAAACTACAAACTTTCAAACAACAGATCTAACTTAAAAATTTAGTGAAACTCTAGGTGGGGCAATAAATTAATTTAATCAAAATAAAATGATAAGATAGCAAGTATACTAAGTACAAAAACTTCCAAATGCCACTATTTGGCAAGAAAAAGGCAAAAGTAAGGATACACAATGTCATCCCCACATGATACCAGTGAATCCCACAGTACCACCCCACTCCATTCTCTTAAAGAATATCTCACTCTCGAGTCAACAATCATATTTTCCACCAAGACTAATCAATCACAGAGAAATCCACTTTCATTCACATTAAAACCATCATGATTCTCAATAAACTAAGAATAATGTATGTCACCGTAATGATAATTCTCTTCCCTTGCTCCAAAAGCCCCATGTCAAATAACTCACTATAGTACTAGAACACAACTAAAAGGTCATCAAAGAGAGTAAAGTATTACCCGAGGCTTGTCGAGGCGAGAAAAAAGAACAGTGCATGTATTATTTTGAGACCCGTCAAGCATATTTACAATCTGCAACAAGATAAGAGTGGTTTAAAAGAGGGTCTAAGATTCTTCATTTTACTCATCTAAAGAACATTAGAATAACATATGAAGCAAATTCATACCAACACAAATATACGGCATGAAACATTGACTATCTCAAATGCATGAATAATTGAGGCACCAGCAACATATGGGGAAAAAATAATCTGCTTTAAAAAAGACTTCTCACCTCAGGGTAAAACTCCTTTCTCTCTGGAAGTGAATAAATGATTAAATTCTGAACACCACGAATCTGCAATCAAAAGATAAACCAAGATTTTGGTGAGAACAAGGAAGCCAAAATTTTGTCACAGTATTATTGCTATTTTTTTAACCAAAAAAAAAAAAAAGGCATGTCAAAACCCAGAAAAAATTTACAAAAGGAAAAGACAATAAAACAAAAGCAATGCAAGCAACCTTGTATCTGTGGTAAAAATGAGATCTCTCAGTGTAAAGCATAATTTTCCTTCTTCCTTCAAAGAACCAAAGACGTGCACGGGAAATGTCACGCTGGGTTGTGTACCTACATTAACAAAAGAGAGCATCTCAAATCATAATGCAATATAAGAGCTACTTGGTAAACATTTTTTGAAACATTTGTTACGAACAATTACTATAACCAAAATAAAGTAAGACTATAATGAAACTGTGATGGAGACAGGTTCTTACTCCCCAACAACACAGAAGGAGGCTTTCTCTTTCATCAAAAAATTTCTTATTCGAATTAAGTCTAAAGAATCACTGATAAATATCATAATTCCTCCCTGCATTAAAGGGTTTTATCAATTACAAAATTATTAGAAAAAATAAATATTAAATGATCACAGAACCAGAGTAAAGATAACTCATAAGAAAAGTTGCAAAAAGTTATATATAAAAATTTCAACCTGATCAGACTCTTTGATCCTTGGAAAAACCTGAAAGACAATACTTACTAATGTCATATCTCAATATTATTCAGTAAGTGTCATAAATTTGTAATAAAGAGCACATACAGATTTTTTACACCTTCCTAAGGGAACTAAATATAACAAATAAACAAAATAACATTCCATTATCAAATTTTCAAAGTAAACTGTGCTTGGCCAGAGAAGACAAGTGTTGAAAGGAGTGAAAATATTTAAGTGTATAATCATGTGGTGGTTGGATCATGTGGTTGTGGTGGATGGATCATTTGATGGTTAGATCATGTGGTAGTTGTGGTCAATCCGCCACAATCACTACAACTACCACATGATCTAACCACCACATGATCCATCCGCCACAATTACCACATAATCCAACCACCACATGATTATACGCCTAAATATTTTCACTTCTTTCAACAAGCTCTGATACCAAGTTGAAATACCGTTGGAACACTTAAAAATATTTGTAAGACAAAAGATAGACAAAGAATGAACTAAATGACTTATTGAAGCCATTAGTGGAGACTTCTATTTATATACAAAAATGTATTAACTACAATGTAGTTGGCAAGTAGGATATGGTTGGTAAGTACAACCACCACATGATCTAACCACCACAACTACCACATGATCCAACCACCACATGATTATACAATTAAATATTTTCACTTCTTAATTAAGTACAGTTTTATAAATATTACCTAACTTTTAAAAATTCCAAACAATATAATCTTAAATTCATATGCATCCCCAAAAAGAGACATATACTAAACTTTATTAGCATAAGTTATAAATATAAAAATACCAATATAAACATATATATACTAAACTTATTGCGCAAACTAAAGTTTTTTTTTAGCAAAAAAGAAATATTAATAAAGAGAGAAAAAGATACCAAGGAAAGAAAAGGAAACACAAGCAAAGAGGACTAGATATCCTTCTAGAGAAGACAAAAACCAGAACAAAAAAACCAAAAAGATCAGAAAACATGGTTAATACAACAAAGCCCTCCAATCTCGATGAACATCAATCAAAGGCACTCTCTTAAAAAACTCGTTAGTTGAAACCCAAAGGGAAGCAACGTAGCGAATTTTATTCCACAGCAGATGAGGCAGCAAGAACCATTGCTTAAAAACTCTTGCATTTCTTTCAATCCACGGGCACCACACAGTTGCAAACATGGTCACCTTCCACAAGACCTTGTTCTCTTTTCTCATCCCAAAACCGATGAAGCTAGTGGCAAAGAAAACACCAAGGTCACCCGGGCAAACCCATCTCTCCTCAAAGAGACCAAATAACCTGTTCCAAATATCTCAAGCTACTTCACAGTGCAAGAAAAAATGGCCATTTGTCTCTGCATTCCTCCAACACATCACACAAACATTAGGAGATAAAGCTTTAGAAGGCCTCCTAATTTGAAGCAAGTCATTTTTGTATTAATTTTATTGAGAATTGTTGTCAAAACAAATGCCTTAACCTTTAAGGGCACTTTCACTTTCCAAAACGATTTTTTAAAAGGCAACGACTCTTCTGGGCTACAAATCAAAAAATTATAAAAGGAAGCACACCAGCTATTACAAATTTACAATTGCAGGGTCCCTACAAGGTGGAGAGCATGATCTTCATCACTACCCCAGGAAAGTCTACTAACTACTCCCACCCTAGTACCCTTGGGGCCATCACGATCCTTCTTTTTTTCGGTTGAAAGGAAATATTAAAAAGGCCAAAAACAAGTATAGTACAATAAAGCCCTCCAATCTCTATAAACGTTTACAAAGGGCACCCCCTTAAAAAACCCATCAGCCGAAACCCAAAGAGAAGCAATGAAACTAACTCTATCCCACAACAGATGAGGAGGAAGAAAGCTTTGTTTAAACACTCTGGCATTCCTCTCCATCCAAAGACACCACCCAGTTACATACACAGCCGCCTTCCACAAAATCTTATTCTCTTTTCTCATACCACAAAGTTAAAGAAGGCACTAAGATCCACGAGGAAAACCTAACTCTCCTCAATGAGACCAAATAATCTGTTCCAAATATTTCAAGCCACCTTCTATCAAAAAAATAAAAATATTTCAAGCCACCTCGCAATGTAAGAATAAATGACTATTAGTCTCAAAGTTCTTAAAACACATAACACAAATATCAGGAGATAAAGTGTTAAAAGGTTGCCTAATCAGACGCAAATCATTTGTATTAATTCTATTAAGTAAAGCAGTCCAAACAAAAGCTTTCACCTTGGAAGGCACCTTCACTTTCCAAAACGTCTTTTTAAAAGGGACCGCACGAGGGCAATGAGTCAGAAAATTAAAGAAAGAGGCATAAGTGTAGGAACCCAAGGAAAATTCCACATCCTCTTATCAGGGAGAGAGAGATACGAAACGGAGCAAAAATGTCCAGCAACGAAGAAAACTCACCCACAAGTCTATCATTTAAATTTTTAGAAAAATGAAAATTCCAAGAAAATTGATTCCCTTCAAAACACGAAAAATCAATAATAAGGGCATCATACAGCATAGACAAGGAAAAGAGATGAGGAAACCTTTCAATAAACGGGATATAACCAATCCAACAGTCCTCCCAAAAGCGAAAACGAGAGCCATCTTCAACACATAAAGACAACAAAGGATAAAAAGATAGATATACCTCAGAGATCGCCTTCCAGGGACTAACATGTGTAACGACATTTCCCGAATTAGCATCCCAACCATTCTGATGTAAACCAAATTTGGCTTTAATCACCTTATGCCAGAGGGAATCAGGCTCCAAAGGAAAACACCATAACTACTTAGCCAAAAGAGAGATTTAATAGAAACCAAATTACCAAAGACCGAGCCCACATCATCTTTAGATCTACAACAGACCTCCCAACTGACTAAATGGACCATTTTACTTTCCCCACCATCAGACCACAAAAAATCCCTCATAATCTTCTCAATCCTATTGGCCACCCAAGCTGGGATCTTGAACAAAGACAAGAAATACAAAGGCATACAAGAAAGAGAAGCTTGAATCAATGTTATTCTTCCCCT
Organism: Biancaea sappan; assembly: GCA_037074585.1. Lineage (NCBI taxonomy): Eukaryota > Viridiplantae > Streptophyta > Magnoliopsida > Fabales > Fabaceae > Biancaea > Biancaea sappan. The sequence continues at coordinate 2,021,529 of CM073491.1, forward strand.
AGAGAAAAATAAGCCCCTTTCCAGCCTTCAAGCTTTCTAGAGATTCTTTGAATCGCGGGATCCCAAAAAGACTCAACACAAGGATTACCACCTACAAAAATGCCTAGGTAAGTAAGAGGTCAGTTCAGAACCCCACACCCTGCTGTCTCAGCTAGCTCATGTAAGAAATTCTCCTGAATATTAATACTTGCTAAACCACTCTTATCTAAGTTAATGCGAAGCCCAGACACCAACTCAAAAATCTGAAGGAGCAACAACGCGTTAAGAAAGTTCTCCCCATCATTAGGCAAAAAAAGAATAGTGTCATCTGCAAACTGCAAATGAGACACTTGACACCCATTAACCCCTATCCACAAACCACGAGCCATCCCTCTATCAGAGCCTCTTTTCAACATATGACTTAGAACATCAACCACCAAAGAAAAAGAAAAGGAGATAAGAGATCAGCTTGCCTAAACCCATATTGCCCCTTAAACCAATTCTTAGGATAACCATTAACAACAATCGAGAAAGACACCAAGGAATGGCAGCCCCCAATCCAATGCCTCCACCTATCACCAAACCCCTTCCGACATAAAACACTATCCAAAAAATCCCAGTTAAATTTGTCATAAGCCTTTTCAAAATCCAACTTGAACATCAAACCTTTATGCTTTCTACATTTAATATCCTCAACAAGCTCATTAGCAACCAAACTAGCATCAAGAATTTGACGCTCGGTAATAAAAGCACTTTAGTTCTCAGAAATAGTGTCCCCAAGCATCACACCCAATCTAATAGAAAGCACCTTAACAATGATCTTATAAACACTAATAACCAAACTAATAAGCCTAAAATCCCTCACCTTAATGGACCTATCTTTTTCAGGAGTGAGGACAATGAAAGTAAAGTTCGTACTAGTGTTTATATGACCAATGCGGTGGAATTCTTCAAAAACCTTCATCAAATCCACCTTCACAATAGACCAACAAGCTTGGATGAAGGCCATATTAAACCCATCAGGCCCAGAAGCTTTCTCATTCTCCAACTTCCAAATAGCTCCTCTTACTTCTTCCTCTTCAACCCTTAGAACAATCAATGGGCGACCAATCCAACCCCTCAATAAACGGCCTCTCAAGCACATCCTCAGAACAAAGCTCCTTGTAAAAAGTGGTCACCTCCTCCAAAATCACATCATTATCCCTAACAATTCTTCCTTCATCATTATCCCGATGCATATATGGGGCAATCCAAGCAAGAATTCCCATGAGCAGGGAAAGTTGCCATTATGGTACTATATTGATCTTAAATGGACATCACAAACAATGCCAATAACTACAGGGGACCCACATGTAACTTCCCTGCCCAGGCTGACTAGATATAATCAATGAAAATAGTTCATTTCACTTGAGACAATAATCTCAAGAAAGAGGAAAAATAGCAATGACCACTATTTAACAGAAAGGATGGAAAATATAAAAGATAAGTTAATTTGTAGTACTAAAACTCAATAAATATAAATTCCAAAACAATAATTCCTAAATACATACCTTCTTGACAAAATAATCATTTCGGGCATCCGCATCTTCCATTGAGTTTACATTAAAGCGTTCATAGATCTACAAGTGTTGAGAAGTTAGGAAATTTCAGCACAAAATAAAATATGGTACATATGTATAGAGATAAATCTAACACATTCAACCAAAATAGAAGCATTAAACAGAAAAATGAAAAATTCTACCTCAATGGTTAAGGAAAAAAAATTATGTAATACCTACTTAATAATGAAAAGTCCTAATGATGACAAAAATGAATGATCAAGTAAGCATATCATAACTTCACAAAAGTTATTTTATAATACAGAAAAGATACAGCAAATGGACAGCATAGTTAGAAATGACCATGTAACATCCACCACTGTGAACAAAATACATACCACTCCAATCTTTTTTTTCTCCCCAGTTCTACAAAGAAATTAGGCTTTTCATTCATACAAACAGCTTCACAATTACATTTTTCATAGACAACTTCAATTAATCTCCTCCACGCCCGTAAAGACCAACACTGAGAAAGAAGTTTGCCCAGTATAAACAATTTGCAATAAAACAAAATAAGTTTGTAAGTTTAATCTATACACTCATATCCCTTTCCACATTCTTAGACGATAAAATAAATGCTAATATCAAAATATATAAGATGATCAGTCCATACCTACAACATTTTCTGACTGAAAGGATTATCTCTTTCCCAATTACAAGCAGATAATCTATTTATTAATTATATAACATGGATGATAACTAAAGAATCTTATTCTAGATGTATTGTCAAGTGATAATTACAAATATGAATGCCATTTTTTATTGATAGTAGACACTGCATTAGAAAGAGAACAAAGTACAAAAAATAAGAGGACAAGAACCCTAAAACCCTATAAAATGTAACAATTTTGCCAATTACGTCAACATGATACATCTCAACCAAAATGATTTCTTTCCCAGAAGAACCACAATGCATCAGCTAGATCTTGAATAAATGGAACTAATTTATTCAATCAGCCAGCATTTCTAAAAACAAACCTGCCGTATTTGGGGTAACACTTTGTGTAGAACACCTTTGCATTCACATATCAGCTTCACCTGTTATTAGCAATTAATAACATTGAGGATCATAAGATCTAAAAAAAATGAATAAGGAAAAAAATCAGCTTCACCTGCTATTAGCATTTCTATAGTGCTATTATAGAGCAACAGTTTTAAAAGGAAAATAAAAGTCTCAATTGCAGTTTTTATAATCTTCATAAAGCATATCAATATAGGTTTGCATCAAATTTTACACAAAACAAAATCTAAAAGAGACAGAGTAGATCAAAATTTTGATTTGGTGAGAAATCTTCCAGCCATAACTTGTGAAAATGTAAATAATGTGAAGTCAATTATGTAACAAACCTTCCCTTGGTAATTAGAGCACAGGTGGTTGAATGAAGCATTTATATCTGCAATAAGGAACTACAGAGATTATAACACACCTGGCTGTGCTATATGAAGCTAATCAAAAAAGAACTTTATGATTCAGCAAGCAAACAAGTAGATGAAATAACCCGTGGGTTAATCAACCCTCTCCTTGAGAAGAGTGATGTTAATATAAAATTAAGAGAAGTTCAACAATGATCTATGCATTTAAAACATATGGTCAAGATGAATGTTAATAAAACTACAAAATTCTAGCAAGGAATAGATAACTGACCAGAAGAAGAAGAAGAAAGAGAACAAATACATTCATTACCTTGATTTGAATAAAATCCCAGAATGATCGTTTGCCTGTAAAACTTAGCATAATCGTCAAGATACCTAGACAAGAAACAGATTTTAATTATTTCAAAATTCTAAGGAGAAAAACAAATCTTTTGACACCTTCCTCTAGACAAGTATAAATATAACAAGCAGTTCATGGCATGCAACAAAGAAATAATGGATCACATACAAAAAAGTGGGACAGTCCCCTCAAAGATATGAAATGGAACTGGAATGATATATAGCACACAAATAGCATACTTAAGAAGTAAGAACAGAGACTAATTCACATTGTAGCGAGGAGCTTGGAAATTAAGATTGATCCCATGCTTATTAGTTTAAATTAATGTAATTATATCACTAATCAATTATAGTTGCTATCCAATATACAATACAAACAATCATTGTACATGCATAAGCTGACCTCAAATTATTCAAGAAAGTAAAAATGACCCAAATACCCTCTAGTATAATATTAATTTTGTATTAAAAATTTAACTTATTAAAAAATATATTTTTAAAACTTTTTATCTCGATGTTATATATTGTGTTCAAAACTATAAATTCAATTTATTATAAATTTTTAAAAGTAATTATTTTCATATTAATTAAATACATATTTAATACATGGCAAACTAGGTGTAAGAAAGGTTAGTATAGTCCATATTTTGATTTCGAGGAAGGCGGGTGTAATTTACTCTAAAAAAATATATATAAAACACAAAGATAGAAACAAAATGCATAAGAAAACTAATATATAACGCACCATGGTCTTATTCGCATAACATCTCCAGTCTGCTTAGATGGTAAGCAGTTCAAGTATTTAATAACATTATGCACATGAGACCAATTCTGCAATATTTCAAACAATATATGAGACAGACATCATTTTAAAGCTCAAGATCAGAACTTCAAAATGTTATAATTATCTAAAGTAACACCATTAAAATACCTGCATTGCTATTACATCTGCATGATCAATAATCAGAACCTGCTCAAAATTGATACACTTTGGAAACTTAATACCATATTTTGTTCATAAAAGGTAACAACATTTGCAGCCAGAACTATGAATACTTAATTTCAGAAACAGCAGCAGGTTACCTCTATGGATGAAAGATAATCAACATCTTTTTCCTTATTACTCCCAGCCTCGTCAATTTTCTGACATTTAGAACAGTCTAGAGTCATTAGCATATATAAGTAGTATATCCTTAAAAAGCTTAAATTAATTAGTAAAGGCAATAATCTTATTATTTTCACCAGTATGCCCTAACACAGAAGCCATTTGGGCCTGAGGTGTGGATATTGCGTAGGCCTACTATTCCTTTTGCTGGAACTTAAGTTTTAATATTAAGGATCCCTATCATTTAAGGCTGACTTCAACTCAAAAACTTAAGCTGATAAAAGAAGATTCATAATTGCTCATTTATAATTTCGAACACTGTCATTCACCAAAATACATATTAGATATGCAACATAGACAAGTATTTAAAGCTAAGGAACAGCTGAGATGAGCATATAAAGTACAATTTACAGGACTATAATAGAGACCAACCAAAAGTTACAGATGACAGGGTATTCTATGATTCAGGGTTTCATAGCAGAGAAACAACATAATCTCTGTATTAGATAATCTGCTTTGCATATGGGAAAAATCTGGGTCTATTCCCCACAGTCAAGAATTTACGAACCTTCAAATATACAACTCAGATAGCCATTGATCAATCTAATCCTAAGTTACCAGGAAATGTAAATGTATAATCTAAATTTTCCTTGTCCTAACAGCAAGAGAACCCCTACAATATCCTAAACGAATTAGTACCCTAATGAACTTGAAGGACAGGAAAGGCTCAAACTGACTAAAATAATTCCCCAAAAGTCAAAAACCATTATACTACAAACGAAATACCCCAGGCCAACTAAAAAAAAAAAAAACTAACTTGGGAACTTGTTTAATGCTGTCCCATAGTCACTATATGTTTAATTTAATTTTTTTCTTTTCTGACCATGGTATTGATGCACCATCACCTTATCAGGTAACAAACATTCTAATTTGTTAGTTTCGGAAGTATTGCTAGAGCTATTGGCAAAGCTATCAGAGCACAGGAAAAGAATGCTACAAGGGAAAATAACACTGGAAATCTGCAGTCGCAAATCTAGAAAATGACAGCATAATAGCCATTGCAAAATCAGCATATGATTACATCTCTATTTCTCTTTTTTTTTTTTTCCTTTTGCCCCTTCCTTCAAGAGAATGTCTTGTCCTATGCCTTTGTACATCTCTGCTCTTCATTTCTATTACAGGTTCTCCTCTTACCTTAAACACCCCACCACAAAAAGTGTTGGGAAAATTGGGGTATTTGAAAGAATAAATAATACCCTCAAGCCCAGGATAATTCCCAAACCAAAAAGATAAAATAACACCAAGATTTTAGCGTGGAAAACCTTCCAAATGAGGTAAAAACCAAAGGACCCGTAGGCCGCTTAAGCTTCCACTATAACAATAATGGGATTACAAACTTCACCCTTAGGTGGATCTCTCACTCACAAAAATACAACAACAGTATTTCTTCAATTTGTGAAAAATACGCTCACAAATTGGCTCACTATTTTTCTTCTTAGAAAAACTCTCTTTCTAAGGCTCTCTCTATTTTTCTCTCACTCTCCTTTGTGAGGATTTTGAATGATTTGAGGAATGATTTCTGAAGGAGGTATATGACCCTATTTATAGAGTCATTCCTCACCAACCCCTTCAATTTTCTTCTGCGCAGCCTGCACCAACTCCTTCAGTAGCCCCTCCAATTTCAAGAAAGAATGCTGTCTAACATTTTTGTCCTTTTTTGACTTTGGGGTAAATTACAAAATTTGGTTACAACTTTTATTAAATTGCAACTTGACCCCCTCTTTTTTTTTTAAATATTAGTGGCAGGTCCCACTTAGGAGGGACCCCACCTTCCAAAAAGAATGAAAAGAAAAGTTCAACTCATACAGGGGCCAATCACATGACTCCAAATGTAATATAAGTGGAGCCAAGAAAGTCTCTAGAATCAAATATGAATAAAATCAAAAAGAAAAAAGTTAAAAATTAAAAAAGGGAACTTCTTACATTAACCAAGCACAATGGCGAAGATACAATGATGTCTGAGGTATGAAAATCACTAAACAACTTGATTGTTTTCCTGTGCAGAAAGAACAGAATAATAAAGAAAGGAAGTTGTTTATGCATAATTTTCAGAAAAGGATTTACAATAACAGATTCTGATTACTGTTTATACATGTAATTTACCTAGTAAACTTGATGCCAATCATAAAGTCATCCTCATTATTGCCACCAAAAAGTAATTCAAAGTCGAGACCTTTATATGACTTCCGAAGTTTTGCATTTCCAGATTCTTGGCCATTTTCGCCCATTTCATCATTGTCTTCATTTTCTTCGCTTCCAAATTTAGTAGAAAAACGATCCATATGCTCAACATTGAGCTGAGAAAACCAACACAGTTATTAAAAAGACCATCAGAAAATTGCTCGTCTTCTGACCCAAAAAGACCAACACAATTATTAAAAAAAAATTTTTTTTTAAAAAAAGGGAACCATTTAGCAACTACTTACTAAATAAAGATGGACATTATTAATAAGCCACAATAGCAACAAATACAAAGTTGAGCTGAAAGATATATGTAACAAGCAAACACTGTTGACATAACCCAACCTATAAAGTTACAGGAAAAACCTAGACATCTGTCGTGGGGCTTAAAATTGCACATCCATGGAATTGGATGTGTATTAACAAAAAAAAAAAAAAGAAAGAGCAAATTACATAGACCTCCCCTATTAACAAAGCATACAAAATCATCTAACTGATATTTGTCTCACTTCGACATGCTGGCAGGACCTCTTTAATCTTTATTATCTCTTATTAGTAAGAAACACCGTGTCCAAAAAAAATTACCAGGTCCCTCACTCTAAAAGTGGGAAAGAGGGAAATAAAATAAAAAAAAGTAGTAAAGACCCTTGAAAAGAGATTATATATGCTTATACTTTGTATGACACATCTTTTCCAAGCCAAAAGGAAGTTTAGTCTTAACAAGACCTAATACAAGAGAGTTGAAACTTGAAAATCATATCATATCTGCTTCTTTTGACTGAAAAATACTTCCGATAGATGTAACTTAAAACTATGCCATATTGAAAACATCTCAGCAAGGTATCACTAATCAGTATATCATTTCATTTTTTGTTTAACTTTAACTTTGGTGCCACTTGGATCTCTCAATCAATTTCTTTGGTAGACAAGCAGAGGGATCAGGGAGCTCTTTAGTATTACATGATCAACTCAATAGTCCTCTCCAATCCTCTAGAATATCTGACAAATAAATCCCCTTAAAGAAACCATGGGTAGAAACACACATAGAAGCATAGGAAACATTCCTAACTCAAAAAAAAATGCACAAGGAGCTTTAGTTAAACATTCTGGCTTTAAAAAGAAAAAGAATTATAATTAGAAGGAAGGAAAAATTATAGCCAGGAAGAAGCATAAGGATTGAGGCAAGAATCTAACCAGCAAAATCATCAGTCATTACCAACCATCTTATGCAAGAATCTCAATTCAAATGCCACCAAGAGTTGAGGCAAGATTCCAGAGCCCAGAATATGACTTAATATATTATGTAGTGTTTAGGACCAAGATTGAAAAATTACTAGACATAAATATATTAAATTAAAAAAAAAAGTAAAGAGATGGAGCAAAAGTACCCTGCAAGATGCAGGTGTGAGTTGTATAATCCTCTTTACAACACGGAACACAAAGCTTCCAAATGGCAGTAAAATTAAAACCTGCAGTATAAAATGGGGAAAAAAAAAGTTACTAAATCTTCAAACTTCACACATTTGATTTCATTAAGATATCTCAAACAAGTTTACATAAATATGGCATTTTGTTTGTGAATCTCTGATGCACTGTCAAATTCTCCATTCTTATTCAACACGTTTTAGGATATTTAGGGACTTGTCATCAGTACTGCTAAGAGTAGGACCCAGTCAATTCAGGTATGTCAGGCTATGAGGATTGGCTTTAAGACTAATGGCAATGCTGAGCTGAAAGTTTTGAAAACTGAAAGTCGCATTCATGGTAGGTAAAAGCTCTAGAATATATGGAGAAAGTTGAGTTTGTCAGAGATTGCAAGAGCTATTGAAGGGAAAATCAGGTCTATCTATTAAATCAAAACAAAAATAGGTAGTCAAAGCCCCAAATCTCTCAATTGAATTTCATAAGGGAAAGCACAATGTTTCACTAAATAAATTAAAAAAAAAAAATAAGCAGAAAAAAGTCATAGGAGTGTAGACCTACAAGTACAATGTCAAAAAATTGAACACTGATTAGAGAAACCCAAATGAAATTACTATCAGAAAAAATCCAAGGGTCCTTCACCTTTGGACGAGTAAATCCTTGATCTCGAAATCTATCAACGTCAGCACTCTCCCCAAGCTTGGCCAGTTTGACATCATTTTTTTTCACAAGGTCTCTAGTTCTAAAGACGTGATTGAGCTGTGCATAATAGACAATAGTCACTGTGTCATTGATGGAAACGCACTACAAAGTTTTAAATAAACAACAAGACAAAATACTTACAGAATGCATTATGTAAGCATCCATAATGCTCGTGTCTTCCAGACCTTTGTGATAGAATGGTCTCTTGTTACAGTGAAGTATATCCCTATAGCTGCTGCCTGGAACCAGATCGACATAAAGTCAATACTCAATACCCATAAGATGATTTTAAAAAATGGTAAAATTAAATTAAGAGATTATTACAGTCTGCTCCCTCAGGAAATGCCCAAATTACAAGACTATTTTCAAAAAATTACACTTTTTTCCCTTGAAATAACAAGATGCACCACACTTATGACACTGGAATAAAACTGATGGGAGAGAAGTGTAATTTAGGCATCTCTTAGGAAAGGAGAGAATAATGTACCCTTAAAATAAATAAAAGTGAAAATTATGATTCCATCATGCAACCAAATCCATATTGATCATCCCTTGTAACACCACACAAAAAAAAAAAAAAACAGTTCAGGATATTAAATAGTGACTTTCAGGGCTGCTCAGATATACATTCTATAAGAAATTAAAACAACAGATACCTCATATAGGCTACAAAAGTCAAATCCAAACCTATGCATCCTAAGTAGACCATAATACGGTATAAGGTATAATTAAGAAGGAAGCTATTGTCTACATCAAAATGTATGTTAGTAACAGTGATCCATATCAACTTTCCCGTAAAACTATGAAGGACAAATCAAGGATGGCAACAGGGCAGAATGAGGTCGGATTTTTCACTACTTGTCCCTGCACTATGACCATATACTTTGCCCCTGTTGCCCCAAGTTTTTTTTTTAAAATTTTTTCCTGAACACATAGGGACTCATATGGCCCCACCCCACCCGCACCATTTTTTATTCTAAAAATTGCATACTTCTTTTTTAAATTATCAATACCCTTCAATAATTTATTCTTAAAATTCTTTATTAAACTAAATTTAGTTATATGTGTTATATTTTAAAACACATCAATTTTATAAAATATCAAGCTAAATTGAGTTAAACTATCAATAACCTTCAATAATTTATGCTTAACGTTTTTATTAAACCAAATCGAGTTATATGTATTATATTTTAAAACACTCAAATTGTATAAAACAATATGTCTTACCTTAGCATTTTTTTTTTTTATATCAAACTACCAATAGCATTCAATAATTTACACTTAGCGTTTTTCATTAAACTAAATTGAGTTATATGTGTCATATTTTAAAACACTTAAATTGTATAAAACACCATGTCTTACATAAGTATTTTTTTATCAAACTATCATTAGCATTCAATAATTTATTCTTAACTTTTTTTTATTAAAATAAATTGATATATGTGTTATATTTTAATATACTTAAACTTTATGAGACAGTATGCCTTACATAAGTATTTTTTTATTAAACTATCAATAACATTCAATAATTAACAATTGGCGTTTTTATATCAAGTTATTTGTTATATTTTAAAAACTTAAATTTTATAAATTACTAAATATTTCCTTTATTAAACTATCACACACTTAACACTATTTATTAAACTAAAGTTATATATGTTATATTTTAAAACATTTAAACTTGATAAGACACTGTTTTTCATTCTAATTAAACCATTAATAACATTTAAAAATCATGTGTTATCAATTATATGAAAAACACATACACACGTATATAATGTATCATATTTTATACTTTATTTATATATATGGTTCAACGCGCGGCATGCTTATCCCGGCCAGACCCCATACCGCACAAGCATTCAAGTTTTCCCCCGAACCCATCATCTTTACTTGGTCAAAAGTTGAATTACCCGACCCGAATGGGGCAAGACAGACCGAGTAAGGCTAGATCGGGTCATATTACCATCCCTAGGACAAATTTTGCTTTGACTTTCTTGGGCCTTGTTTCAGTTATTAACCTCCTCGACAGAATGCTTTCTTTACAGAAATTTTTAAATAAAAAAATTACCCTACTTAATAGGACATTTTGTGTTCTCAGCCAGTTTCAAGGAGTTCACCAAAATGATGTTCACTTCAATTTGACCATGTCTACAACATTTCAGATCATAGTTATAGAGACCTAATTAAGTCAATAGTTAGGGTTGAATAATACGAAACTTTATCAGAGATGCAAATCTGATTAATTTCTACAACTTAGAGATGATCATATAAGAATATAGAGGGAAATTAGTAATATAAACTTGCTATGCTTGGATAGTTTTTTAATAGATCACATACCCCATGATTTCTGTATTTAAGAATACAACAGTTACAATCCCTACTTCAAATTCAAAATTGACCTATTGAAAATATGTCCACTGCAGATTTTCTAAAGGATTCTAAGAATACTGATGACAAAGATGACGGATTTTATAATTTATGATCAGATGCAAATGAATGATGCGGACAAGAAGATTGATCCATAATGATTCAAACAAACTTACACAGAGAGAAAAACATCTTTTGTTTAGATGAATTAATAGCCTTGCCTCCGGTCGTTTGGTAGACTTCCATCCAATGCTTGTACAACTTTGGCTTTAGACCATCACAATTATTGATATCCAGATCCTAGAAGAGAAAGCAAAAGGGAAGAATGAAAAAACTAGTATGTACTTGAGCCAATTGCAGCCAGGATATAATATTAAAATAAAAGGCCAAGAAATGGACAATGTCATTGACAGGAGGGGAAAAAAGAATAAAAAAAAAAGGAAAATATTCATCATCAAATGCTGCTGATTTTGATTGAAAATAGCATTATCTACTATTTGAGAGCAAGAGAGTACAGAAAGGGGATAGAGGAGCATGACAAATGGCAGAAATTAGTATCATTTCCGTGGCCAACCATTTCTTTTCCTAACTTGTGGCCACTAATTTACTAAATTATACTTTTGGAAAAAGGTCACCAACACACCATTCAAAGGAAGATGGTAAGATTACAAAGATATACTAGGAGAATTTCACACAGCAAATATACCTTTAATACATTCTCCCCTGTCCCTATCCACTTGCCATTTGACATACCAACTGCCGGCATCTCCCAGTTATATTCACGATTTCTTTGGTTGGCAATTTCTTCTTCTGATAAATTATGTTGCAAATGTAAATCAAAAGAGCTGCAGGGGAAAATGTATTTTAAATCATTACAAAATATGCAAGATTTAGGATATCTATACAAGATAAGAATAATGACAAAAATACTTGAAATCAAGCTAGGTTGTAACTAAGCACAAATTAGATCCAGTATGAGAAAACAAAACTTCAAATGCCACAAGTAGGAAAAAAACCAAAAGAAAAAAAAAGGGGGAAAAAAAAAGCTTAACATTGACATCAGTTACAACCAAATTGATAACATTGCATGAACAAGACTATTAAAAATGTTACATTAGTCCAGAAATAAAGGGCTACACTTTTATTGTTGGATATGAAAATCTTCTTTTCAATTTTTTCCATTATCATATCCATGTTATTTAAAAATTAAAAAAAAAAAATGTTACCCATTCCAATAAGAGTTACAATAGTTGAAAAAATATTAACATGAAAATGATTAAAAACATTAAAAAAAATTTAAAAAAAGTTATTATATATTATATTTCCTTTACACTCTCTTGTTTAATTTTCACCTAATTTGAAGGGGGAAAAATAAAAGATAATTATGATGAATTGATAAGGATGATAAAATAATAAAGAAACTTCAATTTGTCCCTTAAACAGAACGAACCAACATGAAAACAAATTATTCAAATTTTCTTTGTGTTAATTTCCAATCTGCTTTTCTTTCTCTATTTTGAATATCAGGAATGACCATCCTCATTCTTGCAATCATTATTCCCTCCCTTAATGCATTATTTTACTGCCTAACTCTTAGCAGCAAAGTCAAGCAATCTTCCATACAAGAATCGTGGTCCACAAATGCATCCCAAACTCTAAAATAACACTTCTATAGATGCCATTGATCACATTCTCTGGACCAAACATGAGAAAGTATTAACATTTGAAATAGTGAGAGTCTGATAGTAAACAAAATTATCAAAAAGCGAAAAATGATATGACAATTTTCTTTATATGCTGGAAATTGCTTTCCTTATTCAAACTATAGGGAATAAGAAGATTAGCAGTCAAGTATCCTCCTTTCCTTCACTGTCCTTTTTTTATTTTTAATTAAAAATTGTCCCTGATTCCCTGGCCATGTGTAAGTAGTGCAGTACTGAATTCCAAATAGTTATAAACATTTGAGCATCAAACAAATGATTAAAAATAAATATCTTGTACAAGATATCTAGATCTTTCAGATCAAATACTTTACCATAGAACCCTATTCTCATGCCGCTAAGAGCCCCATCACTAATTGATTAGTACAATCTAGATTCCCATGGCCACACATCATGTCATTTTCACTCACTATTTGATGCCATCTTTTAAATTGAAATTACACCAAATACAGAAGTAATAAAAATTCATTTTTCTTCCTTCCTCAATTATCTCGCTCGTAACCCTATCGTCTCCCCCTTTTTTAAAAAATCTTATTGGAAAGTTAAGGCTCCTTCAAAGGTTAAAGCTTTTTTGTGGCTTGCAGTGCTCAATAAAATTAATACAAACGATCTGTGTCAAATCAGAAGGCCACTTAAGGCTTTATCCCCGGACGTTTGCATTATGTGCTTCAAACATTCAGAGACAAGTAATCATTTATTCCTGCACTGCGACGTGGCTTGGAGTACTTGGAATAGGTTATTTGATCTCTTTGACGAGAGTTGGGTTTGCCCAAAGGACCTTGGTGATTTCCTTGCGACCAAATTTATTGGCTTTGGCCATAGGAAGGACAACAGAACTCTTTGGAATACGGCTTTGTTCGCAACTGTGTGGTGCATATGGCTGGAAAGAAATGCCAGAGTTTTTAATGATCGGTGTATGCCTACTCAGATGTTATGGGATCGAATTCGTTACGTGGCTTCACTGTGGGTTTCAGCCAATGGGCTGTTCAAGGGGATGCCTATATCTGATGTTTATAGGGACTGGAGGGCGTTATTGCATTAATACGTTGTTAGGGGCTATGTGGGGTGTCTGTGCTGTCTGTTAGTTTTTCTTACTTTATGTTCCTGTTTTTTTAGGAGGATCTCTTGTCCTCCACCTTTTGTAACCATTCCCTTTGTATCTCTCTTTTCTCCTTAATAATACTTCTTTTTCTATCAAAAAAAAAAAAATAAAAATTCATTTTTCACAAAGAGAAACTTTAAACATAAAAATAAATAAATAAATAAATAAGCAGCTGCATGAACTTGTTTTCTCTATCTTTACTACTATAGCCATCAAATGCATTGTAATTTCAAATGGGATCGAATAGAAAAATAAGATATAACAAAAAGAGATATCTAATCTTAACAGACCTCAAATGCTCTGAATCCTTAGAAGTTGATCTATCAGTTATCTCTATATCATCTTCATCGGAATGAGATAAGTCAAGATCCCCATCAGTTTCAGAAGCTTCACTCGGTCCAGAATCATTTGCCTCAGAATCTTCTTGCATACTTTTTACTTCGTCTTTACAAAAAAAATAGGGGGAGTAAGTAAAAAAAAAATAGGAGTAATGAACTGTGACACTATATTAGTAATGGAGTGGAAGGACTATCATATCAAGATTTACCGATTCCTTTTCACTACTAGAATCTTTCTTGAATCCGAGACGCAAGGATTTATAGCATTTTAAAGAATAAAACCTGCGGATGATGGTGGGTAGGTAGAGAATACCTAGGGGCGCAAGACAACTCTCTCTAAGGAACTCGGCAAAATAGCCCCGTAACTTTGGGAGAAGGGGTGCCTCCTCACAAAGTCAATTTTTTAAGTAATTCTAAATTCGATATAAATATCTAATTTCTATTTGAACATAAGCAAAAAAGATAAGTATACTTATTCTTCTCTGAAATAGGAAGAAAAAACAGAAAACTAATCATCAGTGGCCAAGCATACAGTCAGGAACCACCAATTACACTGATAAAGCCATGGAGTAAGTAATTAGAGAATTTTACGTGGATTTCCATCCAATAATAAATATAATATTGAAGACCTATATGAAACAAAGGAAATTAGAAAAATATAAGTAATTAGAGAATTTTACGTGGATTTCCATCCAATAATAAATATAATACTTATTGAAGACCTATATGAAACAAAGGAAATTAGAAAAATATATGATCATGAATCCTGGGTAAAGCCTTACAGAACAGCAAAGGAATGATAAAAAAAAAAACCTAAGAAAATGAAACCTGGTTATAAATTTTGAACTTCTATTTTCTAAGTAAATATGTAATGTCCACAACATAAAGTAAATATGTAATGTTCATAATATATGAAAGGAACATAAACTATAAATTTCATCAAACCTTGTTCTACATCACTGTACAGACCCTTCAGCTTGTTAAGATGTTTTTCTAGATCAGTATCTTTCCTTTTGTTGTCACTTCTTCCTTCTTTTCTTTTCCTGAAAAGCAGGCACAGCAATGTATACTTCTAATTTTTTTTCATTATCAAAACGGCAAATGTAACATTAATTACTTAAAATTGGTCACGAAACTTGACAAACAAACATGAGCAAATGCATGTAGAGCAATTCATAGCATTACCACAGAGATTTGTAATTTTTTGGTCAACAATAATTATCCTATTTGAAACAAGCAACAGAAACTACTACAAATCTGCAACACCAATTTAGAGTTTTAATCAGCAAACCAACCGTTCATGGCGCTTGATTTTAAAAAAATGAGAATCTAAAGTATTGTAATTACTACCACACATAGGGCCAGTTAACCTAGTCAAAAATGTAATATACAAACAAAAAGAATAACATAGCCGTAACATCACCCCCGGTGGATGGTACACATGGTGGGCGTTGAATGACACTGGACTACAAGAAACAATCAATATAAAACGACCACAATAAAGCAGTTCAAGCGAAACAAAGTATCATTCACGCGCAAACAATGGTGTCCAACTATACTAAATACAGATACTACACCATTCCCCAAACGATTACCTCTTCTTGTTCGCAAGAGCAGCTGCTTTACACGATTGCAGCGTCTTCATATTATTAGGGTATTGTCTGGATGATTTCGCACAGCAGAATTTTTGGCTTGTGTCGTTGGCGCGCAAAAACAGAGAGGCGCTCAATGCTTTGCTAAGTGGCTGCGTGACTGAGCCGCGACTTTATTTGAAACCGGTCCGGGTTCTGGAGTTGGAGAAGGAGTTGGATTTTCTTTCATGGAGTTTCAGTTTGACGTTGTCGTTTGGAGAGTTTTAAGGTGTCTTCTAATTGGGCTTCGAGACAGCCCAAGCTAGGCTGGGGATGTGTTCCAATATATCCTGCCCAGACCATTAATTGTTTTGTAATCTCTTCACGTTTGCTAAATTACACTTATATTTGACCAAAAATAAAAAATAAATTACACTTATAGCCTATAATTAGTTTTGGGAACTTTCCAGTTGTTAATTCTAAAGTTATATATTAAAAATAAATAAAATAAAGTATGAAATATAATTAAATTGGACAAAATAAAATTAACAAATTTTATAATTTGTGAGGGACCAAATTAAAAAAGTAATTCTATGATAAATCAATTTCAAAAATAACTTATATATGAGGAACTAAAATGATAAGACAACTTTGTTGGAGACTAAAATAAGAAACACTATCAAAAAGAAACCAAAATAAAGTTTCAATCAAATGATAAATTTGGAGTTTGGCAATCTCAAACATCACGTCAATTGTTTCATATATTAAATGAAGATATTTTATCTTTGAGATACCAAATTTAAATAAATTTAGTATTTAAAAAATAAACCCATAATTTACTCTTTGCATATTTGTTCCATTTATTGCTAGTCCATTAATATGTTGTCCATTTTTAGGAGGAGAAAGTTGTAGAAGAAGCAGAAGTTGCAAGGAAAAATTAATGAAAAACTTATCCTCTTTGGAGATTAAGTTTTTTTTTACTGTTAAATCACTTTTTAATTTATATGTATAGCAATAAAAAAATAATTAATGCATATTTTAAAATAATTTAATAATAAAAAAATTAATTTTTTAAAAAATTGAATTCTCTATAAACTTATTCAATGTGTAATGTAAAATTATTTATTTAAAATCTAAATCAACGTCCTCCTCATTCAATAAATTCATTTTTTTATTTTTTTATGAAAAAAAAAACTTACAATGTAATTCTTTATATATTTGTTATTAATTTATCTATTAAAACATAATAAATATATGGTTCTTTAATCACAATACAATAAGTGTATAATTTTTTAAAAAATAATAAATTTTTTTCACAACTCAACATTAAATAAATGATTATTTAAGATAGTTTTTACACTGTTGAAAGACTCAATAATAAAAATATAAAAAATTTTATATAAATATTTTTTATTATTTATTTTTTTTCTTGGTGCGAAAAAAAAGAGCTAAATAAAGAAACTTTTTTATGGTTGAAATGTTACTATTTAGTTTTGGTGCAAAAAAAGGTATAAACTCAAGTGGGACATATTTTAAGGCAAGTTGCAGAGAAATTACATAGTAATTTACTAAGTGATACAGATGTTAACCTATAAAAAGTAATATAAGACAATAACCTTGAGAAGTAACCTAACAATTGAAGCATCTTAATGAAGAGTCGAAAATGATTTCGCAATATTATTTTTTGTAAACCTAGAAACCTGTGCTAAAAGTTAAATGCATTTATTTCTCACTTACTTCTTTAATGATAGAGGACAAAAATCAGAGTATTAACGGCATTCAAGTCATGAACCGAAATTCCGAATTAAGACTGGCAATTAATGAATGTATGATTTAATTTTGAAAATATTCATATATAATGTGAAGAAGAGACTTTGGTTCGCTTCAGAAGCAGATTAATCACAAATAGATTTTTGTTTGTGAAGATGGCTCATCTCTTGCTTTCTACTTGCTGCATACTACTGTTTTCTTTAAGTCTCACATCAGGTATATATATTCTGATCTTGTTTGTGTCTACGAAAATATTGCTAGTCCTCGATCTCCTAGTATTGTACATTCAGTTTACATTATCATTCTCACGTGCACGGATTTAAAAAAAGAACAGGACTGGCCTTTTAAATGGTGGAACTGAAAATTAATCATTTATCTAGTTTGGTCAATCTTTAAAATTAGTGGAGCTAAAAATCAGTATAAAACTAATTAAACTAGTCAAAAATTGATAAATTAGTTGAACCATTTTTGTTATTAAAAAAATTACTATTTACAAAATACAGTTATTTATCTCATTATGTGAGATTTAGCAAGTTTTTTTTATCTTTATCTTTTATATTATTTTTTATAATGTTATATTTCTTTTTTCTTCTTAATTATTTTTGCATAATAATATTATTTTTGCCACAAAAACAAATAAGAGAACAAGAAAAAAAAATACAAAAATAATTATACATACATATTATACATATAATTATAATATAAATTTACTAAGATTGAATATGAAAATGTTTATTATTTTATAATATTATATATTTTTAATATATAAAATTAAAATATATATGTAATTATTATTAATTTGAACACGATCAGACTAATGAACTATAAATTAAAACTTTCACTAATTTAATAACTGATCTAGTTTTTAAAATATTGATAACATGATAATTAGAACACAACAAATATATTATTTTTCAATCAAAACATAATAAATGTATGATTAAATCAACGGCATAGTTCTTAAAAGGCCATTTTCATTTCAATTTGGTTTTCTAATTTTATAACATTCTCAATTTTGACGCTGAAATATCTACCACTTTTTTCTTTTTCTTTTTCTTTTTCTTGTTTTAATGTTTAATTGCTAGAATAGAAGTAAAGGAATGAGAACGGTGGTTATTTTCATGTTTGATTGTTGGAATCTCATTCTCATATGAGAAAATAAACATTCCCTAACTCAGTAAGTATTTTATCATATTGTCCTCATAAAAATTAAAAATTTCATTCATATCTTATTAATTTATAATTTTATAATATATCGTAATATATTGAATATTAAATTTTTAAAAAAATATTTAATATGTTATTGTGAAATATTTAATATTGAATAATATATTTAAAATTTTGTATATTCATCATATTATTAAGACTTCAAAACTTGTAAATATTATGGTTACTTTATTTTTTAATTAAATAAAGAGAAATAAACATTACTTTGGTTTAATTTTTTTTAATATTATTATCATAGATAATGTTTGAGTAATTTTTTGCATTCCTGGAATAAGAATCTATTTACTTATAATTCATTTTCATTTCTACACGTCTAACCAAATATGAGAATAGATTCTTATTTTCACCAAATGATTCCAGTAACCAATCCAGCATAAATTCTTTTGATTTAGTCCTTAGACTTTTTTTTTTCTAAGTCAAAATCATCATTTTGTTAGAGAATAACATCCCACATGCCTCAAAGATCTTAAACATCCAATATATTGCCATTTATTTTTGTATAAGAGAGTCCGCATATGCATTTTGGAATGATTATTTGGTTGAAAAAAATATTTAAATGACCAAATTGGCACAATTTATCTTTAGCTAACCATATTAAAAGGAGTATGACTTTAAATGATTGTACTGAAAGACTTTATTTTTTTTATTAAATTAAGAAGAGGATGCCTTTTCTGACTAATTTCTTCTATTACTGTCTATTAATTCAATTGTATTTTATGTTTTATCAAAATATTTTAGCACAATACACCTTAGTACCTATTTAATTGCATCATTACAAATTTTCACAAATATTGCAATAGAATATAAATTACACCAAATTAATTTTATTTTTTATAAAAAAAATATTAATACTTAATTGGCAAATTGCACTTAACACCTATGAACTTTGAGGTCTTTACAATTTATTTCCATAAACTTCCAAACCTAGCAAATGACCCCTTTCAACTTCCAAGTATTTTCAAAAATCCCTTTTATTAGGTTGACCATCAAGTTGACTGTTAGTTAATGATTTTTTATGTGTAATTTTTATTTTTTCTTAATTTATTAATCTGTTAAACTTTTATGTTTAAAAGAAAAATATACCCCTATCACATTAATGGCCATGTGGCACATTTATGCTAGTTGAGTAATTATACAATTGATTCATAGTCAACGATGAACCTAGCGAATGAAGTCTTTTGTTTGGTTTGGAGATTTATAGGAGTAAATTGCGAGAATGCCAAAATCCATAAAAGTTTTGTGCAATTTGCCCTAATCTTAACTAATAATTTAGTCAAATCTTAAAGATTTTCCAATTGCACTTGCAGTGTAGAGATTAATGGATTATTTAATAATTTTTTTCATATATTTTATAGTAATTTGTTCTTCACTATACTTTTAGCAATAAAACAACATAGTGAAAACTTGGCCGATCCTAATTGCATCCCAGCACCACCGATGCAATATTCGTATCAATCGCCGCCGCTGTCGCCACCAGTCTCAGTGATTCCACCATCACTACCGCTACCACCACCCTCGCTGTTGTCGTTGTCACTACCGCCTCCCTCGAAAACCTGCACTGTGGGAATGGGTCTATGTAGTATGCAATGTTACAATGAATGCTGTAATTCTAAGTGTGCTAAAAAATTCCCAAGACCTCAAGAAGGCCATGGAGCTTGTCAAGATGTAGGACCACCAACAATATTTCATTCTTGTATCTGCACATATAAGTGCTAGAAAATTAATAATGAAATAACAATTGAAAATTCACAATCAAGGATTAAGTCAACAAATAAAATTAGCTAATTTGTCTGTCTATAGCTCAAGCTTACTTTGTTTGGCATTCTCCTTAAAATTTATGGGAAAATTGCATAGAAACCCCATAAACTTTGAGTTCTTTACAATTTACCGCTATGAACTTTTGAACCTAACAAAAGATTCCTTTTAACTTTCAAATGTTTACAAAAAGCCGTTCCATTAGATTGACTGTCAAGTTGATTGCTAGTCAATAGTTCAGTTAGATTTTTTTCTTATCCAATCAAATCTGAAACACAATAGTTTTGATTCAATTTTCATTATTTTTATGTGTAATTTTTTTTTCTTGATTTATTAATTTGCTAAATTTTTAGGTTGAAAGGAAAAATATACCTATACCACATCAGTGTCTATGTGGCATATTTATATTGGTTGGACATGAAAAAAGTTGACTAGACCGTTGACAGTCAACTTGATGGTGAACTTAATGAATGAAGTCTTTTGTAAATATTTAAAACTTGAAGGGGATCTTTTGTTAGGTTTAGAAGTCTATAGGAATAAATTGCAAGAACCTCAATTTATAGAGATTTTGTGTAATTTGCTCAAAATTTAATAATAATTCATAAACATAAATAAAGAGATTTTTCACGTACCAAAAACAAAAATTTGTTTGAGTAGAACAAAAGGAAAGCAATTTTAGAGTTTGGGTCTCTCACTTATTTTTTGGCACTTCATAAAATAAAAATGAGGCGTCTATCTGCATAGAAAGGTCCACAATTTTTTTTTTGGAGTTAAAGATAAATTCAGGCTAGAGTAGCGGGTAATAATTTATTTATTATTTTTTTTTCACATAAGCAAAGGTCATCTCATCCTTGGTAGGAATAGAAGTATAACAATTGGAAATTCGTAAGGGTAAATTGAAAGGGTTTGAAGTTCATGAAAGTTTTGTACAATTTACCTTAATCTTAAATAATAATTTTGTCAGATATTAAAAAATTTCCATTTGCACTTGCAATATAGAGATTAATGAATTATTTAATAAATCTTTTAATATATTTTATAGTAATTCATTATTCACTATACTTTTAGCAACAAAACAATATAGTTAAAATTTGGCCGACCTTTCCCACCACCACTGTTGCAATATTTGTATCGATCGCCATAACCGCTGCCTTCACCTATTTATCAAGCACCTTTGCCACCACTAGTCCCGGTGATTCCATCATTGCCACCACCATCTCCACCATCGCTGCCATCGTCGCCTCTAACAAAAAGCTACAATAATGTGGGGATAGGTCCTGTAGTATGCAATGTAACGGCAAATGCTGTAATGCTTGGTGTGCTGAAAAATTCCCATGACCTATTGAAGGCCATGGATCTTGTCAAAATGTAGGACTCCCAATATATCACGGTTGTCTCAGCACATTTAAGTGCTAGAAAATTAATAAGGAAATAACAATTGAAAATTCACAATCAATGACGATGAAGTCAGCAAATAAAATTAGCTAATTTGTCTGTCAATAGCTTGAGCTTACTCTGTTTGGCCTTTTCCATAAAATTTAAACCAGTCAACAAATCAATGACTTCCAAAGTCAACAAACTGTAATTGAATTAGTCTATTTTAAAATATTTAAAAAATAATATATATAATTATAAATTATAAATATAAATTTATAAAGTTAATTAAAAATGAGATTTGATTTTAAATTACACAAAACAATATTTATAATAAAAAAATTTACAGTAAAAATTGACCAAATAATAAAGAAATATTATTAATCAAGATAATTTTTACTTATATCAAATTCATAAAATACTAAGATATTAGCACCTTCACTAAAAATGACTGATCTGTAATATTAATTCTTCATTATCTGATTAGAAAATAAGCAAATTTAAAAAATAATTAAAAAAAGAAACCAAGTGAACCGGTTCGATCGATTCGACGGTTTTTGATCGATTCAATCACTCACTAGTTTTAGGGATTATTCTTGATCAATTCCTAGTTCAACCGGTTGAACAAGTCGATACAGTGCAGTTCTTACAACAATGCTTTTGAAGATCAAATTGTGTGTAAATTATTTATTAACAAATTTAAAGTGATGACGTGTCTAAAGCATAAATAAATTTTAACTTTCTAACAACATTTAAAAAATTTAGACATCAACAAAAGAATCAAATGAATCAAGCTAGTTTTAGAAGCAAAAAAAATAGAAACGAACCACCATTATACCTATAAGTATACCGGAACTTGATTCGAGATTAAACTTTATTATCAACCATAATCTACTCATTGCATATTGTTCCATTTATTGCTAGCCCATTAATAAGTTGTCCATTTGTTGGAGGAAAAAGTTGTAGAAGAAGCAAAAGTTGCAAGGAAAAATTAATGAAAAACTTATCCTCTATGGAGATTGAATTTTTTTTATTGTTGAATCAATTTTAAATTTGTATGTATAATAATAAAAAAGATAGTTTACACATACTTTGAAGTAAACTAACAATGAAAAATTTTAATTTTTTGAAAAGTTGAACTATCTATAAACTTGTCCAAGTTGTAATATAGAGTTATTTATTTGAAATCTAAATCAACATCCTCGTTGTTATTGCTCTCTCAATAAATTCATTTTTTTAGTTTTTTATGGAAAAAACTCACAAGCAGTTCTTGTTATGAAAATAACCTTGTAAAAGACTTTATATTTTAAAAGTTGTAAAGTTAATTTGGTCAATATCAGAAAATTAAAGGGATTGGCAATTTTGATTGCTATATTTAAATTATTTTTAAAACTTTTATAACCGTCCTTTTAATTTTCTATAACTGTATTTTAATTTCTTTTAAATACATGTCTGCTTCAGTTAGAGTTGTCAAAACGGACTCGACCCGACGGGCCGAGCCCGTTTAACCCACTAAGAAGGAGGGTTGGGTTTATAAAATTTTGACCCATTTAAATCCGGGCCTAGGCGGCCTTGCTCGCCAACCCACGGGTTATCTGGTTACCCGTTTAACCCACTTAAATTTTTTTTTTAAATATATTTTTAATACATATTACATATTCACTTATTTAGAATTTCAAATATTCTATAATCTATATTCTATACTATCATCACATTACTTATTGTCTTACTTTACATATTTACTATTTTTCTGTTATAACGATGAAAATGTGTTATCATTTTCTATAATATAGGAAGATTAAAGCCTTAAAAACTTGTCAAATGTGAAAATAAATTGGTGCTTCAATGTCATTTTCATTCCTATCTTCCAAAGGTTATTTTGTAACATAATAGTTTAAGACAGGGAAATTGTAGGTGTTTTATATTTTTTATTTGATAATTGCTATTTTTCATAAAATGATATCTAATTATGCATTCATTATCAAAATTTTTGGTGATTGATATTTTGGTTACAACAAATGAGCAAATGAATATTGAAATTTGAATAAAAAAAGTAAAAAAAAGGAATTTCTAACTGATTCTACCAAAATAAAAATTTGGTGCGGGTTGGTGGGCTGGCCCGTTTAGCCCGCTAGCCTTTACCTAGGTGGGCCGGGCTGCTAATTTGTCAGCCAGTTTATAAACGGGCTGGCCCGGCTCGCATAACATTGAGCTCGCCGTGGGCCAGCCTGAACCCAGCCTGCCAGCCCGTTTTGACAGCTATAGCCTCAGTTATGGCTTTGCACCTATAAAAAGGCAATCCCCCTCATATTTGGAGAGACACACAATTATTTTTTCTCCTCTTATTCTCTTATTTTTTGGGTTACATGTTTTAAGTTCTTACTGTTTTGGCACCTGAGAAATTTTCAGAAGGGTTTGTTTAATCCTAGAGGAAGTTTTGTAGACATAGTATAATTTATATAGTCGTAGAATAATTTTTCTTAAGGACAATGTCTCTTAAGATGCGACTCATAATGTAACTGTAATACCCGTTAATTTCAGAATATAATTCGCTTAAGAGTATTTTAGAATTCTACAACGTTACTTTAGTTATTGATTTTGGTCATTTTTAATTTTCATATTTAATTGTTCTCTTTGAATATTATTTATGAAAATTGAGTTAAATGACTGGACTAAATATTTGCACAATGAGGGATATATTCTAAGAATGGTGAAATTCATGGAAAAGTGGTTTCAGAATGGTCAATTAATCCATTTATTGTAAATTGACTGGATGGGTTTGGATGTTGGGTTATGGATACCCATGGGTTATTGAATAACCCATTAGAAATATTTAATATAAAGTTTCAATAGTAACCCTCACTTTTTCACTCAGCCGAAGGAAGCAGAAAAGATTTCTCTCTCAGTTCTTCATTTTCTTCTCAAATCATTTCCTTGATCTTCAGAATTTCTGATTATTTGTTCGGTTCAAAAGCTTTGTAAGGATCAAAGGTAAGCTTTAATCCGATTATTTTCCTTAAATTTCAGTTTATATACAAGATCAGAGGAGGTTTTGTTCTTGAAGATTTTGATGATAATTCATGAATCTCAGTTGTTTTAGAAGTTATATTTGAGTTATAATCGGTTAAAAGAGTTGAGATTCTGGTTTTGAATCAAAAGAAAGGAAAGGATGAATTTTTTTTGAAAGATTTTCTGCAAAATTCGAAGTACTGTAGCAACTGAAAATCTGAAATTTTTCTTCGAGTTACTGTAGCGACCAGAAATTTCGGGAAAAAATCTGGAAAATTTTCTTCGGGTACTGTAGCAGTTACTGTAGTGTCGGCAGTCAACGGTACTGTAGCAGTCAACGTTACTGTAGCGAACCGGCACTGTAGCGAACCGACACTGTAGCAAACCGTTACTGTAGCAACCAGTTACTGTAGCAGTCAGAAAATTTTACGTATTTTCGTGATTTTGTTTTCTTTCTTATGATTCCTTGTAATATATTTTACTAGGAAATTTTTCTACACAAATTCTAGTGTGGAACAAGGTAAACTTGGACAAAAATCAAGGTGAGTGAATAACCTTGCTCAGCTAATTTGATATTACTAGTCAAAGTACAATATAAGTCCCATTTACAATATTATTTGGATAATAAGCAATTAATTTTTCATATGGGAGTATATGATGATCAGTAGAAATAAGAGTATGAAGAAATTATTTATCTCATGACAATTGTACTATGTGATGAATTCTCACTATTTTATTAATGAGTAAAGATCTACGGGATCTAATACACGAGTGTGAAAGGGTTAAAGTCTCATACTACTCGGTGTATATCTAAGAAATCTTATACACGAGTTTGAAAGGGTTAAAGTCCCATACTACTCAGTGCATATCTATGAAACATATACACGAGTTGAAAGGGTTAAAGTCCTATACTACTCGGCGTATACCTATGAGATCTTATTCACGAGTTTGAAAGGGTTAGAGTCCCATACTACTCGGTGTATATCTATGAAATCTTATTCATGAGTTTGAAAGGGTTAGAGTCCCATACTACTCGATGTATAAGATAATTAATTATATGAGTAAATGTGGTATTTGTACTTTTGATATTTTATATAGTACAGTTATTTACTTACTGAGTTTTTAAATAAACTCACACTCCCTATGATTATTTTTTTTCAGATACAGAAAATAAAGAACAAGAGTATCCGTTTGAAGATTAGAAGCCCCTTGGGTTTATTCTCTATTTCTGTCTGGTGGGACACCAGTACTTATTAATGTGGATATTAGAAAAGCTCTGTATTTTCTATAGGTCTCCTAGGCTTGCGATGAAATAGAAATATCAGACTATGTATGTCTATATTTGCTTATCAGATGAATATAATTCTGTAGTGTGGAATGAATGGTTAAGGTTGAATGTAAAACCTTACAGGATATATGTATATAACGTATGTTTGAGAATTATATCAAATGAGTAGTATCTTTTCACATGCTCAATTTTTGGGATGTGACAAATTTGGTATCAGAGGAAAGGTTTTATAGGTCCCCTATAGAGTACAGAGCAAAGTGATCTTTGTGGGCCCTTCCCTATTGTCGTGAGCCGCGGCATGACCATAGGATTAGGTTCCATAAAAGACCTTGTAGAGTATAACGTCATTTTATAGATAACTTCTCAGTGGGGCTAGTAAGTGATATTTTGTTTATGTCTGAAAATTGTTTGTTATGTGTGTAGATCTGTGACAGATCAATGTCAGAAGGATCTTCTAATAATAATGAGCATATGGGTCCAAGGAGGGCAATAAATCCACCAGTACATGTGCAAGATGATCCTAACCGTGGTGATAGTTTACATGCTCAAAGTACTGAGGGCGCATCTAGTGAGCAAGCAAGAAGAGTCGAACCTGATGCTCACGTCTGTAATGCAACTATTGCACATGTGATTCATTTGATGAATGAACGATTTGACCGATTTGAGGCTGAAATGAGAGGTCGAGCTGCACAAGCTAACCTGCCAGTGGATCCTCCTATTGTTGAAGCTGAAAATGTACCACCAGTTCCGTTAGCGGGAGGAGTTAATGTAAGAGAGGTAAGAATGTCTGAATTCCAGAAAATGAGGCCTCCTACTTTTTCAGGGGAAGATCCCAAAGAGGACCCACAATGTTTCCTTGAAGATTGTGAAGCAATCTGTGATGCTATAGGGTGTTCTCCTACTCAAAAGGTAGAATTCACTTCCTTTCAGTTAAAAGGTAGGGCTGGTAAATGGTGGAGGAACTGGAAGAAAGCTAGAATTTAAGGCGCACCGCCAGTTATGTGGACAGAATTTTACAGATTGGTTATGGATGAATTTCTTCCGGCAAGTGAACGATCATCCAGGGCCAGAGATTTTCTGTATCTACGGCAGGGAACCATGACTGTTGATGAATATTCAGTTCAGTTTGTTAAATTATCTGAATATGCCCCTGAAATCATTCCTTCTGAAAGGAAGAAAATAGAAAAGTTTGTGGAAGGGCTTCGTGATGCCTTATATGATCAAGTGGGTTCTAATATGAACGATTACTCTTCGTACTCAGAGGCTGTTGATGTGGCCCGAAGAATGGAAAAGAGGTCAAAGAATAAAGAAGAATATCGTTAAAAGAAGAAAGCTAGATATAGAAGATCTTTTGATCAAGGGGAAGACTCAGGAACTTTGAAACCCTTTACTGCGTCACAAAATGCTCCAGCCACTCCTACTAAGTCAACTTATTCTACAGCCAGTGTGGCTAAGCCTCGTTCAG
Source organism: Biancaea sappan (assembly GCA_037074585.1). Lineage (NCBI taxonomy): Eukaryota > Viridiplantae > Streptophyta > Magnoliopsida > Fabales > Fabaceae > Biancaea > Biancaea sappan. Next base: position 2,049,279 of record CM073491.1, read on the forward strand.
AGAGCAGGGGTGGTTTTAGCTCTTCTAGTAGAGGAGGTACTCAAGGTAGAAGGGAAAAACCTCAATGTCCTGAATGTGGAAAGTTTCACTTCGGAGAATGCAGGTTAAACACTGTTGGTACAGGCTGTTTTCACTGTGGACAAAAAGGACATTTTATAAGGGAGTGCCCTCAGCTCATGACAAGACCAGGTCAAGGGTCTACTTTGCCACCTCGACCACAATCTATTACTCAAACACCAACCCCTTCAATAGGGGGTAGTATGGGAAGAGGTTCTGGAAGAGGCCAAGGTGACTGTGGAAAACAAGCTGCTGGCAGAGGAAATGCAAGAGTATATGCTCTAACCCGACAGGATGCTCAAACATCCAATGCTGTAGTTACAGGTATATTATCTGTTAATACTTTTGCTGCACGTATTTTGTTTGACCCCTGTTCTACTCACTCATATGTGTCGCCCCTATTTGCCAAGAGATTTGCATTTGATTCGATTATTCTTAAAGAACCATTCTTGGTTTCCACACCGATGAGAGAGACTTTGATGGTTAAAACATGTTATCGTTCTTGTAAAATAATCGTTGGAGGCATGGAAACTGAGATAGATCTTATGGTTCTCAATATGTTAGATTTTGATGTGATTTTAGGGATGGATTGGTTATCTTCTTGTCATGCTACTATAAATTGTCGTGACAAAGTTATTTCCTTTAATATGCCGGGGAGGAGTAATTTTGTGTTTCAAGGAGATCGAGGTGATGTACCTTGCAACATGATATCTATGTTAAGTGCCCAGCGTATGTTGCGAAAGGGATGTCAGGGATTTCTAGCTTGTATCAAAGATTTAGAAAAGAAAGAACAGAAGTTAGAAGACATTCATGTGGTTAATGAATTCCCAGATGTGTTCCCAGAAGATTTACCTGGATTACCGCCAGAAAGAGATATTGAGTTCAGTATTGATTTGGTCCCAGACACAAGACCAATTTCTATTCCACCTTATCGTATGGCTCCTGTTGAGCTAAAAGAACTCAAAGAACAATTGGAAGATTTGTTAAACAAAGGGTTCATTCGCCCAAGTTTTTCACCTTGGGGTGCTCCTGTTCTTTTTGTGAAAAAGAAAGATGGTTCTATGAGATTATGTATAGATTATCGTCAGCTGAATAAAGTCACAGTGAAGAATAAGTATCCTTTACCAAGGATAGATGATTTGTTTGATCAGCTTCAAGGAGCAAAATACTTCTCAAAGATTGATCTAAGGTCTGGATATCATCAGTTACGAATTAAGAGTGATGATATACCTAAGACTGCTTTTCGTACACGGTATGGACATTATGAGTTTCTTGTGATGTCTTTTGGGTTGACAAATGCACCAGCAGCATTTATGGATTTAATGAACAGAGTGTTCAAATCATTCCTTGATAAGTTTGTAATTGTGTTTATTGATGATATTTTGGTATATTCAAAGAGTCATGAAGAACATACTGAACATTTGAGAATAGTGCTTCAGACTTTGAGAGAGCATCAGTTGTACGCAAAGCTCTCAAAATGTGAATTCTGGATGAGTCATGTAACATTTTTGGGACACGTTATTTCCCAAGAAGGTATTCATGTAGATCCAAGTAAAATTGAAGCAGTTAAACAGTGGCCTAGACCAACAACTGTGTCTGAAGTACGTAGTTTTCTTGGCTTAGCAGGGTATTACCGTCGCTTTGTCAAAGATTTCTCTAAGACGGCTCTCCCATTAAATAAGTTAACCCGAAAGAATGTTAAATACATTTGGGATGATTCATGTGAGCAAAGTTTCACCCAATTGAAAGAGTGTTTAACTTCTGCACCAGTCTTAATCCTACCATCAGGACCAGGGGGTTACTCTGTATTCTGTGATGCCTCAAAGATAGGCTTAGGATGTGTGTTGATGCAACATGGTAAAGTCATAGCTTATGGCTCACGTCAGCTTAAAAAGCATGAATTGAATTACCCCACTCATATTTGGAAATGGCAGCTGTAGTGTTTGCCCTAAAGATATGGAGACATTACTTGTATGGGGAAACTTGTAAAATTTTTACAGATCACAAAAGCCTTAAGTACATTTTTGAGCAGAGAGATCTCAATCTAAGGCAACGAAGGTGGATGGAACTTCTGAAAGATTATGATTGTACCATCCTTTACCATCTAGGTAAAGCAAATGTAGTGGCTGATGCTCTAAGTCGAAAGTCTATGGGAAGTTTAGCTCACATTGCCACTATAAGGAGGTCTTTAATACATGAACTACAAGAGTTGGAAGCTGATGGAGTATTCTTTGAGATCACTGAGTCAGGTACATTTCTGGCTCATTTAACAGTTAGATCATCCCTTGTAGAAAAAGTAAAAGCAACTTTAGAAAATGACATTGATATGGTCAAAATCAGAGATAAGGCAAGGCAAGGTCTAGCACCAAGTTTCTTGGTAGATGAAGAAGGAGTCTTATGGTTTAATGAGAGACTCTGTGTCCCCAACATTGAATCTTTGAAACATGAAATCTTAATGGAAGCTCATGGTTCACCCTACGTTGTACATCCTGGTGCTGTGAAAATGTATCAGGACTTGAAACAAGTTTACTGGTGGGAGGGCATGAAGCGAGACGTGACTGACTTTGTAGCTCGATGTTTGACTTGTCAGCAAGTTAAAGCTGAACATCGACGACCATCTGGATTGATGCAAAAACTAGATATTCCCGAATGGAAGTGGGAAAGGATCACTATGGATTTTGTAGTAGGTTTACCTCGGTCAACAAAAGGAAATGACTCAATATGGGTCATAGTGGATCGACTTACTAAGTCAGCACATTTTCTTCCTGTTCATACCACTTTCAGTGTAGCAAAACTTGCTCGAATTTATGTTAAAGAGATAGTGAAACTTCATGGTGTACCAATATCCATTATATCAGACCGAGGACCTCAGTTTACTTCTCGGTTCTGGAAAGTCTTTCAAGAGGCTTTGGGTACCAAAGTGAATCTTAGCACAACATTCCATCCTCAGACTGATGGACAGTCCGAAAGGACAATTCAGACTTTAGAGGATATGCTAAGAGCTTGTGTGATGGATTTCAGTGGAAGTTGGGAAGATCATTTGTCTCTTATTGAATTTGCTTATAATAACAGTTACCAAGCCAGTATTCAGATGGCACCTTTTGAGGCTTTGTATGGGAGACGGTGTCGATCTCCTATAAGTTGGTTTGAACTTGGTGAAACCAAAATATTTGGACCTGAGATGATACAGGAAGATATAAATAAAGTTAAATTGATCAGAGAGAAGTTGTTAACTGCTCAGAGTAGACAGAAGTCTTATGCGGACAACCGACGACGTGACCTTGAATTTGCAATAGGTGATATGGTTTTCTTACGAATCTCACCTATGAAAGGAGTAATGAGATTCGGGAAGAAAGGCAAGCTTAGTCCGAGGTATGTTGGCCCATATGAGGTTGTAGACAGAGTGGGTAATGTGGCATATCGCCTAGACCTACCTTCCAACCTAGAGGGAGTTCATCCAATATTTCATGTGTCCATGCTACGGAAGTATCTTCCTGATCCTTCTCATGTCATTCAACCCCAAGAAGTTCATTTTGATGAAACTCTCACCTACGAAGAGGTACCAGTAGCTATCCTTGATAGAAAAGTCAAGAAATTGCGTACCAAAGAAATTCCTACTGTCAAGGTTCTTTGGAGAAATCATTCTCGCGAGGAAGCTACGTGGGAGGCAGAAGATGAGATGTGGAAAAACTATCCACATTTATTTGAAACTTGAGGTACGATTTTAATTCGGAGGACCGAATTCTTTTAAGGGGGGTAGAATGTAATACCCGTTAATTTCAGAATATAATTCGCTTAAGAGTATTTTATAATTCTACAACGTTACTTTAGTTATTGATTTTGGTCATTTTTAATTTTCATATTTAATTGTTCTCTTTGAATATTATTTATGAAAATTGAGTTAAATGACTGGACTAAATATTTGCACAATGAGGGATATATTCTAAGAATGGTGAAATTCATGGAAAAGTGGTTTCAGAATGGTCAATTAATCCATTTATTGTAAATTGACTGGATGGGTTTGGATGTTGGGTTATGGATACCCATGGGTTATTGAATAACCCATTAGAAATATTTAATATAAAGTTTCAATAGTAACCCTCACTTTTTCACTCAGCCGAAGGAAGCAGAAAAGATTTCTCTCTCAGTTCTTCATTTTCTTCTCAAATCATTTCCTTGATCTTCAGAATTTCTGATTATTTGTTCAGTTCAAAAGCTTTGTAAGGATCAAAGGTAAGCTTTAATCCGATTATTTTCCTTAAATTTCAGTTTATATACAAGATCAGAGGAGGTTTTGTTCTTGAAGATTTTGATGATAATTCATGAATCTCAATTGTTTTAGAAGTTATATTTGAGTTATAATCGGTTAAAAGAGTTGAGATTCTGGTTTTGAATCAAAAGAAAGGAAAGGATGAATTTTTTTTGAAAGATTTTCTGCAAAATTCGAAGTACTGTAGCAACTGAAAATCTGAAATTTTTCTTCGAGTTACTGTAGCGACCAGAAATTTCGGGAAAAAATCTGGAAAATTTTCTTCGGGTACTGTAGCAGTTACTGTAGTGTCGGCAGTCAACGGTACTGTAGCAGTCAACGTTACTGTAGCGAACCGGCACTGTAGCGAACCGACACTGTAGCAAACCGTTACTGTAGCAACCCGTTACTGTAGCAGTCAGAAAATTTTATGTATTTTCGTGATTTTGTTTCCTTTCTTATGATTCCTTGTAATATATTTTACTAGGAAATTTTCCTACACAAATTCTAGTGTGGAACAAGGTAAACTTGGACAAAAATCAAGGTGAGTGAATAACCTTGCTCAGCTAATTTGATATTACTAGTCAAAGTACAATATAAGTCCCATTTACAATATTATTTGGATAATAAGCAATTAATTTTTCATATGGGAGTATATGATGATCAGTAGAAATAAGAGTATGAAGAAATTATTTATCTCATGACAATTGTACTATGTGATGAATTCTCACTATTTTATTAATGAGTAAAGATCTACGGGATCTAATACACGAGTGTGAAAGGGTTAAAGTCCCATACTACTCGGTGTATATCTAAGAAATCTTATACACGAGTTTGAAAGGGTTAAAGTCCCATACTACTCAGTGCATATCTATGAAACATATACACGAGTTGAAAGGGTTAAAGTCCCATACTACTCGGCGTATACCTATGAGATCTTATTCACGAGTTTGAAAGGGTTAGAGTCCCATACTACTCGGTGTATATCTATGAAATCTTATTCATGAGTTTGAAAGGGTTAGAGTCCCATACTACTCGATGTATAAGATAATTAATTATATGAGTAAATGTGGTATTTGTACTTTTGATATTTTATATAGTACAGTTATTTACTTACTGAGTTTTTAAATAAACTCACACTCCCTATGATTATTTTTTTTCAGATACAGAAAATAAAGAACAAGAGTATCCGTTTGAAGATTAGAAGCCCCTTGGGTTTATTCTCTATTTCTGTCTGGTGGGACACCAGTACTTATTAATGTGGATATTAGAAAAGCTCTGTATTTTCTATAGGTCTCCTAGGCTTGCGATGAAATAGAAATATCAGACTATGTATGTCTATATTTGCTTATCAGATGAATATAATTCTGTAGTGTGGAATGAATGGTTAAGGTTGAATGTAAAACCTTACAGGATATATGTATATAACGTATGTTTGAGAATTATATCAAATGAGTAGTATCTTTTCACATGCTCAATTTTTGGGATGTGACAGTAACTGTGTTGGCGATAATTTTTATGACAAATTTAAGAAAAATTGTAATTCTGACGTTGCCACAATCACACCTTATTGATCTTCTTAAGGAATGCCAGTAATATTTTTCTCAATCTTTGTTGATTTTAGTTACATGGTGTTTTGTCTTGAAATTTGGTTTTTCCAAATTGCTAGCAACTTAAAAAAAAAAAAGAAAAGACATAGATATATATGTTGTAGGAGTTATTATTATTATTATAAAATAGTAAAATATATGATTTCCCACGTTGAGTTTCTTTGGATTTCATATGAGAATTAAACCTATTTTAATATTTCTAAATGTTGACACTTTTAAGGTGCTTAAACGGTGATAAATGTTGATATATATACTGAACCCATTACGGGTGCCTTTATACGCATATATATAGACGTTTGGCATATTGAATTACAATCAAGTTCTTCAAGGACTATGGTGACTAATGGTTTTTATTGTGCATTGATGTGGTTTTAAGCCTAATGAAAATGAGAATATGTTTCCTAACTATATATATATATATATATATATATATGTACATGATGTTGGAAATGTATTATTATAAAATATTAAAAATGTTTTAGACTCCTCCTTAACTGTTGGTCCATTAAGCTTTACGTTGGCTAAATATAAATTGAGATATTCCAACATAGTATGTTAATGTTATTTCATATATTGAATGTGGCCAACGGTTGGCTTCCAACGTAAATGTTTATGTTGTCAACGTTATAAATATTATAGCGGACGTTGGTTTTTATATGTATAATATTCTCAAAGGCATTATATTGGTTTTATGTATATAAACATTGGGTGGGTAACCGTAAGTCTTATGAATTGTGCATTAATATATATTACTAGCATCCATAGTTATCAAAATCGCGATTTAACTCTTAAAATCGTACGATTTTACGTTTCTACCCCCCCAAATCGAGTAAACTCGTACATAAACTCGAAAACTGGTCAAACTCGGTTGAAATCGGTCAAAATTGCTGATTTTACTGAGTTGGAACAGTGCAGCCCAATTTTTTTTTTTTTAAAGAATTGCAGTGACCCAGCGGCCCAGCCCACTTATGGCTGGTTGCCCCATGAAGAACCTATGATTGGTAGTAGGATAGAGCATGGGAGTGACATTGGTGATTTTTTTATTGATTTAGATAACCTAGATTTTGGTGGACCTTCAAATGAAAATATAGATATGGATATGGATAAGAGTGGCAGTGATAGTGGTGACTCAAATCAAAATGAGCAAAATTTTGAAGATCGTACATTTTCAGAACTTAATTGAGCTTCATTGTTGAATATTTGAAAGTTGAAACTTTTATTTTAGTTTGTCCCATTTGTGGTGTTGATAGAATATCATTTGTGTTGTATGGACATCTTTTGTATGTTCTATGTTGTATGGACATCTTATGTATGTTCTATGTTGTATGAACATCTTATGTGGACATCTTATGTATGTTCTATCTTGTATGGACATCTTATGTATATTGTATGGACTATGGACATCTTATGTATGAGTTTAATTAGTGAATGTATATATTGAGTAACAGGAAAGAGTAAATGTAAACTCTTACGAGTTTACGATCCGATTTTACGATCCGAGTTTACCCCCTTTTCCTGAGTTTGGGTAAATTCTCGATTTTGACAACCTTGCTAGCATCAATGTACATTAATGTGCTTTATGAGTTTAATATGGCTTTAATGTGGTTAAGCCCACATTATATACATGTGTATCTTGTATATTGTAAGGCTGGGAGAAGGAGATGAAAAATAACATATATATATATATATATATATATATATATATTGCTTGATATATTAAGTGACTTTTACTTTCCACTAGGATGGAAGCATATATACATATTGAATTTTGGGCCTTAGCACATAGATGTTTCAATTATTATATTAATGGATGTTTCAAACATTAATCATATATATATATCGAAAAATTCTGTATGTGGCTTGGTAAACCAATCAATGTCATTTACCTTGCTTAATGGACTTTTGTGGTATTTTAAAGTGTGGCCAACGGTAATGTGGAGGATGAAAGGACGCCTTTCACTGTAGATGTATACATGAGTGTGTCTTTGTGGAATGGAGTAGTGTGTAATGGAATAAAAACTATATATTTTTGGATATTTTTATAACATCAAGTAGCATCAAAGCCAATGATTTATTTGATATTCTTATTAGAAAAATTAAAATTATTTTTATGCCTTAAATGTTGTCCCTAAAAATTTAATTACTAGAAAGATCTGTGATAACGTAAAAGTGCATGTCTAAGAAAGGTTCTAGCTAGGAAAAACTTAGTTTTAAGTGTATTTATTGTGACATACCTCTCTTTTTTAGGAACTTACCTGGTGCACTATTTACAAATTGGTTCCACTATTCTAGTAATTAAGTGAAGGATAAGAGTGTTCTTATAAAATTATAAATATTCTTGATGTGGTCAATAGTTGAGAAGATTATGATTTAATAAAAATTTTATGAGTTTAATATTTAATTTTGAGAGTATTATAAAATTTCATAAAATTTTGTTAACATAACTATTGACATTATGAAACATTTTCTTCAAGAATTTAATATTAAAATGCTAGAATTGTGTTTGTGGAATTGTGAATTCTACAATAAAATGTTTTGGCTATTTTTTTTGTGAGCTTTCTAAAGCTATGTGAAATGAGAATTTTGTGTGTGAATTTTTTAATTCTACATTTCAATTTTGGCCAATGGTCAAGAGAATGGTTTTTTTTTTAAATTGTGTTAGTAGAATTTTGGTTTTAATTCTACTATTGTGGACTATATAAAGCCATATGAAAAATAAATTGCACTTTGTGGAATTTATTTTTTTGTAATTACATTTTTTTTCTTCAGCTTTATAAAGTTATATGACAATTTATACCTTGTGAAAAGTATTTTGAGAAAAATCCATGTTATATAAATTGTGATTTCACATATAGCCATCAATGTGGGGGAGTATAAAATTTTATGATATACAATATTTTATTTGATGACTTTATACCTGCTAAGCAATATTGTGAGTTACACATGTCATTTTGGAACCAATTTTTTTGAGAATTTGTCACCAAATATTTTGTTAATATTGGCATATACAAATTTTGGATCAGTTTGGAAATTGAGAAAAATATCTCATTAAGATGATGATATGCCATATATAAAAATTTGGAGTTAGCATTTTCTAATGCTAATCTATGAAAACACTTCTATTGTACAAAGAGGTACAATGTTGTTGAGTTATTGGTCACAAAAATGAGATTAAAAAGTTTCCAAATAATTCTGAGTAATTATTTTTTTTTTGAAAATAATATTATATGGTGGATGAAAATAGATGCGCATGCATTTTATGCGTTTGATGCACATTTATAATAATTATGAATTTTTATATGAGTTATGTAGCCATACTCTTATAGATTTAAAAATGAGGGGGTATTTTGCAAAATTTATGTTTTACGACTATAAGGAAAATAATTTAATTCTAAAACCTTAGTTATTATGTTATTAATATTGTCTCTACATGATCAGTGAAAATATCTCTTTTAAATAAGGAGGGATGTGTATATATGTGGAAGTAATAGATAGTAAGGATGAATATTTGTTTGTATATGTGTGACGTGGATGTTACATAAAGTTAAATATTCTTTTATGTCTAATATTGACATGAAAGATATGGGTGAAGTAAATGTAATTTTAGGATTAAAACCATAAGAAAGGTGATGGTATTTTGCTATCACAAGAATGTTATGTTTAAAATGTCTTAAAAGTTTGATCATCGAGATGACAAACTGGTAAAAAACTCCATATAATTTTAACATTCAGTTAAGGAAAATATAGGTGAGTCTCTGTTGTATTTTATAAACTTTATCTAGCTTGACATATCATGTACTATGTGTTAGATGAGTGTTTATATATACACAACTCTAATGAAAAAGTTGAGAGATGTCGTGATTTACAATATCATTTAAAGTGGATTTCTCATTGTATTAGAATAGTAAATAATGTTAATTGAATATTTGATTCAAATGAGACAAATTCATTAGTGATTAAGTCTCATCTTTGGTGGTGGGATGATATCTTTGAGAGCAGCTAATCAAAATTTTAGATTCACCCTAAAATCAGAGTTTAATACTATGGAGTTGACTGAAAATAAGATTAAGTGATTGAAAAACTTCTTAACAAATTTTTTTGCTGGGTAAGAATCCAATGATGTTAGTGCCTATATATTGTGATTGCCAAGCAGCAATAACCATTGTAAAAAATAAGACTTTCAATAATAAGAACGGACACTTGTATTTAAGGTACAAAGTAATTAAACATATGTTAAAAGATGAAAATAATGTATCTATCGATATATTATGTGAAGTCAATTTGGCCAAATCATTGACTAAACATGCATGTAGGAAGGAATTAGTCCTTCACACATTGAGGGAATGTGGACTTCTAATTGATAATTAACAGTGGCGATAACCCAACATTTGTTATTAGAGATTCCATGAAAATATTTATATGGGTAATGACAAGTCATCTGTTAGTTTTGCTAGCACTATCTTTCTTAGTCCCTTTCTATGATATAAATGTGAAAAGTGCTAGAATGCATTGTTTAGGAGGTTAAGCAAAATCTCTTAAAGATTTTCATAGCTCTTCCTTGAGGGTGGTGTATTCATTGCAGATACACTTGATGAAATCACCTATATGAGTGTGGAGTGGGGCTGCTCCTATAAGATTGTGACAAAATCTCTAGAGCATTCATGAACACCAAGCACGAGCATGGCCGAAATAACGCGCACAATGACGTTAGTGGCAGAAATTGTGAGGGGGTGAGATGTGACTGGTAAGATCCCTAACTTACGATAAGAGTATATTGGTTCATAGAAGGTATATGCTTCACCACTTACTCTATGAGTTAAATCTTATCTTTCTAAATCAGGTTCATAGTCTAAATAAAAATAGCAGATTAATGCATCTACACCCATATACGTAACCAAATAGTTTATTTTTCAAAATATTTTTTGAAATATGTAGGGGATTGTTATCAAAATAGCCTTGTAAAAGGCTTTGTATTTCAAAAGTTGCAAAGTTGATTTGGTCAATATCAAAAAATTAAAGGGATTGGTAGTTTTGATTTCTATATTTAAATTCCTTTTTCAACTTTCATAACCGTTCTTTTAATTTTCTGTAATTGTATTTTAATTCCTTTTAAATAGATGTCTACCTCAGTTATGGCTCTTCACCTATAAAAAGGCAACCTCCCCCTCATATTTGGAGACATACACAATTCTTGTCTCTCCTTCTATTCTCTTACTTTTTGGGTAACATGTTTTAAGTTTCTGTTGTTCTGACACCTGAGAAATTCTCAAAATGGTCTGTTTAATCCTGAAAAAAGGTTTGTATCTGTAGATGCAAAATAATTTCTGTAGTTGCAGAATAATTTTTCTTAAGGACAGTATCTCTTAAGACGCAACTCAGACTGTGACTGTGTTGGTGATAATTTTTACAACAGTTCTTTATGTATTTGCTATCAATTTATCCATTAAAACATAACAAATGTATGGTTCTTCAATTAAAATACAATAATTGTATAGTCTTTTAAAAAATAATAAATTTTTTCACAACTCAATATTAAATAAGTGATTATTTAAGACACTTTTTACACCATTATATTTTTAACGAATAACTCGATAACAAATATATAAAAAACTTTATATAAATATTTTCCATTATTTATTTATTTTTTTCTTGGTTTTGTTCGATTTCACAAATATAAATGTCACTTTAACGAGAAATTCTTTATTGTGTTGTTTATTATCCGAAAAAGAAAAGAGCTATATAAAGAAACTTTTTTATGGTTGGGATGTTACCATTTACGGCTTGTTTGTTTCGCATTCAGCCTTGCAAAGGAACATGGAATTCCATCTCAGATCTTCCTTTCTCGCATTTGCTTCATTTTGCAGCTAGGAGTCTCTCCTTTCTTTCTCCTATTGTTTTCCCTCATTAATTGTAATACCCGTTAATTTCGGAATATAATTCGCCTAAGAGTATTTTAGAATTTTACAACATTACTTTAGTTATTTATTTTGGTCATTTTTAATTTTCATATTTAATTGTTCTCTTTGAATATTATTTATGAAAATTGAGTTAAATGACTGGACTGAATATTTGCACCATGTGGGATATATTCTAAGAATGGTGAAATTCATGGAAAAGTGGTTTAAGAATGGTCAATTAGTCCATTTATTGTAAATTGACTGGATGGGTTTGGATGTTGGGTTATAGATACCCATGGGTTATTCAATAACCCATTAGAAATATTTAAAATAAAACTTCAATAGTACCCTCTCATTACTCACGCATCCGAAGCAAAGGCTGAAATGAATAGTAAATTCGTTTTCTCTCATTTCTTCATCCTCTTCTCAAATCCTTTCCTTGATCTTCAGAATTTTGATTATTTGTTCGGTTCAAAAGCTTTGTAAGGATCAAAGGTAAGCTTTAATCTCATTATTTTCCTTAAATCTAAGTTTATATGGAAGATTAGAGGAGGTTTTGTTCTTGAAGATTTTGATGATAATTCATGAATCTTAGTTGTTTTAGAGGTTATATTTGAGTTATAGTTAGTTAAAAGAGTTGAGATTCTGGTTTTGAATCAAGAAAGGAAAGGATGAAATTTTTCTGGGAAAGTTTCTGCAAAACTCGAATTTATTGTAGCAACCAGAAAATTTGGGAAAATTTTTCGAGTTACTGTAGCAGTTACTGTAGTGTCGGCAGTCAACGGTACTGTATCAGTCAACGTTACTGTAGCGAACCGTTACTGTAGCAATCAGAAAATTTTGCATATTTTCGTGATTTTGTTTCCTTTCTTATGTTTCCTTGTAATATATTTTGCTAGGAAATTTTCCTATACAAATTCTAGTATGGAACAAGGTAAACTTGGACAAATATCAAGGTGAGTGAATAAGCTTGGTAAGCTAGTTTGATATTACTAGTCAAAGTACAATATAAGTCCCATTTACAATATTATTTGAATATTAATCAATCAATTTTTCATATGACAGTATATGATGATTGGTATATTTTTTTTACAGAAATTCAAAGGAACAAGAGTATGTATAAATTATTTTGTTTCATGGAAATTGTACTATGTGATAAATTCTCATTATTTTATTAATGAGTAAAGATCTACGGGTTCTAATACATGAGTTTGAAAGGGTTAAAGTCCCATACTACTCAGTGCATATCTATGAAACCTATACACGAGTTTGAAAGGGTTAGAGTCCCATACTACTCGGTGTATATCTATGAAATCTTATTCACGAGTTTGAAAGGGTTAGAGTCCCATACTACTCGGTGTATACCTATGAAACCTTATTCACGAGTTTGAAAGGGTTAGAGTCCCATACTACTCGGTGTATATCTATGAAATCTTATTCACGAGTTTGAAAGGGTTAGAGTCCCATATTACTCGATGTATAAGACAATTAATTATATGAGTAAATGTGGTATTTGTACTTTTGATATTTTATATAGTACAGTTATTTACTTACTGAGTTTTTAAATAAACCCACACTCCCTATGATTATCTTTTCAGATACAGAAAACAAGGAAGAAGAGTATCCGTTTGAAGATTAGAAGCCCCTTGGAGTTATTATCTATTTCGATCTGGTGGGATACCAATACTTATTAATGTGAATACTAGGAAGCTCTGTACTTTCTATAGGTCTCCTAGGCTTGCGATGAGATAAAAACCTCAGATTATGTAGCCTATATTTGTTTATCAGATGAATATAATTCTATCGTGTGGAATGAATGATTAAGGTTGAATGTAAAACCTTACAGAATATATGTAAATAACTTATGTTTGAGAATTTTATCAAATAAGTAGTTGTGGATATTAAGATTGTCCAGGATTTTGGGATACCACTGAGGTTTTCCTAATAGTAGTATCTTTTCACATGTTCAATTTTTGGGATGTGACATTAATCGTACGACATCTTCCTCTCGCATTCTAGTGGAAATCGGGCTTTCCGAATGGAAAAGATGGCAGAGTTACAAGTTTACCCTTGATCTCGTTCTAGAGCTACAAGATCTTGGACTCAGAGAGGTATTTATGGAGGTGAACGTTTCTACAACTATAGCTGCCATTTCTGCCCATTTGCTTCAAATCTTCCCCAGATTCAAAAATAGGTTCTGTTTTTGGAAATCGAGAAGTTGAAGCTCTTCAAGTTGCAGAAGACCCTTTTAAGAATTGCGATGAGCATGTAATTTCCTTGTCGTGCAGTGATTGGAAGGGAAGGATAAGATAATGAAGGAGTCAGAGAGAATGCTTAAGAAAGAAAGCTTAAGCATGAGCACAGAGAAAGCAAGGATGAGATAGTGGAGGAGTCAGGGAGAGCGCTTAAGAGATGCTCAGCTTTTTTTCAAAATCAAAATATACTAAACAGTAATGAGGGTATTATAGTAAAATTCATTAATTAAAAAAATATATACTACAATTTTTATTTTCTCTTTTCTATTCCTTTTTCCATCTTCAATCAAACAACTTTTCTTCCATTTTTTTTCTCCTTTCCATCCCTCTTTCTTTTCATTCCTCTTTTTCTTTCCCTTATTACTTTGTAGTGCAAACCAAACAAGCCGTTAGTTTTGGTGCAAAAAAAGTATAAACTCAAGTGGGACATATTTTAAGGCAAGTTGTTGAGAAATTACATGGTAATTTACTAAGTGATACAGATGTTAACCTAAAAAAGCAATATGAGACAATAACCTTGAGAAGTAACCTAACAATTGAAGCATATCTTAATGAGGACAAAGTCAAAAATGATTTCGCTTTCCATAATTATTTGATTAATATTATTTTTTGTAAACCTAGCAACTTGTGTTAAAAGTTAAATGCATTTATTTCTCATTTTCTTCTTTAATGATAGTGGACAAAACTCAAAGTATTAACTGCATTTTAAGTCATGATCTGAAATTTCGAATTAAGACTGGCAATTAATGAATGTATGGTTTAATTTTGACAAATATTCATCTATAATGTGGAGAAGAAACTCTGGTTTGCTTGAGAAGCAGATAAATCACATAGATTTTTGTTCGTGAAGATGGTTCATCTCTTTCTCTCTACTTGCAGCATACTCTGTTTTCTTTAACTCTCACATCAGGTATGTGTATTCTCATCTTGTTCATGTCTATGAAAATATTTCTAGTCCTCCTGTAGTATTGTAGATTCAGTATTATCTCTATTTATAAATTGTCATTTGTCTAAAATTTTTTACATCATCATATGTCTACATGGATTTAAAAATCGGATAAGATCAGTCAAACTGGGAATCGATCATTGGTCTAGTCAAGTCAGCTCTTAAAATTGATGGAGCCAAATATTAGTACAGAACCGGTTGAACTAGTAAAAAAACTAATAAACTGGTTGAACCGTTTTTTGTTAAAAAAAAATACTATTTACAAAATAAAATTATTTCTCTTACTATATGGGATTTAGCAAGTTTTTGTTTTCTTCTTTTTTTTATCTTTTTTATTCCTTTTTTATCATGTTATATTTCTTTTTTTTTCTTAATTATTTTTTCATAATAATATTATTTTTACCACAAAAACAAATAAGAGAACAAAAAAAATAGAAAAAAAAAAATAATAATAATAATAATAATAATAATAATAATATAAGTTTACTAAGATTGAGTATGAAAATGTTCATTATTTTATTATATTTTATATTTTTAATATATAAAATTAAAATATATATTTAATTATTATTGATTTGACCATGATCAGACTAATGAACCGTGAACCAATGCATTTACTAGTTGAATGGTCAATCTAATTTTTAAAACATTAATGATATGGCAATTAAAACACAACAAATATATGATTTCCCAATCAAAATATGATAAGTGTATGATTAAATTAATGTCATATTTCTTAAAAGACCATTTTCATTTCAATTTGGTTTTCTAATTTTATAACATTCTTAGTTTTGACATTGAAATATCTACCACTTTTTTTTTATTGTTTAATTGCTAGAATAGAAGTAATGATAATAGTGGTTATTGTCATGTTTGATTGTTGGAATCTCATGCCCATATGAGAAAATAAACATTCCCTAATTACTCATAATAAGTATTTTATCATATTGTCCTCATAAAAATTAAAAATCACATTCATATCTTATTAATTTATAATGAATATTAAATCTAAAAAATAATATTTAATATGTTATTGTGAAATATTTAATACTGTATAATATATTTTAAAAAAATTGTATATTCATCATATTATTAAGACTTCAAAATTTGTAAATATTATGGTTACTTTATTTTTTTTAATAAAACAAAGAGAACTAAACACTACTTTGGTATAAATTTTTTAATAGTATTTTTATATATAATGTTTGTGTAATTTTTTGCATTCATGGAATAAGAATCTATTTATTTATAATTCATTTTCATTTCTACATGAATAGATTCTTATTCCCACCAAATGATTACAGTAATCAAATTAGCATAAATTTTTTTGCTTTAGTCTCTCGACTTTTTTTTTTCTAAATCAAAATCATGATTTTGTTAGAGAATAACATCCCACATGCCTCAAAGATCTTACATCCAATATAATGCCATGGAAATTTTGTGCAATTTGCCCTAATCTTAAATAGTAGTTTAGTCAAATCTTAAAGATTTTCCATTTGCACTTGTAGTGTAGAGATTAATAGATTATTTAATAATTTTTTTTCATATATTTTATAGTAATTTGTTCTTCACTATACTTTTAGCAATAGAACAACAGTGACAAATTGGCCAACCCTAATTGCGTCCCACCACCACCGTCACAATATTTGTATCAATCGCTACCACCGCCACCAGTCTTGGTGATTCCACCCCCATCGCCATTGTCGTTGTTACCATCACCACCGTCACCTTTCTCAAAAACCTGCAATGTGCAGATAGGTCTATGTAGTATGCACTGTTACGAGGAATGCTGTAATGTTAAGTGTGCTTAAAATTTCCCAGAAGGCCATGGAGCTTGTTAAGATGTAGGAAGACCTACATTTCATGCTTGTTTATGCACATTTAAGTGCTAGAAAATTAATAATGAAATAAAAATTGAAAATTCACAATCAATAATGATTAAGTCAACAAATCAAATTAGCTAATTTGTCTATCTATAGCTCAAGCTTACTTTGTTTGGCCTTTTTCTTAAAATTTGAGGGAA
Organism: Biancaea sappan; assembly: GCA_037074585.1. Taxonomy (NCBI): domain Eukaryota; kingdom Viridiplantae; phylum Streptophyta; class Magnoliopsida; order Fabales; family Fabaceae; genus Biancaea; species Biancaea sappan. The sequence continues at coordinate 2,066,316 of CM073491.1, forward strand.
AATTACAAAGAACCCCCATAAACTTTGAGTTCTTTGCAATTTATCCCTATGTGTAATACCCGTGAAAAATAAAGTATAAAGGTGTGTTCTCAAACTACAGTTACTATTTCAGTATACGGTACTATTCACCTATATAATACTATTTACATATACAATATTGTTCACTTATACAATCGAAATGTCAAGTATTAGATGTGGTTTGGTCATAAGAGAAAACTAGAAAGAAGTTCGTAGGAGAAAATGACGTTTTATGTGAGAAAATACCCTCATGGACTAAAATGAAAGGATTGAATTGAAAAGAAACTTAAAGGTTTGAGGTAAAAGGATAGTTTTTCCTTAAGATCTCAATAGTAAAGCTACCTTCGACTCTTCCATGATTGCACAGTAAACTAAATGATTAATATGCACAGTAAATTGAATTATTTTATTAGAAATGTCATTTTCATGAATAGTAAATTGAATATTTTATTAGTGCATAGTGTCAAATAGTACCCTTAACTTTTCCTATAAATAGGTCATTGTATTTCACTTCTAAACTCACACCTTCAGCTTCTCTTATTCTCTCCTTAAGTTTTCTTGCTCTGACGCTAGGCCTTTGAGGTTTTAGGTTTTTTTTTTTTTTAGCTTAGGTGAGGATACTATGCCTTTTTTATGTCTTTTAAATTTTAGAAGTTATTTTCTTAAGTATGCTCTATGGTTGCGCTTTGGCTAATCTTCCACATCAAAAAAACTGTCCTTAGCTGCCTATATGTTATTTTGATTCTCTGATTACTAAAATAGAATATAAACTGTGAATAATACATGTCTAGGAAAGTTTTGGCTAAGGAAAGACCTAGTACTTAAGTGTGTCTATTGCGACCCTCCACTATTTCCTAGAAACTTACATGGTGTACTCTTTTACATATTGTATTCTCTATTTTTGGTATAAATAGTGCCCGTATATATGAATAGTAATTATATGTATGAATAGTATTTGTACGAAAACAACCCTAACTTATTTTTTCTAATCTTTCATGAAAATTTTCGTAGCGGAACACTGAAATTCACCTGTGTACTTTTGTCCGTAATGACTTAGAGAAGTGATACTTGTAAGGAATCCAGGTGAATGAAACGACCTCGTTTTAATAAAGTTTTAGCATTACTGGTGATAAAAAGTATATCGTAGGAAACTCCCAAGATTCATAGGGGTGAACTGGATTCAGAGTGGCAAATCTAGGGAGATAATTAATCTAGAAGTATAGATAAAATGACGCAAGTATTTTATGATAATGTGAAATTTGAATCTTTCCAAAAATAGTTTAATTGTTATCTTGATTTGTGGTTTATAAACCTATAATATAGTTATATATGATACCTGTTATATGAATGAATATTATATTGTACTTTTGATTTTGATATGAAATACTATACTATTGATTGTGATTGAGCGGGACGGTACCCCCTCTCACGGCAAGGCGCAAAACCTGATATAAAGGGTGTCTTAACTAACGAGTGTGGAGATGATATCAGACATTGTTATATACTTTTTAGTCCCTATCTTAGTCCTATTGCTATTTCAATGTTGCCAACTCTCCTATTTTATTATATTTTGAATTTATTGGGTGTAAATTAATTATAGAATTAATATGATTCAAATTCATAATTTTATCCCAATTAATTCATGTGCTTAATTTTAGATCTAATTATTGGAGAGAAAAATGCTGACATGGACGTTTTGCTTACTTGGAGGCTACCTGGACATGTTGACTGGGCATTGAATGGTTGACTAGGGCTGACTGGATTTTTGGTCCCCACTGTTCTACACTTTACAGCAAAGGGGAATGTAATTTCTGTTTTGACAGCATGGACCTCTTGCAGCAATCAATAGCAGATAGAAACAGCAAAGCAGTAGAGTAATTTGTCTACTGCTGTTGCCACTTTTCTGTTATTGTCTTGCTGCCCACATCATGGAAGAAGCACCAAGGAGGCATCCAAGAGGCATCTAGGGTAGAATATTCTCTAAGGCATTGAAGGCATCAGTTTTTAAAAATCAGAGGACACTTTTATTTTCTGAACTGAGCAATTTTCGTAACTCTCTCTTCCACTCTGTCTTCCTTCTTCTGTTTTGCTGTCCTGCTCTCATGGAGGGCTAAATCTCCATTGTAATCAGTCACTAGGACCTTGGGATGTTTTAGCTTGAACTGAAAGTGCAAGATAAGTGTTTTATTCTTCATTTCATCTTATTTCGTTTCTGTTTTGCTTATATGTTTATGTTGCTGTCAGATTTTGGTTTGAATTTGAAAGAGCATAAACAGATTTATATATGAGATATAACCTTGCTTGACTGATTAGAAAAGTGAGTGAAACGAAATGGCTAGTTAGATGATATTTAACTTGATTTGGTTGAGGCTTTCCTTTGAAATGCGTCTAGTTATAGTTAATGAAGATATTCTTGGCTATAGTTAGTAATATTAAATTCTGGATGTTACTCTGGAATCATTTTTTTTATAAAGAACCAAGTGGTGAAATGAGAACAAAACTGAATCAATGAGCTAAGTGAGGATGGTTACACTCCCATAAATCCTAGTAGCTGGTTGCATAGTTTTCTGTCATCGTCAAACTTGTTCTGTTGATATTTTGCTGCTGTTGTTCATTGTTGCTGTTTTGTTACCACTTCTGTTATTACTGTCAACAAAACCCCCCCACATTTATGTTCTTTTAATTAGTGTTTGGGTGTTCAGAATAACTAATTAGTAATTAGAAGTGATGCTCCTTAAGTGAATACGACTTGGAGACCACTATACCGCAAGATTGCCTTGAATTCAATTCTAGGCGATTCGGCATCGTAGTGGCATGAACCAGGAGACAACGATTCCCTCAGTAAGGATATAGCTCGGGTCGGTAACAGATTTGTGAGGCGCCCTAGCTGAGAGGATGAGGTTGTGCATCATATAGGAAATAAACAAATTTGGTGAGTCAGCCCATGTGTCTGAGATATATTGTTATTGATGAGTACTAGTACCGTTGGTTGAATTGGATGAATTTATATCTTCTAGTATGTAATTTCTAAGAGCCTTTAGGTATACTTGCATGACTGGTAATGTATTTGAATTTTATTAATGCGAGGCCGAGTTGCTCACTAAGTTTTAAAACTCACACTCTCTTTGAAATCTTTTTGTTCAGATCAGTGATATCGGGCATTTTTTATACTTTTTAGTCCCTATTTTAGTCCTTTTTGCCTCTTTAATTTTGTCAATTCTCTAATTTTATTATGTTTTGGAATTTATTGGGTGTAAACTATTTATGGATTGAATGTGTTTCAATTTTATATTTTTAGAACTTGAATTGCAAAATGCTCAATCTAATTCCTACAAATCTTAATTTTGGAGAGAAAAATGCTGACATGGACAAAGATGCTGATTTGGATGCTAATGTGGCACTTTTTGGGTGATGCAGATGCTGACTAGGATATGCTGGATGTGGGGCCTACTTGAATTCTTATTCAATGCCATGTAGTCAGAATTTTTGGGCATGAATATTAAATTTCGTAGGTCAGAAAGCAAAGCTGAAATATCAATTTTTTCATGCTGTTCTGCTGCTGCCATACCTATATTCTGCTGCTGTTCTGCTGCTGTTTGTTACTTTCTGCTGCAGAAATATTAAATCTGCTGCTGCCATGCCTATCTGCTGCTGCAGAAACATTAATTATGCTGCTGTTTTGCTGTCAAAATGCTGCCACATCATGGAAGAAAGCATCTAGGGTAGAATATTCTAAGGAATTGAAGGGGCATCAGTTTTTAAAGAAGAGAACACTTTTATTTTGTGACCAGACTTAGAAAATTCGCAGCTCTCTCTTCCTCTCTGTTTTTGCTTCTGTTATTGGCTGTTTTGCTCTCATGGAGGGCTAAGTTTTCATTGTAATTAGTCACTAGATCACTGGGATGTTGTAGCTTGAACTAAGAATGCAAGTTAAGTGTTTTGTTCTCCATTTTCATCTCATTTCGTTTCTGTTTTGCTGTCATGTTTATTTTGCTGTCAAATTCTGATTAGAGCTTGAGAATGTAACATAAACTGACTTATATATAAGACACAACCTTGCTTGACTGATTAGGAAAGTGAGGGAGGCGAAATGACTAGTTAAATGATATATTTAACTTGGTTTGGTTGAGATACTCCACTGAATGCATCTAGTTATAGTAGAGAGATGTTCTTGACTGTAATTAGTAGCATTAAATTCTAGATGTTATTCTAGAAACATTTTCATAAAGAACCAAACAATGGAATGAGAACAAAACTGAATCAATGAGTTAGGTAATGATAGTTACACTCCCATGAATCCTAGTGGCTGATTACATAGTCTCTTTACTGTCAATATCTTGCAATTTCTGCTGCTGCTGTTGTTACTGCTGTTGTTGCATATTTTGCTGCTGTTGTAGTGTTTAATTGCTGTTCTGTTTTATTTATTTTGTTAGTACTGCTACAAAACCCCCCCACGTTTATGTACTCTTAATTGGTGTTTAGGTGTTTAGAACGATTAATTAGTATCAAGAAGTGAGGCTCCTTGAGTGAATACGACCTGGGGATCACTATACTGCAAATTGCCACAAATTCAATTCTGGGCGATTTGGCATCGTAGTGACGTGAACCAGAATTTTGGCGCCGTTGCCGGGGAGCCAATTCATTTTTAAGTGTTAATTAGTTGTTCTATCGTGTTCTTGTTTGATTTTAAGTGGCTTGGTATTGTTGGAAGTGATTACAAATTTTTCAAGTCAACTTGTCAAGTTTCCTAGTTATATTTCAGTCACTATTCATCAGCTTAAAAAACTAAATCGGATTGACTTGAAAAATTGGTAGTCCACTAAACACGACCCTTTCAGGCATAACTCTTCACGACTTTGTCGTGAGGAGCACCGCCCTATCTCGGCAAAATTCCAACGTTTAGACTACTTTTTCCATTTTACAATGATTTTAACCATTTTTCCAATTAATTGTGATTTTTGGTTTGATTTTTGTAGATTTTATTTTTGAGTTCTGTTTGTTGATTTTGTGCCTCCAATTGGTGAAGGATTTTTCCAAGAAAAATCAGATTTTTCTGAGATACTTCATTTTTGGTCATTTTCCTTGGTTGGACCCTTTTGTGCTTATTTTGCTCTTTTTTGTTCTTTTTGTTGTTTTCTCGTGAATTTGTGCCCTTTCTAGTATATGAGAAGGTCTGGTCACGTGGACTTATCACCTTTTGATCCAGAAATAGATAGGACCTTCCATAGGCTAGTGAGAAGTAATAGCATTAGGACTAGTATAGTTTCTGAAATTCTTGCTGAAATTGTTGAGTTTGCTGTCAATAGTGTAGAAGTTGAATCAGATTCTGAATTTGATATTGTGTTGGAGTCTATAGATTCTGAGTCAGCTGGGATAACTGGGATGGATAATCAAAATGCACAAATGCCTCAAAATAGGCAAGAACAATCAATTAAAGAGTTGATTGCACCTGATGTGCATTATCAACCATTGTGCATAAATTATCCTGAGTTGGATGCTAACTTTGAGCTAAAATCTGGTCTAATCCATTTACTGCCTAAGTTTCATGGTCTTGCAGGAGAAGATCCGCACAAGCACTTAAAGGAGTTCCATGTTGTCTGCTCTACCATGAGACCACATGGAGTTGGAGAAGAACAGATCAAATTAATAGCATTTCTTTTCTCTCTGGATGGGGCAGCCAAGGATTGGCTTTACTATCTACCCACTGCCTTGATAACAAGATGGGATGAGTTGAAGAAGTTGTTCTTAGAAAAATTCTTTCCAGCCTCCAGAACAGCAGCAATCAGGAAGGATATCAGTGGGATTAGACAGTTGAATGGTGAGTCTCTGCATGAATATTGGGAGAGGTTTAAGAAGCTTTACTCATGCTGTCCAAACCACCAGATTTCAGAGCAACTTCTCATCCAGTATTTCTATGAGGGGTTACTGCCTATGGACAGATATATAGTTGATGCAGCTGCTGGTGGGGCATTGGTGGATAAGACTCCTACTGCAGCAAATGAATTGTTGGCCAAGATGGCCCAAAATGATCAGCAATTTGGCACCAGATTGAGTGATCCAACAATTACTGTCAATGAGGTGAGGACACCTCCCATGGAGCAACAAAGGATAGAAAATAAATTGGAAGAATTAGCTTCAATGGTGAGGCAATTGGCATTAAATCAGAGAACACAACAACAAGCCCCTCCTCCTTCAGTCTGTGGTATTTGTTCCCTGAATACCCACCATACTGATCAATGCCCTCAGCTGCAAGAGACCCCAACTGAGTCATGTGCTGGTATATTCCCTGGTAGACCCATGCAGCCACAACAGAGATATGACCCATATTCCTCCACCTACAATCCTGGGTGGCGTGATCATCCAGCTTTCAAGTATGGGAATACATCTAACCCCCCTTACCAGCCACCCTATGTAAGATACAATCAACCTGAAGCTAGCCATACACCTCCTCCAGCACCCAAGAAACCTGAGCCTAGTCTTGAGGATCTAATGAAGCAACTGACTGCCAATACTCTTCAGTTCCAGCAAAGGACAGAAACAAATATGCAGAATTTGGAAACTAAGATTGGCCAGTTAGCCACAACAGTCAATGAGCTGAAAAGCCAAGGTTCAGGGAGTTTGCCATCCCAACCAGTGATCAACCCAAGAGGCAATGTGAGTGCCATCATCTTGAGGAGTGGCAAACAAGTAGACAGTCCAGCTTCTGAATCTGAACCAGAAAAATCAAATGTCCAGCAAAGTGTTCCTTCATCTTCAACCAGTGAGCAAAATAAAAAGGATGAAGAAGTGGTTCAGAAAATTCCTCTTCCTTTCCCCAATAGGCAGACTCAATCAAGGAAAGTTTCTGAATCTGACATGGATAAAGAGATCATGGAGACCTTCAGGAAAATAGAGGTCAATATCCCACTTTTGGAAGCAATTAAGCAAATCCCCAAGTATGCCAAGTTCCTTAAAGAGTTGTGCACTCATAAGAGGCGTTTAAGGGGTAATGAGAGAGTTAATTTGGGAAGAAATGTGTCTGCACTCATCCAACCACCCATGCCACCCAAGTGCAAAGATCCTGGAACTTTCACAATACCATGCACAATAGGCAACATGGAGTTCTCCAATGCTATGCTGGATTTGGGAGCCTCAATCAATGTTATGCCCAAATCAGTGTACTCGAGCCTCAAGATTGGTGTTCTTTCACCAACTGGAGTGATTGTCCAACTTGCCAATAGGAGCACAGCACATCCAGCAGGAGTTTTAGAAGATGTTCTGGTAAGAGTTAAAGATCTCATTTTTCCTGCTGATTTTTATGTGCTTGATATGGAAAATGATAATACTCCTGGCCATGCACCATTAATACTAGGTAGACCTTTTCTGAAAACTGCAAAAACCATCATTAATGTGCATGAAGGGACTTTGTCAATGGAGTTTGCTGGTAACAAAATTGATTTTAACATTTTGGATGCCATGAAACATCCTATAGAAAATCATTCCAATGTGCATGTAGTTAACTTTTTGGATTACTTAGTTGATGAGGCATGTGAAGATTTCCAAAATGAATTAATTTCTGATTTTCCTGAATTCTCTGATTTGGTAGATGCCTTTGAATGCAATTGTGCTGGTTCTGAATTCTGTCATGCTTGCACTGAAATTGAAAACTCTCTAAATGCTGACAATTCTGAGTTGCATTCTGATTTGCATAGTGAATTGGATTCTGATGTGCCTTCTGATTCTGTAAATTTCTCTAGCTTATACTTAGATTCTGTTTCTATTTTAGGTAGTTGTAGGTATAGTGATTTAAATTATAATGTTGCACATTCTTCATCTCTTTCCTCTTGTGCTGCTAACCCTTCCTCCTCTTTAGTCAAGGATTCTGTCTTTGAGCAAACTGAATTTGTAGGTGCCTCCTTGGATGTGATTCCACAAAAACTAATTCCATCCTCCATCCAACCACCTGCATTGGAGTTGAAGGCATTACCAGAAAACCTCAAGTATACCTTCTTGGAAGTAGGAGACAAACTTCCAATCATTGTGGCCAACAACTTGAACCCCAATCAAGAAGAAAAATTGATCAGTTTACTGAAAAAGAATAAGAAGGTGATTGGGTGGACTCTAGCAGACATTCCTGGAATTAGTCCTTCAGTATGCATGCATCGAATTCTCCTTGAAGAAGAGACGAAACCAGTAAGGCAACCCCAAAGAAGACTCAACCCCATGATTCTTGATGTGGTCAAGAAGGAGGTAAGTAAGCTCCTCCAAGCTGGTATTATTTATCCTATCTCTGATAGTAAGTGGGTGAGTCCGGTACAAGTAGTGCCAAAGAAAACCGGGGTAACTGTTATAGCAAATGAAAATAATGAGTTAGTGCCCACTAGAGTTCAAAATAGTTGGCGTGTTTGCATTGATTATATGAAGTTGAACCAAGCAACTAGAAAAGATCATTTTCCACTTCCTTTTATTGATCAAATGCTTGAGAGACTTGCTGGCAAGTCTCATTACTGTTTTCTTGATGGTTTTTCTGGATATTTTCAAATTCACATTGCACCTGAAGATCAGGAGAAGACTACCTTCACCTGTCCTTTTGGTACTTTTGCATATAGACGTATGCCTTTTGGTCTCTGTAATGCACCTGGCACTTTTCAAAGATGCATGTTGAGCATATTTTCTGATTTGTTAGAGGATTGCATGGAAGTGTTCATGGATGATTTTTCTGTTTATGGAGACTCATTTGATGCATATTTGAAAAATTTAGAGAGAGTACTTGAGAGATGCATAGAGAAAAATTTGGTCTTGAATTATGAAAAATGTCATTTCATGGTGGAGCAAGGAATAGTCCTAGGCCACATAGTGTCATCACGTGGCATAGAAGTAGATAAAGCCAAAGTTGATGTTATCTCTTCTTTGCCTTACCCCGCTTCTGTGCGGGAAGTTCGCTCTTTTCTTGGCCATGCAGGATTTTATAGGAGATTCATCAAGGACTTCAGTAAGATCGCTCTACCCCTATCTAAACTCCTCCAAAAAGAAACTGATTTCATTTTTAATGATGCTTGCAGGTCAGCTTTTGATGAGTTGAAGAAGCAACTTACCTCCCCTCCTATCATCCAACCTCCACAGTGGGAGCTTCCCTTTGAGCTCATGTATGATGCCTCAAATTTTGCTGTAGGAGCAGTACTTTCACAAAGAGTAGATAGGAAGTTGCATGTCATAGCCTATGCATCCCGTACCCTTGATTCAGCTCAATCAAATTACACAACCACGGAGAAGGAGTTTTTAGCAATTGTTTTTGCTTTAGAAAAATTTATATCATATTTGCTTGCCTCCAAAGTAATTGTGTTTTCTGACCATGCAGCACTGAAATATTTGTTGAAGAAACCGGATGCAAAGCCAAGATTGCTTAGATGGATGCTGCTCCTCCAGGAATTTGATGTGGAAATCAAGGATAAGAGTGGGGCAGAGAATGTAGTAGCAGATCACTTGAGTAGGCTTTTTGATCTTCCATTGGAACATCTCCCTGTAAGAGACAATTTTCCAGATGAGTGTTTCCTCCTTTTGCATGGTATTAGTGAGCCTTGGTATGCTGATTTAGTGAATTATCTTGTTGCATCTGAATTGCCTGCATACCAAAATAGACATCAATTGAATAAATTAAGAAGCGAGGCTAGGTACTATGTGTGGGATGACCCTTATTTGTGGAAAATTTGTAGTGACCAAATTATTAGGAGATGTGTTCCAAATCATGAATTTGCATCTGTGCTGAATTTTTGTCATACTCTTGCATGTGGTGGACACTTTGGTCCCCAAAGAACAGCTAGAAAAGTGTTAGATTCTGGTTTATATTGGCCTACTTTGTTTAGGGATGCCTTTGATTTTTGCAAAAACTATTCTAGGTGTCAAAGAACTGGAAATGTGTCTAAAAGAAATGAAATGCCTCAACAACCTCTTCTTTTTTGTGATGTTTTTGATGTTTGGGGTATTGACTTTATGGGTCCTTTTCCTGTTTCTTTTGGCTTCATGTATATCTTAGTTGCTGTGGATTATGTGTCGAAGTGGGTGGAAGCTAAAGCCACCCGAACTGATGATTCTATTGTTGTTGTAGATTTCCTTCGTTCACATATTTTCTGCAGATTCGGTGTCCCCAAGGCCATAATCAGTGATCAAGGATCACACTTTTGCAATAGAAACATGCAAGGGCTATTGAAGAAATATGGGGTGGTGCACAAAACCTCTACACCTTACCACCCCCAAACCAATGGACAAGCAGAAGTCTCCAACCGAGAGATAAAGCAAATATTAGAGAAAACTGTGCAACCCAACAGAAAAGATTGGAGTAAGAGGCTTGACGATGAGCTTTGGGCCTATAGAACCGCTTTCAAGACTCCCATCGGCATATCTCCATACCGCTTGGTATTTGGTAAAGCATGTCACTTGCCGGTGGAGATTGCACACAAGGCATATTGGGCCGTTAAACAATGCAATATGGACATGACCCTAGCCGGTAAAGAAAGGAAGTTGCAACTTCAAGAACTGGAAGAACTAAGGCTAGGGGCTTATGAGAATGCGCGCATCTATAAAGAGAGGACAAAAGCTTTACATGATCAGAAAATTGAGAAAAAAGAATTTCAAGTGGGAGACAAAGTCCTTCTCTATAATTCTCGCCTCAAGCTAATGCCCGGTAAGCTTCGCTCTAGATGGGTTGGCCCTTTTGTTATTACTAATGTCTTTCCTTTTGGTGCAGTAGAAATTCAAAATGAGGCCACCAACAAGCAGTTCATGGTAAATGGGCAAAGGTTGAAGAAGTTCTACGAGGGCTTCAAAGAAGAAACTATAGAGGAAATCAAACTCTACAACGTTCCGGCTCCATGATAAGGCCGTACTCTTTCCCTCCTTTTAATTTATGTCCTCCTCATTTTATTTGATGTTTGGTAATAATTTGCATCGAGGAAAATGCAATGTTTAGTGTGGGGGGAGAGAATTTGAGTTTATTCAAAAAAAAAAAATTTCCTGCTGTCTCCTCTGTTTTCTCTGTTTCTGTCCAGAATTTTTGAGTTGTCTTGCATGAATTTTCTGTACTGATTGGCTACGAATTTTGCTAGTTTCTTTACATGTTTTTAAAGCTTTATATGTCTTCTAGCTGTAGAATTTTATTTGGTGTCTTTCGCATTTGTTTTGGTGTAGTTTTATGTCAGTAAAGCTGAGTCGCCAGAATTTCTGCACTGCAGAATTTTGCTGCTCTGTTTTGTCCGAATTTGATGCTCACTTTTTAAATTATTGATGGAGTTTTGGTGTGGAATTATGCATGATGAAATAGTTAAAGTGTAGATTGACTTAGCATGAAGAGAATTTAGCCTTATTTCTCTAAGGAATTCAAGTTAAATGGCAATGACGTTGACTTTAATGAATTTGTAGTAATAGTCTTTTAGCTGTGAGGATTTGAGCCTAAGTGAAAAATGCTATTCTTCTTGTTGTGTGTTCTCTATCATGGATTGTCACTCTAGAACTTGTCTTGAATCTTTGATTGAGGCTACATATCTTGTACATGCTTGGAAATGATTTGGGCATTTGTTTCTTGTAACCACTTTTAGCCAAATAGCCATCCATTATCATTGTTTCCATTATATGTCATTTTGTGCCTTATCCATTTTCTTTCTTGCGTCCTTCCACCACTTTTTCTGCCTACAACAATATTTTTCTCTTTCAACTTAAGATGTGAGGAGTATTTTAAATTCTTTTAAGGGATCGATGTGCTGAAAAATCTTGTGAACTTTGGGGTGTTTTGAACTATATTTCTTCTACTTCCTCTCAAGCAAAAGAAAAAGACTGGCCAGTTAAGAAAAAAAAAAGAAAAAAAAGAGAAAGAAAGAAAGAAAGAATAAAAAAAAATTTTTTTTTGAAAAAAAAAAGAGAGAAAATAATGAAAAAGAGGAACATATAGAACATTGAGACCCAAATTTATTTATACTCAGTCTCTTATATTTCACTTGTAAATACTCTTCATTTTCTTGAGTTGTTACCATATTTTGTTTGATTGTTCAATCTTTCCATTTGTTTCCCACTATTTTTCTTACCCACGTTACAACCTCGTAAAGTCCTTTTGATTCAAGTATGTATTGGATTCAAGTAGTGGAGATTTAGATTCTTGACAAGCTTATGGTAGTGAATTCTGTGATAAGTTGAATTTCGAGTGATTTACCTTAGACACTTGAGAGAATAGAGAGTAAACACATTCCTGGTGAGGAGGCTAATTACTTGAATTCATTCGTATCAAATTAAATTGCCATGATGCTTGAAATCTTAGAAATTTAAGATTAATTTCCTTCGAGTGCTAAATCTTTTCAAAATTTTAATTATTCTATTCTAGCATGCTTTCCACATTTTTCCTTTGGTGTCTTTTGGTGTTCTGAATATTATTTTGCCCAGGAGTGCAAAAGGCCAAGTGTGGGGGATTTGATATCGGGCATTTTTTATACTTTTTAGTCCCTATTTTAGTCCTTTTTGCCTCTTTAATTTTGTCAATTCTCTAATTTTATTATGTTTTGGAATTTATTGGGTGTAAACTATTTATGGATTGAATGTGTTTCAATTTTATATTTTTAGAACTTGAATTGCAAAATGCTCAATCTAATTCCTACAAATCTTAATTTTGGAGAGAAAAATGCTGACATGGACAAAGATGCTGATTTGGATGCTAATGTGGCACTTTTTGGGTGATGCAGATGCTGACTAGGATATGCTGGATGTGGGGCCTACTTGAATTCTTATTCAATGCCATGTAGTCAGAATTTTTGGGCATGAATATTAAATTTCGTAGGTCAGAAAGCAAAGCTGAAATATCAATTTTTCCATGCTGTTCTGCTGCTGCCATACCTATATTCTGCTGCTGTTTGTTACTTTCTGCTGCAGAAATATTAAATCTGCTGCTGCCATGCCTATCTGCTGCTGCAGAAACATTAATTATGCTGCTGTTTTGCTGTCAAAGTGCTGCCACATCATGGAAGAAAGCATCTAGGGTAGAATATTCTAAGGAATTGAAGGGGCATCAGTTTTTAAAGAAGAGAACACTTTTATTTTGTGACCAGACTTAGAAAATTCGCAGCTCTCTCTTCCTCTCTGTTTTTGCTTCTGTTATTGGCTGTTTTGCTCTCATGGAGGGCTAAGTTTTCATTGTAATTAGTCACTAGATCACTGGGATGTTGTAGCTTGAACTAAGAATGCAAGTTAAGTGTTTTGTTCTCCATTTTCATCTCATTTCGTTTCTGTTTTGCTGTCATGTTTATTTTGCTGTCAAATTCTGATTAGAGCTTGAGAATGTAACATAAACTGACTTATATATAAGACACAACCTTGCTTGACTGATTAGGAAAGTGAGGGAGGCGAAATGACTAGTTAAATGATATATTTAACTTGGTTTGGTTGAGATATTCCACTGAATGCATCTAGTTATAGTAGAGAGATGTTCTTGACTGTAATTAGTAGCATTAAATTCTAGATGTTATTCTAGAAACATTTTCATAAAGAACCAAACAATGGAATGAGAACAAAACTGAATCAATGAGTTAGGTAATGATAGTTACACTCCCATGAATCCTAGTGGCTGATTACATAGTCTCTTTACTGTCAATATCTTGCAATTTCTGCTGCTGCTGCTGTTACTACTGTTGCTGCATATTTTGCTGCTGTTGTAGTGTTTAATTGCTGTTCTGTTTTATTTATTTTGTTAGTACTGCTACAAAACCCCCCCACGTTTATGTACTCTTAATTGGTGTTTAGGTGTTTAGAACGATTAATTAGTATCAAGAAGTGAGGCTCCTTGAGTGAATACGACCTGGGGATCACTATACTACAAATTGCCACAAATTCAATTCTGGGCGATTTGGCATCGTAGTGGCGTGAACCAATCAGGTTGCCGGTGAAAAATATCCACTAGAAGAGTAGATCACTTCGGACCTTCCCGCTGTTGGGTAGGCCCCTCTTTTGTCGTAGATTATGTTGCTCTGTAATCATCTAGGACATCTAGGTTAGGAGTTTGGTATATTTGGCTTGTATTTCATAAGAAGGATCTATCATTATATATACATAATCTCTATGTATTTCAAATAAGAAAAATTGATATATTTTCTTCGCATTTATTAAGGAATTGTTATTTTGATAACATAGAGATAATAACTAATAATTTAACTCGTGGGTAAAATTTATCGAAAGGCTTACATTGATAGAATATTCATCATTATGCCGGTCATATGCCCAGAAAATGGGATCGTAACAAAGTTGGTATTAGAGCAAAGGTTGTTAGGTCTTCTAGTGATTACAGAGCAAGGTGTCTTTAGTGGGCCCTCCCCTATTGTTGTGACTGCAGCATGACCATAGGACGAAGATTTACCAAAATCCCTATAGAGTTTAAAATCATTTTCTTTCGCGTCTTAACCTTGAAGCATAACAGTGACAATACATATTATTTTTAATTGTAGAATAAGTTTAGATGGTACGAGGAAAATCAAACGCTTCCGGAATCTGCACAAAGTCTGGCAGGGCCTTGATCCCTCCAGTTGCTTAGTCAGCAGGTGCAAGATTAGAGATGTACAAAACATAGAGATATCTACTATAAACCCTGAGAGAAGAGGTAGAGTACCACCACAAATCGACGCAGTTGTGGTAATGGAAGCATTAGCCATAACGTAGAATGAGGTAAATGGGCTGAAGGAACTTCTAATATGACAGTCATATGAAGATAGCTCATAGGCATCAGTACATGCTGTAAAAGTGCAAGAGACAGACCAGATGCCACCCCTACTCCTTCCTCAAGATTGGGTAAGGACAGAGGTCAAGATCTCAGAATTTATGAAGCTGAATCCGCCAACCTTCATAGGAGATGCTAATGAAGACCCACAACATTTTCTAGACGACTGTGAGAAAATTCTTGATAGGTTGGAATGCCCTGAACCCCGAAGATTGACCTTTGTTACCTTTTAATTAAGAGATAAGGTTGACTGCTGGTAGCGAACATGGAAGAAGGGCATAGCCAGAAATGCCCCACCCCTCAAATGGAAGGACTTTAAGAGAATTTTTCGAGAACAATTTATTTTGGAAAGTATACAAGAAGAAAAGATGAACAAGTTTAAGACACTCTGACAAGGAGCGGGAACCATCGATGAATACGACAATCTATTTGTAGAGTTGTCCGAATATGCTACTCACATGGTCCTAGATAAAAAATAAATGATCCGACGTTTTGTTACAGGCCTTCGAGATTCCCTATTTTCGAGGGTGGGATCACAGATATGAAACTTTTCATCTTACACAGATGCCGTAAACATCGCCCGTATGATAGAAAAAGAGATATGCGTAACGAAAAATGGAATAATAAAAGAAAAAGGAAACAAGATGAGAAGTCATATAGCTGCAAAAACAATTTTGCACCCACTAATACCGCTGGACATGTACCTTCTACCACCAGTGCACCACAGCATCAACAAGGTAGTATAATTGGTCAGCAAAGGCCCTGGTGCTCCAAGTGTGAAAGAAACCACTTCGGAGCTTGTCTTACCAACAACAACACTAAGGTCTGTTTCCAATGTAGTCAATAGGGCCACTTCAAAAGAGATTGCCCCCAACTCTACATGAGATCCGGCCAAGGATTAGTAAGCCCTAATCAATTGAAAGCCACTGTTGCCAACAGAGCCCCTAAAACTGTAGGAGGTAATGGAATCAGAAAAGGCGCTGGTAGAGGACAAGGTGGTTGAGGTCAAGCTTCAGCAGGCCGAGGGATTGCTCGAGTATTCGCCTTAACCCACCAGGATGCTCAGGCGTCTAATACGGTGGTAACATGTACCTTTCTAATTGAATCAAACTTTGCATATGTTTTATTTGACTCTGGCTCTATGTATTCCTATGTGTCACCATTCTTTGCTAAGAATTTTACGTAAAAGTTGTTAGATTAGAATGTCCGTTCTTAGTAACTACGCCTACCGGAGGCACCCTACTAATAGAACGAGGTTATCGGGCTTGCAAGGTGAAAGTCGGAGAAGTAAATATAATGGCATACTTAATGCTGTTGGATATAACAGACTTCGATGTCATCTTAGGCATGGATTGGCTAGCATCTTGTCATGCCACCATAGATTGCTATAATAAGATAGTTAAGTTCAATATTTCAGGGGAACCCTCCTTCATATTTCAAGGTGAACAAAGTGAGATTCCTATAAATCTTATATCCTTAATTTGTGCCTGATGTTTATTGTGAAATGGCTGTCAAGGATACTTGGCATTTGTTAAAGATATCAAGAAGGAAGAACTAAAAATGGAGGAAGTTTTAGTGGTCCAAGAATTTGTAGATGTCTTTTCAAATGATCTACCAGGTGTACCCTCAGATCGAAAGATTGAGTTCCAGATAGAGTTAGCTCTAGAGACTCTCCCAATCTCTATACCCCCTTATAGGATGGTGCCAACAGAGTTAAAGGAGCTAAATGCTCAGTTACAGGACCTGTTAGATAAAGGCTTTATAAGGCCAATATATTCACCTTGGGGAGCTCCTGTTCTGTTCGTGAAAAAGAAGGACAGATCGATGAGACTATGCATAGATTACAGGCAACTAAACAAAGTAACTATAAAAAACAAATAATTGTTGCCTCACATCGATGACCTCTTCGATCAACTTCAAGGAGCCAAGTGGTTTTTAAAGATTGACTTGAGGTCTAGTTATCACCAACTCAAGATCAAAGAGGAGGATGTGCCCAAGATAGCCTTCCATACCAGATATGGACACTATGAGTTCCTGGTAATGTTGTTCGGACTAACGAACGCACCAGCTGCTTTCATGGATTTAATGAATAGGATTTTTAAACACTTTTTAGACAAATTTGTTATTGCCTTCATAGACGACATCCTCGTGTACTCGAAGAATTCAAAAGAGCATGAACAATACCTTCGTGTTGTGTTGCAGACATTGAGCGATCATCAATTATATGCTAAATTCTCTAAATGAGAGTTTTGGATTGATTACGTAACTTTCTTAAGACCTGTGATCTCCAAAGATGGCATCTAAGCAGACTCAAGCAAAGTAGAAATGGTCAAAATGTGGCCTAGACGAACCTCCATCACGGAGATTCACGACTTCTTGGGATTGGCAGGATATTATCGTCGTTTCATCCAAGATTTTTTCCAATTAGCCACCCCTCTCACATGACTAACTAGGAAAGAAGTAAAGTACCAGTGGGATGACGCTTGTGAAGAAAGCTTCCAAGAACTCAAGAAGAGATTAATCTCCGTACCTGTATTGGTCTTACCCTCAGGACCTGGAGGTTTTATAGTATACTGTGATACATCGAGAGTGGGGTTAGGATGTGTCTTCATGCAGCATGGCCAGGTAGTGGCATATACATCGAGATAGCTTAAGAAACATGAACAAAACTATCCCACCCACGATTTGGAGATGGCAACAGTAGTTTTCGCCCTAAAGATATGGCGACATTATCTATATGGAGAAACCTGCGAAATCTACACTGAGCATAAGAGTCTGAAATATATTTTCGACCAAAAGGACTTGAACTTGAGGCAAAGGAGATGGGTAGAATTACTAAAAGATTATGATTACAACATTCTTTATCACCCAGGAAAAGCAAACGTAGCGGCAGATGCTTTGAGTCAAAAATCTATGGGTAGCTTGGCCCATATAGCAGTGACAGGAAGATCATTGATCCAAGAATTACAGCAGCTAAGAACAAAAGGTGTTACTTTAGAGATTACAAAGATAAGATCATTCTTAGCTCATAACAGGGCTAGATCTTCCCTTATAGACCAAATACAGATATCCCAGATGGAGGATCCTGAGCTTGTCCGAATTATAGAAAAGGTGAAGGTTGGTGAAGTGAACAGTTTCATACTCGATGATGCAGGAGCCTTACGTTTTGAACAACGGTTGTGCGTACCAGATGTTGGAACTCTTAGACGAGACATCATGGAAGAAGGCCATAATGCTGCATATGTTGTACATCCAAAAGCCACCAAGATGTATTAGGATCTAAAATAGATCTACTGGTGGAAAGGAATGAAACGAGACGTAGCAGAGTTATATCTCGTTGTTTAACCTGTCAATAGGTTAAGGTTGAGCATCTAAAGCTGGGAGGCTCGTTATAGCAATTGGAGATTCCTGAATAGAAATGGGAAGGAGTGACGATGGACTTTGTCGTTAATCTATCTCGTTCCATAGGAAGTTATGACTCAGTATAGGTCATTGTTGACCGACTAACCAAGTTAGCACACTTCATTCCAGTCAAAACCACCTACGGCGTGGTGACATTGGCACAATTATATATTACCCATATCTATCATTTCTAATAGAGGCCCTCAATTTACCTCTCATTTCTAGAGGAGTTTTCAAGAGGCATTAGGTACTCGAGTGGACCTTAGTACCGCCTTTCACCCACAGACAGATGGATAATCAAAGCGAACGATTCAGACACTAGAGGACATGTTACGAGCTTGTATCCTAGATTTTAGTGGTAGCTGGAGAAACATTTGTATCTCCTATAGTTCACATATAACAACAACTGTCACGACCTATTTTCTAGGCACATGACCGGCACAATGATGAATATCCCATCACTGTAAGCCTTTCGATAAATTCTTCCCACAAGTAAAATTATTAGTCATTATCTCTATATTCTCAAAATACCATTCTTTAATAAATACAAAGAAAATACATCAGATTTTCTTAATTAAAAATAATAGATCCTCAGTACAAAATACATTATTATACTGAAATACAAGCCAAATACCAAACCCCTGACCTAGATGTCCTAGACGGTTACAGAGCAACATATTGTATAACAAAAGAAGGGCCTACCCGACAGCGGGAAGGTCCAACGTGATCTACTCCTCTAGCGGATATTGTTCGGTGGCAACCTGATTTGAACAAAAAGTTTGTACAGAGAGTGTGAGCTTTTAAACTCAGTGAGCAAATCGGCCTTGCGTTAATAAAATTCAAATACATCACCAGTCATGCAAGCATATCCGAAGGCTCAAGCTCAACCAATAAACATAGTTAGAAATTACATACAAGAAGATAAATTCATTCAATTCAATAAACGTTACTAGTACTATCAATGGCAATATATCCCGGAGAGCGCACACAGGCCAGCTCACCAATTCTGTATATTTCCGCCATGACGCACAACCTCATCCTCTTAGCTAGGGCGCCTCACGGATTTATCACCAATCCGGGCTATATCCCTACTGAGGGAATCGTTGTCTCCACACTTATTAGTCAAGACACCCTTTCAACCGGGTTTCCCGCCTTGCAGTGAGAGGGGGTACTGTACCGCTCAATCACAATCAATAGTACAACAATTCATATCATAATCAGAAGCACAATATAATACTCATCCATATAACAAGTATAGTATGTAACTATAGGATTCAAATTTAACATTATCATGAGATACTTGCTTTGTTTTATCCATACTTCTGGATTAATTATCTCATTATATTCGTCATTCTGAATCCAATTTCCCCCTATGAATCTTGGGAGTGTCCTACGACATACTTTTTATCACCAGTAATGCTAAAACTCTATTAAAACGGGGTCGTTTGACTCACCTGGATTCCGTACGAGTATCACTTCTTTAAGTCATTACGGACAAGAGTACACAGGTGAATTTCAGTGTTCTGTTACGGAGATTTTCATGAAAGATTAGAGAAAATATGTTAAGATTGTTTTCGTATAGATACTGTTCATACGTACAGTTACTATTTATATAGTCACTATTTATACAGTTACTATTCATACGGTCACTATTCATACGTGTGGGTACTATTCATACCAGAAATACAGAATACAATCTGTAAAAGAGTACACCAGGTAAGTTCCCAGGAAAGAGTGGAGGGTCACACTGGACACACTTAAAAACCAGGTCTTTCCTTAACCAGAACTTTCCTAGACATGTATTCTTCACAGTTTACATTCTATTTCGGTGATCAGAGAATCAAAATAACATATAAACAGCTAATGACAGTTTTTCTAATGTGGAAGATCGGCCAAAGCCGCAACCACAGAGCATACTTAAGAAAATAACTTCTAAAATTTGAAAGACATAGAAAGGGCATAGTATCCTTACCTAAGCAAAAAAAGAAAGGCCTAAAATCTCAGAGGCCTAGCGTCGGAGCAAGAGAAACTTAAGGAGAGAAGAAGAGAAATTTGAAGGTGTGAGTTTAGAAGTGAAATGAAAGGGCCTATTTATAGCAAAAGTCAAGGGTACTATTTGACACTATGCACTAATAAAATATTCAATTTACTATTCATGAAAATGACATTTCTAATAATGCAGTTACTGTGCACCTTACGCGTACGATGAAAAATTTTTCTTTTATTTACTATTAGAAACTTAAAGAAAAAACTATCCTTTCACCTTAAACCTTTAAGTTTCTTTTCAATTCAGTCCTTTCAATTTAGTCCCTGAGGGTATTTTTACACATAAAACGTCATTTTCTCCTACAAACTTCTTTCTAGTTTTCTCTTATAACCAAACCACATCTAGTACTTGACATTTTGATTGTATAAATGAACAGTACCATATACGTAAATAGTATTATATGGGTGAATAGTACCATATACTGAAATAGTAATAGTAGTTTGTAAATACGCATTTATATTTTATTTTTCATGGGTATTACAACAACTACCAAGCTACTATTGGGATGACACCCTATGAGGCCTTGTACGGGAGATGTTGCAGATCTCCGATTGGTTGGTTCAAGGTAGGTGAAGCAAAAGCGTTAGGACCTGACTTGGCCCAGGATGCCCTAACCAAGGTTAAGACAATCCAGAATAGGATGCGAGCAGCTTAAAGTAGATAAAAAGCATACGCCGACCACTGATGACGTGATTTAGAGTTTTCAGTCGGTGATATGGTATTCCTAAAAGTCTCTCCAATGAAAGGTGTGTTAAGATTTGGAAGGAAGGGAAACTTGAGTCCTAGGTATATCGGGCTTTATGAGACTTTAGAACGAGTAGGAAAAATGGCTTATCGACTTGCCCTATCTATGGAACTAGAAGGGATTCACCCTGTTTTTCACGTATCCATATTTAGGAAGTACCTTCCTGATCCTTCTCACATACTTCACCCTTCTCACAATGATTCTATCCTAGTAGATGAAAACTTGTCATACGAGGAGATACCAGTAGCTGTCCTCGATAGTCAAGTAAAGAAACTTCGGTCTAAGGAGATTCCATAGGTCAAGATACTGTGGCAGAATCAGACTTACGAAGAACCCACATGGGAAACCGAGGCCGATATGCATTCTAGATATCCGCATCTTTTCACGAATTGAGGTAATTTAAATTCGGGGGACCAAATTTCTTAAAGGGGGTGATAATGTAATACCCGTGAAAAATAAAGTATAAAGGTATGTTCTCAAACTACAATTACTATTTTAGTATACGATACTATTCACATATATAATACTATTTACGTATACAGTACTGTTCACTTATACAATCGAAATGTCAAGTACTAGATGTGGTTTGGTCATAAGAGAAAACTAGAAAGAAGTTCGTAGGAGAAAATGACATTTTATGTGAGAAAATACCCTTAGGGACTAAAATGAAAGGACTTAATTGAAAAGAAATTTAAATGTTTAAGGTGAAAGGATAACTTTCCCTTAAGTTCTCAATAGTAAAGCAGCCTTCGACTTTTCCGTGATTGCACATAAACTAAATGATTAACATGCACAATAAATTGAATTATTTTATTAGAAATGTCATTTTCATGAATAGTAAATTATTTTATTAGCGTATAGTGTCAAATAGTATCATTGACTATTCTTATAAATAGGCCCTTCCATTTCACTTCTAAACTCACACCTTTAACTTCTTTTTTTTCTCTTCTTAAGTTTTCTTGCTCCGATGTTAGGCCTATAAGATTTTGGGCTTTTCCTTTTAAGCTTAGATGAGGATACTATGCCCTTTTTATGTCTTTTAAATTTTAGAAGTTATTTTTTTAAGAATGCTTTGTGGTTGCGACTTTGGCTGATCTTCCATATCAAAAAACTGTCCTTAGCTGCCTATATGTTATTTTGATTCTCTAATTACCAAAACAACATGTAAACTGTAAAGAATACATGTCTAGAAAAATTTTGGCTAAGGAAAAACCTGGTACTTAAGTGTGTTCATTGCGACCCTCCACTCTTTTTTGGGAACTTACCTGGTGTACTCTTTTACAGATTGTATTCTCTATTTTTGGTATGAATAATGCATGTACGTATGAATAGTAACCATTTGTATGAACAATATTTATACGAAACAACCCTAACTTATTTTCTCTAATCTTTTATGAAAATCTTCGTAGCGGAACACTGAAATTTACTTGTGTACTCTTGTCCGTAATGACTTAGAGAGGTGATACTTGTATGGAATCCAGGTGAGTGGAACGACCCCGTTTTAATAAGGTTTTAGCATTACTAGTGATAAAAAGTATGTTGTAGGACACTCCCAAGATTCATAGGGGTAAACTGGATTCAGAGTGACGAATCTAGGGAGATAATTAATCCAGAAGTATAGATAAAAAGAAGTAAATATTTTATAACGATGTGAAATTTGAATCTTTCCAAAAACAGTTTAATTGTTATCTTGATTTGTGGTTTATAAACCTATAATATAATTATATACAATACCTGTTATATGAATGAATATTACATTGTACTTCTGATTATGATATGAAATACTGTACTATTAATTGTGATTGAGTGGAATAGTATCCCCTTTCACGGCAAGGCAGGAAACCCGGTATAAAGGGTGTCTTGACTAATGAGTGTGGAGACAACAATTCCCTTAGTAGGGATATAGCCTAAGTCAGTAACAGATTCGTGAGGCGCCCTAGCTGAAAGGATGAGGTTGTGCATCATAGCGGAAATAAACAAATTTGGTGAGTCAACCCATGTGCGCTCTCCGGGATATATTGTTATTGATGAGTACTAGTACCGTTGGTTGAATTGGATGAATTTATATCTTCTAGTATGTAATTTCTAACTATGTCTATTGATTGAGTTTGAGCCTTCAGGTATACTTGCATGACTGGTAATGTATTTGAATTTTATTAACGCGAGGTCGATTTGCTTATTGAGTTTTAAAGCTTACACTCTCTTTGAAATCTTTTTGTTTAGATCGGTTACCAGTGAAGAATATCCACTAGAAGAGTAGATCACTTCAGACCTTCTCGCTATCAGGTAGGCCCCTCTTTTGTCATAGATTATGTTGCTCTGTAATCATCTAAGACATCTAGATTAAGGGTTTGGTATATTTGGCTTATATTTCATAAGGTGGATCTATCATTATATATAAATCATCTCTATGTATTTCAAATAATAAAATTTGATATATTTTCTTCGTATTTATTAAGGAATTTTTATTTTGATAACATAGAGATAATAACTAATAATTTAACTTGTTGGTAAAATTTATCAAAAGGCTTACAGTGATGGGATATTTATTATTGTGCCGGTCATGTGCCTAGAAAACGGGTCGTGACACTTCAAACCTAGTAAAAGATTCTTTTCAACTTTCAAATATTTGCAAACAATCATTCCATTAGGTTAACTATCAAGTTGATCGTTAGTTAATGGTTCAGTTATAATTTTTTCCATGTTCAGTCAAATTTGAAACACAATAATTTTGATTCAATTTTCATTATTTTTATATGTAATTTTTACCTTTTCTTGATTTATTAATTTGCTAAATTTTTTAGGTTAAAAGGAAAAATTTATTGTAACATCCCAAATTTTATACTCCTCTAAGATAGAATAAAAAGAAATTATAAAGTCCTTAAGAAATTTAGATTAAGGAAAGATAAATAAGCCCAAGAAAAATCTAATCAAAGGGCTGACAATTGACTACTAGAAAGCTAACAGTCGACTGATGGGCCTAAATGCAGAATAATGAGGTTAATGTAGGCAGTCGACTGGTATAAAAGAAGCAGTCAACTAGTAGCATCAGAAATAAAAATAAATTTAAGACAAAGAGGAAACAGTCGATTGCTAGTAAGGGAGCAGTCAACTGGCATATTGGGAATTCCAAAAAATGCTAAAACAGAGAGCAATCAGTCGACCTGGAAATACTCGACAGTCGACTGCTAGACTATTGAAGAACACCAAAGGCAGTTAAGTGATAAAAAATCAGTTAGGAAAATTACCAAAATAATCCTAATTGATCAGAAACACTTAAGGAATAATGTTAAGGGTAAAATGGTAATTTCATGAAGGACTTAGATGTGTATATGTGTATGCTCGATGAGAGAGAGAGAGAGAGAGAGAGAGAGAGAGAGAGAGAGAGAGAGATGAAAACAGAGAAGAAAGAGAAAAAGCACGAAAGGGCAAGAAGAAGAAGAAGAGATTTAAGGCTGAAAGTTCATATTTAGGACTTGTTCTCTGTACAAGGTAGCTAGTTCTTCCATAAAAGCATGTTTTCTAGCAAGTTTTTTGAAAAAAAATTGTTCTTATTGTGCTTGTTTAATTCTATATGTATATTGAGTATATGAAAGCTTGTTCCTGTTTCATATTAGAAGATATAAAAGCTTGTCTTACAATAGAAGACAACGAATTTATGAAAAGAATAGTATGAATAAAAGTTAGAAAAGCTTAATTATATCTCAAAATAGAAGATATGAAATTAGTAGAAGAAAGGAAAGCTAAAATAAAGCTTGTTTCACAGTAGAAAACAAGATATTTTGAAAGGAATTATGTGATTTTAGATTAAGGTTAACTTGTCTCAAAGTAGAAGACAAGAAATTCTGAAAGAAGAGCATGAGTGAAAGCTAGAAAGAGCTCGTCTCATAGTAGAAGACAAAATAATTTAGAAATAATAATATGAACAATAGATTCTTTATTCCACAGTAAATAATAAAGAAAGTAGACCTTATTCCATGTAAGAGAATAAGGGAAGCGTGTCTTGTTCCATAGTAGAGAACAAGAAGTGAGCTTTGTTCCATAATAGAGAACAAGAGAAGGACTTCTTTCATAGTGGAAAACAAGAATAGAACTTGTTCCACAACAAAGAACAAGAGAAGCAAACCTTATTTCATAATAAAGAATAAGGAAATAGCTTGTTTTACAGTAAAGAACAAGAGAAGCAAACATTATTCCACAGTAGAGAAAAAGAAAAGTAATCTTATTAGAATAAGAAAATAAGAGTGCCTTATTCTACAATAAAGAATAAGGAAAACAGTCTTATTCTATAGTAGAGAATAAGAGAAGAGTACCTTATTCTACAATAGTAAATAAGGAAAGTAATCTTATTCCACATAAGCGAATAAGAGAAGAGAACCTTATTCCACAGTAAAGAATAAAGAAAGAGCTTGTTCTACAGTAGAAGATAAGAGAATTCTATTCCACAGTAAAGAATAAGGAAATAGCTTATTCCATAGTAGAGAACAAGAGAAGATAACCTTATTCAACAGTAGAGAATAAGAAAAGAGCTTGTTCCATAGTAGAGAATGAGAGAAGAGAACTTTATTCCATAGTAGAGAATAAGGAAAGAGCTTGTTCCACAGTAGAGAGCAAGAGAAGATAACCTTATTCGATAGTAGAGAATAAGAAAAGAGCTTCTTCCGCAGTAGAGAGTAGGAGAAGAGTACCTTATTCTATAGTAGAGAATAAGGAAAGTAATCTTATTCTACAGAGAGAATAAGAGGAAATATAATCTTATTCCACATAAGATAATAAGGTAAGTAAGCTTGTTCCATAGTAGAGAACAAGAAAGGAAGATTAAGTAAGTATAAATGAAATAAAAAGCCATGGGTAAGTATAAATGAAATAAAAAGCCATGGATGAATGATTATGAATGATTATTAATGATTTATGTATCTTATTGCTTTTATGGCTGAAATGATCCTCTTATGTATATGTTTTTAATGAAAATAACTAGCTACTGAGATGCATTATATCTCACTTTTAGAAATTGATCATTTCAAGGGAAAGAGGCAAAGGCAAAGCATTGGTGCTTTGAGTTTGATGTTGAAAAAGTAATTTATGTATCAAATTTTGTATGTAATGACATGTTTGTAAGTTTAAGTATGTATCCTAAAATGTTATATATCACTATGCATAAAAATATGAAGTTTATAATAAGATATATGAATGAATGTTGTAGAACTGTCAATCGACTGGTTGACACTAATCAATTGACATCTAGTCCTGAGATATTAATATTTAGCCTACCGAGGAGTTACCAATCGACTGGTACCTTGTGATCAGTCAACTGACAACTCCTGGATGAAAGTTTAAGGTTATGCATATTTAGTAGTCAATTGGTAATTTATAGGTGGTCGACCGCTAACTGCTGCAATACAAGAAAAAGTATTTTAATTAGTTAAATAATCTTTAATTTACAAGAAAGGATTTTTATGAT
Source organism: Biancaea sappan (assembly GCA_037074585.1). Classification (NCBI taxonomy): domain Eukaryota; kingdom Viridiplantae; phylum Streptophyta; class Magnoliopsida; order Fabales; family Fabaceae; genus Biancaea; species Biancaea sappan. Next base: position 2,092,711 of record CM073491.1, read on the forward strand.
GAAAAATGGACTTATGGTCATGATGAGAGGTTTTATTAATTGAAATGAGTCTATGATTAAGATTAAGCAAATCAAGTTATGATATTTAAGCTATTGACTCTAAAAGAATAGTAATTAAATTATGAGTAAGGAAAGACATTAGACCCTACCACATTAGTGTTTATATGGCACATTTATGTTGGTTAGGTATGAAAAAAGTAGATTGGACCGTTGGCAGACAACTTGATGGTGAAATTAACGAATGAGATTTTTTGCAAATATTTAAAAGTTGAAGGGGATCTTTTGCTAGATTTAGAAGTCCATATAGGTAAATTGCAAGAACATCAGTTTATAGGGATTATGTGTAATTTGCTCAAAATTTAATAATAATTCATAGACATAAATAAAGAGATTCTTCATGTACCAAAAACAAAAATTTGTTCGTGCTAAGTAGAACAAAAGGAAAGCAATTTTAGAGTTTGGGTCTCTCACTTATTTTTTGGCACTTCATAAAATAAAAATGAGGCATTTGTCTGCATTGGACGGTCCATAATTTTCCTTTTTTTTTTGGGTTTAAAGATAAATTTAGGCTAGAGATTCGCAAGTGAAAAGTAGTGGGTAATAATTTATTTATTATTATTATTTTTCACATAAGCAAAGGTCATCTCATCCCTTGGTAGGAATAAAAGTATAACAATTAGAGATTCAAAAGGGTAAATTGTAAGAATCTCAAAGTTCATGAAGGTTTTGTGTAATTTGCCTTAATTTTAAATAATAATTTAATCATATCTTAAAGATTTCCATTTGCATTTGCAGTGTAGAGATTAATGAATTATTTAATAAATCTTTTAATATATTTTATAGTAATTCATTATTCACTATACTTTTAACAGTAGAAAAACATAGTGAAAATTTGGCCGATCCTTATTGCATTCCACCACCACTGTCGCAATATTTGTATCGATCACTACTGTTGCCACTGCTTATTTATCAAGCACCTCTGCCACTGCCAGTCTCGATGATTCCACCATCACTGCAGCTACTGCCACCATCACTACCGCCCTCACCACCGACACATCCGACAAAAACTTGGAATGTGGGGATAGGTCCATGTAGTATGCAACGACGAATGCTGTAATGCTTAGTGTGCTGAAAAATTCCCATGACCTCTAGAAGGCCATGGATCTTGTCAAAATGTAGGACCACCAATATATCATGGTTGTCTCTGCACATTTAAGTGCTAGAAAATTAATAATGAAATAACAATTGAAAATTCACAATCAATGACAATGAAGTTAGCAAATAAAATTAGTTATTTTGTCTGTCAATAACTTGAGCTTACTCTGTTTGGCCTTTTCCTTAAAATTTAAACTAGTCAACAAATCAATGATTACCAAATTCAAAGAATTGTGATTGAATTAGTGGTGCGTATAATTTATAGCAAATAAAATATTCCAGCAAGTATACTTGGTCGCAACAAGTAATAAAGTGATAAGTAGAGTATCGTCCCACAGAGATTGAGGTATCAAATAAAATTCAATTAGGCTAAGTGAAATGCTATTAAGACTTATGAAGGAAATTTCAGAAATTACACAAAAAAAGGGGGTGATGATTGAAAACAACGCAATATAAATAACTGAAATTTAAATAACTAAACAGAAAATAAAACAGACAAAAGATGCGTAATTGGTCACAAATTCCATGGAATTGTACATCATCATCCTTTCCTTTGAATATTCTTGGCTAATTCTATTATGTAATCTTCAATCTAAAATTCTTAGAAAGTCTTCTAAGACTGAATTATTTTAAAATTATAGTTAGGAAGATCTTCACTAATCTATAACTCAAATATAATCCGATCAAGTCCTAATCACATCAATGCCCCGTAATCGCATATGACATGTTATCTCTTGTCCTACTCATTACAAATACGTAGCAATCACATGCATGTATAAATAACAAGCTTCATAGGACAATAAATAAAATAGAACTTTGGCCGAGAAAATACTCATTGGTCCAAATGAATTAAAGTACAATTTCCATTTCATCAAATGACCGACTACACAAGAAAATGAGATTGATTTCGTTGGTCCAATCCGATTAATTCATAAACAAATTAATCTTTGAATCATTGAAGAACAATTCAATTAAATTACAATCCATTCAATGTTGGCCAATTTTCTAAAATATGATTGAATCCAAAAACTTTGAAATTACAATCTAACTTAACCAAAATAATTGACTAAAATCTTAGATCAACCATTCAATTAAACTATGAAGCTCAAGAAAATTATTCAAGCCACATAAATAAAACTATCTATATCTAGATAATCTAATTTATGGTGGAAATTACAAGGTCAAGCTCAATATCTAGCTAACTCTAGCATAGACATCAAAATCCCAAACTCATTGAAGGTTCATCAAACATTCAAGAGGAAGAATAATCGGTAAAATCCATTCCATTAAACGAAAGTGCATTAAAATTGAAATTGTTCAGCAATAAAACATCATAGAACCAAGCTACATCAATCCTTAAACTTAGAAAATTACATGGAAGAGAAGGAAAAACATGACAGAAAACAGAAAATACAACAGAAAACTAACAAACTATGAAGGAAAATGGAAGAAAAGGAAAGAAAATGGGAGAAGGAGAGCCATTCCCAAGTGGGAAGGCTTCCTTTCCCTCAAACCAAGCTAGAGAGTTGCCTCTATGTTGCTCCCAACCACTGCTGCCCAAGGAAGGCAGAAAAATGGTGGTAGGACTTCCCAACAGAAAAATGACTTTTCTTCCTCAATAAATTTTGATTTTCTAAATATAAAACTGATCTAACACATGCCTAAAGGGATATTCTGCCCTAGATGCCTCCTTGGATGCCTCTTCCATGATATGGCAGCACTTTGACAGCAAAACAGCAGCAAAATTAATATTTCTGCAGCAGCAGAAAGGTATGGCAGCAGCAGAATGGTATGGCAGCAGCAGAATTAATATTTCTGCAGCAGAAAGTGACAAACAGCAGCAGAACAGCAGCAGAATATCATGGCAAAATTAATATTTCAGCCATGCCTTTTTTTGACCTACGAAAATTAATATTTCTGCCCAAAAATTCTGACTACATGGCATTGAATAAGAGTTCAAGTGGGCCCCACATCCAGCATATCCTAGTAAGCATCTACATCACCCAAAAAGTGCCACATTAGCATCCAAATCATCATCTTTGTCCATGTCAACACTTTTCTTTCCAAAATTAAAATTTGTAGGAATTAAATTGAGCATTTTACAATTCAAGTTCTAAAAATATAAAAATTGAGACACATTCAATCCATAAATAGTTTATACCCAATAAATTCCAAAACATAATAAAATTAGAGAATTGACAAAATTAAAGAGGCAAAAAGGACTAAAATAGGGACTAAAATAAATGGAAAAAGCATGTTATCAATTAGTCTATTTTAAAAAATAATATATATAATTAAATTTTAAATATAAATTTATAAATTTAATTAAAAACGAGAATTGATTTAAATTACACAAAATAATATTTATAATCAAAAGTTCACAGTAAAAATTGACCAAATAAGTAAATAACAAGGAACTATTATTAATAAAGATAATGTTTACTCATATCAAATTCATAAAATACCAAGATATTGGCACCTCTATTAAAATTAGCTAATCTATAATATTAATTTCTTTATTACCTGATTAGAAAATAAGTAAAATTTTAAAAAATAAAATAAATCAAAGGAATCGGTTTGACCGGTTCTTATTCGGTTCAACGGTTCTTGACCGATTCAATCACTTGTTAGTTTTAGAGATTATTTTGAAACAATTTCTAGTCTAATTGGTTGAACTGGTCGATCCGGTCTGGTTCTTACAACAATGCTTTTGATGATCAATTTGTGTGTCAATTATTTATTAAGAAATTTAAAGTGATCACGTGTCTAAAGCATAAATAAATTTTAACTTTCTAACAACATTTAAAAAATTTAGGCATGAACAAAAGAATCAAATGAATCAAGAGCTAGTTTTAGAAGCAAAACAAATAGAGATGTACCACGATTATACCTATAAGTATACCAGAACTTGATTCGAGATTAAACTTTATTATTAACCAAATGTACAATACCACAAATATTTTTACCAACTAAATATTGCAATCAATATACAAAAAAAATATCTCAATCAATATACAATGAGAACTTTATTTGCCCCTCCCCCCCTCAACTCTTGATAGGAAAGCCACAAATATTACAAAGTAGGGATCTTTTTGTCAAGAATACAAAAAAAATAGTATAATCAAACAAATTCTTCCTAGGTTGTAATTGCTGTTTTATTAGTTTCAGGCTTCAGCCATTGTAGCTATTTGAAATTCACAAACCATTCCTACTGACGGTTAGAATTTTCATTATTTTTGTTTTCATATTAATGTAAAAAGAAGGTCCAACTACAAGTTATTGAAGAATAGTGGCATTGAGTTTTTGGACCCTTTGCCTTAGGATTAGTTAGTTATATTTCTTGATGAGGGCAAGAAAAAGCATATAACTCAGTGGCAGAGTGTCACTTTGACGCGGTGGAAGTCATCAATAGATTCTCGTATACTACACATTATGTTTCTTTTGATACTAAGAAATGAAGTGATTTCAAGAAATACAAAAAAAACGTTTTTAGAAATTTATTTATTTTATTTCATTTTTCATATTTTTTTGAAAAATGAAATAAAATAAATATTTTGATGAAATCTTCTTGTTCATAGCATAATTGAATCAAACCAATGTTCAAGTTGTCATATTATTAAAGAGATAATATATGTGGGAGAAAAAGACATCTAACTTGGATTCTCTCTTAATTAATGTGAGATGATATAATAACTTTAGATATATTTAAGAATAAATATTATTCTATTAGAGTATTGTTGGGAAATTTATTTTTTGTTCCAATGGTTCACGCCACTACGATGCCGAATCGTCCAGAATTGAATTCGTGGCAATTTGTAGTATAGTGATCCCCAAGTCGTATTCACTCAAGGAGCCTCACTTCTAAACACTAATTAATCGTTCTAAGCACCCAAACACTAATGAAAAATACATAAACGGGGGGAGGGATTTGTTGGCAGTACTAATAAAAACAGAACAGAACAGCAACCAAATAACTACAACAGCAGCAGCAGCGAAATTTGCAAGGTGTTGACAGTAAAGAGACTATGTAATCAGCCACTAGGATTCATAGGAGTGCAACTATCATTACCTAACTCATTGATTCAGTTTTGTTCTCATTCCAGTGTTTGGTTCTTTATGAAAATGGTTCTAGAATAACATCTAGAATTTAATGCTACTAATTACAGTCAAGAACATCTCTTTACTATAACCAGATGCATTCAGTGGAAAATCTCAACCAAACCAAGTTAAATATATCATCTAACTAGTCATTTCGCCTCCCTCACTTTCTTAATCAGTCAAGCAAGGTTATATCTTATATATGTAAGTCAGTTTATGTTACTTCTCAAGCTCTAATCAGAATCTGACAGTAACATAAATATAGCAGCAAAACAGAAACGAAATGAGATGAAATTAGAGAATAAAACACTTAGCTTGCATTCTTAGTTCAAGCTACAACATCCCAGTGGTCCAGTGACTGATTACAATGAAGACTTAGCCCTCCATTAGAGCAAAACAGCAAATGACAGAAGAGAAAACAGAGAGGAAAAAGAGCTACGAAAATTGCTAAGCTGCTGAAATAAAAGTATCCTCTCATTTTAACAACTGATGCCCTCAATGCCTTGGAATATTCTACCCTAGATGCCTCCTTGGATGCCTTCTTGGTGCTTCTTCCATGATGTGGGCAGCAAGACAACAGTAGAAAAGTGGCAACAGCAGCAGACAAGTTACTCCACTCCTTTGCTGTTTCTGTCTGCCATTGATTGCTGCAGAAGGCCCATGCTGTCAAAGCAAAAATTACATTCCCCTTTGCTGTAAAGTGTAGAACAATGGGGACCAGAAATCCAGTCAGCCCTAGTCAACCATTCAATGCCCAGTCAGCATGTCTAGGTAGCCTCCAAGTAAGCAAAACGTCCATGTCAGCATTTTTCTCTCCAATAATTAGATCTGAAATTAAGCACATGAATTAATTGGGATAAAATTATGAATTTGAATCATATTAATTCTATAATTAATTTACACCCAATAAATTCAAAATATAATAAAATAGGAGAGTTGGCAACATTGAAATAGCAATACGACTAAGATAGGGACTAACAAGTATATAAAAAATGCCCGATATCAAATCCCCCACACTTGACCTTTTTGCACTCCTGAGCAAAATAATATTTAGAACACCAAAAGACACCAAAGGAAAAGCGTGGAAAGCATGCTAGAATGGAATAATTAAAATTTTAAAAAGATTTAGCACTTGAAGAAAATTAATCTTAAATTTCTAAGATTCCAAGCATCATGGCAATTTAATTTGATACGAATGAATTCAAGTAATTAGCCTCCTCACCAGGAATGTGTTTACTCTCTATTCTCTCAAGTGACTAGGGTAAATCACTCGAAATTCAACTTATCACATAATTCACTACCATAAGCTTGTCAAGAATCTAAATCTCCACTACTTGAATCACATACATGCTTGAATTATTAGGACTTTGGAAGGGTGTAAGGTTGGGTGAAGGAATGATTGGGAGGTAGAAAGAAATACACAAAACAAAGTTTAACAAGAACTTAAAGAAATGGAGAGCATCAATCAATAAGGTTACAAGAGATTGAACTTTGAAATTTGGGCTCAACAATGCTACTTTTCTTTTCTCCTTCTTGCTCTTTTGTTTTTTTTTATATCTCTATATGGTATATATATATATTTTTTTTATGAAGAGTTGCCAAATTTTTTTTTTGAGTAGCAAGACTGAAATTCAAAACAACCCACAAATCCTTCTCTTTGCACATGTTCAATTGAAGTTTCTAAAGCTCTTCAAATCTTAAGTTTGGGGAAAAGAAATGATTTGTTTTAAAGTGGGAGAGAGCTAGAAAACACAAGAAAGAAAGGTGGAAGTAAGGTACAAAGTGGCACACAATGGAAACAACACATAGGATGACTATTTGGCTAGAATGGTTATAAGAAACAAATGCCTAAATCATTTCCAAGCATGTACATGTAATGTAGCCTTAACAAAGATTCAAGACAAATTCTGGGGTAAAAATCATGATAGGGAATACACACAACAAGAAAGAATATTATTTTGCAGTGAAGGCTCAAATTCTCAGGGTTTAAAGACTATTACTAAAAATTCATTAAAAACAACGTCATTGCCATTTTACTTGAGTTCCTTAGAAAAACAAAACTGAATTCTTTTCATGCTAAGTCAATTCACAACTTAAGCTATTTCACCATGCATGCTTTCACACAAAAACTTAATCAATTTTTCAAAAATAGAGTATCAAATTCGGACAGAGCAGAGCAGCAAAATTCTGCACTGCAGAAATTCTGACGACTCATCTTTACTAACACAAAACTACACCAAAACAAATGTGAAAGACACCAAATAAAATTCTACAACTAGAAGACATATAAAGCTTTAAAAACATGTAAAGAAACTAGCAAAATTCATAGCCAATCAGGACAGAAAATTCATGCAAGACAGCTCAAAAATTCTGGACAGAAACAGAGAAAACAGAGGAGACAGTAGGAATTTTTTTTTTTTGAAAATCAGCTCCAATTAAATTCTCTCCCCCCACACTTAAACATTGCATTGTCCTCAATGCAAATTATTACCAAACATCAAATAAAATGAAGAGGACATAAATTAAAAAGGAGGGAAAGAGTACATCCTTATCATGGAGTCGGAACATTGTAGAGTTGGATTTCCTCTACAGTTTCTTCTTTGAAGCCCTCGTAGAACTTCTTCAACCTTTGCCCATTTACCATGAACTGCTTGTTGGTGGCCTCATTTTGAATTTCTACTGCACCAAAAGGAAAGACATTAGTAATAACAAAAGGGCCAACCCATCTAGAGCGAAGCTTACCGGGCATTAGCTTGAGGCGAGAATTATAAAGAAGGACTTTGTCTCCTACTTGGAATTCTTTTTTCTCAATTTTCTGATCATGTAAAGCTTTTTTCCTCTATTTATAGATGCGCGCATTCTCATAAGCCGCTAGCCTTAGTTCTTCCAGTTCTTGAAGTTGCAACTTTCTTTCTTTACCAGCTAGGGTCATGTCCATATTGCATTGTTTAACGGCCCAATATGCCTTGTGTGCAATCTCCACCGGCAAGTGACATGCCTTACCAAATACCAAGCGGTATGGTGACATGCCGATGGGAGTCTTGAAAGCGGTTCTATAGGCCCAAAGCGCATCGTCAAGCCTCTTACTCCAATCTTTTCTGTTGGGCTGCACAATTTTCTCTAATATTTACTTTATCTCTCGGTTGGAGACTTCTGCTTGCCCATTGGTTTGGGGGTGGTAAGGTGTAGAGGTTTTGTGCACCACTCCATATTTCTTTAATAGCCCTTGCATGTTTCTGTTGCAAAAGTGTGATCCTTGATCACTGATTATGGCCTTGGGGATATCGAATCTGCGGAAAATATGTGAACGAAGAAAGTCTACAACAATAATAGAATCATCAGTTCGAGTGGCTTTTGCCTCCACCCATTTTGACACATAATCCACAGCAACCAAGATATACATAAAGCCAAAAGAAACAGGAAAAAGACCCATAAAATCTATACCCCAAACATTAAAGATATCACAAAAGAGGAGAGGTTGTTGAGGCATTTCATTTCTTCTAGACACATTTCCAGTTCTTTGACACCTAGAACAGTTCTTGCAAAAATCATAGGCATCCCTAAACAAAGTAGGCCAATATAAACCAGAATCTAACACTTTTCTAGCTGTTCTTTGGGGATCAAAATGTCCACCACATGCAAGAGTATGACAAAAATTCAGCATAGATGCAAATTCATGATTTGGAACACATCTCCTAACAATTTGGTCACTACAAATCTTCCATAAATAAGGGTCATCCCATACATAGTACATAGCCTCGCTTCTTAATTTGTTCAACTGATGTTTATTTTGGTATACAGGTAATTCAAATGCAACAAGATAATTCACTAAATCAGCATACCAAGGCTCACTAATACCATGCAAAATGGAAAAACACTCATCTGGGAAGTGATCTCTAATAGGAAGATGCTCCAAAGGAGGCTCCAAAAGCCTACTTAAATGATCGGCTACTACATTCTCTGCTCCACTCTTATCCTTGATTTCCACATCAAATTCTTAGAGGAGTAGCATCCATCTAAGCAATCTTGGCTTTGCATCCAGTTTCTTCAACAAATATTTCATTGCTGCATGGTCAGAAAACACAATTACTTTGGAGGCAAGCAAATATGATCTAAATTTTTCTAAAGCAAAAACAATTGCTAAAAACTCCTTCTTTGTGGTTGTGTAATTTAATTGAGCTGAATCAAGGGTGCGGGACTCATAGGCTATGACATGCGACTTTCTCTCTACTCTTTGTAAAAGTACTGCTCCCACAGCAAAATTTGAGGCATCACACATGAGCTCAAAGGGAAGTTCCCACCGTGGAGGTTGGATGATAGGAGGGGAGGTAAGTTGCTTCTTCAACTCATCAAAAGCTGACCTGCAAGCATCATTAAAAATGAAATCAGTTTCTTTTTGGATGAGTTTTGATAGGGGTAGAGCGATCTTACTGAAGTCCTTGATGAATCTTCTATAAAATCCTGCATGGCCAAGAAAAGAGCGAACTTCCCGCACAGAAGCGGGGTAAGGCAAAGAGAATATAACATCAACTTTAGCTTTATCTACTTCTATGCCATGTGATGACACTATATGGCCTAGGACTATCCCTTGCTCTACCATGAAATGGCATTTCTCATAATTCAAAACCAAATTCTTTTCTATGCATCTATCAAGTACTCTCTCCAAATTTTTCAAGCATGCATCAAATGAATCTCCATAAACAGAAAAATCATCCATGAACACTTCCATGCAATCTTCTAACAAGTCAGAAAATATACTTATCATGCATCTCTGAAAAAGTGCCAGGTGCATTGCAGAGACCAAAAGGCATGCGTTTATATGCAAAAGTACCAAAGGGACAGGTGAAGATAGTCTTCTCCTGATCTTCAGGTGCAATGTGAATTTGAAAATATCCAGAAAAACCATCAAGAAAACAGTAGTGAGATTTTCCAGCAAGTCTTTCAAGCATTTGATCAATAAAAGGAAGAGGAAAATGATCTTTTCTAGTTGTTTGGTTCAACTTCCTGTAATCAATGCAAACACGCCAACTATTTTGCACTTTAGTGGGTACTAACTCATTATTTTCATTTTCTATAACAGTTACCCCGATTTTCTTTGGCACTACTTGTACCGGACTCACCCACTTACTATAAGAGATAGGATAAATAATGCCAGCTTGGAGGAGCTTACTTACCTCCTTCTTGACCACATCAAGAATCATGGGGTTAAGTCGTCTTTGGGGCTGCCTGACTGGTTTAGTTTCTTCTTCAAGAAGAATGCGATGCATGCACACAGAAGGACTAATCCTATGAATGTCTGCTAGAGTCCACCCAATTGCTTTCTTGTTCTTTTTTAGCAAACTTATCAATTTTTGTTCTTGATCAGGCTCTAAATTATTGGCTACAATCACTGGAAGCTGGTCTCCTACTTCTAGGAAGGCATACTTGAGGTTTTCTGGTAAAGCCTTTAACTCCAATGCAGGTGGTTGGATGGAGGATGGAATCAATTTTTGTGGAGTCACATCCAAGGAGGCACCTACAAATTTAGATTGCTCAAAGACAGAATCCTTGGCTAAAGAGGAGGAAGGGTTAGTAGCACAAAAGGAAAGAGATGAAGAATGTACAACATTACAGTTTAAATCACTACACCTACAACTACCTAAAACAGAAACAGAATCTAAGTCTAAGCTAGAGAAAATTGCAGAATCAGAATGCACATCAGAATCCAAACCATTATGTAAATTATAATGCAATTCAGAATTGTCAGCAATTAGAGAATTTTCAATTTCAGTGCAAGCATGACAGAATTCAGAACCAGCATAATTACATTCAAAGGCATCTACCAAATCAGAAAATTCAGGAAAATCAGAAATTAATTCAGTTTGGAAATCATCACATGCCTCATCAACTAAGTAATCCAAAAAGTTAACCACATGCACATTGGAATGATTTTCCATAGGATGTTTCATGGCATCTAAAATGTTAAAATCAATTTTGTTGCCAGCAAACTCCATGGAAAAAGTCCCTTCATGCACATTAATAATGGTTTTTACAGTTTTCAAAAAAGGTCTACCAAGTATTAATGGTGCATGGCCAGGAGTATTATCATTTTCCATATCAAGCACATAAAAATCAGGAGGAAAAATGAGATCTTTGACTCTTACCAGGACATCTTCTAAAACTCCTGCTGGATGTGCCGTGCTCCTATTGGCAAGTTGGACAATCACTCCAGTTAGTGAAAGAACACCAATCTCCAGGCTTGAGTATACTGATTTGGGCATAACATTGATTGAGGCTCCCAAATCCAGCATAGCATTGGAGAACTCCATGTTGCCTATTGTGCATGGTATTGTGAAAGTTCCAGGGTCTTTGCACTTGGGTGGCATAGGTGGTTGGATGAGTGCAGACATATTTCTCCCCAAATTGACTCTCTCATTACCCCTTAAACGCCTCTTATGAGTGCACAACTCTTTGAGGAACTTGGCATACTTGGGGATTTGCTTAATGGCTTCCAAAAGTGGGATATTAACCTCTATTTTTCTGAAGGTCTCTATGATCTCTTTATCCATGTCAGATTCTGAAGCTTTCCTTGATTGAGTTTGCCTATTGGGGAAAGGAAGAGGAATTTTCTAAACCACTTCTTCATCCTTTTTATTTTGCTCACTGGTTGAGGATGAAGGAACACTTTGCTGGACATTTGATTTTTCTGGTTCAGATTCAGAAGCTGGACTGTCTACTTGCTTGCCACTTCTCAAGATGATGGCACTCACATTGCCTCTTGGGTTGATCACTGGTTGGGATGGCAAACTCCCCGAACCTTGACTTTTCAGCTCATTGACTGTTGTGGCTAACTGACCAATCTTGGTTTCCAAATTCTGTATATTGGTCTCTGTTCTCTGCTGGAACTGAAGAGTATTGACAGTCAGTTGCTTCATTAAATCCTCAAGACTAGGCTCAGGTTTCTTGGGTGCTGGAGGAGGTGTATGGCTAAGTTCAGGTTGATTGTATCTTGCATGGGGTGGCTGGTAAGGGGGGTTGGAGGTATTCCCATACTTGAAAGCTGGATGATCACGCCACCCAGGATTGTAGGTGGAGGAATATGGGTCATATCTCTGTTGTTGTGGCTGCATGGGTCTACTAGGGAATATACCAGTACATGACTCAGTTGGGGTCTCTTGCAGCTGAGGGAACTGATCAGTATGGTGGGTATTCAGGGAACAAATACCACAGACTGAAGGAGGAAGGGCTTGTTGTTGTGTTCTCTGATTTAATGCCAATTGCCTCACCATTGAAGCTAACTCTTCCAATTTATTTTCTATCCTTTGTTGCTCCATAGGAGGTGTCCTCACTTCATTGACAGTAACTGTTGGATCACTCAATCTGGTGCCAAATTGCTGAGCATTTTAGGCCATCTTGGCCAACAATTTATTTGCTGCAGCAGGAGTCTTATCCACCAATGCCCCACCAGTAGCTGCATCAGCTATGTATCTGTCCATAGGTAGTAATCCTTCATAGAAATATTGGATGAGAAGCTGCTCTGAAATCTGGTAGTTTGGACAACATGAGAAAAGCTTCTTAAACCTCTCCCAATATTCATGCAGAGATTCACCATTCAACTGTCTAATCCCACTGAAATCCTTCCTGATTGCTGCTGTTCTGGAGGCTGGAAAGAATTTTTCTAAGAACAACTTCTTCAGCTCATCCCATCTTGTTATCAAGGAAGTGGGTAGATAGTAAAGCCAATCCTTGGCTGCCCCATTCAGAGAGAAAGGAAATCTATTAATTTGATTTGTTCTTCTCCAACTCCATGTGGTCTCATGGTAGAGCAGACAACATGGAACTCCTTTAAGTGTTTGTGTGGATCTTCTCCTGCAAGGCCATGAAACTTGGGTAACAAATGGATTAGACCAGATTTTAGTTCAAAATTAGCATCCAACTCAGGATAATTTATGCACAATGGTTGATAATGCACATCAGGTGCAATCAACTCTTTAATTGATTGTTCTTGCCTATTTTGAGGCACTTGTGCATTTTGGATATCCATCCCAGTTGTCCCAGCTGACTCAGAATCAGTAGACCCCAACACAATATCAGATTCGGAATCTGATTCAACTTCTACACTATTGACAGCAAACTCAACAATTTCAGCAAGAATTTCAGAAACTATACTAGTCCTAATGCTATTACTTCTCACTAGCCTATGGAAGGTCCTATCTATTTCTGTATCAAAAGGTGGTAAGTCCACGTTATGAGACCTTCTCATACACTAGGAAGGGCAAAAATCACAAGAAAACAACAAAAAGAACAAAAACAGCAAAATAAGAACACAAGGCTCCAACTAAGGAAAATGACCAAAAATGAAGCATCTCAGAAAAATCTGATTTTTCTTGGAAAAATCTGATTTTTCTTGGAAAAATCCTTCACCAATTGGAGGCACAAAATCAACAAACAGAACTCAAAAATAAAATCTACAAAAATCAAACCAAAAATCACAATTAATTGGAAAAATGGTTAAAATCATTGTAAAATGGAAAAAGTAGTCTAAACGTTGGAATTTTGCCGAGATAGGGCGGTGCTCCTCACGACAAAGTCGTGAAGAGTTATGCCCGAAACGGTCGTGTTTAGTGGACTACCAATTTTTCAAGTCAATCCAATTTAGTTTTTTTAGCTGATGAATAGTGGCTGAAATATAACTAGAAAACTTGAAAAATTGACTTGAAGAATTTGTAATCACTTCCAACAATACCAAGCCACTTAAAATCAAACAAGAACACAATAGAACACTTAGAAATGAATTGGCTCCCCGGCAACGACGCCAAAATTCTGGTTCACGCTACTACGATGCCGAATCGCCCAGAATTGAATTTGTGGCAATTTGCTGTATAATGATCCCCAAGTCGTATTCACTCAAGGAGCCTCACTTCTAAACACTAATTAATCGTTCTAAGCACCCAAACACTAATGAAAAGTACATAAACGGGGGGGGTTTGTTGGCAGTACTAATAAAAACAAAACAGAACAGAACAGCAACCAAATAACTACAACAGTAGCAGCAGCGAAATTTGCAAGGTGTTGATAGTAAAGAGACTATGTAATCAGCCATTAGGATTCATGGGAGTGCAACTATCATTACCTAACTCATTGATTCAGTTTTGTTCTCATTCCAGTGTTTGGTTCTTTATGAAAATGGTTCTAGAATAACATCTAGAATTTAATGCTACTAATTACAGTCAAGAACATCTCTTTACTATAACCAGATGCATTCAGTGGAAAATCTCAACCAAACCAAGTTAAATATATCATCTAACTAGTCATTTCGCCTCCCTCACTTTCTTAATCAGTCAAGCAAGGTTATATCTTATATATATAAGTCAGTTTATGTTACTTCTCAAGCTCTAATCAGAATCTAACAGCAACATAAACATAGCAGCAAAACAGAAACGAAATGAGATGAAATTAGAGAATAAAACACTTAGCTTGCATTCTTAGTTCAAGCTACAACATCCCAGTGGTCCAGTGACTGATTACAATGAAGACTTAGCCCTCCATTAGAGCAAAACAGCAAATGACAGAAGAGAAAACAGAGAGGAAAAAGAGCTACGAAAATTGCTAAGCTGCTGAAATAAAAGTGTCCTCTCATTTTAAAAACTGATGCCCTCAATGCCTTGGAATATTCTACCCTAGATGCCTCCTTGGATGCCTTCTTGGTGCTTCTTCCATGATGTGGGCAGCAAGACAACAGCAGAAAAGTGGCAACAGCAGCAGACAAGTTACTCCACTCCTTTGTTGTTTCTGTCTACCATTGATTGCTGCAGAAGGCCCATGCTGTTAAAGCAGAAATTACATTCCCCTTTGCTGTAAAGTGTAGAACAATGGGGACCATAAATCCAGTCAGCCCTAGTCAACCATTCAATGCCCAGTCAACATGTCTAGGTAGCCTCCAAGTAAGCAAAACGTCCATGTCAGCATTTTTCTCTCCAATAATTAGATCTGAAATTAAGCACATGAATTAATTGGGATAAAATTATGAATTTGAATCATATTAATTCTATAATTAATTTACACCCAATAAATTCAAAAGATAATAAAATAGGAGAGTTGGCAACATTGAAATAGCAATACGACTAAGATAGGGACTAACAAGTATATAAAAAATGCCCGATATCATCCAACCACCAATATCAGCAAAATTTGTTAGGCTTCAACTTCATAATAATTTAAAGTTCTCCCTGCATTTATTTTTCATATTTGCATAGCTCAAATCCCAAAACATTATTTTTAGAAAAATAAGTATCAAACTTGAACTAACCAATCTTAATTTGGTGGGGAAGCATTAAATGACAAGTTTCCATATCTAAAAAGGTTCTAGATCTTATTTTTATTAAAATTCATTGAAGGCAATTAATTGTACATATAAATCAAACCTAGTGCTGGAATTCATTTCAAGTATATATCTCTTACTATAAAAAGCAGGGATCATTGTGAACATAAAAAATATAAAACTGTTAGCAAACATGGCCAAGCTCTCTCTCGTATATTGCATTCTCTTTTTCTTATGTGCATCATCGGGTACACCTTTCTACATAGTTGTTCATTATGCTTGAATAGAGTATGGGAAAAAAATTGTTAGATTAAATTAATCAATGAGATATGAACATGTGAAAGATGTGGATGTTATCAGAAATTTTTATGCAAAAATATTGTTAATCTTCCTAACATTTATATTAAGTTTCAATGTCGTCCTTAACATTTTTTTTGTCTTAATTATGTTCGACATGTTTTATTTTGTTTCAACATGTTTTATTTTGTTTCAACATGTTTTATTTTGTTTCAAATATACACTTTTCACTAAAGCCGTTTAAAATATTGATAGAAAATGTAGATATAGCAATCCATGTGGTACATATTACACTCTATGTCATTTTGTCACGTGGATCCAAACCTAAAATTTCAAAAATACCCTTATTTTCACTGTCGTCTTCTCACTTCTTTGTTTGTAGTAGAGAAATGTGTGAGTGAGTGTGTGTGCGTGAGAGAGAGAGAGAGAGAAAGAGAGAAAGAACAAAGAAGTAGAGAAGATATGACAAAGAAGCGAGAAAACGACAGTGAGAATAAGAGTATTTTTTTTAAAATTTCATGTTTGGATCTATGTGGCAAATGACATCAAATGTGATATGTGCCACATTCTGAAGCTTGATCCAAAAGCTTGATCTAAAATTTTGCATGCACTGGGTTTATCTCTCTCTCACCGTTGCACTTATCTCTCTCTTCTAATCTCCTATCTCTGTCTTTTCTTTGTCGTTCTCCTCTTTCCAAGCTCGACATTGTAACATCCTATATTTTCTACTATTTATGTTATATTTTCTTTATTTATGTAGAAATGATGTTAGAAATTAATAAATATGTTTTGGATGCTTAGGAAGAAGTGATAAAGGAAAGGCATGAAAAATTAGGATAAATGAGCTAAGAGTAAGAGAAAAATAAAGTTCTGAGGGGATCAGTTGACTAATTGTAACAATCAATCGACTGATAGCATCAGAGATCAGACTAGGTTATTGATATCTACAATTGGTCTACTGATGAGGAAATGTCATTTGACTAATTATTCTCTATCATGCTAAAGTTTTAGGTCCTGTCGCAATCAGTCGACTAATTAGGATAGATCAATCGACTAATCAAGATAGATCAGTCAACTAATTACACATCAGTTGACTATCGGGGAGCAATCAGTCGACTAATAGACTACTAGAGTGCGAAAGTAAGTCGTTATTTACTGAAAAATCAATGAAAAAATTTACCTAAACACCCCTATCATGCTAATGAAGCTTAGAAATAAGAGAATAGGGTTCAAAGGGGGATTTCCATAATTAAAGGCTCTTTAGACTTTTTAGAAGCAAGAAGAGAGGGAAAAAGAGAAAATTTTGAAATTTAAAGAAGAGAGAGAAAGAGAGAACGTGAGGAGTAAAAAGGAAAGAGAGAAGGAAGTTCTAGTAGAGATTTTAGCAAGAAGATCATAAAAGGTAAGTTTCTAACTTGATTTTTCTAGTTTAGATAGATTCTAGAGCTTGAAAAATGGTGGAATAGGGATTTTCAGGCTAAAGAAGGAAGAAGGAGGAATGAGTTGGTCTAGAGGTTAAAGAAACAAAGAATATTAGAGAAGAACTAGAAGATACCACATCAATTTCAGCTTTAGGAGAATTAAGGTAGCTAGTTTTTCATAAAAGCAAAGTATTAGATGTATTTGTCAGGCTTTTGAATGATTTATGAAGTATTTGCATTTTAGAGCTTTTCATGAACATATAGAACCATTTTTCTCTTGAAAAGTAGAGTTTATGTCCTCATGGGATGACAGAACCCCAGAAATTTTTCACGAGATAATAGAAATTCCTCATAGGATATAAAAGTCCTTATGGGATGACAAAACCCCAAAAATTCCTCATGGGATGACAGAAATTCCTCATGAGACATTAAGTACTTTTCTTGAGAAAGTAGCTAAAGTATAGTGCACTATATTGAAAGGAAAAGACCATAACACAGTTATGTATTCATATTAGTTTATGTTTCATGGAATAAGTTTTGCTATTATGATTGCTTTTATGACTGAAATGATTGTAGTAATTTCATAATGTATGCTAGCTACTGAGATTTCATATCTCACCTTGTTTTGATGATTTTACCATTTCAGGGACTGAAATAGAAAGAAAAGAGAAAGAAAAGAAATAAGTTTGATGTTTTAGATAGTTAAATCACTTTCTTTTTATGGCATTTTGAAGGAATGTTGTATATTGTATATAGATGACAAAGTTTAAGAGTTTGTTATAACTACACAAGAGTTGTAATTAAACCTTTTGTGGTATGTATATGAGAAAGAAAACTTGCAAGAAATAGTGAGCATGTGCTATATGTATGTATAAGTGAAGTTGCGTGTGTTATTTCTCAAGTATCATTTTACAAGATTTGAAGTTTAAGACATATCAGTGGACTAATTGTCTTATATTAGTTGACTGATACCTCTCTGTTTAGATTTATGCAAATTCGAAGACCATCAGTCGACTGATAGCCTTTTGTTAAGTGAAAAATTTTATGATTTAAGATATTCCAATATTCACTTATTTTCATGAAATTGGATATTTTGTAATTATTTTAAGAAAAATATTATGTTTTAGACCAATTCTCCCTTTATTCTATACTACAATTTTCTTTTATTTGCTTAAATGCATATAATTCTAGTAGATGTTACAGACGTCCTTGATGACACCTTCATGCTGTCCACCGCCTTTACCGGCGGCCACCGCCTTTACCGGCAGCCACCGCCTTCACCGGCGGCCACCGCTCTGCGCCTTTCTCATGACCACGAGTCTAAAACTTTCTAAGACTTTATGAAAAATTGTACTTTCTGAAAACTTTCTAAAAATTTTTACTTTCTGAAAAATTGGATCTGATAAAGAAGAGAAATTGGAAAATTGGATCTGATTAAGCATAAGTAAGAGGAGAAATAGGAAAGCTGCCTTCCATTTTCGATTATGATGAAGAAGACGACAATGACGATGAGTGATGAAAACAACAACAAGCAGCGAAATGAGGAAGAGAAGCAACATTTAGAAAGAGGGTAAGATTGTAACTGCATGTGTTTTTCATCGTGGAGAGCCAGTTTTCCATAGGATAAAGGTGGGAAAGGAGAGAGGGAAAGTGAGTGCATTTTTTCCATTTCCAGTTTTCCATGGAAAGATTCCTTTCCTTCCTCCAGTGGCCAACCAAACGTGGGATCAATATTATAGGTGGGATTTCTGTGTTCTTTTCCATCCAGGCCAACCAAACGTGGTGTTAGAGTTTAGGGGGAATAAGGTTGGGGTAGTCTTGTTCAACTATATATATATATACATTTTAGCAAAAATATTTTTTTTTTGTCTTTAAAACATTTACTTTGAGTTTCAATTACGTCCTTAACATTTTTTTTTGTGTTGATTTCGTCTCATATATGTTTTTTGTTTCAATTTTGTTCCTAAAGCTAACAACATTACTATAATTGATAAAAAAATATTAATGTGGACTTTTCTATGTGACCCGTGCCTCAATTACCAACATGTCATACTAATTGATTTTAGTTTTAATTTTGTCCTAAACATTTGATTAAGCTTCAATGTTGCCCCAAATAATACTTTTTTATTTCTCTTATTCGTCCCAAATTAATAGTTATATATTTGATGTGTTATATTATTTTCTAATATGTGGCCCTTATAATTAACTTTAATGACATTAGTTATTAAATTCATATAATATAACATTGAAGGACCTAAATGATAAATTTTAATATATAGAGGTCTTCTTATGATGGTTGAGAGGCTACTAAGTAATTAAAAACTTTATAAGGGTCAAAAGGTAATATACCCTTTTACTCTGATTTCAAAATCTAAAAGTAACAGTAAAAAGAAAAAGAACGTTGATTCAAAAAAGCGTCTGTTATTGGTTTTCCCTCCTAACTATCAAGGAGACAGAAAAGAGAGAAATTCAGAGGAAAGAAAAACGGATTCGAATTTGCAGAAGAAAAGCATGGATCCAGGTAAGTAATTATTAATGTTAAGATTTCTATTTGTGTGAATTCATGAAAGTCAATATCCTTAATTTTGGGATTTTCGAATTACATATGGTATTAGAGCTTGGTTTCTGACTTTCATGATTCACCATTAAAAATTTATTTCCTAGAAAACGCAAAAATTCATGAATATATGTTGATGTGTTTTTCTGGGATTTGTGTGTTTTCTATTTTTTGTGAAAATTGTTTATAGGTTTTAAAAATCGCACTTGACGTAAACGTAGAAATTATGTTTATGTGTTAGAGTTACAATTTGCATGAAAATCATTTATAGTTTCTAAAAACCGTTACTGTGTGTACTTGATGCAATTACAATTTATAGTTTCTGCGTTTCTAAAAATTGCATGTTATTGTTTTTGTGTTTATCAAATTACTGTTTTTGCGTTGTATGCATTTTTGCATATTAACATTTTCGATTTACATGGAATTACTGTTTTTTGCGACTGCATTTCTGTACATTACTGCATTTTTGTGTATTAATGTTTCTGTATTAACGTTTTTGCATATTAACATTTCTTTATTAATGTTTTTGCGTATTAACATTTATGCATTTCTGTGAATAACTATGTTTCTGTGTTTTTAAGGTTTGTCTTGTTCGGTTACTATATTATAATTTAATTGTTTCTACAAAACGCATGAAACTATAGATTATTTGATTTAAAAAAACGCATGAAAATTAATTAATATTTAGTTGCGAATTGCTATTAAAGTTCACCGATCTACTCTGCGTAAGGGGCATTAAAGTGAATGCATTATAAATGTTCAATTGCATGTAAGGTGCCAGATAATATGAATGCGAATGTATGTATCTGTTCACTATGAAAGTTGTTTTGCACTTTGTAAATTGTCTATGTGATGGAAACTAGTTTATCACCAAAATGGTCTAGTTAGATTGAAGTTTAGACATTTATTATAAATTTTGTTTTCATTTGTTCGTATTTTATAGATGCTATGAATGGAATGACATGATTGTTTTTGTTTGAACAATTGAAGTTATAAATTTTATAACTATGAGGTCACCTAAAGGTGGACCATTGCATATAATTTATAACATTAAAAAAAGATGATCCATGATACTTAGGTTGATTATTGAGTATATCCAAAGATGACACACTTAGTTAATGATGCATGTTGTGATTGTCCATTAAAGTCTAATTTATTTGGCATCAATTTTTGTGATTAATGCATTTGAGTACTGCTCAAAGGAGAACTTAAATACATGCTTAAAGTTGTATGTGAAATTTCTGAATCTTTTAAATTTATCTCAAAGCATTAATGAGTAAACATGTATGTTTGTTATGCAGCAAGTCTCTCGAGATCAGTGAACAACATTGTGAAGTTCAACGAGCTGAACTATGGTGAATGGTCTGAACAGATCAAGTTCCATCTTTGTCTTTAGAACATTGATGCATCAATAGTTAATAAGGAAAAGCCTGCTGCCATTACTGAGGAAAGCTCAAATAGACTGAGCTTGTACCTCATGAGGATGGCCATGGCTGAAAATATGAAGCCATCAATGCCGAAGACGGATTATTCTAAATAATTTATGGAAAAGATGAAGGAGTATTCTGAGTCAGACTGGGCAGATAAGTCAATTGTAGGAAGCCTGATGAGTGAGCTGGCTACAAAAAAGTTTAACTGGTCACAGACCATTCATGATCATACGACTCATATGTCCAATCTAGCAGCAAAATTAAAGACTTTAGGGATGGAAGTAAGTGATCAGTTTCTAGTACAATTCATCATTAACTCCTTGCCTACTGAATTTAGCAAATTTGATATCAACTACAGTGCTCTCAAGGATAATGGAACTCAAAGGAATTGAAGGCTATGTTAGTGCAGTAGGAAGGGATATTAAAGAAGATGAAAGATTATTCCATCCACCTCACTGTCCATAATGGTGCTAGCAGTAGCAAGTTCAAGCCAGGGAAAAGGGACAAAAAGGACAAAAGAAAGGGCAAGGCCCCAGTGAAAGTTTCTGAGAGCCAAATCAAGAAACAAATTAAGTGTTTCTTCTGCAATAAGATGAGACACTTAAAGAAAGATTGTCTAAAAAGAAAGGCTTAATTTGAAAAGAAAGGTATGCATTATGTTTCTGTATGCTTTGAATCAAACCTTATAAAGGTTCCTAATAATACATGATGGTTAGATTCTGGTGCTACTACTCATGTGTCTCATGTTTTATAGGAATTCAGTTTGATCCAGTCTATAAAAGGAACTGAACAGTACTTGCTCATGGGAAACATGATAAAGGAATGAATAGAAGGTATTGGGACTTATAGATTGATCTTAGGCATTGGATGTCATTTAGATCTTGAAAAGTGTTTATATATACTTGATTATGCTAAGAATCTTGTTTCAGTAGGGAGACTGTATATTTTAGGATTTTATTTCAAGTTTGGTAACGGTACATTTGCATTGTATAAAAACAAGTATTTTTACGAATCTGGTACTTTATGTGATTTGTTTTACCGTTTCAATTTGGATAATAAATTTGTTGAATCTCTATTTCATGTTGAAAGTAATGTAGGCATTAAACGTAGTGCACAAAATGAAAGTTCTATTTTCTTGTGGCATCAAAGATAGGTCACATATCCAAAGAAAAGATAATGAGGTTGGTGAAAAATGATATCTCACCTTAGTTGGATTTTAGTGACATAGATATATTTGTGGATTGCATTAAGGGAAAGCAAATCAAACATTTATTAAAGAAAGCAGCCACAAGAAACACTCAACTTCTTGAGCTTATACATACTAATATTTATGGTCTTTTTGACGTTCCTTCTTGGGGCGGTGAAAAATATTTTATCACTTTTACAGACGATTTCTCATGTGATGGCTACATTTATTTGCTGCATGATAAATCTCAATCTATGGACTTCTTTAAGGTGTTCATTGATGATGTGGAAAGATAGTTAGATAAGAAAGTGAAAGTTGTGAGGTTAGATAGATGTTGTGAGTTTTATGGCAGGTCCAATGACAGTGAACAATGTCCAGGTTCATTTGCAAGATTTCTTGAGAGTAAAGGCGTTTGTGCACAATACACAATGCCTGGCACACCTGAACAGAATGGTGTAACTGAAAGACAGAACCACATATTAATGGACATGGTTAGGAGCATGTTGAGTAATTACTCTCTACCCCTCTCATTGTGGATTCACGTATTAAAAACCGCTATATATGCTTAACTGGGTTCCTAGTAAGGCAGTTCCTAAGACACTTTATGAACTGTGGACAGGTAGGAAACCCAGTTTGAGGCATCTCTATGTTTGGGGTTGTCAAGCAAAAGTAAGGGTATATAATCTATATGAAAAGAAATTAAATCCTAGGACAGTCAATGATTTTTTTATTAGCTATCCTAAAAAGTCAAAGGGGAATAGGTTTTATTGTCCTAGCCATACTACAAAGATTGTAGATTCTGGCAATACTCGATTCATTGAGAATGGTCAAACTGTGGGAGTGGGGAACCACGAAAGGTGGACATACAAGAAACTCAGGTTGTAGTACCTACACATAAAGTTTCTTCTCACGTTATTATTTCCGCCATTGTATCACAGCCTCACAATGTACCGAAAAAACTAGTCATCGTCCAAAACCCACCTGTTCAGATTGTAGAGAATGAACTAGTCACTGTTGATCAAGAAATTGTTGTACCACAACAGGAATCTCAAAGGGAACCTCAACAAGAAGTAATATTAAGATGATCTGTAAGGCAAAAGAGATCTGCTATTCCTGATGGCTTTGTGGTATACAATCTTAATAATGAGTATGACTTGAGACATTGCTGAAGATCCAACCTCATTTAAATAAGCCATAGACTGTAGCAATGCTGAAAAATGGTTTAATGCCATAAAAGAATAACTTAAATCAATAGATGACAATAAAGTTTGAGACTTAGTTGAATTGCCTAAAGGTTCTAAAAAAGTTAGTTGCAATTGGGTCTTTAAGACCAAATGTGACTTAAATGGCAATGTTGAAAGGTTCAAGGTGAGACTTGTTGCTAAAGGTTACACCCAGAAGGATGGCATTGACTACAAGGAGACTTTCTCTCCAGTTTCAAAGAAAGACTCCTTGAGGATTGTTACGGCTTTGATGGCTCATTATGACATGGAACTTCACCAAATGGATGTTGACATTGCCTTTCTAAATGGAAACTTAGAAGAGGAAGTTTATGTTGACCCTAAGGCTATATGCCATAAGTTTTGATGATGACAAATGTATTTGAATAGTAGCATTGATATATATAAAGATTAATTATCATATATATGCTACAAGTACTTAAGCATGATTATGTTATTTAATATGTATGTTGCATATATTGAATCATGCTATTAAACTAACCATTGGGTTTGCAAGTAAGATATATTTTATAGGTTGGTTCAAAACAAGAAGAGTGAGGATTGTATTGAAGAACAAGGAAAAGCAATATCATGCTTCACTCAAGGAAAACAACATGCAAGGATGAAGCTCCAAGAAATGAAGAATTAGAAGATTTGAAGTCTTGGAAGCTTGGATGCATCAAGATAGCCTATGTGTTTAAATTAGGTATATTTTATATAGGCTAGTATATTTGTGCAACTCAATGATTTAGATTTGCATACATTGGCTCAAGCATTTTTGAACAAAAAGATAGTGAGATATGAAGTTTTACAAAAGTTATTTTTTGACCTTTGGTCACTCCTTATATCATATCTCATAAATGAAAAATCGTTTTTTCAAGTATCTTAATCTCATTTGATAGTAGACTCAAAGATCTTTTCAACGGTATATTATTTATTCAAAACGGAGTCCAAATGAGAAATATATGACTATTCAAAATATAGTTTGAAAAACTGAAAGTTGATTTTACTGTAATAAAAAATTATTCTGTTCTGACCTATAGTCAGTATTTTGATTATATCTTTTAAAAAAAAATAATTTTTGAGTAAAACTTGGCTCATTTAAAACTAGACTCCAAGAGCTTTCCAATGGTATATTATTTGTTTAAAACGGAGTTCAAATGAGGGAGTTATGAATTTTTAAAGAAAGCTCAAAATCTGGACTGCACTATAACGGCTATATAACGGCTATATAACGGCTAGTTTTGTAAAATCTTATATATATGACCTTAGATACACGATTTTGAGCAAGAACAAAGTCCTACAATGTGATATTAACTTCTTCTATCATCTTTGAGAGAAAGGAAAGCATTCTTGAGCCAAATCTTGCATATTCTCTATCATTAGAGTTATTAGAGCTTCATTTGTTTTCATCTACTCTTTAGAGAGAGTTTCTTTGTATTGTTGATTTTGATCAACACATATATTATTCTGAGTTGAGGTTCGCAAGTACCGGTGTTGGAAGAACTTGCTTTGGGTTGAGGAGGAGCCTGGATTCATAAATTCTTCATTGTGGTTTCGCAAATACCCGGATCGAATTTGCGTGGTTGTAGTGGTTTGCAAGTACCCGGATTAAACTTGCAATTATAGTGGAAATACTCAAGTGGTCTCTTGAGGACTGGATGTAGGCTTGGATTAGCCGAACCAGTATAAATCTCTGAGTTTGCTTTCTCTATCCCTTACTCTTTAATTTGTGCATATTGATATCTATTCTTTAATTCCTTGATCTTTATAATTATTTATCTTGACAGCACATTGATTTTCTGTATTGTATTTATTATCCTAAGCATTGTACTTTTACAGAAAATCATTTTAACTTCCAATTAATTCTTGTGAAAAATTTATAAAACCCAATTCACCCCCCCTCTTGGGTTCCAACCATTACTTTCAGTTTATATGGACCAACCTGAAGGTTTTCTTACCACAGGAAAAGACAATCTAGTGTGAAAGCTGAAGAAATTAATATATAGACTAAAACAAGCCTCTCGTCAATGGTATCTCAAGTTCAATGATACCATCAGATCTTATGGTTTTATAGAGAACATTGTTGATCGATGTATCTATATAAATGTCAGTTGGAGTAAATTTGTTATTTTAGTCTTGTATGTTGATGATATATTACTTGCTGCAAATGACTTGGGCATGTTACATGATGTAAAGAAATTTCTCTCTAAGAGCTTTGAAACTAAATATTTCAAAACAGAAAAACTCTTCTCTTGAAAATGAGTTGGAAACATTGAAAAACGAATTTTCTATTTCCAAGGAAGAGAATTTTGTTTTTGAAAATCAAAACAGAACTTTGCAAGAAGAGAATTTGATTTTAAAGGCAAATATCTCTACCAACAAAAATTGCTTTTGTACCAAGTGTGATTCCTTGAAAAAGGAGAATGAGGATCTTAAAAACACACTTAAAAAACTTTCTCAAGGTAGAGAAATTCAAAACTCTTCTGTTGAGAAACAAAGTAGTAGCTTTAACAAAATTGGTTTTGTTCTTAACAAGTCAAATCAGAAATATTTCAAAAACTACTTTGTTCCTACAAAAATGTCCAAAAGTCCACCTTGCACTTGTTTTTATTGTGGACTGAAAGGACACAAGTCTTACTCCTGTTTTTATAAGAAAAATCTTGTTCATGGAGTAAAAATGAAATGGGTTCAAAAAGGACCTCATGACCCAGGCAAACCCAAAAAAATTTGGGTATCAAAGACAAAGGATTAATTTGCAGATTTGCCTCGAAGCAAGGAGCGGAAATAACTTTTCAATGGCTACATCATTCAAACTCCACTCTCTTGCATCAAAAGGAGGCAATGGATAAGTAAACATATAAGCTGGAATGCATTGTAAGAAATTTGACTGATATGTTTACTGCTCTCTAATGCTTTTTTCTGTTCTCTAATATGCATTACATCTATCCTTGATACTCATGCATGCTATATCTGAAAACAATTGTTAGGTGTGCAGCTTATAGATTCAAATTTTGTTTTGAGCTAAAATCTTTCTTCCAAATTTTGCTCAAACTATCCTTTTTACCGCATCATGAAAACTTGCTTCCATTACACGCACATTTTTCTTGTTTTCACAACAATAAGATTACTCCTACCCATAGTATTTATCCTTGCTGTAATCTTATTTAAATATTTTCAATGAAATCAAATTTATTGCAAAATTGCATTTCATGGAAGCATAGCACTTTTATTAATATGGCATATCTTGAACATAATGTTGCTCCTAGTGCTCGAGATTTATTTGAACATCAAAGTGCTCCACCAAAAGTGTTTTGCAGGAGTTAATCCTCAAAATTATCCTCTAAAGCACATTCTTTCCTCTGCTCTCCGAAATCAGTAAGATTTATAGTTTTGAAGTTGGTTGGTCGACCAACACTCCTATCAGTAGTCGACCAACGAAGCCTACATTGAACCAATGCTTGATAGATCTTGCAAATAATCAATCAATTAAGATCATTAAAATTGTAAGAAGATAGGATCGATCAAAAGAAGAGCAATGAGCAAAACAAGGATATCAAAATCTTGAAGAGGAACTTCAAGAAGCAACAAAAGTTTGCCAAAATTGATGAGTATCTCTATCCTTTACTTCTTCATTATTTAATTGAATGATACTCCTTGATCTCAATTGTACATTCTGGCAAATTTTTTTTTTCTGTCATACTTTCATTGCAATGACATATTGTTTTCTGACATCTTACATACTTGATCACAACATGACATATAAAAATATGTTAAATACTTAAATTATTTTTTTTAATACATCATGGTTTGAGCATTATACATATCATCTCTTTTACATAAGCTGTAACTTATGAACCATTGTTTATGGATTATAGTTTATATCTGATTATATCTTATTAATCTATATTACCTCAATTATGTTACTACATACTCTGATTATAATATGTTTTATCTTGAGTAAGTATGTAACTTGCTTTTGCTTTGAAATGATGATATATATATCCATGTCAGAAAATTCTTTCTATCTTTAAAATGGATATATATTTTTCAAAATATATATATCCTTCTATTGTACAAAATTTGTGCGGCTGATTTTCTTTATCTTTCTTTATTATTATAATTTTTTTAAGTACCGTCATCTGAAAGAAACCACTTGCATTAAAAAAAAAACAAACCGAAGGATTACATTGCATTAAAAAAAAAAGGGAAGGTTTGCTCATGGATGAGCAATCTAAAAGCGAGGTGGTCTCGGATTAGGAGGGTTGTATTGAATCATCACCCCTCGGCCATTCCTTGGAGCAAGAGACTGAGCAATGTCACGGAGGGTAGTGTAAATCCCATTCATACAATCAACACTTCTTTGTTGTTGATTGCAGAAGCATTGGGTAGACCAATAGAAGAACCTATCTATTCTTGAAGTCAGTGCCGCATTGTTGCGTTTAGCTAACTTCTCCTGGTCCTCTATCATCTTCTTGAGTTTCTTCACCTCCTGCTCCAGACAAGCAATTTTGTCTTCTGACGTATGGCCTGTACTAATCTCCTCAGCTTCTTCGATCTTCATCTTCTTCTTTTGGTTCTCTTGAGATTCCTCCAAAGGTCTTTTGCCTTTGTCCTTGCCTAGACTCAAGTTTAAATCGAGCTCTTCCTCCCTTGCCTCTACTATGAGATCAATGAACTTTCTTGCTGCCATGGTTTGGAAAATTCAGAAATTTTTGTAGGAGTATGAAGAGAGAGGAATGTCAGAAAGTTATAGGCTCAGAGATGAATACTCTTTGTGGTGTGGTAATTGAGAACTCTGGGGCAGTCTTTATAGAGAGAAAATTATGACTTAGAGCCAACGAAGATATCTCTTCGCCGCACCCTTACACGCTCATCCTATGGATTTTGCAAGCTGGAAGCCAGAAGTCTAGGGTACGCATGCACACCGATAACGCGTCACATTAATGGCAAAACCATGAAAGTCAATTTTCGGTGGATTTGCGGCTGATTTAATTTGTTTTGATTAGAAATTTTAAGGATTAATAAAATGGTGATATTCAGAACCGTATTTTTCTGCTTCGTTGTGTTGTTCTTGAGAGCTTTCAGTATAATATACATGATTGATTGCACCATGCTATGATCACATGTATCTAAGAACATATGTTGTGTATGCAATTCATGCATCATGAGCGAAGGCTATGGCTAAGAATAATATTTCATGATTCCACATGCACTCATACAAAATGAGCTGTCAAAATTTTTACATGTACTCATCCTCAAGATACATATATAAATTCATTTTGAATGGGTATATAAATTGCTTCCTTTGTGATGAAATTTATCTTATCCTTTATGAAGCAAATTTGTTTTGAAAAAGGACTTTAAAAATGCTTCTGTTATGTTAATATGTTTTATCATATGAAGCAACATTCTTTTTGAAAAAGAAAAGATTTTAAAGATCTCTTTTGTTGTAGATAACAAAAGGGATAAAAATATTGATGTTTCATATATGGATTATGAACTATATGCTTGAATATATCTTATTACACTAATCCATATATATTGCTTCCTTAGATGAAACGTTTCTAAATTCCTTCGAAGCAAAATGTTTTTGAAAAATATCGTGAATCTCTTGAATTGCTTCCACAATGCTGAAATTGCTTTACCATATTGAAGCATTATCTGTTTTGAAAAGAAAAGGATTTGAGTATCCTTATTTTAAATCACTTTTGCTATATGTTGAAATAATTTTATGCATATATGCAGAAATTATTTTTCAGAAATCTTGAAAAATATTATTATTCGATTTATGGATTATGATTAATATTCTTGTTTATATCATGCTTTGCTAATCCATATATCATACTTCTGCTGTGTGCTGTAAATATTTCTATCATATGACAGCAAATGATGTTTTTTTTTCAAAGAGTTTAATTTTTCTGCTATTTACTAAAAATGCCTCTTCATAAACAAGCAGAAATCATTTTCAATGAAAATATTGCAGAAATTTCTTCAAAAATCTTACTTCAAAATTCTGCAATCAAAAACTGAATTTCCTTTATAATGATTTGGACAATCTTTTTCAAAGGAAAAATGTTATGAAATTCAGGGGGAGCTTTGTCTCACTTGAATGTATTTTTTTTTTGAAAAAGAATATATCTTGAAAAATTGGATATTCATTATTCATTATTCTTTTTCAAATTATGCAAGGTTTAAGGGGGAGCCTAAAACTCTTTCAAGTTTTATCTTTTGGCTCATTTCATTTGACATGAGAAAAATTTTTCTAAAATTTTCTTTTTACATGTCAATGAAATCAATGATAAGTTTTGATGTATCCTTACCCCATACTATATTGACATCTTCTGACATCCTGACTTAATGAAGGTATGTGCTTTAACTTCTATATATTGTGTTCCTTACACCTTTTTGTTGATGTCAAATAGGGGGAGAAGAAACAATAGAAAAATATGTATACGTGCTTATAACATTACATTCATTATCTTGTGATACATATTTTTATGTGGTGATTTGTCATCATCAAAAAGGGGGAGATTGTTGACCCAAAGGCTATATGCCATAAGTTTTGATGATGACAAATGTATTTGAATAGTAGCATTGATATATATAAAGATTAATTATCATATATATGCTACAAGTACTTAAGCATGATTATGTTATTTAATATGTATGTTGCATATATTGAATCATGCTATTAAACTAACCATTGGGTTTGCAAGTAAGATATATTTTATAGGTTGGTTCAAAACAAGAAGAGTGAGGATTGTATTGAAGAACAAGGAAAAGCAATATCATGCTTCACTCAAGGAAAACAACATGCAAGGATGAAGCTCCAAGAAATGAAGAATTAGAAGATTTGAAGTCTTGGAAGCTTGGATGCATCAAGATAGCCTATGTGTTTAAATTAGGTATATTTTATATAGGCTAGTATATTTGTGCAACTCAATGATTTAGATTTGCATACATTGGCTCAAGCATTTTTGAACAAAAAGATAGTGAGATATGAAGTTTTACAAAAGTTATTTTTTGACCTTTGGTCACTCCTTATATCATATCTCATAAATGAAAAATCGGTTTTTCAAGTATCTTAATCTCATTTGATAGTAGACTCAAAGATCTTTTCAACGGTATATTATTTATTCAAAACGGAGTCCAAATGAGAAATATATGACTATTCAAAATATAGTTTGAAAAACTGAAAGTTGATTTTACTGTAATAAAAAATTATTCTGTTCTGACCTATAGTCAGTATTTTGATTATATCTTTTAAAAAAAATAATTTTTGAGTAAAACTTGGCTCATTTGAAACTAGACTCCAAGAGCTTTCCAATGGTATATTATTTGTTTAAAACGGAGTTCAAATGAGGGAGTTATGAATTTTTAAAGAAAGCTCAAAATCTGGACTGCACTATAACGGCTATATAACGGCTATATAACGGCTAGTTTTGTAAAATCTTATATATATGACCTTAGATACACGATTTTGAGCAAGAACAAAGTCCTACAATGTGATATTAACTTCTTCTATCATCTTTGAGAGAAAGGAAAGCATTCTTGAGCCAAATCTTGCATATTCTCTATCATTAGAGTTATTAGAGCTTCATTTGTTTTCATCTACTCTTTAGAGAGAGTTTCTTTGTATTGTTGATTTTGATCAACACATATATTATTCTGAGTTGAGGTTCGCAAGTACCGGTGTTGGAAGAACTTGCTTTGGGTTGAGGAGGAGCCTGGATTCATAAATTCTTCATTGTGGTTTCGCAAATACCCGGATCGAATTTGCGTGGTTGTAGTGGTTTGCAAGTACCCGGATTAAACTTGCAATTATAGTGGAAATACTCAAGTGGTCTCTTGAGGACTGGATGTAGGCTTGGATTAGCCGAACCAGTATAAATCTCTGAGTTTGCTTTCTCTATCCCTTACTCTTTAATTTGTGCATATTGATATCTATTCTTTAATTCCTTGATCTTTATAATTATTTATCTTGACAGCACATTGATTTTCTGTATTGTATTTATTATCCTAAGCATTGTACTTTTACAGAAAATCATTTTAACTTCCAATTAATTCTTGTGAAAAATTTATAAAACCCAATTCACCCCCCTCTTGGGTTCCAACCATTACTTTCAGTTTATATGGACCAACCTGAAGGTTTTCTTACCACAGGAAAAGACAATCTAGTGTGAAAGCTGAAGAAATTAATATATAGACTAAAACAAGCCTCTCGTCAATGGTATCTCAAGTTCAATGATACCATCAGATCTTATGGTTTTATAGAGAACATTGTTGATCGATGTATCTATATAAATGTCAGTTGGAGTAAATTTGTTATTTTAGTCTTGTATGTTGATGATATATTACTTGCTGCAAATGACTTGGGCATGTTACATGATGTAAAGAAATTTCTCTCTAAGAGCTTTGAAATGAAGGATATGGGTGAGGCGTCCTTTGTGATTAGGATATAAATATTCTGGGATAGGTTACAAGGACTTTTAGGTTTATCATAGAAAGGATATATCAATAAGGTCTTAGAGAGGTTCATAATGGATAAATGCTTCGCAGAAATAGTTCCAATTCAGAAGGGAGATAAATTCAGTTAAATGCAATGTCCTAAAAATGAATTGAAATGTAAGGAAATGGAAACAATTCTTTATGCATTAGTGGTTGGGAACTTGATGTATACTATGACCTATACTAGGCCAAACATTAACTTCACTGTTGGTATACTTGGTAGATACCAAATCAATCCTGGTATGGATCACTAGAAAGCTACAAAGAAAGTTTTTCGGTATTTGCAAGGCACCAAAGGATACATGCTTACATGCAGGAGGTCTGATCATCTAGAAGTAGTCAGATATACAGATTCAGATTATGCCAGATGCATGGACACCAGGAATTCTACGTTTGGTTACTTATTCGTATTGGCTGGAGGAGCAGTTTCATGGAAGAGTGGAAAGCAGTTTGTCATTGCTGCTTTTACTATGGAGGCTAAATTCGTGGCATGCTTTAAGGCCAATGTTCAAGGATTATGGTTGTGGAACTTTATCTCGAGACTTGGGATTGTCAACAGTATATCTAGGTCGTTAAGAATTTATTGTGATAATTCTACAGTCATATTTTTCTCAAAGAACGACAAGTACTCTAAGGGTGTGAAACACATAGAGTTGAAGTATTTGTCGGTTAAGGAGGAAGTACATAAGCAAAAAGTGTCTATTGAGCATATTAGTACTGATATGATGATAGCGGATCTGTTGACTAAGGGATTACCGCTAAAATCATTTTCTAGTCATGTAAAGCGTATAGGCATTATGGACAAAGCCTTGATGTGTTGATTATATTACTGTGTTTGTTGTGCTCGTTATGTTTTGTGACACTATGAATTCACTTATGGTTATGTTTCTGCATATTATACTTGTTATCTTTTTAGTATCTATGTACATATGTTTGTGTGAGATGACATGTTATTGTTGAGGCTCACAGTTTTCCTCAATTAAAGTTGATGTTGTGTTAAGGATATTTTGTGATACATTAAAGGGATCATGTTGTAGAATAACATGTGACCACCATGATCCACTCAAAACTAATTCAACTAAGTCTATTAATGTTAGTGAATTTGATGTATAGAGTGTACTTACAGTTGTTTTTAAACTATCAAGTAATTACAAGGGCCAAGTGGGAGAATGTTAGATTATTTTCTAATATATGGTCTATGTAATTAAGTTTAATGACGTTAATTATTAAATTCACATAATATAACATTAAATGACCCAAATGATAAGTTTTTAATATATATGGGCCTTCTTGTGATGGTTGAGAGGCTATTAAGTAATTAAAAGCTTTATAGGGGTCAAAAGGTAATATACCCATTTACTCTAATTTCAAAATTTAAAAGTAACAGTAACTAAAAGAAAAAGAACATTGACTCAAAAAAAGTTTGTTACTGGTTTGTCCTCCTAACCATCAAGGAGATAGAAAAAGGGAGAAATTTAGAGGAAAAAAAACGGATTCGAATTTGCAGAAGAAAAGCATGGATCCAGGTAAGTAATTATCAATGTTAAGATTTTGTTTGTGTGAATTCATCAAAGTCAAGATCCTTAATTTTGGGATTTTCAAATTACATGATGTGTTACCTAGAATAGTCTTCATGTCATTTGGAGGAGTTCACGTGTTACTTAGATGAGTCTACATTAGTATTTTTCGTCAACTTTGTTAACTCCATGGACAAACTTGAAACAAAAAGAAATATATAGATCGAAATTGACACAAAAAAATGTTAAGGACGAAGTTGAAACTCAAGTTAAATGTTAGGGACAAAAAAAGGTACTTTTGTGTTTTTTTTAAGGTTTAGTCTACTTTTTAAAAATTATATTCTAATTTTTTGAAGTTTCATAGTTTCAATATTTAGTTTTTATCTTCCAAAGTAGCTACAAATATATTAAAGAAAAAAATACTCGTAAGCTAGCCTAAACCAAATGTAGAGCTCTTGATGGACTAGGTGGGCCAGAATTTTTTAACTTATGATGCATATATGACTTACCTCAGACAAAGACCAATCAATATGCATCACTGGCCTTGCAAGGCTTTTGCTAGTTGGGACGAGCTAGTATATTAAATTTTTGATAGTCCTACGAATAACTAACTTCAAGTTTTAATTTATAATCTGTTGAACGCCTTGAAATTTATGGCGAAACAGATTTATGACTCGACTCGACATTTGGGATAGTGACTCGAAATGAGACAAAAAAAAATAGAGATATGTGGTGTGAATGCAAGTAGGGTGAGGGTTGATAATTTATTGTATATATTGTTGAGGCCAAGATCGTTTTATATATTGGTGGAGCGACCCGAATCAATTATGTTATGTACATGTTGTATATAATTTTGCAATTGTATTATGCTTCACTTGTAACAGTTTATGCTAAATAAATAAGAAGCTTCTCTCTGCCCATGAATATAGGTCACATTGACCGAATCACGTAAATTAATGTATTTTCTGCAATTTTATTTTATTTTTTTATCTTCTTTGTTGACATAATCAATATCTGTGATATATATATATATATATATATATATATATATATATATATATATATATATATATATATATATATATATATATATATATATATATATATATATATATATATATATATATAGGAAGCTTGATGGTTATGGTGAGAGGGGATGAATGCTCAGAAGATATAGAGAGCTGTGATGTAAGAGTGTTCTGCAAGATGCAAGGGTGCTTATCCAGGAAGTCAAAATTGGTGTGTGGGGCCTAGTATCGACAGGTGCACCTTCACCTGCAAGACATGAAAAACAAGTTTAGGGCTAGGAGGTTGCATAAAGAGTGAGTGCCAAGCTTGGTATGCCGCCAAGTTCCCTGGAAGGAATGCACAAGGCTATTGTTTTGACATTGGAGACCCTGCTACTTCTAGTTGTTTCTGTGAGTACAAGTGTTGGTAATTCATGTGCTACATATAAAGGGCAAACCTGGTGCTACAAAGCTCCCGCTATGCGCGGGGTCCAGGGAGGGGCCAGATCCACTTTGTGGATCTAATGTAGGCAGCCTTACCTTGCAATTTTTGCAAGAGGCTGATTCCACGGCTCGAACCTGTGACCTCCAAGTCACATGGCAGCAACCTTACCGTTGCGCCGAGGCTCGCCCTCAATTCATGTGCTACATATATAATTAATAAATCAAAACCTATAAATAGATGGTTATATGTATCACAAATTATCATTAAGTTACAAGTCATGTGATATCATAAAATAAACAACACCAATAATCATCCAGGAAGTCAAAATTGGTGTGTGGGGCCTAGTATCGATAGGTGCACCTTCACCTGCAAGACATGCAAAACAAGTTTAGGGCTAGGAGGTTGCATAAAGAGTGAGTGCCAAGCTTGGTATGCTGCCAAGTTCCCTGGAAGGAATGCACAAGGCTATTGTTTTGACATTGGAGACCCTGCTACTTCTAGTTGTTTCTGTGAGTACAAGTGTTGGTAATTCATGTGCTACATATATAATTAATAAATCAAAACCTATAAATAGATGGTTATATGTATCACAAATGATCCAATTATCAATATGTCAGTTCTCCTAATTTGATGGTTATATGTATCACAAATTATCATTAAGTTACAAGTCATGTGATATCATAAAATAAACAACACCAATAATCAATATTCCTTACAAGGTGTTGAATTAAAGTTTGAATCTCTACTGAGAGAAATGTTCGCATTTAATGATCGATATTTGTAAAAATAAAATAAATAATATGGCCAGTAATTATTTTATGTAGCATTTTATAAATTTTAGGAATTCGAAACTTATGACATGCTTGGTAGTGTGTGAAGGAAAATGAAAGAGATTGAGGAAAAAGGGAAAAAAGTGATAAATTATATGAAATAATTATGTAATTCAAAAGCACTAAAGTTTTCTTCTTCTTTTTTCTTTAAGTAGGGATATTTAGTAAAACACCTAATTTTTATTCTCATTCTCTTTTTCTTTTTCTTTCCTTTTTTTCCTTTTTGCACACTAAGAGTATGTTTGGTATGAAGGGAAAAAAAAGAATGAAATTGAAATTGAAATTCATTTTTTTAAAAAAAGAAAACTTATAGCCTGTTTAGTTCACAAGAGTAAGAATGAATGAAAATGAAAAGAGAATGGAAAAGAGAAAAATAAAAAAGAAAAAAAATTGCTTGGTATGTGATAGAAAAATAAATAAAAAAGAGAAAATAAGATTATTAGTTATGTATTTTTTAAATAAAAATAAAATGATTTTTGAGGGGTAATTTTACTAAATTACTCCTCACATCTTCAATGATTTCTGAACAAAAAACTTCTTCACATTCAGTCCTTCTCTCGATCTCGTTCTCTTCTTCCTCTTTTTGCGCTGAGTATCTTGATCTAAAAGCACTAGGTATCTTAAAGATCTCGTTCTTGCCATCGCTCTTTCTCTCTTTTCTTTTGTCTGTCTTCGTTGTTATCCTCTCTCCAAGCTCGACGTCACTGTCGGTGCCACCACTCCGTCCTCTTGCTCTTCTGCTCCTCCCTCTTCGAGCTCTTCTCTAATCTAGATGACTAGATCTCATACCAATCACCTTCAACTTCGTCTTTCGCATTCGCATCCAATAAGAGACACAATGGTTTTGTGGGCCGGCATGAGAAATTTGCAAAAAACTACAGGCTGCACTCTAGGACTCACTTTGTGAAAGGGATAGAGATTTCAGGATCAATGTAGTTTTTGGTATATTCTTGGTTGTTTGCTCCTTTCCTTTTTAATTCTTCGGGATTTGAGTGGCAGAAGATAGTTGAGGATTGGGATGATAGGAAAAATGGGGCAGCCTTTTCATTTCCTCGTTTTCCCATTGTGAGAGCTGTTTTTCATAGCTGGTGAAGAGAAAGATGCCATATGCGTAAAAAAAGAAAACAGTAATGATGGAATGGTTCCATTCCGCTGAAGCTATCGAACCAAACCATAGAATTTTTACTATGCACTAGATTTTTGCTTTCCATTCCTCCCCAGATCCGAAACCAAATGTGCCATTAGTGTTTTTGAAGAGGGAATGGGCAAATTCTCATTATCTTTCTTATTACTTTATGCATTATATCATTACATGATTACATACCAAACATGCTGTAAATGTATAAAAAGGCAAATTTCGAAGGGATCGGATCACCTCCAGCGTGTTTTTTTTTAAATGATATTTTAATTGTTTTTTCTTCTTTTTCTAAAAAAATTTTACAAAAAAAAATTTACAATTATTTTATCATTTTATGTTTATTATTGTGCTTATAACCGTCTTGTAATTTTTATCATTTTATCATTATTTGGTTGTAAGCATAATAATAAACATAGAATAATAAAATAATTACAAATTTTTTTGTAAATTTTTTTAAAAAAGAAAAAATAGTAAATAAGTGAGGGCCGTTGGATCAGATGAACCAACGGCTCTGGAGGAATCTGGAGGCCATCCTGATCCCAGTTTGAAAAGGTGCCTATGTAAGATTCTAATGATCACCTTACTAATTAAACAACGTTACTAGCATTGTTAATATTTTATTAACGATGTTATAATGATGACCATTTTAACATATAAATAATTTTTAAAAGACTAAAATTTAATATATAATTAAATTGAAAAAATATGACCAGTTAAATATAGGATAAATTACATTAATTTCTTCCTGGGTTGGCTAAGTTATTTTTAATTAGTAGCTCTCTTCTAATATATTTTTTTTGCACAATATCCTTTCAATAATAAAATTACTTAACATCTTATATTGTTATATTAAAAATCAAACAATTTTTTTTTAAATTTTAGCTTAAGCTTAATTTAATTGTTTTTACTATCATGTTCAAAATAAAATTTAAATTTCATATTAAAAATTAACTAATTTGACAAAAAAATAACTATAAGAGAGATTTTTTTTTCAGTATGTATTAAAATGTCAAGAAAAGCAAACATAATATTGAAATAATAAATATAACTAATTTAGCCAAATCTTAAAAAGGCTAGTACAATTTACTCTTAAATGAAATATACAGTTAAAGACTGAGACTCATTTTCAAAGCACTGCCCCATATTTGTTATCATAAAATAATTGAAGTTAAATATTCTTTTTAGTTCTTATAATTTTATTTAATTTTAAATTGCATTCGTATAGTTTAAAAATTTGCACTTAGATTTTGCATGACTAACGATGTACCATCTTGATATATATCTTCCAATTTGGTTTGTCTAAATTAGTTAACATATTGCATAATAAGATATATATATATATATATATAATTGGTTTCATTTAATTATTTACTTTTACTTATTTTATTAGTAGAATTGTGCATATGTTCAAAATATTAATATGGATATAGCTAATGCATCAATACAATTTAACACAAACACTAATAAATGTTTTATAGCAAAGACTATTGAAAAATATAAAATTATAATAATTTAATTATAACTTTTTTCAACAATGGGCTATTAACTTGGTTAGAATGTAAGTTGGAGATCTGCATGGGCCATTAAGTTTAGCACTAAAAAACATATTTTAAATATAAAATATAGAAACTAAATAAAAAATTAAGTTGGTATCGAAAAAATTGACACTAATAAATGTTTGACAGCAAAGACTATTAAAAAATATAAAATTATAATAATTTAATTATAACTTTTTTCAACAATCGGTAGAATGTAAGATGGAGATCTGCATGGGCCACTAAGTTTAGCACTTAAAAACATATTTTAAATATAAAATATAGAAACTAAATAAAAAATTAAGTTGGTATCGAAAAAAATTAAAAAATGAAGTAAAATTATTACCACTAAAGGAATAATTTAATCAATAATTAACGTATGGAGTAGTTTACGTAATATGAATGGCCGTTGATATCATTAAGTTCTCATTGACGCATCATTGTGCATGGGAAGAAGAAAGAGACAGCCAACTTCTAATAATTGCATGGCCAGCGGCAACTATCGACTAATTTAAATTTAAATTAGATAAAATTATAATAGGTAATAAGATTTTTTTTTAAACAAATTATAATGTAACTGTATGTTTAAGAAATTAAGTTTAAAACATCTAGTTAAGTTAAAATAATTAATTATTATCAATTGATCTACATGATTGCTGATATATTTTATCATACTTTACATATCAATATTATCAATGAAAAACTTAGTATTTTCATTTAAAATTATAATTTAAGCATTATTAGCAAAAAGGAGCAACTAACCCTTTTTAAAATTTTAGAGAGAATATCTGTTTTTATTGTTAATTGGTTATCCTAAAATATAATCACATTATTTCCACCGCTTTTTAAATATTTCATCTTAATTTTTTTTGATAAATATATTTCATCTTAATGTTAAACTCGCTAATAAAAATTGGCACACTTAAATTAAATGAAATGTTTAATTATTAGTTATATGATTAACATGTTTCATTTCTCTCAATTATATTAGTAGTTTAATTTTTAAAAATTTAACTTTACACATTAAAATGTTGAATTTCAGAAATTTATTACAAATTATTATTAATCTATTATTTTAAATGAATAAATATATATTTTACTTATATAAATTAATCATGATAAATTTGTAATTTATAAAAAGTAGAGTAAATTGCTAATTTAGTCTCTAATATATAAATTAAATTTGTCTCATTTTATTTTTAAAGATTAATTAAGTATCTCAATTTAGTTAATAAAATATTGAATTTATCTCAATGGTAAATTTCATTATAAAATCTCAAAGGTAAATTTCATTATAAAACATCAAAATCAATTGTTGTTAAATCTTAATATTTTTGTTATCAAAACTCATTTTAAAATTGTTGAGTGACTATAATTATAGTGAATTGAATAATGACTCGACCCAATATTTTAAGAGTATGATCCGAAAGAAAAAAAATTTAAAGGTTTGTAGAGCGAATAAAAAGATTGAATTTGGAGTAGTTATGTATTTTAATATACAAGTTATTTTTTTGATTTCCTATAATGTACATTGAACAATTTGTTTGAAGAAATACAAGAGTTTTCTATTCGTAGATATATGACATATCGATGGAATTACGTAAATTCATGTGTGTTATGTTTTTTTTTCTATTTTGTGCGTTAATTCTACGATAGAAACAAACACAAATTTTTAATGATTAAACTAAGAAACTTAATTGTTCAAAAACTAAAATGAAACAACCATAATTTCTTAGAGACTAAATCAATAATACACTAAAAAACTCATTTATTTTCTCACTTATTTTTAGATTTTAACCGATAAAAAAGTCCTCTTTCTAAAATTTCTAGCCACCTTAAGCTTTTATGGAATTTACTGGAAAAATAGGATTAGCCGGTGACCGATCGACCTTTCCATGTTTCTCTGTTTTATCGCATCAAATCCTCACAATGCGGGAGTCAGATCCCTCCATCACCATCCAATCCATTATCTCTTTCTACAACCATCCCCCTTCCCTGTTCTTCATTTCATATCTTCTGTTAAACAAGAAGAAGAAGAAGAAGATTAATAAAATTGCAATTCACCAACGCACAAAAAAATATTGTCAAATTATTATAAAAATTGAAAACCAAATAATAAAAAGCTTGTTCACATGCTCATTCAGATCAAACAACAATGAATTTTCCCTTGTAGGTGATTGGTCGGTGAAAAGGTACTTGCTCCTTCATTGTTTTGTTCCTCACCTTTTTACCCTTTTGAGCTGCCTTTTTGTTGTTATTATTATTTCTTTCCATGTTCGGTTTACGTTTCATTTCATCCAAATGTCACCTGAGAGAATTAATCGAACTTGAAAACACCCTGAATTAATTTTATTTGAAGTTTAATTTTATTTTTCCGAGTGTCATTTCATGTTGATTTGCCCGTAAAGAGACAAACTTTTTGTTTCTTCGAAGTTTTTATTGCGGTTTTACTGTTCACGTTCCTTTTGCTGCGGGGTGGCGTGGCTGTTTGCTGCCGCTAGTAATAGCGATAAAACAACGCCTGGCATTCATCGTCCCCTCCAAACTCCGTCGTCTCTCCACTATCTCTCTCACTTTGCTTCTTTCTTCACCCTCTCGTATCACTTCTTTCTAAGATTCTCGTTCATTTCATTTTATTGCTCTTCTTCGTCCGCAAGCCTCGCCGTTCCTTTTCATTTTTGCACCCTCAAGCTTTTTCCATCTTCTGCTTCGCCGAGAATCGTATGATTTTAGCAGTTTTGTTCGTTAGATTGGATCTGCTGCTGCTCATTGGATTCCCTGACGTTGGGCTTTCTTCTCCGATTCCGGTTTTTTAAGTTCGGGGTCGGGGAATTTTGTTCTTGGCTAATTGGTCTGTAGAATTCGGGTAAAATTTTGCTAATTTCGATAGGACGAATGCATTGAGAGCTCTGCTTCTTATTTGAGGCACGGGACATGGAATGTGTTTCATTATACTTTTCACTGAATAAACATAAAAGCTTTTCTGGACTTTGCTTGAATTTTGATCTGGTATTGGATTGCTCTGTTAAAATAAAATTTGATTGGCCCAAACCGCACAGTGTACTTTACTGCCTATGTTGTTGAAGAAAGTCATTGTTGGCGACATAATTTAGCTGCGGTTCTCTGTTTTTGATGTGAAATTCCGTGAAAATTAGCGCTATTAAACCAGAGGATATTGAAGTTCGGAACATCGGAAAATGTAACAACCCAGAGCATTATAGCATGCTGGTTTTTCGAGATCAGCTGAACTGTGACATATGAACGTGCGTACAAGTCAACTACGTAGATACATGAATTCGTAAATATAGTAGTATATTTCCAAATGAATGTCTGTGCATTTGATCGTATATGTGAGCCTTGCTACTTGTCGTCTATGCAAATTTCTGGCACTTTGAGCCTTTTCTCCTTGTCTACAAAATATGCTAAATGTGTACAGTGGAGGCAAATTGTTGCAGGGTAGCGGCTTTGCCGTTGACCAATGGATAAAGTAGAGAGTAATGAGTTTATATAATTTCGATGCTAAAGGACATTAT
Source organism: Biancaea sappan (assembly GCA_037074585.1). Classification (NCBI taxonomy): domain Eukaryota; kingdom Viridiplantae; phylum Streptophyta; class Magnoliopsida; order Fabales; family Fabaceae; genus Biancaea; species Biancaea sappan. The sequence continues at coordinate 2,134,891 of CM073491.1, forward strand.
GTAGAATTCTATTGCTTGGTTTCCTTCTTGATTCACCTCTCCTTGTATTTGTGATGCTATGTTCATCTGTCTCTTTGTCTTTGATGCATGCATCAATGCGGATGCATTTTTGTTTTCCATTTTTCATATTCTCAGATGTAATTCTACAACTGTAAGCTTTTTGTCACATTTTTTTACATCAAATGGTATTTTTTGGGACAAAAAATTGTAGCTCAAGTGGGTAAGAAGAATAGACAGGTTGAAAATAGATGTTTCTTTGGGCTCTTGTCTCATTTTAATTTAGTCAACTTCGATGACAAGTCATGTACAAATACTGAAAATGCAATACCTAAAGTTGAACGCCTCTTCCATAGGAAAATTTTGGTTAAGAATATTGCAGCAATCAATAAAGGGGGATTGAAACAATTGGTATCTAGGAGGTCTCTATTTCATCATTTGCAGCAGACTTTTTTCTTTTTCTTTTTTTTTTTGTTTTTGGTAGAACTTGAGGAAATTTAATTAAAGCATAAGTAGTTCATTACAGTAGCCATAGAATCTAAAGCAGGAAGCAGAGAAACTAAGTAAACTGACCAAAAGATTACATGATTTGCAGCAGACTTTACAGGGTTAATTATTTATTTTGAGTTTAATTTGTATTATTTGACATGCGTAGGATTGTATCTTTATTCTTTGTTGCAGCTTCTGATACATGTGTTCTTACATATGGGACACGTGTATGAACGTAGGTAAATAAGCCCTTTTAAGTTTTGATTGGACTTCATAGATGATTCACAAGTCTAGAGTTGAACAATCCACAATGGGACATTTGCACTTATTTATTCGGAAATTTCTGGAAAGCAAATGATTTTCTCTAATATACCCAATTAGTTCAAACTATAATATGGCTATTAGCTAATTGTGGTCAGCAGAGGTAGAAATAAAAATTATAAAATTGCAATACTAAGAATCTAGTACCATCAGATGTTACTTCAATAGGAAAAGGTCAAGTTTTTTCCCATAGAGAATTCTTCCAAATGTTGAGCTACCACGTTTTTAAAGATATGCTAGAGGAGAGTAGATATCTTTGAAGGTTAAGAGATTATGAGGTTGTGAAGGCTTGTATGAAGCATGTTTAGCCCTTGCTTGAGTTCATGCAACTGATTATATCAACTGGAATGAGTCCTGAAGATTCTTACTATATTGAAAAACTAAACATGTTAAAATGGGGAGGAAATTAAGTCATCAGTGATTTTAAATTTATCTTTGGGAACATGATTTGCCTTGCTTAAAAACAATCATAATAAAGCTAGGCTATCTATTTACATTTTTTTTACCAGTCCCACTCCCACCAAATTTACTGAAGGACCAATTAATGATGTTAACCTCTTATTTTTGAATTATCTAATTTATGTTATGGTTAATTTATCCTGACTAATGCCACTGACAAGAAATTTCTGAACCAGAATTTCCTTGCTGAGACAGTCAGTAAAAAAATAAGCGTTCCCTTTTCCAGACAAAGTCTGTTTTACTAGTATAACCCTTTGAACTTACCTTTCTACGTTCCATCTATGCTTCTTTCAGGTTACACTTTGCTACATTCCAGCTAGGTTGTGCAAGACCAAATAGTAGAATATTATGGCTGTTTCCATGAGAGATTTGGATCCAGCTTTCCAGGGAGCTGGACAAAAGGCGTATCCTGCATCAAATTAACATATTTTGCTGTTTGCAACTTATCAGATTTTCATTGTGAAACTTACTCATTTTCTATCAAATTTACTCCGAAGTTAATTGTTACAAAAAGGATAGTCCTGACAAGTTTTCTTCTAGATAGTTACTTCTTTTGCTTCTGTTCTTTGTTAATTTTGATTTCACGCTTTAATTTCTACCGAGTTATTCTTAACCATTTATAGTGGACTTGAAATATGGCGCATTGAGAATTTTAATCCGGTTTCTGTTCCTACGTCCTCCTATGGGAAGTTTTTCACTGGGGACTCCTATGTGATATTGAAGGTAAGCCATTTAAGTTTCAAATATTTTCTCTACATTGTCCCCAATCTTATGCAGAGAATATTATTTTTCATTTTGGCTTCTGCAGTTGCTAGAAGCCTATATTTCTGTATTACTGTGTCACATGGACATTGTAATATAGCATACCTGTTCCTAGCATGACAGAAGTAATGATATTTGTATGTCATTGCACGTGAGATTAACTTCAGTTTTGTCATTTTTTTGGTAAATATTCATGATAGAACATGTTTACATTAAGAACTGCAGATGTGAAATAATGAAATTCATGATCATTTTTTTTGGATTTGAACTTTTGACATTTCACCTTGTAATACCTCTTTAATTTAATATAAACATGAAGCCATGGATGTCACCTCTTAAAAGAATACAAGAATCAATTTGCTCAACTAATGGGTTAGCATGTTTCTAGTTGTTAATTGTCATCTTTGTCTTCATCTTGAGATAATCAGCATTGTCATAATAGTGATTTATGGCAGAATTTGAAGCTTAAAGACTTAGTCAGACAAGTCTTGTGATTTTTTACAAGGAAAGGATAACTAATCATAAGGTAACTCATATTAGGAATCTGTGCCAGCTGTATGTTAGTAAACCATTAGTTTACTAATGTTATGGAAACATAGGAAGGGCATGCTGGGCTTGCAGATATTATTTTATTTATTATGCAATTCAGTATTTCTTTTATTTATCATGCTTCTTTTCTGTGAGCCTTTGTTTCCCACTTTTTGAGAATATAAGATTGTTTATAAGGTCTTCAATTCAAGTCCCAATATTCTATCCTGTAGCACTTACCTTGGCTAGACCTACATTGTTGTTATGTTTTCTATTGATTCCAAGTTTTGGGGGGCAATTGTTACTCCATTTGTTTGCTTTTTATCATGTTACTTATTCTTACTACATTATAAGCAATAGCAATATTTTTCATTCGTATTAATAATAATAATTATTATTATTATTATAATATTTTTTAATATATATTTTTTTTTATGTGTAGACCAATGGTTCAAAAAATGGTGCCCTTCGTCATGACATCCATTACTGGCTTGGTAAAGACACCAGTCAGGTAAGTTTAGCTGTTAATGTGTTGCTAGTAATTTTTTTTTTGGTGAAAATTATTGTAATTTCTTGCTATATGCTTCCTAAATATGGGAAATTAAAACAGGATGAAGCTGGTGTTGCCGCCATCAAAACAGTTGAGCTGGATGCTGCCCTTGGAGGACGTGCTGTTCAGTACCGTGAAACACAGGGTCGTGAAACAGAAAAGTTCCTGTCTTACTTTAAACCATGTATAATACCTCAAGAAGGTGGAGTTGCCTCTGGTTTTAAACATGTTGAGGCTGAGGAACATACAACTCGGTTGTATGTATGCAAAGGAAAGCATGTTGTACATGTCAAAGAGGCAAGTTTGACATTATTCCTCTGCGATTGAGGTTTGAGTTTAGTATATCATTAGTATGCACCCTTGATAAAGACACCACAAATGTCTCGAAACATCATTTTCAACTTGTTGAGTAGCGATTTGTGTTGGTTATAGGTTCCTTTTGCACGATCAACACTGAACCATGATGATGTTTTCATTCTGGATACCCGGTCCAAAATCTTCCAATTTAATGGTTCCAATTCAGCTATTCAAGAAAGGGCTAAAGCATTGGAAGTTGTACAGTATATAAAGGATACCTACCATGATGGGAAATGTGAGATTGCTGCTGTTGGTAAGTGGAGAACTATATTTTTCAAATTTTTGGGTTATTGAAGAATATCGCTAATTGAATGCATGTCCTTGTACATTGTAGAGGATGGAAAACTGATGGCTGATGCTGATGCTGGAGAATTCTGGGGTCACTTTGGGGGCTTCGCTCCTCTTCCACGGAAAACTGCCAGTGAAGATGATAACACTGTTGAATCTCATCTTCCAAAGTTGCTGTGGTAATATGTTTTCTGCTTTCCTTATGCTATTTTTATTTATATTTGTTCTGCCAATATATTCCATTCATCTTCATCAAAAAGCTAGTTGATGGAGTTGTGTTTATCTTCACATGCATCTGTATTCTTTCTTTTTACTGATTTGTTTTGCCCCCTTTCATTAAATCTATTGTTCTTTTGGCCTAAAGTTGTACTAGTATTTGGTTACTCTCGATTATGGTGAGACTACGCTGTTTATATTGAATCATTGGACTATGTAGTGCTGTAGTTCTCATGGAAATGTTATCATTTTTCCAGTGTTGTAAAGGGGCAGGCAGAACCTATTGAGACCGATTCTTTGACAAGGGAATTACTAGACACAAATAAATGTTATATTCTTGATTGTGGACTAGAAGTGTTTGTATGGATGGGAAGAAACACCTCTCTTGATGAAAGAAAAAGTGCAAGTGCAGCTACAGATGTAATGCCTTTGATTTCTTTTTCAGACTAGTGTAGTGTTTTGCTCTGAACTTATATAACACTTGAATTACTCTGAACTTTTATAACACTTGAATTTCTGCTGATCAACAAACAGGCATTAATCAGTGGCCCTGAGCGACTTAAATCCCACATAATTCGTGTAATTGAAGGATTCGAAACCCTTATGTTCAAGGCCAAGTTTGATTCTTGGCCTCAAACAACTAATTCAACTGTGACTGAAGATAGTCGTGGCAAAGTGGCAGGTTAGTCTAATTAAAATTGTAGGCATCATACGCTTGAATGGATTACTCTACCTTTTACGTTCTAATTTTTTTTGACCTTATTGATGTTGTTTCAGCACTTCTAAAACGTCAAGGAGTGAATGTCAAGGGTCTGTTGAAAGCTGACCCAGTAAAAGAAGAACCTCAACCCCACATTGATTGCACAGGACATTTGCAGGTATTTTTGTGGAGCAAATCATTCACAAAAACCAGTACCTCTTTGATGTCTTGGTTTTGCTTCTCTCTTTTACATTTCCTGTTTATCATTTTTTTAAAAGGAGAAAATCCTTTAAAATCACAACAATCACCTTTTCTTTAAAACTCAAGCTGTCTCCCATCTTCAAAATATGGCCATTGAACAGAGAAGAATAATACTTTCGAATACAGAGAGATTTATTACATCAAATACCTGGGACTTGTGAAATTTGGTTTACTTTTGACTCATTGAGAGCAAATGGAGTGGATGCTTACTATCTTTGATAGTTGGTTTCACTTTAGAATTCAAAAAATGTGCTTTGTGCTTCTCCCTGTATATGTGGTGGTTGTGGTTTGAGTTATGTTCAGTTTTGCATGGCTCTTTTGCTTCTGTTGTTAACAATAGCTTTACTGGTTGCACAGATTTGGCGAGTGAGTGGTCAGGAAAAGATTCTCCTTCAAGCTAGTGATCAGTCAAAATTTTATAGTGGAGATTGCTATCTCCTTCTCTATTCATACCCTGGAGAAGATAGAGAAGAGCATCTTTCAGTAACATGGATTGGAAAGAGTAGTGTTGAGGTGAAAGATTAGAAGTTTTTTAAGTATACTTTTACATGAGTGTGTGTATATATTATGAGTTATTTCCATGTAACTAAATGATTAATAGTCTTGTGGCAAAATGCTTGTATGGAACTGAAAATGTATTAGCTGACCATTGCTTTTTGTTTGTTGTTGCATTATACACAGCATTGGTCACTGTTTTGGAACCAAAAAGTGGTTAATAAATGCATTAACGGAATTTATTTTGGTCTTGCTATAAATCTGGATTACAGTACTGTGAATCTGCTGCCTGCATTGCTTATGAGTTCATTGTTGTTGAAAATAGGAAGAAAGAGCTTTAGCCATTTCACTGGCGAGCAAAATGGTTGAGTCAATGAAGTTTATTCCTTCCCAGGTGATTTATGTTTAAATGTGTTATTTTCACTTTGTTGATATATATCATTGTGCTTATTTCTTATATCGTTACTGATATTATCCATGTCTTATTGATTGCTAGGCTCGTATTTATGAAGGCAAAGAACCATTTATGTTTTATTCTATCCTCCAAAGCTTCATCGTTTTTAAGGTTTGTGGGATACTGATATTGGGAGAACTAAGAAAATTTGCTCTCATAGAAATACCCTTAATTACATCTACTTAATTTCTCTGTCAGGGTGGACTCAGTGATGGATACAAGAATTACATCAAGGAGAAGGATATTCCAGATGACACATACAAAGCTGATGATGTTGCACTATTCCGCATCCAGGGCTCAGGACCTGAGAGTATGCAAGCTATACAAGTCGACTCAGTATGTTGTCCTTTCTCTTTATAGCTGCCACTTCTCTTGTATGGGCAACAGACCTCTTTTGAATAAACAGATTTTATTTATGTAATCACAATTTTCTTTCTTTTTCTGCATACTTTTTCCTCTACTAGGTTGCTTGTTCCTTGAATTCCTCCTATTGCTACATACTTCATGATGGGTCCACTGTCTTCACATGGCTTGGAAGCTTTACAAACTCAGATGACCAGGAACTACTTGAGAGGATGCTGGATGTGATAAAGGTATGATAAGTGTGATGATATGGATAAGAAGAGAAAATCATGATGCATCCAAACAAACACCAAAAGTTTAGTTTTTTGTCAGCATACTAGTGCCTGAAAGTTGCTGATTTCTTATACACATGCGTGCTGAATATATATATATATATATGGTTATTGATCAGACATCTTTGCACAAGTCATAATATCAATGTGTGTCAGAAGATCTCAATTTTGAGTTCCTGAAATTTTTGAATGTTTCAGGAGGTTGTCATTAAATTTCTTTGTTATCTTTGTATGGTCAGGTTTCCATGTTTATCTGGTTCTTATATGCTTGGCCATTGTTTGCAGCCGGAATTACAAACCAAACCACTAAAAGAAGGTTCAGAATCTGAACAATTTTGGGAATTGTTAGGAGGGAAAGTGGAATATCCCAGTCAAAAGATTGCAAGGGATGCTGAAAGTGATCCCCGCCTATTTTGTTGCAACTTATTAAATGGTAAGGATTATTTTTAGGGAAGATTTATTTGATTTAAGCCACCTTTTCCTCTAGGCAAATAGCTGACTTGTTAACAACGTTTTTTTTTGTGGCTGCCTGGCTAAACAAACATGCAGAAAATTTGAAGGTGAGTTTACACTCTGAATTATTGTTTTAAACTCCCTAATACGACTGTTGAATTTGGAATCCCATGGTATTCAGGCATGTTAAGACAGCCTTTGTTAATATATTGTTAAGTGTTAGGTTCATATTCATTTAAAATAATGCTTGATTATAAATTCAATAATGAGTGTGTTATAAGTGATTCAATAACAAGAGAATTATAAGCTAGTTTGATAAAGCTTTAAGATTTGGAAATACATAAACTCCAGTCCTCATATAGACAGGAGACGAGAAACTGAAAAACAGGGATGAAAATCATTAAAGTGATTGCCATTTCAAGAAAAGTCCTGGTCTATGCATCACTTTGTTTAAGACTTCAATTGAAAGGCATATTTACGAATTACAAACTACTAAACGTGAATTTACACCTTTGTTTGAAGGTATATTTGCAAAGCTGCCTTTGTTTCTTTTTTTTTTTTTTTTGATGAGAAGCCATATTTGCAGGTGAAAGAAGTATACAACTTTTCCCAGGATGATTTGATGACAGAAGATATTTTCATCTTGCATTGCCACTCAGAAACCTTTGTCTGGGTTGGCCAGCAGAGTGACCTCAAAAATAGAATGCAAGCTCTAACAATTGGTGAGGTATAACTGGCTTTATTTTCCATAACCATATCTTGACATTGTGGCCAGTATTGAAGACTTTATTACTAGTCTATTTTTTACCACTAGATTAAGTGTTTTATCTATTTTATCTTTAATATTGGATAACTCTGGCATCCCTTTATCATTGCACCACCACGAGGTTGACTAAAGCATTTTGGATAATCATGTATTAAATTTCTGTTAGTATGAAGTAAATGTTAACTTATTCATTTCAACTGAACAGAAATTTCTTGAGCATGATTTTTTACTAGAAAAATTATCTCGCGAAGCTCCAGTATGTGTTGTCAGGGAAGGGAGTGAACCACCTTTCTTCACTCGCTTCTTCAAATGGGATTCTGCAAAAGCTGCAGTAAGTTTCTCAATGTAATGGCATAATGATACTTTAGATCCTTCTGAAGCATATGACAATTGACTTGTTATTTTGCAGATGATAGGAAACTCATTTCAAAAGAGGCTTACACTAATTAAAAATGGGGGTACTGCACCTTTGGATGTAAGGCATCTTGTTTCTCTCCGCTTCCTTTGCAATCCTGGATAACTGTTTCTGAGGAATGAAAATGACCATAATCCTCTTTCTAATTTTTCATATGCCTTCACATCTTTGGCCCTATATAGTTAAAGATTTCCTTCTTCTAAATGGTCAGAGACCCAAACGGAGAACAGCAGTATCTTTAGGGGCAAGGTCCAGTGGTTCATCAGAAAAAGCCCCGCGTTCCCGCAGCGTATGTTTAGCTCCTGATCGTGCTCGCGTGAGAGGCAGGTCTCCAGCCTTCAATCTGCTAGCAGCTACATTTGAGAGCCCCAAAGATAGAAACCTTTCAACTCCACCCCCTATAAATAGAAAGCCGTTTCCAAAATCTCACTCATCCGATCCAGCGACAGTTTCACAAAAATCTGAAGCTATAGCGGCACTGACTTCTACTTTTGAACAATCACGTTCAGCACTAGAAAATCTACCTCGATCACGCAAAGGTATGATGCTAAGGATGAGTTTGTTGAAGGCCTCCTCTTGAGAATTGCTGATATTTTGAATTTGCCTTGATGCAAAATACCTTTTCTGTTCTCTGGATTGTTGTGATAGACATCTCGAAAACGAAATCTGAAACAAACAATGGGAAGGATTCTATGAGCAGTATACAGGAAGATATGCAAGAGGGGGAAACTGAAGAGGATGAAAATCTCCCAGTTTACCCCTATGAACGCCTTAAAATAGGATCTTCAGATCCTTTACCAGATATTGACGTGACCAGGCGAGAGGTATATTGGAAATTGCATTTCATGCTCTTGGAAATTGCATATCTGATCACTGGGCTCTCTTTCACTGAATTCTAACTTGTTTGAGCTTAATGCATGCAGGCTTATATGTCAGCTGCGGAGTTCCAAGAGAAATTGGGGATGAAAAAGAGTGAATTCTACACTTTGCCCAGATGGAAACAGAACAAAATCAAACTGGCCGTTAACTTATTTTGAGTCTTGTATAGTTTGCATTCTATCAGCTCCCCACCGTTTAGGTTGCAGGTACAAGGAAATTATCTTGCAAATTAGATGTTTGAGCTTAAAACTTTTTGTTAATTATCCACATCTCTCACCGTTAGAACAAATTTAGGAGACATTTGGTATATTGCTATCTCACATTCTATAGTATCTTGCAAAATATGATAAAGGATATCAAGATATAAAATATCATAGTATTTGATATATCATTTGAAAGTTGTTAAAGAAAAGATGTAAATAGTATTAATAGAAGTTAACAAAACTAAAAAAAAGTGTGAAGTGATTACGAGATCTGTATAGGTTTTCACTGATATGAAATATTATGTTAAATGGTGTGATTCTATGACATACTGCTATCCAAGATGTCCCTTATCGTTTTAGATATCAGTATCCTAGATATAAGCATTTTGGATACCACATGATATTGAATATATTACGGTCAAGATGATGGTATATCCATCGTGCTTCTAGTGGCGTAAATTTTGTACATATTTAGTATGAAAAGTTAATTTTGAGGGAAAGGGAATTCAACGATTCTAATGAATGGAATCCCTTTCTATCTATTTTTTAATGGAAAGTGATTATAGCAATTGAATTTCAATCTTTATTTTTTAACCTTTCTATTTTAGATACCAAATATGCATAGAATGAGATTTTATTTCCATTAATAAATACTAAACATATTTGAACAGTGCATAGGAATGGAATCTCTCTCTTTTAGTGAGTACCAAACGAGGCTTTTATGTATTTTTTCTTAGGTATTGTTTGGTTAGAGGGGAATGAAAGAGAGGGAATGATAAAGATTTTTTTAAATTAATCTTGTTTGTTTTAATTAGTTAGAGGGAATGAAAAGAAAAATGTAAGTAAAAAATTCCTCCCTCCCTCTTTTTTCTTTCCCTCCAAAAGTGGGAGAAGTTAAAAGAAAAGAAAATTGTAACAATTTAAAAGATATACGTGCTTTCAACAATTTTTCTTAATATCAATATTGTCCTTTAACTTACTTTATTTTGCTTTTTAAATATAATATTATTAATATATTTTGACCATATAAAAGTTGTTATTATTATTATTAAGAAAAAGTACACTTTACGTCCCTAACATTTATTCCAATTTTTATTTTATGTTCTTCAACTTTTTTTTGGTCAGATATATCCTATGCATGTTTCAAATTTTATCAGATATGCCACTTTTTTGTAACTCTATCATTCAATTTAACAGAAATGCTAACTGGACAGCTACGTGGACTCCCTAAAAAAAATTTTTTAAAAAAAAAGTTCCATTTTATTCACTTAGATCCTTGATCAAAATTTTCTATTTGTCCAGTTTTTGATATAAACTCGTTTTCTACTTCATCTAGGTCCCTAGTTTAACAATATATTTTTTCTTTGTCAAAATCATCTCCTACAAACTTTTTAGTTTATTCACTTTAGTCTTTGTTCTTCACTTTTATTTTTTTTCTCATGGTTTGGTCCTTCAAATCAATCCATAATTTCAATTTTAGTCATAACATGATTCAATATATCATTTCTACAGAAGAACAATACAAGAAATGAATTAAAATTCAAAGTTTCAAATGTTTCATATCTTCTCCTCTTATAAAAAGTAAGCTTTGAAACTTGAATTTTAATTCATTTCTTGTATTGTTTTTGGATAAAAATGATAGATTAAATCATATTATAACTAAATAATAAAGGATAACAAAAAAATAATCATATTAAAAATAAAGTGAGTAAATTAATAAGTTAGTTAAATTTTACTTAATTATTTTTTTATTTCTTATAACTATAAAGTTATTTAGCTTCTTTTCTTATTATGGTAAGAATAAAATTAAAATTTTATATGATTTTTAAAACACATTATATATTTGAGATGCTTTTTAAATGAATTAAATTGAAGCTACTAAAATATTATATTATTTCATTATAACAAATGGGTTAACCTATTTGAATATAAGTGATAACAAATTTATCATTTTCTGTTGGTCATACAATCAAAGAGTTGTAATAGTCATTTTGTTTTATCTTCTCTCCCCTCCCTTTGCAAACCAAACAAAAGAAGATTTATTTTCCTTCATTTCCCCTTCTCTCAAACTAAATCAAACAAAAAAATTTTATTTTACCTTCTCTCCCTTTCCTTTCCCTTTATTAAAATTCGTCCCTTCTTTTCTTCTTTCGTTGAACCAAACATTTCCTTAATATTTTTATTAAGTTATTACTTCCCACGAAAGCTTCTAATCGGCTTTTTTCTTTTTTTGTGCAGTGAGGAACTGAACAAATGGAAGTGAATGGGTCAGCATCAGTAGTTTTTTTAGCATAGCTGCTTCTGCTCCCAAGAAGCTTTTCATGAGGAAGAGAGAAAACTAGAGATTTTCACCCATCTTCCCTTCTCCTTTTGCAGTGGTTTGAATGTCTAGCGTTCTTTCTTTGTGGAGCTAGCTGCTTGGTATTCATTTTATAGGGTACAGGTTGTCTTTGAGCATGGCCCTTTTATTGAGATTTCTTGGCAATCCTCCCTTTTTTAAAAAAAATTCAAATTTGATTTTGGTAAAGCAATTGGACCTGCATATGCGGTCTACTTAGGTTGTACTGAAAATTGAGGATGGAAGTTTGTACAGCATTGAAAAAACCAGTCAACTCTATTTATTTTTAAAATCCAAGTTATGCTTCCTCTTTTCTTCCTATTTTTATATGTAGTTTTTTTGTTGTTCCGGCTGAGGTCAAGGCTTCTAATCTTGAATTTATATTTCATAATTGTCTTCTAAAGACAAACAATTTTAGATTTTTAATCTAACGATCACCAAATGAGACGAGTAGTGTTTTAAATACGCTTATTTTCAATTGCTCGAAACATTTCATCGCTTATTACGCCCTTCCTCGTCTCTGGGTACCTAGGTATCCACCATAAATCTTTTCTCGTTTGAATCTCAACCTTAAAGGTTATAACATCTTAAGTCTACAATTCAATGATTGTGAAAGGATAAACAAAATATTTTTTTTTCTCTTTTTAAAGGTAAGCAGAAGATTTATGCTGCCTTACCTTACCATTGCTACATTGAGGGGTTATGGAAGTTCTTGGAGTATAATTTCTCTAGAAACTAAACATAATATTATTTCAAGGGCCCGCCAAAGATTGAAGGACTCAGGTGTTTTGGGAGAGATATGAATCTTCAGGGAATCTAATTGGCAGGTAGTGGAAGACCAGTATCAATTTATATGAATTTTTGGCGAAACTTTATTGTGGCTATTATTTCATGAAGTGTTTAGACTTTTGATTTAAGTCTTATACCCTAAACAAAACGGATGCATTAATGAATAATGATTAATTGATTAAACGAGTATTTTTGAAGCTAAATTTTGTCAAATCGACCGGTATTTTCGTCTCAACTAATAGAATATAATAAAATTGAATCAAGAATTTTTACATTAGGAAAGTTCAGTTCATTAATTAAATCAATAAATAAGTGGTTGTATGTACAAGATTATAATAATTTATGGCTGAAGTAGTCTATTGAAAATGTTTTAAAAAAAAAAACTCTGAAAAATAAGTTTCGCTTTGAAATTAAAAAAAAATAGGAAACCCACTAGAAGGAAAATTAATGGGGAAAAATTTAGAGGGGAAATTACAATTTTGACACAAAAAAGGGCAATTAAAGAAAAGGAATTAGGAAAGATAAAATATTAGTAACAGAAGTTGCAGAATTGCAGTTGCGGAGAGGGCCTCGGGGGCTGTCCGAGAATCACATGTATGGGGGTGGTGGCGAAGTCGAGGAAGAGCTAGCAAGCAGTAATGAGTAGCGAGAAGTCTCCATCTGTTCCAATTCCACCTTCAACTTCTCCTCCTCCTTCCTTTGAGCTCTGCCAAGGCGTCAATGGCCTCGATAAGGTCCTTCTTCGCGAGGCTCGTGGTAGCTCCGCCAAGGTGCTCCGCCTCCTTCACTTCTCCGTTTTTCATTTCCTCATTCTCGTTGCTATATCTATGAATTCACCTATGACTCTGCAAGTTCTTGTCTGTTTCTATGATTATCATATATGCATCTGATCAAATTGTTGTGTGATTTGGAGGAGATAGTGTTTGATCCGATGCTTGATTTCTCTGTTTAATGTAAATTTGTATTCAGGCATTTGGATTTATACTTATTGATCGTCATTTTTGGTCTTTTCGTTTGTTGTATTCAGTCTAAGTGTCTTTCTCAGTTAGAGAGTGCTGATCTTATGAGTTAATCAGGATCGAGATTTCTTATGATTACTGTCGTTATAGTACTTGACGATTTCTAATCTGACTATCAAGTATTAACTGAATTGCTGATTCGCTTCACCTTATTGTAGTTTATAACAATTTACTATAGCTCTTGCCTGCTCCTTTTGGCACTACAAAACTTGATTAGTTGCCTTTTTAATCTTATCAACTCTCTAAATATTACTGAGTTATGCTTAAAAATCTGCATAATTTTGCACTTCAGTTTTGCTGCTTTTACTTAAATTTTGAAATAGCATATAACTGGTGCAAGTTGGAGCGTTGGCTGTGTGATGTCATTTTTATATCTATGTTTGTGATTTTCAGGTGTACTTGTATGGTGGTTATGTGACTTCTTGGAAGAATGACCATGGGGAGGAATTGCTTTTCCTTAGTAGTAAGGTACTGTAGCTATGTGTAAAATTTCCCCCCTATGCATTAGTCATTTACTATATCGATTCAGTGAGTTGCTTGCTTATATTTATTTGTAAACAAAATAAAAAAAGAAAAAGAATTTACTTCTGTTGACCTCCATAAGGTTACCATAATTCATGCAACTGTAGAATGATGAGAATCTTTATGGAATTTGAGATCTTAATCTACTCTTGTGATGTTAACATTAAATGGTCTACTAGACATCATTTGCTGGATATGATGCTTTTTTAACTCATCTTTGCAAAGATCTAAAGTGATGGACATCATTTGATGCAAGCTATTCAATGAGAATGATAAAAATGTAACATGGTAAGCTTGTACATTCTATTGTTAGAATGAACTTACCATGGCAATTATTTCTCTACGAAGGAGCTGATAATATGCTACATGCTACATTGAGCTTTATTGTTAATAATTGTCTAATCTTTTATAACTATCTCTGCTAGTAATGTGATTGCTTCCTTTGTTAATAATTGTCTAATCTTTTATAACTATCTCTGCTAGTAAAAAGATAATTTTCTGGTTGATAACCAAAGCTCATTGAGCATTATTGTTAATTGTGGAGGCATTAGGTTTCTGCAATGCATAAGCCAATATGCCGATAAATATCTCTTTACTGATATCCTAGGTGGTTAAATAACCTTAATTAGAGACCATTCAGCTGGCCACCTCCTGCTGGAACATTATCTACTTTTATCAATATGGTCAATATGTTTGCATTTAAATAGAAATCTGTATGGTTGTGCTACATTGTACTTCTATATAATTTCCAAGTTGCCATGTTTTGTCTTGCATCATCCCCCAGAAATAATGTGTACCTATACCATTAGCTTAAACATGCTTAGTAAAAAAGAAAAGAAAAGATCACAAGTCTATTTGAAAGCACCTGGTGGTGCCACCTAAATACTTGAAAAGAATATAGTGATATACATTCCTCCCCTATTTCCTTTGTGGATATGATTTGTTTGAGAATTGCGAATATCAATTATTGTCAGGCTTGTTCTTGTTCCATTCGCAATTGGTTTTATATGTGGGAGAAGATACCCAGAATTTCATTTCTCAGAATTGGCTTGGAATGAATGAGTTTCTGTCTTGGAATGAATGAATTTCTGTCTTGCTTATAATTTAATAAAACAAGATGTAATGTGGTAAGCTTAGGTCCATCTGGTTTTATAATTTATCTTGATTGCTTAGGTCCATCTGGTTTTATAATTTATCTTGATTGTTGTGCAGGCTACTTTTAAGCCTCCAAAGGCAATTCATGGAGGGATTCCAATATGCTTTCCTCAAGTATGTATTTCTTCATAATTTATTTTCCCCATTATTGCTTTCATCATGATTCATGACAATTCTGTTCTGAAAGGAGAAAATGTGAGGCAGGCAGGAAGGAGAGAAGGGAGAAAAGAAATCGGATGTGAAAATATTAGCATTTTCCTGTATCTTAGCTTGCCGTAGGCCCTTAATAAATCAAAAAATTACTTTATTCACTTCCAAAAAATTAAACTCCAACTACATAAAATGGTTCCATTGTAAACACAAAAGATATTTTGAGGAACTTGTTGATCAATTCATTCCATGTAGTAATGCTCCCTTGAGGTTGTGCTTGGAGCCAATATTTTGCCTTATCCCTTAGGGAGAAAGGGAAAAGCCTCAACCTTATGGCATAATCACTTTCTCTGTTCACCTTGATGGTTCTACCAGAATAATATACCTTAATCTCATATCTCAAGTAATCCTAATTCAAATGAAAGGTTAATCTGAAGCAAGAAGCCCACTTCAGCCTTATTTCTGTGATATTGAGAAACTCTAATATTAATTATAATCCAAGTCACTATATCTGCACTTGAACTGAAATCCTAAGAACAATTAAACTAATCAAATTCTCATAATTGAAAATCTGTGGTTCTAGTCTGACTATGATTGCAATTTGTGATTCCCTTCCCAAAAATTGTATTGCTATTAATGGTTGTCAAGATATATTCATAAGAGATAGGATCTTACGATCTTTGCGGGTGGGTTTTGCTTCAGTTTTGTTTTTCTTAGGAGGATCTCTTGTCCTCCTTTTCTCTTTGTTTTCTACTCTTTCTTTTGTATCTCTCTCTCTTCAGTAATAATATTTCTTTTTCTATCAAAAATCTTGATTTTGACAACTTGGTTATAATTATATTGAAGGTCACATGTTCAAATGAATTTGTTCTTTGTTTGCAGTTTGGAAGCCATGGTACACTTGAGCAGCATGGATTTGCTCGAAACCGGTTCTGGACTATTGATAATAACCCTCCTCCATTTCCAACAAATATCTCCAATAAAGCTTTTGTTGATTTGATCCTTAAGCTCTCAGAAGAAGACATGAAAATGTGGCCTCACAGGTACTGTGGAAATTCAACATTTTATTACCTATATTTTGGAGAAAATACATTTTACTTCTTTTATTTTTTTTTATTATTTTTTTAAGTTTGAAGTTCATATTTCATTCATTAGATTTTTTAAATGAGGTATAACTGATAATTTCTATTCACTAATGTTTTGAACTGTTCAGGATATAATTGACCCCATTTCTGGAATTTCTTTTTAAACTAAAATTCTTTTTGCTATTATTTCTTCCTGACAATATATATCTTTCTGTTTGCATAGTCTTGAATTCCGTCTTAGAGTAGCTCTGGGACCTGGAGGAGATCTTATGTTGACATCTCGGATTAGGAATACAAACCGAGGGGAAGCCTTTTTCCTTCACATTTGCTTATCACACATATTTCTCTGTGTCAGACATAAGGTAGGTGAATTGCTTTAAATGTTTGTCACCTACTTTAAAATACTATCCTTTAAGTTTGTCTCACAGTGAACAAGTGAAAACTATGCTATTTTAGCTCAATGCTGTGAGTTTTTTACCTATACTAAAAATGTGAAGTCTATTCCTAGATAAGTTTAAAATTTGGTTAGATCTGCTTCAGATTTGCAATGTGAAAGTTGATTTCCGAACATGTGAAGCTGACAGTGGATTCATCTTGTTATGTCTTTTTTTCGCATGAAGTGGTAGTGTGTATATGTAAATTTGCAAAGTGTGCTGAAATCAGGATAATTGGCAACTGTTATTTCTGGGTTACTGCATGCCAATTCAATTACTCTCTTTTTCCATGACTCAATGTAGAATTACTGTAAATATGTACATTGAAAGATGTGTCTTTTTGTGTTATGAAATACTTAGATTGGGTTTGGTTAAATTTTATCAACTTGAATCTGGCTGAATAATTATCTTTGTGCTGTATTTATATATACCTTTGTTCTCTGTTTTTTTTTTTTTTTCTCCTTTTGTTATAATACTAATTTTGCTTACTTCTGTCAAACTTCAATTTAGCTTAATTTCAATTAATTGATTTATTTTCTTTTCATTTTCAAGGATAGATATATTTGTGGCTCTTAATTTTAAATAGTGTCTAACTTGTCTATATGCTTGTATTCAGTGAAGTTCGGGTAGAGGGACTGGAGACACTGGATTATCTTGACAATTTGCAGAACAAGGAGCGTTTTACTGAACAGGGGGATGCTTTAACGTTTGAATCAGAAGTAAGTTTGGTTTTCCCCCTCTACTTTGGATTAGGAAGTGTAGATGCTGTTATCATATTGCCTTGGATGTGTAGGCTGCACCCAACCCATAACTGAAACATTTCTTCACTAAGTCTTTTGAAAAATATGAATAACGAAATAAAAACATTTACCTGGTTTGCATATTGCTACGCAATTTGTACAAATGCAATCTGATTCATGATTGGCACATGTATGTATGCAGGCTATTCTGATGTACTGGTGTTTCATAGGTGTGAGTTCTAACTGATGCTTCGTCTTTTTTAAATTCTTGGAATGATAGGTGGACAAGATATATCTCAGCACTCCTACAAAGATTGCAATTATTGATGATGAGAAAAAGAGAACATTTGTATTGCGTAAAGATGGACTTCCTGATGCTGGTGAGAATTATCAAAGCAATCCTGTATACTAAGTTTGAGCTACTTGAGATTATAAAACTGAACTTGTTTGACTTGTGGATAAAGAATGGAGTGAGATGGAGTGAAAAATTAAATTTCCCAGCAGAACATATCTTAAAGCACTGATATGTTATCATTTTCATGTTTAAAACCTTCCAGTTAGGTAAGTTGTACCAAGTAAAACACTGTCAAGTGCCTGCACCGAAAGCACCTCTGACAAAGCTGGTGTGGCATATCATAATCCAACCAAATACTTTGGACGTCATAATTTGGTATTTTTGAGCTTGAATTACAATCTAGTAAGGTTGGTTTCTAATGGCCAGTACTAATGAACTTTGGGAGAATTAGGAGCACAAAGTTGGTTGCTTCTTCAGACACAGCAGCTCGATGAACCAAGTAGATTATTACGTGACGTTTTTCTCAAAATTGAGTTGCAATTCCCACATCTAAGAATCCTTGTTTGGTAACTAGCATATTAAAAATTTATGTTGATTTCGTAGTTTGATGTCAAGAATGATTTTCACTCAGTGATGACCCACATAATTTTTTTTTGGTCTCTTATTTATTTATTTATTGTATCTATGTAGTGGTCTGGAATCCTTGGATAAGAAAGCAAAGGCTATGACTGATTTTGGGGATGATGATTACAAACATATGCTTTGTGTAGAAGCTGCTGCTGTTGAGAAATCAATCACTTTGAAACCAGGTGAAGAATGGAAAGGAAGGCTAGAGCTTTCAGCTGTTCCCTCCAGTTATCGTAGTGGACAGCTTGATCCTCAGCGAGTTCTCCAGGGCAGCTGAAAGATTCATTTTGTGTATGTCCTGTACAGGTAATAACTGCTGATCAATATATTTCAATGCTGTGCTTTATCATATAAGTTTGTTCTGCCTTCAAATTCCGATTTTGTTGGACTTTAGAAAATTTTCTTATTTTTATTCTCCATATTCATCATGCAACATGGTTCCTCACTATGTGCCATGAAACTACGGACACCAAAATGCAAGAAAATAAAATTCTACTGTCTGCCGATGATGATTCTTGTATACTCAAGTTTGATTTCTGTGCTCCGCAAGTTGATTGGTCCTAGTTAAATAGCTTAGTTGTCCTTGGAGTATTGGCATCATGCAGAAATATTTCTTGATCCATTGAAACGTTTCACTAATCTTCTAGGACAGATTTATTCTGCAGGTATCTTGTTACAACACAGATAGATCACGACCGGGAAGTGTCTCCCACTATTTTTTTTTCCCCTTCATGTTCCATTTGAACCTTTGTGTTGGACGGATGAACTCATGGTGAGTGGGATTTTTTTATTTATTTATTTTTTTACAAATTACCTGTAAGAGATTACTAGTTTAGTTTGGTCATTGCAAAACTGGAACAAATCATAGTAGAATAGTTCTTAGTTACTCATAGCATTGTAGTTGCGGCCTACAATTCAACAGATTTTCATGTTGGATTAGATGGCCCGAAGGGATTACTTTTGAATCCATAACTATTTGGGTTCTCGGGTTCCCATACATTGTTAATTTTAAAAGTTGTATGCTATTGAATTCATCCTCGAAGCATATCTTATAAAATTAAAGGTATGTGCAAGAGGATAGTTAATGTTATATGAAATATTTCTGGGTTGTTTCCTGAGGGGATTCTACTGTGCCTCCCTTTTCTGGTATAAAAACATATTGTTAGTTAATTTTTAATTTCCGATAGGATTAGTGACTCTTTCTGGTAAAGTTGCTTGCAATCAACTTTGTATATTGCAGTACCAATTGCAATTGGGGGGAAAAAGGAACTCTGATATGTTAACTGATCTCCATGCATGATTATATGAATTTTTTAGTAAATTATACTCTCCTTCCTTGAAAGTTTTACCCTTTTATTTTTTAAAATATACAATTTCCTCCCCTGCAACTATGAAATTACTACACTTAAGTCCAATTTTATATCTTTTGTTCAGAGAAGTCCAAGAAGATGAGGGGTCTGCTATGAATCCGTACGAGGACAGAATGGCCTTTTCCCAACCGATTTCGTGTAATGAAAACCCATTCCATCAGTTTTTTTAAGAAATGGATCCATACACTCAGGAATTCAGATTTGTTTTCCATTGCAATCCAATTCCGGTAACAAAGTAGATACCAAACAGAATTCCTTTAATGATGCCATTTCGTGCATTTTTTTTTTTGGAGTTGCCAGTTCGTGGGCCTCTTCGCTATCCATTCGAGATCGATGAATATCATTACCCTATTGTCATTTTACTTGTCAAAGAACTGGAACTAGGATTGAATCCCCGTCTTCCTCTTTTGTTTTTTGAGGACCTCTCTTGCAGAGCTCAGTGAGGATTTGCATGTTCTTTGTAGGATTAATTTTGAATGTTGAGAAGCAAATTTTTTTTTTTAAAAAAAGGTACTTTGTTTAATTTTTTTAAAAATAAAATATAATGATCAAATTAAATACTTAAACAAATTATTGGGACTAAATATTAAATTGTTCTTTTAATTTTAATTTTGTTTAATTTGTGAATTGAATTAAGCCAATGTTTTTATCCCGAGGCCAAATAATAGGTTAAAAGTTTAAGCTCAAGTACACTCAAGTATAAAGCATAGTGTCCCAAGCAGCGTGGTGGGGCAGTATGACTACACACTATGAACTGTATTGTTGCCTTGCGCAGTCGTATTCCTTAATACTTATAGAATATGGTAGCGATTTGGGCCTATTAACTTAATCATATCTCATTCTCATCATTGTAAAATTGCTTCCCTAACTAATATTTGCTCATCAGTTAGTTGAATCATGCATCATTATTTAAATTTGTTAATCGTGAAGTTGGAAGCACAACTGTTATTATAAAATGATCCATTTTTCAAAAACATTTGATAAAATTAATTTTTGATAAGATTCAAATGGCAAGAAAAAATATCAAGAAAATCAAGATTGGTTGTTAGGTTTTAACGGCCAGAAATTTAATTGCTTTATTTTTCAAATGGAAAAACGAATATCCTTAGTGTTGGACCTATACATTCTCTTTGTTCCAATTCTGTAATTTCAATAGGGATTTCTTAAGTCAGGCTTACGTTACAGACAACACTGATAAATAGAATAATAAACTAATAATAAACTAAGTCTTGTGTATTAAACTCATTCGTGATATAACTTATAAAAAACATTCTAACTGCTACCTATCGTCTGTGTAAGAATACAACTAATATGAGAGGTACAATTTCTGGATAGAAAATAGTGAATCCACCAGCACGTTGTGACTGTTCAGTTTGTAGCTGACACAATAATATGGAGAGCAATGATAGCCATTTCTGTGATTCTGCCATGTGATATGCTTCTTTTAGTCTTCTTGGTGGTGGTGTGCATCAATCCAAAATATGCTTCAGAGTAACAGTTAATTCGGGAAGACAATCATGACCCTTCCTTGTATTTTTTTTTTTATTTTCTTTTTTGGGTATTATAGTATAGGTATCTTCAGACTTGATCCGAAATCAATTTTCTCGAGATCTAAAAGATGTATGCTTTCATATCGACCTTCAAACACAATGGGAATAATATGCTTAAGAGTTCATATAGTTTAGGAGTAAATTGGACAATGACAAACGAGACTTCAATAATAGCTTCACAGTTCCTTAAGTTGCATGAATTTTGGAAGTCGAACAACAAAAAGAGCACTAATATCAACGTTTACAATAGCATTAGGTTTAAAAAAATGTGGACATAAAGGAAAACTAAGAAATACCTATTTACAGGGATGGATTATAAGTTATCCAATTCATTTATTGGAAAAAGAAGTAGAAACTAATATAGAGGAATATCTGAATGCATGAACCCTAGATATTCAGTGGTCCATGAAGAAGAGGAAGAAGAATTGAAAGGATTTTTGAACGAAGCAAGCTAATTAAACTCCTAATTAAGCTTTAAACCTTGAGAAAGCCAATGTGACCCACCCTTTCTTTCTTGATCAAATGTCACACTTGAGCTGCTCATTGGGGTATTGGGGTCACTGCATTCTCCTCCTCCTCCTATTCTATCTGTTTTGAAAGAAGCTGATGAATAAAGCAGATGGGCTTTTTCTTTCTTCTTCTTACCCTGGCTGCTAGTACTACCTCCTATGCTTAGTGTCAAATCAACTTCCATTTCTTCATCATCACTTATTTTACAACTCTGAAATGCAGTATATGAACTAGGCCCTGCCTCTCCTTCATCATCTTCTTCTTCTTCTGCAGGCCTTGCAAGATTAAAACCCCTTTGAGGAATTTTCATGGTGTCCCCCCCTGAGCAGCTTCCACTCCTTTCCCTTGAGCTGCATATATTCTCTCTTATTGAGCTGCATATATTCTCTCTTAAACTTTGAACCTGCAAATCTGGCCCATATGAAATTTGTGCTCTTTTCTGGTGTTGCTGCTGATCACTGAGATGATGATGATGATGAGGCTGGCTTATTCCTAAGCCATTCATGGGGTTCCGGAAAGTCTTTAGTCTGCTTTCCTTTTTCAGTTCATCCATCAGCATCTTTTGCACACTATATACTCTGTGCAGTTCTCTTACCTGCAATTCCCAAATTCTAATAATTATTAACTAGTTTCCAGCTTAAGTTTAAGCTTTGCGTATCATCATATACCCTTTCTCAGAGAACCGAATGAAAGTCTCCTTGGAATACGAAAAGAGGTTTCAAAAAACTTCATTTTGATCCTCAAAATATAGTGTCAGTATCAATTTGATACTACTGATCACTTTTTGATCCTTGAAAGATGAAGTTGCCGAAAGAAATCATATTTTCGAGTACTAAAGTGATACAAGAAATCTATGGACTATCAAATTGACAACGACACCATCTTTCAAAGGTCTGGACTAGGTTGACAGAAATGTCTTCAGTCTTCACATACAGTGGCTTCTTCGGATCATAATAAAGAGTTTTGTCACACATTATCACACAATAAAAAGACTATATATACTGATTCTGACATCACTATGTCCAGTTGTCACTTTTTTTTAAAAAAAAAGTTATGATTGCACATGTTCCTGGCAATTTCCAGAACATGTGGCCTTCAAAGATTGAGCAAAAGGTCACAACCTGAAGCTAAAATCTGTTAAGACAAGATCTTAACAAAACCATTTCTTCATGATACCTGGTGTTTGAAGATTTCCTCGTGCATCTGCATTGTCTTTTTGATGGATTCTATGTTGTTTCTGTCAAGCATCCTATCCATGGGAATGGAATCTTTCAACTTGACGGTTCCAATAGTGGGACTTGTATTGAGAGTCAGCCCTTTTTTCTGATAATGCTCCCAGACATCCACACCAGTGATACTAAAGTTGTTGCTGTGATCTACTGAGGTTGCTAGAAGATTTATGGAATGTTCAATCTTGGTCCCCATGCCTGAAAAAAGCAAAACTTTATAAACTCATAAGGTTCAACAATTAGATTATATATCAATTGCTTGCCATTGTGCAATAAATGCCTAAACAAGAAGAAAAGATGAAAGAGACACCAGATTGAGCATTCCATAAATCTTCTAGCAGATTCAATTTCTTTCTTTTGGTGATCTCAAGGGTTCAAAATTCACATACCTACGTCGACCCGGTGCATTTAGTGTTTTACTCATAAAGTGCTTCGAGAGGAGCCGAACCCGGATACACCGCCTTACCAATTATGCTAACTCTTTCGCTTTATCACTCGAGACTTTTTGTTTTTGCCCTTGTTGTGGCATAGCTACAGGCTATATATATATGTGTATTTATAGGGATGCTTGTTTGTTTTGAGAATCAAGTTTGTGAAAACAGAGACTTTCACTAGGCAGAAAGTGGAGTTGACAAGGAGTAAAAGAGAATTTGCATTGAAATGTTCAAAAGTGTAATCAAACATTGCCAGAGACACTTGAGGAAGCATGAATTGTGAACAATATATGTAGGCACTATTGAGACCAAACTATGACCTGTGGGTCTGTGTGATGAAAGCACCACTAACTGCTAATAGTAGTCTTCATCTATAAAAACCTGAGTCTGAAAAACCCAAAAATTAAAAATAAAAAATTAAAAGTGCCCACTTCTTGTTCCTCTTAAAGCTAAGACCTTTATATCTGATGAAGCTCAGACAGAGATGACAGACCCAAAAGAACCCAGGAAAAGATTAAAACACTAAACAAAAATCACCCAAACAAAGAAGAAGAATATGCCTGGAGACTTCCCAGCAAGAAGAAAAGAACTGTATGGTTAAAAGAGTAGAGAACTTACTATAAAGAAACTATATGTGATACCTGAAAAAAGAAGTACCAAAAGTACAGCTTTCTGATGTGAAGGAGCTCATTGAACATTTTCCTTCCTCATTCCATCATTTTGAGCCATAAGCACTGATCATCAGTGTTATTAAAGGAACACAACTATCTCATGGTGATCTCTGGGTAGGAAGAATCCAGGAAGTTTTCTCCACCTTCAGGTGACTTCTGAGAAACCTCACAAGACAGCAGAGTTTTAATCTCTAATGGAACCTCAAAATATTCAACTTCTTGAACCCTCTTTGCTTTAGAAGCAACAAAGCAATAACCAGCAAGTTCAAGCTCAAATTTAAAAAAACTGCATATATGATGATGGAGGAATAATAATAATTCAGGCTTGACAGCCTGTGACCAAAGGAGGCAAAGGGAGAAAGAAAAAAAAAAAAATGGATGTCTCCATGTGTGAGTGCCTCTCTCATATTTAGAGAGAGAAGGAAAGACAGATGTTCACACTATAACATAATTATTTTTGTTAGATTACCATTTGGCTCCCAAAATAGAATTGTCATCTCTTAAAATTTTCAAAGAAATTGACAAAGTCACTTTTGAAGAAAAAGAAAAATATAATATATGGATGCTTAAAAAAGTTATATCTTAAGAAATTTAATTAGACAATTCAACATTCTAAAATATGCATAATAATTCATTTTTAATGCTAAATTAATATAAATAAATAAAATTTTCAGATAGTGGCATCCAAATTAATAGATTTTATTTAAAGTAAATTTTTGAGTACAAGTTTTGTGAACTTAAAAAATTAGTGTTGAGAAAATTTTACATCTTTATAATCTGACACCATCCAAATCAAATTAGTTAAGGTGTAGTGAATTTTTATATACTACTATTCAAACCAAAATTATTAGTAGTTTATTATAAATATTTTGCTTGAAATAAGGTTGTATTTTGCATACATGTGCTGCACTGCAAGAAATTAAGAATTGGGAAGAGAGAGAGAGAGGGACCACAAAGGAGTACAAATAAAAAACAAAAGAGGGTGGGGATTAGAAAATAGAAGAAGCAATGAAGGCCAATGAAGAAGATATTCCAGACAAAGGGATTGGAGGGACTTAATTGAATGATAGAAAGATATAAAAGGCTCATATCTCAATACTCATCCATCAACCACTCTTAAGTTAGTGACCTAGTGCTTCCTTCCAATAGGCCTTCCCATCGCTATCTCTTTCTCTATCTACTTTTTTATTGTTTTTGGAAAATTCAACGATTGGGATGTGAAATTATTCCCTTCCGTACACCCACACTCACACCCATATATATATATATATATATATATATCTACTTCTCAGATTTCATCATATCCACCTATCACCTATTCCAGGAGTTTTTGAGATTCCACTCAATTACTTTCCATTTTTGCTTTTTTTTTTTCTCTCCTTAATTCCTGAGAGAAAATTTTCATAATCTTGGATTTTTTTTTACTTTATCACAAGTATGTTTTATCTTGTTCAAAATATTATTGGATACTATATAAATGTGAACACGTTTTTAAGCGAAAATTCGAATTTAGGTTTATTACTTTTGAGGAACTAAATTTCAAGTCTAATTGTATTATTATAGACTTGAAATTCGATCTTGATAACGACTGCTCCCATTTTTCTTGCATTGACTATACATTAAAGTTTTTGTTCAGGGGATTTAAGATGTGAATATCAACTCTTTGCAATCAAACTCTTATTATAAAATTATAGGCGTCTGTTTTAAATTAAACAATTATAATTGAAGAAAGAAATTTAAAAAAAAAAAAAAACCAAACCAAACCAAACCAAATGCAATTACACATTCCTTTAATTGAGGTCATTCAATTCAAACTAGACAATTATAGTTTCATTGTGAGACTTTGCAATTTTGGTACCAACTACAAAGAATTTAGATCCTTAGGATATATATTTGAAAATCTATACCTGACTAACTATTCTAATTTGACTTGAGTCATATTACAATAAACTTGTTCAAAGTTAATTTTTTTTATTTACAAAATTTAAATTCAAAATCTTACTTAAAAAAATGCTTATATAAGAGAGACAAATATCAAATTACTCAAAATAACTATCTATATTGACATAATAAATTAAGTGCCCCTCTTTTTGAGGAAAAAAGTATGTTTTTTTTTATGCAAATCAACCTTGAAAGAAAATGATAACGTGAATTTGAAGCCATCCAATATAAGTAGATTCCATTTATAACTTCCTCTTGAGGAATAAGGCATAAAACAAAAACTTTTACGTGTCTGCTCATAAATACATGTGAAGTTAGATATATCTACCTTGAAAGGAATTATACATTCATGAACATGAGAACAAAAGCATGTCCTATTTATGATGCATGCATGAAATAAATATTTCCACTTTATTTTCAGTCATTTCTTTATCGCATCCTTTTCATTTCAATTATTTTTTAACAAATAAATGAATAAAATAATTTTTTTGGTTAATAATAATAATAAAAGTGAAACAATAAGAGTAAGATGGAATTGATGAGAAAATTCTCAGTCCCGCCAATCACTTTCCCCCAAAATCTTTCTGAAAAAATCTCCAAATAGTTCTGATTCCAAACAGATAAACAAGAACCACAAATATTCATTTCTGCTTCTGATCATTAAGTAACGTAACATGGACATTGCTATTTTAACTTTATCCTACATGTGACCATGTCCTTTCCAAGGCCCTACCAAAAATCCCATGGTTAAAAAAAGTGCTCTTCTTTGATATAAATAAACACATATATATCAATGTTTAGAGAATCAGATTAAATTGATCGATTCAATCGAAAAATTAGTGACCTAGCTAGATCTCTAATTTGGATTATCAAAGAACTCGTAAGCAATCAAATCTGTGAAAAATTGGTCGACCCAATCTCAAATTGATAAAATTGGCCAGTTTAACTATCTTTTTTTTTTGAACTTTTACTAAATATTATTATGTATTTTTAAGAAATTTCAAAAAAAATTAAGTTATTAGGAGAAGATACAGAACTAATATATATATATATATATAACATGCTTTAAATATTTTAATATTAATATTATATATTATATATTTTTACATTTTAACATCTGTAACATATACATTAATTATATATTTTAATATTTTAATAAATTTTAAGTATTACAGGTTCAATCACGATGTGACTATTAATTCTTAAATCGGTGTGTTGACCGATTCAATAATCATTTCGATTATCTAAATTTTGATATATATATATATATATATGATACGTATATATCTGCATTAATTTGACAAATGAGTGTCTTGGAGTTTCAACAAAGTCTTCTTACTAATTTGAAGTTTTTTTTCGAAGTTCACTTTAAATGGGAGTTACTGTTTTTTTTTTTCTAATGAAATGGAAAGTAACATTAAACGAGAACAAAGGAGTACATATATAGTTACTACATAGTTTGCATCATAAGCATTCTTAGTACAAGCCAAAGAGTGGAGAACAGTAAAATACAACGTATAAATTAACAAGGAACAAAAGATCTTCAAAGTATGTTGACAAAATAAAAGAGGGGGCATCCAAAAACATCCTCAAAGGTTGCTTTGTCTTTCATCCTTCTTTGGCCAAAAGATCAGCACAGAAGTTTTGCAATCTTGAGATCTTTGTAAACTTGCAGCGGTCAAATGTAGACAGAAGGTGCCTGCAGTTTGATATTATTGTATGGAGGGCTGGGGTGAAAACCAATTTCTTCTTCTGTTAATAGGATATAGATCTATTGACAATTTATTTCAATTTCAATGTTTTTTAACCTGCAATGAGCCAGCTATTTTTAGACCTAGATGCAAAGACCATGCTCTAGCATTCAATGTTATTGATTCCAGTGAAACATATTACCTAACTTCCCTGATCCAACCTTATAAGTTATGACACCACCTGCTCCAAGGATTTTCTTTTTTGTCGATTCGTCTACATATGAGTTTGCTCCATCTATTTGTCAGTCTTTGCCATCTAGCTTGCATGCCTTGAGAGCTTAACATAGCAGTGATATGTGTTTTGAAAAATAGATATTTTAAAAGGAATATTTAAATTATTGTAAAAATATTTTTGAAATGTTTATAATTTTTAATTAGAAATTATTACAATTAAATATTTTGATTATCATTATTTTTCATTTATAACTTTTAATTACTATTATTTTAGAATTGTAACTCCTCATTTAATTTACATAAATAATTAATTACACTTTTTTCTCATTATAAAAGGGAGTCATTTCTTCAGTTTGAGTGCACAACTTCTCTAATCTTTCCCTTCTTCAAATTTTTTACTCTCTGCTCTAATTGGGTTATAGAATTTATTTTCTGCTATTTTGATACCTGAGTTTCATTCAAAATGATCTGTTTAATCCTAAGAAGACGTACTGTAAACGTGAAGTAATTTTTTTAAACACAATGTCTTTTGAAACGCGACTTAAATTGTGTTAGTAATAATATCTTTACAACAATATATAGTAAAGGAATTGGATTTTGACAAAGAGGGGTTAGATGTCCAAAATTCAATAGCTTTTGAGACAATAATTTTTTTAATATCCATGGGTTGGCCACTGTAACCATTAAATTTTTTTTTGTTTTCGATGCAGCCAGATTGTTCTCATAATATAAGCAAAAAGAATTTGCCAAGGAATGTTTAGGTAGTTTTCTTTGTATTTTTTGCAGTTTGTTTTGATCCATTCATGTAAGCATGTGTTGAAGAAGTCTTGAGGTGAGTTTAGCGTAATTTGGATTGCTTTGGCTTGGTTACAGAACCTAAGAGTCGTGCAAATGAGTTTCTAGGTCTTGAGAACAGACACGGCAGGTTGGGTTTGTGCTACAAGCAGCAGCTCGATGAAGAGTGAAGGTTGTGGGTAAACCTTTTGCCATGGCTTGCCAAACAAAGAATTGTTCACGATGGTGACAATTCATTTTCCAAATCCAAGTGAAATTTTCGTGATTTCTATTGAATAATGTGTCTTCTTGTTTCGGTTTTATGAGACACTACTCATAGGTCAATTTTGAAGTAAAGATACCATTTTTTGTTAAATTCCAAATCAAGTTGTCTTTTATCAAGTTTGGTTCATGGCTTATGGGAGTTATAGTACAGAAGTGGTCTAACTCAACGACAATCAAACTTGACAACAGTTCTTTTCGTCGCTAGATTATAACATAATCAAGACATGATTTTATCGTCGCTAGAATTAATCATGTACTATTATATTATATAAAGAAAAAGAGAGTATTATCTGTAATTTAATCAAATCTAGTATCATATATTCTATTTATTATCCATCTTTCCTAGGGATTGTGATTATATTGCTTGAGACTATTGTATATACTATATATTAAACCCGTATTAAAAGTTTAATTAATTAATTAGAAACTTACACTATATATTAAACCCGTATTAAAAGTTTAATTAATTAATTAAAAACTTGACGTAGTGTTTGCGCTGGCCATGTGATCCCTCCACATGGCACATAACCCTATCAACCAACAACGCCTAAACTAAAATATCTTACACAAAAATTGGATATCACTTTCCATTATCTTGGAGAAGATCATGTTATTTACTTTCTACGTGTTTAATTATATTGATTGTTTTCTAGGAAATTTGCTTATTAATTAATTCTCTGTACACCAATTTATTGGTAGTTAGGCATTAATTTTTCTAAAAAAAGTTGACAAGATCAAAGGTGATGTAGATATATATATATATATAGCTATATATATCAGATCTATCAAAGTGTGTTCCTTTGCTGTCTCGTGACGGCAATAGATCCAGACACTTAATTATGATTAGATACTTAATTTCAATTATTTTACTTTGGTTAGATCCTTTAATTAATTTTTCTGGTTTTAATTATTTTCAGTGAATCAGATCCTCCCATGTGTACTGTTTCAAACGTTATTATTATTCCCACCTCTCAATTCTTTTTGTTCTGCATTATTAGGGATGCACTGTTTGACAACCCTACCCTTCATTATAAAGCCCACCAAAAAAATCATATTCTGTATAACTCGCATTTGATAGAAGATTAAAAGAGTACTTCATGATCAAGTATATTGAGTGCCTTGAATGTTTGTGAACTAGAATAAATTTATAAACCGACTCAAAATTTGAAAGTTTGACATAAAAAAATAAAAAATTGAAAGTTTGTAGTCCTGACTAATTTTATGTATTTTTTGGAACGATCTGAACTGGTTATGTTATATATATTGTTATTGTATATGATTCTACAATTCTTCAATGACTTGTAACAATTTGTGTCTTAAAAATAAAAAATTTTTCTCCTTGTTTGTAGACATAATGGACCACATAAATTTGTGTATTCCTGTTTTTCTAATATTGTTTTGTCTTTTCTATTTCTTTGCAATTTTTGTAACAGTAAAATAAATACCTCATGAAATAATTGAGAAAAAAATAACATCACTAAGAGACTAGACTTTATAGTTTTGACACCAATCACAAAGAATTCAAATTGGAAATATGAAGAGATGGAAAGAGGATGGTGAAGAAGGAGAGTAGTTAGTTGAAATTAGGTTGAGAAAGGCATGCGTTGTAGCCTTACAAAGGCACAAGCCGTAACAAAGTAGACCCACCACTTCTTTTCTTCTTTTTTCCCTTTCTTGTTTTAATTACTTTTCACAATCTTCACGCCCATGATGATATATTTCCAAAAACAAAATATTATTTTAATCATTTGAGGTGTTTTAGTCCAAAATGAGTTTTAGATGCTTTAACTTTTACTTTTGAAGAAGGAGAGAATCAATTTACGAGTATTATTACTCATTCTAGATGTAACACTCTTTCTAGAATCTTTCATATTCTAAAGACTCTTCTACTATTATATTTAAATTTACTTGTCGCTTGAACCATTTTTGTTAGTTATGATTTTTTTTAAAGAAAAAAAAGAGGAACTAAGAAAAATCAATAGTTTAAAAAATCAGACTAAATTGATCAATTCGACTAGAATATCGAACACCCGGAAACTGATGAATGTTTAAACCAATGAAAAATTATTCGAATAGGTAAAATTAGTCAATTTGATGGTTCAATTGGTTTCGAACTAGTAAAATCAACTAATTCGAAGATTCAATCAATTTAATTTTTTAGAATTTTTACTGAGTATTATTATGTATTTTTAAGAAATTTTTAAAAATTTAAATTATTAAGAGAAGATATAGAACTGATATAAATATATATATATATATATATATTTGTAACATGTATTGAATAATTTAATATTTTAATATTTTTTAAGTATTACCTATTCGACTACGGTCTGAATATATTGACTCTTGAACTGACATCTCAACCGGTTAATAACTGATTCAATTTTTTTAACTTCAAGAAAAAAAAAAACAACACATTAACCCATTAGATATGTAAGATGAATTTCTAAAAGGGGATCTTCTTATGTTTGTGACAGAGACATGACTCATATTTTAGTCATAGTCATTCATTTTATATTGCACGGTTTATATCAAATTTTTTAAAAAAACCTAATAAAGTCTCACTTTTTTTTTTTAAATTTCTTTATCTTAAGCGTCTAGCTAATATCTAGAATGAATAATTGTAATTAAAAACATGAACATCATGTTCTCACCTCAAACATGAAAAGATTCCAATTTGAATTTTTTAAGAGGCTTATCATAATCGCAAAACAAAGTTGAACTCCTAAAATTCATCTTCACAAGTAAATTTGTACACTGATTAGCTTCTCTAAAAGCACAGATAAATTTATTACATCACAATAATTTTATATTCATGTTAGTGGTTATATATATATATATATATATCGTTGTTAAATAATCTGGAGTATTGTTAAATAATCTGAAGTATAGTCACCACACTACCGACACTTATTCCATTTATCAACTTATCTTCATCAATCATCATCATGGAAAGCCATCACAGATTCTCTCGTGAGAATAAATCCAAGCAACGGCATAATAATTACAGTCCTTATAATGTTCTTTCTCATCCTATTCTTCTTCCTCTTCTTTCCTTTTCTTGTTTTTTTCTTGGCTTCTGTATATATATCTTTAATTTGTTAGTTCATATATCGATCATTCATCATCATCACTGTCTAATGCTTTGGCGCTTTCTAAAACTTGACACATTATTATTATCTCCCATTATCATCTCCAAGATGGTCCTTGTCATCTCTCATAAATGAAAGCACATTAGTGAATTTCAAGGTTTCGAAACTTACCAAAAAAGCATTATCTGACATCCAAAGCTACATAATCTAACAAAATATCCCATCATAAGTCTCTATCTTAAGCACACTTTTATTTCATAAGCCTACCTCCACTGAATTTAATGAAACAACTAATTCAATTATCATTTATTCTTTTTAATTAAGTTCTAATTTAATTAATATCTCGATTTTAACTTATATCAGCTTAACACTTAATTTTAATTAAATTCGTTTCTCACACACACAGACACACATATATAGGTTAAATTATGTTTTTAGTCCTTATAGTTTAACTCAATTTTTAATTTGATCCCTATATTTTAAAGATATGTAATTAAGTTCATATAGTTTTATATTTTTCTAATTTTATCTCTACTATTAAAATTTTGTCAATATTTTGTTAAATTTTAATAACATGATCGATATATATATTATATTAATATTTAGAATATACATGACTCTAATTAATCTGTCCTAAATATTTAATATAAATTATATTACATGTAATATACATATGAGTTAATATTACTTAATTATCTATTTTTTCTTTTAGTTGGCATCAATCATGTATACTTAAAGTATTAATGTGTATATGGTTAGTCATCATATTAAAAAAAATTTATAACATACCAACAATAGTTTTAACAATTCGAACAATTTTTCATTTGTTTAAACACTTATGAGTTTTTAGATCCAAATTAAATTAAAAATTTGATCAATTTATTAATTTTTTGGTCGAACCAGCTAATTCAATTTGATTCTATGAATCATAATTTAGACTTGATGCATTATTTTATTAAAAAAATAATCATTTTCAGTAGATCTGATCCCAATTAGATTGACCGTTAAATGTAAAAGAAGAACACATTAAATGAAGTTTAAATTAATTGTGGTGGTCTCAAAAAGAATGCATAAAATTGAACCAATGAGAGGCACATTAAGTGGTGTCCTGATCTGCACATTCACAAGATAACACACACTCACATCACATGTAGTTGTTGATAAGATATGACACCAACATGGCGGTGTCATGTGGGGTCCCCATGCTGTGGGTCTGCCACGTGTCACTCACCCAACCATGCAATTCCCTCTCACTGCTCTCCTATTTTTATCAAATATTGCAAGTGCACAAGATCTAATGGTCACTTTGTGATTTGACTTGCTTGGGGATCACTTATTATATGTGTGTGTAACTGTGTATGTATATATATATATCTATATGTTCTTTTATTTTAGAGGGAGTAAAATTTTTGTAATGTTATTTTTTTATATTCACGAACATTTTTGCTACAAAGAAAATATAAGTTTTAAAACGGGCTAAGGTTCTCTCCTTGGTCATTAATTTTCTTAGCTCACTTCTATGCTTAGATGATCTCATCTAAGGATAGAAGTGGGCTAAAGAGGAAAAACTTTAAGAAAAGAATCTCTTCTCATTAAAGAAAGATTTCACTTGAATTGAAATTTTTGAGCATGAACTTTATTTTAAAAAAATAAATACAGAATTGTTAATAATATATATGATTTTAATAGGGCTTTTAGATTGTTAGGTTGTGGACATATTCTAGAGAACCAGATTAAACCGAATGATTAGAAAAAAAAATTAATAAGTCGATCAAGTTTTCAATTCGGTTTAAACTTAAAAATCAGTGAACGTTTAAACCGATAGAAAATCGATCGAACTAATAAAATCAGCTAGTTTAATAGGTTTAACGTTCTTTTTTTTTTAATTTTAGTTTTTACTGAATATTATTATTATGTATTTTTAAGAAATTTATAAAAAAATTAAATTTTTAAGATAAAATTTGGACTGATATATATATATATATATCTGTAACATATCTTAAATATTTTAATATTTTAATATTTTAAATACTATTAATTTAACTATAATTTAACTATAATCTAATTATTAACTCTTATGGTATCTCAAATAATTTAATAATCAATTTAATATTTTTGGGGTTGTTGTGGACAAACTGGGTGATTAGATAAAGAAGGAATATTGAGTGTAGGTAGAGGCTAGATTGAGCTTTTTATTTGGGAAGCATGCTATGTTTTAATTGATTGATTAAATATAAGGCCAAATAATAATAATAATAAAAGCAGCACATTGCTTGAGATAAAGGTTTTGGGAACATCACGCCTACTTTATATCTCTTCAATGATGTCCTTATTATATGCTTATCTCTTTTGAAATTAGCATCTTTCTCTTTTTCAATTTCAATTTTTCTGCAGAAACAAGGGTTCAATGATCTTCACATCTTGTCCTTCTTTTTCTTAAAAGTCATTATTTTAAATGAATAATTAATGAGTAACTAATCATATAGTACCTTAAAAGTCATTATTTTTAAATAATTTAAAAATAAAGTAATTTAATTTAAAATATTTTCTCTTAATAAAAATGGCCCTTTCAAGAAATATATATTTGTAATTTTATAATATGTTGAAATATATTTTGGGTATAAAATGTGTTGTTTTAGAAGTTAAAAGACACTTTAGGCAAATACAGATCATAAATTAATTAACGACCACATAAAGTTTTACTTTTGTCCAATAGAGGAAAAATGATGATTGAAAAAAGGATTAATCAAAATCAAAATCTTTATTTTCAAAGGATCAATTTTTTTTTTTGAAAAAAAGCTAAATCATTAGTTTATATTAAGTCATCAAATTCTAAAAATTAGGACTTGGTAAATCTATTTTTAATTCAAATACCATATCATTGCTTCAGCCTTCTCATTCTCAACAAAAATTTTGGATGCTTTCAATTACTTAGGCGAAACCTTTGTGTAATTTCTTTTATATGTTTGTCATCAATACATCATTAAATGTTTTTAAAATGTTTTTATATGTTTTATAAATTAATTTATAAACTTATAATAAATAAAAAAGTACATTTAGACCCTTCTCTCTCTAATTACAAAAGTAATATTTTTATGCAAAATAAGTATGTGTGTGTGTGTTTTAGAAAAAAACTTGATGTTAGTTCTAAAAGAAACTAACAACGTAGTTAGCATGTTATGTCAATGAAATAAATAGTGTTAATAAAAATAATAAATTTAAAATAAAAATAAAGTATATAAAAT
Source organism: Biancaea sappan (assembly GCA_037074585.1). Taxonomy (NCBI): domain Eukaryota; kingdom Viridiplantae; phylum Streptophyta; class Magnoliopsida; order Fabales; family Fabaceae; genus Biancaea; species Biancaea sappan. Next base: position 2,170,299 of record CM073491.1, read on the forward strand.
ATAACTAATATAAAAATAATTTAAAATAAAATTAACACTTAATAAAAATGTAAAAAAAAATTAGCAACATAAAATCAATGCCTAAATTTTTTGATTCATGTGCAACTTTTGTACTAGGAATATGTAAAGTCATTGTGGATTCTGCGATCTTCTGACATTTTCGTCTTGACAATGCAGTGATGCACCCCACTTAGAAATTTTGTAAAATGTTGTTTCCAATATATGAAAAAAAAAAAGGAAATTAATAGAAGCAAGCATGGTTATTTAAAAAAAAAAAAAACATTTGAAGGGCTCCCACATTCAATGCATCAGATTCGGATATGACTTCAGAACCAATAAAATTAAAATACAAACATAAAAAATACAAAGATGATTAGGTCTTAGATATATTTAAATATACAAAAGGAATCTCTCTTATCTTCTCTGGATCCAATACCACCTCTCCTTTTATAAACAATATCTTGATCTCCCACGTTATTCTAGTGTTCAATAATTTTTAGGTTAAATTATTCTTTTAGCCCTTATAATTTTACTTATTTTTAACTTGGTCTTTATTGTTTAAAAATTTGTAATGAAGTCTTTATAGTTTTATTAGTTTTTAATTTAGTCTTTGTTATCAAACTTTTATCTATATTTCATTAAATTTTACTAACATGACTAATCATATATATTAACACTCTAAATATACATGATTTATATCAACAAAAATAAAAAAAATAAATAATTAAGTGATATTAACTTACATGTAACTTATTTTAAATAATTATGACAAAATAACTTAAGTCATATATATTTTAAATGTTAAAATGGTATATAATTGGTCATATCACTAAAATTATTTAACAAAATATTGATAAAATTTTAATAATAAATATTAAATTAAAAATTATAAAACTATAAAGACTCAATTATAAATTTTAAATCTATAAAGACTCAATTAAAAATTAAATAAAATTATAAGGACAAATACCATAATTTAACCTAATTTTCAATCCGCTCTCAATTATTGTTAAGTAATTTTCTCTTTTTCTTTAATTGATTTCGTCATTATATAATGTATCAAGTACAATGAGGCTGTACAGACACACACACACACACATATATATATGTTGGAAAACAAGGGAATTCTTTTGCTTTCACAGACTGGCACTGACATTTCTTGATTTTCTTAATAACTATTTTATTGGGAGATTAAGAATCTCCTTCCTAGTTCCTACCCCATTTATTTAGTTCTGATAATATATACTTTCAATAACGTCGGCTCTTTCTTAATTTGATTCACATGTAACCAGAAAATTCCATGAAAAAGAATCGTACATGCCATCAACTCTGACGCTGTCCTTCTCTGCATTACAAGTAGCAGACACATTTTATATATATATATATATATATTCAACTTTTTTTTTCTTGGGTCATAAGACAACTATATATTGTCCATGTTCTTGACATTTATATCAAATTTTAAATAAAGAGATTATAAACAGAACAAGACCACAAAGAGAGAGAGAAAAAAATAAATCATCGAGAGAGAGGTGATGGTTTAGAGAGAGAATAGATAAGCAAGAAAAAAATAGGGAACAGTGGAGCGAGAAAATAACAGAATGCAATGTGCAAAGCAAAAATCAAAGATAGATTGGCGGTGGACAAATGTGTGAGAGAGAGAGAGAGAGAGAAGTAAATAAGAGAAGATAGAGATTCTTGAAAAGACATTAGTGAGAAAATGACAATGAGAAGCGGCAGAGGAAATAAGGGTATATTTTTAAAATTTCATGTTTGAATTCATGTAAAAAATGACGTGAAATGTAATATGTGATACGTTGATCACCCGATCAACTTTTTTCTGTCAATATTTTAAACAAAGTTAGTAAAAATGATATATTTGAAACAAAATAAAACATGAAGAACATAATTAATGTAAAAAAAATATATTATAGACGAAATTGAAACGTAAATGTTATGGATATAAATAATACTTTTGTCTAAAAAAATATAATATACATTTGTATATAAAAAAATTTTAAAGAAAAATCTGTAGATGAAAGATCCATAAAAGTTGGTGTGTCGTAATTATTGTGATTAAGGGAAGAGGAAACAATAGACAAGAATCTGAACCTCTGATTGCATTGTTCATTTGTTTGTTCTTGAGGGAATCTCTCTATCTAGCAAGTTCACATGAAAATGAAAATATATAACTGAAATTTTGTTAAGACAATCTGTCATTGTGTTTGGTGAATAGATGTTTAGAGTTCTAATCCAAAATGATTTTTTGGAGGGAAAGGAATATTTAGGCTGCTCTCGTGGTGTACATGGAATGGAATGCAAGTAGAATATGCCTTTTTTCTGGAATCATGGAAAATTTAGGTATAGGTTTTAAGCATTTATTATTTAATTTTTAATAAAAACACAATAAATAGAATTTTTTTTATTACTCAATAGTCAATAATAGTTTAAAGAACCATATCAAACTAATCAATTCGACTAAAAAATTGATGAATTGGTCAGGTCTCTAATTTAATTTGAATCTAAAAACTAATAAATGTTTAAACCAATCGAATCGTTAAAACTAACGATTCAAACAACCTTTTATTTTAATTTTTATTGGATATTATTATGTATTTTTAAGAAATATGTAAAAAATTAAGCTATTATGAGAAAATACAAGACTTGTATAAATATATATTTATAACGTGCCTTGAATATTTTAATATTTTAATATCTATAATATATATATATATATATATAATAATATATTTTAATATTTTAATATATTTTAAGTACTGCTTGTTTAACCACAATTTAACTATTGACTCTTGAACCGGTACCTTGACCGATTCTATAATTGATCCAGTTTTTTGAACCTTATTCTTTACAATTGAGTTTTTAAAAAAGTTCACATTTTTTAAGAAAAAACCTATAATAACAAATATGTAAAAAGAATATTAGGAGAAATACAGCATAAGCTTCCGAATTTTATAACATAACACTCTAGCCTTTTAAATTATCAGAAAAAGTTAAAATATATATATATATATATATATATATATATATATTTGTTACGCTATTCTTTATGTCTACATCCAATTTTTTTTTTATGATCTTTTTCTTGCATTTCTTTCAAAATCACATAGTTTATATATGTTGATTTAACTATAATATAAGGTATTTTTACTTTTCATGAAAATTTATGAGGTAAAATATCACATTTTAATATTTCGATACTAAAATTATAATTAAACTATAGTTGATAAGCTTATACGCAATTTCACCAAGAATTTTTTTTTATTGAAGTTTAGTCCTTTAATTTATTTTGTTATTGGAGGTAATTAATTTATATCTCATAACATCTCTTTTATATCTTTGCTTATGAAAATAATAACATTATAAATGAAGCGTTACTATTACGTACATTACTCATGTTAAACAAAAAAACAGAAAATAAATATAATCGCACAAGTAAATTAAAGTTGTATCCTTAAATTTGATTAAAGGCAAAAATAACTTTTACATTTCTAACATTTATTTGAAATTTTAATTTTGTTCTTAACATTTTTTTATATCAATTTTGTTCTACATATTTATTTTTTATTTTAATTTTATCTTTAAAACTAACGTTGTTAATATAATTGATGGAAAATGTTAAAGTGGGCTTCTCTATGTGACTCGTTCACTGCTAACAAGTTATATTAATTATTTTAGTTTTAATTTTGTCTTAAATATTTGATTAAATTTTAATTTTTCTTCAAATAATAATTTTTTCATTTATCTTATTCGTCCCAATTTAACAGTTAAACATTTAATGTATTACATAAAAAAATCTACATATCATTTGGAGGAGTCCACAATAGTATTTTTCGTTAACTTTGTTAACGACATTAACTATAGGAATATAATTGAAACAAAAAATAATGTAGGACAATATTGGTACCAAAAAAAATGTTAAAGATGAAATTGAAATTCAAAATAAATATTGGGGATGAAAAATATACTTTTGTCGTTATTAAATTATGATAATAATATATTTTTTAATTTGTAACATTTTAAAATACTAAACGACATTATATCTTAACCAAACTCAGAAAACCATAAGAAGTAATTGGAACATGTCGGTGCATTTATCATCGTTGATATAGAACCCAAGAAAATTTGATATTTGAGAAATGACCAAAAGAACCTTGTTTGATGTTGTTTTATTAAACCCATCTAACTCTTGAAATTTAATACTAATAGAGTTTTATACTTATATTATTTGACCCCATTAAAAATAGAAGTTATCAATCTAGATTGAATTGGTTATGTCACTTTCATCAACATCTAATTGGATGAAAAGAAATTTCATCCCAATCAATCTGACTGTTTACACAAATTTAAACTAATATAATCTAGTCCATTTAGATTGGAGTAAATAGTTGGTTTAATTTTTTTCAAGTGTTCAAAAAAATTTAAAATTGAACATTTTTAGGCCAAATCTCAATAATAAAAATAGAAACTTTCAACAATAAAAAGGGTTTTCCTTTTACTTTTTAATATTTATTAAAAATAAAATTATATAAAAAATATATTATGTAATATATAATTTATTTAATATATTAATATATTATGTAATTGGTTGGTCATTTAGATTTGATGATTATTATGATCATCTAACAATTGATCCAATTAAATCAGTGTTGCCAAACTTTCATCTAATCAATTAATTACTTAGTCAATTCGTTTTAATTGGATTGGAATGGACTGATTCGATGAAAATTGGATCTGATGATATGTGAACAACCGAACAACCCTAATTCAAATCATATTAGTTGGAGTATAATAAATGTAATATCCGTAATTTTCTTTTTCATAATTTGTGTATTTAATTCGCTCTGTGTATAATAAAACTTTTTATCTATTATGGTGAATGAAATTGTGATGGAATTTAATATCAAATATCTAAAATTGATTTTGTGGAGGGACTTATGTGATATTATTAAAACCTTGGGTGGTGAACTTAAATTTCCAAATTTCATGTGTTGGTAGACTTATGTGATGGCATGTGTCTTGATGGAATTCTTTTAACTTAAGCAAATATTAGTCTAAGTGTGAGAGAGTATGAAGGGGGTATTTTGGGAATTTTGGGAAATTGTTATTTTGAAAATTAGAACCCAAAGCTCCAGCCCTTACCTCATGCCACTTTTCTCTTTTACTGGTATACCTATCAGCTCTCACTTCTTTTCACTCTCTCGTGCTCCACTTTATCCTTCTCTTGGAAGATTGGTCCCAAATCTTGGTAGAGGTGGAGATTGCTAACCTTGTGGTAGTAGGAAATCAAGGTAAGCTCTTGGATTTGTTCTTCCTCTACTCATTTTTACATCTCTAGAAACCCTAGGATAAGAACCTTAACTTTTCTGATGATTGGGGCTGTTGGTGCTTTAAAAGCCTTCCCAAAGTATTAATAAAGTGATTGGTGGTTTGTTTTCATGTTTTAAAGTATTTGGGAAGCATTTATTGTTGAGTTGTTATGTTGAGGAGTTGGTGGCCATCATAAATTGCCTTGCTTGCTATCATTAAGGTTTCCCTTGTTGTCATGGATATAGAAGATTTGGAACTTGACGATTTGATTTCATTTTGAGAATCAGAAAAAATCGTTTCTCTTGAAATTTTATTGCCCAAAAATGTTGCTTAACAATCCATGGGAGCTTGGGGACTAAATGGTGGCTTTGGACACTTGAAAAAATTGGTTTTCGTGGAGGTGAAACTGAGCCACTACTATAGCGCCCCTCTTGAGGTTGCAACGGTGGGCATCAGAATGCCCCAATTTTCTTCTCTATTGTTAGGGATTGGTGCTATAGCGGCCAACTCTGATGTCCCAAGTTTTCTTTCTGTTGTTAAGCACTGCAACGACCAACATTGCTGCAGTACATTTTCCTTTTGTGCTCTGGCTCTACAGCTGCAAAGTCTGCATCTTTTCCATGATTTTAAGAGCTCTTTTTCACTTATTCTCATCTTGGATTGGTAGGATCAAACCCCTAAACATTCTTGGTGATCTATTTCAAGTCTTTCAAGCTATAATTTATCCAGTCAACCACTTAAACCTCTAAGGTGAGGGACTACTACTACTTAAATTTAACTTGGATGTTTGTTTTGATTAATGAGGAGAATGTTTTCTCTTTGTGTTCTTTATTTTTCCTTGTAATGAGTGTGAATTGGCTTAGGAGGGTGCCACGTTAAAATAGCCTTTATGTGTAACATTATACACCCTGTGTAGTGGTAAGCTCTATGTTTACTATTGTTGTTTTACCATAGCAAGGGTGCTTACTACAGCAATTAAATGGGACACTTTGTGAACATCATATTTACTTTAACTATGTGTTAGGTAACGTATTTGTGAGGGACAAATTTTTTTTTTCACTCTTGCTTGGGATGGGAAGGTAAGGGTGAGGGCCTTGGATGGTGGGCTCATACACATCTTGGGATATATAATCCCTTAACTCTCGATGATGTTGTCTGAGTAAAGGACAAACAAAGATATACCAAAATTTAATCATACATGGTAGTGGTGTCTATGAGATGGTGATGATCATGGGAAGTCCTTATATTGCCCAAGTGTGAGATGGCCTCGGCGGCCCCTTGCCTCAATAAGGCTTGTGTTAGATTAATAAGTTACTTATGTCTTACGCATATTATTTGAGATAGATGTGAATTCTGACTTTATATTCTTTAGGGGTACTATATGCCCCTAATATTTACTTTGATTTTCATTTATGCCTTTAAAGTATTTTTTTGCCTAATTATGTCTCTTATCTTTCATTTTTTATCAGATATTTCTCAAAATAACAAAAATACCATTCATCCCTCTCTCTTCTCTCTTTCCTCTCTCTCTCTTCACTCACTTACTCACACAGATCCGCAACGGAGCAAAAATGGCAACCACTTCAAACTCCTCCTCCAATGCACGCATCTTTCACCTCTCTCACTGCACTCCCTGACTTGTTCATCTCTTCTTATCTTTCATCCAAGCACACCAAAGGCTTTTCCTCCACCATGTCTCTTATACACCCACACATTCTGCACATCATTTCCTTCACCTTCTCCAATCTCATATACACACTACACTCTTATTTCTTTCTCCCACTTCACTGACCTTCATATTTCTTAAACACCCAACACACTCTTTATCACCCTTCACTCTCACACTCTTACTCTTACACTACACAAAGTTCATAGCCCATGTTTCACGCAGTGACGGATCCAAAAACTTCTCTCAGTGGGGGCAAAAACTTGTTATGAATATTTTTATTAATGAAAGCCTCACATTAGTGGGGGACAACCTCTATATTAGTTATAAAAAATTATAAAAAAACATCATATATATTAATTATAAACAAAATCTTTGTGGGGGCAATTGCCCCCATATTAATGCAAGTAGATCCGTCCCTGGTTTCACGTACACCCCCTGCTTCACACCTATCTCTCATAAACACACTTTCGGACGTTAAAAGAAGCCATGAAACCCATAATCAATCAGCACAGTGAAAGAGAGTGTGTGAGTAAGAGTGAGAGAGAGAAAGAAAGAAAAAGAAAGAGAGAAGGAACAAAAAACAGAGTAAGCTTTCCCCTTTTCTTCTTTCTCGACCAAGTTCACCTCTACACTGCCCACAAGCATCCTTATTGGAGATGTCTTACAAATCCATTTACACATGAAATTGAAGACAGTGATGATCAAATTATCATTGATAACATAGTAGATTTCAAGTTCTAGAAATTGACCATTGATAAGAATGTCCTGTAAAACCAATGAGATATATAATTAATCTTAGTTCTTGTAAACCATTTGTAAATATGTGTGTATGTATGTATATATATATATATATATATATATATATATATATATCAACATACCTGATGTTTAACACTAAGGGGATAGAATCTATAAGGGGCTTCAGTAGCAATGTAATATCCCAAGAATTTATATGAATATTTAAAGCCTATTTTGAAGTTTAGTGAAAAAATTTAATTACGTGAAAAATTTGCTTTTTGAATTAGTGAAGAAAATATGGAAATAGAAATTTTAATTTTTAATTTAGAAAATTTTTACAAATTCTCAAGGACTAAAGTGAAAAGAAAAGAAAGTATAGAGGACTTTTGAAAAATGACCAAATAGGAACCTGAGAGGAAGAATAAAGCTTATGAGAATGAATTATGAGTCCGGTACCGAAAAGATGATGGATTCGAGGTTAAAGTGGTATTTGAGACATCGAGAGGGATTAAAGTGAACAAATCTTATAAGCTAAGGTGGCTATGAGCGATTTTATTGAAAAAGAAATTGGTGGGGCCCATGCGTATACATTTCCTCTATTCTTTTCTTTCTCTCATTTCTCCCGTATGCTTCCTCACTTTCTCTCTCTCTCGATTATGCTTGCAAAGGAATTTCTTCATCAATCATTCATGCAATTTTTGCACGGGGAAGGAAGCTATAAAAGTTAGGATGATTGGTAAGTTGATTTTCTTCTTCTTCTTCCTCTTATTACAAGACCAAATCCTTGGTTATCATTTTACAAAATTTTTGTAGAATATTTTAATGGATGAATTTAAGTGTGGATGTTAATCTAAAACATTCCTAGGTGGTTTATGATGTTATTAGAACAAGAAATTTGGAGAAAACTAGGAGAAATTCGTAGAATTTGAATATTTGAAAAAAGTTAGTGTTCTTGATGAAAATTTGAGATTTGAGCTTGGATTGTTGGTAGAAATTGGGGGTTTTGGTGTTAAAACACTCCTTAGACATTAAGGATGAAAACCCATGGAAGAAATCAAAAGAAATGTTGTTTTAGATATGATTTTTGGATGAAGAACACGAAAAACATCGAAAATTTTCCCTAGAAATTACTGTTCACTGAGAAAATTTTTTCAGATTTTCTCGTTACTGTAGCGTTGACTCGGTCAATGTTACTGTAGCATTGACTCGGTCAACGTTACTGTAGCTGCGTTGACCGTTGACCGTTACTGTAACATCATTTTTTTTTTTAAAATATCGTTGAAAAGCTCTTTGAGTCTAGTTTCCAATGGTATAAGTTTCATCTGGATATTCATTACCAGTTATGAGTTATGATTTGAGAAGTGGATGAAGGTCGGGAGTAGTGGTAAGAAATTTCTCTATTTCGTAACCCTGATGGTTTTTATCTGGTTACAATAGGAATGGTCAAGGTGCAAGGTGAAAGTGTCGAGAGCGTGAAATCCAGGTGAGTGAGTTAATACTTGCTATGATTAAATATCTTTGTTATTGACTTTTTGCATCATAGTGAAAATATGTTGAATATCCAAGTTTGAAGAGAATGATGTGGGACGATGAGACATAAACAATTGTGGAACGTGCCAGGTGATGTATATAATTATATTTTCTTAGTTTCTCATGAATGGAGGTTATATGATGGATTGTGAATGACATATGAACTGAGTTGAAATGTATCATACTCTGATTGTTGAGTTCATTCATATGCGGATAGTTGAAGTATGTTATTGGTGAATAATTGTTCTATATTATGGGTTATGTTGTATACATGCTATGTTGCTGGAACCACATTGATTATGTTGTGGCTTGAATTGTAAATGACTGAGTTGTGTATGTGGCTCAAGATTATGACTGAGGATGTTTTTATATGTGATTGTGATTGTGTTTGACTGGAAAGGAAAGGTATGGTGGTGCACCCCATGGAAAAATTTATGTGAAGTTATAAGGGTGGAGATTATAAATGGAGCAATAAGGTGGATGCGGCGTGGGCCACGGGCAACGATCCAGAGGTATTCTGGACGACCCGGTTGGTACGAGAAATGTGTGTGAAATTGATTTCACCGATTGCTGTTGTGAATTTTGAATTATGTTGAAATGTATTTGATTTACTTGGATATTGTTGTGAAGTATTATGAATAATATTATATCATATGATGATCGATTTACGTATGATTGATGCATGTTATCATTATGATGCATGATATTTTTTTGTCATAGTGTTGTGTTATCTACTCACTGGGCACGTGGTTTGCTCATACCCCTCTTATTGATATTTTTTTTTCAGAGTTGACAGCTGAAGGTAAATATCGGAACAAGGAATTATGGATCCTTAGTCCATGATTACCTTTTCATTTGTTCAGGATAAAGGTATAATAGTTAAGTCTTATTCTAAGTTGTATAAATCTAGAAATCTCTGTAATCGGGTAGGTTCATTCAGTGATGTAATGTGAATAATTGTAGTATATATAGAGAACTCGGTTTGGTTGCATGAAAAAGAATTGTATGATTTTTAAGAGAAAGATAGGCTTACGGAGGTGAAATGAAATTCACTTTCCGTGCCGGTCACGTGCTCAGATTTTGGGACGTGACAAGTTGGTATCAGAGCTTTGGGATTAGGTCTCCTACCGATTACAGAGTAAGGTAACCTTAGTGGGATCTCCTCTATCGTGGTGAACCCGGGCACAACTATAGAGAGATGGCTCCATTGAAGGTCCTGTAGGATGTTTTCATTTCCTTTTCCTCCGAGACTTGTCTTTTCTTATGAATTAAGTTTTTAGTTTTAGTTTTAGACAGATATGGCTATACTTTTGAACTCGGTAAAGGAAAGGTTATTATTTGTTTTGATTTCGTTGCTATCGGATCAAATTGTCTGTATGGGGCTTTATATGTTGAATTCATGACTGATTTTGTGTGACTGATTTCTTTTATCTTTCTTATTATTTTTTTTTGAGTACCATCCCATAAAAGAAACCACTGGCATTAAAAGCAGAAGAATTACATTGCAAAAAAAAAAATTACTCATGCATGAGTAATCTAAAAGCGAGGTGATCTCGGATTAGGAGGGTTGTACTGTATCATCACCCTTCGACCATTCCTTGGAGCGAGAGACAGAGCAATGTCGCGGAGGGTAGTGTAAATCCCATTCATACAATCAACATGTAATACCCATGAAAAATAAAATATAAATGCGTGTTTTCAAACTACTGTTACTATTTACGTATATGGTACTGTTCATTTATACAATCAAAATGTCAAATACTAGATGTGGTTTGGTTATAAGAGAAAACTAGAAAGAAGTTTGTAGGAGAAAATGACGTTTTATGTGTAAAAATACCCTCAGGGACTAAATTGAAAGGACTGAATTGAAAAGAAATTTAAAGGTTTAAGGTGGTAAGGTGCACAGTAACTGCATTATTAGAAATGTCATTTTCATGAATAGTAAATTGAATATTTTATTAGTGCATAGTATCAAATAGTACCCTTGACTTTTGCTATAAATAGGCCCTTCCATTTCACTTCTAAACTCACACCTTCAACTCTCTTCTTCCCTCCTTAAGTTTCTCTTGCTCCGACGCTAGGCTTCTGAGATTTTGGGCCTTTCCGTTTTTGCTTAGGTAAGGATACTATGCCCTTTCTATATCTTTCAAATTTTAGAAGTTATTTTCTTAAGTATGCTCTGTGGTTGCGGCTTTGGCCGATCTTCCACATCAGAAAAATTGTCGTTAGCTGTTATTTTGATTCTCTGATTACCGAAATAGAATATAATCTGTGGAGAATACATGTCTAGGAAAGTTCTGGCTAAGGAAAGACCTGGTTTTTAAGTGTGTCCAGTGTGACCCTCCACTCTTTCCTGGGAACTTACCTGGTGTACTCTTTTACAGATTGTATTCTGTATTTCTGGTATGAATAGTATCCGTACGTATGAATAGTGACCATATGAATAGTACCGTATATATGAATAGTGACCGTATGAATAGTACCCGTACGTATGAACAGTATCTGTACGAAAATGATCTTAACGTACTTTCTGTAATCTTTCATGAAAATCTCTGTAGCGGAACACTGAAATTCACCTGCGTACTCTTGTCCGTAACGATTTAGAGAAGTGATACTCGTACGGAATCCAGGTGAGTGAAACGACCCTGTTTTAATAGAGTTTTAGCATTACTGGTGATAAAAAGTATGTCGTAGGACACTCCCAAGATTCATAGGGAGAAATTGGATTCAGAATGACGAATATAATGAGATAATTAATCCAGAAGTATGGATAAGACAAAGCAAGTATCTCATGATGATATGAAATTTGAATCATATAGTTATATACTATACCTGTTATATGGATGAGTATTATATTGTGCTTCTGATTATGATATGAACTGTTGTACTATTGATTGTGATTGAGCGGTACAGTACCCCCTCTCACGGCAAGGCGGAAAACCCGGGTTAAAGGGTGTCTTGACCAATGAGTGTGGAGACAACGATTCCCTCAGTAGGGATATAGCCCGGATTGGTGATAAATCCGTGAGGCGCCCTAGCTAAGAGGATGAGGTTGTGCGTCATGGCGGAAAAATACAAAATTGGTGAGCCGGCCTGTGTGCGCTCTCCGGGATATATTGCCATTGACGAGTACTAGTATCGTTTGTTGAATTGGATGAATTTTTCTTGTATGTAATTTCTAACTATGTCTATTGGTTGAGCTTGAGCCTTCGGATATGCTTGCATGACTGGTGATGTATTTGAATTTTATTAACGCAAGGCCGATTTGCTCACTGAGTTTAAAAGCTCACACTGTTTGTACAAACTTTTTGTTCAGATCAGGTTGCCGCCGAAGTACATCCGCTAGAGGAGTAGATCACGTTGGACCTTCCCGCTGTCGGGTAGGCCCTTCTTTTGTTATACAGTATGTTGCTCTGTAACCGTCTAGGACATCTAGGTCAGGGGTTTGGTATTTGGCTTGTATTTCAGTATGATAATGTATTTCGTACTGAGGATCTATTATTTTTAATTAAGAAAATCTGATGTATTTTCTTTGTATTTATTAAGGAATGGTATTTTGAGAATATAGAGATAATGACTAACGATTTTACTTGTGGGAAGAATTTATCGAAAGGCTTACAGTGATGGGATATTCATCATTGTGCCGGTCATGTGCCTAGAAAATGGGTCGTGACACAACACTTCTTTGTTGTTGATTGCAGAAGCACTGGGTAGACCAATAGAAGAACCTGTCTATTCTTGAAGTCATTTCTGCATGATTGCGTTTAGTTAACTTCTCCAGGTCTTCTATCATCTTTTTCAGATTTTTCACCTCCTGCTCTAGACAGGCGATTTTGTCCTCCGAGGTATGGCCCGTGCTAGTCTCCTCAGCTTCCTCGTTCTTCTTTATTTTCTTCTCCTTATGCTTCTCTAGAGACCCTTCAAAAGGTCTTTTGCCCTTGTCTTTGCCCAGACTTAAGTTTAAGTCGAGCTCTTCTCTCTTGGCATCCACTGTGAGATCAATGTACTTCCTTGTGGCCATGATTTGAAAAATTTAGAAATTTATGTAGGAGTATGAGAAGAGAGGAATGCTGGGAAGTTGTAGGCTCAGAGATGATTACTCTTTGTGGTGTGGTAACTGAGAACGTTGGGACAGTTCTTATAGAGGAAAAAATTTGAACTTAGAGACAAAGAAGATATCTCTTCGCCGCACCCTACACGCTTAACCTATGGATTTCTTGATGAAAATTTGAGATTTAAGCTTGGATTGTTGGTAGAAATTGGGGGTTTTGGTGTTAAAACACTCCTTAGATATTAAGGATGAAAACCCATGGAAGAAATCAAAAGAAATGTTGTTTTAGATATGATTTTTTGATTTTTGGATGAAGAACACGAAGAACATCGAAAATTTTCCCCAGAAATTACTGTTCACTGAGAAAATTATTTCAGATTTTCTCGTTACTGTAGCATTGACTCGGTCAACGTTACTGTAGCTGCGTTGACCGTTGACCGTTACTGTAGCATCAGTTTTTTTTAAAAAAAATATCGTTGAAAAGCTCTTTAAGTCTAGTTTCCAATGGTATAAGTTTCATCTGGATATTCATTACCAGTTATGAGTTATGATTTGAGAAGTGGATGAAGGTCGGGAGTAGTGGTAAGGAATTTCTCTATTTCGTAACCCTGATGGTTTTTATCTGGTTACAATAGGAATGGTCAAGGTGCAAGGTGGAAGTGCCGAGAGCGTGAAATCCAGGTGAGTGGGTTAATACTTGCTATGATTAAATATCTTTGTTATTGACTTTTTGCATCATAGTGAAAATATGTTGAATATCCAAGTTTGAAGAGAATGATGTGGGACGATGAGACATAAACAATTGTGGAATGTGCCAGGTGATGTATATAATTATATTTTCTTAGTTTCTCATGAATGGAGGTTATATGATGGATTGTGAATGACATATGAACTGAGTTGAAATGTATCATACTCTGGAAAAATTTTCCCGATGAACAGTAATTTCTGGGGAAAATTTTCGGATGTTTTTCGTGTTCTTCATCCAAAAATCCTAAAATCATATCTAAAACTACATTTCTTTTGATTTCTTCCATGGGTTTTCATCCTTAATGTCTAAGGAGTGTTTTAACACCAAAACCCCCAATTTCTACCAACAATCCAAGCTCAAATCTCAAATTTTCATCAAGATCACTAACTTTTTTTAAAATATCCAAATTCTACGAATTTCTCCTAGTTTTCTCCAAATTTCTTGTTCTAATAACATAATAAACCACCTAGGAATGTTTTAGATTAACATCCACACTTCAATTCATCCATTAAAATATTCTACAAAAATTTTGCAAATTGATAACTAAGGATTTGGTCTTGTAATAAGAGGAAGAAGAAGAAGAACATCAACTTACCAATCCTCCTAGCTTCCAAGGCTTCATTCCTTAAGTATTTGGCATGGATGGAGGTGAAGAAGAGAACTTGGGATCCTCAGCCGAAAGCTACGGGAGGAAGATAGAAAAATGAATAAGAGAGAATGATGAATGTTTAAGTGTGTATGTGTGGGCCCCACACATTTTCTTTTTCGATAAAATCGCTCATAGCCACCTTAGCTTATAAGATTTGTTCACTTAGGTCCTTGAGAATGTATAAAAATTTCCTAAATATCGAATCCATCATCTTTTTGGTACCGGACTCATAATTCATTCTCATAAGCTTTATTCTTCCTCTCAGGTTCCTATTTGATCATTTCCAAAAAGTCCTCTATACTTTCTTTTCTTTTCACATTAGTCCTTGAGAATTCGTAAAAATTTTCCAAATTAAAATTTTAAAATTTCTATTCCCAAATTTTCTTCACTAATTCAAAAAGAACATTTTGCACGTAATTAAATTTTTCACTAAACTTCAAATTAGACTTTAAATATTCATATGAATTCTTGGGATATTACAATTTTTCAAGAAAGATATTTGCATACATATTCAGAAAATGTTCAATATTCATACATTACACAGTACTATACAACCTCACAAGCCTAGGTGACCTATTAGATTACAGAGCATGTTCTAATCCTTTACCAAAAACTACATCCAAAAGCCCACCAAACAAAAGTGGAGTATTATCATGAAGGGCTACTAATCGTCCTCCTCAACCACTGTATTTGAAAAAAAAGATAATCGTAGAGAGTGTGAGTTTATCAAAACTCAGTGAGAAAATAACTGTGCAACTTTAAAGCATCACAAGTACAAATACCATATTTACTAACATAGTCAATCTATTATTCATTTCACACAACCGTAGTATTATATTTGTTTAGATTTACGTATGATTTCTTGGTGATCAAACCCTCAACCACTTTGCATTTGTACCGTAGATTTGCGTATGATTTCTTAGGTGATCAAACTCTCAATCACTTTGCAATTGTGCTATAGCTTTACGTATGATTTCTTGGGTGATCAAACCCTCAATCACTTTGCATTTGTGCCGTAGATACTTGCACCGAGTGACTTGAGAATTTAACCCTCAAACTCTTTGTGCATAGATAACTGTAGAAGTTTGTTCACTAGTAAGACAGTGAAAATTTATCACGCATTATAACTACCATAAATAACTTAATTTATACATACATGTATTCTTTTGAATTTCTATCAACAATCATATCAATTATCATATATTATCAACTGGAAGGTTGATTATTTAATATTTCAATAATATTGTAAATAAAACTTATATTGTATTTTATCTAATAATACCAAATTAGTTTTACAAGGTTATTCACTCACTTTGGTATTTATCCAATTTTACTTTGAACCTTCCTCGAAGATGTGTAAGATGATGGAAGGTACTTCTCTCTACTCCAATCTAGTCACAACATCTCAAAAGATGTGAAAATGCATCAAAGAATCTATTCCTATAAGATAATTATGCAAAATCATATCAAGGTCACAAAATAGAGACAATTCCCTACTACAAATTTGACCTTTGATTACTACTCTGGACATAACTCTCAAACAATAAATAATTTCAAATGAAACTTGAAACATTAGAAACTAGACTCAAGAGCTTTCCAATGATATCTTATTTGCTAAAAACGGAGTCTAGATGAAAGAGTTATGACCATTTTTACATGATGCTACAGTAAAAAGTCAAACAATCAACGAATAGTCAATGGTTAACACTGTTATAGTACCCCGAATCTGAAAAATTTCCAAGATGAACAGTACCATGAATAGTAACTCATGATTTTCCTCGTAGTTTTTCATGATTTTGAGATCAAATCATCATCATTTATCTTGATTTCTTCCGTGGGTTTTTATCCTTGATATTTAAGGATTGTTTTGACACCAAAACTCCCAATTTAAACCAACAATCTAATTCTCAATCATCAAATTTTTATCAAGAACTCTAACTTTTCTTATTTTTTGAATTTTATCTCTTTCAGGCCCAAAACCACGAATTTATCTTAGTTTTCTCCAAATTTATTATTCTATAAATATTATCCAACTTGTAGAAATGTTTTAAACCAACATCCACACTTAAATTCACCCATTAGAATCTCAAATGCCTTAAATTTGAAAATGAAAAAGAGATGGATGATGGAGCTTACCTCTTGCTTCAGAAATTCCAATGAGCTAGAAGATAATTGGAGAACCAAAGATTGACAGAAGGAATTGGAAGAAAAGATGGAAGAGGTTGAGAGAAAACTACTTCCTCCTCTTGCTTCATAATGCCTTCTCGTAAAAAAAAAAATGGGAGAGGGAGAAAAGATGAAGACTTATTTTATGCTAAGTGGGTTAATGGGTGATCCATGGGTACCCATACCTAAATACTCAACCCACTTTGTCCAACCAATGAAATATATCCATAATTAATTCCCAAATTAATTAAATTAAATCCCTCTCTCCTAAACTCCGTAGTCTATGAAAATATTATACACAGCATAAAAATATATAGTTCAATCATTGAGGTACGCCCAAATTTCATAAATAATATTCAAAAGAATTAATTAAATATAAAAAATTAAAATGACTAAATTAAATATTCCAAAACAAATAACTCCAAATTTGGTGGGTATTACAGAGAAAGAAGAAAAGGGGCAAGCTTGCTCTGTTTTCGGACTTGGCCTTTTTCAACGTCTGAGAGTGTGTTTATAAGAGATGGGGTGTGAAGCAGAGGGTGTATGTGAAACAGGGGCTATGAATTGTGTGTGGTGTGAGAGTGAAAGGTGATAAAAGAGTGTGTTGGGTGTTTAAGGAATATGAAGGTGAGTGAAGTGGGAGAAAGAAATAAGAGCGCAGTGTGTGTATGAGATTGGAGAAGGTAGGGGGAGAGGATGTGCAAAATGTGTGGGTGTATGAGAGATATGGCAGAGGAGAAGCCTTTAGTGTGCTTGGATGAAAGCTGAGAAGAGATGAACAAGTTATGGAGTGCGGTGAGAGAGGTGAAAGATGTGTGCATTAGAGGAGGAGTCTGAAGTGGTCATCATTCTTGCTCTGTCATAGATTTGTGTGAGTGAGTGAGGAGGGAGAGAAAAGAGAGAGGGATGGCGATATTTTTGTCATTTTAGGGCATATTTGATAAAAAAGAATGAAAGACAAGGGACATAATCGAGGGCAATTGACCCACAAGGAAAAATTTTTTTAATTGATATATGCAGTAATTCGTTTTTGTCCTCACAAAAATTTAGATGTTTTCCCCACATGATAAATTATAATCACTCATCTTATTAAGAGTATCCCATCTAATAATTTTTTTAAATTGAATTTAAAAATTAGTTGTACCCCGCCACGGTATCACCCAATAGTTTATATCTTGTGTATTTTATATAATTTTCTATCACTTATGCATATTTAAAATATTTTTAATAAAAATATTTATAGACTATTTCTTGCCCGAACTAATCAAATTTTCTAGGTCCACCCCTAATGGTGATGGTTATGTTGGAGGATGGGACTGAGTACGAGTTCTCATCCCCTACAGTAGGTATATGGTAGGCTATTTCTTTGTAATGTTATATCTCACTGAGTTCATTATTCACTTCTTTTTGTATACCTCTTGCAGATTCTGTTGTAACCGGCGAATCTCCGCATGAGGAGTAACGAGATTTCAAATCACCATACCTTACTACTGGTTGGTGATTCTTTTGGTATTTTGGGAGGGAAGTCTGCTCTATAGTTAGTAGGACGCCTAGGATCCATAGTTGATATTTTATGATGGACATGTATTTCATATCGTAGTCATTGGTTAAGCTATGTTTTAAAACTTTTCTTGACTTTGTTTTGTGATGGAAGAGGAAAAGCTTGGAAACATAGGCATTCTTTTGCAAACTACAATATTCATAGTATGAATGGTTTTATCTGAATTGGCTTCCACATATTATCTTAATGTTTGGAAATTATATTTCATCTTTGCAATTATTTCTCATGTTGATTTATGCTTATAGTTGTGAGGCGGACCATATACCGTGCTGGTCACATAACCTGACTTGGGGGCGTGACATTAAACTTTTAAATACTAATGATTATACTTATTAAAAAGAAAAAAATGAAAAAGTGATGTCTCTTTCCGTCTAGTATAATGCCTAATTATGAAAAGAGATAGAACCAAGAATTCCCCACATTGCATCAATGGGTTAGGTTAGATCAAATTTAGCAGAAACTGAATCTTAATCTTAGTATTTCAAGCTTTTTACAAGGTAGGTTGGGGATAGCCTCATCCCCTTTATGTGCTTTATATGTTACTACCTATATAACAAGTTATTTTAAAGAATGAAATCATCTAGGTATATTTTTAGAGTAAATTATTAATTAGCCCTTAAGAAATTTTAGTTATTTTAATTTAATTTTTAAAAGATCAAATATTTCAATTTAACTCATAAAAAATTAATTATATTTGTTTCAATTTATTTCATCATTTTGTCATAGTAACTTTTATCAAAAAAAATTTTAAGGTTTAACAACGATGAATTTTTATATTTTAGCAATGAAAAGGACCAACTGGTTAATAAAATTATAATCTCTCAAAGATTAGACTATTAATTTACTCAAATTTTTTAGATTGATATATAGATATAGGAATTGATCATGTCACTATCTAGACATACAACAAGCATTACTAGAGAGCAGATATTTTATCTTATCTTTCGTAGAGCTGATTTTTAGGTTGTTCAACTAGTCTAGATGAGCTTTTCTTGTCTTGGTGACCTAATATTTCTATTATCTTAGTTTTTTAGAAGAAAAAAACGTCTTAGATGGTACGGACAAAACATGGTTAACTTTTTTTTTTTTAAATGGAGTTTAAGTACGTAAGATACATTATTACCCATAGCCTAAAAAAGCGGGGAAAAGAGAGGACAATTATAGAATAGTCTAGACGTGACTTGGCTTTGGATCATGCAATCATGAACTATGGGAAAGAAAAACCTTGACAAAATTTACGAGAGAAAGAGATTATATAAATTCCTATGTTTTGAGAATTAGATTTTATTGGTTGAAAAATTAATAAATTAATTAAGTCTATAATTTAGATTGGACTATAGAATTAAAGAGTAATCAAACTAGTTAAAAATCAATTGAATCGATCTTGAATTAATAAAGTCAACCAATTTAATTTTTTAATTTTTATTTTTTTTTAAATTTTTATTAAATATTGTTATATATTTTTTAAAAATCTCTAAAAATTTAATTTATTAAAAAAAATCTAAAACTGATATAAATATATATTTATAATATATTTTAAATATTATTAATTTAATCATAATTTAATTATAATTTAACTATTAACTCTTAAAATAATATCTGATTAAATAATCGGACGAATTATTTTAAATTTGATAAATTTTAATTTTGTTGAATTTAGACGAGGTGGCCAAAAAAAACAAGATTGTTTGGGTGGGAATGGGATAGATAGGATAGGATATGATAGGATAGGGCCTGGGGGGTAGCTTTTTAATTTGATTGGTGTTGGTCAAAAAGTGAAGTGTTGCTTGACTTTGATTGTCCTTCGTGCAGATCAATATTGTCAAGAGGCTCAATCAACGGAACACAAGATGGCCCTCCTCCACTCAATCTAAATAAATTTAACTCATTATATTTTGGTAATGTTGAGGGAGAGCTTAATTTTTTAAGGAGTTAATTTTTTTAATTATTAAATTATTTTAAAATTTGTGTAAATAAATATCATGTGCACAAATTTTAAAATAATTTAACAGTGATAAAACTCATTCTAAATGACTGAATTTAGATAATTATAATTTTTTAAGAATTAAATTGATATATTTAATATGTTAAGGATTATAATTTTTAAGGGTTAAATCTATGGTCAATAGAGCCCACTGGATTGTATTGATTTTTTTAAAAAAAAAAATTGTAGGTTAATAATTATAATTCTCCTCTAAATATTAAACTAGTGAAAGCTGCACTTTCAAGACATTCAAATGCTAAATTCCTCTATTTTTATTTATCAATTGAGCAAATTATTATTTTTATCCATCCATGCAATAACTAACTTTTAAATAATAAAAGTAAGTGATAATTGTATTGTTAATTACAAATGTAGGTTCAAATTTCAATTAAGCAAGATGATCACATTTAATGTTTAACAAAATTTTGAATAAGATTGTCTTTAGTAGAAGATACATGAAAAAATAAAAAATTACAAATGTATGTATATAATACAGTAACAAGTGTGATTGAGTTGGTTGGTTGGTTGGTAAGTTGTTTGGTTGTGACAAAAGGGAGTGGGGATACAATACAAAGAGGTTAGTGCCTTGGGAAATGATCTTTGAGCCTAAAAGGTAATGGTGCAACATTCCTCTCCCACGCACATAAAAACCACAATTAATATGGAATCTATCGCTTTGTATCTAGTTTTGCTCTTGTGTGTTTCATGTGCATGAGCCTGGATCATAGTTGTTGGATGTTGTATCTAGCGATTGTAATCTCTTCCTCATTTTAAGTCTTCTGTCTTTTATTATTTGTTTAAAAAATTATATTGATTATTAGATTTGATCTAAAAGTCATCGCTAATTAGACCCAACGGCTGGTGCAATTTAAAAATAAAAAAAGTGTGAAAGAAATCACAGCTATTAAATACATTGTATCCAACAATTGTGATGAGACCTAAAACCACTTGGGGTTAAACGTACATAAGAGAATATTGATCCTCTCACTATCATTCACTCTCTTAAATATTCAATCCTTCCCCCCTCCCCCCCCCACACACTCTCTCTCTCTCTCTCTCTCTCTCTCTCTCTCTCTATATATATATATATATATATATATTTATCCTTCAAATGACATCATGTATCGTCTTGGGCCTTTAAACGCTTTAATTTAATTTCTCTCCTACCATTATTATAAATGTTACTCTTCATCTGGTTTTTATCAATTCTATCTCAATCATCATATCATCAAATCTCCCTTGGAAATCTTTCATGGGCCAGAAACACATCTATTTTGGTTATTATATTTGTTTGGGCTGAAGTTAAAAGGTAAGATCGAGTATAATTATTTAGGCCCGAAACCCCTTTTATGGCCTAATTCAATTGGTGTTTCAGTTGGGCCCATTAACATGGGCCAGTCCTTTTCGTTGTCCTCAAGCTTCAAGGACGAGCGTGTGGGTCTTGTGCTTTCTCAAACATGAAATTGAAAATGTGAATTGAATTAAATAATTAATCTATAATCATTTTAACTTCACTCAGTATAATTTCTTCATTGATTTTTTTAATTTAAAATTCTAAGTTACTTGTTTATATGGGCATAAAGGAGCCAAATTAACAAAAAAGTATATATAATTTATCATTTCAAGTGATAAACTAATTGCTTTTTGTAATCCCACCACAATCTTGGTCATTTTGTTTATTTTATATAGGATTGGAATAGTTTTTACGGAATGGGATTGTGCAATTTTACTAATGATCTTGACCAATATGATTATAGTGTACAAAAATAAAAATTTAAAAAATTAATTATAATTTTTTTTAAATTAAGAGAATAAATAGTACAATTTTAAGTTAAGGCAATATTTTGCATTTTGGGAAGGAAAACAACTCTATTAACGTTGGGCACCATTGCATACAGCACAGCATTGTAGAGGTGAATTTTTGTTGGAAAAAACCTATATAAATTTTTTTAATATTTCTGTTATTAAATTTTTCATTAAAAATATAACGTGTAAAAAATATTTTAAAAAATTACTTATTTAATATTAAGTTATGAAAAAAGTATACAATATTTTTAAAAAATCATATACTTGTAGATGCCAAGCCTATATAAGAAGTCCAAAATCTTTATTTCAAATCGCACCGGTCATAAGTATTTTAAGTTTGTATTTCACTTTCTCTAAATTTCTCTTTTCTTGTTTTAAAAGATTGAAAGATGTAAGTTAAATATTTGCTTTATAGAGTCTAAGTGTATTGAAGCCATAGGATACTTAAGAGATATTTCTATGTGTTATAAAATTTTCACATAATATTTTTTTTTCTTCTTGTCTTTTGCCAACAGTGGTGAGTTTTTCTTTTTGTTTTTTTTAACGTTATTTCTCGTGTTATACTAATTGTGTTTTGTTTCACTTATTTTTCAGTTTCATTTAAAACAAAAAATTCTCAAGAGAAAAATGACTTTTTTTTAATCAAACAAGAGTTTAACTGATATATATATATATATATATATAACAACACTTAAATGCCAGGAGTTTGTATCCCCACTGCTAACAGTATTAATGGTTATAGTTAAGTATGCATATGTTTGTTTTAATTTATCTGTGTCCATCTTTTTCTTTTCAATGAAAACTGAACATTATAACTTTTTTAGAAAAAAATTCTAAATTTAATAGGTGATCGTGCATTCCATTAAACAAAGGTGACATTAATAATAAAATCGAACCAATCCAAAATTGTTTCAGTAACTCATAAATTAAACATAACTATATGAAGCAGCCCAATAAACTAGTTAGCATAACATAACAATGTAACATTTGACCAAATCTGGGAATTTTTTTTGTTTTAAAAATCTTGGTAAATATAGTTAAAATCTTTAAAATTTGAATAGTCTTTTTTATGAAGATAGCTTGCCTCTATCTATTTAATTAGTTTAGAGTCAATATATGCGTTTTCCCTCGTGTAAAGATTATTTGAGGACATCGTAGAAGGCCAAAAATACTTTCCATACGCTTAAATTTTAATTTTGATTCATATTTTAATTATAATTTAAAATTTTATGTCATATCAATTATATATTTTTTAATTAATTTCGATTATACTCTTAAAACTAATACTATATAGATATTTAATGATAAATACTAACATAACATTTTATTTCGCATGCATATATTAGTTTCAAAATCATCCACTTTGCAAGATGTGTACAATAAAAGACTGTACATCAGCGTTTGTCATTAAATATTTAGACGGAATTAATATTAGAAATATAATTGAAACTAATTAAAAATATAAATAAAATATAATTGATACAAAATAAAATTATAAATTAAAATTAAAATTAATTAAAGTTATTAGTTCTGAATAATACTTTTTATTTTTGAATTCCAAAAATTGGTAAAGATGGATGTTAATGATGCATGAGGACTTTGCTGATATTTTGCTGGTCCCAAGAGGACAGTTTTGTAGAAGGCGTAGATGAGGCCAAAAGAAAGTGTTCAGGTAACTGGCACTGCCAAAGCAAAATAAAGAAAGCAAAAGGGTGCCAAAGCTATTTGCAATTCCAATACCAAGTCGGAATTTTCAGCATCGATCAGCTTTTTAACACTGTCCGGTGGTTCTAACAGATGAATTAATATGGATCATCATCAATCAAACGATTCTGAAAAATCCAACCCCAAAAGATCTCAACTTCTTTTGTGTATAGTGTAAACTGTGATGCTGTTTCTTCCAAAAATCGAATGGAAAAAATTAAAGTAATGGAAGACGTTGAAGTGAATTCCTTGAAGCTTTTAGGATATAAGAGCTCCAAATAAACTTTATGGATATATTTTAAAAAAAACTATGCATGCATGGTAATAATATTTTACTTCAAGGTGAATTTTAAAACAATTCAAGTACTTCAAGGTGAATTTTAAAACAATTCAAGGGCTGAGAGTTCAAATTTCCTGTAAAATTACTCGAGTTATAAACTATGTATAGGTCTAACCGTAGAACTTATAAAGTCTGATCGTTCTCAATTTGTTAAGTTTAATTTGTTTTAATTGATATAATGTTTAACTTTAAAAGATTATATTGAAATCCTTTTAATTTTTTTTGAATGACGAAAATGGATGAAAATCATATAAAATTAAAGTAATACAAGAAAAAGAAACTTTCAAAGATCTAATTCTTACTAAGTTCATCTTTTGAAATGGCAAACTAAAATTTTAGACCATGTGTGTATGTAGTATATGGTAACGTTTAGAGATTGGCTAAGAAGTTAAGTTCAGTGTTCTTGATTGAACTCCGAATGAAGGCATTACAGTAAATAATAATATTAATTATTGGACAAAGATATCGAATTCTTTTTTGATGATTAATTAGCAGTGTCACCAGTAAAACAATATTACTAGTGGATATATACATATTGAATATCGAATACTTGCCATATTGAAAGTATTATATATATATATATATATATATATATATATATGAACCATTAAAGAGAGAACTTAATTAATTTCTTCATCTTCATTTTTTCTGCTTCTCGAAGGCTAATTAATTCGAAAAAATATATACAAAACCACATTTAAACAAGCGATAAACTAGTCTTCTTTTTGACAATATAACGCTTTAATAAATGACACATAAATTATATCCCAAAAACAGCAGAAAAAAGGAATAAGAAGAAGAAAAAGAAACTATATGTCAAGGAGTTTGAGTGAGGCAGTGAAGAATATTCACCTGCGATTGCAAACAACTTACATAACTCGCCAATTCTGAAACCATTTCTTCATCATCACCTATTTCTTCCCCACCTGGAATCAATCTTCTCAGCCTCCTAAACCCTTCTTCTTCTCCTTCTTCTTTTTCTTCTTCTTGTTCCTCTTCTTCTTCATCCTCCATGGCTGAACCCATCTTTTTAGGGTTTGAAGAGAAAGGCAATGAGACATTTTGGTGACTTTGTAAGTTGACCGTGTGATCTCTCTGAAGCATGGTGTTTAGGGCTTTGGTCCATGCAAACCCTGGTGGGGCTGAGCGCACCATAGCCATGCCCACTTCATGCCTCACAGCTTTAGCGACTTCGTCATTATTGTTGTTGTCTTCTGAACGAGAAGTCTTTTTCTCCTTGAGCTTCATCAGAGCTGGAACTAAATAGCTCGTGTAGTTTCTGGCAAACACAGCTTGGGATATTCTGGTGGGTTCTAGAGAGTATACACGTCGCCGTTTTGATGGCTGCCCCTCCATAGTATTAATCAAAAGGGAAGAAGAAGAAGATGTACGGTGGGTGAGAGTCTGGAAAGGAAGTAGATTGGGAAGAGAGAGAGACAGAGAGAGTCACATGTGAGGAGTAATAGACAAAAGAAATGAAGTTTATGACTTTACACTCCAAAAGGCTGTTGAAGATATTATAGGCGTCAGATTCAGAAACTCGACTTCACCAAACATGACTTACTTTCCCTCGATCACATCTGGATGCCACCCCTGCTAAATTATTGGAGCTATAAGCAAATTCTTTTTTTTTTTTCATTTTAGATTCATATCAAATGAGATAGATAAGTATATCTTTTTATGAATTTTGAGAAATTTTTAAAAAATAACAAAAATATTTTTTACTTCTCTATAGTTTACACTAAATTTTAATTTTATATTTTTAATATTTTTTGTGTTAGTTATGATCTATACGTTTTATTTTTGTTTCAAATCTATCTTTTTAATTAATATCGTTTATTATACTGACAAAAAATAATGACTGAGCAATCTATATAGCATACCTCAGGTAATTCCAATTCATCATTTTCTGTCAATGTAACAGACAATGTTAGTAAAAATAATAAATTTAAAACAAAAATAAAATATATAAGATATAACTGACACAAAAAAAACTATCAAAGATGAAATTAAAACTTGATATAAATGTTAAAAACATATAAAAATATTGTTGCCTTAAATAATTTATATGTATTAGCCAGGTGTACTATATGTATATACATATATATCAATAAATTCATTAAGACAAATGTTGAGTGGTGGAGTGGAGTAGTACTTACAAATTAACATCAACATTTATTTTGTTTCGTTTTTGCAGAATTTTTTTGTTAAAAATTTACTTGCTTGTATAATATGAGATTATATCTTTATTTTTAATTATGTTAAAGTTAAACTTTAAGATGAAATTATGATCTCACGCATAATATGATAATGAAAACCATTAAAGAAAATTTTCTTAAAACTTGTCCTTCTCTGAGAGTTTCTATAAAGAACTAAGAGTGTGTTTGTTTTAGCGTTGGAGCTGCCGCATCGACGTTTGGAGGCAGGGAGGGTGTTTGGGAGATTTGAGAGCCCAACCACGTTGAGTGTCAACCGTGGCATGGAGGCCTGTGACGCGGTTGGTGTTGCAGCGACGATTTTTGGCTTTTTCAGTGGAGGCAACGTGGTTGGTTTTTTTTTTTGGAAGGGTATGTTGCCCCCAAGTGGAAAGGTGTGAGGAAGGGAAGAATAATGGAAGGGGAGAGATGGCGGAAGGATCGGTGAAGAAGGGAAGAAGGAAAGAGAAACAGAGGAGTTGAAAATAAAAAAAAATAGTTGCACACCGTGTATATATCACGCTCAAGGTGAAAATCATCCGATTTGCACTTGACTGGTTCTAATTTGTGTTGGTTCATGTGCGCGAGAACCCATATCTTCTCTAGTCCTTTATGAGCCCAATATCACATTTATACTTATAAAGTCTCATCCCTCTCTTGATTTAAGCAATGCGGGACTTCTTAAGTATAGAATGCTTGTTTTTAATTTATTTGTCTTATCTTTTTAATGAGAAGCTTGTTTTCATTAAATTATTATAAGCTTATTTTCATTAATTTTAATTGAGATAAAATTAATTTAATAGAAAAGATAAAAATTGTATTGAAATTTAGTTAGAGATAAAATTAATTTAATAGAGAAAAAAAATATTTTAAAATTTAATTAGAGATCTTTAATTTATTGTGAGTAATTAGTTTCATTTTAAATAAATGACAATAAATAATAATGTTACATAAAAATTAAATAAAAAATTTATGTCCTTTCTGGTAATTACACATCTCAAACTACGTTTGAACACTAACATCCAAACATCATATTCTTGCACCAAACTATGTTTGTCTGATCTAAACCATGTTTATCTAAATATCTCCAAAACATAAATCACATTCATTCAAACATAGTTTTTTCCAACCACGTTTAATCAAACTTAATTTTCTCCAACCACGTTTAACCCACCGAGCTCCCAAACACACACTAAGAAGGGAAGAAATTGTTGAAAAAAAAAAGATAAAAAAGAAAAGCCTTTCGGTTTTGTTGAATTTCCCAACAGCTCTGGAATACAGGACTTTGATTCTTTGTAAAAAGTATTGCAGAGTACAATATTTTTCTTAGCAATAATTTTTTTGTTTAACAACAAAAAAAAGATTATTGCTAAAACTTTTAATAATAAAAAATTTTTTTACTAAAAATATTACACCTCTGCTAGTAGAGAATCAAAATTTTCGAAGAACACGTGGTTAAAAATTGGTATGGTAAAATAAAGAAGCAATCGAAGGAACACAAAGAAAGGAAGAGGGAGACAGGTCTAGATAGCTACTAGGTAGCTTGTGAGTTGTGAGTTAATAGAGATGTGACTGGGAGTGATATCATTTTTTGGATTAGAATTGGACCAATTTAATTTTAGGATAGGTCAAATTTATGTCTAATAAATAAAAATTTAAGAAAAAAATGTGGTTTGAGAAATAAAATAAACACAAAGGAATCTTTTAACATTAAATTTTTCTAACATTGATGATATTACATTTTAACTGTTAGATTGTGTATGATGGACAGTATCTGCGCAGTATATTCTGGAAGGTGATATAGACATGCAGGATGCCATTCATCATATGCAATTCAACTATCAAAATATAATGTCACAAATATTAATATTAGATGATCCAATTCCGAACAGAAAATCAAAGAATTGCATGTCTTTATGCCCATCATCATATATAGACTGGTAATTGAACTGGTCGAGATATCAGTTCAAGAGTCAATAGTTAAACTGTAGTTAAATAGCAGTCAAATATGTAATACTTAAAATATATTAAAATTACATATATTAAAGTATTCGGGACAATTTACAAATATATATATTTATACCAGTTTTCAATCTTCACCTAATAGCTTAGTTATATTTTTAGAAATTTCTTAAAAATACATAATAATTTTTAATAAAAATTTTAAAAAAATTAAACTGATTGAACTGGTCAATTTTTCACTAATTTAACTGCTTACCAATTTCTTAATCTCACTCATATCAAAGATCTATTCAATTAATTAATTGGTGAAATCTTATTCTCTCTCAACATTGAATTTAATTGAGGAATTGAGAGTGTAGTGGGCACATGGGGTCACATGGAAGGGTTTAGGCTTGTTGGGATTTTAGGGCTACCTGAGAGGCTGAGAAGCATTTGCATTGGCATGGGCATGTGCACAACAATCCAAACAACGCAGAATACAGAGAGAGAAACCCCACTTTATATAAATGCTCTCTCATGCATATCCACAATATAATGCCTTCTTTTTTCACTTCTCTTTACTTCATCAATGGTCTCACACCTCATATATATTACAAGTTGCAACCCATAACAGCCTTTACTCTTCCTTTCAAATCAACCCACCTCCGATGGTACTACTTGTACCTGTTTGTAATATTACATAGAATTTAGGTTTTGTCTAATTAATTTTGTTTCAAACTAATGTATTAGTTTAAAATAATGTATTGTTTGAAATTATTTGAATTGATATATTAGTTTAATTTTCAATTATTTTAAAATTTTAACAATTATTTTATTTGATTTAAATTTAAAATATAAATTAATATATTTGATAGAAATTAAATAAATGTAATTGTTTAAAGTGTCGATTAAAAATAAAAAAGACACAATTACGTAAATAATATGTCTCCGTAATGTTGAGTATACATAATTGTTAAATATTATATATATCATTTTAAATTCTACAAAGTGATTCTCTCTCTTTTTTTTGACGTAACACACTACCGTTTTATAATACACTTTTGTTATATATATATATATATGAACAATATTTTTTTTAGTAGTAGTATTATCCGTACACTTCGAATTGATTAAGTGACCGTTAAGAGACAGGAAGATAATATAAATGAAAATAGTAGAATTGGGGAAGAAAATTCATTAAATATTTTATGCTAATTAGTTAGATATAACACTTCAATTAAACAGTAAAAGCGACCGAAAACTCCGTCTTGATTCAAGAAATTCTGTGATAAAGTTCTTTTACGTTACAAATCCCTTTGATCACAAAAATACAGCATATCTAGAGTAAATTAATAATTTACATTTTAAAAGACCACTCTTTATTGCTTGTTAGTCTCTTTGAAGATAAAACCCTTCAATTTAAATTCTCTGAATATTTTCTCAAAATGATTTTTTTTTGTAAAAACAAGATTTTACGTAACCATTAACTAATGATATATATATATATATAGACTTGCTCAACAATGGTATTTTTTATGAGAGCTGAATTTCAATTTATTACAGAGTAATTAATGCTTCCCAGAGAAACTATTTTGAAGGGAAAAATGTGCTCGGTTTTTTGAAGAACTAAATTAATTAAAGAGATCACTAGTCATCTTTGAAAAAATTGAATTATTTTAGAAAATCAATATGTGATCGCTTACATACAAAGTGTCGCACCAATTAAGAAAGTCAGTTTTCAAATATGATTTAAAAGATACAAAAGAATCCAAACCGAAATAGCCCCACTTGGACATACATATATTAATTAATGGGATGATCAGAAAACCTTTTAGGCGTGCAAGCAAAGTCAAAATCTTGTCTATATTAAGAAAAAGTGAAGGAAAAAAAACCTATTGATGGGTGACTTGAATGATAGATTTTTTTTTAGCATAATTTAAACAAAAAAAATTTAAAGGTTTGTAAGAAACAAGGCATAGCCAATAGGTTTAAGTGAAGCCTCCCGTAGTATAAAGTGATTTAGTTTAAGTAGTTATATATTTATAATATATATATCTAATTTGATTTTCTTTGTATTGTATATTAAATATTTTGTCAATAAATATATAAAAAAAAATTTCTGTCTATAAATTTAGATCATATTCCCCGGACTAAGTAAAATGCTTAGTATTTTCTGTATTTTTAACTTTATAATTTTTTCTGTTTTGTGCACGAATTTCGATAAAAGATATCTGCATCATAAGGTAGATATCATTTTCTGCCCTACATGCATGCATGCATGCTTCCTAGTTGCTAATATAATCACTCGTCCTATGTCATCCCCATCCCATATATATATATATATACACACACTCACATTCCTATAGAGCTTAGTCCAAAAAGGAATATAAAAATAGAACAAAACCAACTATATATAAGAATACGAATGAATAATAAAAATAAGAGAAGATATCGGAGTAAAGAGATAGGATATATGGCTAGGAAGGTATAGCTTCAAAATGTCCTTTTGGTTTCTGAAAATTCAGAGACTGATAGCCTTTCAAGTCTGAAGCAAAAGTGTAAATGCCAACCACCCTTTTCATTGTTTGTGGGACAAGCATGCATGTGCTGAGTCTGAAAGAGTCTCAGAATTCATTCAGATTAGTATTTCTAAAAGTACGCTTCTCATTCTCGTAGTTAATAATTATTACCACATGAATTATTTTATTCTTTAGAGCTATTCTATACCTGAGGCAGAAGAAAGAAGAAAGAGTAAATATATTTGTCAAAGTCTTACTTTCAAGTTTCAATCAATAGGCCGGTTTTGTTGGGTAATAGCTCTAGTGGTAGTCATATAAAGGTTTCATTTTGACCGGTGGCTTGTGAGTTAGCCTGAGGTTCTCTGTAAATGAATAGTCTTCCCATTCATGAAATTAAGTCCATTTAATCCGCAGTGTTACTTTCAATCAATAGGCCGGTTTTGTAGGGTAATAGTTCTTGTGGTAGTAATATAATATAGATGTGTTATTTCAACTTGCAAGCTAACTTGCAACCTATAATTAAAGTTAGCTTGAGATTATTCATAAGGGTCTATTCGACTTGCCGGTTAAATGGATTAAGCTCGTGGATTGAGATCTTTTATTATTTTTTACAAAAATTATATTATTTAGTATAAATAATTTTATTTTATTATAATTTTATATTTTATAATATTACATTTAATAAATATAATAAATTTAAATATAAAATTTTTTATAACTTTTAAAAATAAATATAGAATTTCTAAATTTAAATATAATATAGTTAGTTTTAAAATATATAAAAAATTAAAGTTATTAGTTATTTAGAAATATTACAGAAGTAATACTTTATATGTATAAATTATATTTTATTAAAAAAATTATTAAATTTTATTTACTAAAAATTTTAAAGTTATATTGTTTAAATATAAAAATTACAAAAAAAAAAGACTAACCTATGAGAACAGTTTTAATCTTCAATTAAAAAAATTCGTTTATAAATAAATCGACTCTTGACCGATTTATTTATCTCTGGCCAATCAGAGTGCTATAGCCTAAGTCAAAGTTGAAAGAAAATATTGTGCAATTGGTTTTGCCAGAAAAAGGAAAAAATTAAAAATATTAACTGAAAATGGTGGAATAGTACCAGTGAACTTGAGAATGCCATTGACGAGACAGAAATATGAACACAATTAATGGGGTTAGTGGAAATTGTCAGATTGAATTGTCTAATTGATTGTGTGAGAATTGACGAATAGACAACACAGTGGAGGCCTCGTAAGATCAGAGATAAATTAATTAAGTATTCACACTTTGGTATAAAAATTAAAATTTTATTTTAGTAGTTATATTAAATGTAATGGTCAAGTTGATCTTACCTATCAAATTAAATATATATATATATATATATATAGAATAACAATTATAATGAAATAGTTCAAAATAATTTATATTTAAAAGATTTAATTAATATTAATTTTTATATATTGATAAGATGCCAAATAATATTGGATTGATGTCAAAATTTATAAATATGATAATTATGTCCATTACTTTAAATCTAACAATATTTAGTGAAAAACTCATCTTATAGAAAAGTTATTCAATTGATGCCGATGTAAATTAAAGTCATTCTCACATATCATTAATTAGGTTTTTATTCGGTGAGGTTTTTGACAAAAAATTTCACTACTGAATTATGAGTTCTAATCATATATATCATACTAAAAAATATTACATTAACTATAAATTGTTCGGTTTCTTATCAATTTTCACAAAGTTAATCCATGACAAAATTTCCAAATATAAAGAATTTCTAACTATTTAATTACATTATAATTGTAATTTAATTTTACTAAAAATTTGAATTCTTGATTAACATAGTAGTTACTACTTTCGAGTGCCTTTTAATTTTTCTAAATATAAAAATGCCTTTGAAATATCTAATAATTTAATTTAATTTTTAAAATATTATATTTGTTTCAATTTTATTTTTTTATTTATCAAAGTGATCTTTGACAATTAAAAAAAAGATTTAACAATGATAAATTTTACAATTTGATAACAAAGAAATCAAATTAAGATAAATATAATATTTTAATAATTAAATTTTTGGAGACTAATTAATTATTTACTTATTTTGTTATTTAAGGAAGAATGACTTTTTAGAAACTAAATTTTTTACTAACTAAACTAAAATAAAATGAGTAATTTATTATAAGAAAAATAAAGTTGTGAAAAAGGTCGAAGTATCCATTAGAAAATGGGGAAACGATTGGATTGAGTTGGTCCACGCAACTCCTCCAACTTTGGATGACAGTGCTGTCTGTACGGACTCCTTTTTGAAGCCCTTTGACAGCTACAATCCCTCCCTTTCAATTTCACTAAATATAATTGATGGTTTTTTTAAAAAAAATTAAAATATATCTAAGATCTATATCATTTCACTCAATCATGAATTTAATATATTTATTTTAAAAATCAAATATTTAGTTCCAAAAACACAAAACTTGATCTTCAATATTAGTTAACTTTTAGTCAACAATTATTCTAATACATATGACGTTGACTATGCATATATGTTCACATTACGGTCACACATGTCTAGACAATGTGTTGACGTGGCACCATGTCACCCATTTTTTTTTTTTTGGTTCCTTTTCCATCTTAGTACAAGGACTTCAAGTGTTTGTTGCAATCACCATGAGAGAGAGAGAGTGTGTGATCATGTTTGGACGGCATATAATAACAATTTTTTGAAAAAAAAAAAAGATGATTAGGAATGAGATGGCAAGTGAGTAAAATTAATGTGATATTTGATGTGGACTTAAATATTGAGTAAAAAATCTTAGTCAATACCACATATGCATATATAACGGTTAACTAACCGTTGGCTAACATTAGGGATCATCTTTAATAATTTTAGAAACTACATGGACCAATTCAAAGTTTTAAAACTATAGAAATTAAATTCAATGTTAGGTGAAACTATAGGGATCAAAGGTATATTTTAACCTAAAAAAAAAAGAGTAAATAATGACACTATCTATCTCTCTATGAAAATATGTCTTTTCCTTGTATAGCACTGGCTGTCTTGATTGAATTTGCAAATATAGAGGACGACAATAAGTCGACGAGACTCAAAGGTCAAGCACCTCCTATTCCCTATCAATTGTGGCTCTTGAAAGAATATAATGCATGAAAAATGAAGACAAACTAATTGTCAATGGTCTCACATGTTGAGTTTGATCTTACTCGCATTACTCCAACCAAAGCTTCAATCTTTCTCTAATCATTCACTTTGATGTATTCAGTTCAACCACTTAACCTCTCAGTGGGGTATGCTGTTTATGATTTATTTCTTGCATGAATATTCAAGTCACCAATTATCCCGGCCAAATTGTAGTTTTGATAGCTTAATGAAGGTTGTGTTACACATAGATTATTCATATCCCTTTCTATTATTTGATTACAGTTAGATGATGTTTGGATCAGTTTATTTGTACTTCAAGTGATTCACATATCTTAATTTGACTGAAACCTTGATGAATATAGTTGATAGATTCATTCATATTCCTGTTTTTAAGTTCAGAATAGCCGTTACTTGCCAAAAGGCTTGATAGGACCATTTTGACAAAACCAACAGTCCCATGGTTTGCTTATACTTTGTCAAATTAAGGTGGTAACCACAATCTCACTGTTCCTTCAGTGGCAGAAGTTTCTGGGAGCATTTAGAAAATGTTCAGTCCCCTCATTCATTTTGCAGAAATTGATGGGGGCAAAGTGAAGAAGGTATAGAAATTTGTATGATGTTGAGGAAACTTGTGTAAATTCTTATTCTCCTACCTCAAAAATCCCAATATCAAATAAGAAAAATAAGTTACATGGAAAATACATAGGTTGAAGAAGGACCCAAAAGCATATTAAAAGAAGTGGGGAAAAGCAGGGAGTGAAACTATTTTCCCTTTGCTTCAAACTAAAAAATAAGAGGCAAAAACATCCCTTTTCATCAGAACTCAGTAATACATGAGAAACAAGAACAAATAAACAGAATGGGAGAGCTATGGCACAGATTTTCTCTCCCAACCTATATATATATATAAAAGATTAAGTAGCTAGGCCTTCTCTCAGTGTGTCTTCTTGTTTCAGGTATTCCATTGATTTGCGGTCCTTCTGCTAAAACACAATAACGTTTGTGCCTTGATTCTTACACAGTGTAGTGCTGCTGGATTGTGTCAATGTCCAGACCCTTCAGCTTCACCACTGACTCAACATGTCCCTTTAGTGTGTGAAGCTCCCGAAGCCTGCAAGTGAAAATGGAAAAAAAAGAGAAATTTGATGTCTTCATTCCACACGAAAAAAAGAAAATTTACTCCTGACTATAACAAGGAAACACGAAACAAGAGGGACTAATAAGGATAAGTAAACTAGGTTAATTAGGAATAAAAATGTAAAAGCCTAAGGTGTGTATGATTGGTTACCTTGCAACTTCAGCTCGTCTCTTGGCCTGCTCAGCAATCTCAGAGAGCTCTCTGTAGCTGTTTTTGTCATTGAAAATGCCAGAAGTTTCTGGTGGTTGAAGGCCGTGAAGGGTCCTCTGAGCAAGTGCCCATTGAGCTTCCCTCTGCTCCTTTCCGTAGTCTTTCTTGGTAGTGAAGGCAGTCTGTAATGCATTTTATAAGCAATAACATGAATCACTATCCTTAAGAAAGCCTGTTTGACTATGTTTTTGTAAAACTGTTTTTTATTTTGCTGTTTATAAGAAGGAAACAAATAGGCTCTGGACATACCTTGTTTTCTAGCAGATTTAACCAAGCCTTGCCACTTAAGATGTAGCGGATGGCAAACTTCATGAAGTCAAGAGGAACATAGAATACAACACTGTAGAGCCAGATGACTCCAGCCCAACCCCAACCAACTCCTTTGATATTTGCAAAGTCCCAGTTGGCATATACTGCTATTATTGTTGCAATCTGCAGTGGAGGACCACAAACTCAAAAGTTATATTTTATCTATCTAAATTCAAACGCATCTCATTTTCATATCTAATACTCAAACATAATGAACCATTATCCTTACCAGCTGAGCAATAACGAATGCACTTACTAACAGCAGTCCAGGGCGTTCAACATAGGACCAGCTGCGAGAACGAGTCACAAAGATCAGAGCCTGGCTCACTATACTGACTTGTAAATACAATGCTGCTACCATTTCATGAGGACTGTCATGGATGTCTCTGACTCCAAATTTGTCCTGGAATGATAACCAAAGGATGTCAAAAGCTTGAGCCACAACAAGAACTTCAATCGGATAGGAATAGGGTATGGATGGTTCTTACAGGGAAGAAAGTAGTTTCTTTTATTGCCCAGAAGAATATCACAGTCATCAGTGCCAAGTAACCACCAAGAACAATCCCAGTGGCAAATATTTCTTTCAGTTTCCAGCTATCAGGCAAGGGAGATGGCTTCACCCTGTCCTTTGATATTGTCATGATTGTTCCTAATAGTATGACAATCATTGTGTCAAATCACCATTGTCTATCAATGAATTGAAACAGGGTCTACTTCGGGTTCCTTAGAAATCTTACCATCATTAAGAATGGCGATAATCAAAACCATGAAAGGAGAGAAGTCGAATTTCCATATCAGTGCAATAAACATGAAGCCAAACTGCATTTAGAAACAAGTTGTCCTCAAATCAGTTGATATTCACTATTCCTTGTCATAATAAATCACATGAATTTTCATAAACATGGTATCTACTTACCACTATACGAATAGTGATAGATACTGCATAAATCTGCAATACAAAGAACATAATGCGACTTGAGTTTATTTTAAAAATAGAGAGAACATATTTGTGAAGAAAGTGGAGAGACACTAACTGTGTAGTTTTTCATTCTTTGGAAAATAGCTCTGCTTGTTAAGACAGCACTGATAATAACACTCAATCCAGGTTCGGTCAAGACAATGTCAGAAGCACCTCTTGCAGCATCAGTAGCATCAGCAACAGCAATTCCAATATCAGCCTTCTTCAAAGCAGGTGCATCATTCACACCATCACCAGTCATTCCACAAATATGCTTCCTCTCTTGCAACTTCCTCACAATTTCATATTTGTGCTCTGTGGAATGATTAGAAAAAAGGAGTTAACAAGGTCAGCAGAGTTAGAGACAATACCATCTCAAAGAACATAAAAGAGAGGGAAAATTCTTTCAGGAATGAAATGGTAAAGAACACAAACCAGGAAATACTCCAGCGAATCCATCTGCCTTCTCAATCAGTTCTTCTACAGGAAGTGCAGCAATACTTGCATCTTTGTCTTGACCAAGCAAGGAAGCAGATGGATACATATTAGTTCCCATACCAAGCCTCCTGCCAGTCTCCTTAGCTATGGCAAGTTGATCACCTGGAGAGAACAAAAGCCAATATTAACATGAAGATGTTCAATAAGAAATTAACAATGGTATTGTACTGTGGAAACTCTCTCTTATCCTTTTTACCAGGGAAAAGAATGAGTAAGAGTAGTTACCAGTAATCATCTTGACATTTACACCAAGATTAAGAGCTCTTCGAATGGTTTCAGCACTGTCATGCCTTGGGGGATCAAACAGTGGCAAAAGGCCAACAAACTGCCATGGACCACCAGCACCTTCTTTTGTTCTCTCTGGAACTTCCTGCAAAAGATGAAGAATGGCTATATAAACGTCTCTGGCAAAAGATTCAGCACCAACTTGAAAAATAAAGAGAACCTATATAAACCTGTCTAGCAACACCAAGTGAGCGAAGCCCTCTGTCTGCAAACTTGTCAATAATAGCATGGACCTTCTTCTTTGTATCTTCCCTGAGGTTACACAAGGTCATGATCTGTAGGCCAAAACAAACATGTAAGTATCAACCTAGATTCTAGAAAACTACAAACCTCACAAATTATAAACAAACCGAATCACAAGGTTACCTGTTCAGGAGCTCCTTTGCTTGCCCTGTGCCAATTTCCATCAGAGTCAATGTAAGTCAAGGCAGTTCTCTTGTCCACAGGGTTGAATGGGAAGAAGTGAACCTCTCTAATCCCTGCCCTTGCCTGCACAAGAAATTTGATAAGTTCAATATATTCAGTTCAAATCAACAGGCCTCTAATGATGAACTTAACAACAGCAAAAAGGGCAATTGGAGAAAAGTTCAAACCTCCTTTGGGTCAGCAAGCATTCCAACAATGGCAGTGTCTATGGCATCCTGGTTTTCAGTTCTGGAAGCCCTTGCTGCAAGGAGCATCACATGCTCCTTGTCCACACCCTTTGCAAAGACCTCAATCAAGTTCTTGTCAACACTGAGCTTGTTGAGGGTGAGTGTTCCTGTCTTGTCACTGCACAGAACATCCATACCAGCCATCTCTTCGATGGCAGTCATTCGCTTGGTGATAGCACCCTGCTGAGACAGCCTGTGAGAACCAATGGCCATTGTCACAGACAACACAGTAGGCATGGCAATGGGGATTCCTCCAATCAAGAGGACCAAGAGGTTGTTAATTCCATCTCTATACTTGCGGTGCTGAATTGGGTACATCACTATGATCTCAGCCAACATACCAACTGCAATGGAGCAAATACAGAAGTTCCCAATTGCTGTGAGAACCTTCTGGAAGTGTCCAACTTGGTTGGTGCTATCTACAAGGTGGGCTGCCTTCCCGAAGAATGTGTGGACACCGGTTGCTATAACAACAGCTTCAAGTTCACCTTGTTTACAGGTTGATCCTGAGAAGACTTCATCCCCAGGATTCTTGGTTACAGGAAGAGACTCTCCAGTAAGAGCAGACTGATCTATCTTCAACGGATCACCCTCGAGAAGACGAGCATCAGCGGGGATGATGTCACCAAGTTTGACACTTATGATGTCTCCAGGCACCAGAATTGCAGCCTCTTCCTCCGTCCATTTACCATCTCTAAGAACCTACAAATGCACCAATACAGTAAGCATCAAAATAAAGCTTCACTTTGGCATTTCTTCGAACAGTTCAATGGCATCTATCACTGCAACTAACCACAAACTTCATCTTATTACCTTGGTTTTTGGAGCAAGACCAGCCATGAGAGCAGCAGCAGCATTTCCAGCATTGTTTTCTTCAATGAAACTGATAGTAGAGTTAATCACCAACAAGCAAACAATACCCACAAAGTCTTGCCAATCTGGGGGCTGTCCCTCGCCATTTGCAAGGGCAATTGCCATCAAAGCAGCAGCTTCCATGACCCATGAGAGGGGATTCCACATAAACCCAAGAAACTTGAGTATTTTGCTTTCCTGTGTTAATTACCATAATCACATTAGCAAAGTGCTTTTAGAAAATTTCATTCTGGAGAAAAGATATTAGCCACTATTAAACAAGAAGGAACCTTTTTCTCCTCGAGCTTGTTGGGCCCAAATATTTGAAGTCGATTGGCTCCTTCCTGCGAGGACAATCCCTCTCTCGTGCATTTCAATTGCTCAAACACTTCATCAATTGGAATACGTTCCTGCAAACATGTGATGTTAGAACCGGATTCCGTAACACACCCCGTCAAACTCCAACATAGCACAATAGCATAACTTGCTCTTTGTTTTCATGCGTCTAATGATATTGCAATGTTTGCTTTCTCTGTTCATGTCATTATTGTTCCAAATTAATAAGTTTTTGTATAAATGTATTTGTGGATTACTGTGAATTAATTGGCTGTATGGACTCTTTGAATAGAAGTATTCGCTTAGAGGGTTGAGTTACATCTAAAACCTGTTATTAATATAACAAAAACAGTCCTCCGTATACCAACGACAGCCAAATGGGAATTTTAATATCGAGGCCCGAAAAAAAAATGTTTTATTAAGAGCTGCTGACAGGAATAATAACGTAATAATTAAATATTTCATTACAATATCATTAACCAATGTTTGACTTTATATTCTACTCGGCTAGGAAGAGTCCAAGAATGGGTTCGCGCTTCGCAACTATTAACATGAAGAATATTGTTATTTTCACACTTCGCAACTTTATAATTTAGTCATTGCCTGTATTGTACCCATTACATCATCTTAATTTAATAATTTTTTTATTATTTTCTAATAAAGACAGTGCTTCGCCACAATTCCACAAACAGAACAAAGAAGATTATTCAAAAAGAGACGACTGATTGGCCAGTAGGACCGACTTAATTATACTACCTTTTTAGGAAATCATATTTGTATTTATATAAAAGAATAATTTGTCAATAAAATTGGATGAAAATGAAGGTGTAAAAATCTAATTTTAGAAACAAATTCGTTTAAGATATCACCAAAAAATTGTTTTCAATTCCTACATTAAATTCAGTCTATGATCAAAATATAAGAATATATTTCCAGAAATCCTTGGGCTGAGATTCTCTGTTAAGAAAATCAACGATTACGATTTAATATAAAACTAAAACTATGAATAATAAGAGAACAAAATTAAATCGCAATCCCAATCGCAATTTGCTTGATCAAAGACTTTAGAAGTTAAGCTCCGAAATCCTTGAAAGGATAGCCAAGCCACCCAATCACGAACGCGTTGACTAGCGCACTGTGACGCCAACTCGATTCGTTTATTATTCAGATGCGACATCACAACTTGATAACCACGTGATTGGCGCGTGTTGCTATCTACCTTCCACGCAACAGCTTTCTCTCCATTAATTGCTTAACGAACCAGGGACCCGTTTAGTTTGCTCATTTTTTTAGTTCATTATCCCAATATCGATTGTGAATTGAACTATTAAGATTAAAATATTAAAATTAAAAAAATAATCAAAGAGCATATAATGTTTTCTTCTTTTTCTTATCAACGTTTAATTCAAAGCCGGCAATCATGAATAAGTAAATATACTCTATTTCTCATTAGAAATTAAGAGAATCCAAATTGATATAGAAAGCCAGAAAGCAATAACAAAGTAAATTTATTATTATATCCTAATTAGTTTATATAAAATTAAGATTAAATAATTTAGCAATTTTGGGCGTGAAATAGAAGTCCATCTCGAACATCATATGACCAAAATTTAAAAAAGAAAATGAAGAAACTGATCATCTTTTTTTTTTGTAATTTCCTTCATATAATTATAGATAAGATAGTCATGCGAAACAAACTCTCTATTTAATTTTTTTTTAACAACAATTTAGTCAATTAATTTAGATTTGAACTAAATATAATTAGACAAAATTTTCTATATTAAGTTATGACACTATTATATTTTAAAAAATTTAAACTCAAAATATCTGATTAAATTATAATAACTTTTTGTCAGTTAAAATACACGTTTGGTGATCTCTATTTAATATTTAAAATAGGGACAATTTGAACTCAGTTCAAAAACTGAATTTTTTTTTTCTTATTTATTCGAGGGGATGGTGTGGGGTGGGGGAAACTGCAGAAGAGAGAGGGGTAAAATGGTCAAATAAAAGAAGGGAAGCATAAATATGAAACTGTGGGGTTGGACCCAGAAGTGTCAGGCAGAGTCAGGACCGTTGAATGTGAGTGTTAACCATGAAAAACGGTTAATCAAAAGGACAAAGTTGGGCAAATATGAAAAGGCCAAAGTTTTCACCCCAAAAAAAAAATAATAAGAGGCTAAAGTAAGTACCACGGAAAAGTACTCTAAATTCCCTCCCGCCAAAGAAGGAGCAGACAAGGGGAGAGAGAGAGAGAGAGAGGGATGATAGAGATTATACAATTTGGTTTTTTATTTATTTAAATTTAAAAATAAAAAGAAAGAAAGAAAAAAACAGAGAGGCCTAATTCAACTCTGTCTATTATCTGTCTCTCACATGGCCAGATCCAATAGAAAACTTCCTGATTTCAATCTGTTTGGTCGTCGAGAAAATGAAGGAATAGCGCCCTATGGTAGTAAATTATTAGTGATTGCACATGCTCGATGTAGAAATCATGCCCTTTCAACTTAAAAATGAAACAGTCCAGGCAGGTAAAAGACTGTAAACTAAACATTTGAAAAACCTCACTGATAAACAGAGCACGGAAAACCTGGATTAGGTGTGTCCAATTAAAGAGACTAGAAAGATAAAATCAAAGCTCGGTTATGTTTCCGAAACGGAGATGCTTGCAAGTTGCAACTAGTCGTGAACGATCTCGTTTTATGCGGCGAAAAACACTGAGAAACAGCGCTAGCACAGAATTTCCAGGGAAAATAAGCAGGAAAATGCGAGAAAATAAACGAATCGTAGCGACGTACCAGATCAA
Organism: Biancaea sappan; assembly: GCA_037074585.1. Lineage (NCBI taxonomy): Eukaryota > Viridiplantae > Streptophyta > Magnoliopsida > Fabales > Fabaceae > Biancaea > Biancaea sappan. The sequence goes on from CM073491.1 coordinate 2,212,445, forward strand.
CGGTCTCGTTCTTTATCTCTTCGAGGCTGATCGCTGCCTTCTCAGCCGCCATCTCCGTTAACCTTCTTCACCGGAGAACCGTGAGAGAAGAAGGGAAAAGGAAAGAAAAATAGCAGAAGAGGCTGTTCTGGAATCAGAGAGATCAAGGGAGAGAAAAGAGATAGAGAAATTAGAGAAACATCGAATGAGAAATCTGTAGAAGGAGAGGGTGTTATCTTACCAGCTATGCCTCTGTTTTTATACTTAGTTCAGCAGACACAAAGCCTCACAATTAAGACTGAGAATGTGACCTCTCTGTTCTCTCTCTAGACTTTCTCTCTCTAATATTAGGGTTCAAACTTCAAACTTCAAAATCTTTCACCCCTTAGTGGGTCCCACACTTGTATCTATGCTGGTAAAAAAAATCGTGTATAAGAAATTTCCTTTTAATTATTGGTTTATTATTTTAATCTTAATTATCACAACATTACATGTGTTGATCAATTCAGATTTAAATTAAATTGGATCACAACAGAGACAGAACTCTTCTAACTAAATTTTAAAATAATTGTATTTTTAAAAAATTAAACTAAAAATTTTTAATTAAGTTAAAATAACAATTTATCAATTGGTTTGTACATATTATTTTAATTTTTTAAGTTATAAGTAAAAATGTTGCATTTCAATTTAAATTTTTAAAAAATTAAACTTAAACACTGTTGAAGCTATAAATCATTATTTATACAATTTTACTAAGTAAATTAAATTAAAGGATTCCAATCCGTTAAAATTACATACAGATCATTAATTTATTTTTTTCTTAAATTGATAAAGTTAAAAAAAAACCTCAATCTTTACAAAAATAGGGATTTTTACCCCAAAAAAATCCTTTTATTAAAAGAAAATCACATATGCTCTATCAAAATCACTTATTTTTTTCTTATATTTTTAATAAGGGGTTATGATATGAATGGTAAAAGGCATGTACTCGCTTTTTTTTTATTTTTTAATTTGCATTTGTATATATCGAAAATACTTTAATTATACGTAAAAGTAAAATAGCGTTACATAATAAATATTAGATCCTTAAATTTTTATTTGATACCCAAGTGCTCAATATTCTAAATCCATGTATCTCTGCAAATATATATATATATATATATATATAAATTTCAATAGTTCACTCTTTAAATATTTATTTTTTTAATTACTTATACGCTATCTGAAATTTAATTGATGTGGAATATTTGTTTTCAACTATATATGCATTACCAAATACCTTTTATATATATATATATATATATATATATATATATATATATATATATATTATTGAATGACTTAAATATGATGATTCTGTTTATTTAAGACAACAACTCGAAAAAAAGAAAAAACTTGATAATCTATGAAGACAAACAGGACAAGAGTCTAATTACATTAAATCTAACGTATATTTTATTTTTCAGTTATTATGTACAAAATTTTCATATGTTTTTTATAAGAGTAATATAAATTTTGTCCTATGTGGACATAGATTACATTAATTAAATTATGTTAAATTTATATATTTTATATTATTATTACATTATATTCTTCTCAGTTTGTGTGTGTTTGCTCTTATACCTTTAATTACTAATGGAAAATATGTTTAATACCTAGATATAGTCAAGTTTTATTTCGTTGTATGATTTTTATTCGCATAATACTAATATTTCGTTAAGATAAAAACCCAAATTGAGCCATAATATTGAAGTATAAAAAACTATTCAACTTATTATTTAACCTCTTTCTTTTTAAAATATTAAAAAAATGATAATCTATTAGAAGGATTTGAGTTTAATCTTATGCTCCTTCTTCTATATTTACAAAAAAGAAATATCGTACGCATCAAGTTGCTTGAGACCGTAAGTCTCTAATGATTTTTATTATATCTTTAGTTTATTGTTTACTTATATGGTTAAATTAATATTAAAATAACTCATAGCCCTTTTTTATCTTCAATATATTGAGAATTATTTATTTATTTTTTGAATCATGCGAATCCAAATTCTGATTTGCCTCCGAGATTAGAAGATAAGCCATTGACTATTAAAAAGACTTCGTCAGTGGATTCATCCTCTCAAAATTGAGTTTCGGGAGTTTTTGAAAATGTTGCAAAGATTGACGATCAGTGAAAAGTCAAATATCACAAAAAGAAAAAGTAAATTTTGCACTGACAAGCAAACAAAACTAAGACAGACTATAGAGTTTAATTTTCATTAAATACTTTTAAAAATTAAGATATTTTACTCAAAATAGTATTGGTTTTATTAAACTTCTTTAAAGAATTCATTTTGATAAAACTGTATTAAGCGGTCTCTTTCTGAAACCAGAAACGATTAAAAAAACATTGTTTGATGAAAAACAAGGAAAAAACTAAGCGTCAGTACTATTGAATTTAGAGGCAAATAAATAAAAGGCAAAAGTATACTTATCTTCCTTAATTAACATTTATCTCAAATTTTAATTTTATTTATAATTTTTTTTTTGTCAATTAAGTTTCACTTTTTATGTTTTTATTTTTTATTTAGAGTTAACGTCGTTAAGATAAAAAAATATTAACATGAACTTCTCTACATATTAACTTTTATTCTAAATATTTTATTAAATTTCAATTTTGTTCCAAATGTTATTTTTATCATATTTTGGTTTATCTCATATTAACAGTTAAATGTTTTATCTACATGTTATTTGAATAAATTTATTAGTCACTTAAAAGAATTTATATTAATATTTTTCGTTAATTTTGTTAATAACGTTAATTTTATAAATAAAATTAAAATTAAAAAATATGTAAAATAAAATTAACATAACAAATATTAAAAATAAAATTAAAATTTAGAACAAACATAAAGAACGAAAAATGTATTTTTCCCTGAATAAAAAATGTAAAGAATTGACTTTGCATTGGGTAGGTCGCGCAAATGACTCGAAAGAAGACGAAATTTAGTTTTCTATAGGCAATAATAGAGGGATGTGGTCCCCTTTTTGCATAAACAAATTTGATACAGCAATTCTCACACCCAGGTTTCCATTAAATTAATATGTAAAATTTGTGAAAACAAAGTTAATATATAAAATAAAAGCTATTTAAAAGAAATCCTTTAATTTTTTGTTCTTAAATATGACGCATTGACTAACGATAAATTTTGGAATAAGGAGGTCACTTTCGTATAAACGCACAGTCTGAATCGTTGATCTTTCTAACATGTTTCCATTATAACGTCTCCGAGTATGATAGTGTGATTACGGAGGAAACACTTGTCATCCAAGTTTTGCTCATGTGCGGTCAAGCCCATTGTAACTGCAAACCGATCTCTTGCTTGGTGTCAAAAAAAAATGTTAATCTAATTTAAAAAATAAATCAACGACTCAAATTTTTAAAAATTTTTTTAAAGATTTTAAAATTTAAACTGTTAATTTTAAAAACTAACATCCCATATTGAACCAATATCTTGTTAGGCACCAAGCAAGAAATTTGGTCACCATCATAATTGCAAAATTGATCATCCACTAGATGCTTGGCACCCATTAAAATATTGGATTAATTTGAGTTGTTAATTATCAAAATTAATGGTCTAGATTTTAAAATTAGTTTTTTAATCCTTTTAAATTGTTAATCTTAAAAATCAAAGTTTTAAATTTGACAAGTAGAGAATCAGGTCGCATAAGATTTGGATCCTCTGCTTAGTCTCTAACCAAACAAGATGATTGTCTTAATCTAAATCGTTAGATTTTACAACCAATTTCAAAATACTATTCTCTAAAAAAATTATAAAATTTAGAGTATTAATTCTAAAATCTAAAAATTTAAATTAGACCAAACAAAAAAATCATCTTTCAATCAGCATAGCAACTGAATGATTGGTTAAGATTATATAGGTCCCACCAACCAACTCACGATATTTAGTTTTTGACATATTTTAAAGAAAAATAATTTTTTTAAAAAGGATAATTTTAATATTTTACTATATGTTTAGTGTGCGTTTACTGTTTTCCTCAAAACTCTATTTGTCTCGTGACGGCGTTTTGTCAAAGCCATGCTTTCAAACTTTACTTTGCACGTTTGAATATAATTCATTCACATGTAAATATTTATACAACGTTAATTAATCATTTAACAGTACTTCTTTTATCAATTAAGTTTTCAAAAAATAGTGATGTTTCAGTGAGCATTCAGATTTATTGTTATTATATTTATTCCTGAACCAAAATTCACAGTCTCGTTCTTTTTTTCAAATGAAGGAAAATTTTATTATTTGTTGTTGAAAAACTTCTAAATTTGTTAGCAACATTTGAGGTTAAATGAAATGTGAGGTCAGCAGAATCCATGACAAGTCCAAATTTTTTTTTTTTAAGATTTAGATTTATTTGATGACAATCGTTCTGAGCTAAATTAATAAATAAGTATCTTTAAAGACCGAAATCATAAGCAGAATCCATGACAGGTCCAAATTTATTTATTTTATTTTATTTTTTTAAAGATTTAGATTCATTTGATGACGATTGTTCTGGACTAAATTAATAAATAAGTATCTTTAAAGACCGAAATAATATATAGTTTACTCAAAATTTATTACTAGATAAGTCACTAGAGATAATCTTTCTTTCTTTATTTGAATTTAAAGTATCTTCAAATTATTTTAGATTTGGGACTAATTATTATTCGGGTCGGAAGCGTTAAAGTTATAACATTCTTAATAAATGGACTTCTCAAAATTTCAATTTGTGTTCTCCTCCTTACAGAGATGAGACCGCCTACCATTTCAACCAACTGATAGTCTGAACATCATCTTTCAATATGATTAATTAGTAAAGGACTCAAATTATTTTTTGGTTCTCCTTACTTGAAAATGAAAGATTAATGACTTTACTTTGGAGTTTACATACAAAGGACAAAGCCCTTCTTATATTGAAAATGAATATTCTCATGTTTTAGTATAAAAAATGAGAATCTATTTTATGATCGTTTAATCTATTTTCTTTCATTTTAATTATAGCAAAAGATATATATTGATTTGTCTTTTTTTTTTTAACCATTTCCTTCAACTTAAACTGTTTATTATGAAAGAAAAAATAGATAATTCAAATTGCAAAAATGAATTTTCATTAATTTTTTACCAGAAAATAAGACAATCTATTTTCCCTATATTGACGTCTTCCCAAAGCATTCATAAAGTTCAAAGAATCTCTATTATTGCTATCAAGTATCAACCAATATTACATTAAATAATTTTTAATTTACATGGCCATGTATCCTTCATTCAAAATTTTTTTCTAAAAAAAAAAAAATCCTGTGTTGTTGTTTAGCAATAGCACCAGCTAATGGATAATGGAACCCATATTGTAATACCCGTTAATTTTGGAGTATAATTCGTTTGAGAGTATTTTGGACCCACACTGTAGCAGTCAACGTATTGTAGCAAACCATCACTGTTGTGAACCGTTACTGTAGTTACGTTGACCATTGACCGTTGACTGTTACTGTAGCTACGTTGACCGTTAACTGTTGACCGTTACTGTAGCAATCAGAAAATGTCGCATATTTTCATGATTTTGTTCCCTTTCTTATTTTTCCTTATGATATCTTTTACTAGGAAATTTTCCTACACAAATTCTAGTGTGGAACAAAGTAAATTTGGACAAATATTAAGGTAAGTGAATAACCTTGCTAGACTAGTTTGATATTATTAATCAAAGTACAATATAAGTCTCATTTACAATATTATTTGGATATTAAGCAATCAATCTTTAAATGACGGTATATGACGATTGGCATATTTTTTACAGACATTCAAATGAATAAAAGTATGTATAAATTAATTTATTTCATGATTTTGTACAATGTGATAAATTCTCACTATTTTATTAACGAGTAAAGATCTACGGGATCTAATACATGAGTTTGAAAGGGTTAAAGTCTCATATTACTCAGTGTATAACTATGAAAACTTATGCACGAGTATGAAAGGGTTAGAGTCTCATATTACTCGGTGTAAATTGATGAAATCATAAATACGAGTTTGAAAGGGTTAGAGTCTCATACTACTCGATGTATAAGATAATTGATTATATGAGTAAATGTGATATTTGTACTTTTGATATTTTATACAGTACAGTTATTTACTTACTAAGTTTTAAATAAACTCACACTCCCTATAATTATCTTTTCAGATACAGAAAACAAAGAATAAGAGTATCCTATTGAATATTAGAAGCCCCTTGAAAATATTCTCCATTTCTGTCTGGTGGGATACCAGTACTTATTAATGTGAATACTATGAACGCTCTGTACTTTCTATAGGCCTCCTAGGCTTGCGTTGAGATAAACACATCAGATTATGTATGCATATATTTGTTTATCAAATGAATATAATTCTGTTGTGTGGAATGAATGATTAAGGTTGAATGTAAAACCTTACAGAATATATGTAAATAACTTATGTTTGAGAATTTTATCAAATGAGTAGTTGTGTATATTAAGATTGTCCAGGATTTCGGGATACCACTGAGATTTTCCTAAAAGTAATATATTTTCACATGTTTAATTTTTGGGATGTGACACACATAAATTATACTTGTCAAAGCCATCGGCTATTGTTATGAAGTCCAACACCATGTTATTCTTCTAAAGAACAACAGAGGGTCCCAACTCAAAAAAATAAGGACCAAATATTTGTTTATAAATAAAACAATATTATTTTCAATTAATGAAAGATAAATAAATCCCATTAAAATTGTACATTAATTCATGATCAATATTGCTTGATTTGCTTAATTTATTTTTTATAAGATCAAAATTATCTAAAATTGATTCCATATGATTTTTTGAATGACAGGTTCATGCATACATATCATTATACCTAAGAAATTAAGTCAATGAAGCAACCTTATTAGATTTTGATTTTTGGCAAGAAACAATGATAGTATTTTGTCAATGAATTGATATTAATTCATATGTATATGTCATGTAATACAATAATTTATATGAGTAGTTAAGGATGAATTAGCTAAATTTATGTATATTTAAAATGTTAAGATGATATATAATTGTTCTTCCAAAATTTAATAAAATATTAACAAGATTTCAATAATAGGGATTAAAATAAAAAACTGTAAAATTATAAGGACTCAATTACAATTTTTTAAACTATAGGGACTAAATTATAAAGTAGGTGAAATTATAAGGACCAATACCATAATTTAACAATTTAAAAAAAACTACATGATAAAAGTAAATAACAATAATAATAGTAAATATTAAGTAGTGATCAAAATAAACTACTTGTAAGCAAAGTAAGTTAAATAAATGCTTTTGGCCATATTAAACTATTGATACATAAAAAAAAAAAATTGTTTCAGATTCAGCGCGGAAAATTATTTTCTTTATATTGTAGCAGGCGTTATGTGAGAAATAACTACCCTAGTAAAGTTTTCTTTTGAACAATTTTTAAAGAACACGTAAGGTGACAAACTAGGGAGGTTTATTTATATATTATAAAGCAAAGATAAGTACGTAAATTTTTAAAACACCAGATCAATGAATTTATAGATTGTGTACGTATAGTATTAATTTTCAATTTTTTTTAACATAATATGAAGTGTTAGATTTTTATCTTTTTTATTTTTCTATTTTTGCTTTCAAGTATTTTTTTTCTCTTGTATGTAACAAAAAAAAATCAAATTTCTTGTCCAAAAAACTTCAAATTAATAGTTAATAATTTTAAACATTTAAAATTTTTGGAACATAATATTGTAAATTTTAGTTTAAGATAAATATCGTGATCTTTGAGTTCATCATTATCGTCATCACGAAGAAGAGGAAGACATATATCAACTAATTAAATATTGTAGGTAGGAAGAAAGCATTAATTAATTAAAATATATAGGGAAAAAAAAGTTATAGGTTTAAGATTTCAAAAGCTTTAAGATCAATATAAAATAATTTATACATATGGAAGCAAAACGTGGTTTTCAATTATTTATGTAAATTTTAAAAGTCCATATTGATGCTGTCATGTTGGTTCTTATGTGGCTAAATTTTTAAGTGACAAAATAAAATAAAGTAAAAACTGAAAAATATCTTAGTCTTTTGCCACCGCTAGAACTATCAACATGGGGCTAATTTGACTTGCTGGACTCGTTTAATCTATTTTATGTTGGTTAAAAGTCAGTCTATTTAAAATCAAATTTAATTAGTCCAACTCACTCGTGGATAACTATTTCTTGTTAATATTATATATATAATATTAATAATATACATTCAGTTGAATAATTAAAAATGAATAAGAGATATTATCTAAAAATAATTTTATATCACATTTATATAATCATTTGATCATAATTAATGATAAAATATAACAATAAATAAAAAATAGAAAGAATAATTATATTTTTAGCCTTTTATTTTTAGTTACAAATCTTCAAATCTATATATTTCTCTATTTTTTAAGCAAATAGATTATTTTTTTATTATTTTTTAATTTTGAAAAAAAGTGCAAACTATTAAGTTGGCCAGTTTGGTTCGCCAACCCACACCTAGCTGGCCCATTAAAAAATGATTCGGCCATTTTAATAGCTCAAGCCACCACATGTTTGAGCAAAAATAAAAAAAATTTAAAAACGTGTAAATTTTTTCTAAAAACATAATTTACATAAGTATATCATTATCAAAATTTTTAATGAACATATATTACATCTCTTTATTATATTAAAATTTTATTCTATTTTTAAGCAGTATTGTATGATTTTGAAATTACTGATAAAAAACATCAAAACCAGGACCTTAAAATTATTATAAATTTATAAAACCCAAAATAAGCATACTCGAATTTTATACTTTTGTTTTTGGTCAAATGAACTTTATCCATTTAAAAAATAAATTTTAGATTGTGGTGAAGAAGAGGCCAATACCACCTAGCATCAACCGAACTTTGCGCCATGTGCCACAAAACTAACAGCTAAAATCACTCAAAAATAATAATAATAATAATAAAAGAAATAATAACACAAGTTGAAATGATTGTTCATAAAAATAAAATAATGAGAATTTAATGAGAACCATTTATTTTAAATTTTCGAGGATAAGGTAATGTCGTTTATATTCCAGTTATGTCGGTTTCACTCCCATCACTTGCTTCTATTTTGTGTGTCCCCAACTAAACTAACTTAACTATAATTAGTAAATCTTCATCTTAAAAACATACCTATAATGCCATAAACGTAGGGTATTTTGTCCTTTGTAAATTTTTCATTTGATAATTATATTATAGAAAAATCAAAACATTTTATGTTTATTTTATTCAAATAAATTACATTCTTGAAGTTTTCAATACTCATGTGCACAAATATAAAAATTAAAGTGAATCAGTCGGTTTGACTGAAAATTGATCAAAGAATTAATTTAAAATAATCTTAAAAATTAGTGAGTGGTTGAGTTGTGTAAAAATTAATGCTAAATGAATCGATTGAACTAATTTACTTGAGTTGGTGCTTCTACTAATTTAATAACTAGTCCGATTTTTAAATACTTAATCATGTGTTTATTATAATTTCAATTTCATAGAAGAACCTTCTATGTACTAACATGACTTTGAGTGAAAGTGTGAAACTCATATCTTAAAGTAAATATTTATTATTCTCTTGTATTATTGAAAATTTTAGTACTGTTTTTATCCATATTTTGACAAGTGAGAAATATGTCTTTTAAATATTTTTAAATCATGATTCAAAATTAAATTATATGTTTTACCAATAAATTATATATTTGACAAGGGAGGTTTATTTATATGTCAGAAAGCAAAGATAAGCGCCGTAAATTTGTAAAACACCAGATCGTGAACGTATAGTATTAATTTTCAGTTTTTTTTAAACATAATATCAAGTGTTAGATTTTTATCTTTTTTATTTTTCTATTTTTACTTTCACGTATTTTTTTTTCTCTTGTATGTAACTAAAAAAATCAATTTTTTGTCCAAAAAACTTCAAATTAATAGTTAATAATTTTAAACATTTAAAATTTTTGGAACATAATATTATAAATCTTAGTTTAAGATAAGTATCACGATCTTTGAGTTCATCATTATCGTCATCACGGAGGAAGAGGAAGACACATGTCAACTAATTAAATATTGTTGGTAGGAAAAAAGCATTAATTAATTAAAATATATAGGTAAAATAAAAAAGTTATAGGTTTAAGATTTCAAAAGCTTTAAGATCAATATAAAATAATTTATACATACGGAAGCAAAACATGGTTATCAATTATTTATGTAAATTTTAAAAGTCCATATAGATGCTGTCATGTTGTTTCTTATGTGGCTAAATTTTTAAGTGTCAAAATAAAATAAAATAAAAATTGAAAATTATCTTATTCTCTTGCCACCATTAGAACTATCAAAATGAAGTTAATTTGACTGGTTAGATCCGTTTAACTTGATTCACACTAGTCAAAAGTCAATCTGTTTAAATCTGAATTTAATTAGTCAGCCCACATAACTTTTAGGTAACCATTTCTATTTAATATTATATATATAATATTAATAATATATGTTTAGTTGAATAATTAAAAACTAATAACAGACATTATTTGAAAATAATTTTATATCAATTGATATAATTATTTGATCATAATTAATGATAAAATATAATAATAAATAAAAAAGAGAGAATAATTCTATTTTTAGCTTTTTTATTTTTAGTTACAAATATCCAAATCCATATATTTTTCTATTTTTTTAAGCAAATAGATTATTCTTTATTATTTTTTAATTTTAAGAAAAAAAAGTGCAGACTAGCGAGTTGGTCCGTTTAGTCTGCCCACTCACACCTAATGGGCCAAGCCAGCATTATGAGGGCCCATAATTTGACACATGTAAGCTTTTGATGTGAATATTGTTTTGTGTAATTTAATATCAAATTTTATTTTTGATTGAATTTGTAAATTTATATTTATAGTTTTTAATTATTTATCTATTTTTTAATATTTTAAAATAAATTAGTTTAACCATGATTCGATCATAATCCGACCATTAACATTTAAACTTATACCTCTATCCATGTTTATTATAATTTCAATTTCATATAAGAACCTTCTATGTACTGACATTACTTTGAGTGAAACCCATATCTTAAAGTAAATATTTACTATATTCTTGTATTATTGAAAAATTTAATACTGTTTTTATCCATATTTTGACAAGTGAGAAATATGTCTTTTAAATATTTTTAAATCGTGATTCAAAATTAAATTATATGTTTTACCAATAAATTGATACTGTATAAATACTGAAAACAAACTCAATCTAGATGCTAAGTAATTTCTTTAATTTTAAATATGTAACGAATTAATTGTATTTTCCATCAAATTAGGGGCGAGATAATTAGTAAAATAAAACCATTGTTCTGGAGAGCATTTTAGAAATTATATACGTAGAGAGACTAATGTGAGAATGCATTAACATTATCATTTGAGAGGAAGATTGGCATGACACCTTTGATGGTAACATATAAAAGAGAAAATAAAATACTTATATACATTGTATGCAAGTTTTCCAGTTTTACCTCATCTACTATATTAATAAAATTTAAATTTAATTAGGACCATAATTTTAGAAACCAACTTAATTAGTCATTGATCTGCGAAGAAGGTTGAGTCATTGGGTCAAATGCTAAATCAAGAAAATAATATGATAATATATATATATATATATATTCATAAATAAGTATGAAAACAAGTGAAACAAATTATAATTTATATGCTAATTTTACAATCAAAGTATTCTAAAAAAATGCAACCTAAAATAATTTAGCATACAAATCTCATATTTAATAAATAAATATATAATCATTTATAATTCAATTAATAAATTGTAAAAATAAAATTAAAACTAATTTATTTTTAAATATTTGATTGTTATTTATAATATCATACAATATTATAAAATTTGTTATTAATATTGTACAACTTTCAAAACTAAAAAGTATTTTACATAAAATAATAAATTTTATGTTTTATAATATTATCTCTACCAGTATATGTATAATTTTTTGCACATATTAAATAATAAGAAATTATTTACACAATGTCATGGGTCTACTAATCATCTCAAAACATATATTGCTCTCAATGTCATATTATAGACTTGAGTAAAAATAAAAAATAAAGAGTTGCACATCGGTTGAGTTATCAGGTCGATCAAGTTACTTATAATCCTATTTGATTGACTAACCTAGACCAAATTAATTGTCAAGCTGTTAATCTAGATTTAAAAAAATATGTTTCGATTGTTTAAAAACCATTAATTATGTGTGTGTATGTGTGTTCATGTGCTTAGTTAGCAATACTAACAACTAAACAAATCAAAATGACATTTTAGACAAAACCAATAAAAAAGCAGCAAAAAAAAAACCACTTGACAAGCTAAGGTCATTAATTATTACTTATGAGATATAAATGAATAAACAAACTAAGCTAATTAAAATATTGAGATTAATTTTATTTATAATCAAAATTTAATATTAACATTAATTTCATAAAGCATATATTATTGTTTAAGCTAGCCCAACGGCATTCTTTATGTTTCAGAGAAACGCATGCTTCTAAAATATAACGGTACAAAATAATTAACAATAAGCACGCATGCACCTAATCATCCTAACTTAAAAAATAAAAAAATAAAAAAAATTAAATAATCACCTCTCTTCTTGGAAAGTGCTAAATAAACAAATTACAAGTTTGGATTAAAAAAATAAACTTCTTTACTAAATAAGACAATAAGTAATCCACGCCTTGCAGGTTGCAGCTTTAGAATACATCGTAAAAAGAAGAAACGTAATTTAAAATTCCCCAAATTAGAAAATTTTCCGATTAAAAAGATAACATCAGATATATATACAGAGATTAACTATCTATGTACAATATTGCCTATTTGCAAGGGTAAACAAGGTGCCCATATAATATTTATATCCATGTTTAAAAAATAGATCGGTAAGTAGCTAACGTACTAATTTATAATTTATTGTTCTAATTATATTTAAATTAGTAATAATTATATGTATATATAATTTTATATTAGAATTATATAATATAATAAATTAATTAAAAAGTTTAAACTTATATTTATATTGTGTATATATATATGTAATTATTTTTTTATTTTTATTCTCTTATTTGTTTTTGGAGCAAAAATAATATTATTATAAAAAAATAGTTAAAAACTATAATATGATAGAAAAGAATAAAAAAGATAAAAAATAAAAAACTTGCTAAATCTTGTAAGAAAAATTATATTTTTAAATAACATTTTTTTTAACAAAAACTAGTTTTGGTCAATTTAATTAATTTTTAACTAATTAATTTTTGAAATCAATCAAATCAAATCAAATCAACGAACTAATCAATTCAATTTGGTCCTATAATATATGGTTTATATTCATATCAGAATTGCTTTACTAATAAAGTAGATTAATATTATCAAAATTGCCTCACTTGTACGTCAGAGTCAATATTTTAATTAGATACATAAAGTCCCTATCCGTTGGTTTGGTTTGCCTGCTTTTCCACAATATTCAAAATATTGACTGTGCTTTTGTTTTTATTTTTTGGTGTTAATACTTAGAAGAAGTACCACGTAGCTTACCTAATGAGTTTAATATAATGAAGACTGAAATTTCTTTGCAACACAGGAATTAAGTATTTAGTTAAATTACGTCAGGTAATGGTAATTAATATAATTTCTAAAGACAGGGTCAAATTTCACATCACTTTCCTTTCAAAAAAAATATATATATTCCAGTCAAATGACGTCTAAATCAATTGAATTTACTAATCTATTTATGTTAGAATCTTAAAAGAACTTTTTTGTATTTGAATTTCAATCAATTACCACAACTAAAATTTGAACGTTGTAATTGAGGTTTTGAAAAATTGGTCTGGATTGACAAAAGTAACAATTTAAAGATTAATAGTCTAATTATAATTAAATCGATAAATATATATTTATAAATTTAATAAAAAATAAGATTTAATATCAAATTATATAAAATAATATCTACAAATTTATTATAAAAATTGATTATGTAACAAAGAAATATTATTAATTAATATAATATTTATTAATATTAAATTCATAAAATACTAAAATATTAACATATCTATTAAAATTAACAGATAATATTAATTTTTTTATTATTTAATTATAGAATAAGTAAAATTAAAAAAATTTAAATAGATTAATTTAACTGATTCATTTAATATTAATTTTTATATAATTTAATTAATTTTTAACTAATTTTATCATTCACCGATTTTAAAGTTATTTCACCAATTAATCTATGGATTTATATCACTTTATCAACTCTTTTATTGGGTGCATTTATATATATGGCCAACAAAGTCTAAAAGTGTCCTTTTTTCTAAAAAAAAAGACTAACATTTACTTAGTGCAAATAATGCAAACCGAATTAATTAATAAAGACATTATCATATATGACTTGAATGATACTCAAGCAAACATGCTTTAATTTCTTGATCCTTCTAATTCATTTTTCCTCGAAAAATGCCCAACATCAAATGGCACGGCAAGTGTTTTTCTATACATTAATGTTTTGAGGGGGGTTTTCACATCTGTGTATTTATTGTTTTAGGGGATCCTCTGCTTTTCTTTTTTCTCTGTTTTATTTTTTTTCAATGATTTCTTTACCTTTAGCAACGGTTAAAATTATTGTTAAAAAAATAATAATTATAACCATTGCTAAAAATAAAAAAAAACTGTTGCTAATAAAAAAAACAAAGAGAAAAGCAGAGAAAAGAAAAACATGAAATCCCTTCTAGTACTTTTTCTAAAAATACAGTTACGATAAAATTTAATAGGAAGAATTTTATTACTTATTGTAATTATATTCAACTTAGATTCAAATTAATCAATATAAATAATTTAGTGTTTACACACTTAATAATTGTAAAAAAAAAAGTGTACTTTTTTGTAATATCTAGGAAGATGCAATTCTTTATTTGATGGCCACTATGTATATATTTGAAGAAAAGGTCAACACCTTGATGATGCTGATTACGATACCCACATGTACAAAACTTCCACCTATCTTTTATTCATTTGTTTTCTCTCTCACCAAGCTATTTATATATATACACATACAATTTAGTAAGTATTTCCTTCTTGTCATCGTATTATTTGTCGTTGAACTTTGTGAAGGGTTTGTATTTAACAAAGTCAAAAAAGATAACCTCTCTCAGTTGCCAAATGAGAGTTCATTATACTTTGTGGTCCCAAACAAATGATTTTCAACGGCTTGTGGCCACTATGCATTGAAAAATAAAGACATCGAAATCAATGTTTTTTTTAATAGTATAACTAAATAATAATCTTATTAACTAAATAATAAATCTTATTATTATTATTATTATTATTATTATCATTAGTAGAGAAAAATACACTTTGTCCTCATAATTTTTTTTATTGTGTAGATACTCCGATGAATTAGAAAACTAAACACAAGATTCTTTTAAACTCTGCATTTCGTGTGATAAGACTATTCTGTCCAATAATTTATTAGTTTGACTAACAGTCATTATTGATTGAAATTGCAAGACTGCCACGTCAGTTCTATGGGATGAAGATAGGCCAAGCAAAATTTGATCATCAATAGACTGAGTCAGGTTTTACATGTGGGTTGGGTTATGAGTTTGGATCAAGCATGACATGAAATTATATTAGCTATATCAGTTATTGATTTGTACAAATAAAGTTGATGTGACAATTTTACAATTTTAATCAATATTAATTGTTAGTAAAACCAAAAGATTATTAAGCGAAATGACATGCACGAAATAAAGAGTTTAAAAGAATATTATGTTTAGTATTTATTTGTTCACAAGAGTTATCTTAATAATAAAAAAAGTTTATAAGAATAAAATGTATTTTTTCTTATTATTATTATTATTATTATTATTCGTGCCAAATTAAAAAGTAATTTCATTAATTTCCAAGCAAGCAGAACGAGAAGATTCCTAACCCTTCAGATTTGAGCACAGATAATATGGATCTATTATTAGTCACAACATGGTTGCAGCTCATCATCGGGTATATGAGTATGACAAAGTACAGCGAAGTCACCATTTTTAGGGACTTAAATGTCAGTCATAGAGTACCACGCTCTTCATTTTCTTTTTTCCACAAACTGACGTATGCCTGAACATTTTATATATATATATATATATATATATATATATATATATATATATAACAATTACATTCTGTAATTTAAAATTAATTAGAAATAATTTATGATTCAATTAAATGTTTAGATAAATTCTTTGACTTTAAGGTTATATTAACTTTTTTGTACTTAAAATCATATTAGCTTATAATATGCGAATGATCAGTAATAGTTATTATATTTGATTAATTAGTATAAATAAATTTTTAACTTTTAAATTATTTTAGTGTTCTTAGAATATACTCTATAATATATATATATATATATATATATATTATGGTGTTCAAAGGTTTGATTTGATTCGGTTTTGAGCAGAAATCAAATCGAATCGAACCAATCAATTTTAGAAAAATATAAATCTATTCAGCTTTATTTTTTAGACGGTTTGATTCATTTTTGTTGGACAGTTTGACTCGGTTTTAGAGAAAAAAATGCCATACAATTCTTATATAATATTTAAGGTCTTTTAATTATTATATTTGAAAGAATTTTTTTGTAACATATTATTTTACGAACACAATAAATACATATTTTTAGTTTTTTCATAAGTTCATATTTTTTTCTTTAAATCACCTAAATAATTCAAATCATAACTTAATACATTATTGTTAGTATATAAATTTGTAATAATATATATCAACTGACATCCAATGATAACAAATAAATAAAATTAATGCATTAGTGTACAATATTTTTTTAATATATTATGTATAATATACTATAACATAATATATATAAAGTTCAGTTTGAACTAAACCAAACCAATTATTATGTTTTAAAAATTGATTTAAACTTTTCTTTTTCTAATTTAATTTGATTAGTTTATTTTGGTTTTGTTTGAATTAATTTGATCGATTTGACACACACACAATATATAAAACACTTTCTAAAGGCATTGTTTCCAAAGAGGAATCAAGGCCAACTACACAAATCGAGGTTGGCCAATAATCAACCATGGTTCAGAGAACATGGTTAATAATTTCAAGCTTAATTAATTCACCAAATCTCTCTCTCTCTCTCTCTCTATACATATATATATATATATATATATATATATGTACACAAATATAACTTGCATACATATTTGTGTGTGATTAATGGCCTTTTTATCACCGAGCCTCACGCAAGAAAATACGCTCTGATGATTGAAGCATATAAATAGTTAAATAATTTATGATTGCTTCACACACTAGCTAACATGTAAGCATGTGAGCAGATATGAAGGTAGTGATGATGACATATACATTCAGAGGTACACTAACACTACCCTTGAGGTCTCATATTTTATAGCAAAATAGTACATTATATTTATGCTTCGATGAACTATAGGGTCAGGTAAATATCCAATAGATATATTTAGCAAAGGGTAATATTGGCCTCTTTTCTCTCAACTAACCAAGGTGCCATGCATGCTTATACTAGGCTATATATATATATATATATATATATGTATATACACACACACACACTTCAATATCTCAGCCTTATCACAAAGTGAACTTAACTTGGGAGATTGTGTCAGCAAAAATTACTCATTTATATTATTAAATATATGAGTTTTACACACACACACACACACACACACATTCTTTATCTTTTCTTCAAAACTTTATACACTAACAAATTTTAATAACATCAAGCCCATTGTGAGGGATGCTTTTCCTATTCTTAAATGGTAACCTTTTAACTTTTTGTGTAACCATATATGTTCCTGTTGTTCAATGGGCCAGATCCATCCAAATTTAAGTCATGTAGACTTAATTGTGAGTATGGGTGAGGCCGGATTAGGCTTTATATATATAATTTATAACTAAAAAATTATGGTCTATTCTAATATATTATGGGCCTATTTACTTTATTTAAAAAAATATACTTTAATTATTTTAATGATAGAAATTAGATATTAAAATAATTAAATTTAAAAAAATTAAATTAAATTTTTAAAAAAATATATTAAACCTTAAAGTAGGTCTTTTTTTAAAATATAAATTTAATTATTTTGAATAACAAAAATTAAAAACTAAGTCTCAAAGATTTTGATAGATCATACTAAAAGTTATTCTTCAAAATGAACTATTAAGTTATTAGCATACCTTATCTCATTTACAGGGTTGAGATGACTTAATCTACAGGTTAAACATAGTTTGACAGCTCTATCCAAAATTAATAGATTAGCCTATTTTGACAACTCTCCACAAGATTACTTGGGTGGGTTATGCATTGAAATTTATAAAAACTGATATATATAGATATATATATATATATATATATATATATATATATGCAACAATTCTATTTTTAATTTAGGAGCTGGATGGGACTGTTGAGAAGTTTCAACTTTTTGATCCCTACCCAAATTCACGGGGTTCTATATACGTGCGATGGGAAATGAGCTCGTCTTCCCTTCAGTGCTGTGCGAGTGAAATATTTTTTATTTAACGTTCTAAATAATCTTGTAATTTTAAAAAATTATAAGATTAATTTAAAAAAGTATAAAATTGAATTTGTTAAAATTAATTATATAATTTTAAAAAAAATGTAAGATTAATTTATATTGTTGAATGAGATCATCTAATGATTTAGATTCAACGCTAGAGGGAAGCCGAGTTAAATGGCTAACTGTCTGGGTAATAAAACTTAATTATCAATCTCATTTACAATTAATCCCCTTTTTAAAAGTAGTTTTTTTTTTCTGAAAATTTAATGGAGTAAATCTAAATATATTACGGAATCAATTATGAATTTTTTAGATTCACAAAAAGTACAATTAGGGTCCGAATATATAATTTCAATTTTCACAACAATACAAATAAAACTAAAGGATCCAAATCCGTTTAATTTCCACGTTCAAAAGCGCAAGCTACGTTTGGTTTTGGCTGAAGAGATCAATTAATGAACCAAAAACGACATTGATATTGCAGACTTTTAGTTAAAGAAAAAATGACATCCAAAAAAAAATTGACAAATAAGTACACTTACTTTAATTTGAAGCCACAGTGACATGCATAGCTAACCACTATTGACAAATGCGTACAATACATCACACAAAATGACAGCATTAATTTTGTAGAGTTGGACTGGTATATAATGACACTGATTTATTGATATAATAATATTTTAAAATTTCTGCATCATTTAACCTCGTCCTCTTTCTTGTATTAAAAGTATTTTTTAAGAAAATTAGATTAAATTAGATCGACTGTTCAATAAAAAAAATTAATAAACTAGTTAGATTTTAAGTTTGGTTTAAACCTAAAATCTGTGCACATTTAAATCAGTCTAGAATCAATAAAATCGGCTAGTTTGACAGTTCAATCGATTTTTTTTTTTTGAATTTTTACTAAATATTTTTATTTATTTTAAAAAAAATTTCAAAAATTTAAGTTATTTAAAAAAGATTTATGATTAATATATATATATATATATGTAACATGCATCAAATATTTTAATATTTATAATAGATATATTAATTATATATTTTAATATTTTAACTAACACCGATTTAACTATTGACTTTTGAACTAGTGACTCAATCGGTTTAATGATTAATCTAATTTTTTAAACTTTGATTAAAAGCTTATATTTTTTTTTTCTTTTTTTAATTTTTCACAAGTATATTTTATTAGAGATAAACTCACTCGACATACTATTGGCATTAAATATGATCAGCAACTCACTTAATAAAAGATTAATTCAAACTTGGGTTTGTCACGTAAAAGAATAGCCCATTCCATACTAAACCTAACTACTGTGGGTGCTTATCATAATATCACATAAAAAATCTTAATCTTTTAACGTAGGGCAGCTTTCAGGCAGGCATCTAATATGCTATCACTTTTGTTAAATAAGATGATAGCTCAGTTGAATATACATATCCAACTTTGTTCCTGTTAATTCTTTGAATGAGAATTTCGAAAGTGAAGTTCACCAATGCATCCTTAAAAACATATGAGAAAATAAATTTAGTTAGACAAAAATTCAAAATAAATTAAATCCAAACTAGCTATATGCTTTATATATATATATATATATATATATATATAAACACATATGGCAAAGAAAAAAAAAGCTATATAAAGGGGATTATTGACTCTATAAAGCTGGTTCTTTAATTTCCGTGAGAACTTTTAGGTTGTATCTAACTTTGCCTTTTGGTTTACTTTGGAAGATTCTTATATGGATTTGTCTATGGGAGGTGGATCTCTACAAAGGTCACCTCTCTCTGTGACCTCACTCTACGACCAGTATGCATTATTTTATGTGCTAGTTATTATTTATTTGTTTATTTTATTGGAACTCATTTGGAGGAAAAATGAGGCTGGAGAGATGACCTCTAAATTTTAAAAAAGAGTTTAAAGTTTAGAGTTAGGTCGATCTCTCCGTAGACAAATTTTATTTATATAAAGGAATTAATTGTTCTATTGTTAGAGTTATCAATTGATGCGTCAGTTGTCTGATCTAGTTTATTTTGGAACATTTCTATATAAATTGAGAATCGATTGATTCTAATATTAAAATCATCAATTTTTGCACTAATCATCTTATCGTTGATCTAACGATTGACAATGAGTTAATAAAAAATAAATTCATCACCAGTCATCCAATTAGCTGGCGAGGAGAACTGATAGTTTTAATACTAGAGCCGATTGGATGACTGGTGATGAGTCATTAAAAAAAATATACCATTTCTAACTATTCGATACTAGAGTCATTCTGATTATAATAGAATATAAACTTGGTCATATATTCGTAGCAAAAGAAGATATGTTTGGGTAAACGGAAAAGGTTTAGTGTAGAATCTAAAGAGAAGATGGATTGATGATTCCTGTTAATGAAACATGATTTGCCTTCTACAAGAGCCTGCAGCCTCATATGCAAGCAGATCTAATCAAAATGCCCTCTCCTTTTCTTGCACGTCTCTTTCAATAATTAGATATTTGAAAATTGGGAACACAAAAAGAAAGAAGGAAAGAAAGAAACTATTAAATGATAATTTATATCTTTTTTTTATTTCGAGAAATTTTCTTATCTAATTTTTTTAAAAAAATTTTGTCTAATTCTTTTAAAAATTATTATTTGAAGAGTAAATTTGTTATATTAAAGGAAAAAAACTTAAATTGCAATTTTGTTTACATTTTAGCTATTAGGTGCTTTAATTAAAAAATGAAAAGTGTATGATTCTTTTATCATAAGACAATAAATATACAATTTTTAAAAAATAATTATATATTTTTATATAACTTAACATTACATGATTCATGATAAAAAAAAAGAAGAATTGGACTTTTATAAAAAAAATTCACACATTTTATTTTTAGGAAAAAAATTAATAATAAAGATTTAAAAAATTGATTGATTGAGTATAAGTCTTGTCCTATTTAAAGAGTCAATTAGACATTAATTTTGACTATTCAAATAATTGATTAATAATTTAATATTGTACATTTTTCACTCTTTTCAATAGTATCTATTACTCATTGACCAATTTTTTTTATTAATAAAGAATTTCAATTACTGTTTAATTTATTTAATTACATGTCAAGAGTGTTTAATTTTTATAGATCGTTAGATTAGTTTGTACCCCACACTAATCCAGAAGTTTACGTGTGAAACACTTTGTTTTGCGACAAAAAATATGTGCCGATTAAGAAGACTCAAATTATAAAATCATACTCTTTTCATAAAAAATTATAAAATTCATTAATAATTAATAATTATTCTTTTTCTCTCCTTTTTTTTTGGGTGCAATCAAGCTTGCTTTATATCTATTATCCATGATCAATCCATTGAAGCACAGCGAGCACTAAGCATGCGTTGGACTTCACAAATTCCAAGCTTTTGCTTTGTTAATTTGCTCATCTTTCGTAGCTTTGATCCAAAAATCTGGGGCAAGAAAATGGGATTTGAATTTTTTGGTTTTAAAGTCGGAAGAAGATCTCTTATTTAGCTTCAAAATTATATAGTTATTTAGACTAATTTAAATTGTTAAATTTTATAATTAATTAGATGCAATTTTTTATGTTTTTATTTTTTTTAAAAAAATAATCCTGAAAATATTAATCATTGATTGTAAAATTTAATTTTTTAAATTATACTAAACATCCGATTTAGCTTTGAGACTAAACAAAAAATTTTCCTCTCGAAAAATGGTAAGTTTGGTGACGCTGGTGGTTTAATTAAGCTGAATCATGAAGTCACGGGTCTGCATTTTTTAAAAATTACAGGAAATATGGCCACTGATATATATTACGATAAGCTGAGATATCATTGTCGTTTAGGTAGAACCAGCCATTGGTCTAAAAAGGAGAAAAGACGAAGATACACTTGACAACTACAAAATTAAAGTAGGAGAAAAAAAAAAAAGAAAAGATAAAGCCAACGAATAACTCGTGGTGGAAAACCATTTTTAAAAGTAAAAGCTTTCTTTTCACAAGGCGGCTAATTAGTCTCCAGTTTTTTTTATTCCGAACTTTTCACAATTTATGTCAGAGATAGGTTGAACAAAGACCATAAGAATGACCTTCGACTTGGAAAGGATTATTAATTATTTATTGGGTTTTGTTAACCCGTGCCAAATACGCTTTAAAATAGTAAACAGTGTACAATATTAAATAATTCGTTAACGTTTCGATATTACAAATTTATCTTTGGACTAATAAATTTAAAAATTATAATAAACAGTGTACAGTATTAAATGAATAGCTAGCTTCGTTAAACTCAATTTAGAAAAAAAAATGTTAAAATAATATTTCAACTTTAGGGGAGGACAAAAACGATATGACTGTAATCACAAAATTAACAAAATCTATGCAAGCACCAAAAAACATAAAGCCCCTCGCTCCATATCTTGGAGGAAGGATTAAGCATTGCAGATGAAGCATGGGAAAACTGACGGCTAGTGCGAGGAAAGTAAAAGTTTAAAATATACTTAGAGTCCTGTAGTTTCATTTAAAAGTAAATTTTGTCCTTATATTTTAAAAATAATAATTTTAGTTCTTATAATTTTAAAAGTTTTGAATATGATTCTTAAAGTTATTCAGAAGTTAGTTAATCCTCTGACCATTATACGTAGTGCCAAATAGGATAATGACATCTGCTAAAAACTCACGTCAAGTCTATGTCAGCGCTAATTAGGATAATGACACATCAACTAAAAAAAAATAATTTTAGTCCTTATAATTTCAAAAATCATGAATATAGTTCTTAAAATTACTCAGAAGTTAGTTGATCATCTGACCATTATACGTAGTGCCAACTAGGATAATGACATCAACTAAAAACTCACGTCAAGTCTATGTCAACGCCAACTAAGATAATGACACATCAACTAAAAAAATCCACATCATTATTTTTTCCTCCTACGTCTCATGTGACTCCCTCTTTTTTCTTTTTCTTTTTTTTTTCTTCTATTCTGATGAATCTGCTGGTGCTGGCCTTCTACAAGGTGCCGACGGGGTTGTGCCAGCAAGCCATTAGGAACAAGCGATAGGAGGAGCTACTGAAGAAGGGGCTTCTGCAGTAGGGGTGGTGTCGGCGCACATGCGGGTGTGAGGCCAGCAAGATCCCGAGCCACCCGGTGTACTCCAGAAGAGAAGGAGAGAAGAATACAGAGTGAAAACGAAATCTACGTATCCCCAAAACAAGAAATTATCTGGGATTCAACCTTGGCTTTAACAATGAAAGGCACTCCAAAAACCCAAATCACGATCATGAAACCCTCAAAACATGATTGGTCTTAAAGCGTAGTATAGTAGAATTTGGATTTGAAATCAAGAGTACTTAGATTTGGGGGGAAGTGTTTCTCATGGAGGGACTTCTCCTGAAGCCAGTGGTGTAGAAAATGTCTTACATCTCTTTCTCCAGCTCCATCACCTCCTTCTCCAGCTTTTTCGATTTCTGTGACATCATCTCAAAGAGATTGTTCGTGGAGTACACCAAGTGGATCGGGATCTCGCTGGCCTCGCACCTCCACGTGCACCGCCGCCGCCCCTACTGCAGCAGCTCCTCCCACCGCTTGTTCCTGATGGCTCTTCGGCATTGCCCTGCCGGCACCTTGTAGAAGGCTAGCACTAGCAAATTCATCAAAAGAGAAGAAGAGAAGAAAAAAGAACAAAAAGGAAAAAAAAAAGGAGTCACATGAGAGGCAGGAGGAAAAATAGTGATGTGGATTTTTTAGTTGATGTATCATTATCCTAGTTGGCACTGACATGAAGCTGACGTGGGCTTTTAGCTTATATTATCATCCTAGTTAGCGCCACGTGTAATGGTAAGAGGGTTGATTAATGGTTGACTAACTTCTAAGTAACCCCGGGACCATATTCATGACTTTTAAAACTATAGTGACTAAAATTATTACTTTTAAAGTGTAAGGACTAAATTCGCTCTTAACTGAAACTATAGGGACCTCATGAATATTTTAACCAACATAAAATCATCTTATTGGCCCTCAAGGAAGAACTAATTACAACGTGAAATCCAAGAGGAGCAACAAATGTGCAATACTACCTCATTTCCCCTCCCATCAAATCTTATCATATTATTCTATTCCCAAACCAAGGATAAAAGATAAAAAAAAAGTAGAGAATGCACGTAGCCTGAGTCATGTTATAAGATTGCAATTGTAATACCCTTTAATTTTGAAATTATATGTGTGTCTAATGCTATTTGGATTTATTTTATATTTTGTCATTTTAATTTTCATATATAAATATTTTCTTTGAATATTGTTTATGAAAATTGAGTTAAATGACTGGATTAGATATTTGTACTATGTGGGGTATATTAATTCATGGAAAAGTGGTTTAAGAACGGTAATTGGTCAATTAATTGTAATTTGACTAAATGAGTTTGGGTGTTAGGTTATGGATACCCATGAATTATTCAAATAACCCATTAGAAACCCTTAACCTAAAATTTTTACAATCTCCCTTCACTATTCCCGCATCTGAAACAAAGACAGAAGTGAACAGTAAAGTTTTCTCTTAAATTTCTTCATCCTCCTCTCAAATCCTTTCCTTTGATCTTCAAATTTCTTTTCATTTGTTTGGTTCAACTGATTTGTAATAATCTTAGGTAAGCTTCAATCTATTTCATTTCCTTAAACTTTAATTTATCAGATAATTTAGAGGAAGTTTGGTGTTTAGGATTCAAGATGAAAATTTGAGGATTGAGACTTTGTTTGTGGGTTGAAATTGGAGATTTTGGTGACAAAAAAAATATTTAAATATCAAAGATAGAAACCCATGAAAGAAATCAAAAGAAATGATGTCTTGGACGTAATTTTGGGATTTTTGGGTAAGAACACAAATAATGTTACATTTATTCTGAAAATTTTCCAGAAAAATACTATTCATCGAGAAAATTTTTCCAAATTTTCGCGGTTACTGTAGCATTAACTTTGGTCAAAGTACTGTAGCAGTTACTGTAGTGTCGGCAGTCAACAGAACTGTAACGATTAACGTACTGTAGTGAACCGTCCTGTAGCAAACCATCACTGTAGCGAATTGTCATTGTAGTAGACCGTTACTGTAGCTACGTTGACTGTTGGCCGTTACTATAACAATCAGAAAATATTGAATATTTTTATGATTTTGTTCCTTTTCTTGTGTTTCCTTTTGATATCTTTTACTAGGAAATTTTCCTACACGTCTATTAAGGAACAAGGTAAATTTGGACAATATCAAGGTAAATTAATAACCTTGCTAAACTAATTTGATATTATTAGATAAAGTACAATATAAATCCTATTTACAATATTATTGAAATGTTAAATAATCAACCTTCCAGTTGATAATATGTGATGATTGCTATGATTGTTGATAGAAATTCAAGGGAATTTATGTATCTACAGTTATATATGCACAAAGAGTTTGAGCGTTAAATTCGCAAGTCACTCAGTACAAGTATCTACGACACATTTATGTATAAAGAGTTTGAGGGTTAAATTTCCAAGTCACTTGGTACAAGTATCTATGGCATATAATGCAAAGTGATTGAGGGTTTGACCACCCAAGAAATCATACACAAATTCAGATAAATATAATACTACGATTATGTAAAATGAATGATATAGTGACTATGTTAGTAAATGTGGTATTTGTATTTGTAATATTCTCTATGGTATAGTTATTGTAATATCCCAAGAATTTTCATGAATATTTAAAGTCTATTTGAAGTTTATTGAAAAATTTAATTACATGAGAAATGTTCTTTTTGAATTAGTGAAGGAAATTTGGAAATAAAAATTTCAAAAATTTTAATTTGGGACATTTTACAAATTCTCAAGGACTAAAATGAAAAGAAAAGAAAGTATAGAGTACTTTTGAGAAATGACCAAGTAGAAACCTGAGAAGAAGAATAGAGCTTATGAGAATGAATTATGAGTCCGGTACTAAAAGGATGATGGATTCGAGGTTAAAGTGGAGTTTGAGACTCTGAGAGGGACTAAAGTGAAATAAGAAAATTATGGGGCAATTAGGATTTAGAATCACCCGAGGCGAGAATTTATGAATTTGCTTTTACTAGTCTTGACTAAGGGTCAACTGAAGAGCAAGTGATAATTTCACCCCGGGCGAGTAAATAGGCGGCCTCACCTAGTTTTTCTTCATTTTCTCCTTTCCTCTCTCTCTCTTCACTTTCTCTCCTCTCTTTCTCTCTCTACACTCCAACTCCACAACCGGGCTTGGAGGGTGGATCTTGGGCTACGGGGCGAGCCTCTAAGAGCCAAGCAACGTAGGGAAAGCAAGGAATTGAGGTAGAAATTTCTATTTCTCAAGCTTTTCCTTATTTTATAGTTTTCAGAAAGTTTGGGGTAAAAATCGAGATTTTGGCTTCGTTTCTCGATTAAAATTGGTGTTTTTGGTGTCTAAATGCTCCTTAGACATTAAGGGTGAGATCCTATGGAAGAAATCATGGAAAACGGTGAAGATTTGGCCGGATCTGAGCCAAAACCGAGAGGAATCGCGAAAGGTCGCGATCCTGGCGCCCAGGCGCCAAGGTTCAGAAGATTTTGGGAAGAAAAGGGGCTTGGCGCCCAGGCGCCAGGCTTGTGTTGGCGCCCAGGCGCCAGGTATGCTGAAAAGCCTTAGCTTATTTTCAATCAGTCATAACTTCTTCATCCGGACTCCGTTTTGGGCAAACTTTATATCGTTGGAAAGCTCTTTGAGTCTAGTTTCCAATGGTATAAATGCCATTTAGAAATTCATTACCGGTTAGGAGTTATGACTTAAGATGTGAGTAAAGGTCGAGAGTAGTGATAGGAAATTTCTCTATTTTGTAACCCTAATGGTTTTTTACCTGGTTACAATAGGGATGTTTGGGGCGCAAGGTGGGAGCGCTGAGAGCGTGGAATCTAGGTGAGTAGGCAACCTTGCAAAATTAATTTAATAAATTAGTCAAAGCACAATATAAATCCCATTTGCGTTATTTGTGAAATTGAGAAGATTATCAGTGTGTGTTCAGGTTGAGAAAAAGTACAATATCATTGGAAGGTATTTTATTACCTTTGAGAATTGATTTCTCTAGTTGACTAAAGAACTAGATGTGATTGTTCCTTGAATAAATTGGAACATTTTGTAAGTGAATAACCTTACTAAACTAATGTGATCTTATTAGATAAAGTACAATACAAGTCTTGTTTATAACATTATTGAAGTGAGAAATAATCAATCTCGCTGTTGATAATATATGATGATTGTTATGGTTGATGATAGACATTCAAGGGAATAAAAGTATGTGTAAATTCATTTATTTCATAGTAATTATATTGTGATAAATTGTCACTATTTTATTGATGAGCAAAAGATCTACGAGATCTAATACACGAGTTTGAAAGGGTTAGAGTCCCATACCACTCGGTGTATAACTGTGAAAACTTATGCACCAAGAGTTTGAGGGTTAAATTCCCAAGTCACTCAGTGCAAGTATCTATGGCATATAATGTAAAGTGATTGAGGGATTGATCACCCAAGAAATCATACGCAAATTCAGACAAGTGTAATACTATAATTATTTACAATAAATGATAGATTGATTGTATTAGTAAATGTGGTGTTTGTGCTTATGATATTTTCATGTACAGTTGTTTACTCACTGAGTTATGATAAACTCACACTCTCTATGATTATCTTTTCAGATACAGTGGTTGAGGAGAAGAATTTATAGCCTTTAAGGATATACTCCACTTTTGTCTGGTAAACAATTGGTAAGGATTAGGAAACGCTCTGTAATCTAGTAGGTCATCTAGGCTTGGGAGGTTGTATAGTACTGTATAGTGTTTGAAGGTTGAACATTTTCTGAATATGTATACAAAATATCTTTCTTGGAATATTTATGATTCACATAATTATGGATATTAAGAATGTTCACATAGATTATGGGGTACCACGGAGGTACACCCTAGGTATTTTATGTTTATATCACATGTAAGTTTTGGGATGTGACAGTTATTTACTTATTGGATTTTTAAATAAACTCACACTCCCTATAATTGTCTTTTCAGATACAGTAAGTGAGGAGCAAGATTATCTGACTGAGAATTAAGAGTTCCTTGGAGTTATTCTCCATCTTTTTCTAGTGCGATATTAGTACTAAATAATGTGAATTTTAGGAATGCTCTGTACTTTGTATAGGTCTCTTAGACTTGCGATGAGATAAACACATCAAATTATATATGCCTATATTTGTTTATTAGATGATTATTGTCACATCCCAAAATTGAGCATGTGAAAAGATACTACTCATTTGATAAAATTCTCAAACATACGTTATTTACACATATTCTGTAAGGTTTTACATTCAACCTTAATCATTCATTCCACACTACAGAATTATATTCATCTGATAAGCAAATATAGACATACATAGTCTGATATTTCTATCTCATCGCAAGCCTAGGAGACCTATAGAAAGTACAGAGCATTTCTAATATCCACATTATTAAGTACTGGTATCCCACCAGACAGAAATAGAGAGTAATCACAAGGGGCTTCTAATCTTCCAACGGATACTCTTCTTCTTTGTTTTCTGTATCTGAAAAATAATCATAGGGAGTGTGAGTTTATTTAAAAACTCAGTAAGTAAATAACTGTACTATATAGAATATCAAAAGTACAAATACCATATTTACTCATATAATTAATTGTCTTATACATCGAGTAGTATGGGACTCTAACCCTTTCAAACTCATGAATAAGATTTCTTAGATATACAACGAGTAGTATGAGACTCTAACCCTTTCAAACTCGTGAATAAGATCTCATCAGTATACACCGAGTAGTATGTGACTCTAACCCTTTCAACTCGTGTATAGGTTTCATAGATATGCACTGAGTAGTATGGGACTTTAACCCTTTCAAACTCGTGTATAAGATTTCTTAGATATACGCCGAGTAGTATGGGACTTTAACCCTTTCAACTCGTGTATAGGTTTCATAGATATGCACTGAGTAGTATGGGACTTTAACCCTTTCAAACTCGTGTATAAGATTTCTTAGATATACGCCGAGTAGTATGGGACTTTAACCCTTTCAACTCGTGTATAGGTTTCATAGATATGCACTGAGTAGTATGGGACTTTAACCCTTTCAAACTCGTGTATAAGATTTCTTAGATATACGCCGAGTAGTATGGGACTTTAACCCTTTCAACTCGTGTATAGGTTTCATAGTTATGCACTGAGTAGTATGGGACTTTAACCCTTTCAAACTCGTGTATAAGATTTCTTAGATATACGCCGAGTAGTATGAGACTTTAACCCTTTCAACTCGTGTATAGGTTTCATAGTTATGCACTGAGTAGTATGGGACTTTAACCCTTTCAAACTCGTGTATTAGATCCCGTAGATCTTTACTCATTAACATGATAGTGAGAATTTATCACATAATACAATTGTCATGAAATAAAACAATTTCTACATACTCTTATTTCTACTGATCATCATATACTCCCATATGAATAATTGATTGCTTATTATCCAAATAATATTGTAAATGGGACTTATATTGTACTTTGACTAGTAATATCAAATTAGCTGAGCAAGGTTATTCACTCACCTTGATGTTTGTCCAAGTTTACCTTGTTCCACACTAGAATTTGTGTAGAAAAATTTCCTAGTAAAATATATTACAAGGAAACATAAGAAAGGAAACAAAATCACGAAAAAACGTAAAATTTTCTGATTGCTACAGTAACGGTTTGCTACAGTAACGGTTCGCTACAGTAACGGTCGCTACAGTGCCGGTTCGCTACAATAACGTTGACTGCTACAGTACCGTTGACTGCCGACACTACAATAACTGCTACAGTACCCGAAGAAAATTTTTCAGATTTTTTTTCCGAAATTTCTGGTCGCTACAGTAACTCGAAGAAAAATTCCAGATTTCCAGTTGCTACAGTACTTCGAATTTTGCAGAAAATCTTTCAAAAAATTCATCATTTCCTTTCTTTTGATTCAAAACCAGAATCTCAACTCTTTTAACCGATTATAACTCAAATATAACTTCTAAAACAACTGAGATTCACGAATTATCATCAAAATCTTCAAGAACAAAACCTCCTCTAATCTTCCATATAAACTTAGATTTAAGGAAAATAACGAGATTAAAGCTTACCTTTGATCCTTACAAAGCTTTTGAACCGAACAAATAATCAAAACTCTGAAGATCAAGGAAAAGATTTGAGGAAAGGATGAAGAAAGGAGAGAAGACGTTTTGCTTCGGTTGCTTCGGTTGCGTGAAAAATGAAGGGGGTACTATTTAAGCTTTATATTAAATATTTCTAATGGGTTATTCAATAACCCATGGGTATCCATAATCCAACATCCAAACCCATCCAGTCAATTTACAATAAATGGGCTAATTGACCATTCTGAAACCACTTTTCCATGAATTTCGCCATTCTTAGAATATATCCCTCATTGTGCAAATATTTAGTCCAGTCATTTAACTCAATTTTCATAAATAATATTCAAAGAGAACAATTAAATATGAAAATTAAAAATGACCAAAATAAATAACTAAAGTAACGTTGTAGAATTCTAAAATACTCTTAAGCGAATTATATTATGAAATTAACGGGTATTACATTCTACCCCCCTTAAAAGAATTCGGTCCTCCGAATTAAAATCTTACCTCAAGTTTCAAATAAATGTGGATAATTTTTCCACATTTCATCTTCTGCCTCCCACGTAGCTTACTCGCGAGAATGATTTCTCCAAAGAACCTTGAGAGTAGGAATTTCTTTAGTACGCAATTTCTTGACTTTTCTATCAAGGATAGCTACTGGTACTGTAATACCCAAGAAAAATAAAATATAAATATTTGTTTATAAACTACTGTTACTATTTCAGTATACGGTACTATTCACCCGTATAATATTATTTACGTATACGATACTGTTCATTTATACAATCGAAATGTCAAGTACTAGATGTGGTTTGGTCATAAGAGAAAACTAGGAAGAAGTTCGTAGGAGAAAATGACGTTTTATGGGTGAAAATACCCTCAGGGACTAAAGTGATAGGACTGAATTGAAAAGAAACTTAAAGGTTTAAGGTGAAAGGATAGTTTTCCTTTTAAGTTTTCAATAGTAATAACAGAAAAATTTTCCATCGTACGCGTGAGGTGCACAGTAACTGCATTATTAGAAATGTCATTTTCATGAATAGTAAATTGAATATTTTATTAGCGCATAGTATCAAATAGTACCTTTGACTTTTGCTATAAATAGGCGCTTTCATTTTACTTCTAAACTCACACCTTCAACTTCTCTTCTTCTCTCCTTAAGTCACACAAAATCAATCATGAATTTAACATATAAAGCCCCATACATACAATTTGATCCGACAGCAACGGAATCAAAACAAATAATAACCTTTCCCTTACCGAGTTCAAAAGTATAGCCATAACTCTCTAAAACTAAAACTAAAAACATAATTCATAAGAAAAGACAAGTCTTGGAGGAAAAGGAAATGAAAACATCCTACAGGACCTTCAGTGGAGCCATCTCTCTATAGTCGTGCCCGGGTTCACCACGATAGAGGAGATCCCACTAAGGTTACCTTACTCTGTAATCGGTAGGAGACCTAATCCCAAAGCTCTGATACCAACTTGTCACGTCCCAAAATTTGAGCACGTGACCGGCACGGAAAGTGAATTTCATTTTACCTCCGTAAGCCTATCTTTCTCTTAAAAATCATACAATTCTTTTTCATGCAACCAAAACGAGTTCTTTATACATACTACAATTACTCACATTACATCAGTGAATGAACCTACCCGATTACAGAGATTTCTAGATTTATACAATTTAGAATAAAACTTAACTATTATACCTTTATCCTGAACAAATGAAAAGGTAATCATGGACTAAGGATCCATAATTCCTTGTTCCGATATTTACCTTCAGCTGTCAACTCTGAAAAAAAATATCAATAAGAGGGGTATGAGCAAACCACGTGCCCAGTGAGTAGATAACACAACATTATGACAAAAAAATATCATACATCATAATGATAACATGCAGCAATCATACGTAAATCGATCATCATATGATATGATATTATTCGTAGTACTTCACGACAATATCCAAATAAATTAAATACATTTCAACATAATTCAAAAGTTCACAACAACAATCGGTGAAATCAATTTCACACAAATTTCCCGTACCAACCGGGTCGTCCAGAATACCTCTGGATCGTTGCCCGCGGCCCCTGCCGCATCCACCCTTATCGCTCCATTTATAATCTCCACCCTTATAACTTCACATAAATTTCTCCATGGGGTGCACCACCATGCCTTTCCTTTCCAGTCAAACACAATCACAATCATATATAAAAACATCCTCAATCATAATCTTGAGCCACATACACAACTCAGTCATTTACAATTCAAGCCACAACATAATAAATGTGGTTCCAGCAACATAGCATGTATACAACATAACCCATAATATAGAACAATTATTCAACTCAGTTCACATGCCATTCACAATCCATTATATAACCTCCATTCATGGGAAAATAAGAAAATATAATTATATACATTACCAGACACGTTCCACAATTGTTTATGCCTCATCGTTCCACATCATCCTCTTCAAACTTGGATATACAACATATTTCCACTATGATGCAAAAAGTCAATAACAGATATTTAATCATAGCAAGTATTAACCCACTCACCTGGATTTCACGCTCTCGGCACTCCCACTTTGCACCTTGACCATTCCTATTGTAACCAGACAAAAACATTAGGGTTACGAAATAGAGAAATTTCCTACCACTACTCTCGACCTTTACTCACATCTTAAGTCATAACTCCTAATCGGTAATGAATATCTAAATGAAACTTATACCATTGGAAACTAGACTCAAAGAACTTTCCAACGATATAAAGTTTGCCCAAAACGGAGTCCGTATGAAGAAGTTATGGCCGATTGAAAATGAGCTAAGGTTTTCCGACACACCTGGCGCCTGGGCGCCATGCCTTTCTCTTCCCCACATGTCCTTGAGAATTTGTAAAAATTTCCTAAATTAAAAATAAAAATTTCTATTTCCACATTTTCTTCACTAATTCAAAAAGAAAATTTTCCACATAATTAAATTTTTCACTAAACTTCAAATCAGACTTTAAATATTCATAAAAATTCTTGGGATATTACATTCTTCCCCCCTTAAAAGAATTCGGTCCTCCGAATTCAAAACTTACCTCAAGATTGAAGCAAATGCCAATATTTTGTTTATATCTCATTCTCTCTCTTAGAATTTTCACAATCAAGTACAAAATATAACAAGTTCAACATATTTTTATTTCTAATACATAAGTTACAGGCAACAAGCTGAACTTGATTTACAAAACAGATAATTTTAATACTTAAACATTAGATCAAACATCAGCTTTAGGTACAAACAAAAGAAAAGATAAATTAAGAACGAGGAGGCTTTTGAAATGCAGAAGATGCTCCAGGTCTAGAAGAAGAAGGTGCTTCAGACCTTAAGGAGGAAGTTAATCGTTGCAGCCTAGAAAGAGTTTCTGGAGGAAACGTCTGGGAAATTTGGCGAAGTGCAGAAGTCACTCCATTCATACAGTCAATACATCTCGCTTGTTGGTCACGAAAATTTTGAGTTGCAAACATCGAATGTCTATCAACTCTATTCGCCAATTCCCTAAAATGACGGTTCAAAAGCTTCTCTTGTTCTGTAAAGAGACGATTTATCAATCTCCCCTGGTCCTCAAAGTGGCGGTTTATCAGTCTTTCCAAGTCCTCCATCTTTTGTCTCATAAGCGCAAGCTCATTATTAGAAGATGTTGCTGTGCTAACATCCTCTAACTCTACTACATCCCTTTTTCTTTTCTTAGCCTCTGGTGACTCTTCCATGGATCTCTTATTCTTATAATTCTCCAGGCTAAGATTTAGATCCAGCTCTACCTTGCCAGCCTCAAAATTTAAATTGAAAGATTTATTGCCGGCCATATTTTTCTGAGCTATAAAGGTTGTACAGAAGGAGAAGTTTGATGCTAGAAAGCTTATAGATATAAACTTTTAGTGTAGTGAGCAGCGTAATGGGGCATCCATTATATATAGACGAAATTTAGGGCTACAAAACCTTTACATCATACTCTAAAGATGACCTACAGACCTTATCCGACGCAATGCCAACGGTCTCAGATAAGCATGCCAGAAAATAACAAAATATAATCTAATACAAAAGATTTCCTCAAAAATTTCGGCTAACTTTTGACTCTTGCTCAAATTATTAAACTAATCGCCGCTTCAATTTATGGCTTCTTAACTCTGTATTTGTCTTATCCAATAATTCTAAATCGAGATATTACTCCATGAACGGGTAGCTTCATACTAGCCTTATCTAGGTTTCTAATCCGTGGCTTTGCCCTAAGCTTACATATTTTCAAACATACATATTAAAATAAAAACTTCTCACATCTACACATCAAGCGTTCCATAAAGTGAGAGAAAAATTTTACCTTTCACTTGCCTCTACGAGCATATATGTATATATGTATAAACATAGAGATACATCATTATCTATATATATTTTCATCTATTCAAGTTCTTTTAAATTTCAGACTTCTCATTCTCTGAATGTATGTAGAATCATTACATATTATTCCTGGCCATAACAAATAACCTTCACTCTCTATGCATGAATAACATACATACATATCATATGTATTTAGATACATATAATCACAGTATAATTCAATCAATCATGTATATTATACTTAACTGAAGGCTTTCAAGAACAATACAAGAAAGCATAGAAATACATTTTAGTTCATCGTGAAAACATCCAAGACACTCTGTAATGGCTACATTGTCGACTTCCTTCAATTTCAGAAAATGCCAACGAGAGAAATGGAAAAACCAAGTGTAAATCGGCCGCAAATCCACCGAATATTGACTTTCGTGGTTTTGCCATTAATGCGACGCGTTGTTGGTGTGCATGCCTACCCTAGACTCCTAGCTTCCAGCTTGCAGAAATCCATAGGTTAAGCGTATAGGGTGCGGCGAAGAGATATCTTCTTTGTCTCTGAGTTCAAATTTTTCCTCTATAAGAACTATCCCAACGTTCTCAGTTACCACACCACAAAGAGTAATCATCTCTAAGCCTACAACTTCTCAGCATTCCTCTCTTCTCATACTTCGACATAAATTTCTAAATTTTCCAAATCATGGCCACAAGGAAGTACATTGATCTCACAGTGGATGCCAGGAGAGAAGAGCTCGACTTAAACTTAAGTCTGGGCAAAGACAAGGGCAAAAGACCTTTTGAGGGGTCTCCAGAGAAGCAGAAGGAGAAGAAAATGAAGAAGATCGAGGAAGCTGAGGAGACTAGCACGGGCCATACCTCGGAGGACAAAATCGCCTGTCTAGAGCAGGAGGTCAAAAATCTGAAAAAGATGATAGAAAACCTAGAGAAGTTAACTAAACGCAATCATGCAGAAATGACTTCAAGAATAGACAGGTTCTTCTATTGGTCTACCCAGTGCTTCTGCAATCAACAACAAAGAAGTGTTGATTGTATGAATGGGATTTACACTACCCTCCGCGATATTGCTCTGTCTCTCGCTCCAAGGAATGGTCGAGGGGTGATGATACAGTACAACCCTCCTAATCCGAGACCACCTCGCTTTTAGATTACTCATGCATGAGTAATTGTTTTTTTTTTTTTTTTTGCAATGTAATCCTTCTGCTTTTAATGCCAGTGGTTTCTTTTATGGGATGGTACTCCAAAAATAGTAATAATAAAATTAAGAAAGATAAAATAAATCAGTCACACAAAATCAATCATGAATTTAACATATAAAGCCCCATACATACAATTTGATCCGACAGCAACGGAATCAAAACAAATAATAACCTTTCCCTTACCGAGTTCAAAAGTATAGCCATAACTCTCTAAAACTAAAACTAAAAACATAATTCATAAGAAAAGACAAGTCTTGGAGGAAAAGGAAATGAAAACATCCTACAGGACCTTCAGTGGAGCCATCTCTCTATAGTCGTGCCCGGGTTCACCACGATAGAGGAGATCCCACTAAGGTTACCTTACTCTGTAATCGGTAGGAGACCTAATCCCAAAGCTCTGATACCAACTTGTCACGTCCCAAAATTTGAGCACGTGACCGGCACGGAAAGTGAATTTCATTTCACCTCCGTAAGCCTATCTTTCTCTTAAAAATCATACAATTCTTTTTCATGCAACCAAAACGAGTTCTTTATACATACTACAATTACTCACATTACATCAGTGAATGAACCTACCCGATTACAGAGATTTCTAGATTTATACAATTTAGAATAAAACTTAACTATTATACCTTTATCCTGAACAAATGAAAAGGTAATCATGGACTAAGGATCCATAATTCCTTGTTCCGATATTTACCTTCAGCTGTCAACTCTGAAAAAAAATATCAATAAGAGGGGTATGAGCAAACCACGTGCCCAGTGAGTAGATAACACAACATTATGACAAAAAAATATCATACATCATAATGATAACATGCAGCAATCATACGTAAATCGATCATCATATGATATGATATTATTCGTAGTACTTCACGACAATATCCAAATAAATTAAATACATTTCAACATAATTCAAAAGTTCACAACAACAATCGGTGAAATCAATTTCACACAAATTTCCCGTACCAACCGGGTCGTCCAGAATACCTCTGGATCGTTGCCCGCGGCCCCTGCCGCATCCACCCTTATCGCTCCATTTATAATCTCCACCCTTATAACTTCACATAAATTTCTCCATGGGGTGCACCACCATGCCTTTCCTTTCCAGTCAAACACAATCACAATCATATATAAAAACATCCTCAATCATAATCTTGAGCCACATACACAACTCAGTCATTTACAATTCAAGCCACAACATAATAAATGTGGTTCCAGCAACATAGCATGTATACAACATAACCCATAATATAGAACAATTATTCAACTCAGTTCACATGCCATTCACAATCCATTATATAACCTCCATTCATGGGAAAATAAGAAAATATAATTATATACATTACCAGACACGTTCCACAATTGTTTATGCCTCATCGTTCCACATCATCCTCTTCAAACTTGGATATACAACATATTTCCACTATGATGCAAAAAGTCAATAACAGATATTTAATCATAGCAAGTATTAACCCACTCACCTGGATTTCACGCTCTCGGCACTCCCACTTTGCACCTTGACCATTCCTATTGTAACCAGACAAAAACATTAGGGTTACGAAATAGAGAAATTTCCTACCACTACTCTCGACCTTTACTCACATCTTAAGTCATAACTCCTAATCGGTAATGAATATCTAAATGAAACTTATACCATTGGAAACTAGACTCAAAGAACTTTCCAACGATATAAAGTTTGCCCAAAACGGAGTCCGTATGAAGAAGTTATGGCCGATTGAAAATGAGCTAAGGTTTTCCGACACACCTGGCGCCTGGGCGCCATGCCTTTCTCTTCCCCACATGTCCTTGAGAATTTGTAAAAATTTCCTAAATTAAAAATAAAAATTTCTATTTCCACATTTTCTTCACTAATTCAAAAAGAAAATTTTCCACATAATTAAATTTTTCACTAAACTTCAAATCAGACTTTAAATATTCATAAAAATTCTTGGGATATTACAGTCAGCATAATAATGTATGTTATATTGAGAATATATTATTATGTGCAAATCATCTCTATGAATTTCAAATAAGAAAATTTGATATATTTTCTTCAGGAATGGTTATTTTGATAATGACTAAACTCATGGGTAGAATTTATCGAAAGGCTTACAGTGATGGGATATTCATCATTGTGCCGGTCATGTGCCCAGAAAACGGGTCGTGACAGGTACCTCTTTGTAGGTAAGAGTTTCATCAAAATGAACTTCTTGGGGTTGAATGACATGAGAAGGATCAGGAAGATACTTCCGTAGCATGGACATATGAAATATTGGATGAACTCCCTCTAGGTCGGAAGGTAGGTCTAGGCGATATGCCACATTACCCACTTTGTCAACAACCTCATATGGGCCAACATACCTCGGACTAAGCTTGCCTTTCTTCCCGAATCTCATTACTCCCTTCATAGGTGAGATTCGTAAGAAAACCATATCACCTATTGCAAATTCAAGGTCACGTCGTCGGTTGTCCGCATAAGACTTCTGTCTACTCTGAGCAGTTAACAACTTCTCTCTGATCAGTTTAACTTTATTTATATCTTCCTGAATCATCTCAGGTCCAAATATTTTGGTTTCACCAAGTTCAAACCAACCTATAGGAGATCGACACCGTCTCCCATATAAAGCCTCAAAAGGTGCCATCTGGATAATGGCTTGGTAACTGTTATTATAAGCAAATTCAATAAGAGACAAATGATCTTCCCAACTTCCACTGAAATCCATCACACAAGCTCTTAGCATATCCTCTAAAGTCTGAATTGTCCTTTCGGACTGTCCATTAGTCTGAGGATGGAATGCTGTGCTAAGATTCACTTTGGTACCCAAAGCCTCTTGAAAGACTTTCCAGAACTGAGAAGTAAACTGAGGTCCTCGGTCTGATATAATGGATATTGGTACACCATGAAGTTTCACTATTTCTTTAACATAAAGTCGAGCAAGTTTTGCTACACTGAAAGTGGTATGAACAGGAAGAAAATGTGCTGACTTAGTAAGTCGATCCACTATGACCCATATTGAGTCATTTCCTTTTGTTGACCGAGGTAAACCTACCACAAAATCCATAGTGATCCTTTCCCACTTCCACTCGGGA
Organism: Biancaea sappan; assembly: GCA_037074585.1. Lineage (NCBI taxonomy): Eukaryota > Viridiplantae > Streptophyta > Magnoliopsida > Fabales > Fabaceae > Biancaea > Biancaea sappan. The sequence goes on from CM073491.1 coordinate 2,252,003, forward strand.
ATATCTAGTTTTTGCATCAAACCAGGTGGTAATCGATGTTCAGCTTTAACTTGCTGACAAGTCAAACATCGAGCTACAAAGTCAGTCACGTCTCGCTTCATGCCCTCCCACCAGTAAACTTGTTTCAAGTCCTGATACATTTTCACAGCACCAGGATGTACAACGTAGGGCGAACCATGAGCTTCCATTAAGATTTCATGTTTTAAAGATTCAATGTTGGGGACACAGAGTCTCCCATTAAACCATAAGATTCCTTCTTCATCTACCAAGAAACTTGGTGCTAGACCTTGCCTTGCCTTATCTCTGATTTTGACTATATCAATGTCATTTTCTAAAGTTGCTTTTACTTTTTCAACAAGAGATGATCTAACTGTTAAATGAGCCAGAAATGTACCTGACTCAGTGATCTCGAAGAATACTCCATCAGCTTCCAATTCTTGTAGTTCATGTATTAGAGACCTCCTCATAATGGCAATGTGAGCTAAACTTCCCATAGACTTTCGACTTAGAGCATCAGCCACTACATTTGCTTTACCTGGATGGTAAAGGATGGTACAATCATAATCTTTCAGAAGTTCCATCCACTTTTGTTGCCTTAGATTGAGATCTCTCTGCTAAAAAATGTACTTAAAGCTTTTGTGATCTGTAAAAATTTTACAAGTTTCCCCATACAAGTAATGCCTTCATATCTTTAGGACAAACACTACAGCTGCCATTTCCAAATCATGAGTGGGGTAATTCAATTCATGCTTTTTAAGCTGACGTGAGCCATAAGCTATGACTTTACCATGTTGCATCAACACACACCCTAAGCCTATCTTTGAGGCATCACAGAATACAGAGTAACCCCCTGGTCCTGATGGTAGGATTAAAACTGGTGCAGAAGTTAAACACTCTTTCAATTGGGTGAAACTTTGCTCACATGAATCATCCCAATTGTATTTAACATTCTTTCGGGTTAACTTATTTAATGGGAAGCCGTCTTAGAGAAATCTTTGACAAAACGACGGTAATACCCTGCTAAGCCAAGAAAACTACGTACTTCCGACACAGTTGTTGGTCTAGGCCACTGTTTAACTGCTTCAATTTTACTTGGATCTACATGAATACCTTCTTGGGAAATAACATGTCCCAAAAACGTTACATGACTCATCCAGAATTCACATTTCGAGAGCTTTGCGTACAACTGATGCTCTCTCAAGGTCTGAAGCACTATTCTCAAATGCTCAGTATGTTCTTTATGACTCTTTGAATACACCAAAATATCATCAATAAATACAATTACAAACTTATCAAGGAAGGATTTAAACACTCTGTTCATTAAATCCATAAATGTTGCTGGTGCATTTGTCAACCCAAAAGACATCACAAGAAACTCATAATGTCCATACCGTGTACGAAAAGCTGTCTTAGGTATATCATCACTCTTAATTCGTAACTGATGATATCCAGACCTTAGATCAATCTTTGACAAGTATTTTGCTACTTGAAGCTGATCAAACAAATCATCTATCCTTGGTAAAGGATACTTATTTTTCACTGTGACTTTATTTAGCTGACGATAATCTATACATAATCTCATAGAACCATCTTTCTTTTTCACAAAAAGAACAGGAGCACCCCAAGGTGAAATACTTGGGCAAATGAACCCTTTGTTTAACAAATCTTCGAATTGTTCTTTGAGTTCTTTTAGTTCAACAGGAGCCATACGATAAGGTGGAATAGAAATTGGTCGTGTGTCTGGGACCAAATCAATACTGAACTCAATATCTCTTTCTGGCGGTAATCCAGGTAAATCTTCTGGGAACACATCTGGAAATTCATTAACCACATGAATGTCTTCTAACTTCTGTTCTTTCTTTTCTAAATCTTTGATAAAAGCTAGAAATCCCTGACATCCCTTTCGCAACATACGCCGGGCACTTATCATAGATATCATGTTGCAAGGTACATCACTTTGATCCCCTTGAAACACGAAATTACTCCTCTCCGGCATATTAAAGGAAATAACTTTGTCACGACAATTTATAGTAGCATGACAAGAAGATAGCCAGTCCATCCCTAAAATCACATTAAAATCTAACATATTGAGAATCATAAGATCTATCTCAGTTTCCGTGCCCCCAACAATTATTTTACAAGAACGATAACATGTTTTAATCATCAAAGTCTCTCTCATCGGTGTAGAAACCAAGAATGGTTCTTTAAGAGTAACCGAATCAAATGCAAATCTCTTGGCAAATAGGGGTGACACATATGAGTGAGTAGAACCGGGGTCAAACAAAATACGTGCAGCAAAAGTATTAACAGATAATATACCTGTAACTATAGCATTGGATGTTTGAGCATCCTGTCGGGTTAGAGCATATACTCTTGCATTTCCTCTGCCAGCAGCTTGTTTTCCACAGTCACCTTGGCCTCTTCCAGAACCTCTTCCCATACTACCCCCTATTGAAGGGGTTGGTGTTTGAGTAATAGAAGCAGAAATAGATTGTGGTCGAGGTGGCAAAATAGACCCTTGACCTGGTCTTGTCATGAGCTGAGGGCATCCCCTTATAAAATGTCCTTTTTGTCCACAGTTAAAACAACCTGTACCAACAGTGTTTAACCTGCATTCTCCAAAATGAAACTTTCCACATTCAGGACATTGAGGTTTTTCCCTTCTACCTTGAGTACCTCCTCTACTAGAAGAGCTAAAACTACCCCTGCTCTCTGAATGAGGCTTAGCCACACTGGCTGAAGAATAAGATGACTTAGTAGGAGTGGCTGGAGCATGTTGTGATGCAGTAAAGGGTTTCAAAGTCCCTGAGTCTTCCCCTTGATCAAAAGATCTTCTATATCTAGCTTTCTTCTTTTGACGATACTCTTCTTTATTCTTTGACCTCTTTTCCATTCTTCAGGCCACATCAACAGCCTCTAAGTACGAAGAGTAATCGTTCATATTAGAACCCACTTGATCATATAAGGCATCACGAAGCCCTTCCACAAACTTTTCTATTTTCTTCCTTTCAGAAGGAATGATTTCAGGGGCATATTTAGATAATTTAACAAACTGAGCTGAATATTCATCAACAGTCATGGTTCCCTGCTGTAGATACAGAAAATCCCTGGCCCTAGATGATCGTTCACTTGCCGGAAAAAACTCATCCATAACCAATCTGTAAAATTCTGTCCACATAACTGGCGGTGCGCCTTGAATTCTAGCTTTCTTCCAGTTCCTCCACCATTTACCAGCCCTACCTTTTAACTGAAAGGAAGTGAATTCTACCTTTTGAGTAGGAGAACACCCTATAGCATCACAGATTGCTTCACAATCTTCAAGGAAACATTGTGGGTCCTCTTTGGGATCTTCCCCTGAAAAAGTAGGAGGCCTCATTTTCTGGAACTCAGACATTCTTACCTCACTTACGTTATCTCCTTCAGCTAACTGAGCTGGTGGTACAATTTCAGCTTCAACAATAGGAGGATCCACTGGCAGGTTAGCTTGTGCAGCTCGACCTCTCATTTCAGACTCAAATCGGTCAAATCGTTCATTCATCAAATTAATCACATGTGCAATAGTTGCATTGCCAACGTGAGCATCAGGTTCGACTCTCCTTGCTTGCTCACTAGTTGCGCCCTCAGTACTTTGAGCACGTAAACTATCACCACGGTTAGGATCATCTTGCACATGTACTGGTGGATTTATGGCCCTCCTTGGACCCATATGCTCATTATTATTAGAAGATCCTTCTGACATTGATCTGTCACAGATCTACACACATAACAAACAATTTTCAGACATAAACAAAATATCACTTACTAGCCCCACTGAGAAGTTATCTATAAAATGACGTTATACTCTACAAGGTCTTTTATGGAACCTAATCCTATGGTCATGCCGCGGCTCATGACAATAGGGAAGGGCCCACAAAGATCACTTTGCTCTGTACTCTATAGGGGACTTATAAAACCTTTCCTCTGATACCAAATTGTCACATCCCAAAATTGAGCATGTGAAAAGATACTACTCATTTGATAAAATTCTCAAACATACGTTATTTACACATATTCTGTAAGGTTTTACATTCAACCTTAATCATTCATTCCACACTACAGAATTATATTCATCTGATAAGCAAATATAGGCATATATAGTCTGATATTTCTATCTCATCGCAAGCCTAGGAGACCTATAGAAAGTACAGAGCATTTCTAATATCCACATTATTAAGTACTGGTATCCCACCAGACAGAAATAGAGAGTAATCCCAAGGGGCTTCTAATCTTCCAACGGATACTCTTCTTCTTTGTTTTCTGTATCTGAAAAATAATCATAGGGAGTGTGAGTTTATTTAAAAACTCAGTAAGTAAATAACTGTACTATATACAATATCAAAAGTACAAATACCACATTTACTCATATAATTAATTGTCTTATACATCGAGTAGTATGGGACTCTAACCCTTTCAAACTCATGAATAAGATTTCTTAGATATACAACGAGTAGTATGGGACTCTAACCCTTTCAAACTCGTGAATAAGATCTCATCGGTATACACCGAGTAGTATGGGACTCTAACCCTTTCAACTCGTGTATAGGTTTCATAGATATGCAATGAGTAGTATGGGACTTTAACCCTTTCAAACTCGTGTATAAGATTTCTTAGATATACGCCGAGTAGTATGGGACTTTAACCCTTTCAACTCGTGTATAGGTTTCATAGATATGCACTGAGTAGTATGGGACTTTAACCCTTTCAAACTCGTGTATTAGATCCCGTAGATCTTTACTCATTAACATGATAGTGAGAATTTATCACATAATACAATTGTCATGAAATAAAATAATTTCTACATACTCTTATTTCTACTGATCATCATATACTCCCATATGAATAATTGATTGCTTATTATCCAAATAATATTGTAAATGGGACTTATATTGTACATTGACTAGTAATATCAAATTAGCTGAGCAAGGTTATTCACTCACCTTGATGTTTGTCCAAGTTTACCTTGTTCCACACTAGAATTTGTGTAGGAAAATTTCCTAGTAAAATATATTACAAGGAAACATAAGAAAGGAAACAAAATCACGAAAAAACGCAAAATTTTCTGATTGCTACAGTAACGGTTTGCTACAGTAACGGTTTGCTACAGTAACGGTCGCTACAGTGCCGGTTCGCTACAGTAACGTTGACTGCTACAGTACCGTTGACTGCCGACACTACAGTAACTGCTACAGTACCGAATAAAATTTTTCATTTTTTTTTTCCGAAATTTCTGGTCGCTACAGTAACTCGAAGAAAAATTCTAAATTTTCAGTTGCTACAGTACTTCGAATTTTGCAGAAAATCTTTCAAAAAATTCATCCTTTCCTTTCTTTTGATTCAAAACCAGAATCTCAACTCTTTTAACCGATTATAACTCAAATATAACTTCTAAAACAACTGAGATTCACGAATTATCATCAAAATCTTCAAGAACAAAACCTCCTCTAATCTTCCATATAAACTTAGATTTAAGGAAAATAACGAGATTAAAGCTTACCTTTGATCCTTACAAAGCTTTTGAACCGAACAAATAATCAAAATTCTGAAGATCAAGGAAAAGATTTGAGGAAAGGATGAAGAAAGGAGAGAAGACGTTTTGCTTCAATTGCTTCGGTTGCGTGAAAAATGAAGGGGGTACTATTGAAGCTTTATATTAAATATTTCTAATGGGTTATTCAATAACCCATGGGTATCCATAACCCAACACCCAAACCCATCCAGTCAATTTACAATAAATGGGCTAATTGACCATTTTGAAACCACTTTTCCATGAATTTCGCCATTCTTAGAATATATCCCTCATTGTGCAAATATTTAGTCCAGTCATTTAACTCAATTTTCATAAATAATATTCAAAGAGAACAATTAAATATGAAAATTAAAAATGACCAAAATAAATAACTAAAGTAACGTTGTAGAATTCTAAAATACTCTTAAGCGAATTATATTCTGAAATTAACGGGTATTACAATTATAATTTTATTGTGTGGAATGAATGATAAAGATTGAATGTAAAACTTCACAGAATATATGTGAATAACTCATGTTTGAGAATTTTATCAAATGAATAGTTGTGGATATTAAGATTGTTCAGAATTTTGGAATACCATTGAGATTTTTCCTAGAAATAGTATCTTTTCACATGTTCAATTTTTGGGATGTGACAGTAATATCCATCAAAATTGGGGTCACGTGCTTGAATGTATTATGATATTTTACAGTGTTAAACTATTTAATTTAACAAAGTCATTTTATTCTTCATATTTAATTTATTCATTTTGCATAATTATTTGTGAGATTTGATATAAATGACTAGATTGAGTATTTTATTGTGGTGTGATATTTTTGAGAATTGAAAAAAGACAAGATGAAGAGAAAATTTAGTGGAATTTATATAATTATTAGAGGATAATTATATCTGGACCACTGTAGTTTGGGGCATCCGGGTATGGACACTCGTGGGTCATCCAAGATCCACCACCCTATTTAAACTCTTCTTCTCACTTTCCTCCTTCATTTTCATGGTCTGGACGCAGAGGAATAGGGAAAGGAAAAAACTTCTCCAATTTCTCCCAACTTCATCTCTCCAATTCTCTTAATTAAATTCTTGTTTCCGGTTACTTTCCAACTCCCCTCGGATTCTTGAAGCTAGAGGTAAGCTTCAGTCTTCTCCTTCTTCTATGTTTTCTGAGTTCATGCATGCCCTAAAGAAGAAAATGGGTTTTGGGCCAGATTTGCTGAGGATCTTATGTTAGAAGTGTTTGGGAAAGTAAAATATTGAGTTAGGAACCTTAAACCCTAGTTTCTTTTGAAAATTTTTGACCGTCTAAGAGTTATGACCAAATGAGTGATCAGAGGTTAGAATCAATGGTAAGGATTTTCCTATTTTATAACTTTGACATATTTTTACATGATTATCTTGTAGGAATTGATTCTTTGATGCACATTCCACATCTTTTGGGATGTTATAGTTAGTTTGGAGTAGAGAGAACTTCCTTCCATCACCATCTCACATTTCTAGTGAGGAACAAGGTAGAGTTGGGCAAATATCAAGGTGAGTGGGTGACCTTGCTAATTAAGTTTTTATTTAAATTGCTCCAAGTACAATATAAATTTCACTCACACCATAGTTGGATTTAAATTTACTAAATTCCCTAGTTAGTAATATTAACTAGAGGGTATGGAATTTTCTTGTAGATATTGGAAGGTTAACTTGTGGCTTAATACTGAGTAGTTTGATTAATGCATTATAATAAATAGTAAATTGGTTGTTGTATGTGATATATTGTGTTTGTGTGAAAGTATTACATATGGAAAAGAGAATTACATGGAAACATAGACCCACGAGAGAAGAAAAGAAAATTATGTAGGAATGTAAATCCACAAAAAGATGACTGATTAGTAGATCTGTGGAAGGCACCATCCATGCGAACGAAAGTTGAAAATCAATACTAGAGAAATGTAGACTTCTAGAAGAAACATATTGAGCATAAATACTCTGGGAAAGGTGAGTACCGAGATTTAGACTCAATACAATATATGTGAGAACGTAGACTCACGAGTAGGAAGGGATGTCATTGTTGCATAATCATACTTTGTGTGTATAAATATTTATGCTTGTACATGCTTTAAAGTTATGATAGAGTAATGAATATGATTTAATGAGGAATTGTGAGAATAGCAAATCATGATTGCACGAAGAGGTACGCTTGTGTGTATATTTAATTGTTCATGTGCGTGCTAGAGGTATTTATTCTAGTTGCAGTTGTGATTTTGGTATTTATACTTGTGTTTTATTTTATTTGTATAGTTATTTACTCACTGAGTTTTGATGAATTTACACCATCTGTGGTTATATTTTTTAGATATAGCAACTAAGGAGGAAGGGAAACCGTTGAGAAGTTAGAGGTTTTGGAGATATAGTACATTTTTTATTGGAAGGTTCTTGGAACCAATTTTTGGGCCATAAGCCTAAAAAATGCTTTATAATCCTATAGACCACCTAGGTCCTATTGTAGTTAAGAAATTTATTGCATGTTGGTTGCTATTTGCTTTGTAAACTATATAATTTAACTTTTCTTTGAAAGTTTATATTTTGCATAGTTGTAGATATTATGACTTTTCAGGGAATTTATGAGCTACTACTGAGGTACACCCTATAATTTATGTTAATTCACGTGCCTAATTTTCGGGGCATGACAAAGACACTGTTCTTAAAGAAATATTTTGTGGCAGCAAAACTCTCCCCCAAGATTAAACAAACCTTTATGATGTAACTTAGGAACCAGAATAGTAGAGAGAGAAGTGTCGCGTAACTCAGAGTGTTTTTTGAAATAAATTAGAGACACTATGAAAAATACAGAGGATAAATATTTGGAGAAATAATAAATTACAAAACTAATCTGGTAAGCACAAAAATAATTAAATCAATTTTTTTTGTCTTCAGAAAAAGTAGAAGTTGGCCCATTTGATATGTCTTGAAAACAGGGGAGAATTGCTGATTTGCATTGGATTAGCCCGACCTAACGATGTGAGCGCATAAGCCCACCTCTTTTCATAGCTTTTTATGAGCCTATTACAACATTACAATGTGTCATCCCTCTCTTATTCCAAGCAACGTAAGACTTCAAGTCTCACTCTTTTTGAAACACTAGTTTTTACATATATATGTATTTTGCAAAACCCTCACCAAACCTATATTTTACCTGACACGTACAAGATGTAAACACTTAACAATTATGTAAAGCACACGAGTAATTGCTTGAAGGATGAGAGTACAAACCTTGAGTTGAAGGTTCAATCTTGAGGTTTCATGGGCGGGAAAAGGAGAACCTCCTGTCACCAGAAAGACAAAAGATTGTAAGTGATTGTGGACCTAAAAGCAAAACGCACGGACAGATAGAAAGCGAGTTAGAACCTTAATATTCTGTGAATCTATGAGTATCATGGTAAGTCTATCTATGCCCATACCCCAACCAGCAGTTGGTGGCAAACTATACTCCAGAGCCGTTCAAAATGTTTCATCTAAGGCCATTGCTTCATCATCACCTGATTGCTGATCCTAGCAATCCAAATGCACACAAAAACTAGTTTATATATATATATGTATATATAGAAAACATATCAAAACAATTTGAACAGAGTCAAATTTGTACATTACAGTCGTATCATATCTAATTACCTTGAGTTGTTCAGCAAATCACTGACGTTGCACTATAAGGTCATTCAATTCAATATATGCATTGCAAAGCTGAAAAACAATAAAAAAACAGTGATAAGAATTTGGAAGTATGGTTCAGTATGACTACATATTTTTACTAATAATAATTAACAATTTTTAAAAAATTCTTCATGCAATTTTTTAAAAAAAAAAGAAGAAAAACATAAAATTAATCTAAACCATTGAATGATTTCATCCAACAATCCAAATTTGATTCTTGAGAGAAGTTCCCTCAAAGACCCTTGAGGGATCCAAATGTTTATTAACACACAGTTCAAAACGTTCAGTCAGTTCTGGCTTTGATCTGTGCCATTTTGCCAAAGGACTTATAATCTCGGGATGGTTCATGATGAAAGTAGGATTTTCACGCATGTTTCTTCCAAGAAGTGCCCCACAAGCTGCAAAATGGGAAGAAAACCACCATGTATCTTGCAAGCACCTCAAAATTAAAGAGGCTCAAAATATTGAGTAAAGAAACAGATGAAAAATATGCTGCTCTCAAAATGGCCAGCGTTAGAGTTCAATGTCTATAATTAGGTTCCAAAAGTATAAGTACAGGAAATCAAAAGAACAAGCATAGAGAGAGTAGACCATAGTTTCCAATCATCATTCAATCTGCAGTCATTATTTCGTACAAATATTAATTCACAAGTCTAACTTGTTTAGAAACAGTTCAAACAGATTTTAGAAACAGTTCAAACAGATTTTAATTGCTATCCAAATCACGCTCGCAACTTTAATACAAAAAATTAAACCATATTCTATACATTGTCTGACATGTTTTATAGTTCTTAAATCTTGGTTTCATAAGCACTCCAACATGAAACTCCCCCATAGATATGTTAGATACATACCAATGGTAAACAAAGTCTGTAAAAATTTTTGTGGCATTCCAGTAAGGTATAAAAAAGAAAAATCTACTTTCACATAATTGGAAAATGAAAGGAGACTGTGGGCTCAACAAGAAAATAAGTGAAGATTACTTTATCCAATAGATGAGCTGTTGCTTCAGGGGGAGGACATCTAACGTCATACTTCAAGCATGCATCCTTCAGATACTGATTAGCTTCCTCACTGCACGTCTTTGGGGATACTGAGGCATGCAATCTTTTCTAATTCTTCTATCATGTCAATCCTTCTGTAACAATCAACAAATTCAAATGCGACATTTAATAAAGAAATTTAAAGCCAGAGCTGTTGACTGGCAAATTAACATCTCACCTGAAAGGTGGTGTAAAATCAATCTCAATTGGTTCCTTATTGACACCTTCTGCATGACATTTGATTTTATAGCTTCCTTTTGCAAGTTCCTTCACCATACCTATTTGAGGATTTTAACAACAGATAATTAACTAAGTCACTTGGAGAAAACAAGATACATGAAGACAGAAATCAATTTGAGAAAATCAAAAGACCTTGTATATTCTTACCACTCAACATTTGCTCTGTAATCTCCATTAAGTCGTTGTAGTCCTTGTAAGCCATATAGAACTCACAAGTAGTGAACTAAGGATTATGAGTCACATCAATACCCTCATTTCTAAATTGTTTTCCAATTTCATAAACACGATCCAGCCCTCCAACAACCAGCTGCTTAAGGTAGAGTTCTGGTGCAATTCGCATGTATAACCTCATGTCAAGTTCGTTGTGATGAGTTGCAAATGGACGGGCAGCTGCTCCACTAGCAATCATGTTCTTCATTGGTGTTTCAACCTGAAAGTGGACAGGAAAGTTTGAAAATGGATAGAAAGTAACCATAGGCATCTGGCAATAAAATACCCAAAATGAGAACAAACCTCCAGGAAATCAAGGTCATCAAGGAACCTTCTAATGTAAGAAATGACTTTACACCTAGTCCTAAATATTTCTCGAACCTCTGGATTTAGCATCAAATCCAAATGACGCAAACGGTATCTTGTTTCCTAGAAAAAAGGATAAACTGAAAGATAAGAAATCACTGCTGTTGAAAGTACATGGACAATGTACATGATAGAAGGATGAAGACAGGACAGAATGCAGTGAAAATCTTTTGGTGCAACTTCTGAAGAGACATAAAAAGCATAATCTTGCTACAAGCAACATTATGGTTGAAATAAGGGTTAAGAGGGAAGGCTTCAAATTCTCAATTTACCGGGTCATTACACAACTACCCAGGCCCACGACCCATGTCAAAGGATTGATTTACAATATCACTGACTGGATTCCCATGAGTGCAAAAATATGAGCTTATGCTTTGATTTTGAGTTGAAACCAATGTGAATCAAATCTATACCCTCATTTCTAAATTGTTCTCCAATTGCCTTAGTATTTTTTTTTTTGGGTAGGAAAATTTTTCACATTTTACATTGAGCTTGAGTTAAAACAGCCTGACTTACAAATAAAAGCTTGCATACAGCCATTAGAAGTGTGTCAGGTTAAAAAGGATATTTCATCTTTACAAGGCAATTTGAAATATGCATGAAAAACATGTCGCCAGACAAATAAGTCAATCAAATTCTTTTCTAATTTATTGAAATGGCATTGTAACCAAGCTAATACCAAAAAAAAAAAAAAGAGCTACGAGAATTGACAAACATAAGCCATTTATTAGACAACAAAAAAGTAGTCAGGTCCGGCTATTTCTAAACGGGCCTGAACTTCGAAGTCTAGACCCACCATTCCTGGCCCGTGAGCCAGGCTATTTTTTTTTAAACGAATTACTGCTTTTTGAATCAAGCGTGATTTTCATATACAAATTTCTTCTGTGTGACTTTCTAATGCAGGCCCTCCAGAAACTTGCGTCCTTTAGGAGATGGGTTAATCATATAGCCATCTCTTCTGTTGTAAAAAATTAATGCCACTACTTGAAACTACATACGATTAAACCCATTTTTAACTAAAATGCCCAGAAATCAAGTATGGTACTGCATGCAGGCCCTTTTAAATAATTTTATTCTTCTGTTTTTTTAATAAATTCTATATTTATTATAATTATTAAATATAATGTTATAAAAATATAAAAATGTGATAAAGTGAGATTATTTGCATATTAACTAATATAATATAATTGTATAAATAAATTAATTTATTAAAAAAAAAAGAACTGGCCTGTTTAGGTCCGTTTTTAAACTGATCTATTTTTAGATCTCCAAGAAAAGGCGGACTAAAATTTGTATTCCCAGTGTTATAAAAAAGGTTGCATGCTTAATGGCAACAAATGTTCTCTTTAAAGAAAAAATCAATGCACACAAGAGAAGCTTGCAAGATGATAAAGCGATTCCATCTAACACCTTTTCAAAGTAAATTCCTTGAACAACAAAGCATATAGCACAATTATTAATATTAAACAAATGGAACCTGATATAATACCTGGTCCTTCAAAATGTACGTCTCAGGGTTCCAAGTACTTCCTGGTATCCATGAATTTGTCTGCAAATCATTAATGAAGCAACAACTTCATTATAAAGGAAATTCAACAACATCAACACCCCAGAGAAATTACTGAGTTCTCCTCTCTTACTTTTCCCTGTAGCATTTTATAAAGGAAAGCAGAAAATCAGCCGTTTATGGAGTGAATGGATTTATGATTCAAGATATGATTCTACATAATGCATTACAACAACAGGATTTAGCTCTTCTTTTCTTTTCTTTTTTCTTTTTTTTAAATAGAAATGTTCTAGCCCTTGTTAATTAGCATTAAAACAGTTAATGTGCCTTCCTAAGTTAAATGCTATCGATATGCCCCTTTAGAATTCAGAGTGAGTCTTGTGCTTAATATGGTACCGAAATGCCTCTGTGGTAAAGTTAAGGTAACAATATAATCCAATATGCATATTATCATTATAGAATTCCTTCCTTCCTGGATCCTATAACCAAAGTTCTATTCATTAGATAGCTTTTTCTTCTACCTATAACCATAAGACAGGAGAAGAGTAAGGGAGAGACAATTTTATGTGAGAGAAAACAATAATACGAGATCAAACTGAAAATTTGTAGCACCCCAAACCTGGAAATCCGGTGAGGCCGACAATATCACCACGCTTCAATTAGAATAGCAGTTGAAAAATTCAGCCTCATTCAAATCAGAGTTTCTGCACCATATGAACTGTTATAGCCCAATTAAAGCATACAGGAGAAAAGAGAAGGAACTATAAGATGTATAATGATGTATCCTAGAGGGACTTCATCAACAGGTAAATTATACAGCTGCATCGAACTATGTTGAACACCAAGGTAGCAAGATGCCAGAGAATATGACAGTATGATGTAACATCTAAAACTTATATTAGTTCCACCTAATTCATTTGGCATTAAATATTGATTCATCATACCTCTTGCCCCTAAGACAAGACTCACGAGGCAATTAGGCAAAGCTTTAATGTGAAACAGTAAATAAATGGATGGAATGCGAATGCAAGACACCAACTCCTGCAGATGAAGTAGCTAACAGTTCTTAATGTGAAATTCTTGTACACAGCTATCTGCTTCACAACTACTTTCAAGCCATTTCTTGTTTACTAAATAAGCCTTACAGTATATACAAGAGAGACACAGGATGAAAAAACTGGGTATTCCTAGTACTTGGGAATTGTAGTGATGAAAATTAAACAGCTAAAAGCACCCTGCTCTGTGACAGTCAAGAAACTACTACAACAACAACAATATAGCCTTATCCCACTAAGTGGGGTCGACTACATGGATCGCACGACGCCATTGAGCTCTATCAATGACCAACTCTTTAGATATCTCATTTATTAAAAGGTCCCGATCAATAATTTCTCTAAGTGTCCTTTTTGGTCTTCCTCGACACAGTCGAGAAACTACTATTTCACAATAACTTTCCCAAGTTAGCCATAAGTTAATATAGCGTACCACCTCCATCTCATACATTTGAAAAAAGCCTTTAAAACAGAGATGGATGGATTAGAAACAAGGGTCATCATGCACTGGCTTTTTCATGTCTAATGTGTCTTTAAGATGGGTATTGGGTACCTTGCATCAGCCATAACCTGGACCTTGAAACCATCACCATGCAAGTCATAAAAGACTAGCTTTGCACCTGAAGAGCGTTTGTGCATGATTCGGCCTTAAAAAGAAATAATTAGAATCAACAAATACAGGAAGAGGAGGAGGAGAAGAGAGAGAGGAAAAAAAAAAAAAGACGTCAGCATAGAAATTCCTCATTACCAGCTAAAGAAACAATGACATCCTCAAGATGCTCTCCATCACTTAAGCCTCCATATTTGTCAATGTATGCATTAATAGACATAGAGACTGAGAATTTGTGTGGATACAGTTTATTCCCTTCTGCCTTCTGAGCTGCAAGATGTTTCAGTCTGTTCTCGCAGTATTGCTGAAGGAAAAACAAAGATTCATTGAATAGTCGATTTGCTAATATTAAATTTAGAAAGATGGGAGTGACAAATGGAGGCATACTGTTGGGTTCATATCTTCATTCTCAACAGATGCAAGTCTGTTAAATTGGGCACTTTGAATTTCAGCTGCCTGGGAAACAAAAATTTTACTAATGATCAGATATTTAAATTATATGTTCTGCTAATGAGAAGCAAATAAAGAAAATCACATAATACCCTGGTATGTCAAAAGAAACAAAATTTTCACCACTGAACAAGTTAAAAGACAATTAATATTATTTTGAAACATCAAGCTCACCTCAATCTGGGGATTCTTCCCAATTTAAATTTATCAATCAAGCAATTAATATTATTTTGAAACAGAATCCATAATCATTTACTAGATAAAGATAAGCATACTACTCAGATAAATAGTATTAAACAAACTTTTCAGCACTCAGCAAAGAACCTCCAAATTCTCAGTAGCAGGTATCAAAATCATCCAAACGTAGTAAACATGAATAATCGATCATTATATTTCTACCATCTAAGATATTGAAAGTACTTTTCGGCTTTCTCCTCCTCCTTGAGCCTTCTTTCCTCTTCTCTCTGTTTGTTCTTGAGTTCCCGCTTCAATGCACTGCAAACAAAGACACAAAGCCAATCCAATCATTACGGTGAACTTAATTTTCGCAAAGCTAAGAGAGACCTTTCCGCACTCACTTCTTGCTCAAGGCTTCTCTGGCGGCGGGAGTCGGCGGCTCCGGTGGACCTTCCATTGTCGGAGAGAGAGACACCGCCGGAAGGATTATTCAGCGACAATAAGTTTAGTCTGAACTAATTTAAGTATGATCAAATAAACGTAGTACAAGTCAACGCTAAAGCAACCGGCCACGCGACGAGAGATTTGAATATAAATATTTACGCCAATGAAGAAATGGCGCTATCTGCTTTATATAATATATAGTGGACGTCGTTCTGGCGCCAATACTACCTTTACAGTTTCTTGGAGACCAAGCATCGCGATTCAATTCCATCTATTTTATTTTTTATTTTTTATACTTACTTCGACAGTACTTCCCTTTTTGAGTCAAACTTTCTTGCAAGTGCATTTTGACATGAGGACTCAAATCTGACCAGTAAAAAAAAAGGTTAAAATATAATTAAGGTCTCTATAATTTTACTCAATGGAAGATTTAGTTCTTATACTTTAAAAATAGATGATTTAGTTCTTGTAGTTTTCAAAACCTTAAAAAATAGTTTTCGGTGTTAGTCAACCGTCAATTAACGATTAATCTAAGACACGTGACGTTGAATGGAACGCTTACATCAGCATTAAGTGTTACGTTAGTACCATACATGGCAAATTTAAATATATAATATAGAAATATACAAAATAGATAATATAAATCTATATAAATATTTGCATGATAATTTAAATAACTAATTTAAACAAAATAAATTAATTTTTATTTGATATATATATATATGAAATTAAATTCTAGTTTGGTCCCTTTTTATACAGTCTATAATTTCAGTTAAAACCAAATTTTATCTAAAATTTTATTTTTCTGTTAAAATTTTTTTTGTTTATTCACTTAGGTCCCTAACTAATATTTTTTCTTTGTCATTTGCATGATTTAATATCATATTTAACTTCATCTAGATCCCTAATCTTATAATATAATTTTTTTTGAAATTAAATTAATCTTTGTAAACTTTTCAATTCTTTCATTAGTCCCTGTATTCATTTTACATACTTTTCTCATAAATTTGATTTTCAAAGCTGCCCAGAATTTGTTCTTAAGTGTTTTTAGAACTTAAACACTCCAAAAGCCATTGTTGTAAAGGACTCAAAGTTTGGACTACTTAACTCACTTTCTTCTCTTAGTTTTGTACAGTAGAAAATGGGATGTTTGTGGTGTAATACTTGTCAATTTTGAAATTATATGATTGGCGATATTACAGTATTTATTATGTGAATTGTCATTATTTTAATTGCATTATTGTATAATATTATTTTAAATGTATTATTTTAATGGAATTAATTTAGTCATTTTAATCCCATATAAAATGAATTCTTATGAATGATTATTTGTGGAATTGAGATAAATGACTAGTCTAGATATTTAATTGCCAGTGATAAATTTTAAGAATTGAGGAAAGACAAAAGGAAGAGAAAATTAGGTGAAATTTATATAATTATTGAAAAATAATTATATCTAAACCACTTTGGGTTGGGGCAATTGGGTCTGGGTACTGGTGAGTCACTGAGTGACACATCACTCCTTTTAATCTCTTTTCTCTCTCTTTCTTCTTCATTCTTCATTGGGGGTTTCATGGCAGAGGAAGAAGATATGGTTTCTCTCAACCTCTCCAACCTTGATCTTTCATTTCTTTCAATAGATATTTGCTTTCTGATTATTTTTTGGTTTTCTGGAGTTCCTGGAGCTAGAGGTAGGTGTCATCTTCCTTTTTTCTTCCATTTTCCTCCATTGATCCTTAGTTGAAGAAAAATGGGTTTTTCTTGGTTTTTATTGTAAAAACCAATTTTCCTTGCTTCTTTCCCTTGTTTCTTGGCTGAGGATGCTAGGGGAAAGAATTCTGAGGAGAGAGTTGGCTCTATGATTTCATTTTCTAGGTAAAAACCCATTTATGAGTAACTTTGGGAAAATTGGGAGAAATCAAAAACTAACTCATTCCTTGCTTTAAGAATTCATTTTCAACCTTTCTAAAGGTTCTTGAGACCATATTTGAAACACAGAAACAAGTAGGAGGAGCAAGGGATGAAATGAGGAATTTTTGAGATTTTTGGAAGCCATTTTCGTACCCCCTTTGTTGCTGCAGAACTCGGGGCACCCAGGCACCCATGAGGCAGTAAACATCAAGGCTTTTGGAGCCCAAGCGCCCTTAAGACAGTGTGCCTTAGGGCTTGTGGTGCCCAGGTGCCAATTGGGAAGAGGCAAGGCTTGTCGTTGAGGCTCTAGGGAGCCTAAGCACCCTGGTCTGGGCAATGCTTGGGTTATGGAATTTTTAAGGGAAGAGGAAGGAATTTTTGATGCTAGGTTGTTGGTTTTGGTTTTAGGTGTTTGCGAGAAATTCTGTGGTTGTGTTTAGGATTTCTTCCACAATAAATCCTTATCGGCATCAAGGTAAATGATTGACTTACAATTGGATTTTTATTTAATTCAAGTATAATATAAATCCTACTCACACCACAATTGGTTGTGGATTTACTAAAATTCCCTAGTTAAAGATTTTAACTAGAATGTGGAATATTCTTGTGAATTAGGGATTGTTTATGAAATTTCTTGTGGGATTTGGGAAAGTACATTGTGGGATGTATTTCTTGTGATATTGGGGAAAAGTATTGTGGGATGTAATCGGGAATGATAGATTGGCTAATGTATGTGTTGTGTTGTGTGGTGACTGTGTATAAAGATTATACATGTACTGCATACAGGAAAGGAAAATTGTGGGAACATAGACCCACAGGCATGGGGTGTAAAATTAGTAGTATGTCCTAAACCAACCAAATCTTTATAGACAAATCTCATAAAGTTTAAAGCCTAAGGGAATGTAGATTATTAGCATGTTTCCATTGAATTACGATTCAATGAGGAATTTATGAGAATGTAGACTCACGAAAGCACGATTATGAGAATGTAGAATCACGAAAGGATAACTGTGAGAACTTAGACTCACAGAAAGTTGCACATCGATTCCTCATAGTACACTTAACTTGTGTATTTCTTTATGCTTGTACGTGTTTGGTAGGTTGTTTTGATTATGGTGGTGAAAATGGTATTTGTGCTTGAGTTGTATTAATTTATTGTGTAGTTTTTTATTCACTAAATTTTTTATAAACTCACACTTTCTATGGTTATCTTTTTCAGATACAGTGTTTGGGCAGGAGAATTACCCACTAAAGAATGAGCTGAGACTCTTTAGAGACATACTCCATTTTTGTTTGGAGGGTTCATGATGAACTAATTTTTAGGCTATATGCCAGTACAAACGCTCTGTAATCCTGTAGGCCACCTAAGTCCTACTACGTTTTAGGGATTTTATTTGTTTGACTACAATTTGCTTTGCATTTTCATTGTGTATATTTACTAATGTTATTATGTAAATTTATTTCCTTTGTAAATTTACATTTTGTGTAATTGTGGATATTAAAACTGTTCAGGAAATTTATGGGCTACTATTGAGGTACACCTTAAGATTTGTAATAACTCACGTGCTCATTTTAGGGCGTGATACACGGGCTGCTGTAGAAAAATATGACAATATAGCAGTGGATTTTGGGGTGTTTAGGAGTCCTTTACAATAGCAACAAAGAGAATACAAAGTGCAGAAAAATAAGCTAGGAATTCGGATACGTGTTGGAACTAAACTTTTGATTCTTAAAAGTCTCTCTTTGGCTTAGTTTATGAATGGAAATGATCAAATAGGTTCTAAAAACAACCTAAGAAGAAATTTTGGACATGTTGGGAAATAAAACTCATGAGAAAAGTATGTAAAATGCATGATAGGGACTACAGTGAAAGAAATGAAAAGTTTATAGATGTTTATTTAATTTCAAAAAAAAGTTATATTCTAGGACTAGGGAAATCATGCAAAGGACAAAGGAAAAATATTAGTTATAGTTAGCGACCTAAGTGAATAAATGAAAAAGTTTTTAACAGAAAAATGAAATTTTAGATAAAATCATGTTTTAACTAAAATGATCGACTGTATAAAATGGGACCAAACTAGAATTTAATTTCATATGAATATATCAAATAAAAACTAATTTATTTTGTTTAAATTAATTATTTAAATTATCATGTGAATATTTATATAGATTTATATTTATTTTGTATATTTCTATATTATATATTTAAATTTGTTTAGATGTTCTGATGAAACACATCTAAGAAGAAATCCCTAAGTGCATGCTTTTTGCAGATGACGTTGTTCTCATAGTAGAGACAATGGAAGAGATTAATTTTAAACTCGAGTTATGGAGAGCTATTTTGGAATCGAAGGGTTTTCGTCTGAGCAGGAGTAAGACCGAATATATGCATTGTAAGTTTAACAAGCGACAAGCTAGGAACGAGATGGAGGTTAAACTTGGTGATCGGGTCGTATCACAAGTGTCAAAGTTTAGGTATTTGGGATCAATTTTACAAGATGACGGCGAAATTATTAGAGATGTGGAACATAGGATACAAGCTGGGTGGTTGAAGTGGAGAATGGCATCAGGAGTTGTTTGTGATCGGAAAGTACCTGATAAACTCAAAGGAAAGTTTTATCGTACTGCCATAAGACCAGCGATTTTATATGGGAGTGAATGTTGGGCAATGAAAGGATAACAAGAACATAAAATTGGAGTGGCAGAGATGAGGATGTAGCGTTGGATGTGTGGTCATACAAGAAGAGATAGGATCCGTAATGATCATATACGAGGTAGAGTTGGGGTGGCACCTATTGAGGAAAAAACGGTTGAAAACCGTTTAAGATGGTTTGGGCATGTGCAAAGAAGACCGTTGGAAACGCCAGTTAGGAGAGTTGAGCAGATGGTTTGGAGCCCTGTGAAAAAAGGTCGAGGAAGACCAAAAAGGACACTTGGAGAAATTATTGAACGGGACCTTTTAGTAAATGAGATATCTAAAGAGTTGGTCATTGATAGAGCTCAATGGCGTCGTGCGATCCATGTAGCTGACCCCACTTAGTGGGATAAGGCTATGTTGTTGTTGTATATATTTAAATTTGTCACGTGTGGTGATGACGTGGCACTTAATACTAATGTAAGCATCTCAGTCAGTGTCACGTGTTCCAAATTAACCGTTGATTGACGATTGACTAAAATCGGGGACCATATTTTGGAATTTTGGAAATTACAAGGACCAAATCCTCTGTTTTTAAAATGTAGGGACTAAATTCTCCATTGAGTGAAATTATAGGATTTGAGTTATATTTTAACCAACAAAAAAATTCAGGACTCAAAAATAAAAAAATGTGTATATTGGAAGTCTTTTGTATGCATATGTTTTTTTTTTAGGCAAACTAGTACAAAACTAGTGGGAAGTGGGCTACTTAGGCCCAAAAGCCAGCAGAGACTAGGCAAAAATACAACAAATTTACTTTGTGCCTATGCGCTGGAGGGTACAAATATATGCGAAGAAGAATACAAGCAGTACACCTATATCAAAAAAACTAGGAAAATCAGTAGTTTCGAGAAAGAGAGTCCTTATCCTTCGAGAGCTTTTGGTTGCGAGAAGTGGGAGGGAGCACAGTCCAGAACCAAGGCAAGTTGAAGTATATATAAAGGTGGACAATTTCATCTGCAACTGAATTGCTTCTCTTTTGCACCAAGTGTAAAGAAGTATGTCAAGCTTCCCCCTAATGTCTTCAATTTCCTTCATAATTGGGGAGATTTACCAGTGAGAGACTTTATTTTTGCAACTAGAGTAGAGTTCATGGCTATCTGTCTCGAAAATTATACTTTTGATCCCCAAATTCAAGGCTAGGATATGAGCTTCTCTCATGGCAAGGCTTTCGGCGTGTAGAGGAGAAAGTGCACAGAAATTTTTTGTAGCGCCAGAAAGCATAAATCCTTGATCATCACATAACAAAACTCCTATAGAGCAGAGGTGAAGGTTGGCATCGAAACAAGGATTGGAGTTGCATTTATGGAAGCCTTTGGGGGGTTTCTAGGTGGCCCTTTATGAGCAAACTTCTCAGCTAGTAGCTGAAGTGTTGATTGAGCTTTTTATTTCTAATTCCATAAACATATCAGAAGCAAACAGAGGTGGCTAACCTAAGAGTGTTTACAGGATGGGATATTTGTCTTCAAATATTTTGAGATTTTTGCCTTTCCAAATGTACCAACAAAGAGAAAGAAGGAGGGCTAAATTGTGATATTTGCTTGCAAGATTTGTTGATAAGAGTTGAAATCAATTTTGGAGCCACAAGTCCAATCTGGCAAAATTTTGATCAGTAGGATTCCACTGTAAAGGGGAGCCAAAAAAGAAGTAAGTGTTCTATATCCTCTGAAGCTTCATGGCATATTAGGCATAAAAGGTTGTCAAATAATTTTCTTCTGTGAAGATTTTGTCCAATTGGCAAAGCATTTTTGCAAGCTTTCTAAATAAAAGTTTTAATTTTGGGGGCCACTTTAGCATTCCAAATCTGCTTCCAAATGTTGTTATCAATAGAAATAGATTAAGAGCGAAAATTGAGGTCCTTCTCACTTCTGATCCTTTTTGCATGGTAACCATATTTAACCTCATAAGAGCCATAGAGCCATTTTTAGAAAATGGCTAAATCAATTTGTCCTATTCACTATCTAGAAGACTAGGAGTGGCTATGATTTTTGTAGCTTGATTTCTAGGAAAAACATTTAAAATTTTCCTCATATCCCAAGATCTTGAGTTTTGACGCATGATGGTATTAATAATTTTTATCCTGATATTGAGTAGATTGGGTCTGAAGCATATTTTCCTTATCAATCCATTTATCTTAAAAAATGCAAACATTTTTGCCATCATCTATTTGCAAGGAACCATGAGTGAGACTTCCCACTAGTATGCTTTCCCAAGCCCAAGAACAACCTGATTTCTTTTTAGCTTTCCATAAATTTTCATTCATGAAATATTTTCCTTTGATTATACGTGCCCAGAGCATGTTAGGGTTATTTGCAAGTTTCCAAGCTTGTTTTGCTAAAAGAGCTTGGTTCATAATCTTGAAATCTTTGAACCCTAAACTGCCATGAAACTTGCTTTGAGTTAAATTTTGACACTTTGTCCAATGGATCACATTTTCTTTGTTAGAATTTGCCCAACAAAATATAGCTAGCAGCTAGGAGATTTTTTTACAGAGAGAGTTTAGGTATTTCAAAATAGACATAGAGTAGGTGGGAATGGCCTAAAAAACCGATTTGATAAGGATTTCTTTCCCTGCTTGATTTAAAAAATTTTCTCTCTAGCCCTGGATTTTTGCTATAATTTTCTCCAACGCCTCTTTAAGTATTTGATGTTTAGATCTACCCCAATCCACAATAAGACCAAGATATTTCCTAGGCTTATCCCATTTTTCAATGCTTAGGATGTGAGAAATTTCCTATTTGGTCTATTATGAGCAATTCTTACTAAAGATAATACTTGATTTGGAGAGATTGACCCGTTAGCTTGAAGCTCTTGAATAGGAGTTGATAATTCTGATTATTTTGTAATCTGTAAAGAAAATATGGTTGAATCTAAGGCAATGATTTGAAAGATAGATACTTGAGATAATGCCATTTTCAAGCTATTTGTGAGCAATGAAGAAAAGGCCTCAGGAATGATGATAAAGAGATAAGGTGTAGCGGATCCCCTTATCTTATTCCTCCACTAGGCGTGATCTCTTCCCTTAGACTCTTATTAATTCTAACTTTGTAGGAGATCGTACTAACAGATGTTATAATAAGCTCTACCCATTTTGTGCTGAAACCAAATTTGAGGAGAATTTTCCTCAACAAAAAGCCATTAAACTCTATCAAAAGCTTTATTCAAGTTAAGCTTGATTTCCATGTAATGATCTGCCTTCTTTCTTTTTTTCTTGAGGGAGTGGAATGCTTCATGCACTATAAGGAGGTCATCTTGAATTTGACGACCTTTCACAAAAGCACTTTGGTTGGTGGCTATAATTTTGCTCATGAGGGGTTTCATTCTTAATGGCGTTATCCGAATGATAATCTTCATTAAAAAATTACAACAACTAATAGTAGAGTTGTCAAAATAGGCTGGCAGGCCAGGTTCGGGCTGGCCCACATCGAGCTGAGTATTTCGCGAGCCGGTCCGAGTTAGCCCATTATAAATGGACCAATAAAGTGACTGCCCAGCCCACTTTGAGCTAATTTTACTTTTTAATTTTTTTTGTTCTTTTTAATTTTATTTTATTTTATTTTCTATTAATCTAAGCCAATGAAAACATTTAAGGACAATAAAGCTAATTTAAAAACATCAAAAGTCTTACAATACAAAATAATTCATCAATATTCTCCAAGATGTAATATTAAAAAGAAGAAAAATTAAAGGCACATATATCACTAATCATTCAATACTCATCCTTTAATTAATATTGTTATACAAATACATACACATTTATATAATGGTATATGCATGATAACAAAGTAAGAAAATATTATTATTAAAAAAAAGTTAGGCGGGCCAACCCACGGGTTAGGCGGGCTGGGCCTAAAAAGCCTGGCAAAAAACGAGCCTTAATTTAGAAAACCCTACCCACCTAAAAAGTGAGTTAAGTTAGGCCCGTTTTGACAGCTCTAACTAATAGGTCTAAAATGACCTATTTCTTCTGGGTTGGGGATCTTTGGCACTAGAGTTATATGGGTTTCATTAACTTTGTCTGGAAGAACACCATTTTTGAAGAAATCTCTAACTAGCTTGGTGACTTCTTGCCCAATAATGTTCCAAGCCTTTTGATAGAAAAGACCAGTTAAACCATCGAGGCTCAGAGCCTTATTAGCACCAAGAGAGAAAACAACATTCTTTACCTCTGTCTCTTGAATCTCTTTGTGCAACAGGTGGTTGGGTGGGTATGAATTGTAATGCATCATGGATATCCTCAATAAGATTACCTCTGTAGATATCTTCAAAATAGTCATTGAAAGCATGCTTAATCTCTTCATTGCCATTTCTCCATTCTCCATTTCTATCTTTGATATTGTGAATAGCATTGGTCTCTTTTCTCTTTACAGTAGAAGCATGAAAATATTTTGTATTTTTGTCTCCCCATTTAAGCCAATTTACTTTAGCTCTGCTCCCTAGTACATCTTTTCCTACTTCCATAGCTCATTCACTTCTTTTTTAATCTTGAATCTCTTTTCCATGTTAGCTTTGGTAGACACTTGTTTGTGAAGTTTGTCAAGACTGTTTTTAAGCTTCTTGATCTTGTAATCGGCTCTTTTGAAGGTTTGTTTACCCCACATCTCAAAATTTTTCTTGATGGTGTTGAGGTTGCTTATAAAATCTGCTTCTTCATGCCTCCAACTTTGATTTATGATGCTTGCAAAGTCTTTATGCTCAGTCTAATAAGGCTCAAATTTGAAAGTTTTCTTACTCTGTTGTGCAGTTGAAGAATCCTCAATGATAGGAGGGCTATGAGCAGAGGAGATGGGAGCTAGAGCATTAACATGTGCAAGAGGAAAGATTTTCTTCTATTCCCAATTAGCAACACACCAATCAAGATTTTCCTGAGTAGTACATTCACTTTTGTTGTTGCACCAAGTGAATTTGCACCCTTTTTAAGGTAATTCCTCCATATTCTTGTGGGAGAGGAAGTCTTGGAAAGCTTGTATAAAATTTCTATTGTGGTTCTTTCCCCCCATTTTTATCAGAAGTATGCAACATTTCATTAAAATCTCCTGCGCAAATTCATGGCTTGTTGTTTTGCTTGTGAAGACTTTCAAGGGTGGCCCAAAAATTTTTCCTCATATGACTAACAAGAATTCCATACACAAAAGAAAACTAGAAACTAGTTTTTATATTTGGATTAGTAATAAAATAGTGGATTACATTGCTCTTGCTAAAAAGGACTTCTACATTGACACTCTTTTTCCAAAAAATACAAAGACTTCCAAATTTGCCACTACAATCTACTACAAACATATCATCAAAATGAAATCACCTTCTTAAATTTTGTAATTTGCTGCTCTTTGCTTTAGTTTCACTTAAGAACGCAATTTGAGGCTTGAATTTGAAAATAATATCGTTAAGCTCCTTTACTGTTGGGGTCGCCTTAATTCCCGACAATTCCAACATACCGTAATCATGGTGCTTTTTGGAGCTTGATAAGGCCCGCCTCCTCGGCCATGTCAGCAAAGTGAGTATGGATATTTTTTTGTCTTCTATATTTCTTCTGAATTTTTTCCTGCTATTATTTTGTATCTTATCCTACCAAGCTTCCTCTAATTGTTTACTATTATCCTGAATATCTTTTGTGTCTTCTAGGATTACTTCACTGATGTCTTCACCAATATCTTTAGCACTTACTTCACCAATGTCGCGTCTTCTTTTTAAGCCAAGTCTTTTATGAATGTCAATGTTGAGAGAAATTTCATTGTCTTCATTGCCCTAGAATATAGGGTTCTCAATGTCATCATTTGGGAACTGGACAAAGTATTTTGGAGGGCTTTCATCTCTTTTCAGGTTCCTAAGCTCCCAAATCAGATTGCTGAGCTCATTTCCATTGATCTCACGATTGATGTAGATACTGGAGGCGTTGCTTACGTTTGTTAGGCCCATTGGCACGTATATGTGTAGGGTTCAGCTTATGAGGCATTGGGCGGATGTGAAAGTAGCTTGAGGGAGTTGGGCACAAGGTGATTCATCTTGGAGGAGTTGGGCTGAGATGGGAATAGCTTGGGTTAGCTTTGTTGTCTCATATTGGGCCTTTGATGAAGGTATATTGATCATGAAATTTGGGCCCATTCCTTGGATAATATGAGGTTTAGTTTCATCTCTGCATTGGGCTTTTGCATTCCAACTGTCCACCACCATTTCACCACTTATTTCAAGGGTCGACTTTTGGCCAGAGAGTATATCCCGATCTTTCTTATTATGTCTAGTCTCATTTTCCACCTTTTTGTTCTAAGTATATCTCTCCTTGGCAGCTGCATCATAAGGTTCATTTCCATAATTTTGTATAGCTTTTGAAGGTCCATTATCTCCCTTCCATGTGTTAGAGTTTTTGCCATTTTCATCAAAAGTTGAGTTTCATGATCTGCAGCTCTTTTGTCGTTGCCAGTCTTTTGTTCATCTCCATTGTTCTCGATTTTGCTTCTCTTGACACTGTTAATTATCATTTGAGTTCCTCCATCATCGATTTGGCCGTCTCCGTCAACTCTGTCCACATTGTTGATCATCGTCTTAGTTCCTTTGCCATTGATTTGATTGTCTCCGTCTACTCCGTCTTCTGGTCATCCATGGCCTGAACTTTAGTTTGCTCGAATAGTGTGTTGGTTGCTTCCTTGTGCTTGCTTTTGTATGCATATGTTGAGAGAAGTGAGAACCACGAAACAGGACTTGCCTTGTGGTGATTTGCTCTATTTGGCTGCTTTTTAATATTGTTGTCAAATGGGTCGGCCCACCTCAACCCCAAATCTTGTAAGATTAACGACAGTATTGTTAAAATAGGCCAACTCAACCACATTTGGATTGGCCCACTTTAGATTTGTCTCGAAACAGGTCAGGCCAGCATTTTTTTACTTTTTATTTAAACAAAAATTGATAAAAAAATAGTTTATTTGCTTTTAAAAAATGAGAAATATATGGATTTAGATATTTGGAACTAAAAAAGGGCTAAAAATGAAATCATTATTTCTTTTTTTTTTGAATTATTCTTTCTCTTTTTGCTTTAGTGTTATCTTTTCTCATTATTTAATAGGTAGGATCAAATGATTATACAAATTGAATATGAAATTATCTTCAAATAATGTCTATTACTCCATTTGTATTATTTAATTTAACATATATTATTAATATTTAATGTATATATATAATAAAAAAAAATTTAAAAAGGGCCTACTTGTGGATTACGTGAGCGTGAGGGGTAGGGGAAGGGGTGGGCGGGTTAGGCCAGTTCAGCTCGGTCCTAAACAAACTGGTTTTTAGCAAGCCCAGCCCACCTCTTGGGCCCATTTTAATAACTCTAATTAATAGTGAGTATGAGTTAGGCCAATTTAGCCTGGCTAGACTTATTAACCTATTTATCTTGTTTAAAAAATGTACTTTTAGTTCTTTTAATGATAGAAACTAGATATTAGAACAATAAATTTCTAAAAAAATATATTAAACCTTAAAATAAGCCATCTTCTTTTTTAAAATGTAATTTTAATTATTTTGAATGACAAAAATTAAAAATTGGAACTATGAAACTTCAAAAAATATAACTAAATTTCTAAAAAAAAATAGACTAAGATTTAAAATATATTAAAAAAAACCTACAGAGGCCAACCCACAACAACTCACCTAATCTTTAAGAGCTTTGATGGATTGGATAAAAGTTTTTTTTTTAATAAATTATTAAATTATTAGCCTACTCATTCTATTTACATGATTGGGATTTGGGATAGACAGGCTATTAGACTAAGCTCATTTTGGCTTTTTTACTCTTGAATATATATATATATATATATATATATGTAGATGTAGGCCTTGGGATATGGGTTTTAGGACTATTGAGGTTGAAAATAATTCTAAAAGTCAAGTCCAAATGGTCAAATGCCTCATGCATCTTTTGTTTATGAGGTTTCTATATGCCATGGGCCCATACAGGCTTTGTGTAGTTCTTATTTGTCTTGGGTTTGGGCCTAGCTTATCACCCAAAAAATATATTCTACAAAGGTTCCTTATCTTCTTTCGTGCAAAGAAGCAGTATGTTTGTCAACTTACATTTAATTTCGATGTAAAACCATTAAAAGCTAATTTAACAAATATTTAAAATTAAATAATGTCTCAAAATATCAACGACTATGGTCCTAAGTACTTAAGATTACATGAGTAGTGAAAATAAACTCAAATTTTGAAGGGGTTACAATGAAAAGGTCAATTATTTTTATGGCTGAAGCAGTTAAAAACGCCAAAAGCAAAAACTTTGATAATAGGAAAAAAAATATGCAACGGAGCCCTAATATTATTGTCTATTCAAAATTGAAATCACCTTGATAATTATTTTTCTGTTCTTTCAGGTTTTACCTCGCATGTTGTTTTATCATTAATACATCCAATGCGATACTTTGCCTCTCTATAAACTATTATTATCAGAATCCAAGCACCGGGTTAGTTGGACAAAGAAATTAGTGAATGATTCAATTGGACAAAAATCGATTGAGCTGACTACGAACCAAGTAAAAATTAGTATCAAATGAGTTGATTGAATTGATCCACTTGAATTTTTATTTATTTTTTTAATTTTTCTAATTCTATAATCAGATAATTAATATTAATGGAGATATTAATATATTGGTATTTTATAAATTTGATATTAATGAATATTATATTAATTAATAATATTTCGTTGTTATATAATTAATTTTTACTATAAATTTTTAATTGTGAATATTATTTTATGTAATTTGATATTAAATTTTATTTTTGATTAAATTTGTAAATATATTTATAGTCTTTAATTATCTATATTATTTTTTTAATATTTTAAAATAAATTGATTTAACTATAATTTAATCATTAATTCTTGAATTAATATTTTTATTTATTCAATAACCTATCCGATTTAATATAAATATCAATTTGCCCCCGCCCCACAAATCAACCTTTTTTTTTGGTTAATATGAAATCAAAAGCAATGGAACCTCAGTTTGAATTGAATTGGTTGGACAATAATCCTCGTCTTGACATAACCCTGTCCCTCGTGTCACATGTGACGTGTCCAAAAGACGAGCATAGCATAAGCATTTAAGGAATCTGAAGGAGGAATTTTTACTACCCCCAAGGTAAATTTAGCGACGTATCGTATCATTGAATATTGGCAGGTAAGATTTCAGACACAGTCAGGTTTCAGGTGGACCATTGGTCCACGTGTCAATCGCACATGTGGTTGGAAACGTGTGGAACAAAACGTACCTGAAACCGTTTGCTTTCTAACAACATCTCCAATTGTGCAATCTTAATTTGATATTGGGATAGCTTATTGTTGTTTACAAAAAATATTAAAGATAGGTCACATATACATATATATATATATATATATATATATAGGTACTAGATCTTTTTTTAATAATTTAAATTTTTAGATATTTTTTAAAAATATATAATAATATTTAATAAAAATTTTAAATATAAATAAATAAATTGAATCAATAAAATTATCAAATTGATTATTTTATTGATTTTATTAATTTAAAATTAGTTAAACTAATTTTTCACTTTAATTTAAATACTCGTTAGTTTTCAAATTTAAATTAGAATAAAACTTAAACTAGTTTACTAGTTTTTTAAATTAAACTAACTAATACAATTTGGATCTCTAAACTACGGAATAGAGCATTAAAAAGGTAATGACAGGGTTTGTATATAGGAATAGGACGAGTCGTTGAAAAGAAAGCTAAGCAATGGGGCCTGCATGTGATGCTCGCCAACCTCTCTGCAAAAATTTACATTGTATTGAATTACGAATATTGATTTCCAAGGTCAGTGAATAACAGCACTATACCTACCATAGTACGTACCATCATTGTAATAGTCCACCAGGCGTCATCAAATTTGATTGCTTAGGCTCGACGACACTGCGTCGTGGCCTCCCTGGGGTCCATTCTTGCTTAATTAAAACGCACGGAATTAATGACAGGTCGTACCGTTTTGTGTATCTCATATGTTTTGTACCATTCTTATCTATATTTTGATAAGTAGATAATTTTTCAAATTTTTTAATTTTAATTGATTATAACTGAAAATTTGTCTTCTATGAGATGAGAGACAGAAATCGCTAAAAGAGAGACAATGATTTAGAGAGAGAGAGAGGGAGATAAAATAGAGAAGGAGAGAAAAGAAGATAGAAAAACAAGAAGACTACAATAAGAATTAACAGGAAATAATGATATTTTGAAATTTTATATTTGAGTCTATATGACAAATGACGTGCAGCATTATATGTACATACTTACTTTTTATAAGAAGGAGAGATTTACAATCTTATAAAATTTTAAATTTTAATTTATTTCTTATATTGTTATTGGGTAAAAATGATAGATTGAATCATATTATAACAAAAAATGAAATAATTAACTGACTTAAGGATCAAATCGTGAGAAAAAAATGAAAATGAAAAAATATGGACTAACGTGAATAAATTAAAAAGTTTGTAGGGGATGATTTAAACAAATAACAAAATATATTCTTAAACTAAAGATCTAGACGAAGTAGAAGATGAACTTATATCAAGCAAATGACAAAAAGAAAATTTTGACCAAAGACCTAAATAAATAAACTACAAATTTTTTTAGAGAGTACACGTGCCAGATTTTTTTTGTCACGTGATTGCCAAGTCAACATTTCCGTTAACTTAACTGATGAAGTTATAAAAAAATGGTATATATAAAAAAATTGAAACAAACATAAACAAGTCAAAAAAAATTTAAAGGCACAAACAAAACTTAATATAAATCTTAGGGCCATAAAGTAATATTTTACCTTATATTTTTAATACTAACTTTCAATTCTCTTATTTTATATTTATTTTAATTTTTTAAATTACTGTTACAACAAAAAAATAAAAAACTTTCGTGTACATATAAGTCAATACAAAATGATATTTTTTACTCATGTTTTATATCTGAGCTCACTTCATTTTTTCATGTCATGATGAAATATCTTGAGAGATAAGGCATGACAGTATTTACACTTTCCATGGGCAGAAACTCACATTACATATTTACAATGAACGACAAAGTTCCTATTCAAGACAATACAATATTTGCACTTTATATGAGCAGAAACCAATATCCTCAATCTACCCATACCTTTGGCATGAAACGACAAAGTTCCCTTCCCAAGTAATAATAAATATCAATGCACTTTTGAATGGAACTAAAATTCGATTACTTGCTTTTAAAATCGCCTTTTCTTGACTTGTATCAATTAATTAATTTTTGAGTATATTACACTTATACACAAATCCACTTTTTTACTTTTAAACTGTATACTTTCTCATAATTATAAAACACCCTTTCAATTTTATATTATTTTAAGAGGTTTAATTTGTTACAATATTAATAGACAATATTTTGGTTAAAAAGCGTTCTATTTGGTTACTTAACAAAAAGAAAAGAAGTTAATATAATATATAATTTTTTCCGTTTTTATAGGAAGAAAAGAAGCATGTGATGCTGTAAAGTATAAATAAAGCATGTGGAAGATTAATTAACCCCTGTGAAGTGTGAATTGAGACCGATCCGAATACGACAAACTTAATCAAAACTCGTTCTCGCACTTTCCAAACAACAAAAAGCACTGTTTGCGACCACCCACTTGGATTCGTTCCTCTTCCACCTAACCACATGCATAGGCATATTTTATTACAATTTTTTTTAACAATTATCCGATATTTAAAAATTAAATCATAAATGTCAATTAATTTAGATTCAATTTAAATATAATTATAATAAAAAATAAAATTCTCTCTATTAAATTTTTACGTAATTGTATTCTCAAGGAATATGGTTATCATACACAAAGAATAATCTTACGCTTATTTTTTTAGTTTTATTTTTAAAAAAAAAATCACAATATTTATTTTTTAGGATTTACAATAATATTTAATTTAGAATTTAGAATTTAAGGTTTAGAATTTACAGTAATATTTCATTTAGAGTTTAAGATTTAGGGTTTATAGTTTAAGACTTACATTAATATTTCATTTAGGGTTTAGGGTTTAAGATTTAGAGTTTAGAATTTATGGTTTAGGGTTTTTTAATTTAGGATCTACAATAATATTTAATTTAATTTATTAAGTTTAAAGTTTATGATTTAGGTGTATAATAATATTTAATTTAATTTATTGACTATCAAATTTCAAAAAAAAACTTTGTGATTTCTGAAGAAAAATAAAGACAAAGTGTAAAAAAAAAATAATAGCCGTTTGATTAAATTTATAATATAAGTTAGAACAATTCATTCCCAAAAACTTGAACACAATATTTTTAATTAAGTTAGAATAATTTTTTATCAATTGACCTAAGTATTTTGTGATATATTTCATTACACTTTTAACACTTATAAGAAGAGACAATTGAGAGTGATGAAAAATGATCAAATTGAAATTGATGTCAATTTCTTATTAACAAAATCAGTCAGCCCAAAACTTAGCAATAGGGTCTAATCCTTCCGAACCTCATCAATGTACTCAGCAAAAAAAAGAGCCACGTGATTGTCTCTCTCACGTTAACAGGACTAGAACTTTATTATAACAACTCCAATTTGAATACGTAACTCTGTAACTAGTGTCAAAACTATAGAGTTTTGTTTTAGATTAGACATTAATTGCTATTAAAGGAAAGTGTGATTACATGCAGTTTAATTTGTTTAATTTATTTTTCCTTCTTTCAATAGTAACATCATCCAATCTAAAATGTACATGTAAACTAAGATTTTACTGTTTTGGTGCTGTCTGCAGAGGATTTGGATTACTCAAATTTCCCCAATGACATGCCTAGAGAAATTGATCAATTACTGTTTTGGTGCTTTTAGTTTTTTTTTTCTTCTTTATTTCTTTGCGAGTTTTATAAAAAAAAAATACTAACGTGACAATAATGATAGGGAATAATATTTGGACAAAGAAAATTAAAGTTGGGAAACGTTCATTAGAATTAAGCTACTAAGAAATCAAGTTATATGACTAATTAAATTAAAATAAAGTAAAATTAAAGGATCAAAATAAATTAAGGAACCAAACTAAAACCTCAAATGAAATTAAAATAAGAGAATACAATATTACATATAACGACAAAGTTTCTATTCAAGACAATACAATATTTGCACTTTATATGAGCAGAAACCAATATCCTCAATATCTTCGCACGCCTTTTTGCATGAAACGACAAAGTTCCATTCCTAAGTAATAATAAATATCAGTGCACTTTTGAATGGAACTAAAATGCGATTACTTGCTTTTAAAATAGCCTTTTTTAGATTTGAGTAAATTACACTTACACAAATCTACTTTTATACTTTTAAACTGTATACTTTCTCATAATTATAAAACATACTTTCAATTTTATATTATTTAAAGAGGTTTAATTTGTTACAAAATATATGTAAGCGAATGTATCCAATATGTAGTTAATTAATAGACGATATTTTGGTTAAAAAGTGCATATTAGGTTACTTGAAAAAAAAACCTTTTAATCTTAAAATATAAAGTTAGATTAATGTTACTTGATTCAAGTGATTTAGTACTTGTTTTCTTAAGTAAGATTTTGAATTCAAGTATTGTAAATAAAAAAGATATTATTAAAAAAATTTTATACCTTTATAGTTTGATTCAATTTGAACTAAATTAATTAGATTTTAATAAATTTTTTAGATATTGATGATTCAAATAATATATATATATATATATATATATATATATATATATATTGGGACCTTGTAACAACTCTATAGTTATATATAAGACAATAGTGCACATTTTGAGAGTATACAAAATGGCCACAAATTTTGCATACCTATAAGGAGAGGGAGTATAATTTACTCATAATTTTTTTAATTGTAATACAGATCAATTTTAAAATAGCTCAATGACAAGGAATGAAGTATGATTATTCAAAAACTGGAGCTGTGAATAGCAAAGTACTAGAATGAGAATGGGACAAGGAGTATTTAGGTGGCATTTAATAAAGATTTGAATCTCAGTCTATTTTAGAATTTTTTTTATTTTTATTAAGTGTTTAATTACTTTCAATAGTCTAAAAATTTTTCAGACATTAATTGCTTTAAACAACATATTTTATTTATGTATTTAAAACATCTCCAGTGACGGGTCTTAAAGAGATCTTAAATTTAAGAAACGGTTCCTATTCTAATTTATCACTGGAGTTTGTCACGCTAGCTGTCATGCATAAGAACTGTTCTTATATAAAAAATAATAATAAAATAATCAACTCACAATAAGTGTTAATAGAGAGCAATAAATATTAAAGTAATTAAGAGTTGCTTGTGGGACCCATTTGTAAGTTCTTAGAGCATTTACTGTGGTGATTTTTAAAGAGTTCTTAAATTTAAGAACCGATTCTTATTTCGGTTCACCACTATAGTTCATCATATTGGCTATCACATGTAAGAATGGTTCTTATACAAAAAGTAATAATAAAATAATGAACTTACAATAAATGTTAGTAGAGATTAATAAATGCTAAAGTAGTAGAGAATTGATTATAAGACCCATTTATAGATTCTTAGAGATGTTACCACTAAAGTGAATAGTTGTTTAAAGTAGTGGTGAGTTGCTTAAGTTGATATGGCATTATATGACCCACAATAAGAACTCAAATGAGATTTACTACTATAGATGTTATTAAGAAATTTACTATTAGAGTAGAGAATTGTTAAAAGTAATGAATAATTGTTTAAACTAATATGATATTATAGGACCCAGAATAATAATTTAAGTAAAATTTAACAATTGAGATATTTTTAAAACAAACTGTGCTAATTATTTAGTATTGAAGAAATACTACTTTACTATTGAGCAAAGTTTAAAAAATTGAACCGACGTCAATTCAAAATGAAAAGACATTGATCATGGTCATTAAAGGGAAGCAGCCAACCTTATCCGCCGAATCTACAAATCCAACGGTCATAAAAGGCAGTCAATGTGCACGTGAACAAGACAGCCATTCTCCCACTCTCGCAAGAAGTCTCTCCTCCTACTCTTAGTATAGCTATATTCTCACCACTCGTTTCATACATCAGCAAAAACCCCCTCTTCCCACTCCCATTTCCGCCTCGGATCACTGATCATTCAATCACTTCCTGATTCTTTCTGGGTCTTGGGCTTCGTTTTTATCAATTCAGGGGTTGAAGGGGGTTTCCCATTTTTCTTCAATCCGAAGATGGAGTGGGACAGCAATTCGGATCTCAGCAGGGACGAGGACGAGGGCTTCACACTCAACGACGGTGACCCTCTTCCCTTCCCTGTCAAGAGCCTGCTCCAAATGGCGTCGCGTGGGTTCGTCGTCACAGACGCATTCGAGCCGGACCATCCAATTATATATGTGAATACTGTGTTCGAGATGGTCACTGGGTACCGAGCAGAGGAAGTGCTTGGACGCAACTGGTCAGTTTCTGAGCTTCCGTTTGTTTATTCAGTTGCCTTTCTTTTCTGTCTTACCTCTTGTTTAACACAGTATTTTATTCTTATTATTGCTACAGTTGTTAATGTTCTTTGTTGCTTTTTTCAGTTACTATTATCAGGTCCGGGTCCTTGCTAGAGCGCGTTACTTTTTAGCAACGATTTTTATTTTTGTTAAAATTTTTGATAACAATTTTAATGTTGCACAACTATGTTAAGATTGTTGTCAAAAGTTTTAACAACGATAAAAATTGTTGTTAAAAAAGGTAATGCAGAGGATTTGGATCTTATTATTATCCCCTTAAAATCACCAATATTGTCTTGAAAATTCATAGACAAATGAGAAAAAGGTATTAAGAGAGTGTTTGGAAAATCATTAGGTAAATTAAGTTTTAATTTTTAGAATTAATTTTGGATAAATTTAAATTTGTATGAATATAATTTATGTTTAAAAATTATTATCAGAAAAATGATTTTAAAAATAGATTTTGTTTGTATATTAGTTAGCAGAAATACTTTTAAATATATAATTATCAGAAAGGGTATGCATTTTATATTGTTTGAAAAGTTTGCATAACTGGTATAGTTTTTAAAACACTAGTTTAATTTCATTAATTTGAATATTTATAATTTTAAGAACATGACTATAAAAATAATTTGGAAAAACAAATCTACGAGGTAAGAATTTAATTCTAGAAAAAGCTAAGAATGTAATAAAAGTTTACTTTGCATACTAAAGAATACTTACAAATTGAATAAATTAAATGGATAACACATGAATTTGGGAAAAAAAGTTAATATAATATAGAATTTCTTTCCGTTTTTATAGGAAGAAAAGAAGCATGTGATACTATAATGTATAAACAAAGCATGTGGAAGATTAATAACCCATGTGAAGTGTGAATTGAGACCCATCCGAATACGACAAACTTAATCGCAACTCGTTCTCAAAATTTTCCAAACAACAAAAGGCACTGTGTGCCACCACCCACATGGATTCATTCCTCTTCCACCTAATCACATGCATCTCCATATTTCATTACACTGTTTATACTTAAAGAAAGGGATGATTGAGAGAGATGAAAAGTGATCAGATTGAAACTGACGCCAACTTTCTGATCAGCAAAACGAGTCCAAAACTTAGCTCGAGCTCCTCGGTAAGGATTACAGGGTAGTAATAGAGTCTAATCCTTCCAAACCTCGTCAATATACTCATAGCGATAATAAGGGATTCGTAGATGGGTTTGTGGTTATTGTCAGAGATGTGCGTGATTTGGATTGAAGGGATTTGAAGAACCGAATCAATAGAAAATGAGTAGATTGATTAATCAAGGTCAACTTAGCAAGTTGTTAAATGAATTAATTTAGTTTAAGTTAATGGGTTGAGTTTTGTTTTTGTTTTTTTTAGAATGATAAATTTGATTTAAAATATTAAAATAAAAAATAAAAAAGGCCTTATATAGTTATATTATTTTTGAAAAAAAAATTTATTTATAATTTAATATCGAATTTTTTTTTGTATTTATTACAAGTAAGATAAAAGATGAAATAATAAACTTTTAAAAAAATGTTAGTGTTTTAATAAATAATTAAAATAATAAATATTATATGTAATATAATAATGATCATAATTGAAAGAGAAAAATATTGTAAAATAAATTAAATAGCATGCAAACTAAATTTTTAATACTTTACATATAGCATAAATATATAATATAGGAGTATTATAATAATTAAAAAAAGTGAATTCGTAGGTTAGTTTAAATTTTACGACTTAAAAATTTATAAATATATTATCAAAATCAACAGTCAAAGGATTAAAAAAAATAAAACTGAACCAATCTAATATCTCAACTTAATGTTACAAATTAGTTTAGGTTAAATGGATGACGGATTGAACCGACTGAATAGACAACCT
Organism: Biancaea sappan; assembly: GCA_037074585.1. NCBI lineage: Eukaryota > Viridiplantae > Streptophyta > Magnoliopsida > Fabales > Fabaceae > Biancaea > Biancaea sappan. The sequence continues at coordinate 2,289,360 of CM073491.1, forward strand.
AAGTCATAAATGGGATGAAACAAATTTTTCTACGGTTGTGGTGTGGGGGGTGCGGACCTAATTGAAGGAAGGAGCTGGTGACCTATTTATTTTGATCTAGATAGAACGCGCGGCCAGATTTGAGGCTACCACGTGGTGCAAAGACATTTGCACGACGAATCAAATTCAACGCGCCTGATTGAACAACAACCTTCTGTTCCTTTGAGCAACAGGAGCGAATCCTCTCCCCCTGAAGTGTGAACAACACCGTCATTCTCTCACACTCAAGAAGTCTCTCCGCTTGGGCCTTAGCTATATTCTAACCACTCGTTTCATACATCCGCAAAAACCCCTTCTTCCCACGCCCATTTCCGCCTCTGATCACTGATCATTCAATCACTGCCTGATTCCATCTGGGTCTTCGGCTTCGTTTTTTGTTTTCAATTCATGGGTTGAAGGGGGTTTCCCATTTTTCTTCAATCCGAAGATGGAGTGGGACAGCAATTCGGATCTAAGCGGGGACGAGGACGAGGGTTTCATGCTCAACGATGGTGGCCCTCTTCCCTTCCCTGTCGAGAGCTTGCTCCAAACGGCGCCGTGTGGGTTCGTCGTCACAGACGCACTCGAGCCGGACCATCCAATTATATATGTGAATACTGTGTTCGAGATGGTCACTGGGTACCTAGCGGAGGAAGTGCTTGGACGCAACTGGTTTGTTTTTGAGCTTCCGTTTGTTTATTCAGTTGTCTTTCTTTTTTACTTTAGCTCTTGTTTCAGAGAAATGAGTACGATTAGCTGCAGTCTGCGGGACTGGGAATGTGTAATATTTATTTATTTATTTTTAAATTTGGGAATGGTTGCAATTTCTTCTTCGATGTATGAAGATGAAAATTTTGCGCCCAATTTTTGAGTTAGTTTTCTGGTTAGATCATTTACTAGGTTAAGGTTGGGCATTTCAGCCACCTGATGCTTGCTTAAACCCTAGCCCCTTTTTAGTCCCTGGAAACGTTGAGCAATTCTTTCCTAGCACTTTCATAGGATAATAACTGAAAAGTTTGTTTGTGCACATGCTAGATTTTCAATGGTCGGTTGGATGCATTAGGATGAATGTTGCCACTAGTTGTTGCAGAGCTTATTAATATCATTTATATACAGCTTTATGGTATAGTGTTTCTTAAACTGTAGAGTTGAGAGAGGACTTTGGACTAGTTACGGTTGATGTCGAAGAAACACAGTCAGGACCATGTATTAATATTACTTTGCACCCGCTAGGGTGAGGCTTTAGTCAATTAAGAAGTAACTCATGAGGCCAAGCTTAAAATGGAGGTACATAGTCTGCTTGCTGATTTATCATTCATAGGAGTTAACTTTATTGCAACTATGAGTATCAAGTGCATCACTTTTTAGGTTATTCCGTTGGGTGTCAACTGGCGACAGCTAGAAAGATAAAGATTCTGGTTAAGGAGTTGGAGCTTGAAATGGGAGACAGGTTATTGACATATTAATCATACAAGCAGAGATCACTTCCCTCCCATTCTCAATACAGAGGATAATCTTTGAAGTTTGTTTATTTAATGGTATTCTACTAGACTACTACACATGATGACGCCCCTTGGTTTTGTGAGACCAAGAACTTTAATAGGATGGATTTAACTTTAAGAGATCCATTTGGAGCATGGGGAAGGAGAAGGCTCCTTGGCCTTGGCCTGGTAGCAGTGTAGTCAATGGCGGCCTCCATAACAGTGTTGGGGCTTCCCTCTAAAAACCCCTGAAGGTTTGGCTGTTACTATGCTGTGACAGCCATCATCTGTGGTGTTTTTGGGGCATGCCGCCATTGGCTGTCATAGCCATTGACAACACTGCCTGATTGTTATATTGTTGCTCTCTTTCAACATTGTTGTGATATACTTAGTATATTCTTTCAGAAGTCAAAGTGGTTTTACCGTAGATAGGTGGAGTGGTGGACCTCTGAAGTTACCTATTGTGGCAAATGAGGTGGTGGATGATGGGCGCGATGCTGGTTTTTTCAGATTGGATTTTGAGAAAGCTAATGGCCAATTTAGTTGTGATTTTGTTGATAAGACTCTTGATTTTAAAAATAAGCTCTGTCTTTAGATGGAGCTGAATTTTAGGTTGTCTCTACTATAACTTTTTTCAGTGATAATAATAGTGATCCTAGGTCATATTTTTGTGGTTACAGGAGAGTTGGGCAAGGGGAGCTCATAACTTGTTCACTTTTGCTGACCGTATTTTATACAGTTTGACAGCCATCTCAATTTAGAATAATTTGATTAGAATATTTAGTAAGACTTTGGTGCATTTTTTACTTATTTCTTCTAGAGGGTTTTCCAGACGTGAAGAGGTGGAATTTCATGGAATTGTGCAATGTTTGTACTTATTTAATGTATTTGGGTGGAGTGAAATGCTCTTAGTTTTGAAGGGTAGAGCTATTACCGAATCAGTGTTACTAAATTTTTGCACTATACCCATCAAACCCTGTTCAAGATGGTAAATCCAAATTGTGGGTGTTTGCACATCAATCCAATATGATCGAAGCTGTTTATGCAACTTCTCCAATTCTTGCCTGATATAGACAGGGTGCTGATCAATACTGGAGAGTGGAGATGACTGGACAAGTCTGGTCTCACCAGAAGTGCTCCAGGAAAAATGGGGGGAGATTTGAAAATTGAAGCGAGGTGACAAAAAACATGTTCGTCAGGGTATTCTTGAATGCTAGTCTGGGTGTTTGTTAAATTGAAGTTGGAATGGCCAATTTGATGTGAAATGATAGAAGTGTGAAATGGTAGGAGAACATTAAAAAAAAAAAAAGGAAATATATAAAATGAAAATGAGAGGACTATGGGTGGGTAGTCTCCAATGGATTGGATGGCAGGTTGCTAATTTGAAATTAAAATAAAATTGATTTTGTTTGATCTGTTATATCAATTGAGGGTTCTGGGTGTATGACTTTTAATAATTTATACATTCCCCAGTATTAAGATTTTTACAATAATTATGGTATGTTCTTAATTTAAACAGATTTAGAGCTTATCAACTAAACCTGCCCCTTCATATCATGTATTAGACAAAGTAACGGAAAACTTAATATTCTACTTTAGCTATCAAGAATTAGGTAACATTGTATGAAATATTAGTTTCTTCTCTTTAGTTCGTTGATGGATATCTTTATTTTTCTTTGGCTTCAAAACACCCCCGGCCCAAAAAAAAAGAAAAACAAACAAACAAACAAAAACAAAAACAAAAACAAAAAATTCTTAGTTGCTGTTGGAGAGGATGGCTTATCTTTGTCTCTTCTTGTAATCTTCCCTCCTTTCTAATACAATTTCTTGTGGTTAATTTCACAGTTTTTGGTTGGAAACTTTTTGGCTCATACTTAGTTTTTAACTCAAGTATTACAGAACCATGTGAGGGTTTGACATCTGTCTTGTTGCTAAATGATAAGAATAAGTTTTGACATCTGTCTTGTTGCTAAATGATAAGAATAAGACAGTGGACTTGGCATATTGCACATTTGGTCACACTTGTATGCTGATGCTTTTATAACTTGAATTTTTAAAAATTTCTATACCTTTTGGTGCTGTGGTCAATCAAGATGACAACCTGAAGGCATTTGTGGGATTTATTTATTTATTTATTTATTTTTGATATCATTGGGTGTTCGGGCCAGCGTGTGTGCATTTCGACTAATCCCAAGGGACCCTGAATAACAGCCAGGAAAACCTCTAGTGGTCCTGAGAGGACTTGAATTGGTGACCTTTGGGGAGCAAACCCAAGGCCTGACAAACTGAAGGCATTTGTGGCATTTTTTTGCCTTTTGGTGTATTCAGCTGGAATGAAATTCCTGTCTTTGTGCCCTTAGATGCCTTATGGGATATGGTTCTCTTTGTGGCCTCCCTGTAGTCTTCTGCTTTCAATTATTTTAGGAGGTTTCTGTTCCTTTGCTGTTTTATTGTTCTCCCTTGGGACTTCAGAGGATTTCTAATCTTCCTCCAGTATATCTCTTTTCTTCTTAAAAAAATTTCAATCTCCACTGTGCATTTGTGTTGTGCTAGTATTATTTAGATGTCTTTCGTCCTCTAGTTTATGACTTTTTCCTTCTTTATAAATTTCATTATCCTTGGTGCATCTATATTATGCTTGTATTGCATGAAGACTTTGTAATCTTTGCTAGCGAGTTTAGGTCCTCAGTTGGATAAATTCCAGTTTTGTGCATTTTTAATTTGTTTTTGCTTGTCTTTATTAAAATTCCTTTCTCATTATCCTGCGACTTTTTCTTGTTATCATACAGAGATGGTCTAAATGCTTGGGCAGGTGGATGTTCCTAAAAATTTACATTATTAGCTCCTCTTTCGTAGCTCATGAGGATTAGGGTTCATTGGTGAATTAGTGGTTCATGTGGATAGACTTAGAACGAGTAATCAGTATGCTGCCCTAAGTAAACTACTTGCTCATGTGAATTAGGGTTCCTTAGGACGTTTATGTTGAAGTTCTTATGTTAGTTCAATATGCAGAATGAATAATCTGTATGCCCCCCTAAGTAAAACATAGGATTAAAGAAAGAAGGCAATAAAAGCAAATAAGCAATAAATTTTGTCCTTTAGCATCTCTTGCTCACTTGAATCTCTATTGCTAGTTGATGCTAATTAAATTTTGCTTTTATTTTAATCATCTTATTATATTTTGCAGCCGTTTCTTGCAGTGTCGAGGTCCATTTGCTAAGAGAAGGCATCCATTAGTGGACTCAACAGTAGTTTCAGAAATTAGGAGATGCCTTGAGGAGGGGATTGAATTCCAATGTGAGTTGCTGAACTTTAGGAAAGATGGATCTCCACTGATGAACAGATTGCGGCTGGTGCCTATATATGGAGATGATGAGACTATAACACATGTCATTGGAATCCAGTTCTTCGCAGAGGCAAACATTGATCTTGGTCCTGTTCCAGGTTCTACGATTAAGGAGTCTGCTAAATCATCTGGTTGGTATCGTTCTTCTATCCTTGGCTCATTGTGTCCTCTTCCAGGGGGGGGACGTAATGTATCTCGTGGCGTTTGTGGTATATTGCAATTGAGTGATGAGGTACTGTCTCTCAAGATACTTGCTCGCTTAGCTCCAAGAGATATTGCATCGGTTGGCTCTGTCTGTAGGCATTTGTATGAGCTAACAAGAAATGAAGACCTTTGGAGAATGGTGTGCCAGAATGCATGGGGCAGTGAGACTACACGTGTTTTAGAGACTGTGCCTGGTGCAAAGAGACTTGGATGGGGTAGGCTGGCAAGGGAATTGACGACTCTTGAAGCAGCGGCATGGAGGAAATTGACTGTTGGAGGTGCTGTTGAACCCTCACGCTGTAATTTTAGTGCCTGTGCAGTCGGTAATAGAGTTGTCCTATTTGGTGGTGAAGGGGTTAACATGCAACCTATGAATGACACCTTTGTATTAGATCTCAATTCTAGTAATCCGGAATGGCAACACGTCCAAGTGAGCTCTCCTCCTCCTGGTCGATGGGGCCACACACTTTCTTGTGTTAATGGTTCCCATTTGGTTGTATTTGGAGGATGTGGAACGCAGGGCTTACTCAATGATGTGTTTGTGCTGGACCTGGATGCAAAGCCTCCAACTTGGCGTGAAATTTCTGGATTGGCACCTCCACTTCCCAGATCATGGCATAGCTCCTGTACTCTTGACGGAACTAAGTTGATAGTTTCTGGTGGCTGTGCAGATTCTGGAGTGCTCTTGAGTGACACATTCCTTCTTGATCTGTCAATGGAGAAACCTGTTTGGAGAGAGATACCAGTGGCATGGACCCCACCTTCTCGTCTGGGTCACACATTGTCTGTTTATGGTGGTAGGAAAATACTGATGTTTGGAGGTCTGGCTAAGAGTGGGCCCCTGCGGTTTCGTTCTAGTGATGTATTCACGATGGATTTAAGTGAGGAGGAACCTTGTTGGAGATGCGTCACTGGGAGTGGAATGCCCGGTGCTGGGAACCCTGGGGGCGTAGCTCCGCCTCCTAGACTTGATCATGTGGCTGTTAGTCTTCCTGGTGGGAGAATTCTGATATTTGGAGGGTCTGTTGCTGGTCTTCACTCTGCCTCCCAACTTTACATCCTAGATCCAACTGATGAGAAGCCTACGTGGAGAATTCTGAATGTACCTGGGCGCCCTCCGAGATTTGCTTGGGGACATAGTACATGTGTTGTGGGAGGAACAAGAGCCATTGTACTGGGTGGTCAAACTGGAGAGGAATGGATGCTAAGCGAGCTCCATGAGCTTTCTCTTGCTAATTCTGTAATCTAAATCCAGTGAATAAACAAAACTGCATGCTGTTGTGAGGGGAATATTATGATGCTCCAATTAGAAGTTATGAAATCATTTTGAGCATCAGTTATCGGCAAAGATTTTGGTCACTGATTACTCTTGACAATCATTGCGCTCTGGTCGGAACATTTGTATTGTCCAAAAATGCATATTCTTTTATGGTCAGTTCTGGCTTAATAAGAGCTTTTCAACGAGTAACTTGGGACCATGTTTATTTTTTGTGAGGGTTGTGTGAGACTTTGCCCTGCAGTATGCACAATGAATTATTCTTCCCAAATAGATTGTTAGTGTCTGATAACAAGTAGGGTAATATATTAGGGTAGTTACTTGTATCCCATGTATTGTATAGTTCATATTCTGTAATTCGAACCATGAAATGGAGACGGAGAGTCCCTGTTCATAGTAACGTCATTATATTGGGTCTTTATGTCATGGAAGTTTTTGGGCAAGAGTCAATCGACAGTTATGGACAGACAAACCGCCATTGTGGGACAGGAACACTAGTGGAAGGTTTGTGGTATTCCATAACTTGACTAGCTATTTTCTGGGATTGTCCAGAACAATAATGACGGTTAAATTTTGTGGTTTCTATTTAAGTGCATCACCATATAAAGGTGGATTTCATTGTTGTTGTGTAGTCTAAGACACGGGTTCTTTTGCAATACGTGTGCATTGGGTTCTATTAACTTGTTAACCTGCTCAACTCAAAACTAGTAAGAATAGGTTGAGTTGGTATGTTGATTAGATTTTATTTTTCTAATTTGAGGTAATGGATTTATAAATTTTCATCTCTCCAAACTGGGGCCAGTCCACAAATTAGTTTCCATTTTTTTTGTATAATATTTTTATGCTATGTACTTATATTGTGTGTAAAGTATTTTTGATTTAGTTAGTATATTATTTAATTTTTTTTGTAATTTTTCTCTCAATAATAACGTATTATATTACATGTAACATCTATCATCTTAAATATTTATTAACTATTAGTCCTTCATTAAGAAGTTTGTTATTCCATCTTTTATTTTATTTTTAATAAATATCAGAAGAAAAAATTAACTAGATATTAAATTATATGAGATTTTCTTTTAAAAAACATAAGGAAAAATGTACTTTATCATTATGAATTTTATTCAATGTGCAGAAAATTTTCATAAACTTTAAAACTTGTCAATGGATTTTCATAAACTTTTTAATGTGTACAATTTACCCCTTCTGATAAAAAATCTGTTAGTCAACCTAACGGTTTACAAAATTATTTTTTGGTTCATCTATACTCATACCCACCAAGACTCGACTTGTGACTCATCCCATAATTAAATCACAAGAATTTATCAATATGGCCCCCAAAAATATTATATTGTTACCAAAAGTTTTTCAAAACAACAATTTACTACAAAATGGTCCCCAAAAGTTATATTATTACCAAAAGTGCCCAAAATAGCAATTTTTCAATATGGTCCCCAAAGGTATTATATTATTACCAAAAGTTAACAATTGACTATCAAAATGGCCCCAAAAGAGTTATATTATTACAAAAAAGTGTCCAAAACAACAATTTACTATCAATATGGTGCCTAAAAGTTATATTATTACCAATTTTCAGTATGGTCCCCAAAAATGTTATATTATTACCAAAAGTTTTTCAAAATAATAATTTACTATCAAAATGGTCCCTCAAAAAGTTATATTATTACCAAAAGTGCCCAACACAACAATTTTTCAATATGGCTCCCAAAAGTGTTATATTATTACCAAAAATTTCCCAAAACAACAATTTACCATCAATATGGTCCCCAAAAGAGTTATATTACTGCCAAAAGTGCCCAAAGCAACAATTTACCATCAATGTGGTCCCCAAGAAGTTATATAACTTTTGGGGACCATATTGATAGTAAATTGTTATTTTAGAAACTTTTGGTAATAATGTAACTCTTTTGGGGACTATATTGATAGTAAATTGTTGTGTTGGGAACTTTTGGCAATAAATAACTCTTTTGGAGATCATTTTGATAGTAAATTGTTGTTTTATGAACTTTTGGTAATAATATAACACTTTTGGGGACTATATTGAAAAATTGTTGTTTTGGGCACTTTTAGTAATAATATAACTCTTTTGGGGACCATATTGATATTAAATTGTTATGTTGGGCACTTTTGGTAATAATATAACTCTTTTGGGGACCATTTTGATAGTAAATTGTTGTTTTGAGAAATTTTTGGTAATAATATAACACTTTTGGTGACCATATAGATAAATTGTTATGATTTAATTGTAAGATGGGTCATGGGTCGGGTCTTGGTAGGTATGAGTATGGGTAAATCAGAAAATAATTTTGGAAGTTGATCTGGCATTTTATGTCATGTCAACAGCTTATGTGGCTTTTTTTGCTGACTGGGCGTTGACTATTAGGTTGACTAACAGATATTTTAACAGAAGGTATAAATTATACACATTGAAAAGTTCATGGGGGTTCGTTGAGAAGTTTTAAAGTTCATGGAGTTTTTTGTACATTGGATAAAGTTCAAAGGATAAAGTGCATTTTTTTCAAAAATATATAACTATGGAAGATTTAATTCTATCTTTTTTTTATTTTTAATTTTAACATTTTGAATCAAGTCTGTTAAAAAAAAACTCAACTTGCTAACTCCGAATCAAACCAAAACATTTGCAATGGGTTAAGTTAGATTAATTGAGTAAGTGAAAACAACTCAACTTAAACTGATCCAACGTGTTCATTTTTTGTTAGTTTGGTTCCTAAAAGTTCAATAAAATATTTTATTATATTTGTGTAATTAAATTGTAGTTTAATAGGACAAAAAATAATGTCTTCATTAGTTGTTTATGGCTTTATGCAAAACAAGAAAAACTAAAACGTGCAAAGCACATGCTCTCCACCAGATACTTAAAAAAAACTATATGATTTTTTCGTAATTTTTTTAAAGTAGGAGAAAAAACCAAAAAGTGGAATTACCCTTTTTTTTTGTTCGTTTGTCCTGTTTCTTTCTTATGGCGACTCATGAATAATAAATGCAGCAGATTACACATTTTAAAGTTAAATTAAATAACATCTGATACTTAATTTCATTCAAAATATATGAATTTGTGATCCTTTATATATATTTATATATTACAATTATTTCTAAAATTTTGTTTCTATTTATAAAGGTTGATTTTTTTAATATAACACTGTAATTTTATTTTTAATTAATAATAATCATATTTAAATTTTTTTCCAAAAATATATAATGAAAAAATTAATTTATTGATAAAAAAGTAAGATTGAAGTATAAGCTTTTGTATCAACTCATAATTTCTTAAATATCAAGTATAGTTTAATTAAATTTTAAAAATCAAATATAATTTACCCTAATATGTATTTAACCTTGAGTTTGGAAAAAGAACAGAAACTGAAAAAGGAAAAGTACATTGGAGGAGAGGAGTCCAAAGTCACTAGAGCTGCGTGAAGTGTGCAGTTCAGCTTCAGTGTTCACTCCACAAGCCCCAGCTGACCTTTGATTTTTTCTCACTCGTTCTCTCATTTTCTCTCTTCTGCTTTCCATCAATGGCTATCAATAAGGAATGCACACCCCCACCTGTGATCGGCAAGATTGGCCCTTACACTGTTTTCATGACGCCGCCTTCTACTCCGAAACCCTCCGAAGCTGTTGTGGATTCTCCGAAGAAGATCGTGCCACCGCCGGTCCAGCCGCCGCCCGTTCAGATGGAGAAGCCCCTCTCTGGGAAATCTGTGGTTGATGGGTCTGTTTTGGGGTTTTTCAAGAATGCCGTAACGAAGGTGCAAAATGGTACGTATTTGGCATTTTTTGCTATGCCTTTGTCTTTGTTTGATGCTGTCGTCGTCCACGTAGTAGGGAAGTGAAATGGGGCAAAATTGTTAAGGAAAAAAAGCTCCAAAAAAAAAATAGACGGCCGGGATAAAGCTGATAATCAAATAGGACCTGTTCTAAGTCGGTTAATCAATTGAAAATAATGAAAAGTCTGACAGTAGAGATGTAGATTTATGTCTTCCTTTATTAATATATATTTTTTCTTCATTGCCGAAGACTGATGCTGGAGTAATGTTATTTTTTGATAAACTTTGGTTACTAATAGATATAGAACTAAATAATGAAATTTGATTAGGTTCATAATTTTTTCTTACCTAATGGATTTAAATATTGGTTACTAATGCCTAATAGTCTGTGGAAAGCAAATATACGTAGTGTTTGCTCTTTTAGACAGAAGGCAACTATTTTTATTTTATTTATTTATTTATTTATTTTGGTTCTGGTTTCCTGTGATATTCCTGATGTTCTTATAGCTGTTGACAATAAAATAAATCACCTTTTACCTGATAATTGAGTTGGTCCTGTAGTTTTTCAAACTACTGAATAACTGAGTTTGGAGAGTTTTAGTATATTTTCTGTTCTTGGATAAACAAATAGAGAAATAATAAATTTGTAAGTACGACTGGTTTACTGAGAAGATGATTTAGCAAATAACACAGCCCTAGGTTGAGTATATTGAGGATTTGGCTTGGGAACTGTGACTAGAAAATATTAGAAACACTGCATGTTTTATGATGCCAGAGACTAAAACGCAGATCTAAGTAATTATGCCAAAATTAGGGATGGTTTCAATCTGGTTAAGGCAGTGGTGCAATGCTCTTTCTATTTATGCTGTTTTGGATTCTCATAAATTCTATTTACTTGCATATATTGTTAGCTTTTTTACTATAATTTCAGATGAAATCAGACCATATATCTTTGATTCATTTTCACTTAAATTAAGTTTCTTATTTGTTCCTTGTAAGTAAACAGAATTTGTTTTCATTGTACAGCACACACTAGTTTGGATGATCATTTGGCACGGTGGTTTGGGTTGAATCAATCAAAGTACCAATGGGCACTTGATGATTATTATGAGAGCAAGGGAGTGGTGAGCAGTTAATTGGTTGTTAATTATTGCAATATTAGAGTATATTGAAGCATCTATGCCTTTTGAATTTGGATACTCTTATGGTTTCGTTACTTTGTCTTGATGTCCTTCCCTTTGATATGGACAAATTTGCTGATATGACTATGTATATATTCATTTTAATGAATATGTTTATTTAAGAACTTTTTCTACATTAGCACTGTTCGTTGGGGGGCCTCTAATTCTTCTGTTTGTTGATGAAGTTCTGACATCAAATGTCATTGACTGGTTTCATGACATGTCCAGTTTCTGGAGTATTTGTTTGCGGTATTGCTTAAGCAGTTGTGCTTGTGCAATCTCATTTCTGAAAGCTATCTAAACAACTTAAGAAGTGTATATTAGTTCCCTCCTGTTTTTGTGCTAGGAAATTAATTTTCTTTATCCTTTTGGAATTTTTACTTTTCTTGGTGTATGGCCCTTAGAGTTGAGTGCCAAAAAGCAAAAGTATATTGGGCATTGCATTTACTTTCTTGTGACCGAGAGAGAAAGGTTTAGCAGTTAGTTCTGACAACTTCAACGTAACAAAAGGGATATCTTGGCTTGCTTATGTGACAGTAAAAGAACTCACTTTTGACTGGGTTCTTGTCATTATCAATCAGGCTGTATTATGTACGACTGTTACTTAGCATCGGGGTTAAGTTCCAATATATATTACCATTATATAACTAAGGAAGAATAGAGAAGGAGCTTTTGATTGAAGTTCCAATGTTAGACATTGTCGCGTGGAAAATTCTGGTTACTTTATGAAGTGTCATGTTGTGTTGGACACAACATTTTATTCTTTTGAAGAGTTCATGCTTCATATGTATGATGAAAATTTGAGGAAGAAGGGAGTATTGGGGAGATTTGTTTCTGATGAGAACCCAAGACTTGATTAAGAATAGAACTGACGAATTTATTCAAGATAATGGAAAAAAAAATAACAAGATTAACAAGAAAAAAGCTAAACAAAGACCAAGTCTCCTAGTGTCACAAGATTCCCCACAGAGCAAGTTCCTACAAACGACAGTTCTAGTTCTTTCCTCCCCCTTTCTCACACTCTCACTCTCACTCTCCTATTTATAATAGACTCACCCTCTAAAATACCCTAATTACCCATTAACCATATAACAACTCTAACTAACAACTATAACGACTGCCCAGTATCTTATCATTACTCCCTCCTGAAGTTCAGCCTTGTCCTGACTGCATATATCCTTTTTTCTGGTTTTTTTTTTTCTCTATTTTAACCCATTCCCTTCCTTCTATCACTGCCATCTCCCTCTCTTCAATGTGAGCTTCATCCAATTCTTCATCTTCACCTAATATCATCACTCTTAGATGGTGATCAACACACTTATGGAGTGGGTGGAATCGTTTTCCACACCGGAAACGCAACCTTCGGGCTTTTCTCTCCAGCATCTCCGAGTAAGTCAGGTGCCTCACCCCTCAATTCTTCTCAAACCTGGCGCGACGGTCTCCATCGGTCTTTCTCAGGGTTGATTGCGTCGAAGGTGTCACTGTCGTGGTGTTCTATGTTGGCGTTGTGGATGAAGAGCCCAAACTTGACCCGGACCCATTACGTGCTCCATTGTCCATGCCCGAGACCCGTAAGCCCATGTGACCCTAACCCATTAGTGCTGGAGATGGGTCAGGGCTCGACGATGTAAATCCCAAACCCGTGGTGTATCTCGAACTGGGTTGGGTGTTAGGCTGTCAATTACACATCCCAAAGGCACTTGGCCTGGTGACGTCTCCACTGTCATCTTCTTCCTACGGCCATAGTTCAACTTCGACGTCCTTGGCTAACTGCATGGCTAGATACCGGTTCTTGGGTCTCAATGTTCTTATATGATTCTTGATTTCTGAACGCAGTCCCCCAATCAAGTATCCCAGATATTGGAATTTCGGCAACTTCCCACAGTGAGATGAATATAATTCGAACTCTGCAATGTATTCATCCACCGTCCCCTTCTAACGTATTTCTTTCAATTCCTCATATGGGTTGTTTAGCCGTCCTCTTCTAAACCTGGCCACCAAATATGCTTTAAAATTCTCCCAGGAAACACCTCCTCTGCTGATTCCCTCCATAGATTGAACCAGTGGATGGTTGGGCTCTCCATGCTTTAACTTCGCGAGTTGGATGTGCACTCCTTTAGAGATTCCTTGAACCTCAAAATACATTTTAGCACGCGTGATCCAAGCCATGGGATCGCTTCCATCAAACGCTGTTAATTCTACTTTCTTCGCTGATAATCGGAACTCATCCATTTTATTGTTCCATACTGCCCCCTATACTGGACACCAAATTACTTCCCGAACTCCCACCAATTTCCTTAGATTGATCTTTATTATGGCCTTTTTCCATCCTTTTTCCATCAAACGAGTTATTTCTGCCAAGAGTACTTGTTTCATCACTTCCAACCCCTGTCTAACTTCTTGTTTCACTCCCTCCAAATCATCTTCCACTTGGTCCACAGCCTCAACTGCATTCATTCTCTCAGACATTTTGGGTGTCATGGGATCCGGCAGAGCGGACCACTTGATGAGAACGCAAGACTTGATTAAGAAAAGAATTGAAGACTTTATTTAAGATAATGGGAAAACAGAAAACAAAACTAACAAGATTAACAAGAAAAGGCTAAACAGAGACTAAGTCTCCTAGAGTCACAAGACTCCCCACAGAGCAAGCTCCTACACACAACAATTCTAATTTTTTCCTCCCCCTTTTTCACACTCTCAGTCTCCTATTTATAAGAGACTCACCTTCTAAAATACCCTAATGACCCATTAACCATCTAACAAGTATAACAACCACCCAGTATCCTATTAGTTTCTTTGCTCTTGTTACTTCTGATTCTCTGAACATTGAAATCCTTTTACACCCCTGACCTTTTCTGGATTCCTTTCTGAACTTGTTGCTTAGCTTCTTTGTCCCTGAATTATCAAATAATCGCCAATAGCTTATTCTCTCTCTCTCTATCTATGAGAGTACACAAGTATGATAGTTATCTATGAACTATCATACATATGGTAATGATATACCTTCCCTACCTTAATATTTAAATTAGTTCTCAAACTTGAGTTGTGCAACACTACATTTCATGATAAAGAATGTATTATTCGAAAATGAGCATGATTTTCAGGGTTTTAAAACTTGCTGTACTTAAGGGCAGTTAGTCACTGGCTTTTTTGATTTAGGCATTATGCATCAGCAATAGCGTAGTTATAGTCCGTATCTACTTGATGAATTTGGCTAATAAAAATACTGATGCTATGTTTTAGGTGAGGGTTCAAGAATATTTTTGAGGGCATAAGGGGTAGACTATTACAACAACAACAACAAAGCCTTATCCCACTAGGTGGGGTTGGCTACATAGATCGCACGACGCCATTGAGCTCTATCAATAACTAACTCTTCAGGTATCTCATTTACCAGAAGATCCCGTTCAATAACTTCTCTAAGTGTCCTTCTTGGTCTTCCTCGATCTTTTTTCACAGGGTTTCAAACCATCTGCTCAACTTTTCTTATTGGCGCTTCCAATGGTTTTCTTTGAACATGCCCAAACCACCTTAAACGGTTTTCAGTCATTTTTTCTTTAATAGGTGCCACTCCAACTCTCCCTCATATACGATAATTACGGATCATATTTCTTCTTGTATGACCACACATTCAACGCAACATCCTCATTTCCGCTACTCCAATTTTATGCTCTTGACAGTGAAAAAAAGGGTTTGTGTTGGGCCCTTGGTACATAAACAATATAAAAGAAGAAATGGTCCTAAGGATAAAAGTAGGGCAGATGGGGCTGATGAGGTGGCAAGTAAGAAGGAAAAGGGGAAGGATCCCAACTAACTGCTGTGCTGGCATGTTAGTGGAGCAGGGAGGAGAAATAGGGTAGCAGTATTGGAGAGAGGGCATGGAATGAATTAGGATAGCTTGGGAGAGAACTAGGCCTCTTGGATGTCTGGTGTTTCCGTCACTGTGTTTCTTGCTGGTTAATTGTTATTCTGTGCTGAGTATTTTCTGTTTATGAGAATCTTGTTTACTATTTTATTGTTGCTGTATCATTATATCTCCCCCACTGGGAGATATAATTTCCTTATTCAATAATACCAATATTTTACAGTAATTGAGGGGGTTTTATTTGCTGGGCTCTATCAATTTTGGTATCAGAGCATTTGGTTGTGTGGGTTATGGTAAATACTAGGATGGAAGGCCGAGTAGAGCTTTTGGAAAGAGATATGGGTACCATGAAAAGCGATATGGAGACATTGAAATTATGGATGTTGGAGTATCTTACTCGTATTGAAAACAAGGCGAAGAACAAAGACGATGGCCTTTAGGGGATGAATATTGAAGCCTCAGCTGGAGGTGCAGAAGAGACAAGCCGTCCGCAATTGGTGGAGAAGGACCCAACGAGATTCAGGAAGCTGGAGATACCCTTGTTTGCTGGAGAGAACTCGATTGGTTGGTTATTCAAATTGGAACGTTATTTTGCAGTGAATGCCATAGACGAAAGCGAGAAATTAGAAGCTGCTGTTGTATGTCTGGAGGAAAAAGCCCTGAATTGGTACCAATGGTTAAAAGTGCGCTGCCCAGTGAAGATGTGGATAGACTTTAAGCGTCAAGTCCTGAATCGTTTCCAGCATTCCCAAGCTGGTGACGCCTACGAGGTGCTGATGGCGTTGTGACAGACCAGTTCCGTGACGGAGTACAGGGAGAAATTTGAGTCCTTATCGGCGCCGTTGAGTGAAGCATAAGATGAAATGCTTATGGGGGCTTTCAGGAATGGGCTCAAGGAAGATATATTGGCCGAACTTAGAATTATGAAGTTTGCTTCATTACAAGAAATGATGGACTTGGCCTATAAGGTAGAGAGAGAAATATGGTAGTAGAGAAGAACAGAGATGATTTTTTGTCCAAACATTTGAAGATAGCCGTGGCTACCAAGTGGTCTGTGAGTAAGCCCAATGGTGGGTGGACTAGGATCTCGGGCGGGTCAGATCCAACCTGTACCACCACTTACAGCCCAAGTTTGATCGCTTTGAAGGGGACTGAGCCGAAGACGCTGAACACGGAAAAATAGGGTGTCGCGAGCTCTGTTTCATCTGCCACCAACAAGACCACAAGTAACCAAGTTTGAAGGCTCACAGATGCTGAAGTTGCGAAGAAAAGAGCACTAGGTTTATGCTACAGGTGTGACGAAAGTATAGTCCCACCCATAGATGTAAAAACTGACAGCTTCAAGTGATGATTCTCCAACCTTGTGATGGAGAAGATGATGAGGAGCTGGATGTCGAAGTTGAAAAAGGTGATGAGGTTCCTTTACTTGAAGTGTCTATGAATTCTGTAGTGGGTTTGACTGGGAACCACACCATGAAGCTTAAGGGAACAGTAAAAGGCAAGGAGGTGCTTATACTAATAGACAGTGGAGCATCACATAATTTCATAGCTACAGAGTTAGTAGAGCGACTGAACATACCCATCCAGGCTTCTCGTGTATTCGAAGTCTCCTTGGGAGATGGATATAAGGTACGAGGTAGACATATCTGCCTAGAAGTGGTAGTTGCGATGCAAGGAGTGGAGCTACAGTAGAGCTTCCAATGTGTTCGATATGGGAGAGACAGATATGGTACTAGGGGTGGAATGGCTTCGGTTATTAGGTGAAGTTAAAATGAATTGGGATGAGTTAACAATGAAGTTTTTGATTGGGAAAGAGGAAAGGAAAATTCAAGGAGATCCTTCATTGGTAAAAACCTTGGTATCATTTAAGTCAATGATGAGGAATCTAAGAAAAGAAGGACAAGGATATATGATTGAGTTTGGTCAGATGACAGTACAAGCAGTGGAAGAAGAGATTCCTGGAGAGGTTTAGAAATTACTAAAACAATTTCCTACAGTACACCACACCATTCAGGACCTTCCTCCAAGAAGGGTGAGAGACCATGCAATTGAAATTAAGCAAGGTGAACAAACCCCAAACATTAGGCCATATCGTTATCCTCACTCACAGAAAGCTGAGATAGAGCGACTGGTAAATGAAATGTTGACAGCAGGATTAATACGCCCTAGTAGCAGTCCTTACTCGAGTCCAGTATTATTCGTAAAAAAGAAGGATGGCAGTTGGAGGTTTTGTGTGGATTACTGGGCGTTAAATAAAATCGCCATTCTTGATAAGTTTCCAATACCAGTGATAGAAGAGTTGTTGGATGAACTCAAGGGTGCAACGGTTTTTTCGAAACTAGAGTTAAAATCTAGTTATCACCAGATAAGGATTAAAGAGGGGGATGAATCAAAAACGACGTTTCAGACCCACCAAGGCCATTACGAATTCTTGGTAATGCCTTTCGGTCTTACAAACGCACCAGCCACGTTTCAGTTCTTAATGAATGACATTTTCCGACAACAATTGGGGAAATTTATACTTGTGTTTTTTGATGACATATTAGTTTACAGTCTTGATTATAATTCCCATATTGAGCACTTGAGGGAAACTATGCAAATATTACAGGAGCACAGGCTGGTCATTAATACAAAAAAATGTGTTTTTGCAAAATCTCAATTGGACTATTTGGGGCATATAGTTTCAGCAGAGGGAGTGAAGGCAGACCCATCAAAAATTAAAGCTATGTTAGAACGGCTTGTTCCGAAGGATTTGAAGGCATTGAGGGGGTTTCTTGGTTTAACCGAATATTATAGGAGGTTTGTGAAGAATTATGGGAAGATTGCAGCACCCCTTACAAAATTACTTAAAAAAGATGCTTTTGAGTGGGGAGAAGAAGTTCAAGGAGCGTTTGAAAGATTGAAGGAAGCAATGACAACTCTTCCGGTTTTAGCTAAGCCAGATTTTTCATAGTCGTTTGAGCTTGAAACGGATGCATCAGGTGTGGGAATTGGGGCTGTGCTTATGCAAAGGAAAAAACCCATAGCATACTTCAGTCAAGCCTTGGCATCAAGACATCAATTGAAGTCAGTGTATGAAAGGGAGCTGATGGCAGTAGTCATGGCAGTTAAAAAATGGAGACACTATTTGTTGGGGCACCATTTCATAATCAAGACTGACCAGCGGGCATTGAAGTATCTTTTGGAGCAACGGGAATTGGGAAATGAGCAGCAGAAATGGTTGTCAAAGCTGCTGGGATATACTTTTGAAATACAATATAAACCAGGCAAGGATAACAAGGTGGCAGATGCATTGTCCAGGAGGGAAGAAATTGAATTCAAAGCTTTTACATTGCAACTATATGAAGATATTCTTAGTTGGGAAGAAGAAATTAAGAAGGATGAAAGGTTATCTTTAATACTGCAGCAAATTATTACCAATAACAACCCACCAGAGGGATTTTCCTTGAGAAATGGGTGCCTTCTTTATCATGGTAAGCTGGTATTACCCAAAGATTTGCCTCGGATCCCGCCCTTAATTGCTGAATTCCATAATACTCCAATGGGGGGCCATTCTGGTTACTTGAGGACCTACAAAAAGATGTCGGTTGTCTTGTATTGGGAAGGGATGAAAAGACATATTCAAGAATATGTGGCTAAGTGTTCTACCTGTCAACAAAATAAATATGAGGCAAGAAGTCCAGCTGGGTTATTACAACCCTTACCGATTCCCAAGCAAGTGTGGGAGGATATCAGTCTTGATTTTATAACAGGGCTGCCCAAGTCTAACCGATTTGATACTATATTTGTTGTAGTAGACCGATTGACGAAATATGCTCACTTCATCCCTCTTTCCCATCTGTACAGTGCAAAGGAGGTGGTTGCAATATTTGTGAAAGAAGTGGTTAAGCTACATGGAATGCCAAGGTCCATTGTTTCTGACAGAGATAGATTATTCCTGAGTAGTTTTTGGCAGGAGATCTTCAAGATGTCAGGAACTACCCTTGCACGTAGTTCAGCGTATCATCCCGAAACTGATGGACAAACGGAAGTGATGAATAGGAGTTCAGAAACTTATCTCTGGTGTTTTACTTCAGACAAACCCAGGAATTGGTCCCAATGGTTAGTATGGGCAGAATATTGGTTTAATACCAATTTTAACCAATCAATTGGGATGACCCCATTCAAGGCCCTGTATGGAAGGGATCCACCGACCCTCTTCAAGCTCGAGGATGTGACTTCTTCAGTGGAAGAAGTAAATGAGCAAATTCGGAATAGAAATGTGATAATAGATGACCTTAAGAGTCATTTATCTAAAGCACAACAGTCTATGAAAAAATATGCTGACAGGTCAAGAAGAGATATTTCTTTTGAGAAAGGGGACTTGGTATATTTAAAGCTTAGACCTTACAGACTTCAGTCATTGGCGAAGAAGATAAATGAGAAACTTAGTGCAAGATACTATGGTCCTTTTGAGGTGATAGAGAGGATTGGACAGGTAGCTTACAAGCTGAAACTTCCAGATTCAGCTAGTATTCATCCCATATTTCATGTATCCCAGCTCAAAAAGTCACTACAGACAGAGGTTCAGCCCCAACCATTACCAACAGCTTTGACAGAGGACTTGGAATTAATAGTGGAGCCCAAAACAGTAACACAACTCAGGCTGATCATAAATGGGACTAAAGAGGTACTGATCAAGTGGAAGGGATTATCGGAATTTGAAAGCACATGGGAATCTTATGATACAATCCTTAATCAGTTTCCTGAATTTCACCTTGAGGACAAGGTGCATCTCATCGAGGGAGGTAGTGTTGGGCCCTTAGTACATAAACACTATAAAGAAGAAATGGTCCTAAGGATAAAAGTAGGGCTGATGGGGCTGATGAGGTGGCAAGTAAGAAGGAAAAGGGGAAGGATCCTAACTAACTGCTGAGCTGGCATGTTAGTGGAGCAGGGAGGAGAAATAGGGCAGCAATATTGGAGAGAGGGCATGGAATGAATTAGGATAGCTTGGGAGAGAACTAGGCCTCTCGGATGTTTGGTGTTTCCGTCACTGTGTTTCTTGCTGGTTGATTGTTATTCTGTGCTGAGTATTTTCTGTTTGTGAGAATCTTGTTTACTGTTTTATTGTTGCTGTATCATTATATCTCCCCCACTGGGAGATATAATTTCCTTATTCAATAATACCAGTATTTTACAGTAATTGTGGGGTGTTTTATCTGCTGGGCTCTATCAGTTTGTCTTTAGATACTATAAAGTGACCATGGTATTTATATGAGACTTGCATTTTGCTTTGAAGCAACTGTCCAATGTGATTTTCTTGTGATTACAAATGTAGGTTGGAACCAGGGTTTTGATGCGATTCGGTTCAAGGATTTCACTCCACCAAGTAACTAATGCATGTGTATATTTCATTCTAATGCAGGACCAGGGAGATATTAAAGTGAAGGAAATATCAAGCAAAGTACAGAGTATGTAATACTGCTTGGGCTGGTAATGTCTTTGATTTGCAATATTTATAACCCTTGAAATGTTTGAGAAGCCCTATTTTAACTGTACAATTGGTATTGGCTTGCAGGATTTGTTAGAAGTGAGGTATGAGTATGAAGACTGATTGAATACATTCCTTTGTACAAATGCATTCGATATGTCAAAGAGTGCTTTGACAAACATCCATTAATCAGATTCAACGGCTCTTTTCCAACTCCAGCGGCCAAGTCTGAGTAATCTGGAGTTCTGGACCGTAGTTGGATCCTGTAATTGTAATATCGAGTTATTATGTCTCCAGGGCAAACTTTTGTTCTTGTATCTTACTGAGGTACCTCTTAATTTTGTCTTGTTTTTGGGTTTTATAGTTACAACATTTGACGTTTTGTACTTAATTGAAAACCAAAAAGGTTTCAGTTGCCTTGTCATGGTGCCAGAGTTTTCTAATGCAACTGTTTATGGTTTATTAATGATCAAATTTAGGAAACCCGTTTAATGATCAAGTGGTATCTTAAAAGACCACTAGGTGAAAGTAAGCTTCTGTTGGTGTCTTGAGCAAATCTGTCCGTAATGATGGGTAATAAAATTTCCTCTTTTTGAAAATTTAGTGGCTATTTGATGCACAATTTGTATTCATGAATTTTCCTGCGACTAGAAAAAAAGTTCACTTATGCTCACTCTTGGTAAGTCGTTAGTAACAAGACTTCATTAATGTATCTTCAAACACTGAAGAGTCTGATTTCCCTTGTTCTACTAGATCGAAAATAGCAGGAAAATAACAATATTGAGCTTAATATTTGTTACTGATATACTATTGTGCTTGCTTGGATGAGCGTTTGCCTCTTCAACGTGCGTTGACAGTGTTAAACACGTTTTGCATCAAAATGAATATGTTTGATTCTATGGTGGCTTGTTGCATTATTCACGTTTTCCTCCTCCGACTAAGGTTTCATCCACCGTGATGTCGTCGTTTGGTATTGTATTAATTCTGAATTCCTCCCTTATCCTGTACTCTGTATGTGTGTGTTCATTGGATAAGGTGATTCAAAAAGAGAGATGGTTGAGTGAGGGAAATTGTGTAAGAAAGAAGAGGGAAAGATGAGAGGAAGAGAAGAGAAGAATGGAAGAAAAAGAGGAAAAGAAATTAAGACATGATACCTTCGTAGTTGCTGAAACGGAGGATGTAGTTTTGGTTGAAATTATAGTTTTTAAGCTCAGATTTTTGGAAAAATTACACTTTGGCCCTAAATTTGAAACTTCCTTTTCCTTGTAATCCTATTTTATTTTTCATGTTGGTCCCTCTGACTTAGTTTTGTTACTTTTAGATCCTTATAATATTTTGAAGGAGTAAAAGAATATAAAGAAGGAAAGAGCAACTACAGTACAAGTCATTTGGACAACATATTTATTAGGTCGATGTTTTATGAATCAAAGCCAAATAGTGTTGTTCTTCTTCTTGGTAAGTACCTTTTGTCGATTGAGATTTGAGATCGGCGTTTCCAATTCAATTTAACACATGCAATATGTCAAAAATGAAATGTTAGTTACAGTTTTTAGAGCAATCTGAACCGTATATGATTTTTGTTGGATGTTAGGCTAATAGTTGCTTTTGTATTATGTATTATGAAGAGAATTGACCCATATAAGCAAAGATACAGCTATAGAAAAAAAAATTATTAAAATCCGTACAAACATGTCCACAAAATAACTTTTTTCTCAGAGATACTTAACAACTAAATGAATAAATATTGTTTTGACCTTTAATCAGCATAAGCATTGTTTTGTCCACAAAATAAATAACAAATATTGAACTAAATTTTCATGAAATACATTAATTTTTTTTCAATAACACATTGTTAATAACAAGTCAACATATCCTTAAAAATATTTTGGTCAAAATGAAGTTAGCTGTGTAAGGTAATTTTTTTAAGTTTGTAAGAACAGGTAATATAGTATTTATAATACATTACATTAAGTCATCAGAGAGGATACAGGAGGATAATTATTTACTCTTATAAATAGTTTCTGCATTGAAAAATTAGTAGCTGTTTTTCTGTGGTTTTTATAATTATGCATGTTCTTGGCACTACAAAGAAATGAGTCGTTAGCACGATGACTTCACGTACGTTAACAAGGGGTCAGAGTCCCATACAATACATAGTTGGTACCACATAGAAAATCCTAGGAATGAGTAGCAATATCAGAGTTTAATTCATATTAATTTGTTGTATCAAAAATATATGTTGGTTATGGCCGGCTTGGACAGCTATCCCTCTCATCAAAGGCATCAAATTAATAAACATGATAATCAACGGTAACACCATGGGATTTTGCATACAAATTCAAATGATTTGGGGTCTCATGCCTTCACAATTTCATTGCTTAATTACAATCATCATAGAATTATGGACCGATACCATCACATCCCAAAAATTTAACATGTGAAAAGATACTATTTTTAAGAAAAACCTTAGTGGTATCCCGAAATCCTAAATAATCTTAATATCCACAACTACTTATTTAATAAAATTCTCAAACACGAGTTATTCACATAAATTTTGTGAGGTCTTACATTTAACATCTATTATTCATTCCACACGACAGAATTATATTCACCTGATAAACAAATATAGGCATATATAATCTGATGTTTTTATCTCATCGCAAGCTTAGGAGACCTATAGAAAGTACAAAGCGTTCCTAGTATTCACATTAATAAGTACTGGTATCCCACCAGACAGAAATAGAGAATAACTCCAAGGGGCTTCTAATCTTCAATCAGATATTCTTCTTCCTTGTTTTCTGTATTTGAAAAGATAATCATAGGAAGTGTGAGTTTATTTAAAAACTCAGTAAGTAAATAGATGTACTATATAAAATATCAAAAGTACAAATACCACATTTACTCATATAATTAATTGTCTTATACATCGAGTAGTATGAGATTCTAACCATTTCAAACTCGTGAATAAGATTTCATAGATATACACCGAGTAGTATGGAACTCTAACCCTTTCAAATTCGTGAATAAGATTTTATAGATATACAGCGAGTAGTATGAGACTCTAACCCTTTCAAACTCGTATTTATAATTTCATCTATTTACACCGAGTAGTATGAGACTCTTAACCCTTTCAAACTCATGAATAAGTTTTCATAGTTATGCACTGAGTAGTATGAGACTTTAACCCTTTCAAACTCATGTATGAGATCCCGTAGATCTTTACTCATTAATAAAATAGTGAGAATTTATCTCATAGTACAATTGCCATGAAATAAAATAATTTATACATACTCTTATTCCTTTGAATTTCTGTAAAAAAAATATACCAATCATTATATACTGTCATATGAAAAATTGATTGCTTAATATCCAAATAATATTGTAAATGAGACTTATATTGTACTTTGACTAATAATATCAAACTAGCTTAGCAAGGTTATTCACTTACCTTGATATTTGTCCAAGTTTACCTTGTTCCATACTAGAATTTGTGTAGGAAAATTTCCTAGTAAAATATATTACAAGGAAACATAAGAAAGGAAACAAAATCACGAAAATATGCAATATTTTCTGATTGCTACAGTGACGGTTTGCTACAGTGACGTTGACTGCTACAGTACTGTTGACTGCCGACACTACAGTAACTACTATAGTAAACTCGAAAATTTTTCCCAAAATTTCTAGTTGCTACAGTAAATTCGAGTTTTGCAGAAAATTTCCCAGAAAATTTTATCCTTTGATTCCTTGTTTCAAAACCAGAATCTCATCTCTCTTAACCGACCATAGCTCAATCCTAACTCAAAAATAACCTCTAAAACAACTAAGATTCATGAATTATTATCAAAATTTTCAAGAACAAAATCTCCTCTAATCTTCCATATAAACTTAGACTTAAGGAAAATAATGAGATTAAAGCTTACCTTTGATCCTTACAAGGCTTTTGAACCGAACAAATAATCAAAACTCTGAATATCAAGGAAAAGATTTGAGAAGAGGATGAAGAAATGAGAGAAAATAAATTTACTGTTCACTTCAGCTTTTGCTTCAGATGCGTGAGTAATAAGAGGATACTATTGAAGTTTTATTTTAAAGATTTCTAATGGGTTATTTGAATACCCATGGATATCCATGATCTAACACCCAAACCCAACTAGTCAAATTACCAATAATTGACCAATTAACTATCATTAAGCCATTTTCTCATAAATTTCATCATTCTAAGAATATACCCCACATGGTGCAAATATTCAGTCCAGTCATTTAACTCAATTTTCATAAATAATATTCAAAGAGAACAATTAAATATGAAAATTAAAAATGACCAAAATAAATAACTAAAGTAACGTTGTAAAATTCTAAAATACTCTCAAGCGAATTATATTTCGAAATTAACGGGTATTACAGGTACCGAGAGGCAATTGTTGTTTTGGTCATCATAGGTAGGGTTTAGTTTGATTTAGATGTGTGAATTAATGTGATATTTAGTTTTTTGTTTTGGTTTTTGGTTTTTAAACTTAATTTGTGTTTGCTTGTTTGGCTTCTTGTTGTGTTGAGTAACTTGAATTATTTAATAAACCTGACTTATAATTTTGAGTGTGCGACTTTACACCCTATCGGTTCTCATCCTGCTCGTCCTACTGGTTTCATTGGGGTATGAAGCGACCTATTTTGTATTTTCTTTTTGGAGCGGTTATAGATTTATATTTTTCGATTTCATTGATGTCCTTTACAATTTTTGTTAGTCAAAGAATAAGAAATTATCTCTGTTTATAGATATAAGTCACATTAATCAAATTATGTTAAATCCTTGTGTTTTTTGTGTTCTTTTTTGTTTTTTATCTTTTTTGTTTTGTGTTTCTTGCATGACATATTGGTTGACTTGTGAGTGATATAATGAATCCTTAACTATTGAAATTTGCAGCTGTTGCTTTGAAGCTAATTGTTTTTGTTGTGGGGTGCATAAGATGGTGCTGCAGCACTCAGCAAAAGTAGCAGACACGCCATTTGTGACATTAATTCACCATTTCTGGAGACATAGATCAGTTTTTTGAGAGAGAGAGAGAGAGAGAGAGAGAGGCCAAACAGGTTTCACCTGGAGGCAGCTAATGATTTTGCAACAGACAACTACTCGAATATGTGGAGCAATATCTTAGTTTGTGCTTATTTCAAGTCTGTATATTCTCTCTGTCTCTCTCTCTCTTTCTATGTCATGTATTTTATGTTTTTCCGTTTAAACTTTCAGGGTCAAAGGAGAACTTCAATAAATTGATTTGATGAAGTTGTTGTTTCATTTTTAGTCGAGCTACTGTTGTTGTCAACGTTTACGGTGTATCCATAATGACATGTGATGAAATATCTTTTATGTTTATAAACATTCAAATATCTCTCAAGTAAACTTGTATCCATAATGACATTAATGACAATAATTGTAGAAGTTGTTTTTTATAGTACATTTATGCATTTTCTGGTTACCAGAGTCAAATACATTACCTTCTAGAAAAAAAAGAAAAATATGTTTTTTCATTTATAGTGCTTACGCTAAGTTTTCATTTTATCTTTACGTTTCTTTTACGTCAGTTATGTTTTATATATTTTATTTTTATTTTAAATTTAAATTTTTTTTACTAATATCATCTATTTCACAAATGAAAATACTGACTGAGTGGTAGTAAAAAATAATAAATATGAAATAAAAATAAAATATTTAGGACTCAAATATACTCTTTTTACGTCCTTAATATATTTTTTTTAGTCAGTTATATTCTATATATTTTATTTTTACTTCAAATCTATCATTTTTACTAATTATTTAGTCATTATTTTTCGTCAGTGGAATAGACGGCGATAGTAAAAAAGATAGATTTGACACAAAAATAAAACTTATAAGACATAATTAACGCAAAAAAAATTAGGGACAAAATTAAAACTTAGTATAAACGTTAAAGACATAAAAATATTTTTTCTTATAAAATTGGGTTAAATTATATTTTGTATCATACTCTGTTTAAAAAATTACATTCTCCTCGACACTCAAAACAAAGACACTGAGGATTAGGCTTCAAACCATGTAATAAAAGCACTTGACGCTCAAAATCGAAAAAAATTCATGGTCCAAAAAACCTGTAGAAGGCATTAGCACTTTATAAAGAAAACGTAGGTAAAAAGATTTTTTTTGATCACCGTTATCAAATTCGTTAGTAAAATTACTATGAATGGAACCTTTTATAGTTTATCATTATATGGTTGAGTCCTTCAAATATATTTATCCACGTGTTATTTTTTATCAAAAAAAATATTTACAAGCCATTGCCAAAAGAAACTTAACCATGTCCCATCTCGTAAATATGCAAGCAAATGATATTGTTTCCTTTATTACATTGACAAGTAGAGTTTGATGGACTTTATTTCTTTGGTATTATAATCTGTCACGGAACAAACGAAATAAACAGAAAAGATAAATAAAAGGAAAAAGAATGTAAAAAATACACATATTTATATTGTTAGGTTACTGAAATGCAATTAATCAAGGAGAAGGATAGAGAATAACACACAAAGAAATTACGTGGTTCGGTCAATGCGACCTACGTCCACGGACAGAGAGAATATCTGTATTATTTTCTGACGGAGGCTATACAGAGAGAAATTACATCAATCACTCTTACAATGAATTCCCTCACACTCATATATATAGAGACAAATGGGTCATGGGTCATGGGTCGTGGGTCGGGTTACAAACCGGGTTACCCATAAAATTCAAGTCAAACCCAACAATTTCCCTCCTTGACTTGAATTCTCTCAAATCACCAGAACTAAGTACAAATTCATCTCTGTCATTCAAGCCCTGTAGGGCTTCATGGAATGCAAACATTCACCAAGTCCAAGCTATGCTTGAACTTCTCTGAAGGTAGAGCCTTTGTCAACATATCTGCTGGATTATCTGCTGTGGCTATCTTCTCGATGGATAATTTCTTGTCTTCTATCACATCTCGAATAAAATTCAATCTGATATCAATATGCTTCGACCTTTCATGGTAGACTGGATTCTTGGCTAAACTTAATGCACTCTGACTATCACAATAAATGATAGGTCTCTGAATATTTAACCCCAGACTATCAATCAAACCATGTAACCACATACCTTCCTTAACTCATTCTGCCAATGACATGTATTCTGCTTCAGTGGTAGACAAGGCAACTGTAGATTGAAGTGTTGCCTTCCAACTGATAGCACATCCATTCAGAGTCAAGACATAGCATGTTAAGGATCTCCTCCTCAAAAGATCTCCAGCATAATCTGAATCTGTATAGCCAACCAAGCCACTATCAGATTTATCAGCACCATAAACCAAGCAAATATTACTCGTACCTTTCAGATACCGCATAATCCATTTAACTGCACTCCAGTGAGCTCTCCCAGGATTACTCATAAACCTACTTACCACACTGACTGCATGAGCCAGATCAGGCCTAGTACACACCATTGCATACATCAAGCTTCCAACAGCATTACAGTAGGGCACTGAACTCATATACCCTTTTTCCTCAGCTGTAGTAGGTATTGTACTAGCATCAAGTTTAAAATGTGCCGCCAACGGAGTACTAACCGGCTTAGAATTATTCATTTGGAAAGACTGCAATAATTTTTCTATGTATTTCTGTTGAGATACATACAGTAAACCTG
Organism: Biancaea sappan; assembly: GCA_037074585.1. Taxonomy (NCBI): domain Eukaryota; kingdom Viridiplantae; phylum Streptophyta; class Magnoliopsida; order Fabales; family Fabaceae; genus Biancaea; species Biancaea sappan. The sequence continues at coordinate 2,317,697 of CM073491.1, forward strand.
CACTTCTATCTCTCCAAATCTCCATGCCCAATATCTTCTTGGCTGCACCCAAATCCTTCATCTCAAACTCACTGCTCAACAAGGCTTTCAAACTATCAATTTCAACCTTGTTCTTTGCAGCAATCAACATATCATCAACATATAGCAACAAATAAATATAAGAATCATCTGCAAGTTTCTTAGAGTAGACACAGTTATCAAACTGATTACGCAGAAAACCATGGGAAGTCATGAATGCATCAAATTTCTTGTACCACTGTCTAGGAGACTGCTTCAAACCATACAAGGACTTTTTCAGCAAACATACATGATCTTTCTTCTCAGAATCAAGAAATCCTTCTGGCTGTGACATATAGATCTGCTCCTCTAAATTTCCATGTAAGAAAGCAGTTTTCACATCCAGTTGTTCCAACTCCAAGTCAAAAACACTTACCATGGACAAAAGGACACGAATGGTTTTATGCTTCACAACCGGGGAGAAAACTTCATGATAATCAGTTCCCTCCTTTTGTGAAAAACCCTTTGCCACAAGTCGTGCTTTGAACCTTACTGGTTCAACTCCAGGAATACCTTCTTTCTTCTTGAAGACCCATTTGCATCCTACCGGTTTCACTCCCTTTGGTAACGGTACAAGATCCCATGTTTCGTTCTTCTCAAGAGATTGCATCTCTTCATTCATTGCAACCAGCCATTCTGATGCTTCTCTACTCTCAACTGCTTCTTTATATGATCTCGGGTCATCAGAATCAATACTTTCACCTACTGCCAAGGCATAAGCAATTGAATTAACATCAACTATATCAACACAATCTGCATACCTCATAGGTTTTCTGATTTCCCTTCTTTCCCTCCTTGTTGCTATAGGTTGTGATTCTTCTTCTTCCCTGGGCTGCTGTACAGGGTCTGTTATAACCCTTTTTGAAGTTTGAACTTCAATTTTCACCTTCTGGTTGGCACCTTGATCATTATTACCTGCATGACTACCAAGCTCCTCCTTCTGACCAAACATAGCAGACTCATCAAAAGTTACATCTCTGCTAGTAATAAATTTTGGAGTTCTATCCTTTTCAGTACACCACAGTCTGTACCCTTTAACTCCAGGTGCATACCCTAGAAATATGCATTTCATTGCCCTAGGCTCTAGTTTACCATCATTCACATGAGCATAAGCAGGACAACCAAATATACGCAGGCCAGAATAATCAGAAGGTTTACCGGACCATACCTCTTGAGGAGTCTTAAAATCAATTGCAGTAGATGGCGATCTATTCACCAGATAACAAGCAGTGTTAACTGCTTCAGCCCAGAATTGTTTTGGCAAGCCAGCGTTTAATCGCATGCATCTCGCACGCTGCAACAGTGTTTGATTCATACGTTCTGCAACTCCATTTTGCTGTGGTGTATGACGTACAGTGCGATGCCTCACTATACCTTCTTTCTTGCAAAATTCATCAAATGAAGCGTTACAGAACTCCAACCCATTATCAGTTCTGAGTGTTTTGACCTGTTTTCCAGTCCGTTTCTCAACCATGGTCTTCCACTTCTTGAACTTCCCAAACACTTCATCTTTGGATTTCAGAAAATATACCCAAACCCTTCTAGAGTAGTCATCAATGAAAGTAACAAAGTACTTGCATTTGCCCTGAGATTCAACTGGAGAAGGACCCCACAAGTCTGAGTGAACATATTGCAGAACATCCGTAGAAGTATGCTTCCCAGAACTGAACTTAACTCTGCGTTGTTTACCCATAACACAAACTTCACAGAATTTCAGTTTCCCAGTTTCTGCTCCTTCTAACAATCCTTGTTTACTTAGAATTGACAGCCCTTTCTCACTCATGTGTCCCAATCGGCAATGCCACAACTCTGTATAATCATCATTCTTCCCTAAAGATTTAGATACAGCCACTGTCCCCATCACAGAACTACCAATCAGAAAGTAAATGCCATGCTGCAATTTACCCTTCATTATAACCAGAGCACCTTTAGAAATTCTCAACTGTCCATTCTCTCCAGAGTACTTGTACCCTTGTTTGTCTAGAGTACCAAGAGAAATCAAGTTCTTCCGTAGACCAGGAACATACCAAGCATCAAGCGTCCTGACTATTCCATCATACATCTGAATCTGCACAGAACCACTGCCCTTAACACTGAGCTGCTCATCATCACCCAACCTCACAACACCATTCCACTCCTTGAAAGAAGTAAACAGTTCACGTGAGAAAGTCATATGATAAGATGCACCTGTGTCCAAGACCCAAGTATTTGCAGAACCAGAGGTGCTGACTGTGAGAACATCAATGTCTTCTTCTCCGTCAGAACTATCTTGCACCACCGAAGCACTACCACTGGTATTCGGTTCCTTCTCGTCATTTCCCTTCTTCCTCTGTGGACAATTCATCCTGATGTGCCCCTTCTGTTTACAGTGATAACATCGAGGTCCTCCTTTGTTCCTCGACTTAGACCGTGACTTGCTTCTTTTTCCATCATCCCTTTTAGTGTCTCTGCCTCTGCCAACATACAAACCTGCTTCTGCACCATCCTCATTAGAACTAGAGACTCTTCTCTTCAGCTCTTTAGACTGCAAAGCATCTTTGACATCATTAACAGAGATACTATCTCTACCATACAACATAGTGTCAACAAAGTTCTCATATGAATTTGGTAGAGAACACAAAAGAATGATAGCCTAATCTTCATCATCTATCTTAACCCCAACACCCTGTAAATCCAGGATAATTCGGTTAAAATTATCAAGATGATCTTTTACCTGCATATTTTCTGTCATCCGCAGGGTATACAAACGCTGCTTCTGATATAACCGGTTTGTGAGAGACTTTTTCTGGTATTTATCATCCAATTTCTTCCACAAACCTGCAGCAGTTGATTCATCAACTACTTCTCTCAACACCTCATCTGTCAGACTCAATAGTAATGCACTATGAGCCTTTGCCAAAATTTCCTTCTTCTCTTCTTCTTTCAACGTGTTAGGTAGACTACTTTCTGATAGAAATGGCTAGCACCCAAGAGGGGGGTGAATTGGGTTTTAAAAAAAATTGCGAAGACTTGATGGAAGTTTAAGAAGTTTTAAAAATAATGCCAAGCTTTTTATGAAAGTAAAATAAGTATGATCAAGATGAATAAATATAGAGTACAATTAATCAAAAACAATTAAAGAGATGAATGAATATAAAATGCAAGAAAGTAAAGAACATATAAATAATTAAAGAGCAAGGGAAGAGAAAATCAAACAGTGAGATTTATACTGGTTCGGCTTAAACCAAGCCTACATCCAGTCCTCAAGATAACTTCTTGAGTGTTTCACTATAGACCACAAGTTTATGCAATTGGGCACTTGTAAGCCACTACAACATAGAGATCTTTTCTTCCTCAAGGGTGTCTCTCCCCCTTACAATGTGTTTTCTCTCAAACACTAACTCAAGGAACCAATCCTTGAGCAACTAAATTTGAAGGCTTAAGGAAAATAATGGTGGACACTCTCAAAGTGTAGATAACGCAAAAAAATTAAGCTCAGAATATTTCTCTAGCAATTTAGAGAGAATGAAACTCAAGATAATATGAGAAATGAACAATTGAAGCTTGATGCAAATGGTGTTGTGAAGTCCCCTTTATATAGTGAAACCTTGCTGCTACAGTGACTGCTTTAGTCAGAATTGCTACAGTAAGCTTCATCATCATTTTTCAACCTTTCTACAACAACCAAAAAACTTTATCAACCTTTTTCAACAATCAATATTCTTTTTCAAATTTGCTACAGTAAAAAGTATTCTTTTTCAAAGTTTATTACAACAACCAATAAACTTTATCATACTTTTTCAACAATCAAAATTCTTTTTCAAAAGTGCTACAGTAAAAGATATTCTTTTTCAAATTATATTACAACACCCAATAAACTTTATCATACTTTTTCAACAATCAAATTTCTTTTTCAAAAGTGCTACAGTAAAAGATATTCTTTTTCAAATTATATTACAACACCCAATAAACTTTATCATACTTTTTCAACAATCAAATTTCTTTTTCAAAAGTGCTACAGTAAAAGATATTCTTTTTCAATTTATATTACAACACCCAATAAACTTTATTATACTTTTTCAACAATCAAATTTCTTTTTTAAAAGTTCTACAGTAAAAGATATTCTTTTTCAAATTATATTACAACACCCAATAAACTTTATTATACTTTTTCAACAATCAAATTTCTTTTTCAAAAGTGCTACAGTAAAAAGTATTCTTTTTCAAATTATATTAAAACACCCAATAAACTTTATCAAAAATCAATTTATACTACTATATTTAAATATATAAAGCATTAAATATATTTGGGCCAAGAAAGATTGAATCATGCATTTGGGCCAATAAGATTAAATCATTCATTTGGGTCAAGAAGATTAAATCATACTATTTGGGCTAAGAAAGATTAAATCATATATTGGGCCAAGAAGATTAAATCATTCATTTGGGTCAAAAAGATTAAATCATTCATTTGGGCCAAGAAGATTAAGTCATACTATAATTCCCACATATTTGTCATCATCAAAACTTATAGCATAATACATTAGGGCTAACAATCTCCCCCTTTTTGATGATGACAAATCACCAAAGAAAAATATGTTACAATGTAATAATCATTATACAATATACACATATTTTTCTTTCCATATCCTTCTCCCCCTATTTGACATCAACAAAAAGGTATAAGGAAGGCAATATATAAAGGCTAAAGCGTATTCCTTCTTTAAGCAAGAATATCATATGACGTCATGGGGTAAAATTTCATCAAAACTTATCATTGATATGCCAAAAATATATAATTAAGGAAAACATTGCATCTCAGATAAAGTGACCTTAAAGATATAGAGGATTTAATTATAGGTTAGGCTCCCCCTCAATCAATGCATATTAAACAAATGTAATTTTCAAGATGTATTCATATATGTATCTTGAGGATGAGCACCTGCAAAAATTTTGACAACCACTCCGATGCTTAAGTTAGTAATGTAAATCAAAGATTAAAGGAAAGATTTAAAAATGATGCAATTAAAAAAATAATTTTTAAAGTTCATTTGGATTTGCCATCCCAAGTTCTCTCCTAATAAAGTTGAATCTATCTTCAGCAAGAGGCTTCGTGAAAATGTCAGCTAACTGAAAATCCGTTTGCACAAATTCAAGAGAGACATCTTTCTTTTGAACATGATCTCTTATAAAATGATGTCTTATTTCAATATGTTTGGTTCTTGAGTGCATGACAGGATTTTTAGATAAGCATATGGCACTTGTGTTATCACATCTAATGGGTATGTTTTTAAGAAATACACCAAGATCCTCTAGTTGTTGTTTCATCCACAAGATTTGGGCACAACAACTCCCAGCTGAAATGTATTCAGCTTCAGCTGTGGATAAAGCAACACTGTTTTGCTTTTTACTAAACCAAGAGACAAGAGAACTACCAAAGAATTGGCAAGTTCCACTTGTACTTTTTCTGTCTGTTTTGCTACCTGCAAAATCCGCATCAGAGTAGCCAATTAAAAAATTAGAGGATCCTTTAGGATACCATAAACCCATTTGAGATGTGCCAACCAAGTATCTAAAAATTCTTTTCACAGCCTTAAAATGAGATTCCTTGGGGTTAGTTTGAAATCGTGCACACATGCATACACTAAACATAATATCGGGTCTACTAGCGGTTAAGTACAGTAGAGAGCCAATCATACCTCTATATTTTGTCACATCAAATGGTTGACCTCTTTCATCCTTGTCCAAGTTTGTTGAGGTACTCATGGGAGTAGCAATTGGTTTTGCATTCTCCATGTCAAACTTTTTGAGCAACTCTTTTGCATACTTGGTTTGGCTAACAAATATTCCATTATCCATTTGTTTGATTTGGAGCCCAAGGAAGAAGTTGAGTTCTCCCATCATTGACATTTCAAACTCACCTTGCATGATCTTAGCAAACTCTTTACACAAACTTTCATTAGTAGCACCAAATATTATATCGTCAACATATATTTGCACTATAATTAAATCATGCTTTTTATTTTTGAAGAACAAGGTTGTATCGACCTTTCCTCTTGAAAATCCATTATTTAAAAGAAATGAACTCAATCTCTCATACCAAGCTCTAGGAGCTTGTTTGAGACCATATAAAGCCTTTTTCAATTTAAAAACATCATTTGGCTTATCATGATTTTCAAAACCGGGAGGTTGTTCAACATAAACTTCCTCCATGATATAGCCATTTAGAAAGGCACTTTTCACATCCATTTGAAATAGTTTAAAATCATTTATGCATGCAAATGCCAATAACATTCTAATAGCTTCAAGTCTAGCTACGGGTGCAAAAGTTTCATCATAATCAATGCCTTCTTCTTGGTTGTAACCTTTTGCGACAAGTCTAGCCTTATTTCTAACCACTATTCCATTTTCATCAAGTTTGTTTCTAAAAACCCATTTTGTGTCAATTATTGGATGATCATTGGGTCTAGGAACTAATTCCCAAACTTGGTTTCTTTCAAATTGATTTAGTTCTTCTTGCATAGCTAAGATCCAATGTTCATCTATAATTGCATCATCAATATTTTTTGGTTCAACTTGAGAAAGGAAGGCTAAGTGGTTACAAACATTCCTAAGAGAATTTCGTGTTATTACCTTTTGAGAGGCATCTCCAATGATGAGCTCCTTAGGATGACTTTTTGCATACCTCCAATCCTTTGGAAGATCATCATTGTTTCTTGTTGGTTCCTCTTGTGGTTTCTCTTCTTCTTGTTGCTTTTCTTTTTCTTGAGGCTTCTCCTCTTCTTGTGGCAATTTAGCACCCTCATCATGATCATCATCATTTTTTGGTATTATTTCTTGCTTCTTCCTCATTTCATCATCTAATGAAAGGTCTTTGAAGTAATCTAACACTTCATGTTGATCATCACAATCTTTAAGGGAATTGTTAGATTCATCAAAAACAACATGCATAGATTCTTCAACAAGTAAAGTTCTTTTGTTATAGACTCTATATGCTTTACTAGTACTAGAATATCCAAGAAAAATGGCTTCATCGGCTTTGGCATCAAATTTTCCCAAATTATCTTTTCCATTGTTTAAAACAAAGCATTTGCAACCAAACACATGGAGATGAGAAATGTTGGGCTTTCTTCCTCTATATAGCTCATATGGGGTTTTATTTAAAATTGGCCTTATCAAGGCTCTATTCATTACATAACAAGCAGTATTAACCGCATCCGCCCAAAAATATTGAGGAAGTTTCCCTTCATTAAGCATAGCTCTAGCCATCTCCTCTAAAGTTCTATTTTTCCTCTCAACAACACCATTTTGTTGAGGAGTTCTAGGAGATGAGAAGGTATGCTCAATGCCATTTTCATCACAGAATTCCATAAAGTCATGGTTATCAAATTCTCCACCATGATCACTCCTAATCCTCACAATGGTCAAGCTTTGCTCTTTTTGAATAAACTTTGCAAGTTTTAGAAAAGATTTAAAAGCTTGATCTTTATGAGCTAGAAAGAGAGTCCATGTGTACCTTGAGTAGTCATCTACAACAACTAGTACATAGGAGTTACCTCCAAGGCTTTTTGTCCTAGATGGTCCTACAAGGTCCATATGAAGTAATTGCAAAGGCTTAGTTGTAGAAACAATATCCTTAGTCTTGAAAGAGCTTTTAACTTGCTTTGCCATTTGACAAGTACCGCAAAGCTTATCTTTTTCAAAATTAATTTTGGGTAAGCCAATTACAAGTTCTTTCTTGACTAGTTTATCCAAAAGATTCATACTAGCATGAGCTAGTCTTCTATGCCATAACCAACTTTCATTACTAACACTAATTAAACATGTAGAGTCTATAGAAGGATCTTCATCGAGATTTATAACGTAAACATTATTGATCCTTTGACCGACAATCTTAACTTGCTTATCATTAATATTTTCAACTATGCAACGATTTGAATCAAAAATCACTCTATTGCCTTTGTCACATAGTTGACTAATGCTAAGCAAATTATGATTGAGGCCTTCAACAAATAAGACATTTTCAATAGAAGTTGAGAAATTTTTACCCACTTTACCTATTCCCTTGATTAGACCTTTGTTATTTCCTCCAAAGGTCACTTTGCCTCCTCTTGGTGTCAAAGAGAGAAATTTTGATTGGTCGCCGGTCATGTGCTTTGAGCAACCACTATCTAAGTACCATTTTTCACTCTTTGTCTTGAGGCACACCTAACTCACAAAATCAAGTTTTCTTTTTAGGTACCCAAATTTGTTTGGGTCCTTCTTTGTTAGTTGTTCCCTTGGGAACCCATTTCATTTTATTTTCATAGGAAATATTCTTTCTATACCAACAAGAATAGGAATTATGTCCTTTTAAACCACAATAAAAACAAGTAGTGAAGGGACTACTTGACATAGTTGCATGAACAAAGAAATTCTTGTAGTATTTTTGACTAGCTTTGGGCTTATATCCTAAGCCGGCTTTGTCAAATACACATCTTTGTTTTCCAAGCAATATGTTCAAATTGTCTCTTCCTAGTGTAAATTTTGCAAGGGTATTTTTTAAATCTTTATTTTCCCTTTCTAATTCAATGCATTCACAACAAGGACAATTTTCTTTTGGAGAGATAATCAATTCTTTTAAGCTTGCATTTTCTTCTTGCAAAATTTTGTTTTGATCTTCAAAAACAAGGCTTTCCTTTTTAAGTGCAATAAGATCATCTTTCAATTTTGAAATTTCATCCTCAAGTAAGGAAATTTTTTGCTTTGAAAAACTTAACTTTTTAGCAAGCTTTAAAGATTCATTGTGTAGTTCTTCAAAAGCATCTTGTAATTCATCAAAAGAGTGTAAATGTTCAAGAATGTTTACCTCTTCATCTTTTCTTGCCATAAGGCAAAGGTTGGCTTCTTCATTTTCTTCTTCATCGGATTCACTTTCTCCCCATACAGAAGAAATATATGCTTTCTTTTTCACTTTGTCATAGCTTTTCTTTCCTTCTTGCTTCTTGATGAATTGTGGACAATCCCATTTGATGTGTCCAACCTTTTTGCATTCATAACAAGTGGGACCTTCCTTGTTGCTATCTTGGTCTCTTCGCCATCTTCTTGTATTCTTCCTTTTTAGGAATTTACTAAATTTTTTGACCAAGAGACCAATGTCTTCATCATTGATTTCAAGTTCCTCTTCTCCCTCATCACTATCGATTTCCACCCTCTTGGAAGAAGATGATTTAAGGGAGAGAGTCTTCTTTTTCTTGGTTTCTTCCTCTTGCCTCATCTCTATTATTTTGGACTCATAGTTTTGGAGGTTCCCAAACAAGGCTGTGAGGGAATTCATTGACTCTCCTCTTACTTCCATAATCGCAGTCCTCTTTGCCTCCCACTCCGGGGTAAGATATCTTAGAATCTTGGTAGTTTGTGATTTTTCTGAATAAGAAACACCAAGAGCTTTCAAATGGTTAGTAATATGAGTGAATCTTAATTGCATTTCACTAATACTCTCATCACTTTTCATTTTGAAATTTTCATATTCATTGGTGAGAGTACTTATTTTTGACTCTTTGACTCCAAGAGTTCCTTCATGTGCAATTTCTAAAGTATCCCACATTTCTTTAGCACTTCCACAGCTAGAAACTCTAAAATATTCATCTTGGTTTAAAGCACTAACTATGATCATTTTTGCTTTGGCATTAAGATGGACAAGTTTCTTTTCGGTATCATTCCATTCACTTTTGGGTTTTGGAATAACATTCCCTTCAACCTCCTTAGTAGGAGTATAAGGTCCTTTTTCCACAACATCCCAAAGATCAAGGTCTACCGCATCGAAAAACATTCTCATCTTAGACTTCCAATAAGTATAATGGTTTCCATTGAAACCAGGGGGTTTTGTAAAGGAACTTCCTTCAGGTAAAACACAATCACCAAAGCCAGCCATATTTCAACTCTTAGACGATTAAGTCTTTGATCAAGAGCCCAAGCTCTGATACCAATTGATAGAAATGGCTAACACCCAAGAGGGGGGTGAATTGGGTTTTAAAAAAAATTGCGAAGACTTGATGGAAGTTTAAGAAGTTTTAAAAATAATGCCAAGCTTTTTATGAAAGTAAAATAAGTATGATCAAGATGAATAAATATAGAGTACAATTAATCAAAAACAATTAAAGAGATGAATGAATATAAAATGCAAGAAAGTAAAGAACATATAAATAATTAAAGAGCAAGGGAAGAGAAAATCAAACAGTGAGATTTATACTGGTTCGGCTTAAACCAAGCCTACATCCAGTCCTCAAGATAACTTCTTGAGTGTTTCACTATAGACCACAAGTTTATGCAATTGGGCACTTGTAAGCCACTACAACATAGAGATCTTTTCTTCCTCAAGGGTGTCTCTCCCCCTTACAATGTGTTTTCTCTCAAACACTAACTCAAGGAACCAATCCTTGAGCAACTAAATTTGAAGGCTTAAGGAAAATAATGGTGGACACTCTCAAAGTGTAGATAACGCAAAAAAATTAAGCTCAGAATATTTCTCTAGCAATTTAGAGAGAATGAAACTCAAGATAATATGAGAAATGAACAATTGAAGCTTGATGCAAATGGTGTTGTGAAGTCCCCTTTATATAGTGAAACCTTGCTGCTACAGTGACTGCTTTAGTCAGAATTGCTACAGTAAGCTTCATCATCATTTTTCAACCTTTCTACAACAACCAAAAAACTTTATCAACCTTTTTCAACAATCAATATTCTTTTTCAAATTTGCTACAGTAAAAAGTATTCTTTTTCAAAGTTTATTACAACAACCAATAAACTTTATCATACTTTTTCAACAATCAAAATTCTTTTTCAAAAGTGCTACAGTAAAAGATATTCTTTTTCAAATTATATTACAACACCCAATAAACTTTATCATACTTTTTCAACAATCAAATTTCTTTTTCAAAAGTGCTACAGTAAAAGATATTCTTTTTCAAATTATATTACAACACCCAATAAACTTTATCATACTTTTTCAACAATCAAATTTCTTTTTCAAAAGTGCTACAGTAAAAGATATTCTTTTTCAATTTATATTACAACACCCAATAAACTTTATTATACTTTTTCAACAATCAAATTTCTTTTTCAAAAGTTCTACAGTAAAAGATATTCTTTTTCAAATTATATTACAACACCCAATAAACTTTATTATACTTTTTCAACAATCAAATTTCTTTTTCAAAAGTGCTACAGTAAAAAGCATTCTTTTTCAAATTATATTAAAACACCCAATAAACTTTATCAAAAATCAATTTATACTACTATATTTAAATATATAAAGCATTAAATATATTTGGGCCAAGAAAGATTGAATCATGCATTTGGGCCAATAAGATTAAATCATTCATTTGGGTCAAGAAGATTAAATCATACTATTTGGGCTAAGAAAGATTAAATCATATATTGGGCCAAGAAGATTAAATCATTCATTTGGGTCAAAAAGATTAAATCATTCATTTGGGCCAAGAAGATTAAGTCATACTATAATTCCCACATATTTGTCATCATCAAAACTTATAGCATAATACATTAGGGCTAACACTTTCTCCTTCTAATGCCACTGCACATCCCTGCTGAACCAGAAGTACCCTCATTTTTACCTTCCACAAAGTGAAATCATTCGATCCATTGAACTTCTCAATATCGAATTTATGAGTCGACATCTTCTCAAATAACAGCAGATAAATTACTAGCAAATTTCGCAATCAGAAATTGAATTTCACAAAACTGTTCAGAACCTTGCAAACTGACCAGAACTTCACTAACAGAAATTCAACACAGCAGTCCAACAAAATTCACAGCAGTAAACCAGAAATTCAATCCAGCACAATCCAGTAAATTCACACAGAAATTCAGAATTCTTTTCTGAATTAAACATAAACTTACCGGAACTGTGTCGAGGAAACAATAACGATCGCAACAGAAAACTTGGTCCAAACAACAACAATGACCAAACAGCAGCTTTGACCAAACAGCAATTTTTGACCAAACAGCAGCTTTGACCAAACAACAGCTTTGACCAAACAGCAACTTTGACCAAACAGTAACTTTGACCAAATAGTACCGTTGACCGTTGACCGTGCTACAGTGCCTCGCCGTAGAAGACGATGAACAGTGCTTCCGATGAAGATTCCGGCAATGAACAGTACTTCTGATGAAGATTCCGGCGATGAACAGTACTCGCAACCGTAAAAACTCACCGAAACAACTGAAAAACGATCTCCAATGCACTAGAAATGCAATAAACGGTCTCTTTTTCCCAAAAAATAAGCGAATCAAGCTAGATCTGAGATTTAAAACTAGATCTGAAAATTTTCTTACCACCAAAAATTGGTCTTCGACGTTCTTTAACGCACCAAAGATGCAGAGAATGGTCTCCTATGCTCCAAATCAACCAAATCGGGGCAAGATCTGAAATTTTGGAGCCGGATCTTAAAATTTTTGGACGTGCTACAGTAACCGACGAACCAAAAATGAACCAAAGCTCTGATACCACTTGTTAGGTTACTGAAATGCAATTAATCAAGGAGAAGGATAGAGAATAACACACAAAGAAATTACGTGGTTCGGTCAATGCGACCTACGTCCACGGACAGAGAGAATATCTGTATTATTTTCTGACGGAGGCTATACAGAGAGAAATTACATCAATCACTCTTACAATGAATTCCCTCACACTCATATATATAGAGACAAATGGGTCATGAGTCATGGGTCGTGGGTCGGGTTACAAACCGAGTTACCCATAAAATTCAAGTCAAACCCAACATATATAATTCAGTCAACGTAACCTTAACACTTGAAGACTAAAGTGAATTTTTAAAAAGTTGGAGTGAGTGACAATTTAAATTTTAAAGAATTAATGTGGACAATTATAAAAATAATTAAAAAAAAAATTAAAGAAGATGGAAATAGAAATTTCTAAATTTTATTTCGAGTGAAAAGGAAATTCTACCTGTTGGGCTATGGACTAAATTGAAATAAAGGTTTAAGGAAACGCCTGTTTAATATTTTAGCCAAAATTTACCTGGGTGGCAGTCAAAAAACGAGTAGCAAAAATCTTACCGTGGCCGAGGAGGAGTTCTGATCAGTGAGAGATTCTGGATATTTCCAGTATTTGCTTCCCGTGAAACTCGCTTCGTTCCACTTTCGTAAGTCAAGCTCCAGCGTTCTCCACTAGAAATCCTTTGGGTTTTCTTGCTGCAAATTACAGAAATTCTCTACGACAAGATGGATTCAGCTTGAAGAAGAGTTTAATGAGTAAATTATTTCTGGGTTTTGGCGTTTTGTGGCTGTGCTTCTCGGCAAAGGCATCAAGCAGGTTAGTGAACCAGTAAACTTGAATATTGAGACTAATTTCCCTGTGCATGTGTGTTTTAAGAACACAATTTTCTTCTTAAATCAGTCCTTGACTTGCATTTGGGATTCTTCTGGTTTTTCTGGTGTGATTTACGACGGAAAACGGAGCAGAACCGAAGGTGACGAGGAGGAAGAGTCTATCGGAATTTTTGGTTCTTTTACTGTCATCATAGCCACTCGTTTCGGTTAAAAGCCAGATATGGGTTAGTCTGATATAATTTGATATGAGAGATAGATTTCTGCTAGCATATATTTTATACTGAAAGAAACCCTTTCTTTGGAATAGTTTTTCGGGGCTGCATGAGTTAAATTCTGAGTAGCAGTTCAGAGTTGTGTCGATTGAACTCAGAGGAGCGAGCATCTCTCGGGTAAGACTCTCTTTCCTTTTCTCTTATACGTGTTGGTAGATTTGAGGTTGGCTTAGAACAGAACCGAGTTAACGATGATGGTGGGCTGGATGGTTGTTTGAAGCATTGAATTTGTGAATAAACCCGTTGTTCTGTAAAACCAAAAAAAACAGACTACCATAGGATTCTAATTGTGAATATGGAGTTTGTGTTGGGACTGTTAGGAAGGATTAAAGTCTGAATCAAAGACTGTTTAGCATGATTCTGCTGCAAAATCCATGTTCTGGATGTTATGATAAATGGTACATGAAAATGAAGAATTATTTGAGAATTACAATCATAATTGAGTAGCTAATTACTTGGACAGAATGTGAGGATTTTATAAACTGATTTCATGAGCCCTTTCTAGTGAATCATGGAACTTAATTGGTCTAAAAGTCTGAAGAAATAAACCTGATTTTTCCTTGTTTTTGTTATGTTTTGTGTTGGTCATTTTTAAGAGTAAAGTATGGTTGAGACGGGATTATTATGCCTAAATTTTCAAGGCTAGCGATGTGTTAAAATGCAGCGAATTGCATGCAAAGGGTAGACCATGATTTGAAGAATTGGGCTGTGTGTTCTCTGGTGTTTTTCCATAGAAATTGAACCTATTTCTTTTCTTTCTTGGCTTATACCTTAGGCTGTTGGAGATTCATGGAATATGGGTTAGTGTTGGAGAGATTAAGGGTCCTTGAAGAGGTATTTTAAGAGCTTAATGAGTACCTGGTCCTGCTTTAGCATACCTATAACTGTCATCATTATTTATAAATCTTCTGAATATATTCATATATACATAAGCACATGTTTATCTACTGTATCCTCTGTTTTGCTGTTCCATGAACACTAGATCATGATGGTTATTATGTGTGGTTGGTTATGCCACAGAATACATATTCATTACCGATTGTAAAAAGGCATGAACATTGTTAACAACTTATTTCAACTTGTGAGCAGATTTATGACTTTTCTTCAAGTACCAACATTTGAAGAAATTGTTTCTAAGGATTATGAATTTTCTTCAATGAGCATGATGCATTTCATGTTTTTCATCTAATTTACAGTATGGGAAGTTGTGCACATTTCTATAATATACTAAACTTTGAAGTACTACTATTTTGTGAACGATTTCTTCTTGATAAATGAAATGCATCATGGGATTTAAGGAAAACTGTGATTTTTACATTCTTCTCATGGTGTTGAGATGATTGGGATATCTACAGGAAAGAACAGTGATACAATTTTTAGTCGGGAGGAGGGCTTTAGAGAACGATGGTGCTACAACAAGCTGTAGCCTTTGGCGCGCCATACAATATACCCAGGCTAGCAAGGGATCTAGGAGCATGCTACCCCTGTGACTTGGGCCACTTATGATTATATAGCATATTGTATTTGAAACAGATGTGGCACGTTGAATGTGTATATATATATATATAGATACTTATATATGAAAGTATGTGGATTGAATTCCACTTTTGCTATGATATTGTATTTGGTCAAAGATTCTTTTACTGTGAATTTCTTCATTGTTATATTCAATCTATATTGAGCATTAGGCAAAACCAGATTTGGTATAAGAATCTCCTAATTGGATAGTGTATGTTGAATATTTGGTTGATCATACTTTGTTCAAGGGAATATGTATGCATTGAGCATGATATAAGCTGGATCAGGTTGTAGGTGCATTCCTATAAGGTTAGACTTACGGTGTAGGGGTTCCACACTATGCTGGTCATGTCCCCCATTGGGGATGTGATATTAACATACATTTACGGACGAGAGAATTTTTGTATTTTTTCAGGCAAAATATTCAATGTATAGTATTGAACCGAAACAAACATGTACATTTAAAAAATAGAGATTTCTTTTTCAGCAATGTACATTTAAATATGACTCGGATTCTTCATTTTACCAATATCATAAGTGTGCATAAGTGTGTCTAAATTACTTCTAGTGATTCTGACAGAGAAACAAATCAGAATTAAAGAACCAAAAAATAAAAAAAGGACTCATCTTTAACTGAGATGAGTTAGCTTGAACTTTTCTGGATTAATGGAGTTATTTGGGATTTATCACAAGTCTTCTTCACCATGCTAACATGCCAGGAACACCAAAACTCTATAACTTCATGGTCCTATCAGAACAATTAATTCTTATTTCCTTGGCCACTGGTCTGAAATGGTAAAACTGTACCTCTTTGGATGTCAAATATCATTCTTCAGTGGGAGAGATAAGAGATTATTCTATTTGGAATACATTGTGCACTAGTTTGGAATTTGAGTGTTCATCAGATTCTGTCATCCATGAAGAAGTATCTGAATCTTTGTTGGTTCCTTGTGGAGTCACATTTAATTTATCAGAAACCAAATTCTGAAAAGGAAATGGAGGTGGAGAGATTTCTGTATCACCCTCTAACATCTTCACCACACTACTCATGAGAGGTCTACACCTGGCAAATATTGAACACATCACAGAGCCACCATTAACATTCTTTCAGCCATTTCCCTGTCTTTCTCTTCAATTCCACAAAGTGAAAGCATCACTGCCAATTCATTGTTCTCAAACATATCCCACGCCCATTTTGGGAACCACTGTTGTGATTCCCTGTATCCACTGTCAAAATGTCTTCTCCTCCCTACAATCTCAAAGAGGACAATCCCAAAACTATAAACATCGCATTTATATGTCACAAGATACAGCTTCCACAATTCTGGTGCAGCATACCCTCTTGTTCCTCTGAAGTGTGTCATATTCATGTGGCTGCTTTCTCTGCTGCAAAGCTTAGCGAGGCCAAAGTCTGCAACTTTTGGTTCCAAGTTCATGTCAAGAAGTATGTTCTTTGGCTTAATATCGTAGTGAATGATTCTGTGTTGACACTCCTCATGTAAGTAAGCAAGTCCTTTTGCTGTTCCTATTGCAATGTCATGAAGCTTCTTTAACTCAATTTCTTGGTTCTGGCTGCTGAACAAGAAGTTGTTGAGAGATCCATTTTGGACGTACTCAGAGAAGTACTACATGGTGAAGATGATTGATAAAGAACCTCACGGGCATTTTCATGATTGGATGAGTAACGATTGTTTGGAGTATATTGAGAATGTGGAGAAAAGAACAAAGAGAGTTCTAGGAAGTTCAAAGGTTCATGAAAAGTATGAAAAGTTTAGTGACGATCCCCAGAAATTCAAACCTCTTGACATTGCATACAATGTTGTCACTCAGCTGAAAGCATTCAAGAAGCAGAAGAAATTGGAAGATCCACCTTGAGCATAGGCGTCCTAGTAAAGTCTGGCTGAAGACTATAAACTTAACGCTTTTGGGAGGTAACCCAAGTTTTATTGGTTTTTAGTTTTCATTGTTTTGTTTTGGCTTTGATTATTTTGTCTGTAGTTTTTCTTGTTCTACTTGTTGTGCTGTTTGTTTACTTCTTTTCTTCTGTTATGCTGATTGGGACAGTGAGGACACTGTCAAATTTAAGTTTGGGGGAGAGGTTTGATGGGTTTCTTCTTTGAGAAAATTTTGGTTAATTTTGTGTTGTCCATATGCATGTGTTATAGGAGGAAAATCTTTGAAAATTTTGAAATTTGAAAGTTTGAAATTATTTGGCAAGTCAAATCATGTCAAATGAAATTCTTTTTAAGAGTTGCCTCTTGAGTTTGCTAATCTTAAGTTTTTCATATTTTTGTAAGTGTTAATCCTATCACTTCAAAATAATAGGAGTCATGTTTTTGTCTCTTTGAATGGTTTTTAGATCATTTTCATATTTATATATTTTAAAAAAAAGTTCAATAAGAGGCTAATGAAAAAAGGATTCAATAAGGGGATAGCTGAAAGTTTCAATAAGGGATAGGCTTTTGTAATTAAAATAAAATGAGAAAATTGGCAAAAAAAATTTCCAAAGGAAATAAGGAAATTTTGGAAGCTATATCCTTGAGAACAAAACAGTGAAACCCTTGAGAAATGAAATAAAACGATGCCTTTGAGAACAAAGAAGTAATTTAGTTTTAAAATTTTTGTGAATTTGGTTTTATAAACTGTTCTAAGAGGTGAAGCTTTGATTTCAAATTTTCTTGTGGTTTGGTTAACACTTCTTATTGAATCCTTAAGATTGCAAACTCTTGAGTTAAATCTTTTGAGTAATGGTTTGATGAGGCTTGACTTGTTTTAATTCACATTTTCAGATCTTTACTCCTCCTAGTTGCACATATTCATGGTCACACATATTTTTCTCAAAATTTTTCTCATTGAAAGTTTTTGCTCAAGGACGAGCAAAGGTTCAAGTTTGGGGGAGTGTTGAGTTCTCAATTTAGTACTATTTTGGTGCTAAATACCCTCTCTTTTGATTTCTTTCTTGTTGGTTTGTAATTCTTAACCCATGTTTTGAGTAGTTTAGATTAGTTTTAGTTTTCTTTGATCTTTTAATAAATGGAGTGATTTCATGATTCTTTTCTACGATTTAATGGTTTTATTTGTTATTTTTGATGTAGGTTAAGTTGGTGAAAAGTTCATGTTAGAAGATGTAATGTTAGAGCTGAAATTCTGAAGATGCTGAAGTGATTGCTGTCTCCCACAGCTATAGCAGTAGAATCTACCGCTATAGCGGTGGATTGCTGAAAAAAGGATTTTGGAGCTTTCTTCTCTACCAGCCACCGCTATAGCGGTGTATCTTCACCGCTATAGCGGTAGAACCTAGAAAAACACATTTTTAAGCTTTCTTCTCTGCCTCCCACCGCTATAGCGGTGGGAATTCACCACTATAGCAGTGGTTCGCGATCTTGCACTGATTTAAATGCGTCAGAACAGATTTTCTAGTGTATTCTGAGTTGGAGATAGAGGGGAGGCGCCGATTTCTGCTAGAGGAGAAGGAGGAATCCATTCCCGAAGCTGATCAAGCGTGATTTCCGTCAACCCAACCTCAGATTCATGAAGTTTGCTCATTCTTTTACTGTTTTTTGTAATTTTAGAGCCATGAGTGGCTGATTTTTTGTTCTAGGGTTACTATGAACCCAATTTCAGATTAGGATTTGTATTTCTCTTAAAACTTGAGATTCTTTTCAATTTAATACATATCTATTATTCATATTTACTGTACTTGTTATAAAATTGGCCACTTTATGACTTGTTTGTTGCTTTCGTTGAACTCGGGAGAGGGAGATGTTGATAGAACACTGAATGATTAAGGCGAGTGATAAAACTTAGGGGTTTTACTTGTTAATTAATAGGAATATTAATTAACCTCGTTTAATCAAATTAGGTTAACATTACTTCGACTTAAACTCACATAAGGGATTGTGTAAAGTTGAGTAGCTTAATTTAGATTTGGGAGAATCACTTTAAGCCATTAGAAAACCTAAGATTATTGTGTATAATTGATCTGAATCACAAATGTTAAGGAGAATTAGCAATTCCTAGAACGAAATAGGGGGATTAGTAACTCTAGGCCTTTTATTTGAATTATTTCCATTCGATTCTATTGCAATTTGATTTTACTTTCAATTAGAGTTTTCTTAAATAAAAAATTGGCTTGCTTAACTAATACGTTTAAATTTCTGGAGTACTTAGCACGTTAGTCGCTGTGGAGACGATAACTCATATTTCATTACTTTATTACTTGTGCGACTGGTGCACTTGCCATAATGCCCCAACAAAGAACATTGATACTGATATAACAGAAGCTAAGAGGCTATACATACTATAAATATTTCATACCTTTGGTAAATTATTGAGCCAATTTGAGGAAGATAGAGTGGCCATTGCTATTAACACAACCTTTCTTCATTCTCTATTTTTCTTCTCCTTCACCAAACTCTGTCTCACTCTCTGCGTTGATATAAACTAATTTCAAACAATGTTGATACAAATGACATGTGTCACACAAGAATGGTATATAATGAAGATGGGCTAATTAAGAAGTGTAGCTATACATTGACAATGGTTTGTGATTCTAAGTAATCCTTAGCCAATCCTTTTATATATTATAGATGAGAATTCTCTGTGTTTAGTTTTGAGTATAAGAAAACTGTGGACTGATATTATTGTGCTAGACAACAATTTTGGACTGATGTGATTTTTATTGAAAATAAGACTATGACCTTATTATTGTATGCTAGAGTGGTTTAGAAACTGTGCTATTATCTTACGTTTGATAAATCATTGAGTCAATATGACAACGTCATCTTCAAGCTTTCTCCAATGCCTTCATCATTGTCATCTTTATCATCCTCTCATGCCGTATTGCTATACATGTTGCAATTTCTCTATTATGTTGTAAAAAGAGTGTCAGACTGATTTGTGATTTTAGGTCAATTTCAGATAATCCTTTTATAGACTCGTTATGTCTAATTTTAAATGTGTGATTTTGAATATAAAGAAACTATGGTTGGTATTTTGTGCTATACAATGGTTTTAGACTCAATATTTTTTTTATTGATTGTAAAACTATAGGTATATTATTGTGTGCTAAAGTACAAAACTCTAGACATATTATTGGGTTTAGGTTCTCTTCATGCCAACATAGACTGTTCGATTGAAGTGGGGCTCAATGTTTTTTTTTTGGGATAAAACTATGGGCATATTTTTGTTTGTTGGAGTACAAAACTGTAGGCATATTTTGGGGCTTAGAGTTCTCTATTGGCGTGTACAAACTATCTGATTAAAGTGGGGCCCACATGTAGTGTCCAATTGGATGGTCCTTACTAGCCCTACGTCATGCTGGGCCAACAAAGGATCCTAACAGTATTATTATGTGTTATGCTCTATGAAAGCAAGCAATCACAAATTATAGAATTTTGAAAAAAAAAAAGCAGATGAATAGTTTGTGATAAGTAATGAGGGGTGTTATTGTCGTTCACTCTTTAGGGTGGCTGATTTTTGCTTGTTTTTCCATAATTTGGGATGAATGCATGTCACTAAAAGGAAAATAGGTATACTAATTAATTGTATTTATCTATTTAGTGCATATATCTCTAGGGGGTTGGGATCAGAGTTTCTTTTAGTATAAATTCATCATAAATAATGATCCTAATTTGGTTTAAATATTCAAATTTATAATGTTGGTGTTGAGATTAATTAATTAGTTAAAACTTGTGAATTATAAAGTAAAAAAATGTTACCAAATATTTACCAAATATAAAAGAAAAATACCTCTCCCAGATAAAGCACTCAATTATTCAAAAAGATTTAGTGAACTAAATTCTAATTGATAACATTAAAATAACAATATTATTATTACAAATAAAATTGAATTTTGTGCATCTATTTTACTATGTAATTAACCATATTGACCAAGTCAAAGGTAAAATGAATCATTGACCAAAATTTTTCCTTTCTGTCTATTGCATGTACAATTTGATTAACATATTCATATTATGTATTTAGTAATATAAAATGCTTCATAAGATGCATTCCTTAGGAGGCATATATCAATTACAAGTCTTCAATGTACATTCCTTCTAACATTTTTAATTCGTTTAGTAGTTGATAGTTTGTTTCTTCCCAACCCATTGTAGAAGGTAAGAAGTAGAGTTCCATGTAGTATACCAAAACTCTGGAAGATAATGGAAGCAAGTCCATTGTATGTTTCGAGAGAATCATCTTATTCAGAACTTTGTTCTCAATATCTTGGAATTCTACTTCTGAGTTTTTACTAAACAAGCACATGATAAGATGGTAGATGCTCATGTTTTCCTATGATGTATTTGCACAAACAAACACCCATTTTATATATGTAGCGATAAAATCATATAATTCTTCAGGATTACAAGTGTGCTCTATGCAATTAAGAGGAGTGAATGAGAATCACTAAACACATTCAATGATATTATTTTACCTTTGGTAAATCATTTAGTCAATCTGACAATATCATCTTTAAGCTTTCTCCAATGCCTTCATCATTGTCATTTTCTTCATCTTTACACACCATATACATGTTGCAATCTTTTTGCTCTGTTGTGAGACTGGTTTGTAATTCTTGGTAAATTTCAACTGGCCCTTCTTGCTATGTCTAGTTTTAAATGGGTGATTTTGAATATAAGAAAACTATTGGTTGGTCTTTTATGTTAGACCATGGTTTTAGGGTTAATTTTTAAGATTAAGGATGACAATTGGCTACCAAAACAAAATTAAAACTATGCATTATGAGGTAATAACTGTGTAACCTTGACTAACTCAAGGCCACCACAAGTTTATCTAGAATAACATGATATCCATCCAAACACTAGAGTTTGAAATTGGATAAACCAAAAAAAATTAATGGATAAATTGTTTATCATAAATCTCTTACTTATGTATATTGTTTCATATCAGGATATGATGCATTTTCCTTACATATTCTTACTTGTTAATCATTTTAGTGTAGTGGGTTCATATGAGTGACATCAATATGCCGAAAAAAAGATTTAATTTACATTATGTATTGGACAAGATGCCATTGTTTCAGTTGGTGAAAGTTGCTATAGGAGCTTGACTTGAATTTCTAAGCATGATATATAGAACTTACATGTTGAAGTTATGAAAATCCACCCCAGACGTTATTCAAATGAATTTTAAGTTATTTAGATGTGTGGTTTTAAATTTAAGAAAATTATGGAGTGACCAGGTTTAGAGCAGTTATGTAATTTATTATACATATTTATTTTCGGTTTAGTGAATTTTAAGTCAAATGAATTTTCTTTTTAATTTTAATGTGAATTGTATATATTTTCCCTTATGAATGGTTTATACTGAGAATGAGTTGGAGTCCCAGAAAATGGTTTTAATGAGTCTAAAATAAATGAAGTGATGATAAGAAACCACTATCTTTAAATGTCGTATATCTTGTTATTAGATCTGATTTGATTCATTAACTTTGTCTAGCAGTGGCCAATCATTTAGGTTCTTAAACAAATCTTGAGAATGGGACCATCTTCATAAATAAAATAGTGGCATGATCATTTACATTAATAAATTTCTCTATTTGCTATCATGGGTAGTCACATTTATGCTTGCCATTCTAACACATTTTTGTTGAAAGAGTGTCAGGTTTGTGATTCTAGGTAAATTAAATTTCAGTTGACTGTTTTATACAACTGTTGTGTCTAGTTTTAAATGCGTGGTTTTGAATATAAAAAATAGCGAGCTAGTATTTTGGTTAGACAATAGCTTTGGGCTGAGTGTTTTTCTCAATGATGAAAACCCAACCAGATCAGCAGGTCCAAAATTAGCCAAAAATCAATGAACTAAAAAACTGGTCAAACTTGATAAAAAATCATATTCAATTGGTCTGAACCGGTTAAGAAAAACCAGTTCAAATAAAAAAGATATTGAAACTTTTAACTCATAAGAACATTTACAATGGTGACCTTCACTTGAGTTCTTATTGTGGGTCGCATAGTACCACATTAACTTCAACAACTCCCCATCACTTTAAACAACTCTAGAGTGTGTTGGATAAAATCTGGAAACCAGCATGGGGAAAATCTGAGTCGTGTCTTTGCAGTAGACACTGTCCTTAAAGAAATTATTCCGCGACCACAACAAGAGTACTGTGTCTACAGAACTCCCTCCAGGATTAAACAGATTCCTCTGAGAAAATATTCTCAGGCCACAGAATAGCAGAAAATAAGATATGTAACCCAGAAAGTGAGAGAAGGAGAGAAGAGAGGATCAGAATGTTTTCTGAGTTGGTGTGTGTCAAATGAGGGGAAGGAGCCCTCCTTTTATAGTCGCTGAGGCAGACAAAAATGTTTAATAAAATTAAAATTCAGTTATGAAAATTAATGGACAGTTTCAGAAATTTAATAGGGAGTTTTTAAATATATTTAAAGTAAAGAATCCGATTCATTGCACACGCGGGGGAGGGGGGGGAGGGAAATCGGACGATTTGCACTGCAGTAGCTTGAATCCATGTGGGCTTATGTGCGCGAAAGCCCACCTCTTCCTAAGCTCTTTACTAGTCTACTAACACATGTTAGTATATAGACTCTCTTCCCCTCCTTGCTCCAAGCAATGTGGGACTTTTAGATTTCTCTTTTGAAATATTAAGCCTTTATAAGGCTATTTTTACAACAGAGTGAAGCTCTTAAGAAATCACAAATAGATTTCATTATCAATTCTCCACTGTTGTAGCATTTAACCAAAATAAAAATCGATTTTTAAATTTAAGAACCTTTTAAAAATCACTACTATAGATACTCTAAAAAGCCAAACTTGAATGAATACCAACACAAGCCTTACAGTTTAATATGTATTTAATAAGTGGGTCTAGGTTGCCCAACCAACCCACTACATGAACCTAAAGAGAATGAATGAAGCATGTATATATAGAGAATTGTGGGAGCTTCATATCTATGTGCCGCCGATGTGGGACTTTGGTTTTCTTCCCAATTTTTCAATTTCTTCTCATGCTTTCTTCTAATTTTTAAGCTTATTTTAGTTGATTTTTTTCTTCTCAACTAACTTGGTTTTTGTCTTAGATTATAAATATGAATTATGAACAATAATTAAAATTATATGGTGGTGCATGTCTATTAATGTATACCTAAGATTAGAGGGGTTCAAGTTTATATAAAAATCATAAAGTTACAAAATTAACCACATGGAGTCGAACTGTGTTTAGTTCAATTACCGGTTCGATTTTTCGGAACCTTGGTTTTTCTACCAATGATAAAACTATGCGCATATGATTATGTGCTAGAGTGGTCTTGAATTTGTTTGTCAGCTTACAAAATTCTTATCTAATCTGTATATTTAACTATGGGTCGACTTATGTGAAAAAATTGTTTTGGGGCTATTTGTTTTCTAATGTAAAAATCTTAACTAATCCCTGATCATCCCTTAAGTAAGTTTAGGATTGAGGGTAACAATTGGCTATAAGAAAACTATGGATTAGGAGAAAAGAACAGTGTGACCTTGACTAACCCAAAGCCACCACAAGTTTCTCTACAATAACATAATACTAAATACAAAATAAAATATTATGAAATTCTTATATGTTAATCAATTTAATTTGTGGGTTCATATTAATTATATCAATATAACTAAATTCTATTTTTTCATAATATGATTAATTATTATATTGGTTGTTTTGTACAAAGTTTGACAAGGCCATTACTGCCATGATTTATGCTGGTAAATCTAAAAAGGGTATAAAGATGCTTATATATATATATATATATATATTTTTTTTTTTTCTTTTTAAGGACTGCCTTGTTAAGTAATTATTTTGTAGTTGAATATTCTCGATCACTACATCAGTTCTGGGATGTTTATGTAAAATCAATTTATATTATGTATTTAGGAAGTCTAGCTGCAATTATTTAACAAATTATGTTTTCTTCGCTACCACACGCCATCTGCTTATCACACTCTATAGTAGCATCCCATAAAGAATAGAGAAGATAGAGAAGAATAAGAAAAGAAATCACATAACACATAGATTTATCGTAAATCAGTCAATGTGATTTAAGTATCTTATTAAATGACAAAATTGTTACAATACATGATGAAAAACCAAAAAAGAACATATACCAAAAATACATAACTACTTTAGGAGAAAACACAGAATGGGTCATAGGTAGCTCCTATTTTTTTCCTCTTTTCGGGTGGTGCACCTAAATTTCGAGTTAGGTCATAAATCATTCGCCCAATAATTCAATGAACTCATTAGAAGCTATAAATAAGAGTGAAGCCACAAAAATAAAAAACAAATGTTTCGTGATTTTCACTTAACACAATAGATCATGCTCTGTTCTGTTTTCCTCTCTGTGTCGATGTGAGTGAAGCAAGAAAATTAATAGCACCCACTTGCTGATAATCCCATAATCAAACTGAAACATAGCCCAACAACACCAAAGAAAGCTTTTGCAAAACACAAACACTCAAATAAATAAGTTGAAGCCATGTATACAATATTCAATCCATGCCAGTCTCTTTGATACATTGAGGACTAGAGTTTGACTACTATATATATATATATATATATAGTTTCTAGATTACAGTGAAACTACATTGGATCCAGTGGAGGTCTATAAATTGAATGACAAACATATCCTGGAGACAAATCTATAAATTAGAAGAAGTATTCCTCCCTATGCTTTCTGTTCAACAATGTAGGGAACTCCCCAAAATTGGACCCATAGTTTCACGCCATTAAAATCATGTTCCTCCAGTTCTTTGTCATCTATTGCTGTCAAAAACTAAACAGTAAGACTATTGATATAGATATAATAGAAGCTAAGAGGCTATACATACTATAAATATTTCATACCTTCGGTAAATTATTGAGCCAATTTGAGGAGGATAGAGTGGCCATCACTATTAACACAACCTTTCTTCATTCTCTGTTTTTCTTCTCTATCACCTATCTCTATCTCACTCTCTACTTTGATATAAACTAATTACAAACACTGTGTTGATACAAATAACATATGCATCACACAAGAATGTTATATAAGCAATCCTTAGCTAGTCCTTTTATATATTATAGATGGGAAATCTCTATGTCTAGTTTTAAATGTGTGATTTTGAATATAAGAAAACTATGGACTGATATTATTGTGCTAGACAACAGTTTTGGGCTAATGTGTTTTTATTGAAAATAAGACTATGGCCATATTACTATGTGCTAAAGTGGTTTCGAATTTTGCTATTATCTTATATTTGGCAAATTATGTTTAAGCTTTTTCCAATGCCTTCATCACTGTCATCTTCTTCATCCTCACATACTATATTGCTATACATGTTCAAATATCTTTATTTTGTTATTAAAAGAGTGTCAGACTGATTTGTGATTCTAGGTAAATTTTAGCTAGCCCTTTTATAGACTTGTTATGTCTAATTTTAAATGTGTGATTTTGATATAAAAAAACTATGGTTGTTATTTTGTGCTAGATAATGGTTTTAGGCTCAATAATTTTTTTCTGGATGATAAAACTATATATGAGCATATTATTGTGTGTTGGAGTACAAAACTATGGTCATATTATTGGGGTATTGTGTTGGAGTACAAAACTGTAGGCCTATTATTGGGGTTTGAGTTCTCTGCTGGCCAGCACAACCTATCCGATTGAATTGGGACCCACACATAGTGTCTAATCAAATGGTCCGCACTAGCCTAACAACATGTTGGGCAAACATAGGATCTTAACACTATTATTGTGTGTTGTGCTCTATGAAAGCAAGCAAATAACAAATTATAGAATTTTGAACAAAAAACATATGAATAATTTGGTATAAGTAATAAGGGGTGTAATTGTCGTTCACTCATTAGGGTGATTTAGTTTTGCTTGTTTTTCATGTAATTTGAATTCTAGGAATGAATGCATGTCACTAAAAGGAAAACAAGCGTACTAATTAATAGTATTTATCTATTCAGTGTATATATCATTAGAGCATTGGGTCAAAGTTTCTTTTGGTATAATTCATCATAAATAATGATACTACTTTGGTTTAAATATTCAAATTTATAATGTTGGTGTTGAGATTAATTAGTTAGCTAAAACTTATGAATTAAAGAGTAAAAAATGTTACTAAATATTTACCAAATATAAAAAAAAAATACCTTTCTCCAATAACTCTCTCAGTTATTCAAAAAGATTCAGTGAACTAAATTTTAATCAATAACATTAAAATAAATTCTTATTGTTATTACAAATAAAATTGAATTTTGTGTATCTATTTTACTATGTAATTAATCATCAAAGGTAAAATAAATCAATGACCAAAACTTTTCCTTTTAATCTATTGTGTGTACAATTTGATTAACAATCATATTATGTATTTAGTAATATAAAATGTTTCATAAGATGCAAAACAGATATCTCTAATTTGTTTAGTGGTGATACACCAATTACAAATCCTCAATGTACATTCCTGCCAACATTTTTAATTTGTTTAATAGTTGATAGTTTGTTTCTTCAAAACCCATTGTAGAAGGTAAGAAATAGAGTTCCATGTAGCATACGGAAACTCAGGAAGATAATTTATGCAAGTCCATCATAGTCTCGAGAGACTCATCTTATTCAATACTTCATTCTTGCTATCTTGGAATTTTGCATCTGATGTACATGCACAAACATACACCCATTTTATATATGCAATAATAAAATCATATAATTCTTCAGGTGCACAAGTGAATTCTATGCAATTAAATGGAGCGAATGAGAATGACTAAACATTTTCAATGCTATCATTTTACCTTTGGTAAATCATTGAGTCAATATGAAAACATCATCTTTAAACTTTCTCCCATGTCTTCATCATTGTCATCTTCTTCATCCTCACACACCATATACATGTTGCAATCTTTCTATTTTGTTATGAGACCGGTTTGTAATTCTTGGTAAATTTCAACTATCACTTTTATAGAGTTGCTATGTCTAATTTTAAATGCATAATTTTGAATATAAGAAAATTATAGGTCGGTATTTTTTGCTAGACAAAAATTTTAGGCCTTATTTTTTTTATTGATGATAAAACTGGGGGCATATTGTTGTGTGTTGGAGTGGGATCTCTGCTGAGTAGCACAACAAGTCCGATTGAGGTGGGACCCACACATGAGATCCAATTAGACAATTTGCATTGGCCCTACACCATGATGGGCCCACGAGGATCCTAACACTATTATTGTGTGCTCGAGTGATTTTGAGCACTGTGCTAGGCTAGTACATATTAAATTGGATGCCACTTGTAGGCCCCACCTCGATCAGATGGTCTGTGCTGGCAAGTAGATATCCCAAACCCCAATAATATGCCCATAGTTTTATACTCCAGCACACAATAATATGCTTATAGTTTTATCATCAGTTAGAGAAACATTGAGCCTAAAACCATTGTCAAGCACAAAATATCCACTCATAGTTTTCTTATATTCAAAATCATGCATTTAAAACTAGACATAGCAAGTATGTAAAAGGGTCAAATGAGATCTACCAAAGATAAATAATTGAATGGTATATTGATGTCATTCATATGAACCCACAACTCTAAAATGAATAACAAATAAGAATTCCATAAAAATTAATTTTGGGTTTAGTATACTAGGAAATTGTATCGTATCCTAATTTGGAAAAATATTCATAACAAATTTATGATAAACAATTTATTCATTATTTTTTTTTGTTTTTATCCAATTTCAAACTCTTTAATGTTATTCTAGTGGCCTTGAGTTAGTCAAGGTCACTGTTATTACCTCATAATGCATAGGTTTTTGTTTTGGTAGTCAGTTGTTATCCTTAATCTTAAACTTGCTTTGGTGATAAGCAAATATCAGATAAGGTTTTTATATCAAAGAACAAACAACCCCATAATAATTTTATCACATAAATCAACCTATAGTTAAGTACATAGATTAAAAAAGAGTTTTGTAAGTAAACAAACAAGCTCAAAATCATTCTAGCACACAATAATAGTGTTAGGATCCTCTGTGGGCTAAACATGGTGTAGGGCTAATGCGGATTGTCCGATTAAACACCACATGTGGGCCCTACCTCGATCAAATTGGCTATGCTAGCCAATAGAGATCCCAAGCCCCAATAATATTGCCACCGTTTTATACTCCAGCACATAATTTGCCCATAGTTTTTTCATCTAAAAAAACAGTGAGCCTAAAACCATTGTTCAACAAGTCTATAAAAGGACCAGCTAAGATTTACCAAGAATTACAAACCATTTTTGCACTCTTTCAACAATAGAATAGAAAGATTGCAACATGTATAGCAATATGATGTTTGAGGATGAGGAAGATGACAGTGATGAAGGCATTGGAGAAAGCTTGAACATGTTGTTAGATTGACTCAATGATTTACCAAAGGTAAATAATAGAATGGTATACAAAGCTTCATAGTTCCATTTCTTAGCCTATCTTGATTATCATTCTTGTGTCATACATATGTTATTCTACTTAGTATAATGTTTCTAATTAGTTTAAATCCGTCCAAATGTGATTCAGAAGTTAGGCAAACAGAGAAGTCCATTGAAGGTCTTGACATTTAGATTGCATAGCATTGATTCCAGCAAGACCTGAAGTAGATGTCATAATCCTTTGCAGATGTATGTCCCTTTTGTGGCAATGAAGGGCATTTCTGCAACACTCTGCTCATAGACTCTAATGAATGTATAAAAATGGCTAAAGTTTAATCTCGTTAAGTTTGACCCAATACTCTATACTACTGCATTAAAGGGCTACTATGTATTTAACTCAATCCATTAATGTACTGTTCTCCTTGAAGAAGAAAAAAATCATACTCAGAGATATAAATCCTCTATTATATAAAGGGTATCGATTTATTCATTTAAAAGCTTTTGTGACTCTGCTTCCCACTGATTGATGATGAAGAAGGAATACAATAGAATTGATGTGATTAAACTTCATCTTTTGAGCTATTTGACCATTGGGTTTATAGGATAAGAAGACAAACAACCTCAAAACCACTCTAACACACAATAATATGCCCATAATTTTATCATCAATAAAAACATATTTAACCTAAATCATTGTCTAGTACAATAATACCAGTCTAATTTTCTCTTATTCATAATCATGCATTTAAAATTAAACACAAAGACTTCACATCTATAATATATAAAGTCAATAGATGAGAATTGCTTAGAATCACAAACCAGTGTCATATATACTCTTAAACTAGAAAATAGATAAATTGCAACATGTATGGCAATAAAAAGCGTCAAGAGGAAGAAGACGATAATGATGATGGCATTGGAGAAAGCTTAAAGATGTTATCAAATTGACTCACTGATTTAGTGTGTTTAGATCTACGGTTGTAACCTCCAATCATGCGTTCGCCACTCTAACCGTGCGTTCATCCCTGATTTTTGTGTGTTTGATTCTACGGTTCAATCCTCTGCCAAAATTGATTATTTCCTGAAAATCAATTTTGCATGGAAGTGAAACTATGTAGCTTTTAGGTGAAAATCGATTCTTTTGCTTGCTGGTTTGTGTGTAATTACAACTGTCTTTCCTCTACTACCCTCACTTTTTATTTTCTGAGATCCTAGTTGCGTCTCTCCTTTTCTCTGTTCTACTCTGTTTTTTGTGGTTCGTTACTGTTCACGCTGGGAATGGCGAGGCACATCTCTCTGGCATCTCCTCCGTCTCCTCCTGGCCGGGTGATCTGTGTTTGTCACAGTATTTGTCATTTTCTAGACGTAGGGCAAGGAAGAAGACAATGAACAGTATATATATATATATATATATATATATATATTACTGAGCTCGAACAGTACATATATATGTTTGATATATATATATATATATATTACAATCTATATATATATATATATGTTTTATGCGTTATATGTGTTTTATAAATATATATCTAAATATATGTTTTATTTGAGTTATTTTTTTATGTGAATTTGTTGACCTTATTTTGCTTAACTTCAAGAGTAATTTTTAAATAATTAAATCAAATTTGTTGATAAAATAAATAAATTATTTCATTACAAAATTCATAAATCAAATATTAGTACCAATAGTCAAATGAAATAAAACAATATAATATTTATACCATTTCTGGTAATTACACATTTAAACGTGCTTCTGCTAATCAATAGTCAAACAAAATTTATTTTTCAAAATCACTTTTCTAATAACAGTTTCCAAATATAAATCATGTTTATACAAAATAAATTTTATTCAAAATCAATTCTGAAAATCAAGTCTGCTCAAATTTAAGTTTGTCCAACGAATTTCCAAATACACACTTGCCAAAGGTAAAGTAACATAATAGCATTCCACTTCTTAGCCTATCCTCATTATATATCATTCTTATGTCATACATATGTTATTTGTATCAACACAGTGTTTGTATGACAGAGTGCCATTTATAAATGGTGTTACACAAAATATACTACTTCTCTTTGTCCGCAGATATATGTGATTTTCAGTCTATTTATCTTCTCTATGTATTTTCTGCATTATTTTGTGACAAATGGTGTTTTGCTGAAGAAAACACAATTTGTTAATTAATTGCACCCAACCTTCCGAAGTTCAATTTATATAGCAATGAGAATCAAGAAGATAAAATAAAATTGAGATAATACAGTCAGATATTGATTATTATACGAAAGAAGCAGTAAAACAAATAAGGATATATCTTCGCCTAATTGTTCTACCTTCTCATAGTAACCTTGCCAATTCATAATTGGTAATATATCTTTTGATGGCTTTTATTTGATGGACTGATAAGAAATTAATAACTGGTTGCTAAGCAGATTTAAATGTCGGAAGGAATACATGTTGAAATATTTGAAAATAATTTATGACCGCATACGCAAATTGAGATATTTATTTTGTATATTTAAAAGTATTAATATTTACAAAACCAGTGTAGCACACATAACATTGCCTATAGCTTTCTCATTCAAACCCCATGTGTTTAAAACATAAGCATAAATGATTAGCAAAAAAACTAAATATAATTCTCTAAAAATAACAATTTAGAAAACCATTCTAGGACACTGAAAATTGTTTACAGTTTTCTCATTTAAACCCTTGCGATTAAAACATAAGCATAAAGTATAAGCAAAAAAACTAGATATCATTCTCAAAAAATAACAAACAATTCACAAAAACCAACCTAACAAAAAAATAGATATGTTCTCAAAAGATAACAATTTAACAATTTAGAAACCATTTTAGCACATAGAAAATTGCCTACAGTTTTCTCATTCAAACTCTTGCGTTTAAGCTATAAGCATAAAGGATAAGCATAAAAAATTTGATAAGGTTTTCAAAAAATAGCAAACCAGTTACAAAACCAGTCTGACACACAGAAAACTGCCCATAGTTTTATCATTCAAATCCTTGCATTTAAAACCAAGTTGCGCATCTTTATTATAAATAAAGGCTAGCTGAGATGTACTTGTAGTCACAATCCAGGTTCATACTTTTTAACAAGTTCGTATAGTTTAAAACATCTAAAGCAACATCGTATATGAGAATAATGAAGATGATGATGCTACCGCAAGAAGATCCAAGCTATTCTTCTCAAATTGACTTAATGATTTACCAAAGGTAAAATGATAGCACTGAATGTATGGTGGAGGAGAAAAAAATAGGACTCCAGTTTGCAAACTAGTGTAGAACTAGTGTGATAAACTACATAGACTGGAGAATCTATCTAGATTTTAATTAGTCATATCTCACTTGCTCCTCTTAACTGCATAGAACACACTTGTAATCTTGAAGAATTATATGATTTTATCACTGCATATATAAAATGGATGTTTGTTTGTGCAGGTACATTTCAGGAAAACCTAAGCATATACCATCTTATCCTGTTGCTGTTCGGTAAAAACTCAGAAGCATAATTCCAAGATGTCAAGAATGAAGTGTTGAATAAGATGAGACTCTCAAAGCATATGATGGACTTGCTTCTGTTATCTTCTAGGGTTTGGGTATACTACATGGAACTCTGCATCCTACCTTTTACAATGGGTTGGGAAGAAACAAACTATTGAGTGACTTCAATAAATGGCGACCCAAATCATGACTTGATTTGGTTTTGTAGGAGCACGATCTGAAAGAAGAAAAACTTGGAAGTTTGTGCAGCAAGCAAGGCTGGGCCGATATGGAGCGATCCAGTCTGAGCAGTTATGTTTTTATAATATGCATGTCTAATTTGGTTTTCTCTGTACTATATCATAAAAAATTTTGCTAGAAGTAATATAAGAATTTTTTCTACCCGTGGATATAAGTCACATTGACCAAACCACGTTAAATCTGTGTGTTTTCTATTTTTTTGCACGTTTATCTTCTTTGTTTTGCGTTAATTCATTTCACCTTTTGACTTGGTTAGTATGATTAATTACATAGTAAAATATATGCACAAAATTCATTTTTTTGTAATAATAATAATAATAATAATAATAATAATAATAAGTTATTTTAATGTTATTTACTAGAATTTAGTTCACTAAATCTTTTAGAATAATTGAGAGCCTTATCTGGAAAAAGGTTTTTTTTTATATTTGGAAAATATTTAGTAACATTTTTAACTTTATAATTCACAAGTTTTAACTAATTAATTAATCTCAACACCAACATTATAAATTTGAATATTTAAACCAAAATAGTATCATTATTTATGATGAATTTTCGTAAAGTCTTGAAATAGATATTTGAATAGTTTGACTTTTCTCTACCATCATCGTTTGACAATTTATTCGATGATTTTTAGACATAGGCCTAGAAAACATTCATTGAATTTGGTGATAGAGTTGATTCCACTATGAAATATGCAGTAGTTGAGCTTGTAGGCGTGACTATTAATTTCCATTTATACTTCGTATTTGAGCTTTTTTCCTTCAAAATTTCCATTTCCTCAAAATTTTCATTAATTTTTAATAGATTAAATAAGAGTTTCATACGTACAAACAAACTCAAAACCATTCCAGCATACAATAATAGTGTTAGGATCCTTTCTTGGAGTTAGACAAGCGCAGATCGTCTGATTGGACCCCAGGTGTGGGCCTCACCTTGATTAGATAATCCTTGCTAGCTAGTAGAGAACCCAAGCCCTAATAATATGCCCACAATTTTATACTCGCACACAATAATACACTCAGAGCTTGTGGGCCCTACCTCGATTGGATAGTCCATGATGGCCAGCAAAGAACCAAGCCCTAATAATATGCCCACCGTTTTATACTCCAGCATATAATAATATGCTTATAGTTTGTGGGCCTCACCTCGATTAGACAATTTGTGCTGGCCAACAAAGAATCCAAGCCCCAATAATATGTCCATAGTTCTATACTCCAGCACACAATAATATGCTCATAGTTTGTAGGTCCTACCTCGATTGGATGGTCTGTGATGACCAGCAGAGAACCCAAGCCCTAACAATATGCCCACAGTTTTATACTTCAACACACAATAATATGCTCATAATTTATGGGCCCCACCTCGATTAGATAATTCGTGCTAGCCAACAAAGAACCCAAGCCCCAATAATATGCCCATTGTTTTATACTCCAACACACAATAATATGCACATAATTTATGGGCCTCACTTTGATAGGACAGTTCGTGCTGGCCAACAGAGAACTCAAACCCCGATAATATACCCATAGTTTTATACTCCAACACACAATAATATACTCATAGTTTTTAGAGCCCCTCCTTAATTGGATAGTCTGTGCTGCCCAATAAAGAACCCAAGCCCAATTATATGCCCATAACTTTATACCCCAGCACACAATTATATGCTTATTGTTTTATCATTAGTAAAAAAAACATTGCCTAAGACCATTGTCTAGTACAAAATACTAACCTGTAGTTTCCTTATATTCAAAATCATGCATTTAAAACAAGATATAACAAGTCTATAAAAGGGCCAATTGAGAATTACTAAGAAGTATAAACCAGTCCCATATTGTTTTAACAACATAAAAGAAAGATTGCAACATGTATAGCAATATGGTGGCTAAGTGACATCATTCTTAAGGAAAAGTTTTCTTATAGTCCAACATCAATCCTAATTTAAACTTTAGGATAAGTAGACACATCAATAATCTTTTCATCGAAGAACAACAAACCCCTAAAACTATTTTTTAGTACACTGAAATTTGCCTAAAGCAATTTTTAAATATCATTTTTAGAAGAGAAGAAATAATTCCAAATCTATTGTGTGCCACTAATTAGAACTCTTTGCAGTGTTATATTATATTGTAAACAAACATCATTTTTAATTTAAATATGAACTAGAGGTAAGTGCACAAATCAAATAAAATTTTCAAAAGAGAACAAAACAAACATATAACCTTTTTGAAGTACACTGAAAAATAAGGTTGTCAAAAAATAAAAAATAATTTATAGAACTAATCTAGCACACAAAAACTTGCTTATAGTTTTTTCATTCAAACCCTTGCATCTAAAGCGTGACCATAAAAGATGAGCACAAAAAAATTAGCTAAGGTTCTCAAAAAATAACAAACAATTTAGAAAATCAGTCTAGCACATAGAAAGCTGTCTATAATTTTCTCATTCAAGCTATTTCATCTAAACTTAAGCAAAAAGGATAAGCACAAAAAAACTAGATATGGTTCTTGTCTAGCCCATAGAAAACTTGCAATAGTTTTCTTATGCAAATCGGTGCATCTAAAATGTAAGCATAAAGGATAAGCATTTGCAAAACCAAACAATTGACAAAACCAGTCTAGCAAGTAGAAAGCTGCCTATTTCTTATTCAAACCCTTGCATCTAGAGCATAAACATAAATGATAAGTACAAAAAGACTAAATATGATTTTTATAAAACAATTATGAAAATGATAAAACGCACAGAAAATTACCTGTATTTTTCTGATTCAAACCCCTGCATATAAAATATAAGCTTAAGGTTCTCAAAAAATAACAAATAATTTACAAAATCAGTAATTACCTATAGTTTTCTTATTCAAACCCTTACATCTAAAAATTTATCAAATATTAATCTAAATTTCATAATTATGTTCAGTTAATGGGTTAATTTAGGTTATTTTCCTTTCGTCTACCAGTAATAGTTTTGGTTGTATGTTAAAATTTTTTAACTTAAGCTAACCTATTCAACTGGTCCCTTTTCTTTTTTTTTTCTTCCATTTATTACTTATGTTGAGTTAGACACTACTCCTAATTTCATTAAGCTATAAATACTTTTTGATCATTTAAATTAAAATCTTTTCAATATTAACTTTTATCAACTTTAAAATATTGGTAATGTAATAACAACAGTGTGTTATTGAAGAAAAATTAACACTCTCATTCTACTTGAGTCAACCCGTATAAATAGAAGTTGGTCAGTTCAAATCAATGATAATTTTTAAAATGACATATTAATCATTACTCACGTGAATTCATGAAATGGGTTAGTATTAATATTGTTCAATATGACATATTATTCATTCATATTAATTAAATTTTTCAAAAATAGAATCTACTTGTATTAATATCATTCATATGAACTCAAAACTTTAAATTATTAACAAATAAGAACTCCATATTAGTCATTACTCACATGGATTCATGAAAAGGGTTAGTATTAATATTGTTCAATATGACATATTATTCATTCATATTAATTATATTTTTCAAAAATAGAATCTACTTGTATTAATATCATTCATATGAACCTAATTGATTAATAAATAAGAAATCTATATCAATCACTACTTACCTGAATTCATGAAAATGGTTAGTATTAATATTATTAAATATGATATATTATTCATTCATATTAATTGTATTTTGCAAAAATAGAATCTACTTGTATTAATATCATCCATATGAACCCACAACTTTAAATTTACCAAATAAGAATTCCATAATGTTTCATTTTACATTTAGTATGTTAAGAAAATGTATCTACAAGAAGAGATGATCATTTCTTGATATGGTACAATATAGATAAGTAAAAGAAATAATATAAACAATTTATTCATTAACCTTTTTTCAATATAATTTCAAATTCTCCAAGTGTTTTGGTTGGAGATTGTTATTATAAACTTGTAATGGCCCTGAGTTAGTCAAGGACACATTGTTCTTTCCTCCTGATGTATATTTTTTTTGTTGAGTGCGTTCATTTTATGTAAATCGGATTTATGACTCGAATCAAAATTCGAAAGAGTGATAGGAAAGGAGAAAAAAAATAGATTTGACCCATTTTTATGTATTTTATTTTTGGAGTGTCCTGCACTGGTTTGGGTTCTGTATATGTTGTATTTGGTTTCTAAATCATGCAACATGTAATAGTTTTTCTTGAAGAATATAAAAAACTAATTTCTACCTGTGAATGTATGTCACATCGACCAGACTACATAAATTGTATGTTTTGTGAATTTATTTATGTTTTTTTCTTCTCTGTTTTCTCTGTAATTTATGTGACATTTTTTATAGTCAATTGTAAATCTTAGTTCTAAACTTGTTTTAAGGATAAGTGGAGGTTCGAAAATATTTTTATATAAGAAAACAAAGAACCCCAACCAACTCTATCACATGATAATCATTTCATATATAGTTTAGTATACAAATTAGATAAGAGTTTTATAACATGACAAACAAGTTCAAATGAAAACCACTTTAGCACACAGTAATGCAGCCACAGTTTTATCATCAACAAAAACTCATAGCCCTAAACCGTTGTCTAGCACAATAATATCAATCCACATTTTTCTTATATGTAAAACAATGCATTTAAAAAAAGACGTGGAGAATTCCCATCTATAATATATAAAAAGACTAGCTGAGGATTGCTTATATAACATTCTTGTGTGATACATATGTTATTTGCATCAACTCAGTGTTTGTAATTAGTTTATATCAACACAGAGAGTGAGAGAGAGATGGATGAAGGAGAAGAAAAACAAAGAATGAAGAACGGCTGTGTTAATAGCAATGACCACTCTATCCTCCTCAAATTGGCTCAATAATTTACCAAAGGTATAAAATATTTATAGATATATAGCCTCTTAGCTTCTGTTATATCTGTATCAATGTTCTTACTATTTAGTTTTTGACAGCAATGGATGATAAAGAACTAGAGGAACATGATTTTAATGGCCTGAAACTATGGGTCCAATTTTGGGGTGTTCCCTATACTGTTGAATAGAAAGCATAGGGAGGAATACTTCTTCTAATTTATAGATTTGTCTCTAGAATATGTTTGTCATTCAATTTATAGACCTCCACTGGCTCTAATGTCGTTTCACTGTCATACAAAATATATATATGTATATATATATATATGTATATATATATGTATATATATATATATATATTAGTCAAACTCTAGTCCTCAATGTATCAAAGAGACTAGCATGGATTGAATGTTCTATATAAGGCTTCAACTTCTTTATTTGAAGTGCTTGTGTTTTGAAAATGCGTTCTTTGTTGTTGTTGGGTTGTGTTTCAGTTTGATTATGGGATTATCAACAAGTGAATGCTCTTAATTTTCCTGCTTCACTTAGATCGACACAGAGAGGAAAAACAAAATAGAGCATGATCTCTTGTGTTAAGTGACAATCTTGCAACATCTGTTTTTAGTTTTGTGGCTTCACTGTTATCTACAACTTCTACTGAGTGCCTTGAATCATTTGGGGAATCAGATTTATGACCCCACTCAATAGTTGGGTGCACTACCTAAAAGGAGAAAAAATTAGAGCGACCCATGACCCGTTTTATGTTTTTTTCCTAAAGACGTTATGTATTTCTGATATATGTTCTTTTTTGGTTTTATCATGTATTGCAACAATTTTGACAGTGAATAAGATACTTTTCTTTACTCATGGATGTAACTCATATTGACCAAACCATGTTAAATCTATGTGTGTTTTGTGATTTTCTTTTTGTATTCTTCTCTATTTTTGAATTTGCGTAATTAACAACTTCATTTCTTTCTGGGATGCTGCTATTGACTGTGATGAGCAAATGATGTGGCCTACATGTGATTGAGGTGGGGCTTACATGTGGCATCCAATTGAATATGTGCTGGCCTAACATAGTGTTGCATCAGCAGAGAATTCTAACACTATTATTGTGTGCTGGAGTGATTTCGAGCTTGTTTGTCTGCTTATGAAACTCTTATTTAATCTGTATACTTAAGCTTATTTATACGGTAAAGTTGTTTTGGGATTTTTTTTTGGCTTTTAATATAAAAACCTTATCTAAGATGTGTTTATCCCTAAAGCAAGTTTAAGATTAAGTGTGACAATTGGCTTAAAACAAACCTATGCATCAGGAGTAACAACAATGTAGCCTTGACTAACTCAAGGTCACCAAGTTTATAGAATAACGAACTGTCAAACCGAACACTTAAGAGAATGAAATTAGATAAAAACCCAAAAAAATGTAAATGTTTTACTAATGTAGTTCTTAATCAAGATATGATACATTTTTCCAACATACTGTATCCAAAATAAAATATTATGGAATTCTTAATTTGTTAACCATTTTAAAGTTGCGGGTTCACATCAACGATATCAATATAACATATTTGGATTCTACTTTTGCATAACATAATTAATTTTGTAGCTGAATGCATCATTTTTGGGATATTCATGTAAAAACATTATTAAAAAAAAGAATTAATTTACATTAAGTATTAGACAAGATGCTATTGTTTCAATTGGTAAAAATTGTAGTAGGAGCATGACAATTTGAGTCAAGTGCCCCGACAATAATTTTCACCAACTAAAAGTCTAATAAATAATGAAAATTATTTTTTCTTTACGTTGATTTTACATGAACATTCCAAAATTGATGAGTCTAGCACCTCTGCTTGGCCAGTACTCTACTTGGCCAGACATGATTGTTTGATTAAAACTAACAAGTGAGGTTTATGTGGAGTTCACCTGATCAAATGATCATATTTAGCCAAACAGAATATCCACCGATAAAATTGATGTAGTGAACGCAGGATATTCAACTACAAAAAGACTAATTAATAGGGCAATCCCAAAAACAAAATATTAACATCTTTACGCCCTTTCCAAATTTGTCAGCATAAAACATGGCCTTTGTCTAACTTTGTTGAATAAAGTCACTATAAAAATTAATTACATTATGCAAAAATAGAATCTAATTATATCGATATCATTCATTTGAACCCACGACATTAAAATGATTAATAAATAAGAATTTCATAATATTTTATTTTGGATTTAGGATGTTAGATAAATGTATCTACAAGATGTGATGAGCATATCTTGATATGGAACAAAATAAATAAGTAAAAAATTTATTATAAACATTTTATTCATTATTATTATTATTATTTTTATGATTTTATCTAATTCCAAACTCTCCAAGTGTTTGGTTAGAGAGTATGTTAGGTCACTCTGTTCTTAATTACCTCTTAATGAATGTCTATTTTTTTTTTTATGCCAATTGCTACCCTCAATCTTAAACTTATTTAAGGATGATCAGGGATTAGATAAGATTTTTACATTAGAAAATAGACAACCCCAAAACAACTTTGTCACATAAATCACCCCATATTTAAATATACAAATTAAATTAGAGTTTCATAAGCTGACAAACATAAAAGTATGTCCATAGTTTTATCATTAATAGAAAAATACTCAGCCCAAAGTAATTGTCTAGCACA
Organism: Biancaea sappan; assembly: GCA_037074585.1. Lineage (NCBI taxonomy): Eukaryota > Viridiplantae > Streptophyta > Magnoliopsida > Fabales > Fabaceae > Biancaea > Biancaea sappan. Next base: position 2,358,563 of record CM073491.1, read on the forward strand.
AAATACCAATTCTTAGTTTTCTTATATTCGAAACCACACATTTAAAACTAGACATAACAAGTCTATAAAAGAGCAAGCTGAAATTTATCTGGAATCACAAACCAATCTGACACTCTTTTAACAACAAAATAGATATGTAGTCAAGTATGGTGGCTAGTTTTAAATGTGTGGTTTGTTGTTAAAAGAGGGTCATACTGGTTTGTGATTCTAGATAAATTTCAACTAGCCCTTTCATAGAATTTGTTTGTCTAGTTTTAAATGCATGATTTTGAATATAAGAAAAATATCGGTTGGTATTTTGTGCTAGACAACGGTTTAAGGCTCATTGTTTTCTTACTGATGATAAAACTATGGGCAAATTGTTGTGTGTTGGATTATTAAACTGTGGGCATATTATTGGGGATTGGGATCTCTGCTAGCGAGCACAACTCATTCGATCGAGGTGGGATTCACATGTGGCATCCGATCAGACAATCTACATTGGCCTTACACCATGCTGGGCCAACAGATGATCCTCACACTATTATTGTGTGCTATAGTGGTTTTGAGCTTGTTTGTTTGCTTATAAAACTCCTTTTTAATCTATGTACTTAACTGGAGGCTGATTTATGTATAAAGTTATTTTGGGGTTGTTTGGTTTCTGATAAAAAAAACCTTATCTGATATATGCTTATCCTTAAAGCAAGTTTAAGATTAAGGATGACAATTAGCTAAAAAAAAAAAAAAGACTAAGCATTAATTAGTAGGTAATAACAATGTAACCTTGACTAACTCAAGGCCACCACAAGTTTAGCTAGAATAACATGATATCCAACCAAACTTAAAAGAGTTTGAAATTAGAGAAAAAAATGTTAAATTGTATTTTTAGTCCCTATAGTTTTGTTCAATTTGTATGTTAGTCCCTATATTTTCACTACAGGAATGAACAAAGTTGCCTACTGAAAATTTTCTATGGATTCCTCCATAATACATTTTCCACTGCTCTTACTAGTTTTTCCTACTGAATAGTAGTAGGAAAATATACCTGTCTACGTCAGATTTGGGTTCTCTACCTTGCTTTGTCCTGCTGGGACTTTTAGCAACATTTTTTTCTGTTGCTAAAAGTTTTAGTAACAAAATTTTTGTTGCTGAAACTTTTAGCAACAGAAAAACTGTTGCTAAAAGTGGTATTGCACTCTGCATTACTTTTAATAATACAAAGAACCAAAATCCGTCTACGTCACCCCTCCCACTCAAACTTTGTGACTGGTGTAGTGACTAAATGGTAGTAGGAAACATTCATCTACTACAAGACCGACTAAACATCAAAAGGTAATATATAACATTTTAAAATATTATTTTGGCACCCTAACATTTTTATCACTCGATTTTTTTAGACACACAGTGGCTTACGTAGTCACAGTAAATGGCGGCCCTAAGCCAATAATAAAATTTAAAATGAAAAAAATCTGAAATTAATGTTAACAAATGAAATTTAAAATATATATTTAAATAAGCTTTTACGTGTTTTATATTATTTGTAGGTTATTTTATATTATCTATATGTTATTAAATAATCTTTTATGTATTTTATATTATTTATATGTTTAGAAATAAGGATAAACAACAAACACTTTAATAAATTCTATTATAAAAAAATTTAATTAGTTATATAAATAATAATTATATATATATTAAGTATATTTAAATACTTACAAATTTGTTTTGGTGACATTTTAATTCTTAAAAATAATCACTTATTAATATATATATATATATATATATATATATATATATATATATTTATATATTATATAGAATTTTTTAGGGACAAAAATGTCACCAAAACTCATTTTTAACTTTTATGTATTTAAATATACTTAATATATATCATTTGTATTTGAATAACTAATTAAATTATTTTCATAATAGAGATAATTTTGATATAAGTTGTATTGATGTCACCAATGTCCCGCTACTACTCTCAAAATTTTGTAAAAAAATTGATTATGAGTAATTTTAAAATTATTTATTTTTTAATATTTAATTAAATTTTTTTCATAAGTTCATTTTTTAATTCAACAATCTATATTAACTTTTTAATTTAATAGTTTATACATAAATTAATCTAATAATTTTAATTTTTAATGCTTTTATTGTGAAAGATTTCAAATAATAAGGTGTATTTTTCTTAGCTTCTTTTTATTATCTTTCAATTGGTTCACTACCACTTTAATATTTTTATAAAAATATTGATCATGAGCAACTTTGAAATAACTTGTATTTAGATTACTATTGACATTTTTTTTCTTATGTTCATTGCTAGCATTTTTTTGGCCTGTTTTGAACTGGCGGACTGGCCTGTTTTTCTTTTTTTCTTTTTACATTTTTATATTTTTACAATTTAATATATATATATATATATATATATATATATATATATATAATATTAATAATGTATGCTTAGTTGAAAAATACAAATGAAGTAAAAAAAATCATTTAAAGATAATTTTATATCAAATTTGTATAATCATTTGAGCTTAATTATTAATTAATGAGAAAAAATAATACTAAAAAAGAGAAAAAATAATTAAAAAATAAAAAATAATTTCAATTTTAGCTTTTTCTTGAGTTCCAAATCTCTAAATCTATATCTTTCTCTCTTATTTTTTTAAGCAAATGGACTAATTTTTAATAATTTTTATTTAAATTAAAAACAAAAAATTGAAAAGAAAAAAAGAAAGGTGCGGGCTGGCTGGCTGGTCCGTAGCATTTTGTTGGCTCGTTTTAAAAATGAGCCAACCTAGCTCGGCCCGTTTTGGGACTAACATGATGTGGGCCAACCCAAACATAATTATGTTATATATTAATATACTAGAATAATACTAAAATAATTCATGTTATATATTAAATATTATAATAACATAATTATGTATTGTGATATAAATTTTTACACCTACCCCTGCCGAACTACCCATTCCTTGACACCCCCTCCTTGCTCCCTATATAATTAATATCTACTTCCAGTCTTACTTGCTATATAATTATTAATTTAAGAAAATACTTCTAATTAATATTTAATTTAAACATTTTTACATTATGAGTTGTTAATAAAAAGTAGTTGATTATTAATTTAAGAAAAGATTTATAATTAATATTTAATTTAAACACTGTTATAGTGTGAGTTGTTAATAAAAAAGTTAATTATTAATTTAAAAAATACTTATAATTAATATTCAATTTAAATACTATTGCAGTGTGGCTTGTTAATAAAAAAATATTTAATTATTACTTTAAGAACATACTTATAATTAAGATTTAATTTAAACACTGGGGGTTGATATAAGTGTTTAAATTAAATATTAATTATAAGTCTTTTTTTAAATTCATAATTAACGTTTTTTATTAACAACCAAATTTTAAGTCTTTTCTTAAAAAAATATAATTTTAATTAAACAACTGTTGAAAATGAGAGAGAAACCTAAAAGTGAAAGGAACCTAATTTCAAGGTAAAGATCCATTTTGTGCATGGGTCCCACTGCTATGTGTTGTGTGCTAAGTGGTCAGGCTTTTAAATTTAAAAAAGAAAAAAGAAAACCAACAATCTGAGTCATTGGATTGCGTGGATCCAACAGCCCACAACTTCAACCTAACATGCGATTTGGATCGTAAGTCCTTCAAATCCAACAAAGGAGATGTGCTAAGGAGCGTCCCATACTTTTAAAATATGTGAGAGAAACTAAATCCAGCTCTTACCATTTTCCTATTACTATTTACTCTCCTATCCGTCTATATAAAGTTGGTCACGAATCATAATTCAACATTCTCAGTTTGTTTTTCTCTCTTCATTTTTGTATCTTTTTCTTTCCACTTCCTTAAGAAAAATGGAGATTCCTTCTCATCAGAGATGGATGTACAATAGACTAAATTCTAAAAGGAAGGGTTATACAAATGAATTTTTGCTTGGGGTGGAGGAATTTATTGCTTTTACTGGGTGACATAGGTAGATAGAAAGATCCGATGCCCTTGGTAAAAACATAAAAATAGCACCTATATGAGTGTTGAGGACATTAAAGTGGATCTTTGCAAAAGAGGTTTTCAACCAGGATACTGGTGCTAGACTTTTCATGGTGAGGTCAATGGTGAAGCCGCAACTTTAACTTCTCTTGATGTTTGTTGTTCAAGTATATTGACATTTATTGTTGCCAAAGGGGATGCTCAATATTAAGCCATGATCTTAGATGCAACCAGATAGGATCTGGATATCAGAGATAATCAGTACCAGAGAATAATGATACTAGTAATTTAAATACCAATGAACCTCCAAATCTAGAAGCTAATAGATTCTTTGATCTGCTAAATGCCTACCATAGGCTACTTTGGCCAGGTTGTACCAAACATTCAAAGTTGTCTATTACAGTCAGAATGTTAAGCATGAAATCAGAAGGCAACATTTCTGTTCAAGCTTTCAATGACATGGTAGATTTGATGGGGAAGAAAATCTTGTGCCCACGAATTGATATAGGGTGAATTTGTCAAGATGTGTCGACATGAAGGATGGAAAGTTGTTCAAACTCTAGAGTCATGATTGTCACATTTTCATGGAATGTTTGTTACCAATCACATTCAGTGCATTGCCAGAGCAAGTTTGGAGGCCTCTCACTGTGATAATTCAATTTTTCAGAGACTTGTGTTCAACAACGTTGAAAGTTAATGCAAATAAAGCACAACATTCATATCATTCTTTGCAAGCTAGAAAGAATCTTTCCCCTAGATTTTTAGACTCAATGGAACATCTACCTATCAATCTCCCGTATGTTAATATATATGTGTGTGTGCGTGTATGTGTGCGTGTGTATTTTATAACATTATATATATAGAATTTTTTTAATTCGATAATTTTCTTATACTAGTTTGTGACTATTTTTAATAATATCTAGATGATAGAGAACATATGACGGCTCAAATTTATGTCCTTCTCAATTATGACGAAGTGAAGTCATATCTTGAGTAAGAACACATTGTATTTCCTAATTTTATTATTCAATTTATTAGAAATTAAAATCTCATATTTTATCTAATGAGTATATGTGTGTGTGTGTGTGTGTATTTGAAAGATAATCATAATGAGCAAAGGAAGAAAGACCATGCAATTTGAAATCTTTCACATTAAAAACATTAAACTTAAATTTACTAGAAATTAAATTTTGTTATAATTTAAATTACTTTAAAAATTTTTGAATCAAAATTATATTTGTATTTTATTTTATATATATAAATTTTCTTATACATAAATATAAATATAAAAAATATATATATGAAATATATTGAGTATATTAAATACATATATATATATGTATATATGTATATTATTATTATTATTATTCTATATATATATATGTTATATATAGATTGATGATTTAAAAAATGAAATTATGAAAAAAATTAATTGGTAATTAAAAAACAAATAATTTCATAATTACTCATCATCAATTTTTTTGCAAAAATTTTAGGGTAATAGTGAAACCTTGATGACATCAATACAAATTATTTCAAAGTGATATCTATTATGAAAATAATTTAATTAGTTATTTAAATACAAATTATATATTAAGTATATTTAAATACTTAAAAACGTATCTTGGTATTTTAGTCCCTAAAAAATTATATACATACATATATATATATATATATATATATATATATTGGTATATAATAAATTATATACTAATAAATGTATGTATATACACACACGCACGCATGCAGGCATAGATTATTTCTTAAGATCTAAAATGTCACTAAGATAAATTTTTAAGTATTTAAATATACTTAATATATGATTATTATTTAAATAAATAATTAGTTTTTTTAAATAGAATTTATTAAAGAGTTTGTTGTTTATCCTTATTTCTAAACATATAAATAATATAAAATACATAAAAGATTATTTTAATAACATATAGATAATATAACAACCTCTAAATGATATAAAACGCGTAAAAGCTTATTTAATAATCAAACCTCAGAAAATATGCAGACATGTGTTAGCTCATGATATATTTCTTTTCTAGTTTGTCTAAATTTTTTGGATTGATTACAAATTTTTCAGTTCCAGTGAAAATATGATTATATAATACTTCTTCTGAGTTCGAAACATTAGTTTTATTTCCTTCTCTCTTCTTTTGCTCTCAACCTTTTCTACTTTGGTTCACTGGTATTCTCCTATATTCTTTACTAGCTTTTTCGATTCTTCTCTTTTGTCTTCTCACCTTGAAATTTTTTTCCCTCCAACTCAATACATCATTTTTCATTCTATTTTAACGAATTCTTATTACTTAACAGAAACAACAAGCAGTGCACTTTATTCCGTTTTACACCGCAGGTAATATCTTAAATAGAAACTATATGCCTTTTTTCTTCAACTTATATGTCATCATTCTCTCCAATATCATTTTTCTTTGTTTCCTTTTTTGAAATTTATCTATGTAATACCTTTATTCATTCCTAATCAGTTATGCTGTCATGTTTTCACAAGAAGGGAAGACATTGCATTTCTTATGTTCTCAATTGATTTTGAAGATCAATATTCATGTTCCATGAAACTGATAATCATAACAAAATATGCTCGATGAATAATTGTAGAGTTATAGATTGAATTTATTTGATTATCTCTTTTGTAAAATAAAACAAATTTATCCATTGAAATAAAAATTTGTAGACATATTTTTTTGTGTGGATAAATTATCTACTCTAAATTTATATTCTGCAAATTCATAATCACAAATTCAGTTCATCATCTGTAAATTTATAATATGCAAATTTACTTTTAAATATTTTAAATTCAATTTTAAACTCTAAATTTAACTATCTATTAACTACAGAAAAAAAATTATAAAATTAATTACCAAACATTATAGCAAATTTTTATTATTAAATATATATAAAAGGGCCACTTAGAGGTGTGGCACGGGGTGTAGCCCCCTATACCATCAATGTGGCACGGGGGCACAGTTGTGGCTCGAGGTGTGGTTCCCCGTGTCATACCATCCATGTGGTTTAGTGCTGCCTAAGGATATTAAAAAAAAAAAATAAATCAATATATATACATGTAACCATTTATTTTACTATTGAAATACAGTAGGAATGGTGCAATAGGAGTTAATTTTTCAGACGCAATTCAGTGGACCTGGATCCTTTGCATTACTTTTAGTAATGCAGAGGTTTTAGCAATGGTTTTTACAAAGTGTTGCTGAAAGTTTTAGCAACGGTAAAAACCGTTGCTAAAAAGTATTTTACTCTGCAGTAATGCAAAGAATCCCCTTCCCAATTTAGTCAGTTTCCCATTAGCGACTATGCATTTAACTATTGCAAATAATCAATAGCAAATTAGTAGGAAATCCCCTTTTCCTACTGAAACTCATATATCTGCGATTGCATTTTCCGTAGGTATAATGCCTCTTTGATGTAGTGTTTATTTTGCTGTAATTTGGTCCCTATATTATGTGAACACTTGAAGAATAGTCCCCACCCTTAAAAAGTGTAATATGTGGCAAAGATAAAGATGAGGTGGCACATATTTGGACCATATAAGAAAGCCACATTAGCACCCATATGACTTCCCTCACTTTTGAATTTCTCCTTTCACACCTCAGCATCTTTGCAAACCACCGCATAATTTCTTTGCCATAATTCTCACAGCACATACAAAGATCCCTCCCACAAAACACCCCTCACGCTTCTCACACATCCGATCAAGGTGGGGCCCACACGTGGCATCCAATTAGGCAGTTTGTGCTGGCCTTGCACCATACTGGGCCCACAGAGGATCCTAACACTATTATTGTGCGCTGAAAATGAAATGGTTTTGAGCTTGTTTATTTGCTTATGAAACTCTTTTTTAATCTATGTACAAAACTGTAGGCATATTATTGGATTTTTTATTGGCCAGCACAAACTATCCCGTTGAAGTGGGGCCTAAATGTGGCGTCCAATTGGATAGTCTGTGTTGGCCCTATATCCTGCTAGGCCAACAAAGAATCCTAACACTATTATTGTGTGTTGTGCACCATGAAAGCAAGCAAATCACAAATTATAGAATTTTAAACAAAAAGCAGATTAAAAGTTTGTGATAAGTAATGATGGGTGTTATTGTCGTTCACTCTTCAAGGTGATTGAGTTTCTTTGCTTGTTTTTCAATAACTTGAATTCCACGAATGAATGCGTGTGGCTAAAGTCTAAAAGGAAAATAAGCATACTACTCCCAACTTATAAATAATATTGTATAATTCAAGAAAAAAAAACTTTAGCATTTCCTTTCGCATACTAATTAATATTATTTATCTGTTCAATGCATATATCATTAGAGTGTCGAGATCAAAGTTTCTTTTGGTATAAATTCATCATAAATAATGATACTAATTTGGTTTCAATATTCAAATTTATAATGTTGATGTTGAGATTAATTAGTTATCTAAAATTTGTGAATTATAGAGTAAAAGATGTTACTAAATATTTACCAAATAAAAAAGAAAAGTACCTTTCCCAGATAACACTCTCAATTATTCAAAAAGATTCAATGAACTAAATTCTAAGAAATAACATTCAAATAACATTATTATTATTATTACAAATAAAATTGAATTTTGTGCATCTATTTGACTATGTAATTAATCATATTGACCAAGTCAAAGGTAAAAAGAATCAATGACCAAAACTTTTCGTTTACAATTTGATTAACATTCATATTATGTAATTAGTAATATAAAATGCTTCATAAGATGCAAAATGAATATCTCTAAGTTCCCTTAGGGGGCATACACCAACTAAAAATCTTCAATGTACATATTCCTTTCGACAGTTTTAATTTGTTTAATGGTTGATAGTTTGTTCCTTCGCAATCCATTTCGAAGGTAGGAAGCAGAGTTCCATGTAGTATTCCCAAACTTTGGTAGATAATGGAAGCAAGTCCATCATATGCTTTGAAAGATTCATCTTATTCAACACTTCATTCTCGATATCTTGGAATTTCGCTTTTGAGCTTTTATTGAAAAAGCACATGATAAGATGGTAGATGCTCAGGTTTTCTTGAGATCTATTTGCACAAACAAACACCTATTTTATATATGCAGTGAAAAAATCAAATAATTCTTCAAGATTACAAGTGGATTGTATGCAATTAAGAGGAGCAAATGAGAACAACTAAACACATTCAACGCTGTCATTTTACCTTTGATAAATCATTGAGTCAATCTGACAACATCATCTTTAAGCTTTCTCCAATGCCTTCATCGCTGTCATCTTCTTCATCCTCACACACCATACTGCTATACATGTTGCAATCTTTCTATTCTGTTGAGAGACTGATTTGTACTTTTTGGTAAACCTCAACTGGCCTTTTTACAGACTTGCTATGTCTAGATATTTTGTGTTAGACAAAGGTTTTAGACTCAATGTTTTTCTTTTTTCTTTTTCTCTTTTAACTGATGATAAAGCTATGAGTATATTATTGAGTGCTAGAGTACATAATTGTGGGCATATTATTGGGGTTTGGGTTCTCAGTTAATCAGCATGGACCACGTGATCGAGGTAGAGGCCTACATGTGGCATTCAATTGAATCTGTGTTGGAGTACATAACTATAGACATATTATTAGGGTTTTGGTTCTCTATTGGCTAGCACAAACCATGTCATCAAGGTGGGGCCTACATGTGGCATTCAATTGAATATGTGCTGGCACCACAACAATCAAACAAAATTTTGACAGAAAATTTCTGACTGCAACCTACTGAAAGCAATTCTGACTATTATATTTATATTTTCCTATTGAAATGTTGTAGGAACTATTTTTTTTAACTAAAAGAAATTTTGATAGTTTTCCTACTAGTAGGAATGATTATTTGTCCAATTTCTACTGATATCAGCGACTAAAAATCAATAGCATTTATTCAATTAAAACTATGTGTAATTTTAAATATGTTAAAATTAATATTGTTTGTTTTATTTAAATTTAATAAATAAAAAAAACTGTATTACATATGGCGTAGGGGAGTCTCTGCGTCATATATATATATATATATATATATATATGTATATATATGGCACAGAGGGGAACCCCTGTGCCAGATAAATATATATGGTACACGGAGTTGCCCCCTGCGCCATATATCATATGGCCCTATGCCATTAGTCTGTTGCTATTTTTTTTTTAAAAATTTAACTTATTTTCATTATATATATATATTTTAATTTTTTAATTAGATAAATCAATTTTTTAATTAGATAGGAAAAAAATAATTAAATTAAAATTATTTCTAAAAATTAAAATAAATGAAAAATATAAAAAAATTTATAACACAATTTTTACCAAAAAATTATATCTTCATTTTTTAAAACTGATGCTATATTATATATATATATATATATATATATATATATATATATATATAATATACTGTTTATGGCGCATGAGGGATCCCATGCGCTATTTATATGTAGTCTCTTATTATTTTATTTAAAATTTAACTTATTTTTACTATATTTTTTATTTTTAAACAATGTTTTAATTTTTTTAATTAGTCAAATTAATTTTGTAATTAGATAGGTAGAAAAATAATTAAATTAAAATTATTTCTAGAAAAATTAAACTAGACTTGAAAAATATAAAAACTTTTTATAGCACAATTTTCACATCAGAAGTTTACGATCTATGATCTAAGTGTGACAAAAAATTTAAATCTACGTTTTTGAGAAAAACTGATGTTCTGCATCTTAGTGATATTATTATGTTTAGATGATATTATTTATTTCTACATCTTATTTATATTATTATGTTTGAATGATATTATGTATTACTTTTTGAATATTTATTACTTTATATTTGAATTATTATAGATGTTTATGATTTTAAAGTATGAATTTACTTATAAATAATTTATTTTACTTATTTTTAAGTGTATATATATAATTTTTAATTTATTTATTCGAGTCATCAATTGATTTGATAGTTCAACCAGTGACTGGATACGAGCTTAGGTCACAGACCAGTTCCAAAAACATAATATATAAATTGTTATGTGTGATAAAATAACAGCAACAAGATATGTATATTTACTAAAAAAATTAGAAAAGAATTTTTTATATAAAAAAATAAGTGTAGAAAGAATTTTACAAAAAATAATTAGTCACTTTCTGTGTTGCCCTCATTTTTTTGTGCATCTTCATCGTCATCTTCATGCGTATCTGTATCTTGTTTCTCGTCTTCTTCTTCATGTTCTTCCTCCTTATCTTCTACATGATCTTCTTCTTCTTCTTTTTTTTTTTTTCTGTATATCTTATTTCTTTGTATTGTCCTTCTTCTCTTGAATTTTTATTTAATAAATCACTATTAAGAGCAGAAACATGTAGTTGGTCATTCTGGTAGGCAACTTCAAGTCTTTCTTCATTTTCCACTAGATTTCTGGGCTTAGTTTTTATGACAACCCACCAGTCAGATTTCTCTCTTATTCTGATTGAATAAGGAACAAAATAGACTTGTATTGCTTAGTATAAATACACAAATGTGTCAAATTTTTCATATCTTCTTGTATGTTAATCTCTATAATTCCATAATATGGGTGCACCCTTGTTTCATGATTCAGCACTGGATCAAACTAATTACAATCAAACAAAATTATCTTTTTCGTAGGTTTTCCAAAATATTGTAGTTGTACAATTACTTTAAGGATGTCAAAATAATCATTTTTTCGACCACGTTCTCCAGTGCTTCTAACACAAATCCCATTGTTGATTTTTTTCCAGTGCTCCAGGTATTAGTATGAAAGTAGTACCCATTCACAAAATACATTAGCCATGTCTCAACTACTTTAAATGGTCCCCATTACATTTGGATCACTAAAAATATGTGGTTGAGTGTTTACCTAGTTAAAGTTATCAATGAATAATTGATTGATTATTGCACAACATAGAAAAATGAGTCAATAGACAATTAATCCAATTAAATCATAAGGTCACTTACAAGAGTTTTGAACCATAAGACAAAATGTAATTCAACAACTCTGTTGATATTTGTGTCGTTGTATTGATGATTTAAATTTTTGTGATATTGGTCAAAATTGTTGTCGTACAAAAACAAACTCATTGAGCATGCATAATAGGTATACAATATGATTGAATAATAAAATTAAGAAATACAATCTGTTCTTACTCAAGATATGGTTTCATTTCATCACAATTGAGAAGGACATAAAGTTGAGCCGTCATATATTCTCTATCATTGAAATATTTAGTGATGCTCTTGCAAAAGGGAAGCCCAATTTAGTTAAAAATTATTAATACTGTCGGTTGGCATGTCTCCTCTTGTATAAATTATATATATATATATATATATATATATAGATAAGATATATAATATTCATATATATTCATATATAGACATGAGAAGAAAAATAGAGGAGAAAGAATAGAGAAAAATAGAAAAGTAGAGAGATGAGAAAAATAGAAAAGCAGAGAGATAAGTGTTTATTATAAGAAAGAAGAAATAGAGCAAAACAAAGAATAATTTTAAAAAAAAGATAGACCTAAAAGACTAAGTTTTGAAATTTGTTTTTTCATAAAATTAGCCATAAATATTTAAGATATGCCTACAAATAGATAAGTATAGAAGAAATTGATAATTTTGGTTTTTGAATTAAAGATTGAGATGTAAGAACAGAAAGAAAACAAAATAAAAAAAACAAAGAAAGAGAGGTTATGAAAATAAGATTTCAATAAAATGTCAATGACTCGAAATACATTCAACAAAATAAAACAAAAATTTCAAAATTACCCATAAAATATAAATGAATATGTACTAATCTTATAAATCTTATATTAATAATATATATATTATTAAAATATTTAGAAATAAATATTTATATATGTATTTAATAAGTTTATGTTAATATTAATATTAATATATATTATTTAATATATATATATATATATATATATATATATATATATGTATGTGCGCTGGGAGAGAGGCCCCGCGCACACACTCACTGCGTGTGCAAGTATGTGTATATATATACACACATGTGTGCATATATAAGAAAGAAGAAACAGAGAAATGAGTGTTTATTATAAAAAAGAAAAGTTAGAGTAAAAAAAGAAGATAGACGACTAAGTTTTGAATTTTTTTTCCATAAAATTAGTCATAAATATTTAAAATATGCCTACAGAGAGCTAAATATAGAAGAAATTGATAATTTTGGTTTTTAAATAGAGATTGAATGGTAGGAACAGAGAGAAAATAGAGAAAGAGACATTATGAAAGCAAGATTTCAATAAAATATCAAAGACTGGAAAATAAGAAGGAAACTAGACCATAAATATGGGGTTGAATAAGAAAGCAAATTGTGAAAAAAATATTGATTACCAAAAACAGAGTAAGATATAAGTATGTACTTATATATCAATACTTATATATATCTATAATATGTGTTATATATATCTATCTTTTATATATATATATATTTATATAGGTATATAAGTATATTATATATTTTATATACATGATATATTTATTATACTTAAATATGTACATGTATATATTATATTTATTATAATAAGTGCATAAGAGCATAGTTATGTACTTATTATATATACATATAAAATTATACTTATATATATATATATATATGTGTAATATATATATATCTCATATATAAGTGTGTGTATATATATATGTATATACAAGTGTATACTATATATACAAAAATATAAAAGTATAGTATATATATAAGTATATATATAAATATAGAGTATAGTTGTGTACTTATTATGTGTGTGTGTGTGTGTGAACGCGGATCTCCTCCTATGCAGAGGAGGTCATGTGCTATTTTTTTTAATTTTTATTATTTTTAAAAAAAATAAAAAAAATTAATTTTTTAGAATTTACAGTAATATTTAATTTAAGATTTAGGGTTTAGGTTTTGGGGTTTAGAATTTACAATAATATTTAATTTAAAGTTTAGAGTTTAGAGTTTAGGATTTAGGGTTTAGGATTTAGGATTTAGGATTTAAGGTTTAGAGTTTAGAGTTTAAGGTTTAGGATTTAAGGTTTAGAGTTAAGAGTTTAGGATTTAGGATTTAGGATTTAGAATTTAATGTTTAGAGTTTAGCGTTTAATGTTTAGGGTTTAGAGTTTACGATTTAAAGTTTAGAGTTTAGAGTTTAAGGTTTAGAATTTAGGGTTTAATATTTAGGGTTTAGGATTTAGGGTTTAGAGTTTACAATAATATTTAATTTAATTTATTATAATTTATTGTAGAAAAATAAAATTTTTAAAAAATAAAAAAAATAAAAAAATTATAGGTAAAAAAATTTTAAAAAATAAATGAAAGTGGGTCCCACTGCAATGTGGGTCCCACTTTGCGCAATACTTGCGTGCCACGTGGCGCGCAGGACTTCCAATGCCTTATAGGCGCTGGAGTGGATCGGGTTCCATATGTGCACAGTGACGATGGACAACCTCCCTTGCATAGATATTATATGTGTGTGTGTCAATTTTTAGTGGTAATCCGTTCAGTTTTAAAATTTTTGTAAAATATTTTTATTTGTATCTCCATTTTTCTTTCTTTTCAGACTTTTTTACTACTATTCAAATTTCAAAAAATTTGTTTGCCGCCACATACTAAAAACAACATTGCCTATATATATATGTTATATTTCGTCTTGCTTTTGTCTAAAATTTTTTGGCGCAATTTTGAAATTTTAAGTTCCTACAAAAATATGTTTATATAATACATTTTTTCAGGCGCAGTTGCCTTACTTTCTTTTTCTCTCTTCTTCTCTGTGTTTTGGCTTTTTCATTGGTATTCTATTCTTTATGAACTTTTCTATTCTTTTTTTTTTCTTTTCTCTTTACAATTTTTTTTCCCTCTAACTCACTTTACCAGCTTTTTCTATTCTTATTCTTTGTCTTCTCTGCTCCCGATTCTTTTTCCCTTCATGTCAGTATATTATTTTACAATGCATTTTATTTATTTCTAGCTAATATCCAAACTTATATGCCATCATTCTTTGTAGCTTTTTTAATAGCTTTATTTATTCTTAATCAATTCACTGTTATGTCTTCAGGAGGGACTACACATCATTTCTTATCTTCTGGGATTTGGATCGACTTATTTTGAAGATCAACTGTTAAAATTGATAATAAAGAGAGGGATATGTTCGAGTGAGAAGAGGAATATGCTCGAGGGAGATGTTTAATAATAAAACTAATAATCAAGGAGGGACAAGAGGAATGCTGTAGAGTATTGAAATTATTTAACTCTCTATTTTGTAAAATCAAACAAATTTATTATTTAAATAAAAAATTGTACAATTATTTTTTTTTAGATAAATTATCTTATCTAAGTTTTAACTCTACAAATTTATAACCACTGTAAATTATCTTATGTAAATTTATAATATACAAATTCAATTTTAAACAAACTCTAAATTAAGTCATTAGTTAACTATAATCTAAATAAAAAATTAATTACTAAAAATTATAATAAATTTTTATTATTAAATAAAAAATAATAGTTAAATTGAAAATAATAAAAAAATAATTAAAAAGGTCATACTGTGATCTCGCTTCATACTTATATTGAAAGTAATGGTTGGAACCCAAGAGGGGGGTGAATTGGGTTTTATAAATTTTTCACAAAACTTTATTGGAAGTTAAAATGATTTTCTGTAGAAGTACAATGTTTAGGATAATAAATACAACACAGAAAATCAATGTGCTATCAAGATGAATAATTATGAGGAGCAAGGAAATAAAGAATAGATAACAATAAGCACAAATAAAGGAGGAAGGGATAGAGAGAGCAAACTCGGAGATTTATACTGGTTCGGCTAATCCAAGCCTACATCCAGTCCTCAAGAGACCACTTGAGTATTTTCACTATAATTGCAAGTTTAATCCGGGTACTTGCAAACCACTACAACCACGCAAATTCGATCCGGGTATTTGCGAAACCACAATGGAGAATTTATGAATCCGGGCTCCTCCTCAACCCAAAGCAAGTTCTTCCAACACCGGTACTTGCGAACCTCAACTCAGAATGATATTGGTGTTGATCAAAATCAACAATACAAAGAAACTCTCTCTAAAGAGTAGATGAATACAAATGAAGCTCTAATAACTCTAATGATAGAGAATATGTAAGATTTGGCTCAAGAATGCTTTCCTTTCTCTCAAAGATGATAGAAGAAGCTAATATCTCATTGTAGCACTTTGTTCTTACTCAAAATCGTGTATCTAAGGTCATATATATAAGATTTTACAAAACTAGCCGTTATATAGCCGTTACAGCACTTATAGTGCAGTCCAGGTGTCCATTGGTCGACCAGTGTGGCACGTTGGTCGACTAGTGTAGTCTAGAAGTGATTTATCAGTCACGTTGGTCGACCAGTGTAGATGGGGTGGTCGACCATCGGCTGGCAGTAGCAAAATACAGATTTTGAGCTTTCTTTAAAAATTCATAACTCCCTCATTTGAACTCCGTTTTAAACAAATAATATACCATTGGAAAGCTCTTGGAGTCTAGTTTCAAATGAGCCAAGTTTTACTCAAAAATTATTTTTCGTTTAAAAGATATAATCAAAATACTGACTATAGGTCAGAATAGAATAATTTTTGAGTACAGTAAAATCAACTTTCAGTTTTTCAAACTATACTTTAAATAGTCATATATTTCTCATTTGGACTCCGTTTTGAATAAATAATATACCGTTGGAAAGATCTTTGAGTCTAATATCAAATGAGATTAAAATACTTGAAAAACAGAGTTTTCATTTATGAGATATGATATAAGGAGTGACCAAAGGTCAAAAAAATAACTTTTGTAAAACTTCATATCTCACTATCTTTTTGTTCAAAAATGCTTGAGCCAATGTATGCAAATCTAAATCATTGAGTTGCACAAGTATACTAGCCTATATAAAATATACCTAATGTAAACACATAGCTATCTTGATGCATCCAAGCTTCCAAGACTTCAAATCTTATAATTCTTCATTTCTTAGAGCTTTGTCCTTGTATGTTGCTTTCCTTGAGTGAGGCATGATGTTACTTTTCCTTGTTCTTCAATCCAATGCTCACTCTTCTTGTTTTGAACCAACCTATAAAATATATCTTACTTGCAAACCAAATGGTTAGTTCAATTCATGATAAATAGCATGATTAATGTATAAGACATTACACATGTAAATAACATAGTCATGCTTAAATACTTGTAGCATGTATATGATAATTAACCTTTATATATATCAATGCTACATTTCAAATACATTTGTCATCATCAAAACTTATGGCATAAAGCCTTAGGGTCAACAATCTCCCCCTTTTTGATGATGACAAATCACCACAGAAAAATATGTATCACAAGATAATGAATGCAATGTTATAAGCACATACACATATTTTTCTATTGTTTCTTCTCCCCCTATTTGACATCAATAAAAAGGTGTAAGGAACACAATATATAGAAGTTAAAGCACATACCTTCTTTAAGCCAGGATGTCAAAAGATGCCAATATAGCATAGGGTGAGGATACATCAAAACTTATCATTGATTTCATTGACATGTAAAAACAATTTTCAGAAAAATTTCGCATGTCAAATGAAATAAGCCAAAAGATAAAATTAGAAGGAGTTTAGGTTTAGGCTCCTCCCCTTTAAACTGTGCACGTTATGAAAAAGAAGAATGAATAATGAATATCCAATTTTCAAAATGTATTCTTTTTCAAGATCATTTATATATATTCAGCAGAGACAAAGCTCCCCCTGAATTTCACATCCCTTTTCCTTTGAAATTGGTTTTAAATAATCATACGGGAAGTTCAAATTTTCAACATTATAACTGCAGAAGTTTGATATGAAACCTTTTGAAAAATTCTGCATTATAATATTTTGAAGGAAGGGATATTCATATCTTTTTCAAAACTTTTGAAAACAATTCTTCTTATATGTATAAAAACATTTTAGCATATAGCAGAAGTAATTTGAAATAAGGATATTCAAATCCTTTTCTTTTCAAAATAGATAATGCTTCAATATGGCAAAGCAATTTCAGCAGAGTGGAAGCAATTCAAGAATTTCATGATATTTTTCTAAAATATTTTGCTTCAAAAGGAATTTAGAAACGTTTCATCCAAGGAAGCAATATATATGGATTAGTGTAACAAGATATAATCAAGGATATAGTTCATAATCCATACATCAAACATCAATGTTTTTCATCCCCTTTGTCATCAACAACAAAAGAGATCTTTAAAACCTTTTCCTTTTCATAAAGAATGTTGCTTCATATGATAAAACATATTAGCATAGCAGAAGCATTTTTAAAGTCCTTTTTCAAAACAAATTTGCTTCATAAAAGATAAAGTGGAGTTCAGCACAACGGAAGCAATTTATATACCCTTTCAAGATATAAGACATTATAACCAAGATATATATATATATCATCACAACATAAGCAATACAAACTATTAAGGCCAAAGTGCAAAGAACATATATTTAAAGAAGACCAGTCAAGCATATTCAATATAATATCCATTTTGAGATGAGTAATC
Organism: Biancaea sappan; assembly: GCA_037074585.1. Taxonomy (NCBI): domain Eukaryota; kingdom Viridiplantae; phylum Streptophyta; class Magnoliopsida; order Fabales; family Fabaceae; genus Biancaea; species Biancaea sappan. The sequence continues at coordinate 2,377,145 of CM073491.1, forward strand.
ATACCTCTCAAAATTCTTTTATCCAATCAACTGATCATTCTTACCTTTCTTTCGCAAGAGCTTGTTTATCCAAGAATTGTCTTGGTGTATAGACAATTTATTTTGCAATCCTTGACTATTTGATCCTTGATGAAGATTTCAGCTTTGTATAGTTTGACTATCCTTTTGGAAGAGTCATTTGTACCTTTAAGCTTCTTCATCAACTAAAGAAGTATTCTTGCACAAGATGTGATTAGTAGATCCAAAAATCATATAATCACTTGATAGATGATAGGCAAGGAAAGTAACTTAAAAGAATTTTAGTGGCAAAAGGAATGATTTTCTTATTTGGAAACATAGCCACTATAGTTCATATTTAGCTTGAGGTGCAAAAGAGATATTGAAAATAATATATGAGTTTTCAAAGTATTTTTCAATTAGTTTAAAGACTCTTTCTTGCCATTCATCTAATCTCCACATAAAGCTCATAATATTTGATGGATTAACAATCTATTTCAAGCAAGGCTAGATAATACCAATGTTTTGAATGTGCATGCTTGATTAGAATCACCATCATCATCATCGTTGAGTCCTTCATCCTCAAGATTGGTTGGTTGTTATTGCAATCTCGAGCTTGAGAATACTTTTCCTCATAAAACAATGTGACTCTTATTCTTAGGTACCCAAATAATTTGGGTCCTTGACGGGTTAGTTCATAATTCTCAAGCAATGGAAGATTTATAGAGAAATCATTCTTCTTCAAAGATTGATACCGTAAAAAGCACAAGAGAAGAAAATCTTTTGAAATAAGGCTTTCCAAATCCTTTTCTTTTCAAAATGATTTTTGCTTCAACATGATAAAATAGTTTTTGAAACAATCTCTTCCCTTGAAAGAATGATTCTATAAAGTGCTTATCAGAAAAACTTTGTCAATAAGAATTTCCAAGTCCTTTTATTTTGAAAAACAAATTTTGCTCCAAAAAGGATTTGAAAAGAGATTCAGCATAGCAGAAGCAACATATATATCCTTTTAAAGATAATAACAGATGATATTATAACAGGATATATATCACAACAAATGCAAATGATATACTCATACAAGATATACCATATTATAATCAGAGTATATAACAGCACAAGGGAAGCAATTATGGATTAGCAAAAGATATAGCTATTATAAAGTATAATCCATAGGCAGAGGAAGATTTCAAGTGAATACCCATATGAGATGCATCTTCAATGATGAGTTCCTTAGGATGACTTTTGGCATACCTCAAATCCTTTGAAAAATCATTATTGTTGCTTGATGTCTCCTTCTCATGAGGTAATTTTTCTTCTTGAGGCTTTTCTTCTTCTTGAGGTAGATTGGCATTCTCTTCAATGCCATTATCATCCTTTGCAATAAGGGTACTCTTTTCCTTTTCAAAGCTTTGAAAATAATTTTCTGCTTATGTATAAAAACATTTTTGTACACAGTAGGTGAATTTGAAATAAGGATTTTTAAACTCCTTTCTTATCAAAACACTTTTTGCTTTAACATGATAAAGCAATTTCAAATCATTTTCCAAAACCTTTTCGAAATAATTCTTCTTTAAAGAATGGCATAAAATTTATCATAATAGAAGAAAATATATATCCATTATCATATATAAAACATTTTATATTCAAGATATATTATATCATCTCAGTAGAGGCATAACGTATTTTGAAAAGTATACATATATTCATTTAAGGCTAGAAAGCATTTTCTCACATGAATATATATATCATCATTACATAGCGGAAGCAAGTTACATACTCATTCAAGATAAAGCATATTATAACCAGAGTATGTAGTAAAATAATTGAAGTAATATGGATTAATAAGATATAATAAGATATAAACTATAATCCATAAACAATTGTTCATAAGCCATAGCTTATGCAAAGATATGACATGTATAGTGCTCAAACCATGATGAATGGTATAAAGACAATTTAAGCATTTAACATATCTTTATATGCAATGATATGATCAAGTATGTAAGATATCAAAGAACAATATGTCATTGCAATGAAAGTATGTCAAAAAAAAAATATGCCAATATAGCCAATTATGAGTATGGAGTATCACTCAATTAAATAGTATAGTGGTAAAGGATAAAGATACTCATCAATTTTGGCAAAGTCTTGTTGCTTGTTGAAGTTCCTCCTCAAGATTTTGATATCCTTGTTTTTCTCATTGCTCTTCTTTTGATCCTATCTTCTTGCAATTTTAATGATCTTAATTGATTGATTTTTTGCAAGATTCTCTCAAAAATAATCTCTTATAAGATCACCCATGAAGCTTTGAAGAGATCATTAAGTACATAGCAGTAAAATTTAAATCCTTCATTTACTGTCATCCGCTGGTCGACCAACGTGTCCACACTGGTCGACCATCTTGAGAATGAGAAGGTGGAAGGAGCTTGCTGTCAAGCATTGGTCGACCATCGTGAATGAGCTGGTCGACCACTCCTCACCAGAATAGCCTTATTTACCCACTGCCTTGAGTTGGTCGACCAATCTGAGGACCTTGGTCGACCACTTGTCTCAGCGTTCAGCGTTCTTCTCCTGGCGCTGGGCGTTGATTCAATGTAGGCTTCGTTGGTCGACCACTGATAGGAGCGTTGGTCGACCAACCAACTTCAGAACTATAAATCTTATTGATTTCGGAGAGCAGAGGAAAGAATGTGCCTTAGAGGATAAATTTGAGGATTAACTCCTGCAAAACACTTTTGGTGGAGCACTTTGATGTTCAAGTCAATAATGTTCAAATAAATCTCGAGCACTAGGAGCAACATTATGTTCAAGATATGCCATATTAATAAGAGTGCTATGCTTCCATGAAATGCAATTTTGCAAGAAATTTGATTTCATTGAAAATATTTGAATAAGATTACAATAAGGATAAATACTATAGGCAAGAGTAATCTTATTGTTGTGAAGACAAGAAAAATGTGCGTGTAATGGAAGTAAGTTTTCATCATGCGGCAAAAAGTAGACTTTGAGCAATATTTAGAAGAAAGATTTTGGCTCAAAACAAAATTTGAATCAAGGTCACACACATAAGAATTATTTTTAGATATAGCATGCATGACTATCAAAGATTGATGTAAGGCATATTAGAGAACAGACAAAAGCATTAGAGAGCAGTAAACATATTAGTCAAATTTCTTACAATGCATTACAGCTTATATGTTTACTTATCCATTGCCTCCTTTTGATGCAAGAGAGTGGAGTTTGAATGATGTAGCCATTGAAAAGTCATTTCCGCTCCTTGCTTCGAGGCAAATCTGCAAATTAATCCTTTGTCTTTGATACCCAAATTTCTTTGGGTTTGCATGGGTCATGAGGTCCTTTTTGAACCCATTTCATTTTTACTCTATGAACAAGATTTTTCTTATAAAAACAGGAGTAAGACTTGTGTCCCTTCAGTCCACAATAAAAACAAGTGCAAGGTGGACTTTTGGACATTTTTGTAGGAACAAAGTAGTTTTTGAAATATTTCTGATTTGACTTGTTAAGAACAAAACCAGTTTTGTTAAAGCTACTACTTTGTTTCTCAACAGAAGAGTTTTGAATTTCTCTACCTTGAGAAAGTTTTTTAAGTGTGTTTTTAAGATCCTCATTCTCCTTTTTCAAAGAATCACACTTGGTACAAAAGCAATTTTTGTTAGTAGAGATATTTGCCTTTAAAATCAAATTCTCTTCTTGCAAAGTTCTATTTTGATTTTCAAAAACAAAATTCTCTTCCTTGGAAATAGAAAATTCATTTTTCAATGTTTCCAATTCATTTTCAAGAGAAGAGTTTTTCTGGTTTGAAACAACTAATTTCTTTGCAAGTTTCAAAGATTCAGCATGCAAATCATCAAAGGCATCTTGTAATTCATCAAAAGAGTAGTCAAATGAATTTACCTCATCTTCATCTCTAGCCACAAGACAGATGTTGGCTTCTTCATTTGTGTCCTCTTCATCAGAATTGATATTTCCCCAAATGGAAGAAATGTAAGCTTTCTTTGATGATTCTAGTTGTGGTTGTGGTTTCTCTTCTTCTCCTTTTTCTACTTCTCCTATCACCTTGGTGATTTGATATTTTCCTGTAAGTTCAACACCAAGAGCTTGCAATTGATTAAGCACAAGATGTATCTCATTAATGGTTTCACAATTTTTCATTTGAGCGATATCAAGTTCATTAATGAGATTTCTAGACTTTAATTCCATTGCAACGAGATCTTCCTCATATGCAACTTCTAAAGTTTCCCACATTTCCTTAGCAGTTGCACAATTGGAAATTCTAAAAAATTCATCTTGACTCAATGCACAAGAAATAATTAATTTTGCCTTAGCATTGAGTTGCACTAAACTTCTTTCAGTATCATTCCATTCACTCTTGGGTTTTGGAATGCATTTTCCTTGTTCTTCCTTGACAGGCATATAAAAACCATTTTCTATAATTTCCCAGAGTTTATGGTCTACTGAAATTAAAAACATTTTCATTTCATACTTCCAATATTGAAAATGATTAGCATAAAAAATTGGAGGTTCTGTGAAAGAACAATTTTCAAACATAAACCACTCACTAAATCCAACCATGTTTACTCTTAGACTGTTAAGTCTCAAATCAAGAGCCCAAGCTCTGATACCAATTGAAAGTAATGGTTGGAACCCAAGAGGGGGGGTGAATTGGGTTTTATAAATTTTTCACAAAATTTTATTGGAAGTTAAAATGATTTTCTGTAGAAGTACAATGTTTAGGATAATAAATACAACACAGAAAATCAATGTGCTATCAAGATGAATAATTATGAGGAGCAAGGAAATAAAGAATAGATAACAATAAGCACAAATAAAGGAGGAAGGGATAGAGAGAGCAAACTCGGAGATTTATAATGGTTCGGCTAATCCAAGCCTACATCCAGTACTCAAGAGACCACTTGAGTATTTCCACTATAATTGCAAGTTTAATCCGGGTACTTGCAAACCACTACAACCACGCAAATTCGATCCGGGTATTTGCGAAACCACAATGGAGAATTTATGAATCCGGGCTCCTCCTCAACCCAAAGCAAGTTCTTCCAACACCGGTACTTGCGAACCTCAACTCAGAATAATATTGGTGTTGATCAAAATCAACAATACAAAGAAACTCTCTCTAAAGAGTAGATGAATACAAATGAAGCTCTAATAACTCTAATGATAGAGAATATGCAAGATTTGGCTCAAGAATGCTTTCCTTTCTCTCAAAGATGATAGAAGAAGTTAATATCTCATTGTAGCACTTTGTTCTTACTCAAAATTGTGTATCTAAGGTCATATATATAAGATTTTACAAAACTAGCCGTTATATAGCCGTTACAGCACTTATAGTGCAGTCCAGGTGTCCATTGGTCGACCAGTGTAGTCCAGAAGTGATTTATCAGTCACGTTGGTCGACCAGTGTAGATGGGGTGGTCGACCACCGGCTGGCAGTAGCGAAATACAGATTTTGAGCTTTTTTTAAAAATTCATAACTCCCTCATTTGAACTCCGTTTTAAACAAATAATATACTATTGGAAAGCTCTTGGAGTCTAGTTTCAAATGAACTAAGTTTTACTCAAAAATTATTTTTCTTTTAAAAGATATAATCAAAATACTGACTATAGGTTAGAATAGAATAATTTTTGAGTACAGTAAAATCAACTTTCAGTTTTTCAAACTATACTTTAAATAGTCATATATTTCTCATTTGGACTCCATTTTGAATAAATAATATACCGTTGGAAAGATCTTTGAGTCTACTATCAAATGAGATTAAAATAATTGAAAAACCGAGTCTTCATTTATGAGATATGATATAAGGAGTGACCAAAGGTCAAAAAAAATAACTTTTGTAAAACTTCATATCTCACTATCTTTTTGTTCAAAAATGCTTGAGCCAATATATGCAAATATAAATCATTGAGTTGCACAAGTATACTAGCCTATATAAAATATACCTAATGTAAACACATAGGCTATCTTGATGCATCCAAGCTTCCAAGACTTCAAATCTTCTAATTCTTCATTTCTTGGAGCTTTGTCCTTGTTTGTTGCTTTCCTTGAGTGAGGCATGATGTTACTTTTCCTTGTTCTTCAATCCAATGCTCACTCTTCTTGTTTTGAACCAACCTATAAAATATATCTTACTTGCAAACCAAATGGTTAGTTCAATTTATGATAAATAGCATGATTAATGTATAAGACATTACACATGTAAATAACATAGTCATGCTTAAATACTTGTAGCATGTATATGATAATTAACCTTTATATATATCAATGCTACATTTCAAATACATTTGTCATCATCAAAACTTATGGCATAAAGCCTTAGGGTCAACAATATTGTGGTGTAAGGGAGAAACCCCTGCACCACACATATTATCTGTAGTGTGCCGCGGGGGAGCTCGCGTCTCCCGCGCCACACACGTGTATGTGGGACCCACCCTGTTAAATTTAATCTGGACCGTTTTTGACACTACAGAATATTATAAAAATAAATATATACATATGGCTCTCATTTTTTCGACTGAAATGTAGTAAGAAAGGGGGTGTAAGAATTATTTTTTCAGTCGAAATTCAGTCAGTTTCTAATTAGCGACTATGCTTATACTGACTGCAATATTTCAAAAGGAAATCCGTTGCTATTCACGTTTTCCTACTGAAATTCCTATATTTTCTACTATTTCTTCAGTCGCTATAGAGTATTATGGGCTTAATATTGGGATTTAGGTTCTTTGCTAGTTAGCACAAACCATGTGATGAAGGTGGGGCTTACATTTCAATCGAATATGTGCTAAAGTACATGATTGTGGGCATAAAAGTGGGGTTTAGGGTTTAGTGTTGGGCCAACAGAGGATCCTAACACTATTTTTGTGTGCTAGACTAGTTTTGAGTTTGTTTATCTACTTATGAGACAATTACTTACTTTATATAATTAACTATAGGCTAATCTATGTGATAAACATTGTTTGGAAAATTAGACCGGCCGGTCGAATCGGTTGGACAAAGAATCGTACCCTGGTCTAGTCTAGACACTTTGAAAAACTGAAGAGTTGAAGAATCGGTCAAACTTGGTAAAAAACCAAGTTTAACCAATAGTTTTTACTTTGAATCGGTTATGGTCGGTTCAAACTAAAAAAAAAAAAGATCTTCATGTTTGGCCCGTCATCGAAGATGACCAGCCGTCCTCCGTAGTTTGTTCTACCAAAAGATGAAGAAGAAGGTGGTTGGCTTCCAGATACAGATGGCACGATAAAGATGACGGTAGATTAGAGGACTATGACAACTGCCGGAGGGATTAAGACTTGAGAGTTGAGAAATTGCAGGAGTGAGAAGAGAGAAGAGAGTCGAGACCTAGAAAGAGAAAAGAGGAACCGAGATTGTTGGAGTTGGACTATGGAGTGAAGAAACCGAGAAACGGGGAAAAGCCGAATGCGTGTGAATACTGAATATATGAACAGTAACATTGATACAAAAGGAAGGGATAAAGCTTTGAAATGAAGACACAAGATGGGCTGAGTGACTAACTAGAAAGCACCGAAAAGACAAAAGCATGGTAATGGATTGATTGTGGGCCCTCCTTTAACATCTAGTCATAGCTTATAAATTATAAAATAAAGAAAGTATGCCAATTGCCAACTCATGACACTTTTCTGGATTATTTATAATACTACTTTCACACACACACATATATAATTATAATATTTTTAATTATATATTTTTTAATATTTTTAAAGTGTCACTGGTTCAAGCGTGGTTCTATTTTGGTCTGACCACTGACCCTTAAACCAATGCCTCAATCGATTCTCTGAACTTTGGTGATAAAGTTGTTTTAGGGTTGTTTGTCTTCTTATATAATAACCTTATCTTATATATGTTGCCGCCTTGCTCCACCATGTTGCCATTTTTACGCTAAAGCAAGTTTAAGATTAAGGATGACAATTGGCTACCAAAACAAAATTAAAACTATGCATTAGGAGGAAATAACAGTGTAACCATGAGGGCCCCACAAATTTATCTAGAATAATGTGATATCGAACCAAACACTTAGAATTTGAAATTAGATAAACCAAAAAAAAATGAATAAATTGTTTATCATAAATCTTTTACTTATATACATTTTTTCATATCAGGATATGATACATTTTCCTAATATACTAAATCCAAAATTAAATATTATGGAATTCTTACTTGTTAATCATTTTAGAGTCGTGGATTCATATGAATGACATCAATATACCATTTAATTATTTATCTTTGGCAAATCTCAACTGGCCCTTCTACATAATTGTTATGTCTAGTTTTAAATGTGTGATTTTGAACATAAAAAAACTGTAGGTGAATATTTTGTGCTAGACAATGGTTTTAGGTTCAATGTTTTCCTTTTTATAATTACTACAACGTATTTTCTTTTTAATTTTAATTTGAATTGTTTATATTCTTTCTCATGAATGGTATACTAAGAAGGAGTTAGAGTCCCAGAAAATGGATTGAATCAGTCTAAAATAAATGATGATAAGAAACCACTATCTTTAGATGTCATATATCTTGTTATTAGATCTAATTTGATTCATTAACTTTGTCTAGCAGTGCCGATCATTTAGGTTCTTAATCAAATCTTGAGAATGGGACCATCTTCACGAATAAAATAGTAGCATGATCACTTACGTTAATAAGAAAACTGTGAACTAGTATTTTGTGCTAGACAATGGCTTTGGGTTGACTTATGTGATAAAGTTGTTTTGGGACTGTCTATTTTCTCATGTAAAAATCTTATCTAATCCCCAATCATCCCTTGAGTAAGTTTAAGATGGAGGGTAACAATTGGCTGTAAGAAAACTATGGATTAGGAGATAAGAACAATGTGACCTTGACTAACCCAAAGCCACACAAGCTTTTCTAGAACAACATAATCACCAACCAAACACTTGGAAGGTTTGAAATTAGATAAAACTAAAAAAAAAGAATAAATTGTTTATAACACATCTTTTACTTATCAATATTGTTCCATATCATGATATGATCATTACATCTTCTAGATACATTTTACTAAGATACTAAATCCAAAATAAAATATTATGGAATTCTTATATGTTAATCAATTCAATTTGTGGATTCATATTAATTTTATCAATCCAAAATAAGATACTAAATCCAAAATAAGAGACATTTATATACATTTTGCACAAAGTTTGACAAGGCCATTACTGCCACGATTTATGCTAACAAATCTAAAAAAGGTATAAAGATGCTAATAATAATAATATTATTATTTTTAAGGATTGCCTTGTTAAATAATCATTTTGTAGTTGAATATTCTCCGATCAATACATCAATTCTGGGATGTTCATCTAAAATCAATTTATATTATGTATTTAGGAAGTCCAGCTGCAATTATTCAACAAATTATGTTTTCTTCACTACTACACGCCATTTGCTTATCACACTCTGTAGCAACATCCAAGAAAGAAATGAAGTTGTTACACAAAATTGTAGAGAAAATAGAGAAGAATACAAAAAGAAAATAAAAGAACACACGCATATTTAATATGATTTGGTCAATGTGATTTATATCCACCGACATAGAGAAGTATTTTATTCATTGACAAAATTGTTACAGTACATGATGAAACTGAAAAAGAACATATATCATAAATACATAACTATTCTAGGAGAAAACACAAAACAAATTATGTGTCGCTCCAATTTTTCCTCCTTTCAGGTCTTGCACCCAAATTTCGGTTTGGCTCATAAATCTAGTTTACCAAATAATTCAAGCTACTCAATAGTAGCTACAAAATAAGAGTGAAGTCACACAAATAAAAACAAATGTTGCATGATTTTCACTTAGCATAAGAGATCTTGCTCTGTTTTGTTTTCCTCTCTGTGTTGATGTGAGTGAAACAGGAAAATTAAGAGCACCCACTTGCTGATAATCCCATCAAACTGAAACGCTGCCCAACAACAACAGAGAAAGCATTTGCAAAACACAAATACCTTCAAATAAAGAAGTTGAAGCTATATATACAACATTTAATCCATGCTAGTTCCTTTGATATATTGAGGACTACTAGAGTTTGACACACACACACACACACACACACACACACACACACACACACACACACACACACACACACACACACACACACACACACACACACACACATATTTATAGTTTTTGGATTACAGTGAAACGACATTGGAGCCAATGAAGGTATATAAATTGAATGACAAACATATCCTGAAGACAATTCTATAAATTAGAAGAAGTATTCCTCCCTATGCTTTCTGTTCAACAGTGTAGGAAACACTCCAAAATTGGACCTATAGTTTCACACCATTAAAATCATGTACCTCTAGTTCTTTGTCATCCATTGCTGTCAATATCTCAAAAGTAAGAACATTGATATAGATATAACAGATGCTAAGAGGCTACACATACTGTAAATATTTCATACCTTAGGTAAATTATTGAGCCAATTTGAGGAGGATAGAGTGGCCATCACTATTAACACAACCTTTCTTTATTCTCTATTTTTCTTCTCTGTCACCCAACTCTGTCTTACTCTCTGCATTGATGTAAACTAATTTCAATCACTGTTGATACAAATGACATATCTATGACACAAGAATGTTATATAATGAAGATGGACTAATTAAGAAGTGGAATCTGTAGCTATACATTGACACTAATTTGTGATTCTAAGTAATCCTCAGCCAGTCCTTTTATATATTATAGATGAGTATGTCTAGTTTTAAATGCATCGTTTTAAATACAAGAAAATTATGGATTGATATTATTGTGCTAGATGGTTTCGGACTAATGTGTTTTTTATTGAAAATAAGACTATGGCCTTATTACTGTGTGCTAGAGTGATTTTGAAATTGTGTTATTATCTTATGTTTGGTAAATCATTGAGTCAGTTTGACAACATCATCTTTAAGCTTTCTCCAATGCTTTCATCACTGCCATCTTCATCCTTCACACCATATTGCTATACATGTTGCAATCTCTCTATTGGGTTGTAAAAAGAGTGTCAGACTGGTTTGTGATTTTAGGTAAATTTCAGCTAATCCTTTTATAGACTTGTTATGTCTAATTTTAAATTCGTGATTTTGAATATAAAAAAACTATGGTTGGTATTTTGTGCTAGTAGTGGTTTTAGACTCAACGTTTTTTTTACTGATGATAAAACTACAGATATATTATTGTGTGTTGGAGTACAAAATTGTGGACATATTATTGGGGTTTGAGTTCTCTGTTGGCCAACACAGATCGTTCGATTGAAGTGGGGCTCAATTTTTTTTTTTTTTAAATTGATGATAAAACTATGGGCATATTATTGTGTCCTAGAGTAAAAAATTGTAGGCATATTATTGGGGCTTGGGTTTCTCTGCTGGCATGTACAAACTATTTGATTAAAGCAGGGCCCACACGTAGTGTCCAATTGGATGGTCCGCATTGGCCCTACACCATGCTAGGCCAACAGAGGATCCTAACAGTATTATTGTGTGTTGTGCTCTATGAAAGCAAGCAAATAACAAATTATAGAATTTTGAACAAAAGGCAGATGAATAGTTTGTGATAAGTAATGAGGGATGTTATTATCGTTCACTCTTTAGGGTGACTTTGTTTTGCTTGATTTTTAGTAATTTGAATTCCAGGGATGAATGTGTGTCACTAAAAGATAAATAAGCATACTAATTAATATTATTTATCTGTTCAGTGCATATATCTTTAGAGCATTGGGATCAAAGTTTCTTTTGGTATAAATTCATCATAAATAATTAATGATATTAATTTGGTTTAAATATTCAAATTTATAATGTTGGTGTTGAGATTAATTATTTAGTTAAAACTTGTGAATTATAGAGTAAAAAATGTTACTAAATATTTACCAAATATAAAAGAAAAATACCTTTCCAAGATAAAGCTCTCAATTATTCAAAAAGATTCGGTGAACTAAATTCTAGTCAATAACATTAATATAACAATATTGTTATTACAGAGAAAATTGAATTTTGTGCATCTATGTTACTATGTAATTAACCATATTGACCAAGTCAAAGGTAAACGAATCATTGACCAAAATTTTTCCTTTGAATCTCTTGCATGTACAATTTGATTAACAAATTCATATTATGTATTTAGTAATATAAAATGCTTCATAAGATGCATTCCTTAGGGGCATTTACCAATCACAAATCTTCAATGTACATTCCTTCCAACATTTTTAATTTGTTTAGTGGTTAATAGTTTGGTTCTTCCCAACCCATTGTAGAAGTTCAGGAGCAGAGTTTCACGTAGTCCCAAACTCTAGAAGATAATGGAGCAAGTCCATCATATGTTTCGAGAGAATCATCTTATTCATAACTTCATTCTCAATATCTAGGAATTCTACTTCTGAATTTTTACCGAACAAGCACAGGATAAGATGGTAGATGCTCAAGTTTTGATGTGATGTACTGCACAAACAAACACCCATTTTTATATATGTAGCGATAAAATCATATAATTCTTTAGGATTACAAGTGCGTTCTATGCAATTAAGAGGAGTGAATGAGAATGACTAAACACATTTAATGCTATCATTTTACCTTTATTAAATCATTGAGGCAATCTGACAACATCATTAAGCTTTTTCCAATGCCTTCATCATTGTCATCTTCTTTATCCTCACACACCATATTGCTATACATGTTGCAATCTTTCTATTCTGTTGTGAAACTAGTTTGCAATTCTTGATAAATCTCAACTGGCCTTTTTGTAGACTTGCTATGTCTAGATTTAAATGAGTGATTTTGAATAAAAGAAATGTATTGGTCGATATTTTATGTTAGACAATGGTTTCAGGCTCAATTTTTTTTTCTTTTAACTAATGATAAAACTCTGAGTGTATTACTGTGTGCTGGAGTTCATAACTGTGGTCATTTTTTTGGGGTTTAGGCTCTGCACTAGCCATCATGGACCATGTGATTGAGGTGGCGCCTACATGTGGCATTCAATTGAATATGTGCTAAATTATATAACTATGGGCATATTATTATGGTCTGTTTTGTTCGCAATACAGAACAGGAATGGAAAGGAAAGGAAGAATGTAATGAAAAGGAAAATAGAAAAGAGAAAAGGAAAAAGGAAAAAAGTTGTTTGGTTCGCAATGGAAAAATGAATAGGAAAGAGAAAAAATATTTTGGTATGTATTTTTTAATTAATAAATTTTACCATAATACCCTTATCTTTTGAAAAAAAATCAACAATTTCTCTTTTTCTCTCTTTCACACACTCTCTCGTCCCACTCTCTCTCCCATCGCAACTTCTCCATCTCCAAATCTAAATCCAAATATATTTTCCCCTGGCACTTAGGTGTTCCACTACAGTGGATACAGCAGTAGAGACTGAGTGTAAGAAATAAAAATTATACAAAATCCAAATTTGTGCCCATGAGATTGCATCTTGCTCCTACCTATCTGTGCCAAAGGGCTTCTGACGAAGACAGAGATTCTCGAATGTAGTGGCCGGAGATCCTGAGGGCAAAGAGGAGGCGAGTTCTAAAATTTTGTTTGCACTAGTATTTCTCTTTCACTGTTGCATTCTTCTCTCTCTCCCGATCTCTTTTTCATCTTCCTCTGTTTGCACTTTGCATTGGGTATCAACTTCATCATTTCCCTTTTTGTAGCTCCGTCTCATCTAATTGAAGAGTTCTGTGACAACAATTCTGAAAATTTATGAATGAGGGGAGACATGAATCTAGGATAGACATAAGAAGAAGAACACGAATCCAGGAGATGACTCTGTAGAGACCAAGGGCAATCACGTAACTTCAGCTCATTTTTCATCCAAGAGAGGCGCTTTCCATTAGGTAGGAGGAGGAAAAATTCGTACGGTTAAAATAGGAAAATAGTGCGTGATAGAAATGAATGTATTCTTGCTAAAAGCCAAACCAAAGAAGAGCTACTGTGCATTGTCTTCCGCTTTCCTTTTCCATCCTTTGGCATGAACCAAACAAAGTGCTAGGGTTTGGGTTCTATGTTGGCTAGCACAAACTATGTGATTGAGGTGGGGTCTACTTGTGGCATTCAATCGAATTTGTGCTAGAGTACATAATTGTGGACATATTATTGGGGTTTAAGGTTTAGTGCTGGGCCAGCAGAGGATCCTAACAATATTTTTGTGTGCTGGAGTGGTTTTGAGTTTGTTTATCTGCTTATAAAACTATTAATTAATTTATATAATTAACTATAGGTTGATCTATGTGATAAAGTTGTTTTGGGGTTGTTTGTTTTCTAATATAAATTATTGAGCCAATTTGAGGAGGATAGAATGGCCATCACTATTAACACAACCTTTCTTCATTCGCTGTTTTTCTTCTCCTTCACCAATCTTTGCCTCACTCTTTGCATTGATATAACTTAATTACAAACATTGTATTGATATAAATAACATATGTATCACACAATTCTCTGTGTCTAGTTTTAAATGTATGGTTTTGAATATAAGAAAACTATGGACTAATATTATTATGCTAGACAATTGTTTTGGGCTGATGTGTTTTTATTGAAAATAAGACTATGACCATATTACTATGTGCTATAGTGGTTTTGAACGATGCTATTATCTTACCTTTGATAAATCATTGAGTCAATTTGACAACATCATCTTTAAGCTTTCTCCATTGTCTTCATCATGGTCATCTTCTTCATCCTCACACGCTATATTGATATACATGTTGCAATCTCTCTATTTTGTTGTTAAAAGAGTGTCAGATAAGTTTGTGATTCTAGGTAAATTTCGACTAGCCCTTTTATAGAGTTGATATGTCTAATTTTAATCCGTGATTTTGATATAAAAAAATATGGTTAGTATTTTGTGCTAGATAATTATTTTTGGCTATTTTTTACGAATTATAAAACTATGGGCATATTATTTTGTGCTGGAGTACAAAAATGTTGACATATTATTGGGGTTTGGGATTGAAGTGGGGCTAAATGTTTTTTTTCATACTAATGATAAAACTATGGACATATTGTTGTATGCTGGAGTACAAAAGTGTAGGCATATTATTGGGGTTTGGGTTCTCTGCTGGCCAGCCCATACTCTCCAATCAGATGGTCCACATTGGCTTAACACCATGTTGGGCAAATAGAAGATTTTAACACTATTATTGTGTGTTGTGCTCTATGAAAGCAAGTAATTCACAAATTATAGAATTTTGAAAAAAAAAACCAGATGAATAGTTTGTTATAAGTAATGAGGGGTATTATTGTCTTCACTCTTTAGGGTGACGAAGTTTTGCTTGTTTTTTAGTAATTTGAATTCTAGGGATGAATGCGTGTCACTAAAAGGAAAATAAGCATACTAATTAATTGTATTTATCTGTTAAGTGCATATATCTTTAGAGCTTTGGGATCAAAGTTTCTTTAGATATAAATTCATCATAAATACTGATACTACTTTTGTTTACATATTCAAATTTATAATGTTGGTGTTGAGATTAATTAGTTAGCTAAATCTTGTGAATTAAAGAGCAAAAAAGTTACTAAATATTTACCAAATATATATAAAAAAACTTTCCAAGATAACATTCTCAATTATTCAAAAAGATTCAGTGAACTAAATTCTAATCAATAACATTAAAATAATTTCTTTTTGTTATTATTAATAAAATTGAATTTTGTGCATCTATTTTACTATGTAATTAATCATATTGACCAAGTCAAAGGTAAAATGAATCAATGACCAAAATGTTTCCTTTCAATCAATTGTGTGTACAGTTTGATTAACATTCATATTATGTATTTAATAATATAAAATGTTTCATAACATACAAACAAATATCTCTAATTTGTTTAGTGGTTAATACATCAATTACCAATCTTCAATGTACATTCTTTTCAACATTTTAAATTTGTTTAGTAGTTGATAGTTTGTTTCTTCGAAACCCATTGTAGAAGGTAAGAAGTAGAGTTTCATGTAGTATACCCAAACTTGGGAAGATAATTGTTAAGTTCTCAAGTTAACACTAATTTGATACTTTTTATTTAATGATTTTACCTTTAACTTACCTAAACATGTTTACTCTGAAATGATTTTTACCCTCTTAATCACCTCTTGAACTTTAAAGGCTTTTTTGTATATTTCTTGTCTTAAATCCCAGTTTTTACTATTGATTTGTGCCATTTTTCTGAATCATATGCAAGGTCAAAAGTGGGGAGTCAATTGAGGAAAGGAAGCCTTAGAGTTGTTGAGTAAAGAAGCCAAAGAAGAAAGTTAAGAATGGAAATCCTTGCTAATGTCATGTTTCTGCCACTCATCGTTGTAGCGGTAGTTCGTCCACTGCTTCCCTAAACGATGCACTGAAGATTTTCTTAATTTATGTTTTTCTACCTTCCACCGCTGGTAGAGCCCAAAATCAGCACAATTGAATCTGTATTATCCCACTGTAGCGGTGAATTTGTACCGCTGCAGCGGCGGAACCAGAAAATTAGCTTTTCAAAAAGGCTTTAAATAGCTGCAGAGATTATTTTCTAGGGGAATTTGGATCCGTGGGAGAGAGGGAAGTGCTGTTTTGGCTGAGAAGAGCAAGTGAACATGATTTTCAAGGCTTTGGGGGCTTAATCCACCAATCCACATCAGATTCATGGCCATCTTTATCCCTTTTTCTGCTTTTTGCTATTTATTTTCCATGAGTAGCTAGATTTTTCATTTAGGGTTACTATGAACTCGACTCTTGAATAGATTTTTCATTCTCTCATGTACTTGCAACCTTATTTCAATCAATATAAGTCCTTTTATTCATTTTACTGTTGCATTATATAGATTTGATCAACCTATATTTATGCTTGTTGCTGTCTTTGAACTCGAGAGAGGGAGGTGATAGTAGAACACTGATTAGGGAGGACGAGTGTGTGAACCTTGCTAAGTGTTTTCGCTTGTTAGCTAATAGGGATATTAGTTAATCTTGTTTAATCAAAGCTAGATTGGTTAGTATAGACTTAACCCATTTAAGGAATTGAGTAGGTGTTAAGTATCTTAACTGCGATTCAGGAGAATTCTTTTAAGTTATTAGGCGTTCTGGCAAGTGCACCAGTCGCACAAGTAATAAAGTGATGAAATATGAGTATCGTCTCCACAGGGACTAACGTGCTAAGTACTCCAGAAATTCAAACGCATTATTTAGGCAAACCAAATTTTGATTTTAGAAAGCTCTAATTAAAAGTAAAATCAAATTGCAATAGAATCGAATGGAAATAATTCAAATAAAAGGCCTAGAGTTACTAATCCCCCTCTTTCATCCTAGGAATTGCTAATTCTCCCTAACGCTTGTGATTCAGTTCAATTATACACAATAATCTTAGGTTTTCTAATGGCTTAAAGTGATTCTCCCAAACCTAAATTAAGCTACTCAACTCTAACATAATCCCTTATGTGAGTTTAAGTCGAATTAATGTTAACCTAATTTGATTAAACGAGGTTAATTAATATTCCTATTAATTAACAAGTAAAACCCCTAAGTTCTAACACCCGCCCTAATCATTCAGTGTTCTACCAACATCTCCCTCTCCCGAGTTCTACGAAAGCAACAAACAAGTCATAAAGTGGCCAATTTCATAACAAGTATAGTAAATATGAATGATAGGTATGTATTAAATTGACAAGAATCACAAGTTTCAAGAGAAAAACAAATCCTAATCTGAATTTGGGTTCATAATAACCCTAGAACAGAAAATTAGCCACTCATGGCTCTAACACTACAGAAAGCAGTAAAGGAATGAGCAAACTTCATGAATCTGAGGTTGGGTTGACGGAATTCGGGCTTGATCGGCTTCGGGAATGGATTCCTCCTTCTCCTCTAGCAGAAATCGGCGCCTCCCCTCTGTCTCCAACTCAGAATTGACCTAAAAAATTCATCTGACACCTTTTAAACCAGCTCAGTATCGCGACTTACCGCTATAGCAGTAACTTTCCACCGCTATAGCGGTAGAAGACAATAAAGAATTCTCCAGCAAAATTTGCTACAGGGCTCACCGCTATAGCGGTGAGGATCCACTGCTATAGCATTGGTAGACAGAGACTGGGCCTTCTGCTTCTTCAGCTCCAGGGACAGGCGCTATAGCGGTGAGAGTCCACCGCTATAACGGTGATATGCAGAAACTCCCTCACAGCAGCTCGAATCAGTTCGGTCGTTCGCTTCAGCTTCGTCCACCTCGCCCTACGTCAGAGAGAATAAAATGATGATTAGTGACATTCTTAGTCAAGGAATCACATGAAGTAGACTAAACTCTAAAAAATCCTAAACTAAACTAAATCAATCAAAAACAATGGAAAAGACATACAAGCAACCACAAGTAGGTGATAAAATGGATCAAAGATTTAGCACCAAATGGTACTAAATCTAGCACTCAACAAATAACCTAGGATTAACTTATATAGTTGAATAAGTTGCAAGTGCGTGAGAGGGATTTTGTAATTTCTAGGATGGAGGAGAGGGATTACCCTAGGCTTTTAATTAGATCAATTTCATCAGTTTTTGAATTGTTTGCTGTTATCAAAAGAAAACTTATAAAAATTTATTGTCATTGATTTTATTTTATCATTCGTTGACTAGAGCTATCTTCAATCCAATATTTTCATCTAACTAATTTGGTCCAATTTCTTGGGTAGTTAGTCACTTAGTCCTCGTGGGATCGACATCTTTACTCTTTTTACACTATATTACTTGTGTGACTGGTGCGCTTGCCAAATCGCCTAACAAATATGCAAGTCCATCATATTCTTTAAGAAACTTATCTTATTCAACACTTTATTCTCAATATCTTGGAATTCTGCTTCTGAATTTTTATCGAACAAGCACATGATAAGATTGTAGATGCTCAGGTTTTCTTGAGATGTTCCTAAACAAACATACACCCATTTTATATATGTAGCGATAAAATCATATAATTCTTCAGGAGCACAAGTGTATTATGTTCAATTAAGTGGAGTTAATGAGAATGACTAAACACTTTCAATGCTATCATTTTACCTTTGGTGAATCATTGAGTCAATCTGACAACATCATCTTTAAGCTTTCTTCTATGCCTTCGTCACTATCATCTTCTTCATCTTCAAACACCATATTGCTATACATGTTGCAATCTTTCTATTATGTTATAAGACTAGTTTGTAAATCCTAGTAAATCTCAACTGGCCCTTTTAAAGAGTTGCTAATAATATTGTGGGCATATTATTAGGGCTTGGGATCTCTGCTAGCTAGCATAGCACGCTCGATTGAGGTAAGGCCCATACATAGCATCCAATTAAACAGTTTGCATTGGCCCTATGCCATGATGGGCCCAAAGAGGATATCCTAACACTGCTATTGTGTGATGGATGATTTTGAGCTTGTTTGTCTACTTATGAAATAATGAAATTGTTATTTAATAGTGTTAGGATCCTCTGTTGCCTAGTACTGTGCTAGGCTAGCATAGATTTGATTGGATGCCACTTGTAAGCCCCACTTCCATCAAATGGTCTATGCTGTCAAGTAGAAATCCTAAGCCCCGATAATATGCCTATAGTTTTATTCTCCTGCACACAATAATATGCCCAGTTTTATCATCAGTTAAAAAAACATTGAGCCTAAACCAATGTCAAGCACAAAATATCCACTCATAGTTTTCTTATATTCAAAATCATGCATTTAAAACTAGACATAGCAAGTATATAAAAGGGTTAAATAAGATCTACCAAAGATAAATAATTGAATGGTATATTGATGTCATTCATATGAACCCACAACTCTAAAATGAATAACAAATGAGAATTCCATAAAAATTAATTTTGGATTTAGTATACTAGGAAACTGTATCGTATCCCGATTTGGAAAAATATTCATAACAAATTTATGACAAACAATTTATTCATTATTTTTTTTTGTTTTTATCCAATTTCAAACTCTTTAAGTGGTTGGTTGAATACCATGTTATTCTAGTGGCCTCGAGTTAGTCAAGGTTACACTGTTATTACCTCCTAATGCATAGGTTTTCGTTTTGGTAGCCAATTGTTATCCTTAATCTTAAACTTGCTTTGGTGATAAGCATATATCAGATAAGGTTTTTATATCAAAAGATAAATAACCCCATAATAATTTTATCACATAAGTCAACCTATATACATAGATAAAAAAAGAGTTTTATAAGCAAACAAACAAGCTCAAAATTATTCTAGCATACAATAATAGTGTTAGGATCCTTTGTGGGCCCAGAATGATGTATGGCCAATGCGAATTATCTGATTAAATGCCATGTGTAGGCCCTACCTTGGTTAGATTGGCTATGCTAGCCAGCAGAGATCTCAAACCCTAATAATATGCCCACTGTTTTATACTCCAGCACACATAATTTGCCTATAGTTTTATCATCTAAAAAAACAGTGAGCCTAAAACCATTTTTCAACAAGTTTATAAAAGGGCCAGTTAAATTTACCAAGAATTACAAACCAGTCTCACACTCTTTTAACAACAGAATAGAAAGATTGCAACGTGTATAGCAATATGGTGTCTGAGGATGAAAAAGATGACAGTGATGAAGCCATTGGAAAAAGCTTGAAGATGAAGTTGTCAGATTGACTCAATGATTTACCAAAGGTAAATAATAGAATGGTATACAAAGCTTCATAGTTCCACTTCTTAGCCTATCTTGATTATCATTCTTGTCTCATACACATGTTATTTTACTCAGTATAATGTTTCTAATTAGTTTAAATCTGTCTAAATGCAATTATGAAGTTCGGCAAACAGAGAAGTCCATTGAAGGTCTTGACATTTAGATTGCACAGGGTTAATTCCAGTTAGGCCTGAAGCAGATATCATAATCCTTTGCAGATGTATGTCCCTTTTGTAGCAATAAAGGGCATTTCTGCAACACTCTGCTCATGGACTCTAATGAATGTATAAAAATGGCTAAAGTTTAATTTCATTAAGTTTGACCCAATACTCTATACTATATACGTTAGAGGGCTACTATGTATTTAACTCAATCTATTAATGTACTGTTCTCATTGAAGAAGAAAAAAAATCATACTCTTCAGAGATATAGATCCTCTATTATATAAAGGGTATCTGTATATTCATTTAAAAGCTTTTGCGACTCTACTTCCTACTGATTGATGATGAAGATGGCGTCCAATAGAATTGATGATATGATTAAAGTTCATCTTTTGAGTTATTTGACCACTGTGTTTGTAGGATAAGAAGACAAACAAGCTCAAAATCACACTAGCACACAATAATATACCCATAATTTTATCATCAATAAAAACACATTTAACCTAAAACTATTCTAGCACATTGAAAATTATTTACAGTTTTCTCATTTAAACCCTTGCGTTTAAAACATAAGCATCAAGTATAAGCAAAAACACTAGATATCATTCTCAAAAAATAACAAATAATTTACAAAAAACAACCTAACAAAAAATAGGTATGGTTCTCAAAAGATAACAATTTGGAATACAATTTTAGCACATAGAAAACTGCATATAGTTTTCTCATTCAAACTCTTGCACTTAAGATGTAAGCATAAAGGATAAGCACAAAAAATTAGATAAGGTTTTCAAAAAATAACAAACCAGTTACAAAACCAGTTTGACACACAAAAAATTACCCATAGTTTTCTCATTCAAATCCTTGCATTTATAACCAATTTACACATATTTATTATAAATAAAGGCTAGCTGAGGTGTACTTGAAGTCACGATCCAAGTTCATACTTTTTAACAAGGTCCTATAGTTTAAAACATCTAAAGCAGCATGGTATCTAAGAATAATGAAGATGATGATGCTACTGCAAGAAGATCCAAGCTATTCTTCTTAAATTGACTTAATGATTTACCAAAGGTAAAATGATAGCATTGAATGTATGGTAGAGGGAAAAAAAAGGACTCCAGTTTGCAAACTAATGTAGAACTAGTGTGATAAACTACATAAGCAGAGGAATCTATCTAGATTTTAAATTAGTCATATCTCACTGCTCTTCTTAATTGCATAGAACACACTTGTAATCTTGAAGAATTATATGATTTTATCACTACATATATAAAATGGATGTTTATTTGTGCAGGTACATTCCAGGAAAACCTAAGCATCTACCATCTTATCCTGTTCCTGTTCGATAAAAACTTACATAATTCCAAGATATTGAGAACGAAGTGCTGAATAAAATGAGACTCTCAAAGCATATGATGGACTTGTTTCCATTATCTTTTAGGGTTTGGGTATAATACGTTGAACTCTGCTTCCTACGTTCTACAATGAGTTGCAAAGAAACAAAATGTTGAGTGTCTTCAATATATGGCGACTCGAATTATGACCTACCTTGGTTTTGTGGGAGCACGATCTGAAAGAAGAAAATATTGTAGGTTTATGGGGCCAGCAAGGCCGGGCCTGTTGGGACGTTCTAGCAAGTACACCAGTCACACAAGTAATATAGTGAAAATGAGTAAAGAGTGTCATACCCACGAGGACTAACGTGCTAAGTACCCCAGAAATTTAATTGCATTAGTTAGGCCAAACCAAATTGGATTGAAGATAGCTTTAATTAAAGAACTAAAAAGTAAAATTGAATTAAAATAAAATCAAATGGAAATAATTCAAATAAAAGGCCTAGAGTTACTAATCTCCTTTTCTCGTCCTAAGAATTGCTAACTCTCCCTAACACTTGTGATTCTAACCAATTATACACTTTAATCTTAGGTTTTCTAATGGCTTAAAGTGATTCTCCCGAACCTAAATTAAGCTACTCAACTCTAATATAATCCCTTATGTAAATGCCAACCTAATTTGATTAAACAAGGTTAATTAATATCCCTATTAATTAACAAGTAAAACCCCCAAGTTCTATCACCCACCCTAATTACTCAGTGTTCTACCAACATCTCCCTCTCTTGAGTTCGATGAAAGCAACAGACAAACCATAAAATGGCCAGTTTTACAGTAAGTATATAAAATGTGTGAATGATAGGAATGCATTAATTGTATGGAAATCACAATGTTAGAGAGAAAACAAGTCCTAATCAAAGATTAAGTTCATAGCAACCCTAGTATAGAAAATCAGCCACTCATGGCTCTAAAACTACAGAAAACAATAAAATATAAAGCAAACTCCATGAATTTAAGGTTGGGTTGACAGAAATCAGGTCTGAAGAGCTTCAGAATGGGATTCCTTATCCTCCTCTAGCAAAATTGGCATTCTCTAGCTCCCTACAAACTCAGAATATCCTAAAAAACCTGTTATGGCAAGTTCAAATCAGTATAGAATCGTGAACCACCGTTATAGCGGTGAATTCCCACCACTATAGCTGTGAATTCCCACCACTATAGTGGTGGAAGGCAGAGAGCATAGCTTGAAAACATGTTTTTCCAGGTTCCACCGCTATAGCGGTGAAGATCCACTGCTATAGCTGTGGCTGGCAGAGAAGAAGGCTCCAAAATACTTTTTTTAGTAATCCACCACTATAGCGGTAGATTCCACCGCTATAGCTGTAGGAGACAACAATTACTTCAGCATCTTCAGAATTTTAGCTCTAGCATTCCATCTTCTAACACGAACTTTTTACCAACTAAACTTACACAAAAAATAACAAATAACACCATTAAATTGTAGAAAAGAATCATGAAATCACTCCATTTATTACAAGATCAAAGAAAACTAAAACTAATCTAAACTACTCAAAATATGGGTTAAGAATCATAAGCCAACAAGAAAAAGACCAAGAAGAGATGGGATTTAGTACCAAAATGGTACTAAATTGAGAACTCTACACTCCCCAAAACTTGAACCTTTGCTTGTCCTCAAGTAAAAAATTTCAATGAGAAAAATTTTGAGAAAAATATGTGCAACCAGAAGGAGTAAAGATCTGAAAATGTCAATTAAAGCAAGCCAAGCCTCATCGAACCATTACTCAAAAGATTAAACTCAAGAGTTTGCAATTTTATTGATTCAATAACAAGTGTTAACTAAACCACAAGAAAACTTGAAATCAAGGCTTCACCTCTTGGAACAGTTTATAAAACCAAATTCACAAAAATTCCAAGACTAAATTACTAATTTGTTCTCAAAGGCATCGTTTTATTTTGATTCTCAAAGGCTTCGCTGTTTTGTTCTCAAGGATGTAGCTTCCTTACTTTCTTTATTTCCTTTGGAAATTTTTGCAAATTTTCTCATTTTATTTTAATTATAAGAGCCTACCCCTTATTGAAATTTTCAGCTATTCTCTTATTGAATCCTTTTTTCACTAGCCCCTTATTGAACTTTTTTTTAAAATATGAATATGATCTAAAAGCCATTCAAAGAGACAAGAACATGACTCCTATTGTTTTAAAATGATAAGGCTAACACTCAAAAAAAATGAGAACTTAAGATTAGCAAACTCAAGAGGTAACTCTTAAAAAGAATTTCATTTGACATGATTTAACTTGTCAAAGAATTTCAACCTTTCAGATTTCAAAATTTTTGAAAATTTTCCTCCTAGTACACATGCATATGGACAATACAAAATTAACCAAAATTTTCTCAATGAAGAAACCCATCAACATGCTAAACCTCTCCCCCAAACTTAAATTTGACAGTGTCCTCACTGTCCCAAATCAGCATATAGAGGAAAGGAATAAACAACATAACAAACAAAACAAAACAAAACAAAACAAAACAAAATACTATCACAAACATCCTAACTGCCATTCACCAAGATAATAATCTTGACCACGTTCAGCATTTAACAATTCAAATCCATATATGAATTAAAATAGTTGTTAAAATATTTTCAACAGCAGCACACCAAACCACAAAAAACAGAAAAAAAAAATATTAAAGCAATAAACTTGGGTTGCCTCCCAAGTGAGCTAAGTTTATAGTCTTCAGTCAGACTTTACTAGTTTTATCCTGGATCACAATGACTCATGGAGGAGTCTTGAAGCTGAATCGACATTATTTCTTCCCTATTATTGTAGGCTTCCTTTGCCACCAACGATTTTGCAATATTAAACACATTAAAAGTCTCTGTTTCATTATGGACTGTCAGAGTTAACGTCTCTTGAGCCACATTAATTATCACTCCCAAAGTAGCCAAGAATGGCCTACCCAGAATGAGAGGGATTTCCTCATCTTCTGCCATGTTTAATACTATAAAACCTACAGGAAAGAAGAATTTTCCTACTTTGACTAGCATATCTTCTACTACCCTATATGGATGTCTCAAGGGCCAGTCGGCAAGCTAAAGAGTCATCATGGTTAGTTTCACCTGACCAATTGATATCAAGCATTTTTATATACTTTTTAGTCCCTATCTTAGTCGTATTGCTATTTCAATGTTGCCAACTCTCCTATTTTATTATATTTTGAATTTATTGGGTGTAAATTAATTATAGAATTAATATGATTCAAATTCATAATTTTATCCCAATTAATTCATGTGCTTAATTTCAGATCTAATTATTTGAGAGAAAAATTGCTGGCATGGACGTTTTGCTTACTTGGAGGCCACCTGGACATGCTGACTGGGCATTGAATGGTTGACTAGGGCTGACTGGATTTCTGGTCCCCATTGTTCTCCACTTTACAGCAAAGGGGAATGACAGCATGGGCCTTCTGCAGCAATTAATGGTAGACAGAAACAACAAAGGAATGAAGTAACTTGTCTTGCTGCCCACAGCATCCAAGGAGGCATCCAAGGAGGCATCTAGGGTAGAATATTCCAAGGCACGGAGGGCATCAGTTTTAAAAATCAGAGGACACTTTTATTTTCAGTAACTTAGCAATTTTCGTAGCTCTTTTTCCCTCTCTGCTTTCTCTTCTGTCATTGGCTGTTTTGCTCTCATGGAGGGCTAAGTCTTCATTGTAATCAGTCACTGGACCATTGGGATGTTGTAGCTTGAACTAAGAATGCAAGTTAAGTGTTTTATTCTCCATTTTCATCTCATTTCGTTTCTGTTTTGCTGTTATGTTTATGTTGCTGTCAAATTCTGATTAGAGCTTGAGAAGTAACATAAACTGACTTATATATATAAGATATAACCTTGCTTGACTGATTAGGAAAGTGAGGGAGGCGAAATGACTAGTTAGATGATATATTTAACTTGGTTTGGTTAAGATTTTCTACTAAATGCATCTGATTATAGTAGAGAGATGTTCTTGACTGTAATTAGTAGCATTAAAATTCTAGATGTTATTCTAGAACCATTTTTCATAAAGAACCAAACGATGGAATGAGAACAAAACTAAATCAATGAGTTAGATAATGATAGTTGCACTCCCTTGAATCCTAGTGGCTGATTACATAATCTCTTTACTGTCAACACCTTGCAAATTTTGCTGCTGTTGTTGTAGTTATTTGGTTGCTGTTCTATTCTGTTTTTATTAGTACTGCCAACAAACCCCCCGTTTATGTACTTTTCATTAGTGTTTGGGTGTTTAGAACGATTAATTAGTGTTTAGAAGTGAGGCTCCTTGAGTGAATACGACTTGGGGATCACTATATTGCAAATTGCCACGAATTCAATTTTGGGCGATTCGGCATCGTAGTGGCGTGAACCAGAATTTTGGCGCCGTTGCCGGGGAGCCAATTCATTTCTAAGTGTTAATTAGTTGTTCTATTGTGTTCTTGTTTGATTTTTAATGGCTTGGTATTGTTGGAAGTGATTACAAATTCTTCAAGTCAATTTTTCAAGTTTCCTAGTTATATTTCAGCCACTATTCATCAGCTAAAAAAACTAAATCGGATTGACTTGAAAAATTGGTAGTCCACTAAACACGACCGTTTTGGGCATAACTCCTATGACTTTGTCGTGAGGAGCACCGCCCTATCTCGGCCAAATTCCAACGTTTAGACCACTTTTTCCATTTTACAATGATTTTAACCATTTTTCCAATTAATTGTGATTTTTGGTTTGATTTTTGTAGATCTTATTTTTGAGTTCTGTTTGTTGATTTTGTGCCTCCAATTAGTGAAGGATTTTTCCAAGAAAAATCAGATTTTTCTGAGATACTTCATTTTTGGTCATTTTCCTTGGTTGGAGCCTTGTATGCTTATTTTGCTGTTTTTTGTTCTTTTTGTTATTTTCTTGTGATTTCTACCCTTCCTAGTGTATGAGAAGGTCTCATAACGTGGACTTACCACCTTTTGATCCAAAAATAGATAGGACCTTCCATAGGCTAGTGAGAAGTAATAGCATTAGGACTAGTATAGTTTCTGAAATTCTTGCTGAAATTGTTGAGTTTGCTGTCAATAGTGTAGAAGTTGAATCAGATTTTGAATATGATATTGTGTTAGGGTCTACTGATTCTGAGTCAGCTGGGACAACTGGGATGGATATCCAAAATGCACAAGTGCCTCAAAATAGGCAAGAACAATCAATTAAAGAGTTGATTGCACCTGATGTGCATTATCAACCATTGTGCATAAATTATCCTGAGTTGGATGCTAATTTTGAACTAAAATCTGGTCTAATCCATTTGTTGGCTAAGTTTCATGGTCTTGCAGGAGAAGATCCGCACAAGCACTTGAAGGAGTTTCACGTTGTCTGCTTTACTATGAGACCACATGGAGTTGGAGAAGAACAGATCAAATTGATAGTCTTTCCCTTCTCTTTGGATGGGGCAGCCAAGGATTGGCTTTACTACTTGCCCACTGCCTTAATTACAAGATGGGATGAACTGAAGAAGATGTTCCTAGAAAAATTCTTCCCAGCCTCAAGAACAGCAGCAATCAGGAAAGACATCAGTGGGATGAGACAAGCAAGTGGTGAATCATTACATGAGTACTGGGAGAGATTTAAGAAGCTGTGTTCAAAATGTCCCAACCATCAAATTTCAGAGCAGCTTCTCATCCAGTATTTCTATGAAGGATTACTACCTATGGACAGATACATAGTTGATGCAGCTGCTGGTGGGGCATTGGTGGATAAGACTCCTGCTGCAGCAAACGAATTGTTGGCCAAGATGGCCCAAAATGCTCAGCAATTTGGCACCAGATTGAGTGATCCAACAGTTACTGTCAATGAAGTGAAGACACCTCCCATGGAGCAACAAATGATAGAAAATAAATTGGAAGAGTTAGCTTCAATGGTGAGGCAATTGGCATTAAATCAGAGAACACAACAACAAGCCCTTCCTCCTTCAGTCTATGGTATTTGTTCCCTGAATACCCACCATACTGATCAGTGTCCTCAGCTGCAAGAGACCCCAACTGAGTCATGTGCTGGTATATTCCCTAGTAGACCCATGCAGCCACAACAACAGAGATATGACCCATATTCCTCCACCTACAATCCTGGGTGGCGTGATCATCCAGCTTTCAAGTATGGGAATACCTCCAACCCCCTTTACCAGCCACCCCATGCAAGATACAATCAACCTGAACCTAGCCATACACCTCCTCCAGCATCTAAGAAACCTGAGCCTAGTCTTGAGGATTTAATGAAGCAACTGACTGCCAATACTCTTCAGTTCCAGCAGAGAACAGAGACCAATATGCAGAATTTGGAGACTAAGATTGGTCAGTTAGCCACAACAGTCAATGAGCTGAAAAGTCAAGGTTCAGGGAGTTTGCCATCCCAACCAGTGATCAACCCAAGAGGCAATGTGAGTGCCATCATCTTGAGGAGTGGCAAGCAAGTAGAGAGTCCAGCTTCTGAATCTGAACTAGAAAAATCAAATGTCCAGCAAAGTATTCCTTCATCCTCAACCAGTAAGCAAAATAAAAAGGATGAAGAAGTGGTTGAGAAAATTCATCTTCCTTTCCCCAATAGGCAGACTCAATCAAGGAAAGCTTCTGAATCTGACATGGATAAAGAGATCATGGAGACCTTCAGAAAAATAGAGGTTAATATCCCACTTTTGGAAGCCATTAAGCAAATCCCCAAGTATGCCAAGTTCCTCAAAGAGTTGTGCACTCATAAGAGGCGTTTAAGGGGTAATGAGAGAGTCAATTTGGGGAGAAATATGTCTGCACTCATCCAACCACCTATGCCACCCAAGTGCAAAGACCCTGGAACTTTCACAATACCATGCATAATAGGCAACATGGAGTTCTCCAATGCTATGCTGGATTTGGGAGCCTCAATCAATGTTATGCCCAAATCAGTATACTCAAGCCTCAAGATTGATGTTCTTTCACCAACTGGAGTGATTGTCCAACTTGCCAATAGGAGCACAGCACATCCAGCAGGAGTTCTAGAAGATGTCCTGGTAAGAGTCAAAGATCTCATTTTTCCTGCTGATTTTTATGTGCTTGATATGGAAAATGATAATACTCCTGGCCATGCACCATTAATACTTGGTAGACCTTTTTTGAAAACTACAAAAACCATTATTAATGTGCATGAAGGGACTTTGTCAATGGAGTTTGCTGGCAATAAAATTGATTTTAACATTTTAGATGCCATGAAACATCCTATGGAAAATCATTCCAATGTGCATGTGGTTAACTTTTTGGATTACTTAGTTGATGAGGCATGTGATGATTTCCAAACTGAATTAATTTATGATTTTCCTGAATTTTCTGATTTGGTAGATGCCTTTGAATGCAATTGTGCTGGTTCTGAATTCTGTCATGCTTGCACTGAAATTGAAAATTCTCTAATTGCTGATAATTCTGAATTGCATTCTAATTTACATAATGGTTTGGATTCTGATGTGCATTCTGATTCTGCAATTTTCTCTAGCTTAGACTTAGATTCTGTTTCTGTTTTAGGTAGTTGTAGGTGTAGTGATTTCAACTGTAATGTTGTACATTCTTCATCTCTTTCCTCTTGTGCTGCTAACCCTTCCTCATCTTTAGCCAAGGATTCTGTCTTTGAGCAATCTGAATTTGTAGGTGCCTCCCTGGATGTGACTCCACAAAAACTGATTCCATCCTTCATCCAACCACCTGCATTGGAGTTGAAGGGTTTACCAAAAAACCTCAAGTATGCCTTCCTAGAAGTAGGAGACCAGCTTCCAGTGATTGTAGCCAACAATCTAGAGCCTGATCAAGAACAAAAATTGATAAGTTTGCTGAAAAAGAACAAGAAGGCAATTGGGTGGACTCTAGCAAACATTCCTGGGATTAGTCCTTCTGTGTGCATGCATCGCATTCTTCTTGAAGAAGAGACTAAACCAGTCAGGCAGCCCCAAAGACGACTTAACCCCATGATTCTTGATGTGGTCAAGAAGGAGGTAAGTAAGCTCCTCCAAGCTGGCATTATTTATCCTATCTCTGATAGTAAGTGGGTGAGTCCGGTACAAGTAGTGCCAAAGAAAACTGAGGTAACTATTATAGAAAATGAAAATAATGAGCTAGTACCCACTAAAGTGCAAAATAGTTGGCGTGTTTGCATTGATTACAGGAAGTTGAACCAAGCAACTAGAAAAGATCATTTTCCTCTTCCTTTTATTGATCAAATACTTGAAAGACTTGCTGGAAAATCTCACTACTGTTTTCTTGATGGTTTTTCTGGATATTTTCAAATTCACATTGCACCCGAAGATCAGGAGAAGACTACCTTCACCTGTCCCTTTGGTACTTTTGCATATAGACGCATGCCTTTTGGTCTCTGTAATGCACCTGACACTTTTCAGAGATGCATGATAAGTATATTTTCTGACTTGTTAGAAGATTGCATGGAAGTGTTCATGGATGATTTTTCTGTTTATGGAGACTCATTTGATGCATGCTTGAAAAATTTGGAGAGAGTACTTGATAGATGCATAGAAAAGAATTTGGTATTGAATTATGAGAAATGTCATTTCATGGTAGAACAAGGGATAGTCCTAGGCCATATAGTGTCATCACATGTCATAGAAGTAGATCAAGCTAAAGTTGATGTTATATCCTCTTTGCCTTACCCCGCTTCTGTGCGGGAAGTTCGTTCTTTTCTTGGCCATACAGGATTTTATAGAAGATTCATCAAGGACTTCAGTAAGATCGCTCTACCCCTATCTAAACTCCTCCAAAAAGAAACTGATTTCATTTTTAATGATGCTTGCAGGTCAGCTTTTGATGAGTTGAAGAAGCAACTTACCTCCCCTCCTATCATCCAACCTCCACGGTGGGAACTTCCCTTTGAGCTCATGTGTGATGCCTCAAATTTTGCTGTGGGAGCAGTACTTTCATAAAGAGTAGAGAGAAAGTTGCATGTCATAGCTTATGCGTCCCGCACCCTTGATTCAACTCAATCAAATTACACAACCACAGAGAAGGAGTTTTTAGTAATTATTTTTGCTTTAGAAAAATTTAGATCATATTTGCTTGCCTCCAAAGTAATTGTGTTTTTTGACCATCCAGCACTGAAATATTTGTTGAAGAAACCGGATGCAAAGCCAAGATTGCTTAGATGGATGCTACTCCTCCAAGAATTTGATGTGGAAATCAAGGATAAGAGTGGAGCAGAGAATGTAGTAGCTGATCATTTAAGTAGGCTTTTGGAGCCTCCTTTGGAGCATCTTCCTATTAGAGATCACTTCCCAGATGAGTGTTTTTCCATTTTGCATGGTATTAGTGAGCCTTGGTATGCTGATTTAGTGAATTACCTTGTTGCATTTGAATTGCCTGCATACCAAAATAAATATCAGTTGAACAAATTAAGAAGCGAGGCTAGGTACTATGTGTGGGATGACCCTTATTTATGGAAGATTTGTAGTGACCAAATTGTTAGGAGATGTGTTCCGAATCATGAATTTGCATCTGTGCTGAATTTTTGCCATACTCTTGCATGTGGTGGACATTTTGGTCCCCAAAGAACAGCTAGAAAAGTGTTAGATTTTGGTTTATATTGACCTACTTTGTTTAGGGATGCCTATGATTTTTGCAAGAACTGTTCTAGGTGTCAAAGAACTGGAAATGTGTCTAGAAGAAATGAAATGCCTCAACAACCTCTCCTCTTTTGTGATATCTTTGATGTTTGGGGTATAGATTTCATGGGTCCTTTTCCTGTTTCTTTTGGCTTTATGTATATCTTGGTTGCTGTGGATTATGTGTCGAAGTGGGTGGAGGCAAAAGCCACTCGAACTGATGATTCTATTATTGTTGTAGACTTTCTTCGTTCACATATTTTCTGCAGATTCGGTATCCCCAAGGCCATAATCAGTGATCAAGGATCACACTTTTGCAATAGAAACATGCAAGGGCTATTAAAGAAATATGGAGTGGTGCATAAAACCTCTACACCTTATCACCCCCAAACCAATAGGCAAGCGGAAGTCTCCAACCGAGAGATAAAGCAAATATTAGAAAAAATCGTGCAACCCAACAGAAAAGATTGGAGTAAGAGGCTTGACGATGCGCTTTGGGCCTATAGAACCGCTTTCAAGACTCCCATCGGCATGTCTCCATACCGCTTGGTATTTGGTAAAGCATGTCACTTGCCGGTGGAGATTGCACACAAGGCATATTGGGCCGTTAAACAATGCAATATGGACATGACCCTAGCCGGTACAGAAAGAAAGTTGCAACTTCAAGAACTGGAAAAACTAAGGTTGGCGACTTATGAGAATGCACGCATCTATAAAGAGAGGACAAAAGCTTTACATGATCAGAAAATTGAGAAAAAAGAATTCCAAGTAGGAGACAAAGTCCTTCTCTATAATTTTCGCCTCAAGCTAATGCCCGGTAAGCTTCGCTCTAGATGGGTTGGCCCTTTTGTTATTACTAATGTCTTTCCTTTTGGTGCAGTAGAAATTGAAAATGAGGCCACGAACAAGCAGTTCATGGTAAATGGGCAAAGGTTGAAGAAGTTCTACGAGGGCTTCAAAGAAGAAACTGTAGAGGAAATCCAACTCTACAATGTTCCGGCTCCATGATAAGGCTGTACTCTTTCCCTCCTTTTTAATTTATGTCCTCTTCATTTTATTTGATGTTTGGTAATAATTTTCATTGAGAACAATGCAATGTTTAAGTGTGGGGGGAGAGAATTTAATTGGAGCTGATTTTCAAAAAAAAAAAAAATTTTCTGCTGTCGCCTCTGTTTTCTCTGTTTCTGTCCAGAATTTTTGAGCTGTCTTGCATGAATTTTCTGTACTGATTGGCTACGAATTTTGCTAGTTTCTTTACATGTTTTTAAAGCTTTATATGTTTTCTAGTTGTAGAATTTTATTTGGTGTCTTTCGCATTTTTTTTGGTGTAGTTTTGTGTCAGTAAAGCTGAGTCGTCAGAATTTCTGCATTGCAGAATTTTGCTGCTCTGCTCTGTTTTTGAAAAAAAATTGATTAAGTTTTTGTGTGAAAGCATGCATGGTGAAATAGCTTAAGTTGTGAATTGACTTAGCACGAAAAGAATTCAGTCTTCTTTTTCTAAGGAACTCAAGTAAAATGGCAATGACGTTGTTTTTAATGAATTCTTAGTAATAGTCTTTAAACCGTGAGAATTTGAGCCTTCATTGCAAAATAATATTCTTTCTTGCTGTGTGTATTCCCTATCATGATTTTTACTCCAGAATTTGTCTTGAATCTTTGTTAAGGCTACATTACATGTACATGCTTGGAAATGATTTAGGCATTTGTTTCTTGTAACCATTCTAGCCAAATAGCCATCCTATGTGTTGTTCTCATTGTGTGCCACTTTGTACCTTACTTCCACCTTTCTTTCTTGTGTTTTCTAGCTCTCTCCCACTTTAAAACAAATCATTTCTTTTCCCCAAACTTAAGATTTGAAGAGCTTTAGAAACCTCTTTCTTTTGAAATTAGATTGAATTGAGCATGTGCAAAAAGAAGGATTTGTGGGCTGTTTTGAATTTCAGTTTTGCTACTTAAAAAAAAAAAAACAAAACAACATTGGCAACTCTTCATGAAAAAATATATATATATATATATATATATATATACCATATGGAGATCAAAAAAAAAAACAAAAGAGTAAGAAGGAGAAAAGAAAAGTAGCATTGTTGTGCCCAAATTTCAAAGTTCAATCTCTTATAACCTTATTGATTGATGCTCTTCATTTCCTTAAGTTCTTGTTAAACTTTGTTTTGTGTATTTCTTTCTACCTCCCAATCATTCCTTCACCCAACCTTACACCCTTCCAAAGTCCTAATAATTCAAGCATGTATGTGATTCAAGTAGTGGAGATTTAGATTCTTGACAAGCTTATGGTAGTGAATTATGTGATAAGTTGAATTTCGAGTGATTTTCCCTAGACACTTGAGAGAATAGAGAGTAAACACATTCCTGGTGAGGAGGCTAATTACTTGAATTCATTCGTATCAAATTAAATTGCCATGATGCTTGGAATCTTAGAAATTTAAGATTAATTTTCTTCAAGTGCTAAATCTTTTCAAAATTTTAATTATCCCATTCTAGCATGCTTTCCACGCTTTTCCTTTGGTGTCTTTTGATGTTCTAAATATTATTTTGCCCAGGAGTGCAAAAGGTTAAGTGTGGGGGATTTGATATCAAGCATTTTTATATACTTTTTAGTCCCTATCTTAGTCGTATTGCTATTTCAATGTTGCCAACTCTCCTATTTTATTATATTTTGAATTTATTGGGTGTAAATTAATTATAGAATTAATATGATTCAAATTCATAATTTTATCCCAATTAATTCATGTGCTTAATTTCAGATCTAATTATTTGAGAGAAAAATTGCTGGCATGGACGTTTTGCTTACTTGGAGGCCACCTGGACATGCTGACTGGGCATTGAATGGTTGACTAGGGCTGACTAGATTTCTGGTCCCCATTGTTCTCCACTTTACAGCAAAGGGGAATGACAGCATGGGCCTTCTGCAGCAATTAATGGTAGACAGAAACAGCAAAGGAATGGAGTAACTTGTCTTGCTGCCCACAGCATCCAAGGAGGCATCCAAGGAGGCATCTAGGGTAGAATATTCCAAGGCATGGAGGGCATCAGTTTTAAAAATCAGAGGACACTTTTATTTTCAATAACTTAGCAATTTTCATAGCTCTTTTTCCCTCTCTGCTTTCTCTTTTGTCATTGGCTGTTTTTCTCTCTTTGAGGGCTAAGTCTTCATTGTAATCAGTCACTGGACCATTGGGATGTTGTAGCTTGAACTAAGAATGCAAGTTAAGTGTTTTATTCTCCATTTTCATCTCATTTCGTTTCTGTTTTGCTGTTATGTTTATGTTGCTGTCAAATTCTGATTAGAGCTTGAGAAGTAACATAAACTGACTTATATATATAAGATATAACCTTGCTTGACTGATTAGGAAAGTGAGGGAGGCGAAATGACTAGTTAGATGATATATTTAACTTGGTTTGGTTGAGATTTTCCACTGAATGCATCTGATTATAGTAGAGAGATGTTCTTGACTGTAATTAGTAGCATTAAAATTCTAGATGTTATTCTAGAACCATTTTTCATAAAGAACCAAATGATGGAATGAGAACAAAACTAAATCAATGAGTTAGATAATGATAGTTGCACTCCCATGAATCCTAGTGGCTGATTACATAATCTCTTTACTGTCAACACCTTGCAAATTTCGCTGCTGCTGTTGTAGTTATTTGGTTGCTGTTCTATTATGTTTTTATTAGTACTGCGAACAAACCCCCCCCCCCGTTTATGTACTTTTCATTAGTGTTTGGGTGTTTAGAACGATTAATTAGTGTTTAGAAGTGAGGCTCCTTGAGTGAATATGACTTGGGGATCACTATATTGCAAATTGCCACGAATTCAATTCTAGGCGATTCGGCATCGTAGTGGCGTGAACCACCAATCCCGAGTTTCTTGAAAATTGATAAGGGCATAAGATTAATGCTAGCCCCAAGATCACATCAAGTTTTCTTGAATGTGACATCCTCAATAGTACAGGGGATGGAGAAACTCCCTGGATCCTTGAGTTTTAGAGGCAACTTCTTATGTATGATTGCGTTGCACTCTTCATTCAATGTGACTTTCGCATTATTCCCCATCTTCTTATTTTTCAGCAACATCTCCTTCATGAATTTTGCATACATAGGCATTTGTTCCAAGGCTTCAGCAAAAGGTATGCTTATTTGCAATTTACTCAGTACCTCCAAAAAACTGTTGAACTGCTTCTCATTGTGCTTTTTAGGCCTCTAAGCCTGAGGATACGATAGTGGTGGAATAAAACTTTTAGCCCTTACATCTTTTGTTACCCTTCCATATTTGCTTTTGTGTTAAGCTTATTTATTTTTCTTAATAAATGATTTGCTATAAACGGATTTTTTTTTAGTGAACATGTCACAGTTCATTACTCCTATTTTTTTTTACTTACTCCTCCTATTTTTTTTTTTTGTAAAGACGAACCTTTTTCCTTTGAAACATCAGCCTCCTCAATTACTGTCACATCCTCAACAGTGAGTCCAATTCAAGTTATCTCTGAGTTAAAAACATCGTCAAAGTCTTATACAAAGAAACCTTAAGTAATATTCATATTTACACATAGTCCGTCCACAAAATCCTAGGAGGCTTATGTGACCACAGAGCTACTTCTAGAGCTTACAAGATAATAGAATACAAAGGAACCAACCAAAAATACAAGAGGGTTGGTTTAAGATAAACTCGTTATTCCCCTGGACAATCCCCAGCGTCAGCCACAGATTCTGAAATATTGTAAAATAACAGGATGAGTAATGAAAATACTCAGTGAATGGATAACATTATCAATCAAAAGTAAATTTAACAATTAGTATCATAAAGATATCATTGAATTAAACTCACATCAGTTACCAATGATATACACAGTATAAATTATTCAGTGCCAAACACAAATCTCGTACCAACCCGATTATCCACGGTACCAGTGGATCGTTGCCCGCGGCCCCATGGCCGCATCCACCCTTATCTCTCCATGAAAGATATATCTCCACCCTTATAACTCTTGTAACTTCTCCCATGGGGTGCACCACCACGAAAATATTATAACAATGTCATACCATAATGCAAGTATTCACACAACCTGAACATAATAACGGCAATATCAACATTAACTTTACATATTTTATAAGAATTAACATTTAATCAAACAAGAGGTTTGAAATCCACAATACCTTTAAATACAAGGAATACAAGTCCTTGATAATGAATACACAACATACCGATTAAGTCCACATTTTCAATTTTCTTTATGATACTTGATGACAATACTTTTGAAGAAATATAGATGAGATAAGGTTTTCACACTCACCTCGAATGTGGCCCTAACTACCTTTATTTTTGCAGCTAAATTATGAGAGGTGTTAGGAAATAACTCTCAAAGATTTCCTAAAATGCAAATAAGATGAAAAAATAAAGAATACATTAGAATTTTCAAGTGAAACTTTCTAACAGTATCGTATTTACAAAAAAATAAAGTCCGGATGTAAGAGTTATGAACATTTTAAAACTGATGCTACAGTGACGGTCAACGGTTAACGCAGCTACAGTATAGTTGACTAAGTCAATGCTACAGTAACGTTGACCGAGTCAATGCTACAGTAACGTTGACCGAGTCAATGCTACATTAGCCGAGAAATCTGGAAAAATTTTCCCGATGAACAGTAATTTCTGGAAATTTTCCAGAAAATTTCCAGAATGAACAGTGATGCTCTTCGTGTTCTTCATCCAAAAATCTTAAAATCATATCTAAAACAACATTTCTTTTGATTTCTTCCATGGGTTTTCTTTCTCAATGTCTAATGAGTATTTTAACACCAAAACCCCCAATTTTTACCAACAATCCAAGCTCAAATCTCAAATTTTCATCAAGAACACTAACTTTTTTCAAATATCCAAATTCTACAAATTTCTCCTAGTTTTCTCCAAATTTCTTGTTCTAATAACATCATAAACCACCTAAGAATGTTTTAGATTAACATCCACACTTAAATTCATCCATTAAAACTCAAAATCTTAATTTTCTTCCATAGGTCCGAAAATGGAGAAAAAGAGAAATAAAGTAGATAAAACTTACCTTTTTACCTCTAGAACTCCTGAGAATTGGAAGTATGATTAGAAAATACAAGATCGCCGGATGAAAATTTGAGAAATGATTGAAGAAGGGAAGAGTGGTAGATGAAGAGAAGATAGAGATGTCTCGGGGAGGAAAGAAGGAAGAGAGGAGATGAGTCTAATAATTGTACGTGTGGGCCCCACCAATTTCTTTTTGGATAAAATTGAGCATAGCCACCTTAGCTTTTAAGATTTGTTCACTTAGGTCCTTGAGAATTTATAAAAATTTTCTAAATTAAAAATTAAAATTTCTATTCCCAAATTTTCTTTACTAATTCAAAGAAAGAAAACATTTTTCACGTAATTAAATTTATCGATAAACTTCAAAATATATTTTTAATATTCATACACATTATTGGGGCATTACAATTACAGTTTCTTGAGGTTTAGCAACCTCATCTCTTCCCTCTTCAACAATCACTTCTTTAGGAGGATCATGTGATTTAAAAGTATTTGGGAGCTCCTTGCCACTTCTTAAGGTAATGGCATTACAATGCTATCTCCCTCCTTCTTTGGGTTGTTCTCAATATTACTGGGGAGATTATCTTCTGGCCTTTTGTTCAAAGCAATTGTCATCTGCCCCAACTGAGTCTCTAAGTTCTTGATGGCTATATTTTGAGTTTGAAATATC
Organism: Biancaea sappan; assembly: GCA_037074585.1. Taxonomy (NCBI): domain Eukaryota; kingdom Viridiplantae; phylum Streptophyta; class Magnoliopsida; order Fabales; family Fabaceae; genus Biancaea; species Biancaea sappan. Next base: position 2,415,722 of record CM073491.1, read on the forward strand.
GACTTACTTCTCTCCATGAATTTCATAAACATCTCCTCTATCGAAGGTTTGTTCTCCACTTAAGGCAGTGGAGCTCTATTTTAAGGAGAGTAATTATTCTGACTACCGAAACTAGAAGGATGAGAAGGCCTATCAGAAGATGATGGAGCTGTAGGATTAGACAATGATTGTTGCTCCAAGAGAAATTTAGGTGATTCCTATTCCCCGAATAATTTGAGTTGGAATAGGAATTTTTCTGATTCCTTTGAGCATCACTTATGTAGTTCAATTGATCAATTACAGTTGGCTCATCACAACACCCATTAGCATGGGCACCACCATAAAGATCACAAATGGGTCCTGGAGAGATTATAGCATTTACTTTTACATATTCTTGTTGTCTTGAGCACAACATATCAACCTTCTTGGTAAGTGCTTCATTCTGAGCCAGAAGAGCATTAAGGGTATCCAGTTCCATAACTCCTCTCCTTGAAGCATTTCTAGTCCGGTTTGAATCATTCTGGCTTGCTCCCATAGTCTCTATAATTTCTTTCACTTTAGCAATTAATCTAGCCATCAAAGCATCACCAGTTGCAGTATCTAATTTATCTCAAGTCTCATATGTGAGACCACTGTGAAATATTGTAATACCCGTTAATTTCAGAATATAATTCGCTTAAGAGTATTTTAGAATTCTACAACGTTACTTTAGTTATTTATTTTGGTCATTTTTAATTTTCATATTTAATTGTTCTCTTTGAATATTATTTATGAAAATTGAGTTAAATGACTGGACTAAATATTTGCACAATGAGGGATATATTCTAAGAATGGTGAAATTCATGGAAAAGTGGTTTCAGAATGGTCAATTAGTCCATTTATTGTAAATTGACTGGATGGGTTTGGATGTTGGGTTATGGATACCCATGGGTTATTGAATAACCCATTAGAAATATTTAATATAAAGTTTCAATAGTAACCCTCATTTTTTTCACTCAGCCGAAGGAAGCAGAAAAGATTTCTCTCTCAGTTCTTCATTTTCTTCTCAAATCCTTTCCTTGATCTTCAGAGTTTCGATTATTTGTTCGGTTCAAAAGCTTTGTAAGGATCAAAGGTAAGCTTTAATCCGATTATTTTCCTTAAATTTCAGTTTATGTAGAAGATCAGAGGAGGTTTTGTTTTGAAGATTTTGATGATAATTCATGAATCTCAGTTGTTTTAGAAGTTATATTTGAGTTATAATCGGTTAAAAGAGTTGAAATTCTGGTTTTGAAACAAGAAGGGAAAGGATGAATTTGTTAGAAATTTCTGCAAAAACTTCTGCAAAAACCGAGTTACTGTAGCGACCAGGGATTTCGAAACAAAATCTGGAAAATTTTCTTCGGTTACTGTAGCAGTACTGTAGTGTCGGCAGTCAACGGTACTGTAGCAGTCAACGTTACTGTAGCGAACCGACACTGTAGCGAACCAATACTGTAGCAAACCGTTACTGTAGCAAACCGTACTGTAGCAACCCGTTACTGTAGCAGTCAGAAAATTTTACGTATTTTCGTGATTTTGTTTCCTTTCTTATGATTCCTTGTAATATATTTTACTAGGAAATTTTCCTACACAAATTCTAGTGTGGAACAAGGTAAACTTGGACAAACATCAAGGTGAGTGAATAACCTTGCTCAGCTAATTTGATATTACTAGTCAAAGTACAATATAAGTCCCATTTACAATATTATTTGGATAATAAGCAATCAATTTTTCATATGGGAGTATATGATGATCGGTAGAAATAAGAGTATGTAGAAATTGTTTTATTTCATGACAATTGTATTATGTGATAAATTCTCACTATCTTGTCAATGAGTAAAGATCTACGGGATCTCATACACGAGTTTGAAAGGGTTAAAGTCCCATACTACTCAGTGCATATCTATGAAACCTATACATGAGTTGAAAGGGTTAAAGTCCCATACTACTCGGTGTATGTCTAAGAAATCTTATACACGAGTTTGAAAGGGTTAAAGTCCCATACTACTCAGTGCATATCTATGAAACCTATACACGAGTTGAAAGGGTTAAAGTCTCATACTACTCGGCGTATACCTATGAGATTTTATTCACGAGTTTGAAAGGGTTAGAGTCCCATACTACTCGGTGTATATCTATGAAATCTTATTCATGAGTTTGAAAGGGTTAGAGTCCCATACTACTCGATGTATAAGATAATTAATTATATGAGTAAATGTGGTATTTGTACTTTTGATATTTTATATAGTACAGTTATTTACTTACTGAGTTTTTAAATAAACTCACACTCCCTATGATTATTTTTTTTCAGATACAGAAAATAAAGAACAAGAGTATCCGTTTGAAGATTAGAAGCCCCTTGGGATTATTCTCTATTTCTGTCTGGTGGGACACCAGTACTTATTAATGTGGATATTAGAAAAGCTCTGTATTTTCTATAGGTCTCCTAGGCTTGCGATGAGATAGAAATATCAGACTATGTATGTCTATATTTGCTTATCAGATGAATATAATTCTGTAGTGTGGAATGAATGATTAAGGTTGAATGTAAAACCTTACAGAATATATGTATATAACGTATGTTTGAGAATTATATCAAATGAGTAGTATCTTTTCACATGCTCAATTTTTGGGATGTGACAAATTTGGTATCAGAGGAAAGGTTTTATAGGTCCCCTATAGAGTACAGAGCAAAGTGATCTTTGTGGGCCCTTCCCTATTGTCATGAGCCGCGGCATGACCATGGGATTAGGTTCCATAAAAGACCTTGTAGAGTATAACGTCATTTTATAGATAACTTCTCAGTGGGGCTAGTAAGTGTAGATAACTTCTCAGTGGGGCTAGTAAGTGATATTTTGTTTATGTCTGAAAATTGTTTGTTATGTGTGTAGATCTGTGACAGATCAATGTCAGAAGGATCTTCTAATAATAATGAGCATATGGGTCCAAGGAGGGCCATAAATCCACCAGTACATGTGCAAGATGATCCTAACCGTGGTGATAGTTTACATGCTCAAAGTACTGAGGGCGCAACTAGTGAGCAAGCAAGGAGAGTCGAACCTGATGCTCACGTTGGCAATGTAACTATTGCACATGTGATTAATTTGATGAATGAACGATTTGACCGATTTGAGGCTGAAATGAGAGGTCGAGCTGCACAAGCTAACCTGCCAGTGGATCCTCCTATTGTTGAAGCTGAAATTGTACCACCAGCTCAGTTAGCTAGAGGAGATAACGTAAGGGAGGTAAGAATGTCTGAATTCCAGAAAATGAGGCCTCCTACTTTTTCAGGGGAAGATCCCAAAGAGGACCCACAATGTTTCCTTGAAGATTGTGAAGCAATCTGTGATGCTATAGGGTGTTCTCCTACTCAAAAGGTAGAATTCACTTCTTTTCAGTTAAAGGGTAGGGCTGGTAAATGGTGGAAGAACTGGAAGAAAGCTAGAATTCAAGGCACACCGCCAGTTATGTGGACGGAGTTTTACAGATTGGTTATGGAAAGGAGGTCAAAGAATAAAGAAGAATATCGACAAAAGAAGAAAGCTAGATATAGGAGATCTTTTGATCAAAGGGAAGACTCAGGGACTTTGAAACCCTTTACTGCATCACAACATACTCCAGCCACTCCTACTAAGTCATCTTATTCTACAGCCAGTGTGGCTAAGCCTCGTTCAGAGAACAGGGGTGGTTTTAGTTCTTCTAGTAGAGGAGGTACTCAAGCTAGAAGGAAGAAACCTCAGTGTCCTGAATGTGGAAAGTTTCACTTCGGAGAATGCAGGTTAAACACTGTTGGTACAGGTTGTTTTAACTGTGGACAAAAAGGACATTTTATAAGGGAGTGCCCTCAGTTCATGACAAGACCAGGTCAAGGGTCTATTTTGCCACCTCGACCACAATCTGTTACTCAAACACCAACCCCTTCAACAGGGGTAGTATGGGAAGAGGTTCTGGAAGAGGCCAAGGTGACCGTGGAAAACAAGCTGCTGGCAGAGGAAATGCAAGAGTATATGCTCTAACCCGACAGGATGCTCAAACATCCAATGCTGTAGTTACAGGTATATTATCTGTTAATACTTTTGCTGCACGTATTTTGTTTGATCCTGGTTCTACTCACTCATATGGTCACCCCTATTTGCCAAGAGATTTGCATTTGATTCGATTATTCTTAAAGAACCATTCTTGGTTTCCACACCGATGAGAGAGACTTTGATGGTTAAAACATGTTATCGTTCTTGTAAAATAATCGTTGGAGGCATGGAAACTGAGATAGATCTTATGGTTCTCAATATGTTAGATTTTGATGTGATTTTAGGGATGGATTGGTTATCTTCTTGTCATGCTACTATAAATTGTCGTGACAAAGTTATTTCCTTTAATATGCCGGGGAGGAGTAATTTTGTGTTTCAAGGAGATCGAGGTGATGTACCTTGCAACATGATATCTATGTTAAGTGCCCAGCGTATGTTGCGAAAGGGATGTCAGGGATTTCTAGCTTTTATCAAAGATTTAGAAAAGAAAGAACAGAAGTTAGAAGACATTCATGTGGTTAATGAATTCCCAGATGTGTTCCCAGAAGATTTACCTGGATTACCGCCAGAAAGAGATATTGAGTTCAGTATTGATTTGGTCCTGGACACACGACCAATTTCTATTCCACCTTATCGTATGGCTCCTGTTGAGCTAAAAGAACTCAAAGAACAATTGGAAGATTTGTTGAACAAAGGGTTCATTCGCCCAAGTTTTTCACCTTGGGGTGCTCCTGTTCTTTTTGTGAAAAAGAAAGATGGTTCTATGAGATTATGTATAGATTATCGTCAGCTGAATAAAGTCACAGTGAAGAATAAGTATCCTTTACCAAGGATAGATGATTTGTTTGATCAGCTTCAAGGAGCAAAATACTTCTCAAAGATTGATCTAAGGTCTGGATATCATCAGTTACGAATTAAGAATGATGATATACCTAAGACTGCTTTTCGTACACGGTATGGACATTATGAGTTTCTTGTGATGTCTTTTGGGTTGACAAATGCACCAGTAGCATTTATGGATTTAATGAACAGAGTGTTCAAATCATTCCTTGATAAGTTTGTAATTGTTTTTATTGATGATATCTTGGTGTATTCAAAGAGTCATGAAGAACATACTGAGCATTTGAGAATAGTGCTTCAGACCTTGAGAGAGCATCAGTTGTACGCAAAGCTCTCAAAATATGAATTCTGGATGAGTCATGTAACGTTTTTGGGACATGTTATTTCCCAAGAAGGTATTCATGTAGATCCAAGTAAAATTGAAGCAGTTAAACAATGGCCTAGACCAACAACTGTGTCTGAAGTACGTAGTTTTCTTGGCTTAGCAGGGTATTACCGTCGCTTTGTCAAAGATTTCTCTAAGACGGCTCTCCCATTAAATAAGTTAACCCGAAAGAATGTTAAATACATTTGGGATGATTCATGTGAACAAAGTTTCACCCAATTGAAAGAGTGTTTAACTTCTGCACCAGTCTTAATTCTACCATCAGGACCAGGGGGTTACTCTGTATTCTGTGATGCCTCAAAGATAGGCTTAGGGTGTGTGTTGATGCAACATGGTAAAGTCATAGCTTATGGCTCACGTCAGCTTAAAAAGCATGAATTGAATTACCCCACTCATGATTTGAAAATGGCAGCTGTAGTGTTTGCCCTAAAGATATGGAGACATTACTTGTATGGGGAAACTTGTAAAACTTTTACAGATCACAAAAGCCTTAAGTACATTTTTGAGCAGAGAGATCTCAATCTAAGGCAACGAAGGTGGATGGAACTTCTGAAAGATTATGATTGTACCATCCTTTATCATCCAGGTAAAGCAAATGTAGTGGCTAATGCTCTAAGTCGAAAGTCTATGGGAAGTTTAGCTCACATTGCCACTATAAGGAGGTCTCTAATACATGAACTACAAGAATTGGAAGCTGATGGAGTATTCTTCGAGATTACTGAGTCAGGTACATTTCTGGCTCATTTAACAGTTAGATCATCTCTTGTTGAAAAAGTAAAAGTAAATTTAGAAAATGACATTGATATGGTCAAAATCAGAGATAAGGCAAGGCAAGGTCTAGCACCAAGTTTCTTGCTAGATGAAGAAGGAGTCTTATGGTTTAATGGGAGACTCTGTGTCCCCAACATTGAATCTTTGAAACATGAAATCTTAATGGAAGCTCATGGTTCACCCTACGTTGTACATCCTGGTGCTGTGAAAATGTATCAGGACTTGAAACAAGTTTACTGGTGGGAGGGCATGAAGCGAGACGTGACTGACTTTGTAGCTCGATGTTTGACTTGTCAGCAAGTTAAAGCTGAACATAGACGACCACCTGGGTTGATGCAAAAACTAGATATTCCCGAATGGAAGTGGGAAAGGATCACTATGGATTTTGTAGTAGGTTTACCTCGGTCAACAAAAGGAAATGACTCAATATGGGTCATAGTGGATCGACTTACTAAGTCAGCACATTTTCTTCCTGTTCATACCACTTTCAATGTAGCAAAACTTGCTCGAATTTATGTTAAAGAAATAGTGAAACTTCATGGTGTACCAATATCCATTATATCAGATCGAGGACCTCAGTTTACTTCTCGGTTCTGGAAAGTCTTTCAAGAGGCTTTGGGTACCAAAGTGAATCTTAGCACAGCATTCCATCCTCAGACTGATGGACAGTCCGAAAGGACAATTCAGACTTTAGAGGATATGCTAAGAGCTTGTGTGATGGATTTCAGTGGAAGTTGGGAAGATCATTTGTCTCTTATTGAATTTGCTTATAACAACAGTTACCAAGCCAGTATTCAGATGGCACCTTTTGAGGCTTTATATGGGAGACGGTGTCGATCTCCTATAGGTTGGTTTGAACTTGGTGAAACCAAAATATTTGGACCTGAGATGATTCAGAAAGATATAAATAAAGTTAAACTGATCAGAGAAAAGTTGTTAACTGCTCAGAGTAGACAGAAGTCTTATGCGGACAACCGACGACGTGACCTTGAATTTGCAATAGGTGATATGGTTTTCTTACGAATCTCACCTATGAAGGGAGTAATGAGATTCGGGAGAATATAATTCAACCCCAAAAAGTTCATTTTGATGAAACTCTCACCTACGAAGAGGTACCAGTAGCTATCCTTGATAGAAAAGTCAAAAAATTGCGTACCAAAGAAATTCCTACTGTCAAGGTTCTTTGGAGAAATCATTCTCGCGAGGAAGCTACGTGGGAAGCAGAAGATGAGATGTGGAAAAACTATCCACATTTATTTGAAACTTGAGGTAAGGTTTTAATTCGGAGGACCGAATTCTTTTAAGGGGGGTAGAATGTAATACCCGTTAATTTCAGAATATAATTCGCTTAAGAGTATTTTAGAATTCTACAACGTTACTTTAGTTATTTATTTTGGTCATTTTTAATTTTCATATTTAATTGTTCTCTTTGAATATTATTTATGAAAATTGAGTTAAATGACTGGACTAAATATTTGCACAATGAGGGATATATTCTAAGAATGGTGAAATTCATGGAAAAGTGGTTTCAGAATGGTCAATTAGTCCATTTATTGTAAATTGACTGGATGGGTTTGGATGTTGGGTTATGGATACCCATGGGTTATTGAATAACCCATTAGAAATATTTAATATAAAGTTTCAATAGTAACCCTCATTTTTTTCACTCAGCCGAAGGAAGCAGAAAAGATTTCTCTCTCAGTTCTTCATTTTCTTCTCAAATCCTTTCCTTGATCTTCAGAGTTTCGATTATTTGTTCGGTTCAAAAGCTTTGTAAGGATCAAAGGTAAGCTTTAATCCGATTATTTTCCTTAAATTTCAGTTTATGTAGAAGATCAGAGGAGGTTTTGTTTTGAAGATTTTGATGATAATTCATGAATCTCAGTTGTTTTAGAAGTTATATTTGAGTTATAATCGGTTAAAAGAGTTGAAATTCTGGTTTTGAAACAAGAAGGGAAAGGATGAATTTGTTAGAAATTTCTGCAAAAACTTCTGCAAAAACCGAGTTACTGTAGCGACCAGGGATTTCGAAACAAAATCTGGAAAATTTTCTTCGGTTACTGTAGCAGTACTGTAGTGTCGGCAGTCAACGGTACTGTAGCAGTCAACGTTACTGTAGCGAACCGACTGCTAAATTCTTCATATGGGAGTATATGATGATCGGTAGAAATAAGAGTATGTAGAAATTGTTTTATTTCATGACAATTGTATTATGTGATAAATTCTCACTATCTTGTCAATGAGTAAAGATCTACGGGATCTCATACACGAGTTTGAAAGGGTTAAAGTCCCATACTACTCAGTGCATATCTATGAAACCTATACATGAGTTGAAAGGGTTAAAGTCCCATACTACTCGGTGTATGTCTAAGAAATCTTATACACGAGTTTGAAAGGGTTAAAGTCCCATACTACTCAGTGCATATCTATGAAACCTATACACGAGTTGAAAGGGTTAAAGTCTCATACTACTCGGCGTATACCTATGAGATTTTATTCACGAGTTTGAAAGGGTTAGAGTCCCATACTACTCGGTGTATATCTATGAAATCTTATTCATGAGTTTGAAAGGGTTAGAGTCCCATACTACTCGATGTATAAGATAATTAATTATATGAGTAAATGTGGTATTTGTACTTTTGATATTTTATATAGTACAGTTATTTACTTACTGAGTTTTTAAATAAACTCACACTCCCTATGATTATTTTTTTTCAGATACAGAAAATAAAGAACAAGAGTATCCGTTTGAAGATTAGAAGCCCCTTGGGATTATTCTCTATTTCTGTCTGGTGGGACACCAGTACTTATTAATGTGGATATTAGAAAAGCTCTGTATTTTCTATAGGTCTCCTAGGCTTGCGATGAGATAGAAATATCAGACTATGTATGTCTATATTTGCTTATCAGATGAATATAATTCTGTAGTGTGGAATGAATGATTAAGGTTGAATGTAAAACCTTACAGAATATATGTATATAACGTATGTTTGAGAATTATATCAAATGAGTAGTATCTTTTCACATGCTCAATTTTTGGGATGTGACAAATATAGTCAACTTCTGCCACTCTGGAAGACCATGATTAGGACACTTCATCAGAATATCTTTAAACCATTCCCAAGCCTTATAAAGACTCTCGCCTTCATACTGATAGAAGGTTGAGATCTCATTTCTCAATTTAACTAACCTTGATGGAGGGAAGAATTTATCTAAAAACCTCTTTTGGAGTTTATCCTAAGTTGTGATGTTCCCTCTCGGTTGAGCGTTCAACCAACTCTTAGCCGTGTCCCTTAAGGAAAAAGGAAACAAATGGAGATGGATAGCATCGTTGCTTACTCTATTAAGTTTAACCATGTCACAAATATCTAGAAAATTTGTGATGTGGTTGTTTGGGTCTTCTATCGGGCTCCTCCTAAACTGGTTCTACTGGACCAAATTCATCAAGACTGCCTTTATTTCAATGTTGTTTGCATCAAGTGGAGGTTTCACTATACTAGATGTGTGTCCAACCTCAGTGGGTGATGTAAAATCCCACATAGCTCTATTGTCATCCTCCTGAGGCTCATTTCCAGCCCCATTACCAGTATTAACTCCAACACCCCAATGGTTCTGGTTATCCTCGACCATTTCTTCTTGTGTAGCTTGGCTCACTTGAGTTTTCCTAGCTCTCGCTTCCCTTCTAGTTCTCCTTGCTAGTCTTTCAATCTCAGGCTTAAAGAGAAGATTAGAAGTATAAGTGGTGCCTCACATACAAAATAGAAAATTATCAGTCAGAAGTGACAAATAAGAAATCACAACAATAATGCTAAAAGCAAAAATGACTAATTACACAAAAACAAATAAAATAAAAAAAACTAAAACAAAATAAAACAAAACAGAAAAAAGCCTAAGCTAGCACCTTTAAATTTTTTAGAATATTAGCTAAAAATCATTAGTCCTCGGCAATGGCGCCAAAAACTTATGGGACGTTCTGGCAAGTGCATCAGTCGCACAAGTAATATAGTGAAAATGAGGAAAGAGTGTTGTACCCAAGAGGACTAACGTGCTAAGTACCCCAAAAATTTAATTGCATTAGTTAGGCAAACTAAATTGGATTGAAGATAGCTTTAATTAAAGAACTAAGAAGTAAAATCAAATTAAAATCAAATCAAATGGAAATAATTTAAATAAAAGGCCTAGAGTTATTAATCCCCTTTTCTCATCCTAAGAATTGCTAACTCTCCCTAACACTTATGATTCTAACCAATTATACACTTTAATCTTAGGTTTTCTAATGACTTAAAGTGATTCTCCCGAACCTAAATTAAGCTACTCAACTCTAACATAATCCCTTATGTGAGTTTAAGCCGAGTAAATGCTAACCTAATTTGATTAAATAAGGTTAATTAATATCCCTATTAATTAACAAGTGAAAACCCCAAAGTTCTATCACCCGCCTTAATCACTCAGTGTTCTACCAGCATCTCCCTCTCCCGAGTTCGATGAGAGCAACAGACAAACCATAAAATGGCCAGTTTTATAGCAAGTATATAAAATATACAAATGATAGGAATGCATTAATTGTATAAAAATCACAATGTTAGAGAAAAAACAAGTCCTAATCAAAGATTAGGTTCATAGCAACCCTGGTACAGAAAATCAGCAACTCATGGCTCTAAAACTACAGAAAACAGTAAAATATAAAGCAAACTCCATGAATTTAAGGTTGGGTTGATGGAAATCGGGTCCAGAGAGCTTCGAAATGGGATTCCTCCTCTTCCTCTAGCAAAATCGGTGTTCTTTGGCTCCCCACGAACTCAAAATACCCAAAAAAAAAACATGTTTTGGTGAGTTTAAATCAGTGTAAAATCACGAACCACTGCTATAGCGGTGAACTTCCACCGTTAGAGCGGTGGAAGACAAAGAGGATAGTTTGAAAACATGTTTTTCTAGGTTCCACCGCTATAGCGATGAAGATCCACTGCTATAGCGGTGGCTAGCAGAGAAGAAGGCTCCAAAATACTTTTTTTCAGCAATCCACCGCTATAGCAGTAGATTCCACCGCTATAGCAGTAGATTCCACCGCTATAGCTGTGGGAGACAGCAATCACTTCAGCATCTTCAGAATTTCAGCTCTAGCATTCCATCTTCTAACACAAACTTTTTACCAACTCAACTTACACCAAAAATAACAAATAACACCATTAAATTGTAGAAAAGAATCATGAAACCACTCCATTTATTAAAAGATCAAAGAAAACTAAAACTAATCTAAACTACTCAAAACATGGGTTAAGAATCACAAGCCAATAAGAAAAAGACCAAGAAGAGATGGTATTTAGTACCAAAATGGTACTAAATTGAGAACTCAACAGGGCCGATTTGGAGTGATCCAATATGAGTAGTTATATTTTTATAATATATATGTCTAATTTGGTTTTCTCTGTACTATATCATCAAACATTTTGCCAAAAGTAATACAAGAATATTTTCTATCTGTGGATATAGGTCACATTGACCGAACCACGTTAAATATGTGTGTTCTTTATCTTTTTCGCACGTTTATCTTCTTTGTTTTGTGTTAATTCCCGTCACACAAACTATTAACCAATAAACAAATTAAAAATGTTAGAAGGAATATACATTGAAGATTTGTAATTGGTGTATGCCCCTTGAGGCAACTAAGAGATAAACATTTTGCATCTTATGAAGCATTTTATATTACTAAATACATAATATGAATGTTAATCAAATTGCAATGCAAGAGATTGAAATGAAAAGTTTTGGTCAATAATTCATTTCAACTTTGACTTGGTCAGTATGATTAATTACATAGTAAAATAGATGCACAAAATTCAATTTTTTGTAATAATAAGTTATTTTAATGTTATTTATTAGAATTTAGTTCACTGAATCTTTTAGAATAATTGACAGCCTTATCTAGAAAAGGGATTTATTTTTATGTTTGGAAAATATTTAGTTACATTTTTTACTCTATAATTCACAAGTTTTAACTAACTAATTAATCTCAACACCAACATTCCAAATTGGAATATTTAAACCAAAGAAGTATCATTATTTATGATGAATTTTTGTAAAATCTTGAAATAGATATTTGAATAATCAGACTTTTCTCCACCATCATCGTTCGACAATTCATTCGATGATTCTTAGACACAAGCCCATAAAACATTCGTTGAATTCAATAAGAGTTTCATAAGTACACAGACAAACTCAAAACTATTCTAGGACAGAATAATACTGTTAGGATCCTCTCTTGGAGTTACACAAGCACAAATCATCTGACTGGACCCAATGTGTTGGCCTACCTTGATTAGACAATCCCTGTTGACTAGTAGAAAACCCAAGCCCTAACAATATGCCTATAGTTTTATACTCGCACAAAATAATACACTCATAGTTTGTGGGCCCTACCTCGATTGGACAGTCCGTGCTGGCTAGCAGAGAACTCAAGCCCCAACGATATGCCCACAATTTTATACTCCAACACATAAGAATATGCTCATAGTTTATAGGCCCCACCTCAATTAGATAGTTAGTGTTGGCTAATAGAGAGCCCAAGCCCCAATAATATGCCCACAGTAATTTATACTCTAGCACACAATAATATATAAGCTCACAGTTTGTGGGCCCCATGTTCTGGCCAACATAGAACCCAAGCTTCAATAATATGCCCACAGTTTTATATTCTAGCACACAATAGTATGCTCATAATTTATGAGCCCTTCCTTGATTAGATAGTTTTTGCTAGTCAACAGAGAACTCAAGCCCCAATAATATGGCTATAGTTTTATACTCCAACGCACAATAATATGCTTATAGTTTGTGGGTCCCACTTCGATTGGACAGTTCGTGCTAGCTAGCAGAGAATTCAAGCCTTGATAGTATGCCCATATTTTATACTCCAACACACAATAATATGCTCATATTTTATCATTAGTTAAAAAAAAACGTTGACCCTAAAACCATTGTCTAGTACGAAATACTAACCCATATTTTCCTTATAATCAAAATCACACATTTAAAACTAGACATAACAAGTCTATAAAAAGGGCCAATTGAGATTTACTAAGAAGTATAAACCAGTCTCATGTCAACAGAAAGATTGCAATATGTATAATAATATGGTGGCTATGTTACATCATTCTTAGGGCAAAGTTTTCTTCTAGTCCAACATCAATCCTAATTTAAACTTTAGGATAAGCACACACATCAATAATATTTTCATCAAAGAACAACAAACCCCTAAAACTATTTTTAGTACACTGAAATTTGCCTGAAACAATTTTTAAATATCAGTTTTAGAAGAGAAGAAATAATTCCAAATCTATTGTATGCTACTAATTAGAACTATCTGCGGTGTTATATTATATTATAAACAAACATCATTTTGAATTTAAGTATGAACTAGAGGTAAGTGCACAAATCAAATAAAATTTTCAAAAGAGAACAAAACAACCACATAACCTTTTTCAAGTACACTGAAAAATAAGGTTGTCAAAAAATAACAAATAATTTATAAAACTAATTTAGCACATAGAAACTTGCTTATAGTTTTCTCATTCAAAGCCTTGCACCTAAAGCGTGACCATAAATGATAAGCACAAAAAATTAGATAAGATTCTCAAAAAATAACAAACAATTTAGAAAATCAGTCTAGACATAAAAAGCTGTCTATAATTTTTTCATTCGAGCTCTTTCATTGATATCGGGCATTTTTATATACTTTTTAGTCCCTATCTTAGTCCTATTGCTATTTCAATGTTTCCAACTCTCCTATTTTATTATATTTTGAATTTATTGGGTGTAAATTAATTATAGAATTAATATGATTCAAATTCATAATTTTATCCTAATTAATTCGTGTGCTTAATTTCAGATCTAATTATTGGAGAGAAAAATGTTGACAAGGACGTTTTGCTTACTTGGAGGCTACCTGGACATGCTGACTGGGCATTGACAGGTTGACTAAGGCTGACTGGATTTCTGGTCCCCACTGTTCTACACTTTACAGCAAAGGGGAATGTGGTTTCTGCTTTGACAGAATGGGCCTTCTACAGCAATCAATGGCAGACAGAAACATCAAAGGAGTGGAGTAACTTGTCTGCTACTGTTGCCACTTTTCTGCTGTTGTCTTGCTGTCCACATCATGGAAGAAGCACCAAGGAGGCATCCAAGGAGGCATCTAGGGTAGAATATTCCAAGGCATTGAGGGCATCAGTTTTAAAAATCAGAGGACACTTTTATTTTCTGCAACTTAGGAATTTCGTAGCTTTCTTTCCCTCTCTGTTTTCTCTTCTGTCATTTGCTATTTTGCTCTCATAGAGGGCTAAGTCTTCATTGTAATCAGTCACTGGACCATTGGGATGTTGTAGCTTGAACTAAGAATGCAAGCTAAGTGTTTTATTCTCCATTTTCATCTCATTTCGTTTCTGTTTTGCTGTTATGTTTATGTTGCTGTCAGATTTTGATTAGAGCTTGAGAAGTAACATAAACTGACTTATATATATAAGATATAACCTTGCTTGACTGATTAGGAAAGTGAGGGAGGCGAAATGACTAGTTAGATGATATATTTAACTTGGTTTGGTTGAGATTTTCCACTGAATGCATCTGGTTATAGTAGAGAGATGTTCTTGACTGTAATTAGTAGCATTAAATTCTAGATGTTATTCTAGAACCATTTTCATAAAGAATCAAACAATGGAATGAGAACAAAACTGAATCAATGAGTTAGGTAATGATAGTTGCACTCTCATGAATCCTAGTAGCTGATTACATAGTCTCTTTACTGTCAACACCTTGCAAATTTCGCTGTTGCTATTGTTGTAGTTATTTGGTTGCTGTTCTGTTCTGTTTTTATTAGTACTGCCAACAAACCCCCCGTTTATGTACTTTTCATTAGTGTTTGGGTGTTTAGAATGATTAATTAGTATTTAGAGGTGAGGCTCCTTGAGTGAATACGACTTAGGGATCACTATACTTCAAATTGCCACTAATTCAATTCTGGGCGATTCGGTATCGTAGTGGCGTGAACCATTCATCTAAAACTTAAGCAAAATGGATAAGCACAAAAAAAACTAGATATGGTTCTTGTCTAGCCAATAGAAAACTGGAAATAGTTTTCTCATTCAAATTGGTGCATCTAAAACGTAAGCAAAAAGGATAAGCATAAGGTTCTTAGAATATAACAAATAATTTGCAAAACCAAACAATTGACAAAACCAGTCTAGCACATATAAAGCTATTTCTTATTCAAACCCTTGCATCTAAAACATAATTAAACATAAAGGATAAGTACAAAAAAACTAAATATGATTTTTATAAAACAATTATGAAAATGGTCTAACACATAGAAAATTGCCTGTAGTTTTCTCTTCAAACCCTTGCATATAAAATATAAGCTTAAGGTTCTCAAAAAATAACAAATAATTTACAAAATTAGTCTAGTATGTGAAAATTTGCCTATAGTTTTCTTATTCAAACCCTTAAATCTAAAAATTTATCAAATATTAATCTAAGTTTCACAATTATATTCTGTTAATGGGTTGCTTTAGGTTATTTTCCTTTTGTCTACCATTAATAGTTTGGGTTGTATGTTAAAATTTTTTAACTTAAACTAACCTATTCAACTGGTCCCTTTTCTTTTCTTTTCTTTTTTTTTTCATTTGTTACTTATATTGAATTAGAAACTGCTCCTAATTTCATTAAGCTGTAATTTTTTTTTACTTTTTGATAATTTAAATTAGAATCTTTTCATTATTGACTTTTAACAACTTTAAAATTGTGTGTTATTGAAAAAAGATTAACATGCCGATTCTACTTGAGTCAACCTGTATAAATAGAAGTTAGTTGGTTCAAGTCAACGATAATTTTTAAAATGACATATTAATCATTACTCACATGAATTCATGAAAAGGGTTAGTATTAATATTGTTCAATATGACATATTATTCATTCGTATTAATTAAAATTTTCAAAAATAGAATCTATTTGTATTAGTATCATTAATATGAACTCAAACTTTAAATTATTAACAAGTAAGAATTCCATATTAATCATTACTCACATGAATTCATGAAAGGGTTAGTATTAATATTGAACTATTTGACATATTATTGGAAAAATAGAATCTACTTGTATTAATATGATTCATATAGACCCACAACTTTAAATTGATTAACAAATAAAAATTTCATATTAAACATTACTCACGTGAATTCATTAAACGGGTTAGTATTAAAATTATTCAATATGACATATTATTCATTCATATTAATTATATTTTGCAAATGTAACATCCCAATTTTTATGAAAATTAGTATTAAAGGGACTATTTTGAAAAGAATATTTCGAGAGAAAAAATGTGTAAACAAAAATAATGAAAATAAAATTGATATAAAATAAATAAAATTGAAAGAAAACATAAGGAAATGTCAGAAATAATTTTGGAAACAAATAGAAATTTTACCCTCACAAAAAAAAAAAAAACTTTTAATGGCAACTTTTTGGTGGCAACTAAAAAAGTTGCCACCAAAAGTCGACCTTTAGTGGCAACTAAAACAGTCGCCACCAAAAGTCGACCTTTAGTGGCAACTAAAACAGTCGCCACCAAAAGTCCAACTTTTGGTGGCGACTTTTGAGAGTTGCCACTGAAAGAGGGACTTTTGGTGGCGACTTTTGAAAGTCGCCATCAAAAGTTTAATTTTTCAAAATAAAATTTAAAAAATTTTAGACTTTTGGTGGCGACTATGATAGTTGCCACCAAAAGCCTATTGGTGACAACTTTTGTTGCCACCAAAAGTAACCAAAAATCAATTGTATGTATTTTTTTAAAATTACTTTCGGTGGCAACTATAGTTGCCACTGAAGGTGACTTTGGTGGCAACTCTGAGAGTTGCTACTAAAAGTCGAAATTTTTTTATTTTTATTTAAAAATAAATTAACTTTTGGTGGCAACTTTTAAAAGTTGCCACCAAAACGCCATTGGTGGCAACCAAAAGTTGACACCAAAGATAATCAAAAATCGTTTAAAACATTTTTTTAAAATACTTTCGGTGGCAAATATAGTTGCCACTAAAGGTGACTTTTGGTGGCAACTCTAAGAGTCGCCACCAAAAGTCTGAATTTTTTTTTAATTAAAAATAAATTAACTTTTGGTGGCAACTTTTAAAAGTCACCACCAAAACACCATTGGTGGCAACCAAAAGTTGCCACCAAAGATAATCAAAAATCGTTTTAAACATTTTTTTAAAATACTTTCGGTGGCAACTATAGTTGCCACTAAAGGTGACTTTTGGTGGTAACTCTAAAAGTCGCCACCAAAAGTCTGAATTTTTTTATTTTTATTTAAAAATAAATTGACTTTTGGTGGCAACTTTTGAGAGTTGCCACTAAAAGTGGGACTTTTAGTGGCGACTCTCATAGTTGCCACCAAAAGTCAATTTTTTTATTTATATATAATTATTTTTTATCTATTAATCTACTAATAATAATATATTTTCTTTTTATTAAGTTAGATATTATTTGATTTTAGTGTTATGATATTTTTCGCTTAAAATAATTTTAACAAATTATATATATATATATATATATATATATATATAATATTTTGCCCTTACATAACACAAATAAAGTGGTGGCGTAATGGCAATACACACATGGTTGCAAGCAAGGAACCCAGGTTCGAATCTCAGGTATGCATATATTTGGTTTAATTTCAAATAAACTCTAATATTGCACAAAAAATAATCGAGTCACCCTGGGGCAGCGAGTAAGTAGACCGGCTAAGACCTGCACAGGTCAAATGGGTCTCGGGTTGACCCGTCGGACCAATCCAAATCTAAAAAAATTACTATTAACTTTTGGTGGCAACTAAAGGTTTTTTAGTGGCAACTTTTAAAGTTGCCACTAAAGGTAACCAAAAATTATTTTTAACAGAAATTTTTTTTTTGCGAAAAATGACTTTTGGTGGCAACTAAGGGTAACTTTTGGTGGCAACTCCTTTAGTCGTCACCAAAAACCTTTCAGCCGCGAACTTTCAACAACAACTTAGTTGCCACTAAAAGTCGCCACCAAAGACCTTTTGGTGGCAACTTTTAGACAAAGTTGCCATCAAAAGTGTTTTTTTTTGTAGTGCCTTTAGGACCTATTTGCAAGAATGGAAAAAATTGGAAGGGCCTTTCTAGAATTTTAGCTAGACATTTTTTATAGCCAAGTCATGTATGAAGGCAAGGAGCAAGATCTGGTGCCATATGCTTGTCTTTTTAACAACAATTAAACTGTTGTAAAAAAGATAAGTATAGATAAGAACAAGTATGAAGGCATGCATGTTACTGCAAAATAATTAGATACACGTGGCCCTTTCTTCTCCTAGTAACCGTAGCCTTGAATCAATGAGAGAAGAGCAACCTTTCTTCTTTTCTTTTTCTTCCTTTTTCCCCCATGTGCTCAAGTGTATCACCCTCTCGGCTACCTTCATGTGATATAGCAGAGGGATGTCTTCCTCTTTGAGAACAAGAGGGTGAGGGCTGTGAAAAGGAATGGGTGGAAAATGAAAAAAGGAGAGCACCCTCATCTTTTTCTAGAGAACCGTGAGCGCATGTGAAGTTGTATATATGCGTGTCATGAGGAAGAGAGGAAGCTTGGCTGAGCTGTCTTCAAGCTAGGTGGCCACAGACTTGTTAAAGGGACACATCCCTTCTTTCCCTTTCTGCCATATGTGTGAACCCGAGAATGAGAGACACTTTCCGCAGTAAGCAACTTGAAGCATCCTTTTTTTTTGAACTCGAAAACCGAGGGAAGGAATGACGTTGTGCAGTAACCCGTGAGCATGGGTTGAGGAATCTATCCCCTTCTTTTTCTGTAGCCACGCGAGGTACCTCTCATGGCATTAAAGAGTGACCTTAGCTCCATTTTCCACGACAATGAGTGAGAAACCGAGAGAGAAAGAGAGAAAATCGTGAGCTCTTCTGCAGAAAATCTGAGAGAGAAGAGAACATGTTGTCCTACATTAAACCGCGAAGCCTTCTCCATTTTCAGCAGCAGAACCGTGATGACAAAGCCGTAAGCATTAATGCAAGCTGTGAGAGAGAATTATAGCTCTGTTTTTAACGAGAAAAACAGAGAAAATTCTACTGCTGCACTTGGAAGTGTGTCCGAGGGTGAGATCTAGTAGTGGGAGGCTCGAAGTTTGCTGGGAATTCAAGTAACTAACTTTTTGGATTGAATGGACTGATTTTTTAGCCCAAAACAAGCCCAAACTGTGGGGAGGAGTGTTGAACCAAGAAACAGAGCATACAACAAGTTTGTGAGTTTTCTTCCCTGTTTCATCCTTTTCATGGGTAGATTTAATTATATACACTTAGCCTAGGATAATACAAAGTTTGAGAGGGCAAATAAGGGACCAAACGATGAAGCAAACTAGAAAAACATGCAAAGAGAGCAAGTGGCGTGAAAGCATGAAAATATGGAGAATTTTCCAAGAGCTTGGTTTAATTCATTAATCACCTTGATTTGGGTTGGATATGACTTAAAACATCCTAAAAACACCTAAGATGAAGTTCTGAGTAGGTTGGAATTCAAGCTCATGAGAAAAGAACATAACATACATGATAGGGACTACAGTGAAAGAAATAAAAAGTTTACAGGCATTGTTTTAATTTTATAAAAATTCATATTCCAGGACTAAGGACTTAGATGAAGCTAAATATGATCTTAGATCATGAACAAGGACAAAGAAAACATTTTAAATAGGGACTCGAATAAACATAAAAGTTATGGTTAATGTGTGAAATTAAAGCAAAAACCTGGTTTAAATTAAAAATATGAACTATATAGGAAGGGAATAGAATGGAAGAGTCAAGTGAGTATGTGAAGTGAAAATTATTATGTTGATTAAAATGTTAATTACATGATTCAAATGGTTATTTGTATATATATATATATATATATCCTATCATCTCGAAAATGTTACAAGGAATATCAACCCGTGACAAGATTAGACCGAAACCAATGAATAAATTCAATAGGGGGAATTAGGATCTATCTTCAGTATCAAGGTAGTATTAGAACTTTTCATTTCTTTCACGACTCTACCTTAGGTCTTGAAGTCTCATAAGTAAAAAATCACTCAAAGTAAAGTGTGGCACTCTAGTTCTTAAGTTGCGATTCAGGTGAGTACTCTACTCATGTAAGACTAAGTCTTATGGAAATGACTTAGTATAACATATTCTTCTTATTTCGAGAAATCTAACCCTCTATTGAAATTGATTGCTTAGAATGTTTTCAATAAGTTTTACAAAATTATACTATCTTATTTTTCGTGTATATATATATATACACATAAGCTATTTCAAAAGTTTGACTGAGGGTTGGAATAGAAATGAGAGATGGATGTT
Organism: Biancaea sappan; assembly: GCA_037074585.1. Lineage (NCBI taxonomy): Eukaryota > Viridiplantae > Streptophyta > Magnoliopsida > Fabales > Fabaceae > Biancaea > Biancaea sappan. The sequence continues at coordinate 2,436,148 of CM073491.1, forward strand.
GGGACATTCTGGCAAGTGTATTAGTCGCATAAGTAATATAATGAAAATGAGTAAAGAGCAAACTAGAAAAACATGCAAAGAGAGCAAGTGGCGTGAAAGCATGAAAATATAGAGAATTTTCCAAGAGCTTGGTTTAATTCATTAATCACCTTGATTTGGGTTGGATATGACCTAAAACATCCTAAAAACAGCTAAGATGAAGTTCTGAGCAGGTTGGAATTCAAGCTCATGAGAAAAGAACATAACATACATGATAGGGACTACAGTGAAAGAAATAAAAAATTTACAGGCATTGTTTTAATTTTATAAAAATTCATATTCCAGGACTAAGAACTTAGATGAAGCTAAATATGATTTTAGATCATGAACATGGACAAAGAAAACATTTTAAATAAGGACTCGAATAAACATAAAAGTTATGGTTAATGTGTGAAATTAAAGCAAAAACCTGGTTTAAATTAAAAATATGGACTATATAGGAAGGGACTAGAATGGAAGAGTCAAGTGAGTATGTGAAGTGAAAATTATTATGTTGATTAAAATGTTAATTACATGATTCAAATGGTTATTTATATATATATATATATATATATATATCCTATCATCTCGAAAATGTTACAAGGAATATCAACCCGTGACAAGATTAGACTGAAACCAGTGAATAAAATCAATAGGGGGAATTAGGATCTATCTTCAGTATCAAGGTAGTATTTGAACTTTTCATTTCTTTCATGACTCTACCTTAGGTCTTGAAGTCTCATAAGTAAAAAATCACTCAAAGTAAAGTGTGGCACTCTAGTTCTTAAGTTGCGATTCAGGTGAGTACTCTACTCATGTAAGACTAAGTCTTATGGAAATGACTTAGTATAACATATTCTTCTTATTTCGAGAAATCTAACCCTCTATTGAAATTGATTGCTTGGAATGTTTTCAATAAGTTTTACAAAATTATACTATCTTATTTTTCGTGTATATATATATATACACATAAGCTATTTCAAAAGTTTGACTGAGGGTTGGAATAGAAATGAGAGATGGATGTTGGGACGTTCTGGCAAGTGTACTAGTCGCACAAGTAATATATTGAAAATGAGTAAAGAGTGTCGTACCTATGAGGACTAACATGTTAAGTACCCTAGAAATTTAATTGCATTAGTTAGGCAAACCAATTGGATTAAAGGTAGCTCTAATTGAAAACTAAGAAATAAATTCGAATGAAAATTAATTCAAATAAAAGGCCCAGAGTTACTAATCCCTTTCTTCTGTCCTAAGAATTGCTAAACTTTCTCTGCACTTGTGATTCTAATTAATCATGTATGTTAATCTTAGGTCATCTTATGGCTTAAAGTGATTCTCTCGAATCTAAATTAATCTCTCAACTTCTACGCAATCCCTTACATGGGTTAAGCCAAATATAACCAACCTAACTTTGATTAAATGAGATTAACTAAAATCTCTTTTAGTTAACAAGCGAAAACCCCTAAGGTTCATGCACTCGTCCTATCTACTCAATGTTTTACTCTCACCTCCCTTTCCTGAGATCAGCAAAAGCAACAAACAAACTATAATTCGGCCAAGATCATAGTAAGTTCAATATAAATGAATGAACAGACATATATTAATCAAATGAAATCACAATTACAACGAGAGATTCAATCCCTAATCTAAAAGTTGGTTCATAGCAACTCTAGAAGGAAGAAATTAGCCACTCATGGCTCTAAAACTATAGAAAATAGTAAAAGAATGAGCAAACTCTATTAATTCAAGGTTGGATTGACGAAAATCGGGCTTGATCGGCTTCGGGAATGGATTCTTCCTTCTCCTCTAGCAAAAATTGGCGTCTCCCCTCTGTCTCCAACTCAAAATTCCCTAGAAAATATGTTCTGACGCGTTTTAAATCAATGCAGAATCGCGAACCACTGCTATAGTGGTGGGAGGCAGAGAAGAAAGCTTTAAAACATGTATTTCCAGGTTCCACCGCAGTGGTTGGCAAGAGGATGGCTCCAAAATATTTTTTTTTAGCATTCCACCGTTATAGCTGTAGATTCCACAATCACTCTAGCATCTTCAGAATTTCAACTCTAACATTCCATCTTTTTATACGAACTTCTCACCAACTTAACCTACACCAAAACTAACAAAGAACACCATGAAACAGCAGAACTAAAACATGAAATCACTTCATTTATTAAAAGATCAAAGAAAACTAAAAACTAATCTAAACTACTCAAAACATAGGTTAAGCATCATAAGCCAACAAGAAAAAGACCAAGAAGATATGGGATTTAGTACCAAAATGGTACTAAATTCAGAACTCAACACTCCCCAAAACTTGAACCTTTGCTTGTCCTCAAGCAAAAACTTTCAATGAGAAAAATTTTGAGAAAAATATGTGCAACCAGGAATATGTGCAACTAGGAGGAGTAAAGATTTGAAAATGTGAATTAAAGCAAGCCAAGCCTCATCAAACTATTACTCAAAAGATTTAACTCAAGCGTTTGCAATCTTAAGGATTCAATAACAAGTGTTAACCAAACTACAAGAAAACTTGAAATCAATGCTTCACCTCTTGGAATAGTTTATAAAACCAAATTCACAAAAATTCCAAGACTAAATTACTAATTTGTTCTCAAGGGCATCGTTTTATTTTGATTCTCAAAGGCATCACTATTTTGTTCTCAAGGATATAGCTTCCTTACTTTTCTTATTTCCTTTGGAAAACTTTTACAAATTTTCTCATTTTATTTTAATTATAAGAGCCTACCCCTTATTGAAACTTTTAGCTATACTCTTATTGAATCATTTTTTCACTTGCCCCTTATTGAACTTTTTTTTATATGAATATGATCTAAAAACCATTTAAAGAGACAAGAACATGACTCCTGTTATTTTGAAGTGATAAGGCTAACACTCATAAAAATCTGAGAAACTTAAGATTAGCAAACTCAAGAGGTGAATCTTACATATATATATATAACAAGATTTGACTTGCCAAAGAATTCCAAACTTTCAGATTTCAAAATTTTCAAAAATTTTCCTCCTAGTACATATGCATATGGACAACACAAAATTAACCAAAATTTTCTCAAAGAAGAAATGCATCAACATGTTAAACCTCTCCCCTAAACTTAAATTTGACAGTGTCCTCACTGTCCCAAATTAGCACAACAGAGGAAAAGAAATAAACAAGTAGCACAACAACAAGAACAAGAAAAACTACAAACAAAATAATCAAGCCAAAACAAAATAATAAAAACTAAAAAGCAATAAAACTTGGGTTGCCTCCCAAGAGCGCTAAGTTTATAGTCTTCAGCTAGACTTTACCAAGACGCTTATGCTCAAGGTGGATCTTCCAATTTCTTCTACTTCTTGAATGCTTTTAGCTAAGTGACAACTTTGTTTGCAATGTCAAGAGGTTTGAATTCCTGGGGATTGTCACTAAACTTTTCATGAACCTCTAAACTTCTAGAACTCTCTTTATTCTTTTCTCCACATTCTCAATATACTTCAAACAATCTTTACTCATCCCATCATTGTTGGAGGCTCTGGCAAGTGCACCAGTCGCACAAATAATATAGTGTAAAAATGAGTAAAGAGTTATCGTCTCCACAGGGACTAACGTTCTAAGTACTCCAAAAATTCAAACGCATTATTTAGGCAAACCAATTTTTGATTTTAGAAAGCTCTAATTGAAAGTAAAATCAAATTGTAATAGAATCGAATGGAAGTAATTCAAATAAAAGGCCTAGAGTTACTAATCCCCCTCTTTCGTTCTAGGAATTGCTAATTCTCCCTAACACTTGTGATTCAAATCAATTATACACATTAATCTTAGGTTTTTTAACGACTTAAAGTGATTCTCCCGAACCTAAATTAAGCTACTTAACTCTACACAATCCCTTATGTGAGTTTAAGTCAAATTAATGTTAACCTAATTTGATTAAACGAGGTTAATTAATATTCCTATTAATTAACAAGTAAAACCCCTAATTTCTATCACTCGCCCTAATCATTCAGTGTTCTACCAACATCTCCCTCTCCTGAGTTCGACGAAAGCAACAAACAAGTCATAAAGTGGCCAATTTTATAACAAGTACAGTAAACATGAATGATAGGTATGTATTAAATTGAAAAGAATCACAAGTTTCAAGAGAAATACAAATCCTAATATGAAATTGGGTTCATAGTAACCCTAGAAAAGAAAATTAGCCACTCATGGCTTCAAAACTACAGAAAATAGTAAAAGAATGAGCAAACTCCATGAATCTGAGGTTGGGTTGATGGAATTCGGGCTTGATCGGCTTCGGGAATGGATTCCTCATTCTCTTCTAGCAGAAATCGGTGCCTCCCCTCTGTCTCTAACTCAGAATTACCTAGAAAATATGTTCTGATGCATTTAAATAGTGCAGGATCACGAACCACCGTTATAATATGGTGAATTCATATCGCTATAGCGGTGGGAGGCAGAGAAGAAAGCTTAAAAATGAGTTTTTTTAGGTTTTACCGCTATAGCGGTGGCTGGTAGAGAAGAAGGCTCCAAAATCCTTTTTTCAGCACTCCACCGCTATAGTGGTAGATTCTACCGCTATAGCTATGGGAGACAGCATTCACATCAGCATTTTCAAAATTTCAGCTCTAGCATTCCATCTTTTAACATGAACTTTTTACCAACTCAGCCTACACCAAAAATAACAAATAAACCCATTAAATCGCATAAAAGAATCATGAAATCACTCCATTTATTAAAAGATCAAAGAAAACTAAAACTAATCTAAACTACTCAAAATATAAGCTAAGAATTACAAGACAACAAGAAAGAGATCAAAAGAGAGGATATTTAGCATCAAAATGACACTAAATTGAGAACTCAACAATCATAAAAGTGCCCATGAGGTTCTCTATCAATCATCTTCACCATGTAGCACTTCTCTGGGTCATCAGAATTTTTCATTACCTTGCTCATATTAAAGGTGACCTCTTGATCATTAACCCTCATAGTTAACTCACCTTTATGAACATCAATTAATGTTTTTCCGGTTGCAAGAAAAGGTCTTCCCAAAATGATCGGGATTTCCTTATCTTCCTCATAGTCCATGATAATGAAGTCAGCTAGAAAAATCAACCTATCTACCTTGACAAGCACATCTTCAATGATTCGGATAGCACATCGAATGATCAGCTAGCTAAAGAGTCACTGTGGTAGGCCGAGCATTCCCCAAACCCAGTTTCTTGAAGATAGACAGTGGCATCAGATTCACACTGGCTCCCAGATCGCACAGTGCCTTTCTAGAAAAATTGTTCCCAATGTTGCATGGGATCACAAAGCTGCTCGAATTTTTTATTTTGCTAGGCAACTTCTTTTGGAGAATGGTACTGCATTCTTGAGTCATAGCAACAGTTTCAAACTCACCCAAGCGCCTTTTTCTTGACAGAACATCCTTCATAAACTTTTCATAACTGGGTATTTGTTCTAATGCCTCAACGAATGGGATGTTGATATGAAGTTGTTTCAAGATCTCCAAGAACTTCTTATATTGCCAATCCAGATTAAACTTTTTATGCCTTAGAGGATAGGGCATTAGTGGAATAAACTTTTCAGCTCTCAAGTCTTGACTGGTAATAACACCTTTTCCTTTACCACCCGAAGCATCTACATTCTCAGTTGACAACTTTTTTATTCTCTTCTTCAATGGTCACCCCTTTCTTCTGATCATGTGATTTTACAGCATCAGGGAGCTCTTTACCACTCCTTAAGGTAATGGCATTACAATGCTCTCTCCCCTCCCTTCTTGGGTTGTTTTCAGTGTCACTAAGGAGATTACCTTGTGGCCTATTATTCAGAGCAAGAGCCAACTGTCCCATTTGAGTCTCTAGATTCTTGATAGCCACATTCTGAGTCTGAAACATCAACTCACTTTTCTCCATGAATTTTATAAACATCTCCTCCATCGAAAGTCCCTTCTTCACTTGAGGTAGTGGAACTCTTTTTTTAGAAGAGTAATTGTTACGACTACCAAAACCAGGAAGATGAGAAGGCTAACCAGAAGATGATGAAGCTAGAGGATTTAGATAATGATTGTTACTCTAAGAAAAATTTGGGTGATTCCTATTCCCCAAATGATATGAGTTGGAATAGGAATTTTGTTGATTTCTCTGAGTATTACCCATATAGTTCAGTTGCTCTATCACAAGACCCATTATTATGTGCACCTCCACAAAAATCACAGTTAGCCTTAAGAGTGGCTACTGCATTCACTCTAGCCGTCTCTTGTTATCTTGAACATAACATCTTGACTTTCTTCGTTAGTGCTTTATTCTGTGCCAACAGAGCATTGAGGGTATCTAACTCCATAATCCCTTTCTTCAAATTGCTCCTAGCTTTAATGGAAGCATTCTGACTACCCTTCATAGTTTCAATTATTTCTTGAGCTTGTTCAATTAACTTAGTCATCAAAGCACCGCTAGCTGCGATGTCCAATTTATCTTGAGTCTCATTTGTGAGACCACTGTGAAAAATAGTTAGCTGCTGCCACTCTTGAAGACCATGGTTTGGACATTTCATCAGTAAATTCTTGAACCATTCCCAAGCCTCATATAAACCTTCACCTTCATGTTGATAAAAGGCTGTGATCTCATTCCTTAATTTGATTGACCTTGAGGGAGGAAAAAATTTATTTAAAAAGCTCTTCTGGAGTTCATCCCAAGTTATGATGCTCCCTCTCGGTTGAGCGTTCAACCAACTCTTAGTTGTATCCCTCAAGGAAAAAGGAAACAGATGGAGACTTATGGCATCGTTGCTTACTCCATTAAGTTTAAACATATCACAAATATCCAAAAAATTGTGATATGGTTGTTCGGGTCTTCTATGGGACTCTCCCCAAACTGATTCTGTTGGACCAAGTTCATCAAGACAGCTTTAATTTCGAAGTTGTTCGCACCAAGCAGAGGTTTTACTATACTGGAGGCATGTCCAGCATTGTTGGGTGAGGCATAGTCCCACACTACTCTATTTTCATCTTGTTGCAAGTTTGCAACTCTATTTTCTCCATTGTTTTCTATGCCACCCAGATTTACATTATCCTCTGCCATTTCTTCTTAAGAAATTTGCCCCTCTTGAAATTTTCTTGCTTTAGCTTCTCTTCGAGTTCTCCGTGTAAGCCTCGCGATTTCAGGATCGAAGAGAAGATCAAAAGTATGAGTGGTACCTCACATACACAGTAGAAAATTACCATTCAGAAGTGACAAAAAGGAAATCAGAAAAATAATTCTAAAAGCAAAAATGACTATTTAAACAAAAAAAAGAAAATAAAGAAAAATAATACAAAACAGAAAAAATGCCTAATCTAGCACCTTTAAATTTCTCAGAATATTAGCTAAAATTTGTTAGTCCCCGACAACGGCGCCAAAAACTTGTTGGGACGTTCTGGCAAGTGCACCAATCGCACAAGTAATATAGTGAAAATGAGTAAAGAGTGTCATACCTACGAGGACTAACATGCTAAGTACCCCATAAATTTAATTGCATTAGTTAGGCAAACCAAATTGGATTAAAGATAGCTCTAATTGAAAACTAAGAAATAAATTCGAATGAAAATTAATGCAAATAAAAATCCTAGAGTTACTAATCCCCTTCTTCTGTCCTATAAATTGCTAAACTCTCTCTACACTTGTGATTCTAATTAATCATACATGTTAATCTTAGGTTATCTTATGGCTTAAAGTGATTCTCCCAACTTAAATTAAGCTATTCAACTCCTACGCAATCTCTTACGTGGGTTAAGCTAAATACAAACAACCTAACTTTGATTAAACGAGATTAACTGAAATCCATTTTAGTTAACAAGTGAAAACCCTTAAGGTTCACACACTCATCCGATCCACTCAATGTTCTACTCTCACATCCCTCTCCTGAGATCAGTAAAAGCAACAAACAAGCTATAATTTAGCCAAGATCATAGCAAGTTCAATACAAATGAATGAACAGACATATATTAATCAAATGAAATCATAATTACAAAGAGAGATTCAATCCCTAATCTGAAAGTTGGTTCATAGCAACTCTAGAAGGAAGAAATAAGCCACTCACAGAAAACAGTAAAAGAATGAGCAAACTCCATGAATCTGAGGTTGGATTAATGGAAATCGGGCTTGACCGGCTTCAGGAATGGATTCCTCTTTCTCCTCTAGCAAAAATCAGTGCCTCCCCTCTGTCTCAAACTCAAAATACCTTATAAAATATGTTGAAATCATTTTAAATCAATGTAGAATCGTGAACCACCGCTATAGCAGTGGATTTCCACCCCTATAGCAGTGGGAGGCAAAGAAGAAAGCTTAAAAACATGTTTTTCCAGGTTCCACTGCTATAGCGGTGGCTGGCAGAGAAGATGGCTCCAAAATATTTTTTTCAGCATTTCACCACTATAGCTATAGATTCCACCGCTATAGTGGTGGGAATTCAACAATCACTCTAGCATCTTCATAATTTCAGCTCTAACATTCCATCTTCTCGCACGAACTTCTCACCAACTTAACCTACACCAAAAATAACAAATAACATCATTAAACATCAGATGTAAAACATGAAAGCACTTTATTTATTAAAAGATCAAAGAAAACTAAAAACTAATTTAAACTACTCAAAACATGGGTTAAGAATCACAAGCCAACAAGAAAAAGACCAAGAAGATATGGGATTTAGTACCAAAATAGTACTAAATTGAGAAATCAACACTGGATATGTACACTCTTGAAGCATTTTACAAAATTATGATGTTATAAAAAAGTATGTGATTTGATTTCTTCAAATCTATGTTGATATGAGAAGTTAAATGATTTGAAATTCCTTGATTTAATATTTATGAACAATGGTTCATCATATTTGAGAAATGACTTCTTTTGAGCATTTTATTATGATGCAATACATGAAATGATTTATGATGATTATGAGGTAAAGTTTGATTTGACCCCTTGATGCTATGAACATGAGTTACAAAATGTATTTATGAAGGCTACTATATTTACATAGAGAGGAACTTATCTTGGAACAAGGGTACTACATCGATACTATAGTCCTTGGCATGCCTCGGTAATGATGAAACCTTAACTAGCAGAGGATTAAGGAGTATGCTAGTCCCATGGTCGGAGGCCAGACACGAGAGAGAGGCTATATGATATACAAGAAAAGAATGGTATGGAGTTATGATAATGGTGTTAAGGTGGGTTATAATGCAAGGTTTATGATGATGTTGTTCTGATTGAGGTTCCTTCAAACGTATCTTATCAATACTGTTTTATGATTTCATATTATTTGATTATATAAATATATATATATATATATATATGAATTTATATTGTTGAAATATATTACGAACCATTACTACTTATTTTTGACCTTGGGTTATATCCTCTGTACCTATTCTGTCATGAGTAATAGTACTCACTGAGCTTTTTAGCTCATCCTATCTTTTATTTTTCCCAAGTAGTAAAGTTGAACTAGAAGCCTCTTATGCTGAGTAACAGTTGAAGCCTACCGGTCATTTGAGGCTTGAATTGTTCTTGGGTTGGTATAATGTTTTATATTTAATTTGTATAATAATTCTAGATATGCTCTGAATGTCCATGGGTAGGATCCTCAGCGTAAGTAGTATAGGTATAGGAAAGTATATGTATGCCATAAGAAAGTTGAGAACAATTACATATAGTTAATGACATTATATATGAAACAGACTATGAATTGTTACTAGAAAAGCTGAAAATATTATTCAGTCATTGAAGGTTCAAGAGTAATGTCGTTAAGGCGTTAAGGCTTATGGGTAGAAGTAAATTTTACTCATGCTGGTCACATCTCCAAACAAGTGTGTCACAACAAAAATAGAATCTACTTGTATTAATATCATTCATATGAACCCACAACATAACTTTAAATTGATTAACAAATAAGAATTCCATATTAATCATTACTCACGTGAATTCATGAAAAGGGTTAGTATTAATATTGTTCAATATGACATATTATTCATTCATATCAATTATATTTTCCAAAAATAGAATCTACTTGTATTAATATCATTCATATGAACCCACAACTTAAATTTACCAAATAAGAATTCCATAATATTTCATTTTAATTTACCATGTTAAGAAAATGTATCTACACAAGTGATGATCATATCTTGATATGGTACAATTATAGATAAGTAAAAGAACCATTATAAACAATTTATTCATTAACCATTTTCTTTAATCTAATTTCAAACTCTCCTAGTGTTTAGGTTGGAGATTGTTATTATAAACTTGTAATGGCCTTGAGTTAGTCAAGGTCACATTGTTCTTTCCTCCTAATGAATATTTTTTCATTGAGTGCCTTAAATTTTTTGTGAATTGGATTTATGACTCGACTCGAAATTTAGAAGAGCGTTAACTCAAAAGGAGGAAAAAAAGGGTCTGACCCATTTTATGTATTTTATTTCTGGAGCGACCCGCATCGATTTTGGTTTTGTATATGTTGTATTTGGTTTCTAAATCATGTAACGTGTAACAGTTTTGCTTGAAGAATAAAAAACTTCTCTCTGCCTGTAAATATAGGTCAAATCGACCTGACTACATAAATCTATACGTTTTGTGATTTTATTTATTTTTTTCTTTTATTTTTTCTCTATAATTTTCATGACATTTTTTTATAGTTAATTGTAAATTTTAATTCTAAACTTCTTTTAAGGACAAGTAGAGGTTAGAAAATATTTTTATATAAGAAAACAAATAACTCTAACCAACTTTATCACATGATAATAATTTCATATATAGTTTAGTATACAAATTAGATAAGAGTTTTATAACAAGACAAACAAGTTCAAAACCACTCTAGCACACAATAATGTGGCCACAGTTTTATCATCATCAAAAACTCATTAGCCAAAAATCGTTGTCTAGCACAATAATATTGGTCCACAATTTTCTTATATTCAGAACAACGCATTTAAAACTAGACACAGAGAATTCCCATCTATAATATATAAAAGGACTAGCTGAGGATTACTTATATGACATTCTTGTGTGATACATGTGTTATTTGCATCAACATAGTGTTTGCAATTAGGTTATATCAACGCAAAGAGTGAGACAGAGATGGGTGAAAGAGAAGAAAAACAGAGAATAAGAAAGGTTGTGTTAATAGCAGTGGCCACTCAATCTTCCTCAAATTGGCTCAATAATTTGCAAAAGGTATAAAATATTTACAGTACGTATAGCCTCTTAGCTTCTGTTATATCTGTATCAATGTTCTTACTATTTAGTTTTTGACAGCACTGGATGAGAAAGAACTGAAGGAACATGATTTTGATGGCATGAAACTCTATGTCCAATTTTGGGGTTTTCCCTATACTATTGAATAGAAAGCATAGGGAGAAATACTTCTTCTAATTTATAGATTTGTCTTTAGGATATGTTTGTCATTCAATTTATAGACCTCGACTGGCTCCAACGCTATTTCATTGTAGTACATAATATATATATATATATATATATATATTAGTCAAACTCTAGTCCTCAATGTATCAAAGAGACTAGCATGGATTGAATTTTATAAATATGGCTTCAACTTTTGAAGGTGTTTTTGTTTTGAAAACGCTTTCTCTATTGTTGTTGGCTGTGTTTCAGTTTGATTATAGGATTATCAGCAAGTAGGTGCTCTTAATTTTCCTGCTTCACTCACATCAACAGAGAGGAAAACAAAACAGAGCATGATCTCCTGTGTTAAGTGTTGTGCCCACATAGTTTTCTTAATTTTCCTGCCAATCATTTTTAGTTTTGTGGCTTCACTGTTATCTACAACTCCTGCTGAGTGCCTTGAATTATTTAGAGAATCTAATTTATGACCCGACTCAAAAGTTGGGTGTACTACCCAAAAGGAAAAAAAATTGGAGCGACCCAAGACCCGTTGTGTTTTTTCCTAAAGAAGTTATGTATTTATGATATATGTTCTTTTTTGGTTTTATCATGTATTGCAACAATTTTGACAGTGAATAAGATGATTTTCTTTACTCGTGGATGTAACTTATATTGACCAAACCACGTTAAATCTGTATGTGTTTTGTGATTTTCTTTTTGTTTTCTTCTCTATTTTTTGAATTTGTGTAACAAATTCACTTCTTTCTGTGATGCTACTATCGATTGTGATGAGTAAATGGTTTGTGGCCTAGCATGTGGCCTACATGTGATTGAGATAGTGCCTACATGTGACATCCAATTGAATATGTGCTAGCCTAGCATAATGTTGCACCAATAGGGAATTCTAACACTATTGTTATGTGTTGGACTGATTTTGAGCTTGTTTGTCTACTTACGAAACTCTTATTTAATCTGTATACTTAACTATTGGTTTATTTGTGTGGTAAAGTTGTTTTGGGATTGTTTTTTGGCTTTTAATATAAAAACATTATCTAAGATCTGTTTATCCCTAAAGCAAGTTTAAGATTAAGTGTGACAATTGGCTTAAAAAAAACTATGCATTAGGAGTAACAATAGTGTAACCTCGACTAACTTAAGGTCACCACAAGTTTATAGAATAACAAACTATCAAACCAAACACTTAAGAGAATGAAAATAGATAAAACCCTAAAAAAAATTGTTTATAATAAATCTTTTACTAATGTATGTTGTTCTTAACAAGATATGATACATTTTCCCAACATACTAGATCCAACATAAAATATTATGGAATTCTTATTTGTTAATCATTTTAAAGTTGCGGGTTCACATCAACTATATCAATATAACATATTTGGATTCTACTTTTGCATAATATAATTAATTTTGTAGTTGAATACATCATTTTTGGGATATTCATGTAAAAACATTATAAGAAAAAAAAAGAATTAATTTACATTAAGTATTGGACAAGATGCTATTGTTTCAATTAGTGAAAATTATTGTAGGAGCATGATAATTTGAGTCAAGATGCTCCTACAACAATTTTCACCAACTAAAAGTCTAATAAATAATGAAAATTATTTTTTTTCTTTACGTTGTTTTTACATGAACATCCCAAAATTGATGACTTTGGCACCTTTGCTTGGCCAGTACTCTACTGGGCCAAACATAGTTGTTCGATCGGAATTGACAGATGGGATCTATGTGGAGTTCACCTTATCAGATGATTTTATTTAGCCAAATAGAATATCCACAATAGTGAACGAAGGATATTCAACTACAAAAAGAATAATTAACAGGACAATCCCAAAAATAAAATATTAACATCTTTATGCCCTTTCCAAATTTGTCGGCAAAAACATGGTAATAATGGCCTTTGTCTAACTTTGTTCAATGAAATCAATATGAAAATTAATTACATTATGCAAAAATAGAATCCAATTAATATCGATATCTTTCATTTGAACCCACAACATTAATTAAAATGATTAATAAATAAGAATTTCACAATATTTTATTTTCGATTTAGGATGTTAGATAAATGTATCTACAAGATGTGATGAGCATATCTTGATATGGAACAAAATGATTAAGTAAATGATTTATTATAAACAATTTATTCATTATTATTATTATTATTATTATATGATTTTATCTAATTTCAAACTCTCCAAGTGTTTGGTTGCAGAGTATGTTAGGTCACTCTGTTCTTAATTACCTCCTAATGCATATGTCTTTCTTTTTTTTTTTTAATGCCAATTGTTACCCTCAGTCTTAAAGTTACTTAATGGATGATCACGGATTAGATAAGATTTTTACATTAGAAAACAAACAGTCCCAAAACAACTTTATCACATAAGTCAGCCCATAATTAAATATACAAATTAAATAAGAGTTTTATAAGTTGACAAACAAGTTCAAAACTACTCTTAACACATAATAGTATATGTTCATAGTTTTATCATCAGTAGAAAAACACTTAGCCCGAAGCCATTGTCTAGCACAAAATACCAGTTCACAGTTTTTTTATATTCAAAACCATACATTTAAAACTACACATTAAAGTCTATAAAAGAGGTAGCTGAAATTTATCTGGAATCACAAACCAACCTGACACTCTTTTAACAACAAAATAGATAGATTGCAACATGTATAGCAATATGGTGTGTGAGAATGAAGAAAATGGTAGAGATGATGGCATTGGAGAAGGCTTGAAGATATGTAGTCAAATTGACTCAATGATTTATTTGAAAATTATACTGCTCGATAATGAAGATGGAATACAATAAAATTGAGGATATAACAAAATATTAAAGTTTGTCTTTTGGATTATTTCGCCACTAGGTTTACAGTATTAACTAATTATCCAACAAGTATTATTTTCTCAAGTTATTAGTTTCTAATAGCCATCTTTAAGGACGTTAAGTAAATATATGTTTTGATCACATTTTTTATTGTTTAATTCATAATTTTTAACTAAACTAATCAAACAACACTAACATGTTATATTTCCTGTGCACTATTAGCTACGGTTTTAACTGTAAACCGTGGCTAAATTAATTTTTAGCGACGATTTTTTTAGCCACGGTTAAACGTGAATAGATACACTTATAGCTACGGTTAAAACCATGGCTAGCATGACTCTCTTGCACGCTGTAGCAAATTCAGATCCTATATTTAATGGCTTTTTTGAAAATTTAAAAGATTGAGGTACATTTTCATATTAATTTTATATCTCAAAAAGATAAATATTTTCATCAATTAATTATAATGACAAGTGTGGTAATTAGTAATAGAAGTTGTGTATATATATATATATATACACATATAGCAAAAATGCGTGTGAATGCAGTCAGCTAATATAACAACTTTCACCAACTGAAACAATAGCATCTTGTCCAATACTTAATGTAAATTAAATCTTTTTTTTTCGACATATTGTTTTTACATGAACATCCCAGAATTGATATAATGGTTGGAAGATATTCAACTAAAAATTAATTATATTATGTAAAAAAAATCCAGTTATATTGATGTCATTTATATGAACCCACTAATCTAGAATGATTAACAAGTAAGAATTCCATAATAGTTAATTTTGGATTTAGTATGTTAGGAAAATGTATCATATCTTGATATGATAAGTAAAAGATTTACGATAAACAATTTATCCATTATTATTATTATTATTATTATTATTATTATTATTATTATTATTATTATTATTATTATTTGGCTTAGCTAATTTCAAAGTCTCTAAGTGTTTGGTTGGATTTCATGTTATTCTAGATAAACTTGTGGTGGCCTTGTGTTAGTCAAGGTTACACTATTATTATCTCATAATACATAGTTTTAATTTTGTTTTGGTAGCCAATTGTCATCATTAATCTTAAACTTGGTTTAGGTTAGGAATGGTAATAGGGTGGGGTGGGAGCATATATTAGATAAGGTTATTATATTAGGAAAAAAACCCCAAAATAACTTTATCACATAGATCAACCTATAGTTATTTATATAAACCCTAAACCCCAATAATATGCCCACAATTATATATGTACTCTAGCACATATTTGATTGAATGCCACGTGTAGGCTCCACCTCGATCACATGGTCTATGCTAGCCAACAGAGAACCCAAACCCCAATAATATGTCCATAGTTATGTACTCTAGCATATATTCAATTGAATGCCACATGTAGGCCCTTCCTTGATCAAATGGTCCATGCTGGCTAGCAAAGAACCCAAACCCCAATAATATGCCCAAGTACACAATAATATACTCATAGTTTTATCATTAATTAAAAGAAAAAAACATTGAGCCTAAAAACATTGTCGAGCACAAAATAACAACTAATAGTTTTCTTATATCAAAATCACCCATTAAAAACTAGACATAGAAGTCTGTAAAGTGCCAGTTGAGATTTACCAAGAATTACATACTACTAGTCTCACAATAGAATAGAAAGATTGCAACATGTATAGCAATATGGTGTGCGAGGATGAAGAAGATGACAATGATGAAGGCATTGGAGAAAGCTTAAAGATGATGTTGTCAGATTGACTCAATGATTTACCAAAGGTAAAATTATAACATTGAAAGTGTTTAGTCATTCTCATTCACTCCAATTAATTGCATAGAATACACTTGTAATCCAGAAGAATTATATAATTTTATCACTGCATATATAAAATAGGTGTTTGTCTGTGCAGATACATCTCAGAAAAACCTAAGCATGTTCCTTCTTATCCTGTGCGTGTTCGGTGAAAACTCATAAGCAGAGTTCCAAGATATCGAGAACAAAGTGCTAAATAAGATGAGACTCTTAAAGCATACAATGGACTTGACTCCATTATCTTCTCGAGTTTAAGTATACTACATGGAACTCTGCTTCTTACCTTTGACATTAGGTTGCGAAGAAACAAACTATCAACCACTAAACAAATTAAAAATGTTGGAAGGAATGTACATTGAAGATTTGTAATTGGTGTATGCCTCCTAAGGGAACTTAGAGATATGGATTTGGATTACCTCTTGCATTTGACGTGTATGAGGCTCCAAGCTAACAATTGTGATTTCTTTCACTTTTTTTTGGTTTTTTTTTAAATTGTATTGGCCGTTGGATATATGATGATACTTAGATTAGATCTAACAGTCAATGAATTTTTTTAAAAAATAAAAAATAGAAAAAAGATGTAGAAATCACAACCATTGTATGCAGCATCAAACTGTTGTGATCTAGCACTAGAGGCTCGTGTGTGTTTGACATGTAGAAGGGAATGAAGATACTAGAAATATTTGTTTTGCATCTTATGAAGCATTTTATATTACTAATTGCATAATATGGCTAAACCTTATAAGAGGACTACTAAACAACTCTTCATGGCTCCTGCATGGAGCCATTTGATGAACACCGCCTTCACGGAAGTCCAGTCCAATGAAAGGGCAAGGCAAACAATGAACCTAATGAGGATTCAGGCTATCTTGCTTCTTCCACCACCAAGGATGATCAACCAAGTTTCCTCTAGTGCCAATGACAGACCTATCTGCTAACTTAAGGAACATTCATCAAGCCCCAAACCTTACAGCCATAGAGATAGATCACCAAGGCCCTATAATTAAAAAAAAAGGACCTAGTGCTAGCAGCAACTCTAACTCCAAACCTTTTACTAGATCTCATGCATGTAGAAGTCCTAGCAAACATCAACCTAGTCATAGAGAATCTTGACTACCAAGAATTTCTAAAGCTTGTTTCTTTTTCCAGCCCCCTTCTCCTTTGGATGCCAATCCATCCCTTTACTTTAGTCTCATGAATATACTTAGCTGGAATGTTAGAGGTGTTGAAGGCACTGCTTTCAAAAGAATCTTCTCTAGTGCCTGTAGAACCCACTGTCCTGATATTGTAATCCTTACTGAGACTAGACATAGTGGATAGAGAGCTGAAAATACCATTAGCTCACTTGGATTTGAAAATTCCTAAAGGTTGACGCTATGGGATTCTCCAGTGGAATATGGATTTTATGGAACCCACAAAATATAAACATGGAGCCTATCTCATGTTCCTTCTTCGAAATCCATCTCAATATTAGGTACATTCTAACACTTTCATTCTGTCTGCACTTTATGCCAGTCTTAAATTTAGCTTTAGGAAAATTTTATGGCAAAATCTCTCTGAGCTTGCAAAATATATCAATCTTCCATGGCTGATCATGGGAGTTTTTAATGAAATTTCTCACCCTAGAGAAAAATTTGGAGGAAGGCCTCCTAGTATAATGAAAATGAACTGTTTTAATTTTTTTCTAAATAAAGCTAAACTTCTTGATTTAGGCTTTTGTGGACCCAAATTCACCTGGTAAAATGGTAGAGAGCTTACTTCTTTAATTAAAACTAGAATAAATAGGGCCCATGCAAATAATGAATGGATCAACTTGTTTCCAAACTCTACTGTTTTTCATTTAGCTAGGACATGTTCTGACCACTGCCCTATTCTCCTTAAAACTAACCCCCTACAACCTCACTGGTAGAAAACCCTTTAGGTTTGAACCCTTTTGAATGAAACATCCAACTTTTATGCCTTTAGCTTATACCTGTTGGAATTTTTATAATGATAATTTAGAAGAAACAATTAAAAACTTCCAACATAATCTCACTGATTGGAACAAAAAAACTTTTGGAAATATTTTCCATGAGATTAAAAGAACCATTTCTAGACTCCTAGGAATTCAAAAATGTCAAGATTACAATCAAAATCCCTAGCTCACGATTTTAGAGTGTAATCTTAAATCCCAACTTAATCAACTTCTTGAAAATGAGGAAAATCTATGGATGATGAAATCCAGAATTAATTGGATTAAGTTAGAAGACAAAAATAACTCTTTGTTCCACACTTTAGCCCTAATAAAAAGAAGAAAAAACATAATCCTTCAACTTTTAAATCATGACCAGTCATGGATCACTGATCCTATTCAAATCGAACACTCTCTAGTCTCTCACTTTAAAAAAATTTATTTTGTCCCCACTAACCCCAAATCAAATGATAACCTATTAGTCTATCTAATTTCAACCTCTCTTCCATTAATAATGAAAATCTCATCAAACTCATAGTAAAACCTTCTGAGATGGAAATTAAAAGTGCTCTGTTTAACTTAAATCCCCTTAAAACTCAGGTGAAGATAGTTTTCATGCCAATTTTTACCAAAAAAATTGGGATATAGTTAAAGAGAAAATTATCTCTAAAATTCATCAAATCTTTGATTGTTGGGAAATGCCTCTTTCTTGGGGAAACACTCTACTTTGTCTGATCCCAAAAACCCTAAAATGCCCATATGGTCACTCAATTTAGACCAATAGGACTTTGTAATACTTACTATAAAATTTTAACAAAATTTTAGTTGGGAGGATTAAACCATTCCTTCCAAACCTTATCTCTCCCTTCCAAGGAGCCTTCACCCCTAAGAGATATTGTTCTGACTTGTTCTTAGTTGCTCAAGAGACTTTACATTCAATGAATACTTCCAAATCTAAAGAAGGTTAGATTGCCTTCAAAATTGATTTAGCCAAAGCCTTTGACACCATCTCATGGACTTTCATTGAAAATATTCTCCAACTCTATAAATTCCCAAGTAACTTTAAAAATATACTTCTTTCTTGTTTAAAAAATGTCACTTATCCATCACTATAGCGGTGGCTGGCAGAGAAGATGGCTCAAAAAATTTTTTTTAGCATGCCACTGCTATAGCGGTGTGAGACAGCAAACACTTCAGCATCTTCAGAATTTCAGCTCTAACAATATTCTATCTTCTAACACGAACTTCTCACCAACTTAACCTACATCAAAAATAACAAATAACACCATTAAATAGCAGAAAAGAATCAAGAAATCACTCAATTTATTAAAAGATCAAAGAAAACTAAAACTAATCTAAACTACTTAAAACATGGGTTAAGAATCACAAGTCAACAAGAAAAAGACCAAGAAGAGATGGGATTTAGTACCAAAATGGTACTAAATTGAGAACTTAACACACCCTTATTATCAATGGAAAAAAATCTAACTCCTTTAATCCTGAAAGAGGCATTAAACAAGGAGATCCAATCTCCTCTTATATTTTCATTCTTTACATGGAATATCTCACCAAGCTTATAAAAGATCAAATAGATGAGAAAAATTGGTATCCCTTCACATTCAAGAATAAAAATACTGCTATTTCACACCTCTTATTTGCAGATGATATATTATTATTCTGTAAGGCTAATAGAAAGAACATTACAGATGTTAGAGATGTTCTCCAAAACTTTTGTAAGAGTAGTGGTATGCAAATTAACATTGCAAAAATCAAAAGCTTGGTTCTCCAAGCAAGTTAGCCCTGAAATCATTTCTACCTTCCAAAGAAGTCAGCCAAACTAGAGATTTAGGCCTTTATTTAGGATATCCTTTGAAGCCCAATGTTGGGGCGTTCTGGCAAGTGCACCAGTCGCACAAGTAATATAGTGTTAAAATGAGTAAAGAGTTATCATCTCCACAGGGACTAACGTGCTAAGTACTCTAGAAATTCAAACGCATTATTAGGCAAACTAATTTTTGATTTAAGAAGCCCTAGTTGAAGGTAAAAGCAAATTGCAATAAAATCGAATGGAAATAATTCAAATAAAAGGCCTAGAGTTACTAATCCCCCTCTTTCATTTTAGGAATTGCTAATTCTCCCTAACACTTGTGATTCAGTTCAATTATACACAATAATCTTAGGTTTTCCAATGGCTTAAAGTGATTCTCCCGAACCTAAATTAAGCTACTCAACTCTAACAAAATCCCTTATGTGAGTTTAAGTCGAATTAATGTTAACCTAATTTGATTAAACGAGATTAATTAATATTCCTATTAATTAACAAGTAAAACTCCTAAGTTCTAACACCCGCCCTAATCATTCAGTGTTCTACCAACATCTCCCTCTCCCGAGTTCGACGAAAGCAACAAACAAGTCATAAAGTGGCCAATTTCATAACAAGTATAGTAAATATGAATGATAGGTATGTATTAAATTGAAAAGAATCACAAGTTTCAAGAGAAATACAAATCCTAATATGAAATTGGGTTCATAGTAACCCTAGAACAGAAAATTAGGCACTCATGGCTCTAACACTACATAAAGCAGTAAAGGAATGAGCAAACTCCATGAATCTGAGGTTGGGTTGACGGAATTCGGGCTTGATCAGCTTCGGGAATGGATTCCTCCTTCTCCTCTAGCAGAAATCGGTGCCTCCCCTCTGTCTCCAACTCAGAATGCCCTAGAAAATATGTTCTGACGCATTTAAATCAGTGCAGGATTGTGAACCACTGCTATAGCGGTAAATTCCCACCGCTATAGAGAATAAAGCTTAAAAATGAGTTTTTTCAGGTTCTACCGCTATAGCGGTGAAGATCCACCGCTATAGTGGTGGTTGGTAGAGAAGAAGGCTCCAAAATCCTTTTTTTAGCACTCCACCGCTATAGCTGTAGATTCTACCGCTATAGTTGTGGGAGACAGGAATCACATCAACATTTTTTGAAATCACTCCATTTATTAAAAGATCAAAGAAAACTAAAACTAAACTAAACTACTTAAAAAATGAGTTAAGAATTACAAGACAACAAGAAAGAGATCAAAAGAGAGGGTATTTAGCATCAAAATAGCACTAAATTGAGAACTCAACACCCACCTACAAAAAAAATGATTTTAATTTTATCTTAGATAAAAGTAGCAAAAAGCTCCAAGGATGGAAATGCAATCTTTTGTCAAAATTTGGAAGAACTGAATTTATTTACTCCACTCTCTCTAATATTTCCAACCACGCCATGAATGCTTTTCTTCTACCAAAATCTATTAGACTTCAAATTGATTGCTTATCTAGAAATTTCTTCTGGGGCCATGACTTTACTACTAAAAAACTTCACACTGTCAACTAGTCCAAAATTTGTAAACCCAAGATTTTAGGGGGTTTGGGAATAAGGATGACCTGTCATCAAAATAAAGCTCTAACTTTTAAAAGAATTTGGACCCTGATTAATGATGAAAACTCGTTAGTCAAGAATTATTAAAGAAAAATATGGACCAAATCTTCAAAACAGAAAAACTCTAAAATCCCACTCTTTTCGCAACTTCTAAAAACTGCTTCCTTATTTTACTAGTGAAAGTAATGGTTGGAACCCAAGAGGGGGGGTGAATTGGGTTTTATAAATTTTTCACAAGAATTAATTGGAAGTTAAAATGATTTTCTGTAAAAGTACAATGCTTAGGATAATAAATACAATACAGAAAATCAATGTGCTGTCAAGATAAATAATTATAAAGATCAAGGAATTAAAGAATAGATATCAATATGCACAAATTAAAGAGTAAGGGATAGAGAAAGCAAACTCGGAGATTTATATTGGTTCGGCTAATCCAAGCCTACATCCAGTCCTCAAGAGACCACTTGAGTATTTCCACTATAATTGCAAGTTTAATCCGGGTACTTGCAAACCACTACAACCACGCAAATTCGATCCGGGTATTTGCGAAACCACAATAGAGAATTTATGAATCCGGGCTCCTCCTCAACCCAAAGCAAGTTCTTCCAACACCGGTACTTGCAAACCTCAACTCAGAATAATATATGTGTTGATCAAAATCAACAATACAAAGAAACTCTCTCTAAAGAGTAGATGAAAACAAATGAAGCTCTAATAACTCTAATGATAGAGAATATGCAAGATTTGGCTCAAGAATGCTTTCCTTTCTCTCAAAGATGATAGAAGAAGTTAATATCACATTGTAGGACTTTGTTCTTGCTCAAAATCGTGTATCTAAGGTCATATATATAAGATTTTACAAAACTAGCCGTTATATAGCCGTTATAGTGCAGTCCAGATTTTGAGCTTTCTTTAAAAATTCATAACTCCCTCATTTGAACTCCGTTTTAAACAAATAATATACCGTCGGAAAGCTCTTGGAGTCTAGTTTCAAATGAGCCAAGTTTTACTCAAAAATTATTTTTCTTTTAAAAGATATAATCAAAATACTGACTATAGGTCAGAACAGAATAATTTTTTATTACAGTAAAATCAACTTTCAGTTTTTCAAACTATATTTTGAATAGTCATATATTTCTCATTTGGACTCCGTTTTGAATAAATAATATACCGTTGAAAAGATATTTGAGTCTACTATCAAATGAGATTAAGATAATTGAAAAACCGATTTTTCATTTATGAGATATGATATAAGGAGTGACCAAAGGTCAAAAAATAACTTTTGTAAAACTTCATATCTCACTATCTTTTTGTTCAAAAATGCTTGAGCCAATGTATGCAAATCTAAATCATTGAGTTGCACAAATATACTAGCCTATATAAAATATACCTAATTTAAACACATAGGCTATCTTGATGCATCCAAGCTTCCAAGACTTCAAATCTTCTAATTCTTCATTTCTTGGAGCTTCATCCTTGCATGTTCTTTTCCTTGAGTGAAGCATGATATTGCTTTTCCTTGTTCTTCAATACAATGCTCACTCTTCTTGTTTTGAACCAACCTATAAAATATATCTTACTTGCAAACCCAATGGTTAGTTTAATAGCATGATTCAATATATGTAACATACATATTAAATAACATAATCATGCTTAAGTACTTGTAGCATATATATGATAATTAATCTTTATATATATCAATGCTACTATTCAAATACATTTGTCATCATCAAAACTTATGGCATATAGCCTTAGGGTCAACAACTAGGTGTACTAGGAAAAAAAAATAAGAAAAGAGAATAATATAAATCTTTGGGAGGACAAATGGCTTATTTCTACCCTTCGTTCTAAACTTATAGGTCCTCTTACTAATAGGATTTAAAGAAGAATCTATCTAATATTATCTCCTTTAATTCAAATCAAAATATTTGGAATCTTGATAGCCTTAGTTTTGAAATACCTTATAATTTGCACGGAAATTCAAGCTACTCCCCTACCTCAAACCTTTCTTCTATCGAAAGATAGAACTTTCTAAAGCTAAACACATAATGGAGTTTTCACAACCAAATCAACTTACCTATACCTTATAAACCCCCAAAATAAAGATGGAAATACCTTTTGTGAACCAAAAAAAAAAACTTTTCATGGTTATGGTCTTAAAAGGCCCCTCCAAAGGACTTATTCTTCATCTGGTAGATTATTAATAATGGCCTACCAACTAATACCACCATCTCACGTTACAACAGTAACGTATCTCCCATGTGCCCCTTTTGTAACAGTGAACCAGAAACTCAAAACCATATGCTTCATGATTATCCTAATATCTCCATCATTTAAACTGCTGTTTTTCCCAATTATCCTCCATCTTTTTTCCAGTTACCTTTATTGCCTTGGATTGAAAAAAAACATTAAAATTACTACTTGCAACACCTTTGGAATTCCTTGGAACATGATCTTTCTTTTTACTATTAGAAGAATTTGGTTGTCTCGTAATAGAAAAATTTTCAAAAATATACCTTTTATTGCTTCAAAAATTAAGCACAATGTTTTATCTCTTTTTACTGAATACTGGACATCCTGTGCTTTTCAAACTATTCCAATTCAAAATCATCCTCTTTCTATTTCTAATAATCTTCGGTGCACAAAACCTCTAAGACATTGGTCAAAACTGAACATTGTTGGATCTTCAAAAAAACAAGGAAATGGCCATTAGAGGTATCATTAGAAATGATAAGGGAGAATGGATGGTTGGCTTTGCAACTTACATGGGCACTGAAAATCTAGAACTTGCAGAATCTTGGGCTCTCCTTCATGGTCTTCAAACTGCTCTTGATATAGGAATCAAGCCCCTAGAAATTGAAACAAATTGTAAAACTCTTCATACCTATTTTATCAAAGGAATCTCAAATTTTTCACCCACTCTCTAATATTGTTGATAATTGCAGGCTTCTAATGGACAGGTTTGACAGTGCAATCCTGAAAAACATCAGCAGAAAGCAAAATTCCTGTGCTGATAAACTGGCAAAATCTGCAAGAACTACCTCAAGGCATACTAGTACTTATATATGTCCGCCTCCTTTTGTAGTCCCGGCTTATATGGAGGACCTTTGTAATAGCTAGCTATTGTCTCTCTTTTTGGTTTTTATCTATGTAATGAACATCTCCTTTTTTTAATATATTTCCCTTTCTACAAAAAAAAATGCATAATATGGATGTTAATCATATTGTACACGCAATAGATTGAAAGGAAAAGTTTTGGTCAATGATTCATTTTAACTTTCACTTGGTCAATACGATTAATTACATAGTAAAATAGATGCACAAAATTCAATTTTTTTTGTAATAATAGTATAAGTTATTTTAATGTTATTGATTGGGATTTATTCACTAAATCTTTTTGAATAATTGAAAGCGTTATCTGGGAAAGGTATTTTTCTTTTATATTTGGTAATATTCAGTAACATTTTTTACTCTATAATTCACAAGTTTTAATAACTAATTAATTAATCTCAACACCAACATTATAAATTTGAACATTTAAACCAAATTAGTATCATTATTTATGATGAAATTATACCAAAAGAAACTTTGATCCCAACATTCTAAAGATATGTGAACTAAATAGATTAAATACTATTAATTAGTATGCTTATACTTTTAGTCACACTAATTCATCCGTGGAATTCAAATTATTGAAAAACAAGCAAAGAAACTCAGTTTCCTTAAAGAGTGAACGACAATAACACTCATCATTACTTATCACAAACTATTCATCTGCTTTTTGTTCAAAATTCTATAATTTCTGATTTGCTTGCTTTCACGGAGCACAACACACAATAATACTGTTAGGATCCTTTATTTGCCCAGTATAGTGTTAGACTAGTAAAGATCATCTGATTGGACACTCGTGTGGGCCCACTTTAATTGGATAGTTTGTGCTGGCTACTAAAGAACCCAAACCCTGATAATATGCCCACAATTTATTTAATTTGTACATAGATTAAAAAAGAGTTTCGTAAGCAAACAAACAAGCTTAAAACCATTTCAGCACACAATAATAGTGTTAGGATCCTTTGTGGGCCCAGCATGGTGTAGGGCCAGTCCAAATTGTCTGATTGGACACCACTTGTGGGCCCCACCTCAATCGAATAAGTTGTACTAGCCAACAAAGATCCCAAGCCCTAATAACATTTCTACAGTAAACTCCAGCACACATAATTTGCCTATAGTTTTATCATCTAAAAAAAACATTGAGCTTAAAACCATTGTCTAGCAAGTCTATAAAAGGGCTAGGTGAAATTTACCTAGAATCACAAACTAGTCTAACACTCTTTTTACAACCAAATAGAGAGATTGCAACATGTATAGCAGTATGGTGTATGAGGATGAAGAAGATGACAGTGATGAACGCATTGGAAAAAGCTCAAAGATGATGTTGTCAGATTGACTTAATGATTTACCAAAGGTAAATAATCGAATGGTATATAAAGCTTCATAGTTCCACTTTTTAGCCTATCTTCATTATCATTATTGCATCATACATATGTTATTCTATTCAGTATAATGTTTCTAATTAGTTTAAATCTGTCCAAATGCAATTCAAAAGTTGGGCAAATAGAGAAGTCCATTGAAGGTCTTGACATTAAGATCACACAGGGTTGTTTCCAGTAAGGCCTGAAGCAAATCTCAAAATCCTTTGTAGATATATGTCCCTTTTGTGGCAATAAAGGGCATTTTTGCAACATGGACTCTTATGAATGTATAAAAATGGCTAAAGTCTAATCTTGTTAAGTTTGACCCAATACTCTATACCATTAAAGGCTGGTATGTATTTAACTCAATCCATTAAGGAAAAAAAATCATTTTCTTGAGAGATGTAGATCCTTTATTATATAAGGGGGACTCGTTGTTGTATGTATGGCATCGATTTATTCATTTCAAAGCTTTTGTGACTCTACTTTCCACTGATTGATGATGAGGATGGAATGCAATAGAACTGATTATATGATTAAAGTTCATCTTTTGAGTCATTTGACCACTGGGTTTACAAGATTCATGTTTCAAATGTTTGAGAATACATAAATTTCTTCTGTTGTCGATCAACTTTATACTATTTTGTCCATCAATGATATATTGCTTTTTCAAGAGGTAATAACTTTTAAGTGGCCAAAAACATTAAGCATGATAATTGGAAAATATATCTTTTCATGACAATATTTGTTTGTGATAGATTGCTAAGAAATTAATCAGTGGTTACTAAACAAATTTAAAATGTCAGAATGATCATTCTTGCTATAAAATTATGTCAAACACTTCCAATTAACACCTAAACAAAGATGATAAATGGCAAGAAAAATTACAAAATACACATGGATTTAACGTGTGTTTCGGTCAATGTGACATACATCTACGGAGAGAAAGAATTTTTATTCTTTCACTGGCAAAAACTATTTTGATAATGATGAAACCGAAAATAGAATATATATTAGAATTATATAACTGAACATATCATAAAATGGGTCATGAATTTTTCTCCTTTCGGGCCGCGCTCCCAAAAAAGTAGATTGAGTCATAATCCGGATCATCATATCATTCTAGTCACTAAACAAATTAAATTTAATATATGATCGTATACTACCTAAAGGAAACTAAAAGATAAGAGCTTTAACTATAAGAAGATAAACAAGCTCAAAACCACTCTAACACACAATAATAAGCCCATAGTTTTATCATCAATAAAAACACATTCAATCTAAAACGATTGTCTAGCACAATAATACCAGTCTATAATTTTCCCATATTCATAACTATGCATTTAAAATTAAACACCGAAACTCCCCACATCTATAATATATAAAGGGACTACTTGATAATTGCTTAGAATCATAAACTAGTGTCATATATACTCTTTAACTAGAAAATAGATAGATTGCAACATGTATAGCAGTGAAAAGCGTCAAGTGGAAGAAGACAATAGTGATGAAGGCATTGGAGAAAGCTTAGAGATGATGTTGTCAAATTGACTTAATGATTTATCAAAGGTAAAAAAAAATTTGTATCAACACAGTGTTTGTAATTAGTTTATATCGATGCTAAGAGTAAAACATAGTGCCATTTGAAGATGGTTTTATGCAAAATATACTACTTCTCTCTTTTCGCAAATGTAGGTCACATTCATCAGACCACATCAAATTCGAATGTGTTCTATAATTTTTACTCTATTTATCTTTTTGTTTTTTGCATTATTTCGTGTGAGATGGTGTGTTGTGGTGAAGAAAACGCAATTTGTTAATTAATTGCACCCAACATTACTAAGTTCAATTTATATAGGAATAAGCAACAAGAAGGCAAAATGAAATTGAGTTAATACAGCCAGAGTTTGATTATTACATGAAAGAAGCAGTAAAACAAATAAGGATATATCTTTTTCTAATTGTTCTGCTTCTCATAGTAATGTTGCCGATTCATAATTGGTAAATATATCTTTTGATGACTTCTATTTGATGGACTGATAAGACATTAATAAATGGTTACTAAGTAAATTTAAATGTCTGAAGGAATACATGTTGAAATATTTGAAAATAATTTATGAATACGCAAATTGAGATATCTATTTTGTATTTTTAAAAGTATTTAATATATACAAAACTAATCTATCACACACAAAATTACCTATAGCATTTTCATTCAAACTCTTTGGTTTAAAATGTAATTATAAATGATAAGCATAAAAACTAAATATAGTTTTCAGAAAATAACAATTTAGAAAACTATTCTAGCACACTAAAAATTGTCTATAGTCTTCTCATTTAAACCCTTGCATTTAAAACGTAAGCACAAAGGATAAGCATAAAAACTAGACATGATTCTCATAAAATAATAAACATTTTACAAAACAAACCTTGCACATAAAAAATTGCCTGCAGTTTTCTCGTTCAAACTCTTGCATCTAAAATGTAAGCACGACGAATAAGCACAAAGAAACTAAATATGGTTCTCAGAAAATAACAATTTTGAAAACCATTCTGGCACACACAAAAATTGCCTATAATTTTATCATTAAATTCTTGCGTTCAAAATGTAAGCATAAAGGATAAACACAAAAAAACAAGATAAGGTTTTCAAAAATAACAAAGAATGTACTAAACCAGTTTGACACACAGAAAACTACCATAGTTTTCTCATTCAAACTTATGCATCTAAAACGAAAGCATAAAGGATAAACACAAAAAACTAAATATGATTTCCTGAATATGACAAAACAATTTACAAAGCCAGCCAAGCACACACAAAATTGACTATATTTTTCTCATTCAAACTTGTCCATCTAAAATGTAAGCATAAAGGATGAACACAAAAAACTAGATATGGTTCTTAGAATATAACAATTTAGAAAACAAGTTTAGAACATAGAACATTACACTACATTTTTCTTATTCAAACCCTGTTTAAAATGTAAGCATAAAGGATAAGCATAAAAACAAATATGGTTCTCAAAAAATAATAAACAATTTATTCTTTTGTTTTTCTAATTTTAAACTCTCTATAAGTGTTTGGTTGGATGTCATGTTATTCTAGATAAACTTGTGGGGGCCTTGATTTAGTCAAGGTTACACTGTTATGACCTCCTAATGCATAGTTTTAATTTTGTTTTGGTAGCTAATTGTTATCTTTAATCTTAAACTTGTTTTAGGGTAAGAATGACAATGGGGCGAGACGGGGCTGTAGCATATATCATATAAGGTTATTATATCAAAAAACAAACAACTCTAAAATAGCTTTATCACATAGATTAGCCTATAGTTAAGTATATAGATTAAGTAATAGTTTCATAAGCTGACAAACAAACTCAAAATCACTCCAGCACATAAAAATAGTGTTAGGATCCTCTGCTGGCCCAACACTAAACCCTAAACTCCAATAATATGCACACAATTATGTATTCCAGCACATATTCAATTGAATGCTAGATGAAGGCCCCACCTCGATCACATGGCCTATGCTGGCCAGCATAGAACCCAAACCCTAATAATATGCCCACAATTTACATATTCAATTGAATGCCACAATAGGCTCCACTTTGATCACATGGGCCGTGCTAGCCAACAGAGAACCCAAACCCTAATAATATGCCCATAATTCACATATTCAATTGAACGCCACATGTAGGCCGCACCTCTGTTACATGGTTTGTGTTGGCCAGTAAAGAACCTAAAATCCAATAAAATTCCCACAATTATGTACTCCAGGACACAGTAATATATCATAGTTTTATGATCAGTTAAAAGAAAAAAAAATATTGAGCCTAAATCCATTGTCTAATACAAAATACCAACCAATTGTTGTCTTATATTGAAAATCATCCATTTAAAACTAGACATAGAAAGTCTATAAAAAGGCCAGTTGAGATTTACCAAGAATTACAAACTAGCCTCACAAGAGAATAAAAAGATTGCAACATGTATAGCAATATGGTGTGTGAGAATGAAGAAGATGACAGTGATGAAGGCATTAGAGAAGGCTTAAAGATGAAGTTACTAGATTGACTCAATGATTTACCAAAGGTAAAATGATAGCATTGAATGTGTTTAATCATCCTCATTCGTGCCTCTTAATTGCATAGAATACTCTTGTAATCTACAAGAGTTATATGATTTTATCGCTGCATATATAAAATGGATGTTTGTTTGTGCATGAACATCTCAAAAAAGCTTGAGCATCTACTATCTTATCATGTGCTTGTTTGGTAAAAACTTAGCAACAGAATTTCAAGATATGGAGAATGAAGTTTTGAATAAGATAAGACTCTCAAAGCATATGATAGAGTTGCTTCTGTTATCTTCTAACTAGAGTTTAGGTATTACCACATGGAACTCTGCTCAAAGAAACAAAATATCAACCACTGAACGAGTTAAGAATGTTGGAAGGAATGTACCGCTACAAGAAAATTGATTTTCAGTGGCGACATTTAAAGTCGCCACCAAAAGTTGACTTTTGGTGGTAACTAAATAAGTCACCACTAAAAATTGAGTTTTGGTAGTAACCCTAGGAGTTGTCACTAAAAGTCAGATTTTTTTAACATAAAATTTTAAAAATAGACTTTTGGTGGTAACTCTCATAGTCGCCACCAAAAGTCTAATATTTTAAAAAAAATTAAAGAAATTCATATTTTTTTTAAAAAAAATTAAAAAATTAGACACTTGGTAGTTGCCACCAAAAGTTAATTTTAAAAAAATATAAAAAATAAAAAATATTAGATTTTTTTTAAATAAAATTAAAAAAAAATTAGACTTTTGCTGCAACCCCCATAGCCGTCACCAAAAGTCAATTTTTTAAAAAAAAGAAAAAGTCAAATTTTTTAAAAATAAAACTAAAAAAATTAGACTTTTGGTTGCGATTCTCATAGTCACCACCAAAAGTCAATTTTTTTAAAAAAATAAAATAGTCAAATTTTAAAAAAATAAAAAATTCAGATCTTTTAAATAAAATTAAAAAATACACTTTTGTCTCGACCAAAAGTCTATTTTTTAAAAAAAATAAAAAAGTCTGATTTTTTAAATAAAATTAAAAAAATTACACTTTTGTCGCCACCAAAAGTCTATTTTTTTAAAAAAATAAAAATAAAAAAGTCATTTTTATTTTATTTGAAAAATTCAAATTTTTTTAATTTTCTTAATTTTATTTAAAAAATTTGAATTTTTTTATTTTTTATTTTTTATAAAAAATCAAAATTTTTGGTAGTGACTAAAGTCTAATTTTTTTAACTGAAGTCGATTTTTTTTTATGAAATTAGCTAAAGTCGGACTTTTATGGTGACTCCTATAGTAATAATATGTTTACTTTTTGTTAAGTTAAATAATGTTTTATTTCTATTTTGTAATGTTTTTGACTTAAAATAATTTTAACAGATTATATATATATATATATATATATATATATATATATTTACACTTACATAACACAAATGAAGTGGTGACAAGATGGCAAGACACATATAGTTGCAAGCAAGGGAGCCAGGTTCGAATCTCAGGTATGCATATGTTTGGTTTAATTTCAAATAAACTTGAATATTGCATCAAAAAAATTGAGTCATCCTAGCCACTAAAGGGTGACTTTTGGTGGCGACTTTTAAGAATTGTAACCAAAAGACAATCAATCATAGACTTACGCCAACAACTTTAGTTGCCACTAAAAGTCGCCATCAAAAACTTTTGGTAGCGACTTTTAGACTTTTGTTGGCGACAAAAGTCTTTTTTTTTGTAGTGTACATTGAATATTTGTAATTGGTGCAAGGGAACTTAGAGGTATTTATTTTTCATCTTATGAAGCAATTTATATTACTAAATACACAATATGAATGTTAATCAAATTGTACACGCAATAGATTGAAAGGAAAAGTTTTGGTCAATGATTCATTTTACCTTTCATTTGGTCACAATGATTAATTACGTAGTAAAATAGATGCACAAAATTCGAGTTTTTTGTCATAATAATAATAAGTTATTTTAATGTTATTGATTAGAATTCAGTTCACTAAATCTTTTTTAATTATTGAGAATGTTATCTAGAATGACTACAAGAAGCAAAATGATGTAATATAATAATGAGTTGTCACATGGAATTAGCATTTTATTTATTTTGATTCAGCTTATAAAGTTAATTTCAACTATTGAGAGAGGTTTGGACAATTTTAATTAAACTTAACTCAAATCAAATTAGTTAGAATTCAATGAATTTTTAGATACTGATTGTTCAAACCCAAAACTGAAACAATTATATTCAACCAAAGTCCAAAATAGACTTTGAGGACTAAAATGAAATATAAGTAAAAATTTGGAATTAAAAATAGATTTTTTCCTAGCTTAAAAAAAATTAGTGTTAGCCCATGTTGAGTAACTTGAATATATGGCAACCTAGATTATGACCTAACTCAATTTTTTGAAAGTACGACCCAAAAGGTCCCCCACAGTACGGAGCAACGTGTGACTCATGACCCATTTTATAGTCTCAAATAGTTTTGTATTTTAATATACATGTTTGTATTTGGTTACTACGTACCATGTTAAACACTTTGTTAAAAGTAATACAAGATTTTCTCTGATGTTGGTCATACTGATCGAATCACATTAAATTCATGTGTTGTCTATTTATTTTGTTTTATAAACTTCTCTATTTTGTGTGTTATTACTTTGACAACCCAATTTATGGTGAACTTATGCTCAAGACCCTAGACATTTGCTTGAGGAGGCATAAAAGAAAGTACAATAAATTAGAAATTACTTATGTAAATTCAGTTAATGGCTTGAATTTAAAGTTGCAATAGTCTTTTATAGCTTGTGTTATCTGTGTTCATCTTGTGCTTAGTTCAGACCAAAAAGCTTACATGTCGTCCCATTTTGATTTTTAGTTTCTAAGGTGGTGACAGTAATAGCCATTGTTGAGTGCTTAAAGAAAGCAGGAACTGTGATTCCAAGTTGTTACACCCAGATTCCAATGTCAGATAAAGACCATAAAGCTTCAAACTCACCTCCTTCAAAAACTAAAGAAACCACATATTTGAAAGTGAAGTTTGCAACTATGGAAAGATTCCTCAACAACATCACCAGAGAGAAACCTGTCAGATTCTCTCTTGAGGAACTTGAAGAAATTACATATCACTACTCTAAGATTCTGGGTTTTGGTGCTTTTGGGGTCGTCTATAAAGGAGAATTGTCAAACAAAGAGCAAGTAGCAGTCAAAGTTCTGAACATTTTAGATATGAACAAGGAGGATTAATTCAAAGCGTAGGAAGGACTTACTATATCAATCTGGTTAGACTCTATGGCTCTTCTTCCACCATGAAAAGAAAGCTCTTGTATATAAGTACATCCAAAATGGGTCTCTTAACAACTTCCTATTCAGCAGCCAGAACCGAGAAACTGAGTTAAAGAAGCTTCATGACATTGCAATAGGAACAGCAAAAGGACTTGCTTACTTACATGAGGAGTGTCAACACAAAATCATTCACTATGATATTAAGCCAGAGAATATACTTCTTGACATGAACTTGGAACAGACAGTAGCAGACTTTGGCCTTACCAAGCTTTGCAACAGAGATAGTGGCCACGTGATGACACACTTTAGAGGAACAAGAGGGATGCTGCACCAGAATTATGGAAGTTGTATCCTGTGACATATAAGTGCAATGTTTATAGCTTTGGGATTATCCTCATTGAGATTGTAAGGAGGAGAAGACATTTTGATTGTGGATACAGGGAATCACAACAGTGGTTCCCAAAATGGGTGTGGCATATATTTGAGAACAATGAATTGGCAGTGATGCTTTCACTTTGTGGAATTGAAGAGAAAGACAGGGAAATGGTTAAGAGAATGTTAATAGTGGCTCTATGGTGTGTTCAGTATTTGCTAGGTGATAGACCTATCATGAATAGTGTGGTGAAGATGTTAAAGGGTGACATAGAATTCTTTTTAGAATTTGGTGTCGGATAAATTAAATGTGACTCCACAAGGAACCAATAAAAATTCAGATACTTCCTCTTCATGGAACAGAATCTGATGAACACTTGTTAAGTTCTCAAGTTAACACAAATTTGGTACTTTTTATTTAATGTTACCTTCAATTTACCTAAACATGTTTACTCTAAAATAATTTTTGTCCTCTTAATCACCTCTTGAACTTTAAAGGCTTGTTGCATATTTCTTATCTTAAATCCCAATTTTTACTATTGATTTGTGTATTTTTGTGAATCCTATGCAAGGTCAAAAGTTGGGAGTCAATTGAGGAAAGGAAGCCTTAGAGTTGCTGAGTAAAGAAGCCAAAGAAGCAAAGAATGGGAATCCTTGCTAATGTCATGTTTCTGCCACTCACCGCTGCAGCGGTAGTTCATCCACTGCTTCCCTCAGTGATGCGCTGAAGATTTTTGTAGTTTATGTTTTTCTGCCTTCCACCACTGCAGCAGTAAAATATTCCCGCTGTAGCGGTGGAGCCCAAAATCAGCACAATTGAATCTGCATTATCCCGCTGCAGCGGTGAATTCGTACCGCTGTAGCGACAGAACCAGAAAATCAGCTTTTCAAAAAGGCTTTAAATAGCTTCCTAGGTTATTTTCAAAGGGAATTCTGATCCGAGGGAGACCTGGAAGCGCCTTTTGGCTGAGAAGAGCAAGGGGAACCTGATTTTCAAGGCTTGGGGAGCTCAATCCATCATCCCACATCAGATTCATGGCCATCTTTATCCCTTTTTCTGCTTTCTGCTGTTTAGTTTCTATGAGTAGCTAGATTTTCTATCTAGGGTTACTATGAACTTGACTCCTGAATAGATTTTACATTCTCTCATGTATTTGCAACCTTATTTCAATTAATATAAGTTTTTCTATCCATTTTATTATTGCATTATATGGACTTGATCAATCTATATGTATGCTTGTTGCTGTCTTCAAACTCGGGAAAGGGAGGTGAGAATAGAACACTGAATAAGAAGGACAAGTGCGTGAACCTTACTAAGTGTTTCCGCTTGTTAGCTAATAGGAATGTTAGTTAATCTCGTTTAATCAAAGCTAGGTTGGTTGTATTAGGCTTAGCCCACACAAGGAATTGCGTAGGAGTTAAGTAACTTAATTGAGATTCAGGATGATTCTTTTAAGTTATTAGAATAACCTAGGATTAACTTATAGGGTTGATTAAGTTGCGAGTGCGTGAGAGGGGTTTTGTAATTTCTAGGATAGAGGAGAGGGATTAGTGATCTTAGGCTTTAATTAGACCAATTTCATCAGTTTTTGCATTGTTTACTGTTATTAAAAGAAAACTCATAAATATTTACTGTTATTGATTTTATTTTATCATTCATTGGCTAGAGCTATCTTCAATCCAATTGTTTCATCCAACTAATTCAATTAAATTTCTTGGATACTTAGTCGCTTAGTCCTCGTGGGAACGATACTTTTACTCTCAAATCACTATATTACTTGTGCGATTGGTGCGCTTGCCAATTCGCCTAACAAGTTTTTGGCGCCGTTGTCGAGGACTAAGATTTGTGCTAATATTCAAAGAAATTTAAAGGGTTAGCTTAGACGCTTTATCTTGTTTTGTTTTGTTTTCTTTTTGTTTTGTTATTTTTTATTATAGAGTCATTTTTAGTTTTTGTAGTGTTGATTTTTGCTGCTGAATTTGATGTCATTGCTAATTGGTATCTTTTTCTTGTGCTTGCGAGGTGCAATTAATCAAGCTAATCTTCTTTTTGATCCCGAAATCGAGAGGCTTACAAGGAGAACTCGAAAAGAAGCTAGAATTAGAAGAACCCAAGAAGGACAAAGTTCTCAAGAAGAAATGGCATATGATAATGTAAATCTGGGTGGTATTGAAAACAATGGAGGAAATGGAGCTGAAAATGTGCATCAAGATGAAAATAGAGCTGTGTGGGACTATGCCTCACCCAACAATGCTGGACATGCCTCTAGCATAGTGAAACTTCCGCTTGGCCCAAACAACTTTGAAATAAAGGCAATCTTGATGAATTTGGTCCAGCAGAACCAGTTTGGGGGGAGCCTGATAGAAGACCCAAACAACCACATCACAAACTTCTTAGATATTTGTGACATGGTTAAGATGAATGGGGTAAGTGATGATGCCATACGTCTTCGTCTGTTTCCTTTTTCCTTGAGGGATATGGCTAAGAGTTGGTTGAACACTCAACCGAGAGGGAGTATCACAACTTGGGATGAACTCCAAAAGAGGTTTTTAGATAAGTTCTTCCCTCCCTCAAGGTCAATCAAATTAAGGAATGAGATCACAGCCTTTTATCAGCATGAAGGAAAAAGTTTATATGAGGCCTGGGAACGGTTCAAGAATTTACTGATGAAGTATCCAAACCATGGTCTCCAAAAGTGGCAGCAGCTCACTATTTTTCACAGTGGTCTCACATATGAGACTCAAGATAAGTTGGATACTACAGCGGGTGGTGCTTTGATGGCAAGATCTATAGTGCAAGTAAGAGAGATGGGATGGATAAAAATTGTCTGAAGGATGCTGACGATGTGGGAGAAAGAACAAGGGGAGTTCTTGGAACTTCGGAGGCATATGCAAAGCTTTGTGATGATCCCCATGAATTCAAACCGCCTAACATTGTAAAAATGGTTGTGACTCAGTCAAAAGCATTTAAGAAGCAGCCGACATTGGATGAGCCACCTTGAACAAGCATCGGTAAAGTCTGGCTGAAGACTATAAACTTAGCGCTCTTGGGAGGCAACCCAAGTTCCTTGCTTTCTGAGTTTTAATTGTTTTATTTTGTTTTTGTTGTGTTGCTTCTTAGTTTTTAGTAGTCTTTATTACTTTGCTGTGAATTTGAGGTTGTGTTGGTGTGAACTTTATTTCCTTGGGACTTGATGTTGTTGTGGTGGATTTTGAGATTGTATTGAGCTTATGACTACGCTTGGTTATTGATATTGGGCTGTCATGTTACATATTTCTGCTGTGCATAGCACTTTTCTGTTGTTTGTGTATTTCATAGAAAAATTGATGATTGCATTCTCATGTTTTGAACCCTCCTTAGTTCATTGAGGGCAATGTCAGATTCAGGTTTAGGAGAGTGGTTTAGCATGTATATGGGTTCCTTTACTGAGAAATTCTGATTGGTTTTGTCAAATTCCAAACCAGTAGAATAATCTCTCCCACTAAAGAATGATATTTGAAATCCAAAGAGGTACAGTTTTACCATTTCATGGCATGTTAACAAGGTGAAGAAGACTTGTGATAAACCCCAAATAACTCTATTGATCCAGAAAAGTTCAAGCTAACTCATCTCATTTAAAGATGAGTCCTTTCTTTCATTTTTTCGTTCTTTAATTCTGATTTGTTCCTGTCAGAATCACTAGAAGTGATTTAGACATGCTTATGATGTTGGTGAAATGAAGAATTTGAGTCACATTTAGATGTACACATTAAAATAGATGCACAAAATTCAACTTTTTTTTGTAATAATAATAATGTGTCATTTTAATGTTATTGATTGGAATTTAGTTCACTCAATCTTTTTGAATAATTGAGAGTGTTATCTAGAAAAGGTATTTTTTTTATATTTAGTAACATTTTTTACTCTATAATTCATAGGTTTTAACCAACTAATTAATCTCAACACCAACGTTGTAAATTTGAATATCTAAACCAAGTTAGTATCGTTATTTATGATGAATTTTTGTAAAGTCTTGAAATAGATATATATTTGAATATTTAAACCAAGTTATTATCATTGTTCGACAGTTCAATTGAAGATTTTAAATACAGGCCCAAAGTTGATTCCACTATGAAATATGCAGTAGCTCTACCTATGGGTGTGACTATCAATTTCCATTTATGCATTGTATTTGAGCTTTTTCCTTCCAAATTTCCATTTCTTTAAAATTTCTTAAAATTTTTAGCAGATTAAATAAGAGTTTCATAACTACACAAACAAACTCAAAACCATTCCAGCACACAATAATAGTGTTAGGATCCTCTTTGGAGCTAGACAATGTCGATCGTCTGATTGGATAGACAATCCATGATGGAAGCCCCAATAATATGTCCACAGTTTTATACTCCAACACACAATAACATGATCATAGTTTATGGGACCTACCTCAATTGGACAGTCCGTTCTGGCAGCAGACCACCTAAACCCCAATAATATGCCCACAGTTTTAAACTATAACACACAATAATATGCCCATAATTTATAGGTGCCACCTCAATTGGACAATCTGTGCTGGCCAGCAGAGAACTCAAACCTCAATAATATGCCCACAGTATTATACTCCAACACACAATAATATACTCTTAGTTTTATCATCAGTTAAAAAATCATTAAGCCTAAAACCGTCATCTAGCACAAAATACTAACTCATAGGTTCCTTATATTCAAAATCACACATTTAAAACTTGACATAACAAGTCTATAAAAGGACCGATTGAGATTTACTAAGAAGTTTAAATATGTCTCATGCTCTTTTAACAACAAAATAGAAAGATTGCAACATGTGTAGCGATATGGTGGCTAAGTTACATCATTCTTTGGGCAAAGTTTTCTTATAGTCTAACATCAATCCTAATTTAAACTTTAAGATAAGCACACACATCAATAATCTATTTTTCAAAGAACAACAAACCCCTAAAACTATTTTTTATACACTAAAATTTGCCTAAAGTAATCTTTAAATATCATTTTTAGAAGAGAAGAAATAATTCCAAATCTATTGTGAGCCACTAAGTAGAACTCTCTGTGGTGTTATATTATAAACAAACATCATTTTAAATTTAAGTATGAACTAGAGGTAAGTGCACAAATCAAATAAAATTTTCAAAAGAGAACAAAACAATTACTTAACCTTTTTTCAAGTACACTGAAATATAAGGTTGTCAAAATGTAACAAATAATTTACAAAACCAATCTAGCACATAGAAAATTGTTTATAGTTTTCTCACTCAAACCCTTACATCTAAAATGTGACCATAAAGGATAAGCACAAAAAACTAGATAAGGTTCTCAAAAAATAATAAACAATTTAAAAAACCAGTATAGCACATAAAAAGATGGCTATTGTTTACTCATTCAAGCTCTATCATCTAAAGCTTAAACAAAAAACTAGATATGATTCTTGTCTAGCCTACAGAAAAATGGCAATAGTTTTCTCATTCAAATCGATGTATCTAAAACGTAAGCATAAATGATAAGTATAAAGTTCTTCGAATATAACAAACAATTGACAAAACCAGTCTAGTAGATATAAAATAGCCTATTTGTTATTCAAACCCTTGCATCTAAAACATAAACATAAAGGATAAGTACAAAAAAAAAAAGATATGATTTTTATAAAACAATTCTAAAAAAGATCTAACCCACAGAAAATTGCATGTAGTTTTCTCATTCAAACCCTTGCGTCTAAAATATAAGCACAAAGGATAAGCATAAGGTTCTCAAAAATTAACAAACAATTTATAAAACCAGTATAGTACACACAAAAAAAATTGCCTATAGTTTTCTTATTCAAACCCTTGCAACTAAAATTTTATCAAATATTAACCTAACTTTCACAATTGTCTTTGGTTAATGGGTTGACTTAGGTTCATTTTCCTTTCATCTACCATTAATAGTTTGAGTTGTATGTTAAAATTTTTTAGTTTAAACTCACCTGTTCAACTAGTCCCTTGTTTTTTCATCTGTTACTTATGTTGAATTAGACACTACTCCTAATTTCATTAGGCTATAAATACTTTTTACTTTTTGATAATTTAAATTAGAATCTTTTCAATATTAATTTTCAACAATGTAAAAATATTAGTAGCGTAATAACAATCGTGTGTTATTAAAGGAAAATTAACACGTCAATCCTATCCGAGTCAACCCATACAAGTAGAAGTTGAATTGGTTCAATTTAAGGATAGTTTTTAAAATCTCACCAAATCTAATTTACCATCCACAAAATAATTTAAGTTAAAAAAATTCATTGAACTCTAATAAATCAAAGTATTCATTATCACATGAATATTGACATCTTCATAACTTATTAGCCTTTCCAAAGTTGCCAATATAAATTGTGGCAATAATGACTTTGTCAAACATTGTTCAATAACATTAATACAAATATTAATTATATTTTGTAAAAATAAAATCTACTTCTATTGATATCATTCATTTAAACCCACAACTTTAAATTGATTAACAGATAAGAATTCCATAATATTTCATTTTACATTTACTATGTTAAGAAAATGTATCTACAAGATGTGATGATCATACCTTGACATAGTACAATGTAGATAAGTAAAAGAATTATTATAAACAATTTATTCACTAACTATTTTTCTAAATCTAATTTCAAACTCTCCAAGTGTTTGGTTGGAGATTAAGTTATTTTGGATAAATTTATAATGGCCCTAAGTTAGTCAAGATCACATTGTTCTTTCCTCCTGATGCATCTCATTTTTGTTGAGTGTTTTGAATTTTTGATAAACTAGATTTATGACTCAACTCGAAATTTGGAAGATTGACTCTCAAGGAGAAAAAAAAAACAAATAAAGGTCTGACTCGTTTTAAATATTTTATTTTTGGAGCAACCTGCACCAGTTTTGGTTTTGTATAAGTTATATTCGGTTTCTGAATCATGTGACTTATAACAATTTCACCTAATGAATAAAAATTTTCTTTATGCAAATGGGGGTATGTCACATCGATCGAACCACATAAATCAGTGTGTGTTATGTGATTTTATTTCTGTTTTTTTTCTCTATTTTCTCTACAATTTTTGTGACATTTTTTATAATCAATTGTAAATCTTAATTCTAAACTTGCTTTAGGGATAATTAGAGATTAGCAAATTTTATATCACCACTACCAACTCTATCACATGATAATCATTTCATATATAGTTTAGTATACAAATTAGATAAGAGTTTTATAATAATACAAACAAGTTTAAAACCACTGTACCAATGAAATGGTCACAGTTTTATCACCAATAAAAACACATCAACACTATAACCATTGCCTAGCACAATAATATCAGTCCATAGTTTTCTTAGAAACCCGATTTTTTTGTTTGGGTTACACCCAGGCAAAGTGCCTGACTTTTATGAACTGTTGGATTGACGTGGGCCCAACATCCCATGTGGCCCCATACCAATCCAATAGTCCATGTGCCCCAAGCACTCTGCCTTGCGGCAAAGGATCTGCGTTGAGTTTTCTTATATTCAAAACAACACATTTAAAGTTAAGACACAAAAAATTCCCATCTTTTATATATATAAAGACTAGTCGAGAACTACTTAGAATCACAAATCAGTGTCAATTATTTACCAAAGGTAAAGTAATAGTATAGCTGCAGATTCCATCTTCATTATATAACATTCTTGTGTAATGCGTATGTTATTTATATCAACACAGTGTTTGTAATTAGTTATATCAAAGCAGAGAGTGAGACAGAGATGGGTGTCAAAAAAGAAAATCAGACAATGAAGAAAGGCTATGTTAATAGCGATGAATCACTTCCATTGGTGCTTCTGATTTGTTTTTGTCATCATCATTAGAAGTGATTTAAACACGCTTATGATATTGGTGAAATGAAGAATCCGAGTCACATTTAGATGTACATAGTAAAATAGATGCACAAAATTCAATTTTTTTGTAAGAATAATAAAGTGTTATTTTAATTTTACTGATTGGGATTTAGTTCACTAAATCTTTTTGAATAATTGAGACTATTATTTGGAAAAGATTTTTTTTTATATTTCAAAAATATTTAGTAACATGTTTTACTCTATAATTCACAAGTTTTAACCAACTGATTAATCTCAACACTAATATTATAAATTTGAATATTTAAACCAAGGTATAGTATCATTATTTATGATGATTTTTGTAAAGTCTTGAAATAGATATTTGAATTATTTGACTTTCTCCACCATCATCATTCAACAGTTTTGGAACCCAACTCAATTTGACAGTCTGTGCAGGCCAACAGAAAACTCAAGCCCTAATATTATGCCCACAGTTTTAGACTCCAGCACACAATAATATACCCATAATTTGTGGACCCCACCTGGATTGGATAGTTCATGCTCGCCAGCAGAGAACTCAAGCCTCAATAATATGTCCATAGTTTTATACTTCTACACACAATAATATGCTCATAGTTTTATCATCAATTAAAAAACCACTAAGCCTAAAACCATTGTCTAGCACATAATACTAACTCATAGTTTCCTTATATTCAAAATCACACATTTTAAACTAGACATAACATGTCTATAAAAGGACCGATTGAGATTTAATAAGAATTTCAAATCATTCTCATGTTCTTTTAACAACAAAATAGAAAGATTACAACATGTATAGCAATATGGTGGCTAAGTTACATCATTCTTAGGGAAAAGTTTTATTATAGGCCATCAATCCTAATTTCAACTTTAGGATGAGCACACACATCAAAAAAAATTTCATCAAAGAACAAATAACCCCTAAACTATTTTTTAGTACATTGAAATTTGCCTAATGCAATTTTTAAATATCATTTTTTGATGAGACAAAATAATTCAAAATCTATTGTGTGCCACTAATTGGAAATCTCTGCTGTGTTATATTATAAACAAACATCATTTTAAATTTAAGTATGAAATAGAGGTAAATGCACAAATCAAATAAAATTTTTAAAAGAGAACAAAACAACCACTGACCTTTTTCAAGTACACTGAAAAATAAGGTTGTCAAAAGATAACAAATAATTTACAAAACCAATCTAGCACACAAAAAATTGCCTATAGTTTTCTCATTCAAACCCTTGCATCTAAAATGTGACCATAAAGAATAGGCACAAAAAACAAGATAAAGTTCTCAATAAATAACAAACAATTTAAAAAACCAATCTAACACATAAAAAACTAGCTATTGTTTACTCATTCAAGCTCTTTCATCTAAAACTTAAGAAAAAAAAGTAAGCACAAAAAACTAGATATGATTCTCATCTAGCCCACATAAAACAAGCAATAATTTTCTCATTCAAATCGATGAATCTAAAACATAAGCATAAATGAAATGTATAAAGTTCTTAGAATATAACAAACAATTAAATAAACCAGTCTAGCACGTATAAAATTGCCTATTTCTTATTCAAACCCTTGCATCTAAAACATAAACATAAACGATAAGCACAAAAAAAAAACTAGATATGATTCTTATAAAACAGTTCTACAAATGATCTAATACACATAAAATTGTATGTTGTTTTCTCATTCAAACCCTTGCATCTAAAAATAAGCATAAAGGATAAGCATAAGGTTCTAAAAAAATAACAAACAATTTATGAAACCAGACATAAAAAAATTGCCTATAGTTTTCTTATTCTAGCCTTTGCATCTAAAAGTTTACCAAATATTAACCTAACTTTTATAATTGTGTTCAGTTAAACGGTTAATTTAGGTTCATTTTCCTTTCATCTACCATTAATAGTTTGAGTTGTGTGTTAATTTTTTTTTAACTTAAACTAACCTATTCAATAGGTCCCTTGTTTTTTTTCCTTATTTTTTCATTTGCTATTTATGTTGAATTAGACACTACTCGTAATTTCATTAGGTTATAAATATTTTTTACTTTTTGATAATTTAAATTAGAATCTTTTCAATATTAATTTTTAACAACGTAAAAATATTAGTAACGTAA
This sequence comes from Biancaea sappan, assembly GCA_037074585.1. Taxonomy (NCBI): domain Eukaryota; kingdom Viridiplantae; phylum Streptophyta; class Magnoliopsida; order Fabales; family Fabaceae; genus Biancaea; species Biancaea sappan. Next base: position 2,479,744 of record CM073491.1, read on the forward strand.
TAACAATCATGTGTTATTGAAGAAAGATTAATACGTCAATTTTACCCGAGTCAACTCATTTAAGTAGAAGTTAAATTGATTCAAAAGGACAATTTTTAAAATCTGATCAAATCTAATTTATCATCCATAAAATAATTTAAGTTAAAAAAATTCAAAAAACTCCAATTAATCAAAATATTCTTTACTCACATAAATATTGGCATCTACATAACTTACTAACCTTTCCTAAATTGCCAACATAAATTGTAGCAATAATGACCTTGTTAAACTTTGTTCAATAAAATTAATACAAATTATAGTTATATTTTGCAAAAATAGAATCTACTTGTATTGATATCATTCATATGAACCCAACTTTAAATTGATTAACAAAAAAGAATTCCATAATATTTTATTTTACATTTACTATGTTAAGAAAATGTATCTACAAGATGTGATGATCATACCTTGGTATGGTACAATGTAGATAAGTAAAAGAAGTATTATAAACAATTTATTCATTAACTTTAAAAAAAACTTAATTTGAAACTCTCCAAGTGTTTGGTTGGAGATTATGTTATTTTGGATAAACTTGTAATAGCCTTGAGTTAGTCAAGGTCACAATGTTCTTTCCTCCTAATGCGTAACTTTTTTGTTGAGTGTTTTAGATTTTTGGTAAACTGAATTTATGACTCAACCCGAAATTTGGAAGAGCGACCCGAAAGGAGAAAAAAAAAATAGGTCTGACCTATTTTTATATAATTTATTTTTGGAGACAACCCACACCAGTTTTGGTTTCGTATATGTTGCATTCAATTTCTGAATTATGTAACTTGTAACAGTTTTTCCTAAAGAAAAAAAAATTTCTCTTTGTCCATGGGTGCATGTCACATTGATCGAACCACGTAAATTAGTGTTATGTGATTTTATTTTTTGTTTTTTTTTCTATTTTCTATGGAATTTTCATGACATTTTTTATGATCAATTGTAAATCTTAATTCTAAACTTTCCTTACAGATAAGTAGAAGTTAGGAAATTTTATATAAGAAAACAAACAACTGCAACAAACTCTATCACAAGATAATCATTTCATATGTAGTTTAGTACATAGATTAGATAAGAGTTTTATAATAAGACAAACAAGTTTAAAACCATTGTAGCACACGATAATATGGCCATGGTTTTACCATCAATAAAAACACATCAAAACCATTGGCTAGTACAATAATATTAGTCAACAATTTTCATAGAACCATGATTCTCTATTTGGCTTACATGGCAAGCAAAGTGCCTGACTTTTGTGGACTATTCGATCGATGTAGGCCCCACATCCTGTGTGAGCCCCACACCGAAACAATGGTCCACATGCACCAAGCACTCTGCCTCATGGTAAAATGATCCGCGCCAAGTTTTCTTATATTCAAAACAACGCATTTAAAGTTAGACACAAAAAAATTCTCATCTTTTATATATATATATATATATATATATAAGGACTAGCTGAGGACCGCTTAGAATCACAAATCAGTGTTAATGATTTACCAAAGGTAAAGTAATAATATAGCAGCATATTCCATCTTCATTATATAACATTCTAGTGTGATACATATGTTATTTGTACCAACACAATTTTTGTAATTAGTTTATCTCAAAGCAGAGAGTGAGACAGATGGGTGACGGAGAAGAAAAACAAAGAATGAAGAAAGGCTATGTTAATAGTGATGGCCGCTCTATCCTCCTCAAATTGGCACTATAATTTACCAAAGGTATGAAATATTTATAGTATATATAGCCTCTTAGCTTCTGTTATATCTGTATCAATAGTCTTACTGTTTAGTTTTTGACAGTAATGAATGACAAAGAATTGGATGAACATGATTTAATGGCGTGAAACTATGGGTCCAATTTTGAGGAGTTCCCTACATTGTTGAATAGAAAGCATAGGGAGGAATACTTCTTCTAATTTATAGATTTGTCTCCACGATATTTTTGTCATTCAATTTATAGACCTCCACTGGCTCCAATGCCATTTCATTGTAATCCAGAAACTATATATATATATATATATTAGTCAAACTCTTAGTCCTTAATGTATCAAAGAGACTAGCATGGATTGAATGTTGTATATATGGCTTCAACTTCTTTATTTGAAGGTGTTTGTGTTTTTCAAACTCTTTCTCTGTTGTTGTTGGGCTGTGTTTCAGTTTGATTATATGATTATTAGCAAGCAGGTGCTCTTAATTTTCCTGCTTCACTCACATCACACAAAGAGATGGAAACACAACAGAGCAAGATCTGTTGTGTTAAGTGAAAATCATACAACATCTGTTTTGAATTTTATGGCTTCTCTGTTATTTACAATTTTTACTGAGTGCTTTGAATTATTTAGTAAACCAAATTTATGACCTGACTGGAAATTTGGATGCATAGCTCGAAAGGAGAAAAAATTAGAGCGATCCATGACTCATTTTGTGTTTTCTCTCAGAGTAGTTATGTGTTTATGATATATGTTCTTTTTTGGTTTCATAATGTATTGTAACAATTTCTTTTGTGAATAAGATACTTAAGTCACATGACTGAACAACGTTAAATTCATGAATGTTTTGTGATTTTTTTTTCTATATTCTTCTCTATCTTCTCTATTCTTTCTATCTTCTTCTCTATCAATTTTTTCAGTGAATTGATGTGGTGATCGGAAAATATTCAATTACAAAACGATTACTTAACAAGGCACTTTTTTTTTAAAAAAATAATATTAGCATCTTTATGCCCTTTGCAGATTTGCCAGCATAACTCATGGCAGTAATGGCCTTGTCAAACTATGTGCAAAGCAATTAATATAATAATTAATCATATTAAGAAAAAATAGAATTCAGTTATATTGATATAATTAATTTGAACCCACAAATTAAATTGATTAACATATAAGAATTGCATAATATTTTATTTTGGATTTAGTATCTTAGTTATATTAATATAATTACTCTGTTCTTAAGTATCTCCTAATGCATATGTCTTTTTTTTAAAGCCAATTATTACCCTCAGTCTTAAACTTACTTAAGCGATGATCAAGGAATAGATACAATTTTTACATAAGACAACAGACAGCATCAAAACAATTTTATTACATAAGTTAAATGTCAGCTCGTAGTTAAATATACATATTAGATAAGAGATTCATAAGCTGACAAACAAGCTCAAAACCACTCTAGCACATAATAATATGCCCACAGTTTTATCATTAGTAGAAAAACACTCAGTCCAAAGCCATTGTCTAGCACAAAATACTAGCTCACGGTTTTTTATATTCAAAACCACGCCTTTAAAACTAGACACAACAAATCTATAAAACAGCTAGCTAAAATTTACCTAAAATCACAACACTCTTTTAACAACAAAATAGATAGATTGCAACATGTATAGCAATATGGTGAGTGAGGATGAAGATGATAGAGATGATGACATTGGAGAAAGCTTAAAGATGATGTAGTCAAATTGACTCGATGGTTTGTTTGAAAACTATACAGCTTGATGATGAAGATGGAATACAATAAAATTGAAGATATAACAAAATATTAAAGTTTGTCTGTTGGATTATTTTGCCATTGGGTTTACTATATTAATTAATTATCCTGCTCGTATTGTTTTCTCAAGTAGTTATTAATTTTGAATGGCCATCTTAAAAATATAATGGCAATATAGACCTTGTCAAGCTTTATTCAGTTAGATTGAATATACATTATGTATTACGTAATATTATCAGAATCTAGTTATATATATATATATATAAAGTTATTTTGTGGATTGAGATGAAACCAAGGTAAATGATATTTAATTAACCTTTTATGACTTACTAATTCTAAATTAAAAAAATATATATATTTATTTATAATTTGATAACACTGATAAAATGAAGTAAAACATTAAATTAAAGATAAGATAAGTATAAGATAAGTTGAAAACACTAAATAACAAGAGCGGAAAAAATCTTTAAAAAATACATACTTGAATATCCAATGAAGTAAAAACAATGAATCTAAAACAAATTGTAAGATAATAGAGAAAGTGCATTGTAAGATAAATACTTAACAGAAAATATCAACAATAGTTGGACTCTGTTTCAGTTAGATTCTGGGATTTTCAACAAGTGGGTGCTCTTAATTTTCTTCCTTCTCTCACGTCAACTCTCTTAAAAGGACAAAATTCAATTTTTTTGAATAATAATAATAGTAAGTTACTTTAATATTATTGGTAAGAATTCAAGTATTATACATGAGATATTTTTAAGGAGTTTTATTTCATAAAATATTTTTGAATTATTGAGTATTACTTGAAAAAGTTGAATTCTCATCATACATAGGTAAATATTTTATGACATTTTCAAATGTATATAGTTCACAATTTCTATCTAAATTAGTTAATTCCAACACCAACAAAGTATGTTATAAATATTACAAATATAAATTAAAACAATACCATCATTCAAAATAAATCTCGTAAACCCTGAATTTTTATATTAAATACTAACCTATCACTTCCATTGGTGATTATCATGATGTAAGGATCATGATAATCGCTTCATAGGAAACTAATTGTTACAAAAATTGCAGATTAATTCAGATATAAATTTACGTGATTTATTTTTGTCTAAACTTTATACCCACAAGCATATAGTATATCCACGAATAGATAGAGAAGTTTTTTATTTCTCAGACTAAAATTGTTACAAATCATTCAAACTATAGATTTGTATACAATATATATATATATATATATATACTATAACTTGTTCAAGTCGCTCCAAAAAATATATAAAACAAGTCAGAACCATGCTCGAGGGCTCCCTACCCCCACCCCTTCAAGCCTATCAGCCCTCGCTCTGTTTGCACCAGTTACTTCCATTTTTTTTTTGTGCTCCCAAATTTCTTGGGTCTAATGTAGCTAGATTGGATGTGGCAAAGTCTTTATAGTAGTATCCCAGAAAGAAATGAAGCTGTAAATAAGAGTGAAGCCAAAAAAATAAAAACATATGTTGCATGATTTCCATTGAACACAAGAGATCATACTCTATTTTATTTTCCTCTCTCTATCTTTCTCTATGTACAACAAACCTTTCAAATGAATAAGTTCAAGTCATATATACAACATTCATTTCTGAATTATGATATGTATTACAGTGAAACGACGTTGGAATCAGTTGGGTATATAAATTGAATGATAAACATATCTTGTTTACAAATCTATTGGCAGTTTGGCACTGCCTTTCTTCATTCTCTGTGTTTCTTCTCCTTCACCCAACTAACTCTGTCTCAGCCTGTGCCATCATTGCAAATAACACTACGTTCATACAGATATCAGACAAACAAAAACCATAATCAAGTTCAACTAAATGGTGAAGCTAATATGCTACACAATGTATATAGACTATAATTACATTATACCTTTGGTAAATCGTTAAGTCAATCTGAGAAGACTAGCTTGGAGCTTCCTTCAATAGTATGTATCATCATCTTCATTATCCCCTTGCATTGTTTTAAATCATATAGAGTTATAACTATGAGACTTGTTTGTGATTTCAGATACATCTGGGCTAGTCCTTTATATATTATAGATGGGCATGGGAATCTGCGTTTTAAATGCAAAAATTGGAATGAGAAAACTATGGGCAGTATTTTGTGTACCTTTTTTTAAGAACTTTATCTGATTTTTTGTGTTTATCCTTTATGCTTACATGGAAGATTGATGTTTGGTTTGTCCACCGATAGTGTCACCTCTTCCAACTTCTAGGCTACCAATCGTCTAGCTAGAATATCATATCCTCAACCAAACAATTGGTTAATTTCAATTTAAATATATATATATATATAGACACACAAACAGACACATATACACACACAAACTGACACATATACACACATAAAAATATACACATATACACACACAAACTGACACATATATACACATAAAAATCTAGTTTCTCTGTTTGGCACCGCCAAGCAGAGAGCTTGGTGCACGCATCCCATTTGATTGACATGGGCATTACCTTCCTGTGCGGAGCTCACGCGGCGTGCATGTGCCAAGCAAGAAATCTAATTGCATATACACACACATAGTAAAAAATAACAAATAAATTATTGAAAATGTTTAGTTGTCCACACATAACACTAATTTGAATTATAAAAAATATCCTAAGGCAAAACTCTTTAGATTTTTTTAAAAAACATAGTTATTAAGCCCTTTTTTTATGTATGTGCATCATGTCTTACAGTTGGTTCATAAGTGTGATTTGAGTATTGATAATACTTTTGGTGAATTTCTGTGAGCTGAAATGTTTTTGGGGTTGTTTTGTTCTCTTTTAAAAGCATTATTTGATTTGTGCAGTTATCCCAAGCTTGAAGTTAAGAATGTAGATGTTTGGTTTTAAATTAGACAAAGTAAAGGCAAATTTCTATGTACTTGAAATTACTTTTGTGGTTGTTTTGTTCTCATTTGGAAACTTTATTTGATTAACATCTATATTATGTAATTCAAATTCATATAAAATATTACTATATAAGATAAATCAATGCATCATATATATATATATATATATATATATATATATATATATATATATTGATTTTGTTGAGCATCTTCAGCTAGGTGAGGCTTCCCTTCTATGCATAGGAGGCTTCTTTGTGTAAGAGGGAAATTGATAACCATTGGATCAGTTTGATTTAACAGTTCTTATTCAATTAGTATTTTTTTTCTTAAAATAAAAATTTTATAAATACCAATTGACCTAATAATAATTGTAAACACAATTATAAATATAAAATGATGATTATACATTTTTAACTTATTTTTTAAAAAAAAATTTAAAAAAACACTAATTGAATGAGAGTCGTTGGATCAAGATCCAACAGTTTCCTTTCCCTCCTACGCATAGGAGCCTCCTATGTATAAGTGGAAAGCCTCACTCTCTTCAGCTAGTGTTATAAACATACTGGTCCAAACAAAACTAGATCCCCTGCTACACAACAAGGGGATATGTGCTTGAGTGTCATTCAATGTTGGCCACTAGAGGTGGGTCCCACCTAGGTTCCTCCTAGTTACGTCAATTGAATGATGCTCATGTGTCCAGCACTCCTATTATACAATAGGGTGTGTTGGGTGCATAAGCATTGTCTAATGCTGGCCACCTAAGATGGGGCGCACATGGGCCTCGTTGTCTATCGAACAATGCTCATGCTCCCAACGTTTTTATTGTACAGCAAAGGATTGGGTCATCAAATAACTCAAAAAGATGCGCTTTAATGATATCCTCTGTTCTATTAATTATATTTCAATTTTCTCTACATCATCAATCAATGGCAAGTTGAGTCAGAAAAGCTTTCAAATGAATAAATCAAAGCCATATATACCACAACCAATCCCCTTTATAACATATATACAAGGTTGTCCTCGATGGACACAGTTTTCCTCCGGCACTGAATCTTAGCCATTAGATGATCTCATCCAAACAGCCATCGTTAATTCATGCATTTATTTTATTTTTTAAAAAAAATTACATGATTAATTTAAAAAAACCACAAGATAAAACTTTTCAAAATTAATCATACAATTTTGAAAAAAAATTGAATTAACGATAGCCGTTCAATGAGATCATCCAATGGCCAAGATCCAGCGGTGGAGGGAAATCGTGTCTATCCTCAATGCCCATCAAGCTCCTCTTCTTCTTCCTCCTCTTCCTTCTCAGGAATTGTTGCAACCATGTGCTTCATTTTTTCCTGGTAATCACAATTATGTATAAACTAATTAGAAGCACTACATTGAAGCTCTGTATATTAAGACCACATTATTATTTTACCTTTGGTAAATCATTGAGTCAATTTGACAACATCATCTTTAAGCTTTCTCTACTGCCAACATCTCTGTCATATTCTTCATCATCACTTCAGCATATGTTGCAATCTATCTATTCTTTCTTGTTCAACAGTGTGAGACTGATTTGTGATTCTAAGTAAATTTCAACTAGCCCTTTTATATAATATAAAGGGAGCTTTTTGAAGGATAAGGCAGACTATGAAGCCACTCCTGTTAGCTAAATCCATGTCTATTTCCTTCTGTGTTTTACTACTTTCTTTTAACTTTCCATGTTCATGTTATTTTAGTTTGTATGTCCTAATCATATCTATGGACTTTGCCTGCTCAAATCCAATTTAGTCAACATCGGTGATTTGATATTCAAACATTGGATAGTTGTTTACCAAAAAGAAAATCTATAGCTATACACTTAACCTCTGTTTTAAAATTTCATTGCAGTGTTCTGATGTTGGAAGCACTTACAGCTACAATAATAAAATGATATTACTCAATCTGATGAAATCATCAGAAACAACTGATCCTCTATCAAACTTCAAACTAATTAATATCATTCATGTATTTTGAACTGTACTAATTAATAGACAGTCCCAGAAACAAAAAAATAATATAAATACCAATACTAACCCTTTTGATTCATTAATAAAAAGTTAAGCAGCCTTTGAGTATGGTTCTAACTAAATACAGAGATTGCAACATGTATAGCAATATGGCTAGGTGAAATTTATAAGAACATTGAGCCTAAAACCACTGTCTAACACTCTTTTTACAACAAAATAGAGAAATTGCAACATGTATAGCAATATGGTGTGTGAGGATGAAGAAGACGACAGTGATGAAGGCGTTGGAGAAAGCTCAAAGATGATGTTGTCAGATTGACTCAATGATTTACCAAAGGTAAATAATAGAATCGTGTATAAAGCTTCATAGTTCCACTTTTAAACCTATCTTGATTATCATTATTGTGTCATACATATGTTATTCTACTCAGTATAATGTTTCTAATTAGTTTAAATATGTCCAAATGCAATTCAGAAGCTGGGCAAAGGGAGAAGTCCATTAAACGTCTTGACATTAAGATCGCACAGGGTTGATTCCAGCAAGGCTTGAAGCAGATCTCAGAATCCTTTGCAGATGTATGTCCCATCTGTGGCAATAAAGGGCATTTCTACAACACTCTTTTGATGGACTCTCATGAATGTATAAAAATGGCTAAAGTTTAATCTTGTTAAGATTGACCCAATACTCTATACTACATGCATTAAAGGATGGTATGTATTTAACTCAATCTATTCATGTACTATAATTTGTTGAGAGATATAGATCCTCTATTATATAAAGGGGACTCATTGTTGTATGTATGGCATCGATTTATTCATTTAAAAGCTTTTGTGACTCTACTTCCCACTGATTGATAATGAAGATGGAATACAAAAGAACTGATTATATGATTAAAGTTTATCTTTTGAGTCAATTGGCCACTGGTTTACAGGATTCATGTTTCAAATGTTTGAGAATACAAAAAGTTCTTCTGTTGTCGATCAACTTTTTCCTGTTTTGACCATCAACGATATATTGCTTTTTTCAAGAGGTAATAACTTTAAGTGGCTAAAAACATTAAGTGTGATGGATTGCTAAGAAATTAATCACTAGTTAATAAAAAAATTTAAAATGATCATACATGTTATAAAATTATGTCAAACAATTAATGCAATTAACACACAAAAAAAGATGACAATCGGCAAGAAAAATTACAAAATACATGTTGAGTTCTCAATTTAGTGCTATTTTGATGCTAAATACCCTCTCTTTTGATCTCTTTCTTGTTGTCTTGTAATTCTTAACTCATTTTTTGAGTAGTTTAGTTTAGTTTTAGTTTTCTTTGATCTTTTAATAAATGGAGTGATTTCATGATTCGTTTATGCGATTTAATGGGTTTATTTATTATTTTTGGTGTAGGTTGAGTTGGTAAAAAGTTCGTGTTAGAAGATGGAATGCTAAAGCTGAAATTTTGAAAATACTGATGTGAATGCTGTCTCCCACAGCTATAGCGATAGAATCTACCGCTATAGCGGTGGAGTGTTGAAAAAAAGATTTTGGAGCCTTCTTCTCTACCAGCCACCGCTATAGCAGTGGATCTTCACCGTTATAGCGGTAGAACCTGAAAAAACTAATTTTTAAGCTTTCTTCTCTACCTCCCACAGCTATAGCGGTGGGAATTCACCGCTATAGCGGTGGTTCGCGATCCTACACTGATTTAAATGCGTCAAAACATATTTTCTAGAGTATTCTGAGTTGGAGACAGAGGGGAGGCGTAGATTTCTGCTAGAGAAGAAGGAGGAATCCATTCCCGAAGCCGATCAAGCCCGAATTCCGTCAACCCAACCTCGAATTCATGGAGTTTGCTCATTATTTTACTATTTTATGTAGTTTTAAAACCATGAGTGGCTAATTTTCTTTTCTAGGGTTACTATGAACCCAATTTCAGATTAGGATTCTTTTCAATTTAATACATACCTATCATTCATGTTTATTGTACTTGTTATAAAATTGGCCACTTTATGACTTGTTTGTTGCTTTCGTCGAACTCGGGAAAGGGAGATGTTGGTAGAACACTGAATGATTAGGGCGAGTGATAGAACTTAGAGGTTTTACTTGTTAATTAATAGGAATATTAATTAACCTCGTTTAATCAAATTAGGTTAACATTAATTCGACTTAAACTCACATAAAGGATTGTGTAGAGTTAAGTAGCTTAATTTAGGTTCGGGAGAATCACTTTAAGCCATTAGAAAACCTAAGATTAATGTGTATAATTGAACTAAATCACAAGTGTTAGGGAGAATTAGCAATTCCTAAAACGAAAGAGGAGGATTAGTAACTCTAGGCCTTTTATTTGAATTATTTCCATTCGATTTTATTGCAATTTACTTTTACCTTCAACTAGAGCTTCTTAAATAAAAAATTGGTTTGCCTAAATAATGCGTTTGAATTTCTGGAGTACTTAGCATGTTAGTCCCTGTGGAGACGATAACTCCTTACTCTTTTTAACACTATATTACTTGTGCGACTGGTGCACTTGCCAGAACGCCCCAACAATACACACAAATAATGTGTGGTTCGGTCAATGTGACCTACATCCATAAGGAGAGGGGATTTTTATTTTTTCACAAGCAAAAACTATTTTTGATACATGATGAAATCAAAAACAGAGTATATATCATAATTATATAACTGCACATATTATAAAATGGGTCTCGAGTTTTTTTTCCTTTCAAGTTGCACTCCTAAAAGTAGATTAAGTCATAATCCGACTCACCATATAATTCAAGTCATTCAACAAATTAAATTTAATATATGATCGTATATTGCCAAAAGGAAACTAAAAGACAAGAGTTTTAATTATAAGACAAACAAGCTCAAAACCACTCTAGCACACAATAATATGTCCACATTCAATCTAAAACCATTGCCTAGCACAACAATACCTATCTATAATTGTCACATATTCATAACCACGCATTTAAAATTAAACACCGAAACTCCCCACATCCATAATACATAAAGGACTAGTTGAGAATTGTTTAGAATCACAAACCAGTGTCATATATACTCTTTAACAAGAAAATAGATAGATTGCAACATGTATAGCAATGAAAAGCATCAAGAAGAAGAAGATGATAGTGATCACGGCATTGGAGAAAGCTTAAAGATGATGTTGTCAAATTGACACAATGATTTATCAAAGGTAAAGAAATTTTGTATCAACACGATGTTTGTAATTAGTTTATACCGATGCAGAGAGTGAAACAGAGTGCCATTTGAAGATGGTGTTATGTAAAATATACTACTTCTCTCCTTTTGTAGATGTATGTCGCATTAATCAGATCACGTTAAATCTGTATGTGTTCTATAATTTTTGCCCTATTTATATTTTCTGTTTTTTGCATTATTTTGTGTAAGATGGTGTGTTGTAGTGAAGAATACACAATTTGTTAATTAATTGTACCCAACCTTACTAAGTTCAATTTATATAGGAATGAGCGTCAAGAAGGTAAAATGAAATTGAGTTAATCCAGCCAGATTTTGATTATTACATGAAAGAAGCAATAAAACAAATAAGGATATATCTTCGCCTAATTGTTCTACCTTCTCATATTAACGTTGCTGATTCATAATTGGGAAATATATCTTTTGATGACTTTTATTTGATTGACTGATAAGAAATTAATAAATGGTTACTAAGCAGACTTAAATGCTGAAGGTAATACATGTTGAAATATTTGAAAATAATTTATGAATAAGCAAAATTGAGATATCTATTCTGTATTTTTAGAAGTATTTAATATATACAAAACTAGTCTAGCACACACATTATCTATAGCTTTCTCATTCAAACTCTGGTTTAAAACTTAAGCACAAATAATAAGCATAAAAACTAAATATAGTTTTCAAAAAATAACAATTTAGAAAACTGTTCTAGCACATTGAAAATTGTCTATAGTCTTCTCATTTAAACCCTTACATTTAAAATGTAAACATAAAGGATAAGCACAAAAACTAGACATGATTCTCAGAAAATAACAAACAAATTACAAAACCAACCTAGCACACAGAAAATTGCCTGCAGTTTTCTCATTCAAACTCTTGCATCTAAAATGTAAGCATGAAGAATAAGCCAAAAAAAAAAAACTAAGTGTGGTTCTCAAAAAATAACAATTTAGAAAACCATTCTAGCACACAAAAAATTGCCTATAATTTTCTCATTAAACTCTTGTGTTTAAAACATAAGTATGAAGGATAAGCACAAAAAACAAGATAAGGTTTTAAAAAAATAACACAATTTACAAAACCAATCTGACACACGGAAAACTACCATAGTTTTCTCATTCAAACTTATGCATCTAAAATGTACATAAAGGATGAACACAAAAACTAAATATGATTTCAAGAATATGACAAACAATTTACAAAGCTAGCCAAACACACACAAAATTGACTATATTTTTCTCATTCAAATTTATGCATCTAAAATGTAAGTATAAAGAATGAACACAAAAAAACTAGATATGGTTCTTAGAATATAACAATTTAAAACAAGTTTAGCACATAGAACATTACGCTACAATTTTCTTATTCAAACCCCTGCATTTAAAATGTAAGCATAAAGGATAAGCACAAAAACAAATATGGTTCTCAAAATATAACAAACAACTTATTCTTTTTTTTTTGTTTATCTAATTTCAAACTCTCTAAGTGTTTAGTTGGATATCATGTTATTCTAAATAAACTTGTGGTGGCCTTGAGTTAGTCAAGGTTACACTGTTATGACCTCCTAATGCATAGTTTTAATTTTGTTTTGGTAGCTAAGTGTTAATCTTAAACTTGCTTTAGGGTAAGAATGGCAACAGGTAGTAGCATATATTAGATAAGGTTATTATATCAGAAAACAAACAACACCAAAAACAACTTTATCACATAGATTAGCCTATAGTTAAGTATATAGATCAAGTAATAGTTTCATAAGCTGACAAACAAACTCAAAATCACTCCATCACACAAAAATAGTGTTAGGATCCTCTGCTGACCCAATACTAAACCCTAAACTCCAATAATATGCGCACAATTATGTACTCCAGCACATATTTAATTAAATGCCAGATGAAGGCCCCACCTCGATCACATGGTTTGTGCTGGCCAATAGAGAACCCAAACCCCAATAATATGCCCATGGTTCACATATTCAATTGAATGCCACATGTAGGCCGCACCTCTGTCACATGGTTTGTACTGGCCAGTAGAGAACCCAAACCCCAATAAAATTCTCATATTTATGTACTCCAAGACACGATAATATATCATAGTTTTATGATCAGTTAAAAGAAAAAAAATATTGATCCTAAATCCATTGTCTAAGCACAAAATACCAACCAATTGTTTGCTTATATTCAAAATCATCCATTTAAAACTAGACATAGCAAGTCTATAAAAAGGCTAGTTGAGATTTACCAAGAATTACAAACTAGTCTCACAAGATAATAGAAAGATTGCAACATGTATAGCAATATGGTGTGTGAGGATGAAGAAGATGATAGTGATGAAGGCATTAGAGAAGGCTTAAAGATGATGTTGCCAGATTGACTCAATGATTTACCAAAGGTAAAATGATAGCATTGAATGTGTTTAATCATTCTCATTCGCTCCTCTTAATTGCATAGAATACTCTTGTAATCTAGAAGAATTATATGATTTGATCGCTGCATATATAAAATGGGTGTTTGTTTGTGCATGAACATCTTAGAAAAACTTGAGCATCTACTATCTTAACATGTGCTTGTTCGATGAAAACTCAGCAGCAGAATTTCAAGATATGGAGAATGAAGTTTTGAATAAGATGAGACTTTCAAAGCATATGATGGAGTTGCTTCTGTTATCTTTTAGCTAGAGTTTGGGTATTACCATATGGAACTCTACTCAAAGAAACAAACTACCAACCACTGAACAAGTTAAGAATGTTGGAAGGAATGTACATTGAATATTTGTAATTGGTGTAAGGGAACTTAGAGGTATTTGTTTTGCATCTTATGAAGCAATTTATATTACTAAATACACAATATGAATGTTAATCAAATTGTACATACAATATATTGAAATGAAAAGTTTTGGTCAATGATTCATTTTACTTTTCACTAGGAAATGGATGCAAAAAATTCAATTTTTTTTTCATAATAATAATAAGTTATTTTAATATTATTGATTAGAATTCAGTTCACTGAATCTTCTTGAATTATTGAGATCATTATCTAGAATGACTACAAGAAGCAAAATAATGTAATATAATAATGAGTTGTCACATCGTGTTAGCATTTTATTTATTTTGATTCAGCCTATAAAGTTAATTTCAACTATTGAGAGAGGTTTGGACAATTGTAATTAAACTCAACTCAAATCAAATTAGTTAAAATTCAATGAATTTTAAGATACTAATTGTTCAAACCCAAAACTGAAACAATTATATTCAACCAAAGTCCAAAATAGACTTTGATGACTGAAATGAAATATAATTTATGAACAGTTAGGATATGAATAGAGAGGAGTAATTCAAAGTAGAGGTTAGTACTATAGGAAGGAATTACCATATCAATCTAGTTAGACTCTATGGCTTCTTCTTCCATCATGAAAAGAAAGCTCTTGTATATGAGTACGTCCAAAATAGGTCTCTCAACAACTTCTTGTTCAGCAGCCAGAATCGAGAAATTGAGTTAAAGAAGCTTCATAACATTGCAATAGGTACAGCAAAAGGACTTGTTTACTTACATGAGGAGTGTCAACACATAATCATTCACTACGATATTAAGCTAGAGAATATACTTCTTGACATGAACTTGGAACCAAAAGTAGCAGATTTTGGCTTTACCAAGCTTTGCAAACAGAGATAGCAGCCACGTGAATCTGACACACTTCAGCGGAATAAGAGGGATGCTGCACCAGAATTGTGGAAGCTGTATCTTGTGACATATAAGTGCGATGTTTATAGTTTTGGGATTGTCCTCTTTAAGATTGTGGGAAGAGAAGACATTTTGACAGTGGATACAGGGAATCACAATAGTGGTTCCCAAAATGGGTGTGGAATATGTTTAAGAAAAATGAATTGGTAGTGATGCTTTCACTTTGTGGAATTGAAGAGAAAGACAAGGAAATGGCTAAGAGAATGTTAATGATGGCTAAGAGAATGTTAATGGTGGCTCTGTGGTGTGTTCAGTATTTACCAAGTGATAGACCTCTCATGAGTAGTGTGGTGAAAATGTTAGAGGGTGACATAGAATTCCTTTTCAGAATTTGGTGTTTGATAAATTAAACGTAACTCCACAAGGAACCAACAAAGATTCAGATACTTCCTCTTCATGGAACAGAATCTGATGAACACTCAAATTCCAAACCAGTAAAATAATCTCTCACACTGAAGAATGATATTTAAAATCTAGAGAGGTATAGTTTTACCATTTCATGGCATGTTAGCAAGGTGAAGAAGACTTGTGATAAACCCCAAATAACTCTATTGATCCAGGAAATTTCAAGCTAATTCATCTCAATTAAAGATGAGACCTTTCTTTTATTTTTTTCGTTATTTAATTCTGATTTGTTTCTCTTAGAATCACTAGAAGTGATTTAGACATGCTTATGATGTTGGTGAAATGAAGAATCTGAGTCACATTTAGACGTACCCAATAAAATAGATGCACAAAATTCAATTTTTTTTGGTAATAATAATAATGTGTCATTTTAATGCTATTGATTAAAATTTAGTTCGCTCAATCTTTTTGAATAATTGAGAGCCATATCTAGAAAAGGTTTTTCTTTAAATTTGGAAAATATTTAGTAACATTTTTTTACTCTATAATTCACAAGTTTTAACCACTTAATTAATCTCAACACCAACGTTATAAATTTGAATATTTAAACCAAGTTTTATTTATGATGAATTTTTGTAAAGTCCTGAAATAGATATATATTTGAATAATTTGACTTTTCTCCAACATCATCGTTCGACAGTTCAGTCGATGATTTTCAATATAGGCCTAAAGTTGATTCCATTATGAAATATGCAGTAGCTCAGCCTGTAGGTGTGATTATCAATTTTCCATTTGTGCATTGTATTTGAGCTTTCTTTCCTTCCAAATTTCCATTTCTTTAAAATTTCTTAAAATTTTTAGCAATAATAAGAGTTTCATAAGTACGCAAATAAACTCAAAACCACTCCAGCACACAATATTAGTGTTAGGATGCTTTTTGGAGCTAGACAATGTAGATCGTCTGATTGGACATCATGTGTGAGCCCCATCTCGATTGGACAGTCCGTGCTGGAAGCCCCAATAATATGTCCATAGTTTTATACTCCAACACACAATAATATGCTCATAGTTTGTGGGACCCACTTCGATTGGACAGTTTGTACTAGCAGCAAAGAACCTAAGCCCTAATAATATACCCACAGTCTTAAACTATAACACACAATAATATGCCCATAATTTGTGGGTGCCACCTCGATTGGACAGTCTATGCTAGCCAGTAGAAAACTCAAACCTCAATAATATGCCCACAGTTTTATACTTTAACACATAATAATATGCTCTTAGGTTTATCATTAGTTAAAAAATCATTAACCCAAAACCATTGTCTAGCACAAAATACTAAGTAAAGGTTTCTTATATTCAAAATCACACATTTAAAACTAGACATAACAAGTCTATAAAAGGACCGGTTGAGATTTACTAAGAAGTTCAAATCTGTCTCATGCTCTTTTAACAAAATAGAAAGATTACAACACGTGTTGCAATATGATGGCTAAGTTACATCATTCTTAGGGAAAAGTTCTCTTATAGTCTAACATCAATCCTAATTTAAACTTTAGGATATGCACACACATCAATAATCTATTCATCAAAGAACAACGAACCCCTAAAACTACTTTTTAGTACACTAAAATTTGCCTAAAGCAATTTTTAAATGTCATTTTTAGCAGAGAAGAAATAATTCCAAATCTATTGTGAGCCACTAAGTAGAATTCTCTGCAGTGTTATATTATAAACAAACATTATTTTAAATTTAAGTATGAACCAAAGGCAAGTGCACAAATCAAATAAAATTTTCGAAAGAGAACAAAACAATCACTTAACCTTTTTCAAGTACAGTAACCTTTTTCAAGTACATTGAAAAATAAGGTTGTCAAAATGTAACAAATAATTTACAAAACCAATCTAGCACATAGCAAATTGTTTATAGTTTTCTTATTCAAGCCCTTACATCTAAAATGTGACTATAAAAGATAAGCACAAAAAACTAGATAAGGTTCTCAAAAAATAATAAACAATTTTAAAACCAGTATAGCATATAAAAAGCTCGCTATTGTTTACTCATTCAACCTCTATTATCTAAAATTTAAACAAAAAATTAGATATGATTCTCGTCTAGCCCACAAAAAACTGGAAATAGTTTTCTTATTAAAATCGATGTATCTAAAACGTAAGCACAAATGATAAGGATAAAGTTCTTCAAATATAATAAACAATTGACAAAACCAATCTAGCAGATATAAAACAACCTATTTGTTATTCAAACCCTTGCATCTAAAACATAAACATAAAGGATAAGTACCAAAAAAAAGATATGATTCTTGTAAAACAATTCTAAAGATGATCTAACCCACAGAAAATTGCATGTAGTTTTCTCATTCAAACCCTTACGTCTAAAATACAAGCACAAAGGATAAGCATAAGACTCTCAAAAAATAACAAACAATTTATAAAACTAGTCTAGTACATAAAAAAAAATTGCCTATAGTTTTCTTATTCAAACCCTTGCATCTAAAATTTTATCAAGTATTAACCTAACTTTCACAATTGTCTTTGGTTAATGGGTTGATTTAGGTTTATTTTCCTTTCATCTACCATTAATAGTTTGAGTTGTATGTTAAAATTTTTTAATTTAAACTAACCTATTTAACTGGTCCCATGTTTTTTTCCTTTGTTTTTCCATTTGTTACTTATGTTGAATTAGACACTACTCCTAATTTCATTAGGCTATAAAGACTTTTTACTTTTTGATAATTTAAATTATAATCTTTTCAATATTAATTTTCAACAATGTAAAAATATTAGTAACGTAATAACAATCATGTGTTATTGAAGACAAATTAACATGTCAATCCTATCCTAGTCAACCCATACAAGTAGAAGTTGAATTAGTTCAATTTAAGGACAGTTTTTAAAATCTCACCAAATCTAATTTACCATCCACAAAATAATTTAAGTTAAAAAAATTTATTAAACTCTAATAAATCAAAGTATTCATTACTCACGTAAATATTGGCATCTTCATAACTTATTAACCTTTCCAAATTTGCTAATATAAATTGTGGCAATAATGACTTTGTCAAACATCGGTCAATAAAATTAATACAAATATTAATTATATTTTGTAAAAATAGAATCTACTTGTATTGATATCATTCATTTAAACCAACAACTTTAAATTGATTAACAAATAAGAATTCCATAATATTTCATTTTACATTTACTATGTTAAGAAAATGTATCTACAAGATGTGATGATCATACCTTGATATAGTACAGTGTAGATAAGTAAAAGAAGTATTATAAACAATTTATTCATTAACTTTTTTTTTAAATCTAATTTCAAACTCTCCAAGTGTTTGGTTGGATATTATGTTATTTTGGATAAACTTATAATGGCCCTAAGTTAGTCAAGATGACACTGTTCTTTCCTCTTGATGTATATCTTTTTTGTTGAGTGTTTTGAATTTTTGGTAAACTGGATTTATGACTCAACCCGAAATTTGGAAGAGCGACCTGAAAGGAAAAAAAAAAAGAAGGTGTGACCTGTTTTTATATATTTTATTTTTGGCGACAACTCGCACCAGTTTTGGTTTCGTATATGTTGTATTTAGTTTTTAAATCATGTAACTTGTAACAGTTTTTCCTAAAGAATAAAAAAATTTCTCTATGCTCATGGGGACATGTCACATCGATCGAATTACATAAATCAGTGTGTTATTGATTTTATTTCTGTTTTTTCTTTTCTATTTTCTCTACAATTTTCATGACATTTTTTATAATCAATTGTAAATCTTAATTCTAAACTTGCTTTAGGGATAATTCGAGGTTAGCAAATTTTATATCACCACAACCAACTCTATTACATGATAATCATTTCATATATAGTTTAGTATATAAATTAGATAAGAGTTTTATAATAAGACAAACAAGTTTAAAACTACTGTAGCAATAAAATGGCCACAGTTTTATCACCAATAAAAACACATCAACACTGTAACCGTTGTCTAGCACAATAATATCAGTCCATAGTTTTCTTAGAAACTCAATTTTCTGTTTGGGTTACATACTAGGCAAAGTGCCTGACTTTTGTGGGACCGTTGGATCGACATTGACCCAATATCCTGTGTGGGTCCCACACCAATCCAACATTCCACGTGCCCCAAGCACTCTGCCTTGTGACAGAGGATTTGGTTGAGTTTTCTTATATTCAAAACAACACATTTAAAGTTAGATAGTAGACACAAAAAATTCCCATCTTTTATATATATAAGGACTAGTCGAGAACTTCTTACAATCACAAATTAGTGTCAACGATTTACCAAAGGTAAAGTAATAATATAGCTAAAAATTCCATTTTATTATATAACATTCTTGTGTGATACATATGTTATTTGTATCAACACAGTGTTTGTAATTTGTTATATCAAAGCAGAGAATGAGACGGAGATGGGTGATGGAGAAGAAAAATAGAGAATGAAGAAAGGATGTGTTAATAGCAATGAATCACTTCCATTGGTGCTTCTGATTTGTTTCTATCAAAATCATTAGAAGTGATTTAGACAAGCTTATGATGTTGGTGAAATGAAGAATCTGAGTCATATTTAGATGTACATAGTAAAATAGATGCACAAAATTCAATTTTTTGTAATAATAATGAAGTGTTATTTTAATTTTACTGATTGGAATTTAGTTCACTAAATCTTTTTGAATAATTGAGACTGTTATTTGAAAAAAGGTATTTTTTTTATATTTAGAAAATATTTAGGAACGTTTTTTACTCTATAATTCACAAGTTTTAACCAACTAATTAATCTCAACACCAACAATATATATTTGAATATTTAAACCAAGGTAGTATCATTATTTATGATGAATTTTCGTAAATTCTTGAAATAGATATTTGAATAATATGAATTTTCTCCACCATCATCGTTCAACAGTTTTCGGCCCCAACTCGATTTGACAATTCGTGCAGGCCAACAGAAAACTCAAGCTCCAATATTATGCCCACAGTTTTAGACTCCAACACATAATAATATACCTATAATTTGTGGACCCCACCTCAATTGGATAGTTCATGCTAGCTAGTAGAGAACTCAAGCCTCAATAATATGCCCACAGTTTTATACTCCGACACACAATAATATGCTCATAATTTTATCATCAGTTAAAAAACCATTAAGCCTAAAACCATTGTCTAGCACGTAATATAAGCATAAAGGATAAGTATAGGGTTCTAAAAAAATAAAACAATTTATGAAACCATACATAAAAAAATTGCCTATAGTTTTCTTATTCTAGCTTTTGCATCTAAAAGTTTATCAAATATTAACCTAACTTTTACAATTGTGTTTAGTTAATGGGTTAATTTAGGTTCATTCCTTTCATCTGCCATTAATAGTTTGAGTTGTATGTTAAATTGTTTTAACTTAAACTAACCCATTCAACAGGTCCCTTATTCTTTTCCTTGTTTTTTCATTTGATATTTATGCTGAATTAGACACTACTCCTAATTTCATTAGGTTATAAATACTTTTTACTTTTTGATAATTTAAATTAGAATCTTTTCAATATTAATTTTTAACAACATAAAAATATTAGTAACGTAATAACAATCATGTGTTATTGAAGAAAGATTAATATGTCAATCTTACCGAAGTCAACCCATACAAGTAGAAGTTGAATTGATTCAACTTAAGGACGGTTTTTAAAATCTGATCAAATCTAATTACCATCCATAAAATAATTTAAGTTACAAAAATTCAAAAAAGTCCAATTAATCAAAATATTCTTTACTCACATAAACATTGGCATCTACATAACTTATTACCCTTTCCAAATTTGCCAACATAAATTGTAGCAATAATGACCTTGTTAAATTTTGTTCAATAAAATTAATATAAATATTAATTATATTTTGCAAAAATAGAATCTACTTGGATTGATATCATTCATATGAACCCAACTTTAAATTGATTAAAAAAAATCCATAATATTTTATTTTACATTTTCCATGCTAAGAAAATATATCTACAAGATGTGATGATCATACCTTAGTATGGTACAATGTAGATAAGTAAAATAAGTATTATAAACAATTTATTCATTAACATTTGTATTTAAAAATCTAATTTCAAACACTCCAAGTGTTTGGTTGGAGATTATGTTATTTTGGATAAACTTGTAACGGCCTTGAGTTAGTCAAGGTCACAATGTTCTGTCCTCCTAATGCTTATCTTTTTTCTTCAGTGTTTTGGATTTTTGGGAAACTGAATTTGTGACTCAACCTGAAATTTGGAAGAGAGTCCCGAAAAGAGAAAAGAAATAGGTCTAACTTGTTTTTATATATTTTATTTTTGGAAACAACCCACACCAATTTTAGTTCCATATATGTTGTATTTAGTTTCTGAATCATGTAACCTATAACAGTTTTTCCTAAATAATAAAAAATTTCTATTTTTTCGTGGATGCATGTCACATCGATAGAACCGTGTAAACTAGTGTGTTATGTGATTTTATTTTTGTTTTTTTTTCATTTTCTCTGTAATTTTCATGACATTTTTTTATAGTCAATTGTAAATCTTAATTCTAAACTTACTTTGGGGATAAGTAGAGGTTAGGAAATTTTATATAAGAAAACAAACAACTACAACAAACTCTATCACATAATAGTCATTTCATATATAGTTTAGTACACAGATTAGATAAGAGTTTTATAATAACACAAATAAGTTTAAAACCACTGTAGCACACAGTAATATGTCCACAGTTTTATGATCAATAAAAACACATCAAAACCATTGTCTAGCACAATAATATTGGTACACAATTTTCATAAAATCCTGATTCTCTATTTGGCTTACATAGTAGGCTAAGTGCCTAACTTTTATAGACCGTTGGATCAATGTAGGCCCCACATTCTATATGGGCCCCACACCAAAACAACAGTCTACATGCACCAAACACTCTACCTTATGATAGATGATTCGAGCCAAGTTTTCTTATATTCAAAACAACGCATTTAACGTTAGACACAAAAAATTTCCATCTTTTATATATATATAAGGACTAGCTGAGGACTGCTAAGAATCACAAATCAGTGTCAATGATTTACCAAAGGTAAAGTAATAGTATAGCTGCAGATTCCATCTTCATTATATAACATTCTTGTGTGATACACATGTTATTTGTATCAACACAGTTTTTGTAATTAGTTTATATCAAAGCAGAGAGTGAGACAAATGGTTAAGGGAGAAGAAAAACAGAGAATGAAGAAAGGCTGTGTTAATAGCAATGGCCACTCTATCCTCCTCAAATTGGCTCAATAATTTACCAAAGGTATGAAATATTTACAGTATGTATAGCCTCTTAGCTTCTATTATATCTATATCAATAGTCTTACTATTTAGTTTTTGACAGCAACGGATGACAAAGAACTAGAGGAACATGATTTTAATGGCGTGAAACTATCGGTCCAATTTTGATGAGTTCCCTACACTGTTGAACAGAAAGCATAGGGAGGAATACTTCTTCTAATTTATAGATTTGTCTCCAGGATATGTTTGTCATTCAATTTATAGACCTCCACTGGCTCCAACACCATATCCAGAAACTATATATATATATTAGTCAAACTCTTAGTCCTCAATGTATCAAAGAGACAAGCATGGATTGAATGTTGTATATATGGCTTCAACTTCTTTATTTGAAGGTGTTTGTGTTTTGCAAATGCTTTCTCTGTTGTTGTTGCACTATGTTTCAGTTTGAT
The DNA here is from genome assembly GCA_037074585.1 of Biancaea sappan. Classification (NCBI taxonomy): domain Eukaryota; kingdom Viridiplantae; phylum Streptophyta; class Magnoliopsida; order Fabales; family Fabaceae; genus Biancaea; species Biancaea sappan. The sequence continues at coordinate 2,503,210 of CM073491.1, forward strand.
TATATGATTATTAGCAAGCGGGTGCTCTTAATTTTCCTGCTTCACTCACATCACACAAAGAGAGGGAAACACAATAGAGTAATATATGTTGTGTTAAGTGAAAATCATGCAATATTTGTCTTTAGTTTTGTGGCTTCTCTATTATTTACAGTTTTTACTGAGTGATTTGAATTATTTGGTAAACCAAATTTATGACCTGACTGAAAATTTGGATGCACAGCTCAAAAGGAGAAAAAATTATAGTGATCCATGACTCATTTTGTGTTTTCTCTTAGAGCAGTTATGTATTTATGATATTTTTTTTCGGTTTCATCGTGTATTGTTACAATTTTGTCAGTGAATAAGATACTTAAGTCACATGACTAAACAATGTTAAATTCATGTGCTTTTTGTGATTTTTTTCTGTATTCTTCTCTATCTTCTATATTCTTTCTGTGTTCTTCTTTAGCAATTTTTTCAGTGAATTGATGTACTGATTGGAGAATATTCAATTACAAAATGATTACTTAACAAAGCAGTTTTTTTTTTAAAAAAATAATATTAGCTTCTTTATGCCCTTTTCAGATTTGCTAGCATAAATCATGGCAGTAATGACCTTTTCAAACTATGTGCAAAACAATCAATATAATAATTAATCATATTAAGGAAAAATAGAATTCAGTTATATTGATATAATTAATTTGAACCCACAAATTAAATTGATTAACATATAAGAATTCCATAATATTTTATTTTGGATTTAGTATCTCAGTTATATTGCTATAATTACTTTGTTCCTAATTACCTCCTAATGCATATGTCTTTTTTTTAAAAAAAGCCAATTATTACCCTCAATCTTAAACTTACTTAAGCGATGATCAGGGATTAGATAAAATTTTTACATAAGAAATAGACAGCATCAAAACAACTTTATTGCATAACTTAGCTGTCAGCTCACAGTTAAATATACAGATTAGATAAGAGCTTCATAAGCTGACAAACAAGCTCAAAACCACTCTAGCACATAATAATATGCCCACAGTTTTATCATCAGCAGAAAAACACTCAGTCCAAAGCCATTGTCTAGCACTAGATACCAGCTCACAGTTTTTTATATTCAAAACCACGCATTTAAAACTAGACACAACAAATCTATAAAATAGCTAGTTGAAATTTACCTAAAATCACAACAATCTTTTAACAACAAAATAGATAGATTTCAACATGTATAGCAATATGATGTATGAGGATGAAGAAGATGATAGAGATGATGACATTGGAGAAAGCTTAAAGATGTAGTCAAATTGACTCGATGGTTTATTTCAAAACTATACTGCTTGATGATGAAGATGGAATACAATAAAATTGAAGATATAACAAAATATTAAAGTTTGTCTTTTGGATTTTTTCATCACTGGGTTTACTATATTAATTAATTATCCTGCTCATATTGTTTTCTCAAGTAGTTAGTAATTTTGAATGGCCATCTTAAAAATATAATGGCAATATAGACCTTGTCAAGCTTTGTTCAGTTAGATTGAACATACATATATATTACGTAATATTATCAGAATCTAGTTATATATACATATATATATATATATATAAAGTTTTTTTTTATAACAATGATAAAATGAAGTAAAACATTAAATTAAAGATAAGACAAATATAAGATAAGTTGAAAACACTAAATAACAATAGCGGAAAAAATCTTTAAAAGATACATACTTGAATATCAAATGAAGTAAAAACAATGAATCTGAAAAAGATTGTAAGATAATAGAGAAAGTGCGTTGTAATTTATTATTCTAAATATAAATACTTAACAGAAAATATCAGTACAATATTTGGACTCTGCTTCAGTTACATTCTGGGATTTTCAGCAAGTGGGTGCTCTTAATTTTCTTCCATCTCTCACGTCAACTCTCTTAAAAGGACAAAATTCAATTTTTTTTGAATAATAATAATAATAATAATAATAACAACAATAATAATAATAGTAAGTTACTTTAATATTATTGGTAAGAATTCAAGTATTATACATGAGATTTTTTTAATGAGTTTTATTTCATAAAATATTTTTGAATTATTGTGTATTACTTGAAAAAGTTGAATTCTCATCATATTTGGTAAATATTTTATGACATTTTCAAATGTATATAGTTCACAATTTCTATCTAAATTAGTTAATTCCAACACCAATAAAGTATGTTATAAATATTACAAATATAAATTAAAACAATACCATTATTCAAAATAAATCTCGTAAACCCTAAATTTGTATATTAAATGCTAACCCATCACTTCCATTGGTGATTATCATGATGTAAGGATCATGATAATCACTTTATAGGAATCTAATTGTTACAAAAATCGCAGATTAATAGAAAAGACATTAGACATAAATTTTTGTGATTTAGTTTTGTCTACATTTTTCATTTTGATAATAAGACATTAGAAAAGACCTTGTGCTTTTTTTTTTTCCTGTTACTGACAATCATGTATAAACTAATTAAAAGCACTACTCCTAATTTCATTACGCTATAAATACTTTTTCATTTTGGTAATTTAAATTAGAATCTTTTCAATATTAATTTTTAACAACGTAATAATATTAGTAACGTAATAACAATCATGCGTTATTAAAGAAAGGTTAACACGTTAGTCTTACCCGAGACAACCCATACAAGTAGAAGTTGAATTGGTTCAATTTAAGGACAGTTTTTAAAATCTAAGCAAATCTAATTTAGTATCCATAAAATAATTAAGTTAAAAAAATTCATTGAATCCCAATTAATCAAAATATTCATTACTCACATAAATATTGGCATCTTCATAACTTAATAACCTTTTCAAATTTGCCAACATAAATGTGGCAATAATGACCTTGTCAAACTTTGTTCAATAAAATTAATACAAATATTAATTATATTTTACAAAAATAGAATTAACTTGTGTTGATATCATTCATATGAACCCACTTTAAATTGATTAGCGAATAAGAATTTCATAATATTGCATTTTATATTTACTATGTTAAGAAAATATATCTACAAGATGTGATGATCATACTTTGATATGGTACAATGTAGATAAATAAAAGAAGTATTATAAACAATTTATTCATAAAATTTTTTAAAAAGAATTCTAATTTCAAACTCTCCAAGTGTTTAGTTAGAAACCGTTATTTTGGATAAACTTGTAATGGCCCTTAGTTAGTCAAGATCACATTGTTCTTTTCTCTTTATGCGTATCTTTTTTGTTGAGTGTTTTAGATTTTTGGTAAACTAAATTTATGACTCAAGCCGCAATTTGGAAGAACGACCCAAAAGGCGAAAAAAAAAAAGGTCTGACCCATTTTATATATTTTATTTTTGGAGCAACTCGTACCAATTTTGGTTCATTATATATTGTATTTAGTTTCTGAATTATGTAATTTGTAACAGTTTTGCCTAAAGAATAAAAAATTTCTCGCTATCCATAGGTGTATATCACATTAATCGAACCATATAAATCAGTGTATTATGTAATTTTATTTCTGTTTTTTTCTTCTTTGTTTTCTCTGCAATTTTCGTGACATTTTTTATAGTCAATTGTAAATCTTAATTCTAAACTTGCCTTAGGGATAAGTAGAGATTAGGAAATTTTATATAAGAAAACAAACAACTACAACCAACTCTATCACATGATAATCATTTCATATATAGTTTAGTATATAAATTAGATAAGAGTTTTATAATAAGACATACAAGTTTAAAACCAAGTTTTATAATAAGACATACAAGTTAAAACCATTGTAGCACACAGTAATGTGGCCATGGTTTTATTATCAATAAAAACACATCAAAACCATTGTCTGGCACAATAATATCAGTCCACAGTTTTCTTAGAACCCTAATTCTTTGTCTGGCTTACATGCTAGACAAAGTACTTGACTTTTGTGGACTGTTAGATCGATGTAGGCCCCACACTGATCCAACGGTCCACATGCGCCAAGCACTCTGCCTTGCAGCAGAGGATCCACGCCGAGTTTCCTTATATTCAAAACAATGCACTTAAAGTTAGACACAAAAAATTCCCATCTTATATATATATAGATATATATATAAGGACTAGCTGAGGACAGCTTAGAATCACAAATTAGTATCAATTATTTACCAAAGTTAAAGTAATAGTATAGCTGTAGATTCCATCTTCATTTTATAACATTCTTGTTGTGATACATATGTTATTTGTATCAACACAGTGTTTGTACTTAGTTTATGTCAAAGCAGAGAGTGAGACAAAGATGGGTGCCGGAGAAGAAAAACAGATAATGAAGAAAGGTTGTGTTAATAGCGATGGCCACTCTATCCTCCTCAAATTCGCTCAATAATTTACCAAAGGTTTAAAATGTTTACAGTATGTATAGCCTCTTAGCTTCTATTATATCTGTATCAATGTTTCTTATTATTTAGTTTTTGACAGTAATGGATGACAAAGAAATAGAGGAACATGATTTTAATGGTGTGAAAACATGGATCCAATTTTGGGGTGTTCCCTACACTATTGAACAGAAAGCATAGGGAGGAATACTTCTTCTAATTTACAGATTTGTCTCCAGGATATGTTTGTCATTCAATTTATAGACCTCCACTGGCTCCAACGTCGTTTCACTGTAATACAGAAATATATATATATATATATATATATATTAGTCAAACTCTAGTCATCAATGTATCAAAGAGACTAGCTTGGATTGAATGCTGTATACATGGCTTCAAGTTCTTTATTTGAAGGTCTTTGTGTTGTTTGGCTGTGTTTCAGTTTGATTATGGGATTATCAGCAAGTGGGTGCTCTTAATTTTCATGCTTTACTCATATCAACACAGAGAGGGAAACAAAATAGAGCAAGATCTATTGTGTTAAGTGAAAATCATGCAACATCTTTTTTTTTCTGTATTCTTCTCTATCTTCTCTATTCTTTCTGGGATGCTGTTATAGAGGGTGATGAGCATACATGTGGTAGTGAAGAAAACACAATTTGTTAAATAATTGCAACTGGACTTCCTAAATACATAATATAAATTGTTTTTACATGAACATCCCAAAATTGATGTAGTGATTGGAGAATATTCAACTACAAAATGATTACTAAAATTAATAATATTATTATTATTAGCATCTTTATACCCTTTTCAGATTTGCCAGCATAAATCATGGTAGTAATTGTTGACCCTAAGGCTTCATGCCATAAGTTTTGATGATGACAAATGTATTTGAAATATAGCATTGATATATATAAAGGTTAATTATCATATACATGCTACAAGTATTTAAGCATGACTATGTTATTTAATGTGTAATGTCTTATACATTAATCATGCTATTTATCATGAATTGAACTAACCATTTGGTTTGTAAGTAAGATATATTTTATAGGTTGGTTCAAAACAAGAAGAGTGAGCATTGGATTGAAGAACAAGGAAAAGTAACATCACGCCTCACTCAAGGAAAGCAACATACAAGGATAAAGCTCCAAGAAATGAAGAACTAGAAGATTTGAAGTCTTGGAAGCTTAGATGCATCAAGATAGCCTATGTGTTTACATTAGGTATATTTTATATAGGCTAGTATACTTGTGCAACTCAATGATTTAGATTTGCATACATTGGCTCAAGCATTTTTGAACAAAAAGATAGTGAGATATGAAGTTTTACAAAAGTTATTTTTTTGACCTTTGGTCACTTCTTATATCATATCTCATAAATGAAAAATCTATTTTTCAAGTATTTTAATCTCATTTGATAGTAGACTCAAAGATCTTTCCAACGGTATATTATTTATTCAAAACGAAGTCCAAATGAGAAATATATGACTATTTAAAGTATAGTTTAAAAAACTGAAAGTTGATTTTACTGTACTCAAAAATTATTCTGTTCTGACCTATAGCCGGTATTTTGATTATATCTTTTAAACGAAAAATAATTTTTGAGTAAACCTCAGCTCATTTGAAACTAGACTCCAAGAGCTTTCCAATGGTATATTATTTGTTTAAAACGGAGTTCAAATGAGGGAGTTATGAATTTTTAAAGAAAGCTCAAAATCTGTATTTCGTTACTGCCAGCCGGTGGTCGACCAGGCAGCTTCAGACTGGTCGACCAGTTGTCCTGAAAATGCTATATTTTGCTACTGTCAATGGGTGGTCGACCAAGTGACCCCCACTGGTCGACCAATGGACATCTGGACTGCATTATAAGTGCTGTAACGGCTATATAACGGCTAGTTTTTTAAAATCTTATATATATGACCTTAGATACACGATTTTGAGCAAGAACTAAGTACTACAATGACATATTAATATGTTCTATCATCTTTGAGAGAAATCCAAACATTCTTGAGCCAAATCTTGCATATTCTCTATCATTAGAGCTTCATTTGTATTCATCTACTCTTTAGAGAGAGTTTCTTTGTATTGTTGATTTTGATCAACACATATATTATTCTGAGTTGAGGTTCGCAAGTACCGATGTTGGAAGAACTTGCTTTGGGTTGAGGAGGAGCCCGGATTCATAAATTCTCCATTGTGGTTTCGCAAATACCCGGATCGAATTTGCGTGGTTGTAGTAGTTTGCAAGTACCCGGATTAAACTTGTAATTATAGTAGAAATACTCAAGTGGTCTCTTGAGGATTGGATGTAGGCTTGGATTAGCCGAACCAGTATAAATCTCTGAGTTTGCTTTCTCTATCCCTTACTCTTTAATTTGTGCATATTGATATCTATTTTTTAATTCCTTGATCTTTATAATTATTTATCTTGACAGCACATTGATTTTCTGTATTGTATTTATTATCCTAAGCATTGTACTTTTACATAAAATCATTTTAACTTCCAATTAATTCTTGTGAAAAATTTATAAAACCCAATTCACCCCCCTCTTGGGTTCCAACTATTACTTTCAGTAATGGCCTTGTCAAACTATGTGGAATACAATCAATATAATAATTAATCATATTAAGCAAAAATAGAATTCAGTTATATTGATATAATTAATATGAACCCACAAATTAAATTGATTAACATATAAGAATTCCATAATATTTTGTTTTGAATTTAGTATCTCAGTAAAATGTATCTACAAGACGTATTGATCATATCTTGATATGGAACAATATAGAAAAGTAAAAGATGTGTTATAAACAATTTTATTCTTTTTTTTGTTTGGTTTAATCTAATTTCAAACCCTCCAAGTGTTTGGTTAGAGTGTATATTAGGTCACTTTATTCTTAATTACCTCCTAATGCATATGTCTTTTTTTTTTTTAAAGCCAATTGTTACCCACTTAAGCGATGATTAGAGATTAGATAAAACTTTTACATTAGAACACAGACAGCAATAAAACAACTTTTTTACATAAGTTAGCTGTCAGCTCATAGTTAAATATACAGATTAGATAAGAATTTCATAAGCTGACAAACAAGCTCAAAACCACTCTAGCACATAATAATATGCCCACAATTTTATCATCAGTAGAAAAACACTCAATCCAAAGCCATTGTCTAGCACAAAATACCAACTCACAATTTTCTTATATTCAAAACCACGCATTTAAAACTAGACACAGTAAGTCTATAAAACAGCTAGCTGAAATTTACCTAAAATCACAACACTCTTTTAACAACAAAATAGACAGATTGCAACATGTATAGCAATATGGTGAGTGAGGATGAAGAAGATGATAGAGATGATGACATTGGAGAAAGCTTAAAGATGATGTAGTCAAATTGACTCGATGGTTTGTTTGAAAACTAGACTGCTTGATGATGAAGATGGAATACAATAAAATTGAAGATATAACAAAATATTAAAGTTTGTCTTTTGGATTATTTCGCCACTGGGTTTACTATATTAATTAATTATCCTGCTCGTATTGTTTTCTCAAGTAGTTATTAATTTCGAATGGCCATCTTAAAAATATAATGGCAATATAGACCTTGTCAAGCTTTGTTCAGTTAGATTGAATATACATATGTATTACGTAATATTATCAGAATCTAGTTATATATATATATATATATATATATATATATATAGAGTTATTTTGTGGATTGAGAAGAAATCACGGTAAATGATATTCAATTAACCTTTTATGACTTACTAATTTTAAATGAAAAAATATTTACCTATAATTTGACAACAATGATAAAATGAAGTAAAACATAAATTAAAGATAAGACAAATATAAGTATAACAAAAGTGGAAAAAATCTTTAAAAAATACATACTTGAATATCAAATGAAGTAAAAGCAATGAATCTGAAAAAGATTGTAAGATAAATAGATAATAGAGAAAGTGTGTTGTAATTTCTTATTCTAAATATAAATACTTAAAAGAAAATATCAACAATAGTTGGACTATGTTTCAGTTAGATTCTGGGATTTTCAGCAAGTGGGTGCTCTTAATTTTCTTCCTTCACTCACGTCAACTCTCTTAAGGGGCCAAAATTCAATTTCTTTGAATAATTATATTAATATTAATAATAATAAGTTACTTTAGTATTATTGGTAAGAATTGAAGTAATATACATGAGATATTTTTAAGGAGTTTTATTTCATAAAATATTTTTGAATTATTGAGTATTACTTGAAAAAGTTGAATTCTCATCATATTTGGTAAATATTTTATGACATTTTCATATGTATAGTTCACAATTCCTATCTAAATTCGTTAATTCCAACACCAACAAAGTATGCTATAAATATTACAAATATAAATTAAAACAATACCATCATTCAAAATAAATCTCTTAAACCCTAAATTTGTTTATTAAATACTATCCCATCACTGACATTGGTGATTATCATGATGGAAGGTCATCTTGATTGCTTTATAGGAAATTATTTGTTAAAAAAATCGTACATAAATAGAGAAGACAAAATAAAATTAAATAAAATAAGAACACACATAAATTTACATAGTTTAGTTTTTTCTAAACTCTACATCCACGAGCATATATAGTACATTCACGAACATGTAGAAAAGTTTTTTATTCCTCAAACAAAAAACCATTACAAATCATTCAAAAACTGTAAATCCGTATACAATATATATATAACATAACACGTTCTGTCGCTCCAAAAAATATATAAAACAATTCAGAACCATACTCGGGTGCTCCCCCACCCCTCAGGCCTATCGCACCACTTACCTCTAATTTTTTTCTCCTTTCGAGTCGGGCTCTCAAATTTCTTGGATATAATGTAGCTAGATTAGATGTGGGATTTTATATTAGTATCCCAGAAAGAAATGAAGCAAGCCACAAAAATAAAAATAGATGTTGCATGATTTGCATTGAACACAAGTGATCATACTCTGTTTTATTTTCCTCTCTCTATCTTTCTCTATGTACAAAAAACCTTTCAAATGAATAAGTCTAAATCATATATACAACATTCATTTCTGAATTCTGATATGTATAACAGTGAAACTGCGTTGGAATCAGTTAGGTATATACAAATCTATTGGCAGTTTGGCACTACCTTTCTTCATTCTCTGTGTTTCTTCTCCTTCACCCAACTAACTCTGTCTCAGCTTGTGCCATCATTGCAAATAACACTGCGTTCATACAAATATCAAACAAACAAAAACCATAATCAAGTTCAGCTAAATGGTGAAGCTAAGAGGCTGCACTATATATATAGACCAATTATTTTATACCTTTGGTAAATCATTGAGTCAATCTGAGAAGACTAGCTTGGAGCTTCCCTCAGTAGTATGTATCATCATCTTCTTCATCCTCTTGCAATGTTTTAAATCATATAGGTATAAGTATGAGACTGGTTTGCGATTTCAGATACATCTGGGCTAGTCCTTTATATATTATAGATAGGCATGGGAATCTGGGTTTTAAATGGAAAAAATTGAATGAGAAAACTATGGGCAGTATTCTGTGTACCAGACTGATTTTGTAAATTATTTATTTATTGTTTTTGAAGAACTTTACCTGATTTTTTGTACTTATCCTTTATGCTTACATGGAATATTGATATTGGGGTATGTCCACGGATAGTGTCACCTCTTCCAACTTCTAGGCTACCAAACGTCTGGCTAGAATATCATATCCTCAACTAAGTAATTGGTTAATTTGAATTTTAAGATATATATATATATATATACTCACACGAATCTGGTTTCTCTATTTGGCACCGTAACCTAAGCAAAAAGCTTGACGCACGGATGTCATTTGATCGGCATGGATCCCACCTACCTGTGTCAAGCTCACCCTGATCCAATACCGTGCGTGCTCCAAGTAGGGAATTCACTTGCATATACACACACATAGCAAAAAAAATAAAAAATAAATTATTGAAAATGTTTAGTTGTCCATACATAACACTAATTTGAATTTTAAAAAGTGTCCTAAAGTAAAACTCCTTAGATTTAAAAAAAAATAGTTATTTTTTTAATGTATGTGTATTATGTCTTACAACTGGTTCGTATGTGTGATTTATCATTTAAGTTTTGATAATACTTTTGGTAAATTTCTATGAGCTGAAATGTCTTTGGGGTTGTTTTGTTCTCTTCTAAAAGCATTATTTGATTTGTGCAGTTATCCCAAGCTTAAAGTTAAGAATGTAGATGTTTGGTTCTAAATTAGACAAAGGCAAATTTCTATGTACTTGAAAATAATTTTGTGGTTGTTTTGTTCTCATTTGAAAACTTTATTTGATTAACATCTATATTATGCATATTCATAAAAAAATATTACTTTATATGACAGATGAATGCTTCATTCATATATATATATATATATATATATGTTTTTTATTATTTTAGTAATATTCTAATATTCTATATTGATTTTGGTGAGCATCTTCAACTAGCTAGTGGTCCATATAAAGCTAGATCCCCTATTGCACAACAAGGTGTTGGGCGCATGAGCGTCACCCAATGTTGGCCCTCAAGGTAGGGCCCACGTGGGTACCACTTTGTCGAATGATGCTCATGCACTTAACACTCCTATCATATAGCAAGGCGTATTGGGTGCATCAGCATCGTCCAATGTTGGCCGTCCGGGATGAAACTTACATGGGCCTCACCTATCTATCAAACGACGCTATGCCCCCTGCACTCCTGTTATACAGCTGAGGATCAAGTCCTCAAATAGCTCAAAAAGATGCACTTTAATGATATCCTTTGTTCTATTAATTATATTTCAATTTTCTCTACATCATCAATCAATGGTGAGTTAGACAAGCTTTCAAATGAATAAATCAATGCCATATATACAACAACCAATCCCCTTTATAACATATACAAGGTCATCCTCGATAGACACGATATCTCTTCAGTGTTGGATTTTGGTCATTGGATGATTTCATCTAATAGCTATCGTTAATTCATGCTTTTTTATTTTTTTAAAAATTGCCAGATTAATTTTAAAAAAACATATAAGATTGAACTTTTTAAAATTAATCAAACAATTTTTTAAAAAAAATAAAGAAAAAAGTATGAATTAACGATAGTCTTTGGATAAAATCATCCAACGGCCAAGATCCAATGCTGGAGGAAATAGTTTCCACTCGCGGTGGAGGTAAACCATGTCCATCCTCAATGCCCATCAAGCTCCTCTTCTTCTTCTTCCTCCTCTTCCTTCTCAGGAATTGTTGCAACCTTGTGCTTTATTTTTTCCTGTTAATCTCAATTATGTATAAACTAATTAGAAGCACTACTTTGATACAAGTAACATATATATATATATATATATATATGACACAAGAATGACAACGAAGCTGGCTAAAATGTGGAACCTTGAAGTTCTTGTATATTAAGACCACATTATTATTTTACCTTTAATAAATTATTGAGTCAATTTGACAACATCATCTTTAAGCTTTCTCTACTGCCACCATCTCTGTCATATTCTTCATCTTCAAACACCTTACTTCTGCACATGTTGCAATCTATCTAATCTTTCTTGTTAAACGGTGAGACTGATTTGTGATTCTAAGTAAATTTCAACTAGCCCTTTTATATAATATAAATGTGGACTATCTCTTTGTTTGGTTATAAGTACGTTGTTTTGAATATGAGAAAACTATGAACTGGTGTTATTGTGCTAGACAATGGTTTGGAATTGAATGTGTTTTATTGATGATAAAGTTGTGGGTATATTACTGTGCGCTAGTGGTTTTGAGCTTGTTTGACTTCTTATAAAATTCTTATATAAACTCTATACTTAATTATATTGATTGATTATTATGTGATAGAGTTGGTTTGAGTTTGTTAGTTTTTTTTTTAACATTTTAAAATTATGTGATAGAGTTGGTTTGAGTTTGTTAGTTTTTTTTTAACATTTTAAAAATTAGATCGATTATTAAATCGGTAAAAAAAATGGTTCACAATTCATTGATAAATAACTTTTGTAAGTTATAATGATCAAATCCCCATTATCAGCTTTGTTTACCTTTAGTCAGCCAGCTCATGTGATTTTGTCCACTAGCTCACTTTCCTTTGTCCATGACACATTTTGTACACTGTTTAAGAAAGAATGAAAGATAATAAACCATTAAACCTTTCATATCAAATTAAGTGGCTTGATCTATGTTCCTTTCTCTTTGTCGACTACAAGTCTCCAACCCATGGCTCTCTCTCTTTTCCTCTTCACCAGTTTGTGCTACACTTCAAAAGTCTTTTCAAGTTTATTGTTGCTACTAATTGTTACATTGTCATTGTCATTGTCGTGGTCTCTCCCTCCTTTCCTCTTCGCAAGTTTGTGCTATACTTCAAAAGCCTTTTCAAGTTTATTGTTGCTACAAATTGTTACATCATCATCGTTATCGTCTTCTTCTTCTTCATTTGTGCAATTGATGCTACTAATTGTTGCATCGTCGTCTTTTTATCCTTCTTCTTTTGCATACCTCAATGCCCTTGAATCTTTTTCTTCTTTCGAATTCATATCGTTTTTTGTAAACAACAACTGAGCAAGAACCAAAGAAACAAATTAACTTACCAGTTTCACCGATTTGAAGTTGGTTTAACCAGTTTCCTACAGTTTTCAAGCCCATGGCCAACCAAACTAAACTAGTGGTTGGTTCCTAGTTAGACTGGACAAATCGACTCATCTGGTCTAATCTTTCATACCCTATTTTTATATAAAAAAAATCTTATCTAAACTCTGTATATCCCTAAATTATGTTTAAGGGTCACAATTGCCTATAAAGAAACTATACCTTAGGCAGTAAGATCAGTATGACTTTTACTAATTCAAGGCCACCACAAGTTTATCCGGAACAACATAATCTCCACTGGAGAATTCGAAATTAAGTAAAACAAAAGATAATGAATAAATACTTTATAAATAATTTTTTTACGTATCTATAATGTTCCATTTCGAAATATGATCACATATTGTAAATACATTTCCGAAACAAGCTAAATTCATAATGAAATATTATGAAATTCTTATTTGTGAATATTTTAAAGTTGTGAGTTCATATGAATGCTATCAATTCTAGATTCTATTTTTGCAAAATATAATATTTATATTGATTTATTCAACAAAGTATAAAGATGCCAATGTTTTCCTTTTCAAGAAACCTTTTACTGGAATAAAACAAAAAATGAAATTTTCTCCATCTCATCTGCCTACAACTCATTTTCAAATTAACAACCTGAACAAAAATCAGGACCTCCCTCTCTCATGGATCTGGAAAACCAAGTATAATCAACGAGAAAAAATTTTCCTCTAGAAATGTGTTAATAATGGACTTCCTGTTCTAATCCTTTTACATAAGAGGAAAATTGCACCCTCTCCTTTTTGTTCTCTTTGTAATATGCAATATGAAACCCTTGAGCATGCCCTAAAAGATTGCTCCACAGTTAAACCTGTTTGGACAAATCTCACTATTCCGCCTAACTTCTTCACTCAAAACTTTCATACATGGCTCTACTCCAATGGTACAAATAACCACACTAACAGATTAAGCATTCCGTGGTCTACCATTTTCATCTACACTATACACTCCATCTGGCTTTCAAGGAATAAACACTTTTTCCAAAGCCTTCTTTTTCTCAGCCTCGGATACTGCTAACTTTGCCATTAGCACGTGCAGCGGTCCTGGAGAATCTTGAGCTACCGGATGACTGGGATGTGGTCTCGGTAGATCTCAATGACCTGGATAGTGAAGCAATATGTAGTTATTCCGAAGGAGAAGCAGGCAACACCGCCCAAGTCACTACCCTTGCCATAGAGCTGCCATTCGAGACAGCCTTCATGATGAAAGAAGAGGATCACGGGTGGCGGTACAAGATAAGGCTTGTAGAAAACCAAGAATCATGTGAACATGATCTGGTGGAGAATCAGTGGACGGAGCATGCGAGTTGTTCCTACTGTAAAGTCAAGACCACTGAAGTTGTTCGGGTACATTGCAGCAAATTCCTTCTAACAGCATGCGGTCTCTATTCGTTCCATTACCTGAAAAGGAGGATAACCGCAAAACAAGAAGCTAAGCAACCCGAATCAACAGAGAAGGACGTTCTAATAAAAGAACTCCTAGCATACTGCGACGACCTCAACAAGCAGAATGATGCCTTAAAAAGGGAGAATGAGCGTCTGCAGAAAATTATAGAAGAAGGCCTTGCAAAGGACTTCGCAGAACTTTCCAGAGGCAAAGAGCCAATGGAGGAAGAAGGGCCTGAGGAGACGGCCATGATGATTACAGAATGCGCGGCAGCAGCAAAGATCAATAGCCTGTACACTTTTCAGGTGAGATTCTTTGTCACCGGAGTACCAGAATTCAGCATTTGGGCAGTATTAGATACGGGAGCATCCAAGTGTTGTATACTCACCTCAGCAGTACCCACTGCGGCCAGAGAAAAGATGTATTCGCCAATCAACATCAATGGCATTGGAGGCCAGCAGGTGGCTACGCATAAGGTAAAGGAAGGATACATGGAAATAGGATCTGAAAAAATTCAGGATCCCCTTTACCTATTGCATGGAGATGAAGGAGCTTGGTGGCGTGCAAATGCTAGTAGGCTGTAATTTCATCCGATCTATGCGAGGAGGAGTCAGAATAGAAGGAGATATTGTCACCTTCTACAAGAATACCGCGAGTATCCAGACAGCTGCGGAATGTCAATCGGCAAGCGCAATTCCGGAGCTTGACCTAGAAGAGCAAGAGTTCCATATAATTCAGGAGCTTGTCTGCTTCAATATTGGGAGAACCTTCCCAAGCTTTCAGAACCGGTTCAGCCCTCTCCTAAGACAGCTTGAGGAGCAAGGAATCATCGGGACAGACCCAATGAAGCATTGGGCAAAGAATGAGGTGAAATGTAGGCTTGAAATTATCAATGAAGACATTACAATTCAGGACAAGCCTATGAAGCACATCACTCCGAAGGAGGAAAAGAAGTACTTGGCACATACAGAGGCACTGCTCAAATTGGGAGTAATCCGACCAAGCAGGAGCAGGCATAGGACAAAGGCAGCAATTGTGCTTTCAGGTACCTCCATAGATCCCAAAACAGGGAAGGAGAAGAAAGGTAAAGAACGAATGGTCTTCGACTACAGAACGCTGAATGCAAATACACATAAAGACCAATATTCTCTACCTGGGATCAACACAATCCTAAAGAAGGCAGGAACCAGCAAAATATACTCCAAGTTCGATTTAAAGGCTGGATTCCATCAAGTTGCCATGGCAGAAGAGTCCGTAACCTGGACAGCCTTTTTCGTACCGGGAGGACTCTACGAGTGGTTAGCAATGCCATTCGGATTAAAGAATGCCCCAGCAGTTTTCCAAAGGAAGATGGATAGTTGCTTCAAGGGTATGCAGGACTATGTAGCAGTCTACATAGACGACATCTTAGTATTCTCAAGAATAGAGGAGGAACACGCTAAGCACCTAAAGGAAGTCTTGAGGAGATGTCAAGAGAACGGGCTAATACTTTCAAAGGAGAAAATGAAGGTTGCAGTCCCGGAGATAGAATTCCTAGGGGCAGTCCTCGGAAATCAAAAGATAAAACTGCAGGAGAATATTATCAAGAAGATCGCAGATTTTCCTGATGATAGCCTAAAAGAAAAGAAGGGACTGAGGTCATGGCTCGGGATCCTCAATTACGCCAGACCTTACATTCTTAATTTGGGAACCTTGTTGGGTCCACTCTACAACAAGACGAGTCCCAATGCAGATAAAAGGTTTCGACCTTCAGACTGGGAGCTTGTGAAGAAGATCAAAGCCCTGGTACAGAACCTACCAGATTTAGAAGTGGCTCCAGAAGGGTCATACATAATCCTGGAGGTAGATGGCTGCATGGAAGGATGGGGAGGAGTTTGCAAATGGAAAACGTCTAAAACCGCAGATCGTAGGACGGAAAGAGTGTGCGCCTATACTAGCGGAAAATTCCCTACCCTCAAATCAGCAATTGATGCAGAAATTCATGCGTGCATGAATACCTTAGAAGCTTTAAAAATCCATTATTTGGATAAGCCAGAAATTACAGTCCGGACAGACTGCCAAGCCATAATAAGTTTCTATAACAAAATGGCTCAGAACAAGCCATCTAGAGTTAGATGGATTGCATTTACAGATTATATACGGAGACAGGCAGAGACAAGTTGCAGGTGTGTAATGCCCTGCAATATTACTTTGGAAAGATAGTGAAGCCTCCACAAGGAAAGTGCTTCAGCTACTATACTTTCGCGTCAGAAAGCCGGAATGCGATATTTTCGAGCTACTTCCAGCTTCAAAATGCCATTCAGAGCTTACCGCTAGAAGAGACCTACCACTTTAAGGGTTGGTACTCGTTCCACGAAGCAGCAGAATTTTTGGTTGATGGGTGCAGCCCAGGAGCACTGATTAATTACTGTGCTGAAGAAGAGCCCAGATTTGGGCCAATGATTGAAGAACAGTGTCTTGAGATCCGCAGACTCGAGGAGCAGATACAGGAGCTAAACGAGCGCATCAAGGCCCTGACCCAAGAAGAGTCTTCTGAAGGCTCAGGCCCGCTAGACGAGCCTGGACAGACTAGCGAGCAGCCCAAGAAGAGCCGAGCCCAATAAGCTACGGCCCATTGAGAAGTGTCGGCAGGATATTTCCCACCAGACACGTGTAGCTTTTACTTTAATAAAAGTTGACGCCACTCTACGTAGTGGAGCTACTGTTTTTGGCCTTGTCGGCCATTTTGTGTGTTTTCCACGACAAAAGACTTACTTTCGGCAAAAAGAAAAAGACGATGGGGCCCAATGAGCACCCGCTTTTCCTTTCTGTGTAAGTAACGTCCTCAGACGTTAGTTGTTTGTATCTTGAAGGGTCTGTCTATATAAGGACGCCTTCGTTCTGTTTTCCCTCAGACCGAAAAACCTGAGTGAATTCAGTATTCAATAAACTTCCGCATTTCTCTGATTTCTTTGTGTTAAAGTTCGCTACAGCTTTTACGCAAAGTTTTAGATCCATTGTTGGGGGCCATCCATCCATGACTTCTTTGATCATATCCAAATTTCGGTACAAACAGCCGGATATGAAACATGGGTAGGAGCAGAATCGAACCTGTTGCTAACAAGGTCGCTGATTGGTAGGATCACAAACACCAGCCATGTAGCGTTCAATTACAGGGTCGATCAAGTAGCAGAATACTTGGCAAGCCATGGAGTACGAGCCCTGCCAGGTAACAACTACAGCACTGATTATCTACAAGGGCGACAGTGGATAGTCAGACCACCACAAGAATCAACTGCTTCAGTACCAACACAGTTGCACACAACAGAACGGAGTGACGGATCTATCTCCTTAAGGTTCAGTAATTACCGGCAGCAGCCCCGATTACCTGAGCCCATAATGGACAGCGACGATGTCATAGATCCAACACCGGATGCTGAGGAAGAAGAAATCCAGACGGCACTAGTCAGCCTGGAAGAAGCATCAGAAGTTGAGGACGATGAACTCGGTTACCTTGAGTTCCTTCATCATCTTCAGCAACCAGATACCAGCAATTCCGACAACCCACAATGGGATTTGTCAGATCCAGAAACATTCTACAACCCATTCGCATCAGAGTGTCATGCGGAGCGTGGTGGGATGGTAGAACAGAATCCAAAAGTCTGTATGGCTTTAGAACAAGAAGTGGATAACCTAGATTATCCAGCCCTCAGAAAACTGTTAAAGGGCGCAGAAAAGGCAACAGCCTTGATGTCAGAAGTGGTAGACTACACACCACCCAGAGACCAGTCAATGGGACCTCCTGCCTATGCACCAGCTGCAGGAAATGGAGCAGGCTCAAGCAGGATTCCCCCGCAGATTTCCATAAGCCCGCAGACGGTTCAAGGGTCTAGAAGGCGATATGGAGACGACTACTTCCAGTTACCATCAGCACAACAACAGACAGGCGCGATGCTTGTACTACCATTCGAGATGGATCGATGGGAGGAAGTCATAGCCAGATGGGAGAGCATCACTCTTAACATGGTCAATGAGAGAATCTGGACCAACAATAATTCAAAGGTCCTGTACATTGAAAATCTTCTTGGCCATAAGGAGAAACTGATGTTCCAGCAATGGAGATCAACCTATTCAGAAGAATATCAAAACTTGGTGAACATTGCTGATGACCCACATAATATCACGTCTCAGATTAGGCGGATAATAACGCTTAATGATCCGTATCAAGGGTCGACGATTAAGCAACAGAAGGCCTACCAGGATCTGGAAAGGCTCACATATGAGAAGGTCAGTGATATCTATCGCTACATTAGCGATTATATCACCCTGGCAGCAGAATCTGGGAGAATGTATTTAGGAGACGACCTCTCTAATAAGTTCTTCCGAAAGATGCCTCCGATTTTTGGAGAAGAATTGGAGAAGGCTTATGCAGAAAAGTTCCCTGGAAACACTACTGGAGTCTTCCCAAGGGCAGTATTTACACACGACTACCTAACAGACATCTGCAAACGAGCAGCACTACAGAGGAGCCTGAAGGATTTGTCATTCTGTAAGCAAATCCCACTCCCCGGGTTCTACAACAAAGGAGCTAAGAAGTACGGTTTGAGAAAGGCTCAGAACTACAAAGGAAAACCCCATGACTCGCACGTAAGGGTTTTCAAAAGAAAGAAGCCGCCAGTCAGAAAGTGTAAGTGCTTCATTTGCGGCGAAGAAGGACACTATGCACGGGAATGTAGAAGGAAGAATGGAGACATAGCACGTGCAGCGGTCCTGGAGAATCTTGAGCTACCGGATGACTGGGATGTGGTCTCGGTAGATCTCAATGACCCGGATAGTGAAGCAATATGTAGCTATTCCGAAGGAGAAGCAGGCAACACCGCCCAAGTCACTACCCTTGCCATAGAGCTGCCATTCGAGACAGCCTTCATGATGAAAGAAGAGGATCACGGGTGGCGGTACAAGATAAGGCTTGCAGAAAACCAAGAATCATGTGAACATGATCTGATGGAGAATCAGTGGACGGAGCATGCGAGTTGTTCCTACTGTAAAGTCAAGACCACTGAAGTTGTTCGGGTACATTGCAGCAAATGCCTTCTAACAGCATGCGGTCTCTATTCGTTCCATTACCTGAAAAGGAGGATAACCGCAAAACAAGAAGCTAAGCAACCCGAATCAACAGAGAAGGACGTTCTAATAAAAGAACTCCTAGCATACTGCGACGACCTCAACAAGCAGAATGATGCCTTAAAAAGGGAGAAGGAGCGTCTGCAGAAAATTATATAAGAAGGCCTCGCAAAGGACTTCGCAGAACTTTCCAGAGGCAAAGAGCCAATGGAGGAAGAAGGGCCTGAGGAGACGGCCATGATGATTACAGAATGCGCGGCAGCAGTAAAGATCAATAGCCTGTACAATTTTCAGGTGAGATTCTTTGTCACCGGAGTACCAGAATTCAGCATTTGGGCAGTATTAGATACGAGAGCATCCAAGTGTTGTATACTCACCTCAGCAGTACCCACTGCGGCCAGAGAAAAGATGTATTCGCCAATCAACATCAATGGCGTTGGAGGCCAGCAGGTGGCTACGCATAAGGTAAAGGAAGGATACATGGAAATAGGATCTGAAAAATTCAGGATCCCCTTTACCTATTGCATGGAGATGAAGGAGCTTGGTGGCGTGCAAATGCTAGTAGGCTGTAATTTCATCCGATCTATGCGAGGAGGAGTTAGAATAGAAGGAGATATTGTCACCTTCTACAAGAATACCGCGAGTATCCAGACAGCTGCGGAATGTCAATCGGCAAGCGCAATTCCGGAGCTTGACCTAGAAGAGCAGGAGTTTCATATAATTCAGGAGCTTGTCTGCTTCAATATTGGGAGAACCTTCCCAAGCTTTCAGAACCGGTTCAGCCCTCTCCTAAGACAGCTTGAGGAGCAAGGAATCATCGGGACAGACCCAATGAAGCATTGGGCAAAGAATGAGGTGAAATGTAGGCTTGAAATTATCAATTGAGACATTACAATTCAGGACAAGCCTATGAAGCACATCACTCCGGAGGAGGAAAAGAAGTACTTGGCACATACAGAGGCACTGCTCAAATTGGGAGTAATCCGACCAAGCAGGAGCAGGCATAGGACAAAGGCAGCAATTGTGCTTTCACGTACCTCCATAGATCCCAAAACAGGGAAGGAGAAGAAAGGTAAAGAACGAATGGTCTTCGACTACAGAACGCTGAATGCAAATACACATAAAGACCAATATTCTCTACCTGGGATCAACACAATCCTAAAGAAGGCAGGAACCAGCAAAATATACTCCAAGTTCGATTTAACGGCTGGATTCCATCAAGTTGCCATGGTAGAAGAGTCCGTAACCTGGACAGCCTTTTTCATACCGGGAGGACTCTACGAGTGGTTAGCAATGCCATTCGGATTAAAGAATGCCCCAGCAGTTTTCCAAAGGAAGATGGATAGTTGCTTCAAGGGTACGCAGGACTATGTAGCAGTCTACATAGACGACATCTTAGTATTCTCAAGAACAGAGGAGGAACACGCTAAGCACCTAAAGGAAGTCTTGAGGAGATGTCAAGAGAACGGGCTAATACTTTCAAAGGAGAAAATGAAGGTTGCAGTCCCGGAGATAGAATTCCTAGGGGCAGTCCTCGGAAATCAAAAGATAAAACTGCAGGAGAATATTATCAAGAAGATCGCAGATTTTCCTGATGATAGCCTAAAAGAAAAGAAGGGACTGAGGTCATGGCTCGGGATCCTCAATTACGCCAGACCTTACATTCCTAATTTGGGAACCTTGTTGGGTCTACTCTACAACAAGACGAGTCCCAATGCAGATAAAAGGTTTCGACCTTCAGACTGGGAGCTTGTGAGGAAGATCAAAGCCCTGGTACAGAACCTACCAGATTTAGAAGTGGCTCCAGAAGGGTCATACATAATCCTGGAGGTAGATGGCTGCATGGAAGGATGGGGAGGAGTTTGTAAATGGAAAACGTCTAAAACCGCAGATCGTAGGACGGAAAGAGTGTGCGCCTATGCTAGCGGAAAATTCCCTACCCTCAAATCAGCAATTGATGCAGAAATTCATGCGTGCATGAATACCTTAGAAGCTTTAAAAATCCATTATTTGGATAAGCCAGAAATTACAGTCCGGACAGACTGCCAAGCCATAATAAGTTTCTATAACAAAATGGCTCAGAACAAGCCATCTAGAGTTAGATGGATTGCATTTACAGATTATATTACAGGGACAGGCGTTAAAGTTAATATTGAGCATATTGATGGCAAGGATAACACCCTTGCAGATGCTTTATCACGACTTGTTCTTTGTATTATTACAGAACCAGAGGCATGGAGCGTGGAAAGTCAGTTATGCAACGACTGGGAAGCAGCACTGATAGAACTCCACAGCATCACACCTCAAAACCAGAAGGAGGCAGCACGGCTAATCGCCTTAAGCATATGCTAGCGGTTACCGCCGAGGAATTAGGATCCTCCATCAATAGAAGGGGTCACCAAAGGAGGCCCAAGAAAACCTGTCAGTTTGGAATTACCAAGCTGCCCATTTACGAAGAGGGAGAACGAAGGAGGTTCATCCCCCTTAATGATATCCCGGTTGACAAACCACAGCAATGTCTCCTTGACGCCATCTGGAATACGGAGACAGGCAGAGACAAGTTGCAGGTGTGTAATGCCCTGCAATATTACTTTGGAAAGATAGTGAAGCCTCCACAAGGAAAGTGCTTCAGCTACTATACTTTCGCGTTAGAAAGCCGGAATGCGATATTTTCGAGCTACTTCCAGCTTCAAAATGCCATTCAGAGCTTACCGCCAGAAGAGACCTACCACTTTAAGGGTTGGTACTCGTTCCACGAAGCAGCAGAATTTTTGGTTGATGGGTGCAGCCCAGGAGCACTGATTAATTACTGTGCTGAAGAAGAGCCCAGATTTGGGCCAATGATTGAAGAACAGTGTCTTGAGATCCGCAGACTCGAGGAGCAGATACAGGAGCTAAACGAGCGCATCAAGGCCCTGACCCAAGAAGAGTCTTCTGAAGGCTCAGGCCCGCTAGACGAGCCTGGACAGACTAGCGAGCAGCCCAAGAAGAGCCGAGCCCAATAAGCTACGGCCCATTGAGAAGTGTCGGCAGGATATTTCCCACCGGACATGTGTAGCTTTTACTTTAATAAAAGTTGACGCCACTCTACGTAGTGGAGCTACTGTTTTTGGCCTTGTCGGCCATTTTGTGTGTTTTCCACTTCAAAAGACTTACTTTCGGCAAAAAGAAAAGGACGATGGGGCCCAATGAGCACCCGCTTTTCCTTTCCGTGTAAGTAACGTCCTCAGACGTTAGTTGTTTGTATCTTGAAGGGTCTGTCTATATAAGGACGCCTTCGTTCTGTTTTCCCTCAAACCGAAAAACCTGAGTGAATTCAGTATTCAATAAACTTCCGCATTTCTCTGATTTCTTTGTGTTAAAGTTCGCTACAGCTTTTACGCAAAGTTTTAGATCCATTGTTGGGGGCCAAGTTTGGTATCAGAGCTTAGAGTAGCTCTAGATCAGCTAAGGTTCCACAGAGTGAGAACGGGGAAAGGCCACTCTCGAGAACTTGAATTAAGGTATGATATTTTCTTATTATCATTTCTTCTAATGAAATCGGTATAGAGGTGTGGAATTATTGTTCGTGAATAGTTGATGAATGCAAAAATCCCCGAATCCGTAGGTCTGGGACCGAAATGTAGGTAGGATTTTTGTTAATTAATTATTTAAGAATGGTATGGCCATAAGTTGTTAGTTCATATGTTAGTATCTACAAGCAGGATCAAAAGAACTAGCCGCGCTCTAGAAGGAGGCAAGAGGCCTGCCTGTGAGTTCAACCGCTAGTGTGAGATCTCAGGTGTAGATACTTGCATTAGAATGAGTAACCATGGCATCTTCTTCAAGAAAATCAGATTTATTTGAAAAATCTATAGAAGAATATTTCTCCACCGAAAGATCAATTGAATATTTAGATCTGGCAATAGGAAAATATAACCTTAAGGAAACCATTGATGGAAGGCAGTGCTACTGCTTTAGTTCGTTAAGGAGAGCCTTTCATGTATTTCACTCTGAGGATAACAGACAGCTGAATTGCTTATGTGATTTATCCCTACAGAGCCTTAATAATCAGGACTATTTAAGGCATCAGATAAACCTTTTGTCCAAAGTATCCCTTAAGCACTTTCATCAGCTTCACGAGAAACTCGCAGAAGTGGAGGAGAGGCATAAGGCTGGCGAAAGGAAGAATTTAACAAAGATACTGAATTTGCAGAAAACAGTGGAAGTGTTGCAAGATCAAATAGTAGCGCAGAAGCCGTTGACCAAGATCGAGGTTAAAGATCTGGTTACAGAAATTGCCAAGCAGCCAAAGCTCGTTGAGCAGGAAGCATTAAGGTTAACAGAAAATCTTAATCAGAAGCTTGAAGAAGTTCAGGCACTTCTAGCAAAGCTTCAGCACTCAATCGGATATTGATGAGTGGGGAAGACTGGAGGCTAACAGAGACATCTGAAGCCTACAGAAGAGCTGCAATCACCACTGAAAGTTTGGAACCTCCCTCAATCGGGTTCGCCAGACCAGGAGATTTCAAGCAATCAGCTATAGCACAAGCAGCTATAATCAAACAGAACAACTTCATAATCTAGCAGATCAGTCAGCTTGGAGTAGAAGTTCGACAGCTCAGACAGGAGATCCAAAAGCTAGCCGGAACTCCAGCAGAAGGGAGCAGGACCAGGAACGACGGAGACCTAGCTCTTAACATCGAGAGACTCACGGAGCAAGTTGCTAACCTGACCATCAGTGAAGGACAGACAAAGATCTTACCAAACCCAGTGCATAACGTCCGAGTTTTCAAGGATCCTAGAAAGTCCATCCAGGAGGAGTGAGCCAAGCTCAAGAGGAAATGAGTCAAACCAGAACGGTATCAACACCACCGACCAGAGAAGCACCACCAGTCCCAAGGCCTGTCAGAGAGGCAGAAGAGGAAAGGGTGTCCCCCGCAACCGTGGAGGACCAAATTAGGGACTACCGTGCAAGGGCCAGACTAGGCCACTTAGCTAGAAGAGTGCTCAGACGAAGAGAGTACCGGAGAGCTCTGGAGACGGAGTTAAACCTAGATCAAGAACTGGCATTTACTAACCGACGGAGGGCAAATCTCGTCCCAGCAGAAGTACTTTATGAGATGCAGTGGACACAGCCACAGCATCGCGTGTACCAGAACTATACAGAGCAAAGAATCCTTGTGACCCAGCCAGGACAACAAGGAGATTACGGGTTTATAACGGAGAGATCCTACAGGATACTCCGAGAATCCGGAATGCAGCACATCCACCTAGGGTTGATGATGGTGAGAATTCAGGCGCTTCACAGGCGGAACACAGGAACCATGGCCTTGATCGTAATCAGAGACACGAGATGGGGCCGTGATGATAGAAACATCATGGGATCAATTGAAATAGATTTAGGGCACGGATCGGCCCTGGTCTACTTCGTCCCAGACATGATGACATCTATCCATGACTTCTTTGATCATATCCAAATTTCGGTACAAACAGCCGGATATGAAACATGGGTAGGAGCAGAATCGAACCTGTTGCTAACAAGGTCGCTGATTGGTAGGATCACAAACACCAGCCATGCAGCGTTCAATTACAGGGTCGATCAAGTAGCAGAATACTTGGCAAGCCACGGAGTACGAGCCCTGCCAGGTAACAACTACAGCACTTATCTCCGTTATAAACCCGTAATCTCCTTGTTGTCCTGGCTGGGTCACAAGGATTCTTTGCTCTGTATAGTTCTGGTACACGCGATGCTGTGGCTGTGTCCACTGCACCTCATAAAGTACTTCTGCTGGGACGAGATTTGCCCTCTGTCGGTTAGTAAATGCCAGTTCTTGATCTGGGTTTAACTCCGTCTCCAAAGCTCTCCGGTACTCTCTTCGTCTGAGCGCTCTTCTAGCAAAGTGGCCTAGTCTGGCCCTTGCACGGTAGTCTCTAATTTGGTCCTCCACGGTTGCGGGGGACACCCTTTCCTCTTCTGCCTCTCTGACAGGCCTTGGGACTAGTGGTGCTTCTCTGGTCGGTGGTGTTGATACCGTTCTGGTTTGACTCATTTCCTCTTGAGCTTGGCTAACTCCTCCTGGATGGACTTTCTAGGATCCTTGAAAACTCGGACGTTATGCAACGGGTTTGGTCGGATCTTTGTCTGTCCTTCACTGATGGTCAGGTTAGCAACTTGCTCCGTGAGTCTCTCGATGTTAAGAGCTAGGTCTCCGTCGTTCCTGGTCCTGCTCCCTTCTGCTGGAGTTCCGGCTAGCTTTTGGATCTCCTGTCTGAGTTGTCGAACTTCTACTCCAAGCTGACTGATCTGCTGGATTATGAAGTTGTTCTGTTTGATTATAGCTGCTTGTGCTATAGCTGATTACTTGAAATCTCCTGGTCTGGCGAACCCGATTGAGGGAGGTTCCAAACTTTCAGTGGCGATTGCAGCTCTTCTGTAGGCTTCAGATGTCTCCGTTAGCCTCCAGTCTTCCCCACTCATCAATATCCGATTGAGTGCTGAAGCTTTGCTAGAAGTGCCTGAACTTCTTCAAGCTTCTGATTAAGATTTTCTGTTAACCTTAATGCTTCCTGCTCAACGAGCTTTGGCTGCTCGGTAATTTCTGTAACCAGATCTTTAACCTTGATCTTGGTCAACGGCTTCTGCGCTGCTATTTGATCTTGCAACACTTCCACTATTTTCTGCAAATTCAGTATCTTTGTTAAATTCTTCCTTTCGCCAGCCTTATGCCTCTCCTCCACTTCTGCGAGTTTCTCGTGAAGTTGATGAAAGTGCTTAAGGGATACTTTGGACAAAAGGTTTATCTGATGCCTTAAATAGTCCTGATTATTAAGGCTCTGTAGGGCTAAATCACATAAGCAATTCAGCTGTCTGTTATCCTCAGAGTGAAATACGTGAAAGGCTATCCTTAACGAACTAAAGCAGTAGCACTGCCTTCCATCAATGGTTTCCTTAAGGTTATATTTTCCTATTGCCAGATCTAAATATTCAATTGATCTTTCGGTGGAGAAATATTCTTCTATAGATTTTTCAAATAAATCTGATTTTCTTGAAGAAGATGCCATGGTTACTCATTCTAATGCAAGTATCTACACCTGAGATCTCACACTAGCGGTTGAACTCACAGGCAGGCCTCTTGCCTCCTTCTAGAGCGCGGCTAGTTCTTTTGATCCTGCTTGTAGATACTAACATATGAACTAACAACTTATGGCTTACCATCCTTAAATAATTAATTAACACAAATCCTACCTACATTTCGGTCCCAGACCTACGGATTCGGGGATTTTTGCATTCATCAACTATTCACGAACAATAATTCCACACCTCTATACCGATTTCATTAGAAGAAATGATAATAAGAAAATATCATACCTTAATTCAAGTTCTCGAGAGTGGCCTTTCCCCGTTCTCACTCTGTGGAACCTTAGCTGATCTAGAGCTACTCTAAGCTCTGATACCAAACTTGGCCCCCAACAATGGATCTAAAACTTTGCGTAAAAGCTGTAGCGAACTTTAACACAAAGAAATCAGAGAAATGCGGAAGTTTATTGAATACTGAATTCACTCAGGTTTTTTGGTCTGAGGGAAAACAGAACGAAGGCGTCCTTATATAGATATACCCTTCAAGATACAAACAACTAACGTCTGAGGACGTTACTTACACGGAAAGGAAAAGCGGGTGCTCATTGGGCCCCATCGTCCTTTTCTTTTTGCCGAAAGTAAGTCTTTTGACGTGGAAAACACACAAAATGGCCGACAAGGCCAAAAACAGTAGCTCCACTACGTAGAGTGGCGTCAACTTTTATTAAAGTAAAAGCTACACATGTCCGGTGGAAAATATCCTGCCGACACTTCTCAATGGGCCGTAGCTTATTGGGCTCGGCTCTTCTTGGGCTGCTCACTAGTCTGTCCAGGCTCGTCTAGCGGGCCTGAGCCTTCAGAAGACTCTTCTTGGGTCAGGGCCTTGATGCGCTCGTTTAGCTCCTGTATCTGCTCCTCGAGTCTGTGGATCTCAAGACACTGTTCTTCAATCATTGGCCCAAATCTGGGCTCTTATTCAGCACAGTAATTAATCAGTGCTCCTGGGCTGCACCGATCAACCAAAAATTCTGCTACTTCGTGGAACGAGTACCAACCCTTAAAGTGGTAGGTCTCTTCTGGCGGTAAGCTCTGAATGGCATTTTGAAGCTGGAAGTAGCTCGAAAATATCGCATTCTGGCTTTCTAACGCGAAAGTATAGTAGCTGAAGCACTTTCCTTGTGGAGGCTTCACTATCTTTCCAAAGTAATATTGCAGGGCATTACACACCTGCAACTTGTCTCTGCCTGTCTCCGTATTCCAGATGGCGTCAAGGAGACATTGCTGTGGTTTGTCAATCGGGATATCGTTAAGGGGGATGAACCTCCTTCGATCTCCCTCTTCGTAAATGGGCAGCTTGGTAATTCCAAACTGACAGGTTTTCTTGGGCCTCCTTTGGTGACCCCTTCTATTGATGGAGGATCCTAATTCCTCGGCGGTAACCGCTCGCATATGCTTCGGGCGATTAGCCGTGCTGCCTCCTTCTGGTTTTGAGGTGTGATGCTGTGGAGTTCTATCAGTGCTGCTTCCCAGTCGTTGCATAACTGACTTTCCACGCTCCATGCCTCTGGTTCTGTAATAATACAAAGAACAAGTCGTGATAAAGCATCTGCAAGGGTGTTATCCTTGCCATCAATATGCTCAATATTAACTTTAACGCCTGTCCCTGTAATATAATATGTAAATGCAATCCATCTAACTCTAGATGGCTTGTTCTGAGCCATTTTGTTATAGAAACTTATTATGGCTTGGCAGTCTGTCCGGACTGTAATTTCTGGCTTATCCAAATAATGGATTTTTAAAGCTTCTAAGGTATTCATGCACGCATGAATTTCTGCATCAATTGCTGATTTGAGGGTAGGGAATTTTCCGCTAGTATAGGCGCACACTCTTTCCGTCCTACGATCTGCGGTTTTAGACGTTTTCCATTTGCAAACTCCTCCCCATCCTTCCATGCAGCCATCTACCTCCAGGATTATGTATGACCCTTCTGGAGCCACTTCTAAATCTGGTAGGTTCTGTACCAGGGCTTTGATCTTCCTCACAAGCTCCCAGTCTGAAGGTCGAAACCTTTTATCTGCATTGGGACTCGTCTTGTTGTAGAGTGGACCCAACAAGGTTCCCAAATTAAGAATGTAAGGTCTGGCGTAATTGAGGATCCCGAGCCATGACCTCAGTCCCTTCTTTTCTTTTAGGATATCATCAGGAAAATCTGCGATCTTCTTGATAATATTCTCCTGCAGTTTTATCTTTTGATTTCCGAGGACTGCCCCTAGGAATTCTATCTCCGGGACTGCAACCTTCATTTTCTCCTTTGAAAGTATTAGCCCGTTCTCTTGACATCTCCTCAAGACTTCCTTTAGGTGCTTAGCGTGTTCCTCCTCTGTTCTTGAGAATACTAAGATGTCGTCTATGTAGACTGCTACATAGTCCTGCGTACCCTTGAAGCAACTATCCATCTTCCTTTGGAAAACTGCTGGGGCATTCTTTAATCCGAATGGCATTGCTAACCACTCGTAGAGTCCTCCCGGTACGAAAAAGGCTGTCCAGGTTACGGACTCTTCTGCCATGGCAACTTGATGGAATCCAGCCTTTAAATCGAACTTGGAGTATATTTTGCTGGTTCCTGCCTTCTTTAGGATTGTGTTGATCCCAGGTAGAGAATATTGGTCTTTATGTGTATTTGCATTCAGCGTTCTGTAGTCGAAGACCATTCGTTCTTTACTGTCACATCCCAAAAATTGAGCATGTGAAAAGATACTACTCATTTGATATAATTCTCAAACATACGTTATATACATATATTCTGTAAGGTTTTACATTCAACCTTAATCATTCATTCCACACTACAGAATTATATTCATCTGATAAGCAAATATAGACATACATAGTCTGATATTTCTATCTCATCGCAAGCCTAGGAGACCTATAGAAAGTACAGAGCGTTCCTAGTATCCACATTAATAAGTACTGGTATTCCACCAGACAGAAATAGAGAATAATCCCAAGGGGCTTCTAATCTTCAAACGGATACTCTTGTTCTTTATTTTCTGTATCTGAAAAAAAATAATCATAGGGAGTGTGAGTTTATTTAAAAACTCAGTAAGTAAATAACTGTACTATATAAAATATCAAAAGTACAAATACCACATTTACTCATATAATTAATTGTCTTATACATCGAGTAGTATGGGACTCTAACCCTTTCAAACTCATGAATAAGATCTCATCGGTATACACCGAGTAGTACGGGACTCTAACCCTTTCAACTCGTGTATAGGTTTCATAGATATGCACTGAGTAGTATGGGACTTTAACCCTTTCAAACTCGTGTATGAGCTTTCTTAGATATACACCGAGTAATATGGGACTTTAACCCTTTCAAACTCGTGTATGAGCTTTCTTAGATATACACCGAGTAGTATGGGACTTTAACCCTTTCACACTCGTGTATTAGATCCCGTAGATCTTTACTCATTAATAAGATAGTGAGAATTCATCACATAGTACAATTGTCATGAAATAAATAATTTCTACATACTCTTATTTCTATTGATCATCATATACTCCCATATGAAAAATTAATTGCTTATTATCCAAATAATATTGTAAATGGGACTTATATTGTACTTTGACTAGTAATATCAAATTAGCTGAGCAAGGTTATTCACTCACCTTGATGTTTGTCCAAGTTTACCTTGTTCCACACTAGAATTTGTGTAGGAAAATTTCCTAGTAAAATATATTACAAGGAAACATAAGAAAGGAAACAAAATCACGAAAATACGAAAAATTTTCTGACTGCTACAATAACGGGTTGCTACAGTACGGTTTGCTACAGTGTCGGTTCGCTACAGTAACGGTTCGCTACAGTGCCGGTTCGCTACAGTAACGTTGACTGCTACAGTACCGTTGACTGCCGACACTACAGTACTGCTACAGTAACCCGAAGAAAATTTTCCAGATTTTATTTCGAAATTTCTGGTCGCTACAGTAACTCGGTTTTGCAGAAGTTTTTGCAGAAATTTCTCACAAATTCATTCTTTCCTTTCTTGTTTCAAAACCAGAATTTCAACTCTTTTAACCGATTATAACTCAAATATAACTTCTAAAACAACTGAGATTCACGAATTATCATCAAAATCTTCAAGAACAAAACTTCCTCTAATCTTCCATATAAACTTAGATTTAAGGAAAATAACGAGATTAAAGCTTACCTTTGATCCTTACAAAGCTTTTGAACCGAACAAATAATCGAACTTCTGAAGATCAAGGAAAGGATTTGAGAAGAAAATGAAGAACTGAGAGAGAAATCTTTTCTGCTTCCTTCGGCTGAGTGAAAAAATGAGGGTTACTATTGAAACTTTATATTAAATATTTCTAATGGGTTATTCAATAACCCATGGGTATCCATAACCCAACATCCAAACCCATCAAGTCAATTTGCAATAAATTGATTAATTGACCATTCTGAAACCACTTTTCCATGAATTTCACCATTCTTAGAATATATCCCTCATTGTGCAAATATTTAGTCTAGTCATTTAACTCAATTTTCATAAATAATATTCAAAGAGAACAATTAAATATGAAAATTAAAAATGACCAAAATAAATAACTAAAGTAACGTTGTAGAATTCTAAAATACTCTTAAGCGAATTATATTCTGAAATTAACGGGTATTACATTTACCTTTCTTCTCCTTCCCTGTTTTGGGATCTATGGAGGTACCTGAAAGCACAATTGCTGCCTTTGTCCTATGCCTGCTCCTGCTTGGTCGGATTACTCCCAATTTGAGCAGTGCCTCTGTATGTGCCAAGTACTTCTTTTCCTCCTTCGGAGTGATGTGCTTCATAGGCTTGTCCTGAATTGTAATGTCTTCATTGATAATTTCAAGCCTACATTTCACCTCATTCTTTGCCTAATGCTTCATTGGGTCTGTCCCGATGATTCCTTGCTCCTCAAGCTGTCTTAGGAGAGGGCTGAACCGGTTCTGAAAGCTTGGGAAGGTTCTCCCAATATTGAAGCAGACAAGCTCCTGAATTATATGGAACTCCTGCTCTTCTAGGTCAAGCTCTGGAATTGCGCTTGCCGATTGACATTCCGCAGCTGTCTGGATACTCGCGGTATTCTTGTAGAAGGTGACAATATCTCCTTCTATTCTGACTCCTCCTCGCATAGATCGGATGAAATTACAGCCTACTAGCATTTGCACGCCACCAAGCTCCTTCATCTCCATGCAATAGGTAAAGGGGATCCTGAATTTTTTCAGATCCTATTTCCATGTATCCTTCCTTTACCTTATGCGTAGCCACCTGCTGGCCTCCAACGCCATTGATGTTGATTGGCGAATACATCTTTTCTCTGGCCGCAATGGGTACTGCTGAGGTGAGTATACAATACTTGGATGCTCCCGTATCTAATACTGCCCAAATGCTGAATTCTGGTACTCCGGTGACAAAGAATCTCACCTGAAAAGTGTACAGGCTATTGATCTTTGCTGCTGCCGCGCATTCTGTAATCATCATGGCCGTCTCCTCAGGCCCTTCTTCCTCCATTGGCTCTTTGCCTCTGGAAAGTTCTGCGAAGTCCTTTGCGAGGCCTTCTTCTATAATTTTCTGCAGACGCTCATTCTCCCTTTTTAAGGCATCATTCTGCTTGTTGAGGTCATCGCAGTATGCTAGGAGTTCTTTTATTAGAACGTCCTTCTCTGTTGATTCGGGTTGCTTAGCTTCTTGTTTTGCGGTTATCCTCCTTTTCAGGTAATGGAACGAACAGAGACCGCATGCTGTTAGAAGGAATTTGCTGCAATGTACCCGAACAACTTCAGTGGTCTTGACTTTACAGTAGGAACAACTCGCATGCTCCGTCCACTGATTCTCCACCAGATCATGTTCACATGATTCTTGGTTTTCTGCAAGCCTTATCTTGTACCGCCACCCGTGATCCTCTTCTTTCATCATGAAGGCTGTCTCGAATGGCAGCTCTATGGCAAGGGTAGTGACTTAGGCGGTGTTGCCTGCTTCTCCTTCGGAATAGCTACATATTGCTTCACTATCCGGGTCATTGAGATCTACCGAGACCACATCCCAGTCATCCGGTAGCTCAAGATTCTCCAGGACCGCTGCACGTGCTATGTCTCCATTCTTCCTTCTACATTCCTGTGCATAGTGTCCTTCTTCGCCGCAAATGAAGCACTTACACTTTCTGACTGGCGGCTTCTTTCTTTTGAAAACCCTTACGTGCGAGTCATGGGGTTTTCCTTTGTAGTTCTGAGCCTTTCTCAACCCGTACTTCTTAGCTCCTTTGTTGTAGAACCCGGGGAGTGGGATTTGCTTACAGAATGACAAATCCTTCAGGCTCCTCTGTAGTGCTGCTCGTTTGCAGATGTCTGTTAGGTAGTCGTGTGTAAAGACTGCCCTTGGGAAGACTCCAGTAGTGTTTCCAGGGAACTTTTCTGCATAAGCCTTCTCCAATTCTTCTCCAATAATCGGAGGCATCTTTCAGAAGAACTTATTAGAGAGGTCGTCTCCTAAATACATTCTCCCAGATTCTGCTGCCAGGGTGATATAATCGCTAATGTAGCGATAGATATCACTGACCTTCTCACATGTGAGCCTTTCCAGATCCTGGTAGGCCTTCTGTTGCTTAATCATCGACCCTTGATACGGATCATTAAGCGTTATTATCCGCCTAATCTGAGACGTGATATTCTGTGGGTCATCAGCAATGTTCACCAAGTTCTGATATTCTTCTGAATAGGTTGATCTCCATTGCTGGAACATCAGTTTCTCCTTATGGCCAAGAAGATTTTCAATGTACAGGACCTTTGAATTATTGTTGGTCCAGATTCTCTCATTGACCATGTTAAGAGTGATGCTCTCCCATCTGGCTATGACTTCCTCCCATCGATCCATCTTGAATGGTAGTACAAGCATCGCGCCTGTCTGTTGCTGTGCTGATGGTAACTGGAAGTAGTCGTCTCCATATCGCCTTCTAGACCAAAACACCAAAAAGATTTTTTTCAGTGTTTCATGAAATACCTTTCAATAAATAAAGACTGAAAATAAAAATAAGAAATGTTTTTACAAATCAAACAGAATTTGGATAAACTATAGTTTGCATAATTAATTTTAGAAAAATTAAGTTTGGATAAGTCATGGTTTGCATAAATAACAGCCTGGAGCTTTAACCGAAACTATGGTTTAAGGACAAAAATATGTTAATGCAAAACTCTTAAACTTGTTATTTTGCACCAAAATCACATTAATGCAGTCCAAAAGTAGAAACCCAAGGAAAAACCATAGTATTTTTCCCTCTTGGTATTTTTGTTTTTCTATCTTCATGGAGTGTTAGAGTCTTGTTATCATTCCTTGGATGAACTGGAGTTTGTAGCTTGAATTTTCATGTTCAGATAAGTATTCTGGTTCTTAAATCTATTCCATTTTATGTTCTGCACTTTTGCCTCTGTTCTTGAGTTTATACTCGTGCTGATTAGATTAGTATGAATGAAAGTTCAGGTTTGTTAGTTTTATATGAGAATTAAACTTGCTGTATGTACATGAATGTGGGTACTGTGTATGTGTAGTGAGTAAGACAGAAATTGGTATGTCAGTATGCGATTGCAAGACATGATTTGGATGAGGGCTTAATCAGATTGCATGTTGGTTAGATATTAATGAAGATTTTCTTAATTCTGATTTATGTGTAATCTAGTTCTTGGAGATCTCTAGGAAATTTCAATTTGATAATCTAATGTAGAATTGAATCAGAAGTTAATTGAGGGTAAGATTATGACAGCTATAATTCTGGTGAAGTCATAGACTGATTGCATTAGTGTTTTGTGTTGTGTTTTTAATATGTTTTTATTAGCATTAGTGTTCATGCTTTAATTCTACATTTTAATCCTGCCAACAAAATCCCCTTGTAATTAGTAAAAAATTAGTGTAATTAGTGTTTGAATAATTAATTAGACAATTAGATGCAATGCTCCACGAGTGAAGATGACCTAGAAAGATCATTATATTACAAGTTGTCATGAATTCAATTTTGAGCGATTCGACAGTCGTAATGATATAAACCAAAATCTTGGCGCCATTACCGGAAAGTCACTTTGCTTCTAAATCACCTAATTGTTGTTCAATTGTGTTTTTAGTTGATTTTTAATTGTTGTGTGTTCTTGGTCTTAAAAAAATAAATATTTCGGTTTTTCAGTTTTGTGTTTGATTTGTTTTTTTTAATTCTCTTGTTTAAGTTTTCAACTTTGGATACAAGAAATTTTAATTTAAAAAAAAAAGAAAAGAAAGAGAGAGGTCGAAAAAAAAAAAAGAGAGGAAAAAGAAAAAGATGAAATTAACTGAGGAATAAACGTAACTTACCTGGGCATCCTACCATCGGGTTAAATGATATCTTTCAGGCAGTAAAGTTCCAGCAAGAATTCCCAGCCTGCCTATGTGATTGTTGTTCTTAGCTCCTATAGAGAAGAGAATACACAATACGGACTTGAAAGCTTGTTAAATCCGCCAATAATTGATCTTCATATTTGAAGCATTTGGAGTCTAACTTTACATGAATTGGCAGACAGCTTTCTGTACAATTTAGCCACTTGGTCAGCAAAGTAGTCCTACCCACTCTCCTAAATCCATAAATTCCAATCATTCTTTTCCACATTGGCATAATTTGTTCTAAATTCGCTGGAGAGTTGAAGCTTTTCTCATAAAGTGGAACAAGGCGGAGGTGGAATACACGTAGGTCACATTGGTTGAAATTATAGATATCACTCTCAAAATTATTTACTTTGCTAGATCTATAAAAATTTAAAATAAAAAAATTTCTTTGTCCCAAATAAAATTGTTAATTTTCCTTTTCATTAATTTTAATATTTTTATTATTTTCAAGTTATTTAAGTGGTTAAAAAAAAGTAAAAAAATTAATAATAATTTAATGTTAAAAGAGAAGTGACTGATGAAGACGGTGGTGGAGTTTGGTTAAAAGAGATAAACAGTAACTTAATTGAAAAGTGATGATTAATGAAGATAGTGGTGAGGTTAGGGAAGAAATTCATGTGACTGCATCCCTTGTGCTTTAGTAGACACCTTAATTCCTCTCGTTTATCAATTTTGTCACTTACTTGGCTGATATTAATTTAGATTCTCCCTCTTCGGTTAACATTAAAACGGAAAATTCCCATTACTTGATGGTGGTCATGTTTAATTTGAATTGGATGGAGAAATGAAATTAAGAAAAATTGTTTTTAGTTTTTTATGTTATTTATAGTGGCTTTTCTACTATTTAATTTTTGTGAATTTGT
The DNA here is from genome assembly GCA_037074585.1 of Biancaea sappan. Lineage (NCBI taxonomy): Eukaryota > Viridiplantae > Streptophyta > Magnoliopsida > Fabales > Fabaceae > Biancaea > Biancaea sappan. The sequence goes on from CM073491.1 coordinate 2,539,102, forward strand.
GTTTTTTTTTTACTTAACTACTTAAAAATTGAAAAAAAAAATTCTTTGTGCAAATAAAAATTTTTAATTTGTCTTTTCATTAATTTTATTTTTTTTCAAGTTGTTTAATTGGTTCAAAAAATAACAGAAAATAAAAAAAATAGTCTTTCAATTTTTAGGATTTACTGGTCACTATTCATTGAAATAAAAAATAAAAAAATTCTTGGTTTTTATAATTTCTTGTGATTTTTGGTTTTATTTTTGTAGATTTTATTTTGAGTTCTTTTTGTTGTTTTTGTACCTCCAACCTGTGAAGAATTTTTCTAAGATAATTGATTTTTGGGAGTTTTTCATAAGTTGGGCATATAAACAATAATAGAAGTGTTTTTTTTTTTTGTTTTCTTTGTAAATTTTATCATTTCTAGTCTAGAATCAGAGTTTAATTCTTGTTTTGGGGTTAATTTCAGTGAGTCAGATTAGGACCTTAACCATGGATCTGTATAGAATTGAGAATAGATTAGAAGACATAGCATCCATGTTGAGGGACTTTTCCTTTGGCCGAAAGCAAGAGCCACCACCCCCTTTCCCTCCATCTGTAAGTGGCTTAGATACCTTCACCACATATAGGACTAACCAATATCTACAATTCCAAGAAAGTACAGAGTCATATGTTGGAATCTTTCCTGGCCAAATGCAATTTCAACAAGATTCTCAATAGTATGACTTTTATCCCACCACAAACAATCTTGAACATGATTTGAGGTATGAGAACTCATTTCATTCACCATATAATCAAAGATTTCATGCCTCATATCTTAGTGATGAACCCCCTCCAACCACCCTTACTAAATTTGAGCAAAATTTAGAAAACTTGGCCACATATATCCTTCAATTCCAACAATGAACTAAGGTGAGCCTTCAGAGTTTGGAAACTCAAATAGGCCAACTAACTAGCAATATTGATGAACTGATCAATCAGGGGTCTAATAGTAGTTTACCTTCTCCAGCTATGGCTAATATAAGAGATGTCGATAGTGTCATTTTTCCCTAGAATGACACACAGATAGATGGTCTAGCCCTCCAACCTGAGGTCATTGAGCTTGACTTGGAAAAAGAAATAGAGACCTTAGGAGAAGCAGAGGTAAACATAAAATTGTTAGAGAATGAGTTTGTGGGAGATTTTAATTTTAATTGTGACTGTCATACTTATCATACATGCATTGAAATAGAAAAAGCTATGAATTTTGGCAATTGTGATTTGTTGAACCTAAATTGGTTGTATCTGATTTTGCATTTGCACCTGAATTGAATGTAATTATATCTGAATTTGAATGTGCATATGCATTTGATTCTAGTTCTCCCTGTGTTTCTGTTGTCAATTCTGATTCTGTCCCTAGTGTTTTTAATTTTGTTTCTAATTTAGATTTTCCTTATGTTTCTATTTTAGATAGTAATTATGTTTTAAATCAATTTAGCAAGAATTTTGATTTTAATTATGTTTTAGACAACAGTTTTCTGTTTGTTTTAAATTGTAATTTAGTTAGCAATCTTTCTTCTTTTTGTTTTTCTTTTCGTTCTTACCCCTCTGTAGCAAGCGGAGCTTCATTTGTTTTTCTTCAGGTTGGTGACGATAAATTAATTCTTTCCATCATACAACCTACTGCTGAGAAAAACTTTTAGAAGAAGCTAGTGCTACGTAAGTGAAAGACACGGAAAAAGTGCACCAAATTGCTAAGGCTATTTCTATTTTCCCTTTTCTCTCTTTTATTTTCATGTCCTCTATGTTTATTGGATAATATGTGCTGATAATTGTTCGCATTGAAGACAATGCAAAATTTAAGTATGGGGGGAAGAATGAGATAGTGTTGATTTTTGAATTTCATGCAATTTTTAAATTTTTCTGTTTTGTTTTTATGCTTTCAATAAAGTTTTACTGTGAATTTTCTTGATGAAAAGTGTGAAAATTTTAGTATAAGGAGAATTTAACCTTGTTTTTCTAGCATTTAAGTTAAATGGAAATAAATTTGATTTTAATGAGTTTTAATAATAGTCTTTTTAACTGTGAGGAAATTTGAGCCTAATTGTGAATGCTATTCTTTCTTGTTGAGTGCATTTCCTATCATGAATTTTCACTCTAGAAATTGTCTTGAATCTTTATTAAGACTATATTACATGTACATGCTTGGAGATGATTCAGACATTTCTTTATATAACCATATTAGCCAAATAACCACCCATATGATAATTCCATTGTTAACCAATTTGTGCCTTACCTATTTTCTTTCTTGTGTTTATCCACTATGTAATACCCATGAAAAAAATAAAATATAAATATTTGTTTACAAACTACTGTTACTATTTCAGTATACGGTACTATTCACCCGTATAATACTATTTACGTATATGGTACTGTTCATTTATACAATCAAAATGTCAAGTACTAGATGTGGTTTGGTCATAAGAGACAACTAGAAAGAAGTTCGTAGGAAAAAATGACGTTTTATGTGTAAAAATACCCTCAGGGACTAAAATGAAAGGACTGATTTGAAAAGAAACTTAAAGGTTTAAGGTGAAATGATAGTTTTTCCCTTAAGTTTTTCAATAGTAAATTTGCACAGTAACCGTAAATGATTAACATGAATTATTTTATTATAAATGTCATTTTCATAAATAGTAAATTGAATATTTTATTAACGCATAGTGTTAAATAGTACCTTTGACTTTTCCTATAAATAGGCTCTTGCATTTCACTTCTAAACTCACACTTTCAACTTCTTTTCTTCTCTCCTTAAGTTTCTCTTACTCCAATGTTAGGCTTATGAGATTTTAGGCCTTTCCTTTTCAGCTTAGGTAAGGATACTATGCTCTTTTTATGTCTTTCAAATTTTAGAAGTTAATTTCTTAAGTATGCTCTGTGGTTGCGGTTTTGGCCGATCTTTCACATCAGAAAAACTGTCCTTAGCTGTTTATATGTTATTTTGATTCTCTGATTACCGAAATAGAATGTAAACTGTGAAGAATACATGTCTAGAAAAGTTCTGGCTAAGGAAAGACCTGGTTTTTAAGTGTGTCCAGTGTGACCCTCCACTCTTTCCTGGGAACTTACCTGGTGTACTCTTTTACAGATTGTATTCTCTATTTCTGGTATGAATAGTACCCGTATGTATGAATAGTAACTGTATAAATAGTAACCGTACATATAAATAGTATCCATACGTAAAAATAGTATTCATACGTATGAATAATGACTGTATGTACAAATATTATCCGTATGTATAAATAGTATCCGTACGTATAAATAGTGATCGTATATATAAATAGTGACCATATATATGAATAGTATCATATGTATGAACAGTATCTGTATGAAAACAATCCTAACTTGTTTTCTCTAATCTTTCATGAAAATCTCCGTAGCAGAATACTGAAATTCATCTGTGTACTCTTGTCTGTAACGACTTAGAGAAGCGATATTAGTACGGAATCCAGGTGAATGAAACGACCCCGTTTTAATAGAGTTTTAGCATTACTGGTGATAAAAAGTATGTCGTAGGACACTCCCAAGATTCATAGGGGGAAATTGGATTCAGAATGACGAATCTAAATGAGATAATTAATCCATAAGTATGGATAAAATGAAATAAGTATGTTATGATGATGTGAAGTTTGAATGTTTTCAAAAACGTATTAATTGTTATCTTGATATGTGGTTTATAAATCTATAATATAGTTATATACTATACCTGTTATATGGATGAATATTATATTGAGCTTCTGATTATGATATGAAATGCTATTGATTGTGATTGAGCGGGACAGTACCCCCTCTCACGGCAAGGCGGAAAACCCGGTTGACAGGGTGTCTTGACCAATGAGTGTGGAGACAACGATTCCCTCAGTAGGGATATAGCCCGGATTGGTGATAAATCCGTGAGGCGCCCTAGCTAAGAGGATGAGGTTGTGCGTCATGGCGGAAATATACATAATTGGTGAGCCGGCCTGTGTGCGCTCTCCGGGATATATTGTCATTGACGAGTACTAGTAACGTTTGTTGAATTGGATGAATTTTTATCTTCTTGTATGTAAGAGGATGATGTTGTGCGTCATGGCGAAAATATACATAATTGGTGAGCCGGCCTGTGTGCGCTCTCTGGGATATATTACCATTGACGAGTACTAGTAACGTTTGTTGAATTAGATGAATTTTTATCTTCTGTCTATTGGTTGAGTATGAGCCTTTGGATATGCTTGCATGACTGGTAATGTATTTGAATTTTATTAACGCGAGGCCGATTCGCTCATTGAGTTTAAAAGCTCACACTGTTTATACAACCTTTTGTTCAGATCAGGTTGCCAGCGAAGAATATCCGCTAGAAGAGTAAATCACTTTGGACCCTCCCGCTATCGGGTAGGCCTCTATTGTTGTAGATTATGTTGCTCTGTAATCGTCTAGAACATCTAGGTCAGGGGTTTGGTATTTGGCTTGTATTTCAGTACAATAAATGTATTTTATGTTGAGGATCTATTATTATATGCAAATAATCTCTATAAATTTCAAATAAGAAAATTTGATATATTTTCTTCAGGAATGGTTATTTTGAGAATATAGAGATAATGATTAATAATCTAACTCATGGGTAGAATTTGTCAAAAGGCTTACAGTGATGGGATATTCATCATTGTGCCGGTCATGTGCCCAGAAAACGGGTCGTGACAAAGTTGGTATCAGAGCAATGGTTGTTAGGTCTCCTAGTGATTACAGAGCAAGGTAACCTTAGTGGGACCTCCTCTATCGTTGTGAACCCGGGCACAACTATAGAGAGACGGCTCTACTGAAGGTCCTGTAAGATGTTTCCATTTCCTTTCCCTCCGAGACTTATAGGAATTATGTTCTCAGTTTTAGTTTTAGACAGATGTGACTACACTTTTGAACTTAGTAAAGGAAAGGTTATTACTTGTTTTGATTCTGTTGCTGTCGGATCAAATTTTTATATGGTGGGTTTTATAAGCTGAATTCATGATTGATTTTGTGTAGCTATATTATTTTAGAGTACCACCCAATAAAAGAAACCACTTGCATTAAAAAAAAACTGAAGGATTACATTGCAAAAAAAAAAAATTACTCATGCATGAGTAATCTAAAAGCGAGGTGGTCTTAGATTAGGAGGGTTGTATTGTATCATCACCCCTCGACCATTCCTTGGAGCAAGAGACATAGCAATGTCGCGGAGGGTAGTGTAAATTCCATTCATACAATCAACACTTCTTTGCTGTTGATTGCAGAAGCACTGGGTGGACCAATAGAAGAACCTATCTATTCTCGAAGTCATTGCCGCGTTATTGCGTTTGGTTAACTTCTCCAGGTCCTCTATCATCTTCTTGAGAATCTTCACCTCCTGCTCTAAACAGGCGATTTTGTCCTCTGAGCTATGGCCTGTGCTAATCTCCTCGGCTTCCTCAATCTTCTTCATCTTCTTCTCCTTTTGAATTTCTTGAGGTCCCTCGAGAGGTCTTTTGCCCTTGTCCCTGCATAAACTTAAGTTTAAGTCAAGTTCTTCTTCCTTAGCCTCTACTGTGAGATCAATGTACTTCCTTGAGGCCATGATTTGGAAAAATTTAGAAATTTTTGTAAGAGTATGAGGCGAGAGGAATACTGGGGGATTGTAGGCTCAGAGATTATTACTCTTTGTGGTGTGGTAACTGAGAACGCTGAGAAGGTTTTTATAGAGAAAAAATTTGGACTAAGAGACAAAGAAGATATCTTTTCACCGCACCCCTACACGATCAACATATGGATTTCTGCAAGCTGGAAGCCAGAAGTCTAGGGTAGGCGTGCACACTGATAGCGCGTTGCATTAATGCCAAAACCACGAAAGTCAGTATTCGGTGAATTTACGGCCGATTTTACTTGGTTTTCCCATTTCTCCCGTTGGCATTTTTCGAAATTCAAAGAAGTTGACGATAGAGCCATTAAAGATTGCCTTGGATGCTTTTATGATGAACTGAAATGCATTTCTCTGTTTTATTGTATTGTTCTTAAGAGCCTTCAGTTGAGTATAATATACATAATAGATTGAATCATGTTGTAATTACATGTATGTATGTTATTCATGCATAATGAGTGAAGGCTACGATCAAGGAGAATATGTGATAATCCTACATATACTCATAGAGAATGAGAAATCAAAATGACTTGGATAGAATGAAATGTGTAGAGGATAATACATCTTCATGGTTACACATACTTACATATAATGCTCTCGTGGGCAAATGAAAGGCAATGTTTCCTTGCATCATGATAATACTTGATACATGTGCCGTAAGCAGTTAACTTTGTTTTAAAATATATATATTGATATACATATATTATGTGTAAGTCTAGAGTAAAGACACCGATTAGAATCTAAGATACGGCCAATATGAGGCTACCTAATCATAGAGGGACATCGTGATATGGGATTACAGGATAAAACAAGTTTAGAGGGAGAAAATCTCAGACTGAAGAGCATAGTTAGTCAAAATTTTGAGAAAGGTCAAGATTAGCCGAAAATTTTTTTTCAAGAAATCTTTGACTTATGTTAATTGCATTTACTATTTATCTGCATGTCCGACATTAATTACTGGCATTGCGACGTATGTGATCTGTAAACCTTATAGCGAGCGGCGTATAGGTTGTGGTGGCGTTAGCTCCAGGGGCTTCGGGTTGTCTATAAATCTTGTACGCCCGTTACCCCACTCATCACACCAAGCGAACTTCTTTCATTACATACCTATTTCTCAATCTCCATTCATTTCTCATTCGAAGTTATTTCTGAGATCCCTAGAGCAATGGCCGATAATAAGTCTTTCAACTTGAATTTTGAGACTGGCAATGTAGAGCTTGATTTAAATCTAAGTCTCGGAGACAACAAAGGGAAGAGACCTGTAGACAGGTCACCAGAAATTAAGAAAAGAAAGAGGGATGTAATAGAGTTGGAGGAGGACAGTACTGCAACATCCTCAGAAAATAAGCTTGCGTTCCTGGAGCGTAAGATCGAAAATCTGGAGCGTAAGATAGAGAGCCTGGAATACAAGACAGAGGACCAAAAGCGACTAATAAATCGTCTCTTTGAAAACCAAGAGAAACTGATAAATCGTCGTTTCGGGGAACTGGCTAATCGAGTTGATAGACATTCAATGTTTGCAACTCAAAATTTTCGTGACCAACAAGCAAGGTGTATTGACTGTATGAACGGAGTAACTTCTGCTCTTCGCCAAATTTCTTAGGCACTTCCTCCAGAAACTCTTTCTAGGCTACAACGATTAGCTTCCTCCTTAAGGTCTGAAGCACCTTCCTCTTCTAGACCTGGAGCACCTTTTACATTTCAAAAGCCTCCTCGTCCTTAATTTATTTTTTCTTTTGTTTGTACCTAAAGCTATATGTGGTCTAAGCTTCATGTATTAAAATTATCTATGTACTAGAAATAAAATTTAAGTTAGTATTTAGATCTTCTTTGTTGAAGTGATTCCTTTTACTGAAAGAACTTGAGGAATGAGAAGATGTTGGACTTATATTTCGTACTTGATTATGGAAATTCTAAAGCACAGTATGGTAATATCCTTTTGACTTAGCAGAGTTACTAAAATGATATTTCATTATACTTCTGAACTAGGAGGAGTGCTAAATAAGTATTTTATGAACCTATACATAGAGAACTATGGGTTTGCCCTAATCATTGAAGGGATATGACTCTATATGAGTCATTGAGGTGAGAGGAATTTCCATATATATTTATTTTATAATTATACGTGAGGAGTATGTTATTTACTTATCACATTTTCTAGGATTGTTCTTCCTAGAGATTTATATAATAATTTCATGTGATTTTTCCTTTTATATGACGCCTTCAGCTGAGAGTATCGTCTTAAGGTAGAAGGATCACCTCGGGCAAGAGTATTACCTATGGTCAAAATGATGCCTTCAGGTGGAGTACTTGTATTCGTAAAAGTTATAAGTTATGTGTGTGATAACTTGTGTCCTGATATTCATTATAAACTGGAAAGACCACGTGTCACTTTTGAGAAGACACCTATTTGAGGTTTTACATAGAGACAGAGTTCGTCTCTGATCAGATGGTTTAAGTTTGGTAAAGGTTACGAGGATGAGACACTTTATGGTACAAAAGGTTGTGGAGAAGATCAAACTGATGAGCAAGAGATTGTTTACTGTTTAGAAAAGGCAAAAGTCCTATGCAAATTATTGATAATGCGGTCTAGAGTTCACAGTCGATGAAATAGTGTTCTTGTAAATCTCACCAAGGGTGTGATGAGGTTTAGGAAGAAAGAGATGCGAAGAATGAGATATGGACGAAGTAACCACACTTATTTCAGTCTTGAGATGAGTTTTGAATTCGGGGGACCGAATTCTCTTAAGGGGGTGATAATGTAATACCCATGAAAAAAATAAAATATAAATATTTGTTTACAAACTACTGTTACTATTTCAGTATACGATACTATTCACCCATATAATACTATTTACGTATATGGTACTGTTCATTTATACAATCAAAATGTCAAGTACTAGATGTGGTTTGGTCATAAGAGACAACTAGAAAGAAGTTCGTAGGAAAAAATGACGTTTTATGTGTAAAAATACCCTCAGGGACTAAAATGAAATGACTGATTTGAAAAGAAACTTAAAGGTTTAAGGTGAAATGATAGTTTTCCCCTTAAGTTTTTCAATAGTAAGCCACCTGCTTTGCACAGTAACCGTAAATGATTAACGTGAATTATTTTATTATAAATGTCATTTTCATAAATAGTAAATTGAATATTTTATTAACGCATAGTGTCAAATAGTACCTTTGACTTTTCCTATAAATAGGCTCTTCCATTTCACTTCTAAACTCACACTTTCAACTTCTTTTCTTCTCTCCTTAAGTTTCTCTTACTCCAATGTTAGGCTTATGAGATTTTGGGCCTTTCCTTTTCAGCTTAGGTAAGGATACTATGCCCTTTCTATGTCTTTCAAATTTTAGAAGTTAATTTCTTAAGTATGCTCTGTGGTTGCGGTTTTGGCCGATCTTCCACATCAGAAAAACTGTCCTTAGCTGTTTATATGTTATTTTGATTCTCTGATTACCGAAATAGAATGTAAACTGTGAAGAATACATGTCTAGGAAAGTTCTGGCTAAGGAAAGACCTGATTTTTAAGTGTGTCCAGTGTGATCCTCCACTCTTTCCTGGGAACTTACCTGGTGTACTCTTTTACAGATTGTATTCTCTATTTCTGTATGAATAGTACCCGTACGTATGAATAGTAACCGTATAAATAGTAACTGTACATATGAATAGTATCCGTACGTAAAAATAGTATTCATACGTATGAATAGTGACCGTATGTACAAATATTATCCATATGTATAAATAGTATCCATACGTATAAATAGTGACCGTATATATGAATAGTGACCGTATATATGAATAGTACCATATGTATGAACAGTATCTGTATGAAAACAATCCTAACTTGTTTTCTCTAATCTTTCATGAAAATCTCCGTAGCGGAATACTGAAATTCATCTGTGTACTCTTGTCTGTAACGACTTAGAGAAGCGATATTAGTACGGAATCCAGGTGAATGAAACGACCCCGTTTTAATAGAGTTTTAGCATTACTGGTGATAAAAAGTATGTCGTAGGACACTCCCAAGATTCATAGGGGGAAATTGGATTCAGAATGACGAATCTAAATGAGATAATTAATCCATAAGTATGGATAAAATGAAATAAGTATGTTATGATGATGTGAAGTTTGAATGTTTTCAAAAACGTATTAATTGTTATCTTGATATGTGGTTTATAAATCTATAATATAGTTATATACTATACCTGTTATATGGATGAATATTATATTGAGCTTCTGATTATGATATGAAATGCTATTGATTGTGATTGAGCGGGACAGTACCCCCTCTCACGGAAAGGCGAAAAACCCGGTTGACAGGGTGTCTTGACCAATGAGTGTGGAGACAACGATTCCCTCAGTAGGGATATAGCCCGGATTGGTGATAAATCTGTGAGGCGCCCTAGCTAAGAGGATAAGGTTGTGCGTCATGGCGGAAATATACATAATTGGTGAGCCGGCCTGTGTGCGCTCTCCGGGATATATTGCCATTGACGAGTACTAGTAACGTTTGTTGAATTGGATGAATTTTTATCTTCTTGTATGTAAGAGGATGATGTTGTGCGTCATGGCGGAAATATACATAATTGGTGAGCCGGCCTGTGTGCGCTCTCTGGGATATATTACCATTGACGAGTACTAGTAACGTTTGTTGAATTAGATGAATTTTTATCTTCTGTCTATTGGTTGAGTATGAGCCTTTGGATATGCTTGCATGACTGGTAATGTATTTGAATTTTATTAACGCGAGGCCGATTCGCTCATTGAGTTTAAAAGCTCACACTGTTTATACAACCTTTTGTTCAGATCAGGTTGCCAGCGAAGAATATCCGCTAGAAGAGTAAATCACTTTGGACCCTCCCGCTATCGGGTAGGCCCCTCTATTGTTGTAGATTATGTTGCTCTGTAATCGTCTAGGACATCTAGGTCAGGAGTTTGGTATTTGGCTTGTATTTCAGTACAATAAATGTATTTTATGTTGATGATCTATTATTATATGCAAATAATCTCTATAAATTTCAAATAAGAAAATTTGATATATTTTCTTCAGGAATGGTTATTTTGAGAATATAGAGATAATGATTAATAATCTAACTCATGGGTAGAATTTGTCGAAAGGCTTACAGTGATGGGATATTCATCATTGTGCCGGTCATGTGCCCAGAAAACGGGTCGTGACACACTACTTTTTTCTTTCTTAAACAAACTTTTTGCTTCCAACTTAGGAAATGAGGAGTATTTTAAATTCTTTTAAGAGATTGATAAGCTGAAAAGTCTTGTGAATTTTTTGGGTATTTTGAAATGAATATTTTCTACTTCCTCTCAAGTAAAAAAGAAAAAATTGGCCAATCAAAAGAAAAGAAAGAAGAAAAAAATTTGACGTCAAAAAGAAATCAAAAGAAAGAGAAGATAAAATAAAATAATATAAAAAAAATGATGAAAAAGAGGAGCAGGTGAAACTTCGAGACCCAAAATTAGTTTTTATTCAATCTTTTATATATTTACTTGTAAATGCTCTTCATTCTCCAAGTTGTTGCCATATTTTGTTTCATTGTTATTTCTTTTCATCTTTCCATTGTTTCCCATTGTTTTTCCTACCTATGTCACAACCCTTGTAAAGTCATTTTGATTCAAGTATGTGTTTGAATTAAGTAGTGGAGACTTACATTTTTGACATGTTTATGGTAGTGAATTTTATGATAAGTTGAGTTTTGAGTGAATTACCCTAAACACTTGAGAGAATAGAGTGTCTACAAATCCCCCTGTGAAGAGATTATTACTTGAAATCATTTCTTTCAAAAATAATTGCCAGGATGCTTGAGTTCTAGAAATTTAAGATTAATTTTCTCAAAGTTCTAAATCTTTTTGAATTATTCCATTCTTGCATATTTTCACACATCTTTTCTAAATAAAACTTGTTGGTGTTCAGATTTTATTTTGCCCAGAAATGCAGAAGGCTAACTGTGTGGGATTTGATAACATGCATTTCCCATTTATTTTAGTCCCCATTTTAGTCCTTATTGCCTCTTTTATTTTGCCAATTCACTAATTTTATTATATTTTGAAATTTATTGGGTATAAATTAATTATGGAGCTAATATGTTTTAATTTTATAATTTTAAGAACTTAATTGAGAAAGACCCAATTTAATTCATATTTTTATCTTGCAGAAAAATAAATACTAGGGAATTCATATGCTGACTAGGATGCCACCTAAGTGCTGACGTGGAATAATTCTACTGACTGGGCATTGACCAAATTGACTAGATCTGTGGGACCCACATTTCTGCTGAATCAATTTGCAACAAACCAAAAAACAGCGGTAGAAAACTTCTATCAAAACCAATAGCTGAAACTAGCAAAAATAACATTAAAAACCAGCAGGAAAAAGAAGCCAAGATGCAAATCAAAAATTAGTAAGAGGAAGTCAGCAAATTGGCAAGTTGATTTGCAGCCAACTTTGAAATCTGATTCCTTGCATGTGATAGCAAAAAAAATGAATCTGAATTCTAGCACAGAAATACAAGTCAGAAATAGGTAAGCAAATGGGAAAAGAGACAGCAAGCAAAAATTGACCAGACTTACAATTTCGTCCTTCTCTATTGGCTAGGCTTAAAAAGGGTGCTTCAGGTCCAGTTAAAGTGTTTGAGATCACCTTCCACCAATTTCACAGCTTAGTTTTTACCTAGTATTTTTCCTTCCTGATATTTTTGTTTTTCTATCTCTATGGAGTGTTAGAGTCTTGTTATCAGTCCATGGATGAACTGGAGTTTTCAGCTTGAATCTTCATGTTCAGATAAGTATTCTGGTTCTTAAATCTATTCCATTTTCTGTTATGCACTTTTGCCTCTGTTCTTGAGTTTATACTTGTGCTGATTAGACTATTATGAATGAAAGTTTAGGTTTGTTAGTTTTATACGAGAATTAAACTTGTTGTATGTACATGAATGCGGTTGCTGTGTATATGTAGTGAGTAAGACAGAAATTGGCATGTTAGTATGCGATTGCAGGGCATGATTTGGATGAGGGTTTAATCAGATTGCATGTTAGTTTGATATTAAAGAAGATTTTCTTAATTTTGATTTATGTGTAATCTAGTTCTTGGAGATCTCTAGGAAATTTCAATTTGATAATCTAATGGTAGAATTGAATCAGAAATTAATTGAGAGTAAGATTGTGATAACTATAATTCTAGTGAAGCCATAGACTGATTAAACTAGTGTTTTGTGTTGTGTTTTTATTATGTTTTTATTAGCATTATTGTTCATGTTTTAATTCTACATTTTAATCCTGTCAACAGAAACCCCCCCTTTGTAATTAGTAGAAAATTAGTGTGATTAGTTTCTAAACAATTAATTAGGCAATTAGAGGCAAAGCTCCACGAGTGAGAATGACCTGTGAGATCATTATATTGCAAGTTACCATGAATTCAATTCTAAGCGATTCGACAGTCGTAATGGCATGAACCAAAAAATGGCACCATCAATTTGAGTCTGAATTCCTTGCATGTGAATGTAGAATGCCACCAACCAGAAGCTAGAAGTTAGCAATCACAGCAGCAAGTAGAAGATTGATTTCTCTCCATGTGATAGCTTAAAAAGAACGAATTTGAATTGTAGTAGCAGAAATACAAGTCAAGAACAACATGCAATCAAATATCAGAAAATCAGAAAAGGGACGACACACAAAGTTGGACCAAATACAATTTTGTCTCTCTCTTGACTGAGCTTAAAAGGGAACTTCATATTCCAATTTCAGTGTTGAAGTGTTGGAGATCTTCCACCATTTTCAGTGTAGTTTTCATAGGTTTTATTTTGCATATTTTTCCTTCTTTGTATTTTTGTTTTTCTATCTCCATGGAGTGTTAGAGTCAGTGTAACCAGTCCATGGATGAAATAGAGTTTGTAGCTTGAATCTTCATGTTCAGATAAGTATTCTGGTTCTTAAATCCATTTCATTTTCTACTCTGCATTATTGCCTCTATTCTTGAGTTTAGACTAGTATGAATGAAAGTTCTTGTTTATTGGTTTTATATGAGGATTAAACTTGTTGTATGTACATGAATGTAATTGCTGTGTATGTGTAGTGAGTAGGATAGAAATTGGCATGTCAGTATGTAATTATAGGGCATGATTTGGATGAGGGCTTAATCAGATTGCACGTTGGTTAGATATTAATGAAAGTTTTCTTAATTCTGATTTATGTGTAATCTAGTTCTTGGAGATCTCTAGCAAATTTCAGTTTGATAATCTAATAGTAGAATTGAATCAGAATTTAATTGAGGGTAAAATTGTGATAGCTACAATTCCAGTGAAGGTATAGACTTATTGCATTAGTGTTCTGTGTTATTATTCTATTTTTGTTAGTTTTCATATTTTAATTCTGCATTTAATCCTGTCAACAAAACCCTCCTTTTGTAATCAATAGGAAATTAGTGTAATTAGTGTCGAACAATTAATTAGATAATTTGAAGCAAGACTCTAAGAGTAAGAATGACCTGGGAAAACTATTATATTGCAAATTGCCACAGAATCTAATTTTGGATAGTTCAGCGACTATAGTGGTGTAAACCAGAATTTTAGCACTATTGTCGGGGAGCCAATTTGCTTCTAAATTACCTAATTTGTTGTTCAATTCTTTTGTGTTCTTGTCGTTATCTTACAAAAAAATAAAAATAAATAAAATATCAATTTTTTAGTTGTGCTCGATTTTTTTGTAGAATTTTTGTTTCTCTTGTTTAAATTTTTAAGTTTGGTTACAAGAAATTTTAATTAAAAAAAAAAGAAAGAGAGTTCGAAAAAAAAGAGAGAAAAAAGAAAAAAAATGAAATTAACTGAGAAATAAACGTAACTTTCCTGAGCATTCTACCATCGGGTTGAATGATATCTTTGAGGCAGTAAAATTCCAGCAAGATTTCCCAGCCTGCCTATGTGATTGGAAGAGAAAAGTACACAATGCAGACTAGAAAGCTTGTAGGATCCGCCAATAATTGATCTTCAGATTTGACGCATTTGGAGGTTCACATTATTTGGCAGACAGCTTTCTGTACAATTTAGCCACTTAGTCAGCAAAGTAGTCCTGCCCACTCCTCCTAATCCATAAACTCCAATCATTCTTTTCCACATCATTGATTTTCCGTGCACTTATTCCTAATTGCTAAATTCGCTGGAGAGTTGAAAGTTTTCTCATAAAGTGGAACAAGGTGGAGGTAGAATACACGTGGGTCACATTGGTTGAAATTATAGATATCACTCTCAAATAAAAATTTAAAATAAAAAAATTCTTTGTCCCAAATAAAATTGTTAATTTTCCTTTTCATTAATTTTAATTTTTTTATTATTTTCAAATTATTTAAGTGGTTGAAAAAAAAAGTAAAAAAAATAATAATTTAATGTTAAAAGGGGAGTGATTGATGAAGACATGGTGGAGTTTGGTTAAAAGAGAAAAGCAATAATTTAATGGAAAAGTGATGATTAATGAAGATAGTGGTGGGGTTAGGAAAGACATGCAGTCACGTGATTCATCCCCTTGTTCTTTAGTCAACACCCCAATTCCTCTCTTTTACCAATTTTCCCTCTTCGGTTAACATTAAAACTACAAATTCCCATTAGTTGATGGTGGTCATGTTAAATTTTGAATTGGATGGAGAAATGAAATTAAAAAAAAATTGTTTTAGTTTTTTATGTTGTTTATAGTGTTTTATTTTTCTACTATTCAATTTTTGCGATTTTTTTTTGAGATTTTTTTTGGGTGTTTTCTTATAGATACTGTGTTAGTATATAATAATTTTTTTTAAAAAAAAATTACTCAATTCTGATTTGGCTGAAGAAAAAAATGCACTGTTCATATAGGGTACTATTCATATATTGTTGCATTACTTAATCAAGAGTTGGGAATTTTTTCCTTGCTACATTTTTTTTCTTCTTCTTTAAAAATTTTAATTTTTTTCTTCTTCTTTAAAAATTTCAATTTTTTTTTCTTTTTCCCTAGTTTATGCCACGGTCTCTTCAAAAAGAATTAATTGACTCTGATCATAAAATTGATAGAACCTTGCTTAGGCTAGTAAGAAGAGTGTGACTATTGTAGTTTTGCTTCTTTTGTTTAGTATAATTATGTATAGGAGAACCAGAGTTTTATTTTTGTTTCAAGATTAATTTCAGTGAGTCAGATTAGGACTTTACCTATGGATCTGTGTAGCATTAAAAATATATTATAAGACATAGCATTCATGTAAGATACCTAACCTTTAGCCAAGAACAAGAGACACCACCCACTTTCAAGTGGCTTAGATTCCTTCACTATATATAGGACAAACTAATATCCACAATTCCAAGAAAGTACCAAGTCTTATGTAGGAGTCTTCCCGGGCCAAATGCAACTTCAACAAGATCCACAACATTCCATGTTTTACTCATATCCCACAACATACCATCCTAAATATGAGCTTCAAGATTTGAGGTATGAGAACATATCACATTCACCATATGAGCAAGAAACTGATGCTCCCTTCCTCAGTGATATACCTTCTCTAGTTATCCTTACTGAATCTAAGCAAAATTTAGAAGACTTGGCCATATATATCTTGCAGTTCCAACAGCAAACTAAGGTGAGCCTACAGAGTTTGGAAACTCAAATAGGCCAAGTAACCAGCACTATTGATGAGTTAATCAATAAGAGGTCTGACAACAGTTTACCTTCCCCAACTGTGGCCAATCTAAGAGATGATAATAGTGTCATTTTTTCGGAGAATGACACACAAATAGATGGTCTAGCCCTCCAACCTAAGGTCATTGAGCCTATCTTGGAAAAAGAAATAAAGACCTTATGAGAAGCAGAGGTAGACATAAAATTGTTGGAGAATGAGTTTGTGAGAGATTTTAATTTTGATTGTGACTGTCAGACTTGCCATGCATGCATTGAAATGGAAAAAGCTTTGAATTTTGGCAATTGTGATTTTGTTAAACCTAAATTGATTGCATCTGATTTTGCATTTGCACCTGAATTCAATGTATTTGTGTCTGAATTTGAATGTGCATATGCATCTTATTCCAATTCTCCCTCTGTTACTGTTGTAAATTCTGATTCTATTCCTGTTGATTTTAATTCTAACTCTACTTTAGTTTTTAGTAAGAGTTTTGATTTTAATTATATTCTAGATAGTAGTTTTATATTTGTTTTAAATTGTAATTTAGTTAGCAATCATTCTTCTTTTTGTTTTTCTTTTTGTTCTCACCCCTCTGTGGTAAGCGGAACTTCTTCTTTTTTTTTTCTTCAGGTTGGTGACGATAAATTAATTCTTTCCATCATACAACATGCTACTAAGAAAAACTTCTGAAAGAAGCCAGTGCCACGTAATTGAAAGAAGCAGGAAAAGTGCCAAACTACTGAGGTTGTTTCTTTTCCCTTTTATCTTTTTTTTTCATGCCTCTATATTTATTGGATAATATGTGCTGATAATTGTTCGCATTGAGGACAATGCAAAATTTAAGTGAGGGGGGAGAATGAAATAGTCTTGATTTTTAAATTTCATGTAATTTTTAAATTTTTCTATTACGTTTTTATGCTTTCAATAAAGTTTTCCTATGAATTTGCTTGATGAAAAGTTTGAAATAGTTAGTATAATGAGAATTTAACCTTATTTTTCTAGTATTTAAGTTAAATGGCAATAATTTGATTTTAATGAGTTTTAGTAATAGTCTTTTTAATCATGAGGAAATTTGAGCCTAATTGCAAAAGGCTATTCTTTCTTGTTGAGTGCATTCCCTATCATAATTTTCAGTCTAGAACTTATCTGGAATCTTTATTGAGACTACATTACATATGTATACTTGAAGATGATTTAGGCATTCCTTTGTTTACCTCATAGTCAAATCATCATTCCATTTTGTTATGTCCATTGTATACCACTTTCTTGTTGAGTGCATTCCCTATCATAATTTTTAGTCTAGAACTTATCTTGAATCTTTATTGAGACTACATTACATATGTATACTTGAAGATGATTTAGGCATTCCTTTGTTTACCTCATAGTCAAATCATCATTCCATTTTGTTATGTCCATTGTATACCACTTTATGCCTTATCCATTCTTTCTTGTAGCTGTCCACCATTTTTCTTCCTTAAACAGAATTTTTCCTTTCAACTCAGGATGTGCAGAGTATTTTAAATTCTTTTAAATGGATTGATGTGCTGGAAATGATGTAAAATTTGGGATGTTTTGAAATGAATATTTCTCTCTACTCCTAAGCAAAAAAAAGAAAAAGATTAGCCAATAAAAAAAATGTATTGTTAAATGAAAAAAAAAGATGTCAAAAATGCAAAAGAGAAAAAAAATGATGATGAAAAAGAGGAATAAATATAATTCTTAGACCCAAAATTAGTTCTTATCCAATCTCTTGTGTTTATTTGTTAAAACTCATCACTTTCTTAAGTTGTTGCCACACTTTATTCTTATTTCCCCTTGTTTCCCATTGTTTCTCACCCAACGTTACAATCTTGTAATGTCCTTCTAATTCAAACGTGCATATGATTCAAGTAGTGGAGACTTAGATTTTTGACAAGCTTATGATAGTGAATTTTATGATAGGATGAGTATTGAGTGATTTGCCCTAAACATTTGAGAGAATAGAGCATATACACTTCCCTTTGAGGAGATTATTACTTGAATTCATTCTTATCAAATAAACTGCCATGATGCTTGAGTTTTAGAAGTTTAAGATTAATTTTCTCTAAATTCTAAATCTTTTTGAATTATTTCATTATGGCATATTTTCACACATCGTTTCTAAATAAAACTTGTTGGTGTTTGGATTTGATTTTACCCAGGAGTGCAAAAGGCTAAGTGTGGGGGATTTGATAATATGCATTTTTTCATTCATTTTAGTCTCTATCTTACTTCTTATTGCCTCTTTAATTTTGCTTATTCTCTAATTTTATTATGATTTTAGATTTATTGGGTGTAAATTAATTATAAAATTAATATGCTTCAATTTCATAACTTTATCCCAATTAATTCAATTATGAATTTTTGCAAAAAATTAATTAAAGAATTTTATGATGATGTGGCAATTGACTAATTGTTGACATGGCAAATTTTGCTAACTGGGCATTAACCAAAGCTGATTAGACTTGTAGGGCCCACATGTTTGCATTGTTGAGCCAATTTGCAGCAAGAGAAAATCTAATCCCTTCCTCCCATGTGCAGATAACGCAAATGCCAAATTGCAACATCCATGAGTCAACAAATTGGCAAGTTGAAGAACTGATTTCTTGCAGCCAAGTTTGAAGAAGCACAAAATACAATCAGCCAACTTTGGAAGTCAGCAACAACAGCAAGTGTTCTTCCATGTGCAGAAAATGGCAACATTAATTTGAGTATGAATTCCTTGCATGTAAATGTAGAATGCCACCAACCAGAAGCTAGAAGTCAGCAATCACAGCAGCAAGTAAAAGATTGATTTCCCTGCATGTGATAGCATAAAAAGAATGAATTTGAATTCTAGTAGCAGAAATACAAGTCAAGAACAACATGCAATCAAATATCAGAAAATCAAAAAAGGGACAACACACAAAGTTGGACCAAATACAATTTTGTCTCTCTCTTGACTGAGCTTAAAAGAGAACTTCATATTCCAATTTCAATGTTGAAGTGTTGGAGATCACCTTCTTCCATCATTTTCAGTGTAGTTTTCATTGGTTTTATTTTGCATATTTTTCCTTCTTTGTATTTTTGTTTTTCTATCTCCATGGAGTGTTAGAGTCAGTATAATCTATCCATGGATG
Source organism: Biancaea sappan (assembly GCA_037074585.1). Classification (NCBI taxonomy): domain Eukaryota; kingdom Viridiplantae; phylum Streptophyta; class Magnoliopsida; order Fabales; family Fabaceae; genus Biancaea; species Biancaea sappan. The sequence continues at coordinate 2,558,530 of CM073491.1, forward strand.
AAATGGAGTTTGTAGCTTGAATCTTCATGTTCAGATAAGTATTATGGTTCTTAAATCTATTTCATTTTCTGTTTTGTATTTTTGCCTTATATACTTGCATTGGTTAGACTAGTATGAATGAAAGTTCTGGTTTGTTGGTTTTATATGAGGATTAAACTTGCTGTATATACATGAATGCGATTGCTATGTATATGTAGTGAGTAGGACAAAAATTGGCATGTCAGTATGCGATTGCAAGGCATGATTTGAATGAGGGCTTAATCAGATTGCATGTTGGTTAGATATTAATGAAGGTTTTCTTAATTATGATTTATGTGTAATCTAGTTCTTAGAGATCTCTAACAAATTTTAGTTTGATAATCTAATGGTAGAATTGAATCAAAATTTAATTGAGGGTAAGATTGTGATAGCTATAATTCTAGTGAAGCCATAGACTGATTGCATTAGCGTTCTATGTTATTATTCTATTTTTGTTAGTTTTCATATTTTAATTATGCATTTAATCTTGTCAACAAAATCCCTTTTTGTAATCAATAGGAAATTAGTGTAATTAGAGTCGAACAATTAATTAGGTAATTTAAATCAAGGCTCCAGGAGTGAGAACTGGGAAAACCATTATATTGCAAATTCTCACATAATCTAATTTTGGGTGGTTTGGCAACCATAGTGGCATGAACTAAGGAGGAAGTTGTCGGAGATGGCCAAGAAGTGGAGAGTTGCTGGAGATGCAGCTGTGGAGAGAGAGAGCTCTAAAGAAGAAGAAGAAGAAGAAAAAAGAAGAAGGAGGAAGAGGAGGAAGTTGCTGGAGATGGCCAGAACATTGTTGGCCTAGTGGAGAGCTTCTAGAGATGCGGCCATGGAGAGAGAAAGCTCTGAATAAGAAGAAGAAGAAGAAGAAAAAAAAGAAGTTGTCGTCGGAGATATAGATGCGCGGCCATGGAGAGAGAGAGAGCTCTGACTTGAATATTTAATGATTTTTCTCATTTTGGTTGCTACTTGCTACAATCCTATTTCTAATGCTAGTGCCTGCTAGCCTTGTCTTACGTGTATCAGGAAGGCCGGAAGGGGAAGAGACGTCCTTTTCCATTTTCTAAAGTTATGTTGCATAATGAATTTTAATCTGGAATTTTTTTATTTTAAAAATCTGTGTTTTGAATTTTTTTAATATAAATATATATAATATTAAAAATAAAAATTAATTCTTATTATGATATTATTTTGATTGAATTTATAAATTTATATTTATAATATTTAATTATGTATATAATTTATTTAATATTTTTAAAGTAGACCAATTCAATTATGGTTTGAAACGCTTCGACTATTGACTCTTGAACTGATGCTTTCATCAGTTTAATGACCAATTGAATTTTCTAAACATTGATCTCATTAGTCAAAAAGTACCTACCAAGCGGCCCAATGAAATTTACTAGTGCACCACCCTAGATAGCAAAATATTTGTCTAGTGTGAAAATATCTGTCGTACTAGACAAATATTTTACAAATTCATTGAATCGGTATTTTTACCGATTTAATAGTCGATTCAATTTTCTAAATATTGATCCATCAATCAAAAAGTACCTACCAAGCAGCCCAATAAAATTGATTGGTGCACACCCTAGATAGCAAAATATCTATCTAGTCATACTAGACAAATATTTTGCAAATTCATTGGATGACGACCACACCCTCCCGTCGCCAATAACAACAACTCGTTTTTATTGGAATTTTTTATTTATTTCTATCTGTATTATTCTTTACATTATAAAATTAAGCAGCTTTAAATATTCAAAATTTTTATTATCCTTGTTATATAATATAAAATCATGCAACTTTAAATATTTTAGAATTCTTATTGTCACTGTTATTACTGCTTTTTCAAATTCTTAATTCCATTTAAAAAAATAAAAAAAAATTATAAGATAGAAATCTGTCCCTAATTTGTCCAAATAAAAAATAAACACACACACACACACACACACACATATATATATATATATATATATATTAGTGTTTGATTAAAGATGAATTTAAAGACAGATTTTTCATTCTTAATTAAAGATCAAAATTCTATTTTAACCAAAATGAAAGACGAAAATTTTATCTTTGATAATTCGTCTTTAATTTGAGATGAACTTTGAAACAGGTGTATAAGTTTTGATATAATTTTTTTTAAAAAAAAAATTTGAGATAAATTTCCCAATCTAAAACAAGAACTTTTCGTCTTAGATTTCAATTACAGATATTTTCCATTTTCAACAATTAATGACCCCTATTTTTGAAACGATATATTTTCTATAATATTTGAGGCAGAATTATTGTTCATTTCAAATTTTCTTGTAATGGATGCTCATAATCTCACCTTATCGTGATTTAAAAAAAATTGTGATTTTAACTTTTGGTCTAAAATATTTCGCTACATTTGACAGTTATGGCTATCATAAATATATATATAGACACACATTAAAAAAGACTTAAAGGTTTTTGGCTCAAGAGACCATCCTCAAACCAATGTGAGATTTAACTGTTCAAGGGATGGTCCCTCATCCTTGAGGGCATTGAAAAGGAAGATAAAAAAGATTAAAAAAATCGTGGCTAATTGCAAATATATATATATATATATATATATAAAAGATATAAACATATATATATATATATATACACACTCACATTATAATATATTATATATATTTTTCATATTTATCTTATTTTATCTTATAAATATTTTGTTAATATTTCTAAAATAAGCTTTTAAAAATAATGTTCAAAATTAATTTTAAGTAATTTAAAATATACCTAATTTTATTTTTTAATAATTTTAATGTAAAAGATTTTACGTGTTATGATAGAAGTTTGCATTTAAAACCTCTCTGTCACATCAAATAGTGCAAAGGCAATTTATTGTGGTGGCAATTGCATTCATGCTCTATCTAAATGATAATATTAGTATTGTGATGTTGCTTGGGAATTGGAGAAAAAGCCCATAGCCCACAAATTAAATCGAGATTGTTCATAAATGAGTAGTTTTGGGTTGAACATTTTAGATTTGTTTAAAAATGAGTCTAAATAAGTCAACTCATTTAATATCGCAGTCCAAACGAGCTAACTAACGATTTTTTTTAATATTATAACTAAAATTACCATTTAGTCATTTACCAAAACCACAAGGCAGTGTAAAGGCCAATAGGCTTCTTCACACAGCAGCACAGTGATCCTCAAGCACTTCCCAGATCTCCGCACCTGAGTCTTCTTCTTCACACATGGCACAACACACCTCAGTCTTCTTCTCCATCTTGCGTCATCTTCGTCTACTCGAAGGTCCAACACATCGTCATCTAGCTCCAGGCCTCCAGTCGCACCTCACACTCTGTCTCAATCTCTCACAAAGTCACAATCGTCAGTCATACCTCACTCTCGATCACAAGCTCCAACCTCTAGCTCAGATTCAGATCGCACAGTTGCACCTCTACCTCGCCTCGTCTGTGCTGTGCTCTCCTGCCGTTTTCATCTTCGTTTGATCTGATCTGAGGCAGTGAGGCTCTAAGGCTAAAGACTATGTGTGAGTCTTCCATCTCTATTTTCCTTTCCTCCTTCTTCCTCTAACTCTGGTTCTACTGGACTGATCTGAATGTGTTGTCATTTATGTATGTTTTTGAGCTTTAAAAAAAAAAAAAGACTGCGAGTTGGATATTTTACCCTTGGTCGTGCCACAGGCAATCATAATCATACAAACTCAAGACCGTCTATAAATGGGTCGACTCGTGACATGCAATATATAGCATGAATACATTTGCCACCACAATAAATTACCTTTGTACTATTTGATGTGATAGACAGGTTTTAAATACAAACTTCTATCATAACATGTAAAATCTTTTACATTAAAATTATTAAAAAAATAAAATTAGTTATATTTTAAATTAATTTTGAACTTTATTTTTAAAAATTGTTTTAAAAATATTGACAAAATATTTATAAGATAAAATAAGATAAATATGACAAAAATATATAATATATTATAATGTGTGTGTACATATATATATATATATATATGCAATCAGCCACATTTTTTTTAATCTTTTTTATCTTCGTTTTCAATGGCCTCAAGGACGAGGGGCCATCCCTTGAATCTCACATTGGTTTGATGATTGTCCTTCGAGCCAAAAACCTTTAAGTCTTTTTTAATATATATATATATATATATATATATATATATATTATAATATATATATATATATATATGTATTAATTATTATATAAAATTTAATAATACAGAAATTTACATTTATATTTATATTATATTATATTATATTTATTCATTTTTTATAAAATAGTTTATTTATATGTTAAAAACAAAATATACATTGATATATATATATATATATATAATATTTAAATATAATTAATTTTTTTAAAAATTTTAAAATCATTTTAAATAATTTAAAATATAATTAATTTTACTTTTAAATTTTTTAATATATTTAATTTGAAATATTTCACATTACAAACTATATTTTCCTTAAATCATTTTGCTTATACATTTATTGGCCTAGTACAAGAAAATTGTATATTAAAAAAATTGTATATGTTATAAAATGTATATTTATATAAATATATTGACACATATTTTTATTATATGTCATATAATACAAGCTTTGAGCAACAGTGGCTTGAGATTCATATTATATATATATATATATATATATATATCATAAGGGGCTCGAGCCCTTAGTAAAATAAAACAATTTTATTAGAATTTTTTATTTATTTCTGTCTGTATTATTTTTTACATTCTCAATATTATTGCACGGATTTCATATATGGAAATATATGTAAAGTTTATAGTATCAATATTGTCATATCTCAATTTTGGGCATATGAGTAATTCTATAAACTCGATGATATACCTCTATGATATCCTATAAAATCTTTTATCAGTACTAATGCATAACATAATTTTTCAGGAAAAAGATTTTTACATATAAACAGTTCAACATAGTGAAACAGTAAACACAAATCAAATATCATACAGTATAATATAATTTTTTAACCCTAAGTGACCTATAGAGATTACAGAGCATTTCCTAAGCTTTTGGATTCATAAGCCTTCCAAACAACATGGAAAGTATCTTCAAGAAATACTAATTCTCTTGTGGATTTTCTTCGTTCACATCCACTGTATCTAAAAAAATATTCATATAGAGTGTGAGTTCATTAAAACTCAGTGACTAAATGACTGTGCAATAAATGTATCACAAGTTCAAATACCATAATCATTATCACAATAAGAACAGTAATATTCATATTCAGGGTTTCTATACCTTTGTATTTGTTTTATGTTCAGGGATTCAGTTCCCGTTATATTTATGTTCACAATCATTACATGCATTGATATCTTGGCATACATACAGTTACTATTTATATGTACGGATACTATTTATACATACCTATACTATTTATACGTATGATTACTATTCATATCAGGAATAGTGACCATAAGCCGTAAAAAAGTATAACAGGAAAGTTTTCAAGGAAGAGTGAAAGGTCGCAATAGACACACTTAAGTACCAGGTCTTTTCTTTGCTAGAACTTTTTTAAACATGTATTCTTCACAGTTTATATTCTATTTTGGTAATCAGAGAATCAATAACATATAGGCAGATAAGGACAATTTTTCTGATGTGAAAGATCAGCTAAAACTGCAATCACAGAGCATACTTAAGAATATAACTTCTAAACTTTAAAAGACATTAAAAAAAAACATAATATCCTCACCTTGGATCTAAGCTAAGGAGGAAAGACCTAAAATTTCAGAGTCCTAACGTCGGAGCAAGAGAAGTTTTGAGGAGAGAAGAGAAGAGAAACTGAACATGTGAGTTTAGAAGTGAAATGGAAGAGCCTATTTATAGGAGAAGTCAGTGTACTATACGCTAATAAAATATTCATTTTACTATACGGTTTAATAATTTAGTTTACTATACATTTTAATAATTTAGTTTACTATACAGTTTAATAATTTAGTTTACTATACGTTTTAATAATTTGGTTTACTATACACATATGATTTTGTCGACAGCTGCAAATTATTAATTACTATTTGAAACTAAAGGAAAAATTATCCTTTCTCCTATACCTTTAAGTTTCTTTTCTCCTTTTCAATTTAGTCCTTAAAGAGATTTTCTCATATAAAACATTATTTTTCTCTCAATTTCTTTCAGATTCCTCTTATGCTCAAGCCATATTTTATCCAAGGAATAAATTCATAACATAACATCCATTATATCCTACAATTTATGCAATATATAAATGAAAATCCGTATTTTCAACAATATGCACAAACAAACATATAAAAATTAAACAGATAGGGGAATTTATTTTCTCCAAAATAAATTTATCGTAATTTTTGAATATTTATAACTTTAAAATATAGCGGATATTACAAATGTTTTCATAGAATATAAAATTATGCAGTTTTAAATATCCAAAATTCTTATTATCCTTCTTATATAATATAAAATCATGCAGCTTTAAATATTTTAGAATTCTTATTGTCACTGTTATTATTGCTTTTTTCAAATTCTTAATTCCATTTAAAAAATGAAAAAAAATTAAATTATGAGATACAAATCCGTCCCTAATTTGTCCAAATAAAAAATAAACAAATATATTCAATGTTTGATTAAAGATGATTTTAAAGACGGATTTTCTATTCTCAATTAAAGACCAATATTTTATTTTGACCAAACAAAAAAAAGATAGAAATTTTATCTCTTGTAATCTGTCTCTAATTTAGATGGATTTTGACACAGATGTATAAGTTTTGATGTAATTTTTTTTTTTTAAAAAAAATCTAAGATGCATTTCTCAATCTACAATAGGAACTTTTCGTCTTAGATTTCAATTACGAATATTTTTCATTTCAACAATCAATGACGCCTATTTTTGGAATGACATATTTTCCATAACATTTGAGGCGAAATTATTCTTCATTTCACATTTTCTTATAATGGATGCTCACAGCCTCACCTTATAGTGATTAAAAAATATTGTGATTTTTACTTTTGGTCTAAATTATTTCACTACATTTGGCAGTTATGGCTATCACATTGACGAGTTTTTTGTTAGATTTTTTAGTCCCAGGCAACATTACAATACTGATATTATCATCTACATATAGCATGAATGCAATTGCCACCACAATAAATTGCCTTTGTACTATTTGATGTGACATAAAGGTTTTAAATGCAAACTTCTATCATAAAATCTTTTACATTAAAATTATTAAAAAATAAAATTAGTTATATTTTAAATTACTTAAAATTAATTTTGTACATTATTTTTAAAAATATTGAAAAAATATTTATAAGATAAAATAAGATAAATATGACAAAAATATATAATATATTATAATGTGTGTATAAATATGTTTATATAGTTAAGATTTAGAAGGAAGGCAAAGAATTGCAGAATAGGCTCAGCTTGATCATCACTGAGACCTTCGTAATTCATATATATACACTTAGAGAAGATTACAGAAGCTGTACAGGTGTCATGCAATCCATGAATTCAGGATCTAACAAATCAAAGAATAAGAAAATCACTGAGCAAGAAGGTTTCGAAAACCGTTGGAGAAATTAGAAAACAGAGTGCACCTTCTGTGAAGCACCAGTAGCTGAGCTGGAAGAATATGCTGAGCTGGGTTCTATTTCTGTTTTAACATTCCCCCTCAAACGTAGGGGTGACTGAAGTAATACCCCAAGTTTGTTTCTCAGAAATGCAAACCTGGAGTGTGAGAGGGATTTGGTAAAAATGTCAGCAGTTTGATCGGAAGAAGGGACATAACGAACTTCAACCTCTTTATTCTGAATTTTGTCCCGAATGAAGTGCACATCTAGTTCAATATGCTTGGTGCGTGCATGAAATACTGGATTACACGCTAATGAACCAGCACCAAGATTATAGCACCATAAAACAGCAGCAGTAGAACAGGGAAACTTAAGCTCATCAAGTAATGATCTAATCTAGATAATTTCAGCAGTTAAATTCGAGAGGGCTCTGTATTCTGACTCAGTACTTGATCTTGCCACAGCATTTTGCTTGCGTGACGACCAGGAAATTAAGCTATCACCAAGATAAACACAAAAACCACCTACAGACTTCCTATCATCTTGAGATGCTGCCCAATCAGCATCTGAAAAATCAGAAAGGGGAAGACTGCTAGTAGAACTGAAAGTTGAATTACTTTGAATGTATAGGCCAGCATCTAAAGTACCTTGCAAATATCTAAATACTCTTTTTAAAGCTTTCCAGTGCACGGCAGTAGGTGTTTGCAAAAATTGACTGAGTTTATTAATGGTGAAACTCAAGTCTGGTCTTGTATGAGTTAAGTATTGGAGAGCACCTATAGCACTCCTCTAGATAGTAGGTTCTGTCATGCTTTCCCTGTAACACCCTGACTTTTTATTTCTTTTAAAAATAATAATTTTTCTCTAAATCGGCTCACTGGATAATTTTCTGAATATTTTTCTTTCAAATAATTATAGATTTCACTATTCACACATTTTACTATTTATGTGAATAGTAACCTTGCAGAAGATTTACAAGATTCTCATTAATTATATCTGAGCTTGAATATATACAAAAATAATTTACATAATATTTATTATTATCTTTACATATCTGTATCATAAACTACTACAAAATATATTTCTACACTTCAATCTCATCATTAATATCATCAAGCCTTCCATTTTGCCCTTTTTCCTGAAATGATCAATTTTCTAAAAGTGAGATATAAAATATCTCAGTAGCTAGTCACTTTCTTAAAAACATGTAAATACATGAACAGATCATTTTAGCCATAAAAGCATAACATCACACTGATAACAATTAAATTTCTCTTGTTCACTATTAGAACAGGAATTATAAATAAAATTCTGTAAAAAAATTGATTATGAACACAGATATCATAAATCATAAATAATCATACTTTTATGGAAGACTAACTACCTGATTCTCAACCTCTTAAACCTCCTTGCTCATATTTACTCTGCGTTTCCCATGTCCTTCCTTCTTCTTCTTTCCTTTCTTCGTCTCTTTCTCTCCTCTATTTCTCTCCCTCGTCTCTTTCTCTCTCTCCTCTTTCTTTCTCTCTCTCCTCTTTCTTTCTTTTCCTTTTTCCTTTCCCAACTCACATAACACACACATATATACATATATTTTTTAATATTTTTTTTACTATTCCAGCCTCAAATTAAACATCACTTTCTCCCTTTTTTTATTTTTTATTTTTTGTCTCTTTATCTTCCTCTCCATCATCTTCTCCTCTCTTCTTTTTCTTTCCATCCCACGACTCACACTACAATCATATATATATATATATATATATATATATATATATATATATATATATATATATATATATATATATATATATATATAATTTTATTTAATTAAACTTCACATCTCCCTCTCTTTTTTTTTTCTTTTTCTTTCTTTTCTTTCTTTTCTTCCTTTTCTTCCTTTTCATTCTCACCGCACACCTCACACACATCACTTTCATACTTTTTCTTTTGGTTGAAACTGATAAGAACCATCAAATCTTTTTATTCTATACAAATAGGTCCCTACTCAGTGGATAAAATTCTATTTATATCACTAAAAAATTTCTTAATAACTATTTTATCCTTATTTTCTTGCTCATTTATTTATTTAGCCTCATTTTCTAAGGTAATTAAATTTGGGATATCACATTCCCCCTCTGTGGCAGACAGCTGTAAGTTTTGAGTCATAGGAGTAGGGCAATTTTTAACTTTTTCCATGGAGAATTTAGTAAGAATGTCCTTGGCATACTTAGACTGAGTCAGAAAGAAACCATCCATAGTTCTAATGACTTGAATTCCCAGAAAAATAATGAACAGGTCCCAGATCTTTTAATGCAAAGGAACCATGCAGTTGATGAATAATCTGAGTAAGAAACTCATTCTTATTTGCTGTAATTAAAATGTCATCAACATAGATGAGAATAATGACCACTTTAGAAGCAGTGACAATAAAAAATAAGGAAGTGTCTGCTTTATTGTGAGAAAAACCCCATGACAGTAATGTGTGTTTTAACTTATCAAACCAAGCTCTAGGAGCTTGTTTGAGTCCATACAAGGCCTTATGAAGCTTACATACATGTGTGGACTTATTTTTGTTCTCAAATCCAGGTGGCTGAGACATGTATACATCCTCTTGTAGAACACCATTCAGAAAAGCATTGTTAAAATCTAGTTGATTGACAGGCCAATTGAGGGATGCTGCTATGGTGAGAATGATTCTAATAGTAGCTGGCTTAATAACAGGACTAAAAGTGTCAAAGTAATCTAGTCCTTGAGTTTGAGTATATCCTTGAGCCACTAATCTAGCTTTATGTCTTTCTATACTGCCATCTGGTTTATACTTGATTTTAAAAATCCATTTAGAGCCTACTATGTGCATTGAGGATGTAGCAGGGACTAAAGACCATGTCTTATTTTGCTGTAGTGCTTGAAATTCATTCTCCATTGCCTTAAGCCAAACAGGACTAGTCATAGCTTCTGTGACATTTACAGGTATTCTTGTTTCCAACATTGTGACAGTAGCAGCAAATGGTATTCTAGGTTTCAAGGAGCCTGATTTACCTCTTGTGATCATGGGATGAACATTTTGGTCATTTCTGGCAATACTGACAGCATTCGAAGCTTGCTGTAAAACTGATGGAGCAGAAGCTAACATGTACCTTGTGGAGGATGAATCTATAGCAGAGTCAACTGTATCTGAATGCATTTGCTGTGTTGGGTCAACAGAGGGAAGCATGTATTTAGTGGAGGAACTGGCTAAGGAATCTGAATGGTTATTACTGTCAGTAAAATGCATAAAACGACTAGATGAGGGGGTACTTACAGAACCTATAGATGGATCAATAGTAGGAGAGGACTGAGCTGCTGCAAGTGAAGGTAAATCTGAACTATGAGTATCATCTGTAAAATGAGAGAAAAGAGGAACTATTTGATGAGATGAAGAGCTTTCTGATTGAGAAGGAGATGGAGACAAAAAAAGTGTAGAAAAAGGAAATTCATTGTGATTAAAAACCACATGTCTTGAGATGTATAATTTTCTAGAAGGAGAAAAACACTTAAAGCCTTTGTGACTAGGGCTGTATCCCAAGAAGAGACATTTTTGTGAATGGAATTGAAGTTTTTGAGTATTGTAAGGTGTTAGGCAAGGAAAAACAGCACAGCCAAAAGGATGCATATTATTATAATCTGGTTTCTTTTTAAATAAGGTTTCAAAAGGAGTTTTATTATGCAGAGGTGTGGAAGGTATTCTGTTAATGTTGTAAACAGCAGTTTGGAAAGCCTCCCACCAAAAACTAAGGGGCATTTTGGCTTGAGCAAGCATAGTAAGACCAGACTCCACTATATGTCTGTGTTTTCGCTCAACACGTCCGTTTTGTTCTGAAGTGTGAGGACAAGTGTACAGATGAGATATGCCTTGGTCTTTTAAAAATGAATCAAAGATTACAAACTCTCCCCCTAAATCAGTGTGTATGGTTTTGATGGAACATTCAAATTGTTTTTCAACTGTGGCTTTAAATTGTTTAAAGGTAGAGAGAGCTTCACTTTTAAATTTGAGGGGATAAATCCAACTATATCTACTATAGTCATCTAAGAAGTTGACATAGTATTTATAGCCTTGTTTTGATGGAATAGGTGCAGCACCCCATAGGTCTATGTGTATGAGCTCCAAGGGTTTTGATGCTTTAGAATTCGAAGGATTAAAAGGCAACTTGTGACTCTTACCAAACTGACATGCAGTACAAAATGGCATATTTTCATTGCTGTCAAACTTGATATTACATGATTTTAAGACTTGAAATAAAACTTTTTGTGAAGGTGTCCTAGTTTGTAGTGCCAGTCAAAAAGAGTAGAGTTCTTGGTATTGGTGATAAGATTGACTTCTGGTTGAGTGAAAGGAAGCACTTGATATAGTCCATTTTTAATCCTTCCTTGCAACAGCTCCTTCCTTGAATTCTTGTCCTTGACAGAAAAAGAATTGGAGTTAAATTCCACAGAAACATCATTTTGGGCAGTCAGTTGAGAAATGTTGATCAAATTTCTAGATATTTGAGGTGCATGAAGAACATTTTTTTAAAAAATAGGTTTGCAAGAGAAAGAAGCAATGGATGTTGACCCAACATGCTGTATAGGAATAGTATTACCATCACCAACTGTCAGCTTAACCTTACCATTAAATTTGTTCACCTGTTGCAGTTGACTGAGGTCATTAGTAACATGGTGGCTTGCTCCACTATCAAGACACCAGGATGGATCGGAAGCAACTTCAGGTGTAGCTATATAGGCAGTGTATGGATTATTTTGTTGATTTTCATATGTTTTGTTTGAATTAGATGAATTACCCATATAACTCATATAAGTTCTATAATAACATATTGCTGCGACATGACCTGTTTTTCCACATATTTGACAAATAGGTCTAGAGTTAAAATGTCTGCCTCTTCTACGGTTCCTTCCTCTTGGTGAACTTCCTCTGAAATTCCCCCTATTACTGGTAGTATTGTTTTTTTGAGTCTGCACAGTGTTAGCAGTTGCTGAATTGATTGAGAGATTTTGAATAGCACTAAGTTGCTCGACCCTGCTTTCAAAAGTAAGTAATGCAGTAGAAAACTCTATCCAGGATAAGTCAGACATGTAAGTGAGTTATGTAACAATTGGAGTATATTCAGAGTCCAATCCGCATAAAATTTGAGTAAATAAATCTTTAAGGGAAAGAGAACTGCCTGCCAAATTTAAGTTATCAGCTATACTCTTCATTTTAGCTAAGTACTCTTCCATCTTCATAGAACCCTTCCTGGTTCTCTGAAGTTCTCCTCTGTACCAGATCTCTTTGGCTTTTGTTGCAGCTCCTGCCATTTCTTCAGTGCTGCGCCAGAGATCCTTGCTGTTCTGACAATCAATGAGTTGTGCTGCTACCTCTACATTGATTGAGCTGTAGAGCCATCCGAGCAGTAGCTGGTCCGTGACCACCCATTCGTCATACTTTGGGTTTCGTTCTGGTTTTTCAGTAGTAGTAATAATTTCAGGAGGGCAGGGATTAGTGCCATTGATAAAACCTTCTAAGCGATTCCCTTTAATGACGGGAAGTATAGTAGAGCGCCATAGCAAGTAGTTATTCCTGTCCAGCTTGACAGGAGCTACCAAGTTAAAGGAATTGGTTGAGGATTGTATATTTCTAAGGCCTGAACCAGAGCCAGAGGTATTTAGGGAAACTTGTGGTGAGCTTGGTTCCATGATTAAGCGTTTAGCAGAGGTCCGGCTTCTGATACCAAGTTAAGATTTAGAAGGAAGGCAAAGAATTGCAGAATAGGCTCAGCTTGATCATCACTGAGACCTTCGTAATTCATATATATACACTTAGAGAAGATTACAGAAGATGTACAGGTGTCATGCGATCCATGAATTCAGGATCTAACAAATCAAAGAATAAGAAAATCACTGAGCAAGAAGGTTTCGAACACCGTTGGAGAAATTAGAAAACAGAGTGCACCTTCTGTGAAGCACCAGTAGCTGAGCTGGAAGAATATGCTGAGCTGGGTTCTATTTCTGTTTTAACATATATTATATATATTTTACACTATATATATATATATATATATATATATATATATGTATGCAATAAGCCACGATTTTTTTTAAAATCTTTTTTATCTTCCTTTTCAATGCTTACAGGGACGAGGAACCATCTCTTGAACTTCACATTGGTTTAAGGATGGTCACTCGAGCCAAAAAACTTTTATGTTTTTTTTAATATATATATATATATATATTAATTATAATATAAAATTTAATAATAAATATATTTATATTTATATTTTATTTTATTTATTCTTTTTATAAAATACTTTATTTATATGTTAAAAACAAAATATACGTTTATATATATATATATATATATATATATATATAAATATAATTAATTTTTTAAGATTTTTAAAATCATTTTAAATAATTTAAAATATAATTAATTTGAAATATTTCACATTACAAATTATATTTTCCTTAACTCATTTTGCTTATACATCTAGTACAAGAAAATTGTATATTAAAAAAATTTTATATGTTATAAAATGTATTTTTTTATTTACAAACGATTATTCGGTGTTGGAATATTAAATTATAAGTGTTAATTATTCTAAATTTGAGTTGAGTAAAACTACAAATAGAAGAAAAAGCTCTCTCTACCAAGTTTTAACATAAATACATTTTTAAAAATTCAAACTCAAGACTTTTTATTAAACTAAAATAACTCATTATCAGTTGACCTAAGTCTTTAATCTTTATTCACGGATTCATTCAGGTTTTATTCAATGTCAACTTTTAGCATAACATGGTCAAATCTTGGTGAGTTAACTAATAAATTGACCCAGTGTTGTAAACCGCAGTTAATATAGACTTACTGAAATATAAATCCACCTCTTGAAATTTCAAGTTTTTTATTTAAAAAAAAGGTTTGATCTTTATATTTTCATTTAACTATTAATTTAATCACTTTCACTATTATTTCATATAAACAAGATAACCAAAATTATTAAAGTCCAGTAACAATAAATATTGAGAAACATGGTATAAATGATCGAATTTGAATTCTCTGTTAGATATCATATATCTATCCCCGTCTAATATTGGTGAGTCTCACAGGACCTATAGAGCCCACCAACATTTTAGTATGGAGGAACTGTGACCTTAAAATTGTGATAAGATATCGTCACTGCTGATGCCAGAAACACAGATTCAATGGACGATTATACAACCAATTACTTGTTTTTGTTCTATTATGACATCAAGCTCTTACACTCTTATGCCCTCGCGAGGGTGTGTGTGCGTGTGTGTGTGTATATATATATATATATCCTTTGAGTAGAATGATCAGAAGCAGATCATTAGGTGGATCTGATCTCCTTCGGAAGCCAGCCTATCAGCTTCCCCCAGATAGCAAGTCATGGATGTTGAAGCTTCTGATTTCACCAGAAATTGTGTCAATCGTCATCCTTCCATTTGGGGAAATCTTTTCCTTCAATATGCCTCCCACTCCATGGTATGTTTCCTAATTTAGTCTCGTAAAATATAATTCTCTCCATTTTTTTCTTAAACGATTAAATATTTTAATTTAATCAATCTTTATAAGATTGTATTTGTCTCTACTTTGTCCCTCAATTTGTCAAACTGATTTTTGACAATAAAAAAAAAAAGAAGTTTGGCAGTGATAGTTAAATCCAATAATTTAATAATAGAAACACCAAATAATATGGTTTAACTTCAAACCAGCTTACGCGTATTTGGATCCAAGCATTGGGGCTGGGGGACCAGTTTCCTTTCATTTGATATATATTCTATGATACTTATATATTTCTGTGCCTGCATAAATTATAATATCTATATCAATACAAGAACGTCCTGAATTATTGACGGACAAAAGAGTAAGAAATCATGAAAATTTAGTCAGAATTTGTAAATTTCCTACTGATTTGCTATTGAAATGAATCGGTCAAGAAAATCATAGTCAGAAATTAATCACTGACAAATTACTAAATATTAAGCCAGTTGAAAATCACATGCTCTTTTTCCAACTGAATCACAACATCTTTTATATATATATATATATATATATATATTAAAGTTTATGTGAGGCTCCAGCCTCACTTTTTATTATTATTTTTTTAAAAGCCTCTTGACCCACTGAAATTCAATCAGTCAAGAGGCATTTTAAAAAATATGAACTGCTCGAGTACCATTCATTTTTTTTTAATTGAATGGTTCTCTAGTACTATACCCATTTTGATATTAAACGGTATATTTTCAATAACTAAATAATTGTGAGTGTATTATATTTC
This sequence comes from Biancaea sappan, assembly GCA_037074585.1. Taxonomy (NCBI): domain Eukaryota; kingdom Viridiplantae; phylum Streptophyta; class Magnoliopsida; order Fabales; family Fabaceae; genus Biancaea; species Biancaea sappan. Next base: position 2,574,464 of record CM073491.1, read on the forward strand.
AAATCACAAATAACTATATTATATTTTAAACCATAAAGAAATTATAATTCAATACAAATTAAATGAAATAAAACGTATTAATTTGTTACATTTCATATTTACATAATACTCGCATAACATGAGACACAATATTCACATAGATCTTTGTTTTTACAATGAAAACAACAGATTAAATTGAATATCTTTCTTTAGATAGTCTTCATCTTCCATCCTGTTAATCGCAAAAGAAAACACAAAAGATTAGAAGAAAATAATTATTCAGATAATAAAAAATAACGAAATAAATTATAATTCAACAAGATAAAATTACCTCATAGCTCTTCTTTGAAACTTATTATCCTCAAAGAAGATAACATATGTTAGAATAACAAAGAAAAAGAGAAGAATAAAACAACAAAAACAACAGAAGAAAAAGAGAAGAGAAAAGAAAACAAGAAATACCTAAAATCATATACTTTCAAACCTGTTAATCACGAAGAAAATTAGAATAAAAGAGTAAAAAACATTAGAAGAATAGACCAACTATAAAAATATATATAACAATATTTGATTTGAGTGAAGAAAATTAAAGTGAGGATAGAAGAACGAAGAAAGAAAAGAAGAAGGTTGCTGCGAAGAAAATAAGAGAAGAAGTCAGCATATAAGTTGAAGACAACTCTTTATGATGTTATCCTTAGAAGCCAAACTGATTTTTTGAATTCTAGTTCTCGCCACGCTAAATTTTTCTTTCTTCCGCCATAATTAATTTTTTGACATCAGGTGATTCGACTTTTCCTTCCTTCCCTCGGTTTTGTTTTTCATTTAATCAATTGTCGTGGACTTTAGTAATTCAAAATTAATCATTACACATATTTAAGTGAAATTATTAAGACATTGGTGAGCCAATACAAGGATCACCACAAGGAGTTCAAAAAGGCACACTATGTTGGGTAAAATCTTTCACATTAAAACTATTAAAATTATTAAAAAAAAATCAGTTATATTTTAATTCACTAAAAATTTGTTTTGAACATTATTTTTAAAAAATTATTTTAAAATTATTGACAAAATATTTATAAGAGAAAATAAGATAAATATGCAAAAATATATAATATATTATAACGTCTGAGTATATATATATATATGTTTATATTATATATATATATATATATATATGCAATCAGCACGATCTTTTTTTTTTATTTTAATTTTTTTTATCTTCCTTTTCAACACTCTCAAGGACGAGAGACCATCCCTTAAACCGCATTTTGGTTTGAGGATAGTCCCTCGAGCCAAAAACTTTTAAGTCTTTTTTAATATATATATATATATATAATAAATTCATATTTATATATATATTTATTTATTTTTTTATAAAATACTTTATTTATATGTTAAAAACAAAATATACGTTGATATATATATATATATACATATATAATATTTAAATATAATTAATTTTTATTTAAAGTTTTTAAATCATTTTAAATAATTTAAAATATAATTAATTTTACTTTTTAATTTTTTAATATATTTAATTTGAAATATTTTACATTACAAACTATATTTTCCTTAAATCATTTTGCTTATACATCTATTGGCCCTGTACAAGAAAATTGTATATTAAAAAAATTGTATATGTTATAAAATGTATATTTATATAAATATATTGATACATATTTTTATTGTGTGTCATATAATACAAGCTTTCAGCAACAGTGGCTTGGGGTTCATATTATATATATATATATATATATGTATATAATAAGGGGCTCCAACCCCTTAGTAAAATAAAACAACTTAATAGGATGGTGTTCGAGTTATCCTAACTCAAGCGCTTTAAGGGATGAGTTATAGTAGATCGAGCCTCTAATCTTTTTTAAAAAATTATGAGGTTTTAATATCTTTTCTTATAATATTTTTTTACAAATATTAAAATATTTTAAATTATAATTTAGTTGTTATCTAAATCAAAAAATTAATATGTGTATGTGTTAAAAAAATTTAATATATGTATACATATGTATAAAACCTTGCTTTTAAAACCTAATTTAATTTCTTACTGAGACTCTTCATTTTTATATTTATTTAAAAAAATTGGTTGTCTCCTAATTCAATAGTAAATTTTGATATTAGTTGGATTGAATTTATAAATTTATATTTATAATATTTAATTATATATATTATTTTTTTAATATTTTAAAATAAAGTAGTGTAATTACTAAAAATGACCCCTAAGTGGCCCAATAAAATTGAATGGTGCACCACCCTAGACAGATATTTGCCACACTAGACTGATATTTTGCGGATTCATTGGACCACACACTCCCGCCAGTAACACCAACCCGTTTTTATTAGAATTTTTTATTTATTTCTGTCTGTATTATTTTTTACATTCTCTATATTACTGCACGGATTTCATATATGGAAATAGATGAACCGTTTATAGTATTAATGTTTTCATATAATATAAAATTATGCAGTTTTAAATATCCAGAATTCTTATTATCCTTGTTATATAATATAAAATCATGCAGCTTTAAATATTTTAGAATTCTTATTGTCACAGTTATTACTGCTTTTTTCAAATTCTTAATTCCATTTAAAAAGTGAAAAAAAATTAATTATGACATAGAAATCCGTCCTTAATTTGTTCAAATAATATATATATATATATATATATATATATATATATATTCAGTGTTTGATTAGAGATGAATTTAAAGATGAATTTTTTATTCTCAATTAAAGATCAAAATTTTATTTTAACATAAAAAAGACAGAAATTTTAGCTCTAATAATTCGTCTCTAATCAGTAATTTGAGATGAATTTTGACATAGATGTATAAGTTTTGATGTAATTTTTTAAAAAAGTAATTCTGAGATGAATTTAAAGATGAAGTTTTTATTCTCAATTAAAGATCAAAATTTCATTTTAACATAAAAAAAGACAAAAATTTTATCTCTAATAATCTGTCTCTAATTTGAGATGAATTTTGGCATAGATGTATAAGTTTTGATGTAATTTTTTAAAAAAGTAATTCTGAGATGAATTTCTCAATCTAAAACAAGAACTTTTCATCTTATATTTTAATTACGGATATTTTATATTTCAGCAATTAATGGCGCTTATTTTTGAGACGACATATTTTTCACAACATTTGAGGTGAAATTATTCTTCATTTCACATTTTCTTATAATGGATGCTCACAGTCTCACCTGATTTTAAAAAAAAAAAATTGTGATTTTAACTTTTGGTCTAAAATATTTCACTACGTTTGGCAGTTATGGCTATCACATAGACTAGTTTTGTGTTAGATTTTTCATCCCTGACCAACATTACAATATTGATATTATCATCTTTAAATAGCATGAATGCAATTGCTATCACAATAAATTGCCTTTGTACTATTTAATGTGACAGAAAGGTTTTAAATGCAAACTTCTACCATAACAAGATTTGGACCCCTCTTTGCCAACATTGCTTTTAAAGGCACCTTGCCTTTTCTTTTAGCAGTCAAAAAAATTGTTGATCAAAGTATTTTTAACATAGCAACAATTTTTTTTGGTCAAAAGTTTTAGCGACAATTTTTACCGCTGTTAAAAAAAAACTGCCTTACAAAGTAACAAATTCGAATCTTGCCAAGGTGGGGTGTTGGCTTCCCACAGTCATCTAATGACTGTGGGAGTCCCCTCCTTGCTAAGGAGTTCTTTTGGCAAGGAGGGGTTTCAAATCCATCATAACAATATGTTGAGAAAAATTTTTTAAATTAAAATTATTAAAAAATAAAATAAATTATATTTTAAATTACTTAAAATTAATTCTGAGCATTATTTTTAAAAAAATTATTTAAAAAAATATTGAAAAAATAATTATAAGATAAATATGAAAAATATATATAATATATCATAATGTGTGAGTATACATATGTTTATATTATATATATGTTTATACTATATATATATATATATATATATGCAATCAGCCATGTTTTTTTGTTTAATCTTTTTTATCTTCCTTTTGAATGCCCACAAGGACGAGGGACCATCGCTTGAATCTCACATCATAGTTATTGAAACTGGCCTGGTCATTAACTTGGATTGACCTCTAGATTACTGGTTTAACTGTCAGGTCATCGAGGTCAATTATTGAACCGAATAAATAAATTAAAAATAAAAATTATATATATATTCACAAATAAATTTAAAAATAAGTAAAAAACAATAATTTTTGTGCAAATTTTACACTTTAAAATCTTAAAATTATAGTGACATAGTCATTAGTTATAAATAATTAAAATACAAACCAATTTCAGAATTAATTTTACTTATCTTTATTTCATAAAATTAATTTTGTTTATCTTATTAAATTATTCAAAACCTCCGTTTATTTTCCTACTCTTTTTCTAATAATCTAATCTGAAAACTCACTTCCCAATTGTTATTATTTGAATAAACAAAGTAAAAAATTCAATAAAGCCTTTAATGCCTCTAGTATCATCATTTCACTTTCAAAAAAACTTTGGCTTTCCAATGTACATGTCATTTTAGGCATGATTTCAGAACCTTTTTGCCCTCTACTCTCTAGTCTCTTCTCCCCCCTCCCTCTCTCCCTCTCTCCATTTCTTCTTCCTCTTTGTTGAAAATATCATTTCATGCGTGCTCTTCATGCCATTTCAAAACCTTTACTCTTTCTCTCTCTCTCTCTCTCTCCATTTCTTCTTCTTCGCAGAAAATTTCCTGCTTCATGAACATGATCTCTTATGACTTCGTTCAGTCATTGTTCACTCATCGACGTTCTTCAGCTTAGTGTTCCCATATGTAGCTCAGTGTTTTTCTTTTTTCTTTCAAGGAAGCTGGATTACTCGGGCCGGACGAAACCCGGTTGGGTCACCCGGGTCAAGGGCGGGTTGCTTGCGTGTTGATTTAAAAAAGCAACCCGGACCGATTTTGGCTTTGAGTTGTCGAATTCCTTGTCGACCTGCCGATCTGATCTAGGTCCGATAACATTGCCTCACATTGGTTTGAAGATGGTCCCTCGAGCCAAAAACCCTTATGTATTTTTTAATATATATATATATATATTTATATATTATGTATATTAATTTATATATTATATAATATTAATATATATTATATACATATTTATTAATATATATTTATATATAATTAATACATATATATATATATATTATATTACAATTTATATTTATATTTATATTATATTATATTTTATTTATTCTTTTTTATAAAATACTTTATTTATATGTTAAAAACAAAAAATACGTTGATATATGTGTGTGTGTATATATATATAATATTTAAATATAATTAATTTTACTTTTTTAATCTTTTAATATATTTAATTTGAAATATTTCACATTACAAACTATATTTACTTAACTCATTTTGCTTATACATCTATTGGCCTAGTACAAGAAAATTGTATATTAAAAAAATTGTATTTGTTATAAAATGTATATTTATATAAATATATTGACACATATTTTTATTGTGCGTCCTAATACATATATATATATATATATATATATATCGCAAGGGGCTCGAGCCCCGTAGTAAAATAAAACAATTTAATAGGATGATGCTCGAGTTAGCATAACTTAAGCATTTTAAGGGCTGAATTATAGTAGCTCGAGCCTCAAATTTTTTAAAAAAATTATGAGGTTTTAATTTCTTTTCTTATAATATTTTTTACAAATATTAAATTATTTTAAAATTATAATTTAGTTGTTATCTAAATCAAAAAAAAATTAATGTGTATGTATTAAAAAAATTTAATATATTTATACATATGTATAAAACCTTGCTTTTAAAAACTAATTTTATTTCTTACTGAGACTCTTCAGTTTTATATTTATTTAAAAAAATTGGTTGTCTCCGATTGAATTTAAGTTAGTGATTCAATAGTAAATTTTAATTCCTTTAGTTTTTGTGGCCTTGATATCAGAAAAGGGAGAGAGTAGAAATATTTCAGATGGAAAAATATCTCATTCTTGTAGTGATATTCTGCACTTTAAAAAAGGAATGCTTTTTTTATACAAGTTCAAGCTATAATTTTTTTAAAAAATATGTATAAAAATAAGTAGCTAGATTAATTTAAATATATAGCAACAACAACAACAATAACAGCCTTATCCCACTAGGTGGAACTAAAAAATCTACAATGACCTCCATCTTTTTCAGAATGTGGAAAACAACATGGAGCTAAAGATTAAAGTTGAGGAACTAAAAGAGGAAGTGAGGAAGATGTTTGTCTTTCAAGGGAGTGACCTCACACACAAACTAAACCTCATTGACTCTATCCAACGGTTGGGTGTGTCTTCCCACTTTGAAGGAGAAATTGAAGAAGCATTGGCTAAGATTCTCAACACTTGCACCAATAACAATAAAATCATTATCTATGAGGACTACAATCTTCACTCTCTAGCTTTACTCTTTCGGCTGTTTAGGCAACAAGGATATCCTATTTCTTCTGGTATATTTTATGGAGAAAGCTTAAATTTTGACTTTGAGAATGATGAATTTGATTTAATTAGTCATTGTCTTGATCATGACAAAATTATCTCATAATTTACTTTTTGGAGGAATGAAACAGAAGTATTTAACAAATTCAAGTACGAGGATGGAAAATTCAAGGAAGAAGTGGCCAAGGATATTGAGGGAATGTTGGGCTTGTATGAAGCTGCACAATTAAGAAGTCATGGAGAGGATATACTTGATGAAGCTCTTCATTTCACATACACTCACCTGAATTCCTCCACTAATAACAACCAATTGAGCCCTTCTCTTGCAGCTCATGTCAACCACTGCTTAAGGCAGCCTCTCCACAAGGCATTGCTAGGGATAGTGGCAAGATATTACATATCATTCTACCACCAACATCCCTCCAATCCTCACGAAGACCTGCTCAACTTTGCAAAACTGGATTTCAATATGCTCCAAAGACTGCATCAAAAAGAAGTTGGCAGTCTCACCAAGTAAGTATTGTAATCTATTAATCCTCTTGCTGAAGTGCAGGCTGATCTACATGTATTGTTTTTTCCAACATATAGAATAGGCCTGGGTCTAGGTTGGATCAAACATTAATAATCATTAGTTTCATTGACAACTAAAATAAAAACAATTATCTATAAAGAAAACTTTTACATTTAATTTAAGAAAAAGTATAGGAAGTACCTTCAAACTTTGGTCACTTCCAAATAACCCCTTAGACTTTTAAAACTAACCATTAGGTTCAAACTTTCTCATTCAAACAAATAGGTTTTTCTATCTAATTTTTCTTTTTTCATATAGTACTAATTTCTTATCTCAAACTGCTCACATCTAAGAATTGTAGTTTTTAATTATCTTAGTGATCTCATAGCTAGCGCAAATGAATTAATACTAGTGTATACATTATTTTACATGTGGAATATTTATTAGACAACCTAATATATTATATAGCAAGGTACATAAAATCCCTAGTGCTTGAGCCTCCCAATCAAAGTATGATGCTTCAGCATACAAATGAAATTTGAATTAAATGCATAACCATGGGTTAATCTATATAATCCCAAAAAATATGGGTTAAAATGTTATCCTAATCAAATTTGACCTTGGGCCAATATAGTTGGATTAAATTAGTGTTGAAAGGTAGTTGGTTTTGTTTAATTAAATGGGTTTAAGTTAAAAATATGATGCGTAGGTTTTGGCCCAAGAACAAATTCGTTAACTTTAGATTTAGTGGTTATCAACAATATGTGTTGCAGATGGTGGAATGAGTCAGAGTATGTGAGAAAGATCCCTTACGTTAGAGATAGATTGGTGGAGGGCTATTTTTGGCCTTTGACTGCGGCCTTTGAACCTCAACATAGCACTACCAGAATGATAATGACCAAACTGTTTTCTATGATTTGCTTTCTTGATGATACCTATGATTCCTACGGCACTGTTCAAGAGCTTGAACTCTTCACAGAAGCCATTAACAGGTTTTACTAATTAACATCCATATGATCCTATTGAAAGTTACAAGTTTTCTTTTTTAAATAATTCGTTTCTATTTGATTTGATTTTTCAGATGGGATATTAGTCCTATTGATTCTCTCCCCAAATGCATGAAAGTGGTATTTGATGTTGTTCAAGAAGTATACAATGAAATGGAGTTGGTGATAACTGCAGATGACAAAACATCAAGTTCTGTGATGCCGCAAATCAAACAAGCTGTAGGCTATTAGTACCTTAAGTCTATATATTGTGGTATATGCTCTAACGTAATGTGATGGATGCTCAAGTCTTAACAATTATGTTGTTGATGACTTGTAGATTTATGAGTTGTCACGTGCCTATTTGGTGGAAGCAAAGTGGGGCAGCGAGGGATACATCCCAAGCTATGAAGAATACAAGGAGAATGGAGCTATATCTTCTTCTATTCCACTTGTACTAACTTCGCTTATTGGCCTTTGCAACTTTGGAACCAAGGAAGTGTTTGATTGGATTTCCAGATATCCAAAAGTCATAAGAGCTTCGTCTCTTATTGGCAGACTCATGAATGACATGTCTACTCACAAGGTACAATCAAACACAATTAATTATAATGCTTCTTACAAATTGGCAAATTAGATTAGAATAAACCGCTCTTATATCTCCTTTTGCTTTTGGTTTGATATGTAGTTTGAGAAGGAAAGAGTGCATGTTGCCTCTGGGGTGGAATGTTGCGTGAAACAATATGGAATATCAGAAGAAAAAGCCTATGACGTACTCCACAATGACATTGTAAACTGTTGGAAGGATATTAATGAAGAGTGTCTCCAACCACATGCTATCCCGAAGCCTGTGCTTGATATTTGTCTCAGAATGGGAAGATTGTGTGATTTTGTGTATGAAAACTTTGAGGACAGGTTCACAAATGGGGAATTGTTGAAGCAGTATATTGTGGCATTGCTTGTGGATCCCATACACTAAGCATCCCTACTGCTGTGGCTTTAATAGGATATCTTGGTGTGTTCTTGTTGAATAATATGTGATTGTGAAATGTATTTAGTGTCAAATATATGTTTGCTCTTCTTAAATAAAATGCATATGTAATATATTTTACAGGTATATATATATATATATATATATATATATATATATATATATATATATATATATATATATATATATATATATAAGGGGTGTCTATTATGTTCAATTCAACTAATTAATGCTTCATAATCTTGGGTACGATATTATACACAACTTATTTGTTATATCTTTCATTTTCCCTCTCTGTACGTTAGTTTGGTTTAAATCTGATAGCATGCATCAAACTTGCATACCCAATATCTTATATATACATACATATATATATATATATACACACACACACACACATACACACACACACACACGTGTGTGTATATATGTATGTATGCATGGTCGAACTTAGGAGTTAAAATGTAATTTAAATGGATCAATTTTTGATAATTTCAAAAAACTAGAGTACACTAGATGTTAAGCAAAATAAGAGAGAATAAAACTTAAAAAAAATTAGAATTTGTTCTTATTAGGTCAATTTTTTTGGGAAGTAAGTTGCAGAGAAAGTTTGTTTGAATTCAATATGCTAGAGTCTGTGTAAATAAAATTAATGATTTGTGAGAGGGTATTTATTGTAATACCCACCAAAATTAAGGTCACATGTTTAGGGGTATTACAGTATTTTACGTTGTAAAATAATTTAATTTAATTAGTTTTTTTATTTTCCCTATTTAATTCATTCTTTTCGGATGATTATTTGTGGAAATTGAAATAAATGCTGGATCAAATGTTTTATTACTGGTGGTATTTTCTGAGAATTGAGAAAAATAAGAGGAAGAGAAAATTTAGTGTAATTAATATAATTATTGAGGAATAATTATATCTAGGCTATTCGAGATTGGGGCATCTGGATATGGATACCCGTGGGTCATCCAAGACCCACCACCCCATTTAAAGCTTCTTACCTTTCTCTTTACTCATTTTCATGATGGAAAGGTAGAAGAGCAAGAAGGAGGAAGATTTTCTCTCAACTCCTTCCAGCATTTCTTCTATTTCTTCTGGTGGATCCTTGTTCTCGGTTAGTTTCCGGTTCTCTGGAGTTGTTAGAGCTAGAGGTAAGTGTCATCTTCCTCTTTTTCTTTCATTTTCTCCATTGAAGCTTAAATTGAAGAAAATGGGTTTTTCTTAGTTCTTGTTTTAAAACTAGTTTCCTTTGCTTCTTTCTTTGGTTTTCTTGCTGGAAATGGTGAAACTCAATTGATTTAAAAGAATAGAGGTGGTTTCATGGAGGAAAATGGTGAATATACTTTTAGGAGAAAAGATTGAGAAATTTCAAAGAATCCATGAAACCTTTTTTACTCTTGTTTGTTGGGGGGAGTTTTGATCACCAAAATTCACTCTTGAAAACCTATGTTCAAGCAAGAAACAAAGAAGGAAGAAAAAGAGAGAAAGAACAGAAAATTTGATGGGTTTTCACCTAAAAATTGTGAAGAATAGGGGAGCTCTAAACCCAGGGTGCCCAGGCACCCAGGTCTAGAGAAGTTGTAGAACCTTGGGCATCTAGGCACCAAGGCTGGCGCCCAAGCGCTCTGGAGATAGAGAAGAACAGGGCTGATGGCCCCCAGGTACCAAGGTTGGCACCCAGGCGCCATCAGGGCAGAAGTGTTTTGCCTCTTGGGAAGTTTTGGGGTGCCCAGGCACCCTGGTCTGGACAGAGATAGAAAAGAGGGGTTTTCAAGGGAAAAAGTGGGGTTTTATTGCTAAGTTGCTGAGTTTGGTTTCAGGTAATTTCAGGAGATTCTTAGGATATGTTTCTCATAGTTCTTTTATCGTAAATCCTTAATGGCATCAAAGTGAGTGAGTGACCATGCTAAATGAGTTTTTATTTAAATTGTTCAAGCATAATATAAATCTCATTCATTCCAAAAGAAGAGACTAATCAATAAAATTCCTCTAGTTAATGGTGTTAACTAGACTTTGGGATTTATTGATTTAATAAATTACAAGAATTTTTCCTAGTTAGTGGTATTAACTAGATTATGAAACCTTCTTATAATTTGGAGGAATTATCTTGTGAATTTATGTTTAAGAATAGATAATTATTGAATTATGTATTATACAACGGTTGTTTGTGCATGCAGAGAAAGAGATTACGGGAATCTAGACCCATAAGCACAAGCCGAGTAGTAGTTCTCGAATGGTTGCGTTCCTTATGGCTAAACCTCGAGAATTTAAAGCGAGTAGTAGTCTAGGAATGGTTGAGTTCTTTATGGATGAACCTCGAGGAATACATGAGAATGTAGACTCATGAGTAGGAAGGCATGTCGTTGTTGCATGATATACTTGTGCATATTTTATTTATGCCTAATCGTGCTAGTTTTGTATCCTTTTAGATTTGGTAGTGATGCTGGTATTTGTACTTATGCCTTATTTTATTTACACAATCGCTTGTTCATTAAGTTTTGATGAATTCACACCCTCTATGGTTATGATACAACAGCTGAGGAGGAAGGGAAACCACCAGAGATTTAGTGGCTTTAGGAGACATACTCCATTTTTTATTGGAGACTTCATGGAACCAATTTTTGGGCTATATGCCTAGGAAAAACGCTCTGTAATCCTATAGGCTACCTAGGTCTTACTGTATTAGGAAATTTCTAGTTAAATTGGCTATAATTTGTTTTGTAAACTATGTAATTCAATTTTCTTTGAAAACTTATGATTTACATAGTTGTAGATATTAGGACTGTTCAAGAAATCTATAGGTTACCACTGAGGTACACCCTAGGATTTATGTATATTCACATGTTCAATTTTCGAGGTGTGACATTTATGGAAGAAGATTTTTCTTGTTGTTAGATGATATAATAGACATGTTCTGTAGACATGGCCACATCTTTAAAAAAGGGGTTGAGTTTACAAAAGTGTGAAGTCATAGGTACTTACTTGCAAAGACAGGGTGGCATTGGCATGGTGCTTCTTAAATCAACATTGTGTTGACTTTGAGAGAGGGGACATCCCTATCACACCTCTCCTTTACCTCAAGTTTTATAGGAGTGATTCGAGCCACTACGACTGCCAAGTCACCCAGAATTAGATTTGTGACAACTTGCAATATAGTGATTGTCTCAGGTTGTATTCTCTCAAGGATCATTGCTTCTAAATTGCCTAATTAATTGCTCTAACACTAATTAACCCAAATTACCTACTGATTACCATGAAGGGGTGATTGCATAAAATAGAATTAAAACATAAATTGAACTATATATAGCAGACCAAGAACACAATAACAGAAATAGAATCCAATCAGTCTATGGTTTTACTAGAATTGTCATTATCACAACCCTACCCTTAATTAATCTCTGATTCAATTCTACTATTAGGTTGTCAAACTAATATTTTCAAAAGACTTCCTAGAACTAGATTACACATAAGTCAAACCTAACCACATGCAATCTGATTAAGTCCTAACCTAAATCATGCTTGATAATTGCCAAAACAAGCCATATCTGCCCTAACTTACTACACATACATAGCAACCACATAAATGTACACATAGCAAGTTCATTCTTCAGATAACACATTCAGAACAAATTTTATACCTAAATTCATTCATACCATAATAAAATGAACACAAACAAAGAGGCTCAACAAGGATGGAAATGAAATAGAATTTTATAAATCAAATACGTATCTGTGCATGAGGATTTAAATTACAATACCAGCTCCTTCCGTGGACTGATTACAGAATAAGTTTCAGCTTTCCATGGAGGCCAAAACACACAAAACAGAAGAGAAAATTTAGGGAGGGGGTAGACCTACGAAATTACTACAGAAGTGGAAGAAGAAAGGAGTCTTCAACATCTGAAAATGGAGGTTCTAAAGTGCTTTAACCAGCAGGAGAGAATGAAGGACAAAATTGTAATTCTAAAAAGTCTTCATGTGATGTCCCTTTCTTTGGTTTCTGTTGTTGCTTTTGCTACTGGTGCTGTTATTTTGTTGTTACAGCCTTGCTGAATGTATGCAAAAAGTGCATAACAGTGGGCCTTACATGTCCAATCAGCCCTAGTCAACTCTAGTCGGTGCCACATCATCAAATACGTCCATGTTAGTAGATCACTCTCCAAATATTTAAATCTGTAATTTAGAAATAGAATTAATTTGGATCTAATCAATTAAGCTCATAAAAATATTAATTAAAGAATATCAAATTAATAATTAATTTAGACCTAAAAAATCCTAAAACATAATAATCTTATAGAGTTGGCAATTAGGGACTAAACTGCATACAAAAGTGCTCGATGTCAAGGAGATGGAAAGTAAAATACTTAGTTTAGTGTCCAAGGGATAGGATTCAGTAGACACTATGAAACAATTAGCTCTGCAAAGTATGTCATTGAGAAGGTCAAGTGTCAAGGGTGCCCTAATAGGCACTTAATTTTAGGAAGGCTTAGCACCCTCGACGCGCTTACTTTAAGTGTTCAACTATGTTTATTGTACAATGAACAAATTTGTTGGGCATTCTTAAAGAGGGGACCCTTATTTAATTATTTTTTTTCTTAACTTAGGTGATGTACTTTAGGAGTTCTCTTCCATTTTATGCTCCTCCCTAGATGTTATGGGACATTCTTTTTATGTAAAAAAAATCTTCTTTTAATTAAAATAACGATGCTTGTTATTAAAATACGAGCCCCATGTGTAAGACTCGTAAATTTCATGATTTATTTATTTTCCCTCTTTGATATATTTTGGTAAGTACGTTGCTTGGTAATTATATTTTCTTGCGTATTGTGATATTTATGTGAATTGTGGAAATATAGTTTTCATGTGTGAGAAAATGTTAAGGTATGGCTTAGAAAAATTTATGCTAAGTTTGGAAGATGGAATGGGAAAGGCTAAGGAAAGAATTAGATTAAAAAAAATTTAGATCTAAAGTAATCTAGTGTGGTGGGTCCCATAATTTTAGAACCACCCCTCCTTTTCCTTTCATATCCATGTCTTTCTCTCTCGCCATTTCTCCTCTGTTGCATTGGCTTGAAGTATGGAAGGGGAGTGAGGGAGTTCTTGGTTGACCAAGGTTAAGAGACACCAAGTAAGTGTGGCATTTCCTTTTTCTTCTTCCTTTTTTCCTTTTTTTTGTGTAGCTTAAACCCTAGGGTAAAGATTGAAGTTTTTGAAATGTTGGGGCTGTTTTGTACTTCCTTTTTCCTTCCATGTCATATTTTGCCTATTAAATTACTTTAAATGAGCAAGTTGGCTACTTGGGCAACATTTATGAGCAAGAAAGAAGAGTTGGGGTCTTTGATGGAAATGTATGGAAATATTTGGGAAGTTGAGTGACATAATATATCTCTTGGCTTTGATTGAGTTTTATGCTGCCTAATCACACAAACTTGGCTCTTGTTGGATCACGGAAACATTAGAGTGCAAGGGGTTGTGTTTGGATTGAGAAGGGGTACTTTTTCAAATTTTTCTAGTTGTGTCAATAGCACCATCTGGAAAATAAGAACCTGGACATTAGGTGCCAACGAGGCAAAAAAGAAAGGGGGTACCCGAGATTTTAAGGGTTGGCGCCTTGGGGTGCCGCCATAGGTGCTTGGGGTACTCGTGCCCAGAATGTGGGTGCCATTTTCTGAGGCTCCATTATTTCTTGAATCTCAAAGAAAGTGTTATGTATCCTTAGATGCTTTTATCTGGTTGCTTGTACATTTGTCCTACGCTCTTTTAACCACTATAAAACTCCGGATATCAGGTGAGGAATTCTCTCTACCAAATCTTATTGAAATAGTGTTGAGAAATTAATTAATTAAATAAAGAGTTTGCATTCATTGGCTGTAGTGAAATACATTCACCTTATTATGATGCTTTGGTAAAAGGAAATGAGATAATAATTTAGGGTGGATTGTGCTTTAGTGAATATTATTTTGTGGAAGGATTTAATTAGCATTAAATGGAAGTAATGTAAAGGATTTACTTCTACCTTTCTTGCTTGGGAATGGAAAGGCAAGGGAGGAAGTCTTGGAACAGTGGACTTATGAATATTATGGATGAATAATCCTTTTTCCCTCGAGGATTTTGTCTAAGTGAAGGATAGATGATGACAAATAAATTATATCTAGTAATGACTCTCTTGAGATGGTGGCACTCCCTACTGATGAATTGGGAATTAGCCTCGGTGGCTTCCCTATTATGAATAAAATTTCTTGTTGGATTAATTGAATACTTCATGTTTATGTGTGTTGAGTGTGAATTTTGATTTTATCCTTATATGCATTCTGTTTTGGTTTAATCTAATGATGGTTTGAGTTGAATTTGGGACGAGGTGTGTTTATGGATGTCCTCTCCCTTGTATGAGGCACAAGGTAAGTTTTCCTTATGATGTTTTCTCACTGAGTAAATTTACTCATCCTCTTTACGTGCACCTCTTGCAAGTCACACATTAATAACCATTAATGTGTGGCTTTACATGTCCACTGTCAAGTCACACATTAATAACCAACAATATTATTTTCAAATAATAACATTATATAAAAGTTTATATCACAATATTCTGATGTTCATTAATAAAAAAATATTGTACCTATATGTTATTATTTTGAAAGAAGCTTAATAAAAAAAATATTGTACCTATAGATATGAATGTGTGTGTGTGTATAAATCACTTTTGTTATATATCATCCATAAATTTATTAATAAGCATTATTGTATTGAACATTTAAATATATTTATAAATAAGTATAAATACAAATAAATTGTATTATAAGACATATACAATTAGGTTCTATATCTCTAATAATTAGTGCTTGGAGTTAGTTGAAAATTGAAGTCTTTGATATTCTGCCTTTGAAAGTGAACAAATATAATTAGGTTGAATTATAAGACATATACCATGTACAATTATATGTAAAAGAACACTTACAAATATTTTCTCTGATTTTTTTATCAACTCATCCTTTATTAACCTTTTTTTTATGAGTTTGAAGAAATAACTCTAATGCGCTCTCTTCCTAATTCCTTTGTCTATGTTACAAATTGAATAAAATATATAAATTTGAGATATAGTGGTGAATAGTGAATAAATAGAGAAGTGAAAATGAAATAAGATACCAATCTTCTTTTGTACTCTACCATTGATATAGGGCCTCTAGTGTGAAGAGATGAGCCTAACCCACTAGGGTTAGAAGATCTATTTTTTTTTCTCTTTTGCTTACTGATCTGCTTGAATTGTGGCATTCTCCATTTATCACACAATTGATTTCAAACAGATTCCCCTATCCACCTTGATTTTTTATTAGTCTTGTGCGTTGTATATATCATATCTTTTAAGCGCATAGCCGTACAACTTTTCAAAATGTTGTGTATACTATCGCCATGTTGTAGTGACCAAATATAATATTTTTGAAAAAAATATTTAATTAATAATAAATAATAATATAAAGTAAAAAATTGTTATCAATAATGATAATAAAGTTGTACTTGAAATTGCGTCCACTAGAAACTTTTTAGTAATTCAAGTACATCCCTCCAGCATGTGTATGGTCCATCGCATGTTGCTTTAAATGATGGACACGATTCGGGCCCGAATCTTTTCATGGTTTGGAGAAAATCTGACTTAAAATAAATTTGAAATATATTTAAGTGACTTAAAAATATATATAATGTACTATCATTAAAATAGATGACTAAATTATGGCAAATATAAACATGTGAAATAATTACTTTTTTCCATTAAAAGTGATCAGTTCCTTTATGCTATCCTGAGAGGCATTTTGGGTGGTCACCTCTGCTGATGGTGGTGAAGATCCAGATGGAGTTGAAACTAGAGGTGTAAGTGTTGTAGGTGGGCTTAAGCCCAAAGTTTAGAAGGAAGAGTAAGCATGTGCAAAAGTAGATGAGTTATAATATGATTGAGTTGCTGGTGATGAGTTATCTGACACTTGAGAATAAGTTCGTGGTACATTAGATGTATCATGGTGTGTGTAGAATTGCCATGGTAGTTGTGGTCCAGTAGGAGGGTAATTAGGATGGGCCAAGAGTGGTACGTTTCTCTAAAATTGCTATGACATTGGTGGTTGTTATGGGCCGAAGAAAGAAGAAGGATAAGAAAATGGTTTCCATGTGCTTGTTGTGGCTGTGACATTGTCGGTATTGGGGTTGGTAAAAGAACAAGGATTTTGAGGTTAAATAGTAGTCTGCCTTCTTACTCTTCCTTTACTGGGTACATTTCCTTGCCGGTGTGCACTTTCTTCAGACATGATGGAAATAACTTGAGAGGAGTGGAGATAAGAAAATTTAGTTAAAATGCAAATGAGGATGAGAAAGGGATGACGATTGATGGCCATACACTTTATGTAAAACTTTTTGACGTAACTTTTAACAATGCTTATATTGTAAACGATATGGTAAGTGCATTAATCGCACAAGTAATATAGTGAATTAAGGAGTAAAAATATCGTTCCCACGAGGACTAAGGGGCTGAATGCCTAATAAATTTAATCAAATTAGTTAGACAAAAAAGTTGGATTGAAGACAGCTCTAATCAAGAATTGACAAAGTAAAAATCAAATGGCAGTAGATTTTTATGAAATTTTCTTAAATGACAGCAAATAAACACTTAGATTGAAGAAATTAATCTATTTAAAAGCCTAAAGTTACTAATCCCTCTCCTCCACCTAGAAATTGTAAAACCCCTCTCACGCACTTACAACTCTATCAACCGTATAAATTAATCAACCGAATCTCAATTAAGATACTAAATACCTACTCAATTCCTTAAGTGAGTTAGTTTGTGCTAACCAGCCTAGCTTGATTAAATGAGATTAATTAATATTCCTATTAGCTAACAAGCAAAAACACTTAAGTTAAGATTTACACACTCGTCCTCTCTATTTAGTGTTTTACTCTCACCTCCCTCTCCTGAGATCAATGACAATGACAAGCAGAAATATAGATTCATCATATCCATATTAAGCAATAGTAAAATGAATAAGAAGACTTATATTGATTGAATAAAAGTTGTAAATACATGACAGAAAACAAAATCTAATCTAAAGTTGAGTTCATAGTAACCCTAGAAGGCAAATCTAGCTACTCATGGAATATAATGACAGAAAGCAAAAATAAGGATAGAAATAGTCATAAATATGATGTTGGATGATGGATTTGAGCTCCCAAGCCTTGAAAATCATATTCCTCCTTCTATTCTTAGCAATAACAGCATTCTCTACTCTCTTCTGAATCAGAATTAACCTAGAAATTAACCTCTATAGCTATTTAAAACATTCCTAATGTGGCAGAAATTTTGTTCTGCCACGTCTTCACCACTGCAGTGGTAGAGCATAGAAAAATAGACTAAGGAAAAGCTTTAGTGTGGCGCTTAAGGGAGCAGCGGAGGCACTCCCACTACAATGGTGTGAACTTATTGCTGCAGCGGTGGAAGGCAGAAACAATTACTGGTGAATCTGCTATTCTAGCGCTGAGCATTAGATAGCCAGCGCTAAGCGCTAGGCTGCTGGGTAATAACTCCTCTTCTAAAATGCAGGGCCGAAAGCTGGGAATCAAATATAGTGGTTTTCTCTCCTCTAATTAGTGATCATTCTTTGTACCTTGAAATATAAGATAAAACACCAATTTACTGACATAAAAATTAAGGTACATCAATAATATCATAAAGAGCTTAAGCGAATTAGAACTAGATTAGCTTAAGGCCAAAAGCAATAAATCAGTAAAATTCGAGCACAATCAAGGTTCAGATATCAAGAGAAAGTGTACATAAATCATGTTAATTGGGAAATTAACATATATGTCATAATATTTTTGGAAGATCTTAATTATTTGAAAAAGGTGATAAAAGGTGATAGATGTGTAGATTTTGAGAGATTGTCTTAAATAATATTATATTTTAATATTTATAACTTTGTTAAATATATTTTATATCATTTGAAAAGTTATTTAACAATGTTAATCATTATATAAAAAACATATGTGTAATATTATATTATATTTTTATATTAATTTAATAATTTAGTTGTTATGTTAAAGTCAATTTAATTTATATTGTTTATTATATTTATGTAAAATAAATGTTAATATAGGACTATCTATTTAATTTTTTTATTATATTATTTCCATTTTTTTGTTCATAAAATATCTCAATAGTCAATCATTCAAATATCTTAAATGAAGTTAAAGAGACATCAAATTAAAGATTTCTAATCATACTCAATTAAAAAAAATTTAGAAAGACTAAAAATGAAGTAAAATTATTTGTCTGAACTCACATGAATCACAAGCTACATCCTGACTACATCCACATCCACGTACCACACCCCACATCCATATAGGACCACATCACATATCCTTATCACATGACACATGTACATGCCCACACGCCAGACTCATCAATCATATATATATATATATATGAAGTCTTTTTCATATTCTTTCACATCATTCATATCCTTCTTCTTCCAACTTGCATTATAGCTTCCTCCTATACACACACATGGCGTATACTCAAGATGATGTTGGCAGTGTCTTTGCTAGCCCCAATGATCCAAGTCTATTATATATGCAACAACAACATATTTCTTCAGTATTGTGGAGTATTGAATCAGTAATATCACTTATTTAAATTACATAAAGTATTTATATACCTAATTATTATTTAATAATTTCACTTCTTTATGTTAATTAAAAAAAATTTTATCTCGTAGATCAACCGTATCTTATTGGTCCAATTATGGAGTGAACACCAATTTCAAAGTCCCCCACCATTTTCTATTGTCCCACTTCTTATGCAAGCTGGGTTTCATAAGGTGTCTGTTCTCGAATCTCTTCAGTATAACCATGCCTTAGTTTCTGCTCTCGTGGAGTGCTAGTGTCCAGAGACACATACTTTTCATCTAACCAAGGGTGTGATGATGATTACTCTAGAAGATGTAGGTATGTTACTGGGAATAACAGTAACTGGCAATCTTCACCTAACCAACCTTGAGCAATTATGTTTGCAAGCTTTCGGAGTTGTGCCTCCCAAATCAGAGATTGATGGGCAAAGAGTAAATTAAGATGGCTTGCGGATACATTTGGAAAGCTACCTCAAGGTGTAGACTAAAGAACTGTAGCAATCCACACTAGAGCGTGGATTTTACAATTAATTGGTGGATACTTAATGCCAGATCGATCTTCCATCTTTGAAAACTCAAAATTTCTTCCATTCATTCTTGACTTTGACCAATGTGGTCGTATGTCATGGAGCTCAGTTGTATTGGCATTTTTGTACAAATAGCTTTGGTCCGCAGCCATGAAAGACATGAAACAAATTGGAAGTTACACGACCCTCATCCATATGTGGATATACTCGAGATTTGCTACTTTTAAGCCTGATGTAGTCCCATAGCATCCAACGCCTAGAACTATTGGTTGCAACCTCCTCTAGGTTACAAGTATATATGTTTCATTTATGTCTTTCGGCTAAAGCGTGTTCCCTAATTGTTGATTTGTTAATATTTTTTTAGGTGGTAGGGCTCTTGCATGCATCCAATGCCTAAAACTATTCTAATTGGAAGATACAGGGAGATGTTAGATTATATGAGTCACAGAGAGGTATATAATAATATATGACAATATGGTTATCCTTTTAAAAATATAATAAACTAAAAGGTGTCATTTTCTTTTTAGATTTGTTGGATGCCATATTCACTTGTTCAAGACATCCCAAATTATTGTCGTACTGGGATCAAAGTGGGTATGGCCAAAGTGCCTTTATTCTACTTCTATGTAGTCGAGATGCGGCTTCTGGACAGCATGCTACGTCACAAAGTCCTCCACATGTAGATCACATGCAGGACAATACATGGCAATACCTTTTAAAAATGATATTTGGCA
Organism: Biancaea sappan; assembly: GCA_037074585.1. NCBI lineage: Eukaryota > Viridiplantae > Streptophyta > Magnoliopsida > Fabales > Fabaceae > Biancaea > Biancaea sappan. Next base: position 2,595,344 of record CM073491.1, read on the forward strand.
GAAAGTTATAAAATAACTAAAATAATATTAGTATGAAAATTATTTTTATAAAAAATAATATGAGTATGAAAATATTTTTTAAACTAACCTATATAAGGTGTGGTCAATGACAAGCACTGTTGGGTCACTGGGTTGATAACCAAGAGTTGATGATGTCTCCATGTGTAATTGGCTTAGAGTAATATTTGACCATTTATTGTTTCAAGCATTTGAAGGTTGTTGTGCTGTTGGTGGTATCCAAAACATGGAACTTTGATCTATAATATCCCGAATTTTTAAATAAGGCAATGACCTTTGAAATTTGGAAAGAAAATTTTTGAGGAATTAAAAATTTTTAATTTTGAACATACAACGAGAATTAATTTGCAATAATAGATCCTCAAGGACTTATTTGAAAATTTCCAAATTTTGGTAGGAGAATTATTTTTTAGTGAGAAGAGTAAGAAAAGGAATGGTCAAGAATAATTTTGAATATTGAGTAAGGTTAGAAATTATTTTTTTAAAGACTTTGAGGACCCAAATAAAAGCTTAATTTGAAGGAGGTTGTCTTGAGCAATTCTAGCAAGAAGAGAGTAAGTTGGCACATGGAGATGCTACCATATGTCCCAATCCCCTTGAGATGAAGCCACATGTCCCAAGTGTTCATCTCATCTCTTGAAAATTCTGGATACTCCTCAAACCACACACACACACACACATATTTTTGATTTTAGCTTGGGGGAGAGAGAGAGAAACCAAGAGCTAGGGAGAGGGAAGGAGAAGCCTGTTATGGAGATCACTTCTCTTTTCTATCATGAGGTAAGGTTCATCTTCTTCTCATCTTTTTTTTTTGTTCTCCTTTCCCTTCCACTTTTTTATGAGCTAAGAACCCTAGAGACCAAATTGATGTAAATATGGTCATGGTTGTTTCTTACCATAAAACAGAGCAAGGCAATAGTAAGTTTGAATTCTTTGAATCTATGAGTTTAATTCATTTCTTTTTGTTTAGTTTTCAGTTATAGGTAATTATAGAAGCTATTACAGATTAAAATGGAAGAAAGAACGAACATAAGGCAAGAATTAAGAAGAAAAAAATCAAAGGAAATGGTAAAGAGACAAAGAATAGAGCTGGTTATGTTTCTGCAAAACTTTTCTTCACTATTATGAACAGTTTGGATTATTTGAGGTATGAAATGAAATCTAATGGTCATGAAATTTTGTATGTAGCTAAATATAATGTCCAAGAGTATTCATAAATTATTTCAAAATTTTCTGGGCTGGTTTGGTACCCTCAATGCACCTAAAACATTAGCTAAAAATTAGAAAGTATGGAAATAAGACTGATATATCATGCTTATGGTTTTGTTTGTCTTTGGATGACCAAATCAAATCCTAAATTTATGAAACTTTGTGAGGAGATTGATAATTGGGTCTAGAAAGTTTCATGACTGGTTCACGTTACTACTATACCGAATCGCCTAGAATTGAATTCGTGGCGATTTTACGGTATAATGGTCCCCAGGTCATATTCACTCAAGGAGCCTCACTTCTAATCACTAATTAGTTGTTCTAAACACCCAAACACTAATTAAAAACACATAAACGAGGGGGGTTTGTTGGCAGTAACAGTAGAAACAAAAATAAAATAGCAACAAACTAGCAACAAATTAGCAGCAGGCGAAAATGACAAAGTATTGACAGTAAGGATACTATGTAACCAGCCTCTAGGATTCATGGGAGTGTAACTATCATTACCTAACTCATTGATTTAGTTTTGTTCTCATTTCACCATTTGGTTCTTTATGAAAATGAATCTAGAGTAACCTCTAGAATTTAATGCTACTAACTATAGTCAAGAATATCTTCACTAACTATAACTAGATGCATTTCAAAAGAAGACCTCAACCAAATCAAGTTAAATATCATCTAACTAGCCATTTCATTTCACTCACTTTTCTAACCAGTCAAGCAAGGTTATATCTCATATATAAGTCAGTTTATATTCTTTCAAGTTCAAATCAGAATCTGATAGTAACATAAACATAAAAGCAAAGAACAGAAATGAGATGAGATGAAATGGGGAATAAAACACTTATCTTGCACTTTCAGTTCAAGCTACAACATCCCAAGGTCCTAGTGACTGATTACAATAGAGATTTAGCCCTCCATGAGAGCAAAACAGCAAAACAGAAGAGGGAGAACAGATAGAAAGTGTGGTCTGCAAAAATACTAAATTACAGCAAAAAATGAAAGTGTCTTCTGTGTTACAAAATTGATGCCCTAAAATGCCTTGGAATATTCTACCCTAGATGCTTAGTTGACTTTCAAAAGGAGGTCTGAGGTGTGGCTGGTTTCTTTCTATAAAAGGGCTGGGCAGTAGATCATGAAAATGGTGCAGTAGAAGGGCTCTTTTACTATGCAGAAAGCTGATATGCCATTTTTAGCAAAGTTTGGGGAAGAGGTAAGCAGAGGCTAGCTGCATGCAGAAGGTGATTTGGATTGAGGGCTCCACATGTCTCCACATCAGCAAAAACACAGAAACAAGTCCCAGTCAGCATCCTACTCATCAGAAAAATGCCACATAAGCTCCATGTCAGCAAGACTGTCTACCTCAGTGCCATATTAGCAGAAAATCTCCAAATTAAATTTCTGCAAAGCACACAAATGGATTAAATTGAGTCTTTAATAATTTAAGTCCTAAAATATGAAAATAATTCATTTTCTATCCAAGATTAATTTAGACCCAATAAATCACAAAGTGTAATAAATTGGAGAATTCCCATAGATGAAAATGCAAATAGACCAAATTAGGCGTTAAAATGTATATAAAAAATGTTAGATATCAATGACATTTTGAGAAGGTTAACTTGGTAAACTATTATAAACACAATCTAAAGTCTCTGTAGAGATAAATTTGGGTAGTTTAGGGAATTGATTTGGTTTTGGTAGTTAAAGACCTCATTTTGATCTGAAATTTTTATGGTACCTAGCTAAGATATGAAACTAATGATCTACAAGATTTCATAGCATTTGGACATGGTTAGGTGGGTTTGTCAAGCATAAAATAATATCTATAGCAGATTTGGGTAGTTCTAGTGTAGGGTCACTAATATGACCATTAGAGGGGCTAACCAATGGAGTTTTAAGTTGAGATTTTTATCTTAGTATACCAACACATGATTTAGTATATGTGTCAAGTTTTGTGAATTTTGGAGCTATAAGTCAATACCAAAAATTTTATAAGTTTCGGTTCCGAAACTAGCAGAAAAATAGAACAATGTTGGATGCTTGTAACCTAACTTCTAAATTGGTGTTGTTTCCTTCTTGGCTTATTTTCTAGCCCTCCTACGAGTTTCTTTGGTACCTTCCTTTGGTTTAGAGTGTGGGAGCCTTGTTCGGATCCAAGGTGAGTGGGTGATGCTTCTATGACTAGATAGTCTTCTTTAATGATCAATGGTATCATAATGAGAACATGTAGTGCATTCAAATTAAAGAGAAGAGGATTAAATTATACAAGAAATGTTTGAAATTATGTTATTATTGTGCCTTGAATGAAATGATAAGATATCAATACTAGTGAAATTTGTGTGGTTATGTATGCACAGCTATGTTCCTTTTTTTTTCTCATGAATAAAGAAGAAAAGTATAATGTTAGATGTGTGTATATATGTATATATAATGTTCATATCTTAAATGGGTACACAAAGAAACTTAGTAAACATGTATGTACATACACCTTTTTATCTTTTAGAGATGTGAAAAGGAATATATATATATATATATATATATATATATATATATATATATATATATATGTATATATATATACATGGAAACTTATAAAATTTTATGTCTTAAATATAGAGAAATACATGTATATGTATACATATATATAATTAACTGCTCATGAGATGTATGTATATATATCAATATTTACCTTGTATTGTTGAAAGGGTTAGTTTTGATGTATATATATAAACATATGCACACATAAGGGCATTTTAGTCTTGAGACAGAAGTATGAAAATTATAACTATACTATATATTAAGGTAGGATATGTTAAAATATGTGTAAAGTAGATGTAAACTTTTGAGTAAGCAATGTACATTGAATGTTGAGATCATATTATGATTTGTGTATGATATGAGGACTATGTTGAAGTGTGATAAGTTTTGATTGTTGAATTCATTCAATTGTAGATAGTTGAAGTATGTTATTGTTGAATAATTGTTCTATAATATGAGTTATATTGTGATAGAGTTGTTGAATGTGTTCATTTGTGGATGGTTGATGGATAATTGTGTATGAGTAATCGTTTTATGATATGAGATTTTAATTTGTGAATGTGTTTGTGTTTAAGAAAGAAAGGAAAGACATGGTAGTGCACCCCATGGGAAACTCTACAAGGATCCATAAGGGTGGAGATTTATAAATAGAGTGATAAGGGTGGATGTAGTGGGGTCCGTGGGCAATGATCCAGTGGTACCTTGGAGGACTCGGTTGGTACAAGAAAAATTTGTGCAATTAATTAAATTTTTTACTGTTGTGAATTGTTCTAAATTATCTTATATTGAAATATGATTAGTTTATTTGGATGTTGTTGAGAGCTATTTTGATTATATTGTATTGTATTATAATTAGTTATGAATAATTGATACATGTAATCATTATAATGCTCTATATCTGTTTTTCATCGTAGCTAGTGTTGTCCCCTCACTAAGCATGTGATTTGCTCATACCCCTCTTATAAACATTTTCAGAGTTGTCAGTTAAAGATGAGCTTCCCGCAGGAGGTAAAGGATTCATAGCCCAAGACCCTACTTGAAATTGGGATGGCTAAACTCCCATTCTTGTGTCTTTTGTTTTTCTACTCTAAAGTTGCTATGTTATAGTGTAGGTGGCCTATGACTTGGATTGTTGTATTTATAAATTGATGAATTATGTATATAAATGAAGTAACCATATTGTTGATATGTTTCTAAATATTTCAGTAAATTTACTTGCTATGATAAAATTCAATAAAGGCAAAGAACAATACATTTTTTTACGTAGTTGGATATCTATAACTTTGTGAAAGGAAGATCTCTTTAAATACTTATTTACATTCATTTATCTATTATTATTATGATTTATATGTTGGCTTGATAAAATGGATTAGGTTCTGAAGTGAGGTTAGACTCACTCTTATGCCAGTCACATGTCCTAGGTGGAACGTGACATGATCACTTTCCTAGATTGAGCTATCATGTCAAGCGAGATGCGTTGGGTATTTTACTCAGCCATGACAGTAATGGAACAAAAGACTGTGTTTTTTTTTTGTGCTTTTACACATTGAGCTTGCTTGAAAATAAGGGTGTTAAAACTATAATACCAGCTTTTAGATACTTATCTAAAATTTTGGCATACATTAGCAGGTAATCGAGACAATATCAAACATAACATACTTAGGAAAGCATCCATTCTTGAATAATGAGTCTGCCATCTTTGTAAAAAAAAAAGAGTAAGAACAAAAGAGTTACTGAGTTCATAAAGTTACTTTCCTTTTGTAAGAATCTCATGTGAATAGATGACCTTGCAAGACAAATGTAAAAATGAAGAAGAAAAAGATGTCAGGTGTGTACATTGCAAAGGAAGGAATAAAAGAAATATATAAAAGTGTGTGTGAGATTATCAAATGATGATGTTGAAGAAAAACAAAAGTTGTATGTATAGGATAGATAGAAATAATTGCAATTAATCGAATTTAGTTAAAACTGAACTAATCGAATTTGGTTAAAATATCAAATGACATATATTTTAATTAAATTGAAATAATTACATTTTGTAAACTAATTAAATTTAACTTTAATTAAATTTAAAAAAATTTTACATGAATATTATAATTTTTTATATAATTAAATTTAAATTAATTACACCCAAATGACTAAATTGAAGTGGTCTTGCTTTATGCCTTTGAGATGAGATGAGAAGATGTACTACTAGAAGACAAATACAAAAAATTGGTCTTGTCTTTCTGTACTTGCAAGTTGGCGGCGGTGCAGTAAACACAATTGGACACAGTAAGTAAAAGTGTAAGTGAGTGAGGTGATAAGTGGACTATGAGATGATATAAAATTCTAAACTGATAGTATTGAAGAAAAATGTGAAGCAGCCACTCTGACGTAAGAAGAAGATATGAATATGATGGAAGTTGTATTATATCTTATATATTTTGACAAAAAGTGCTTAATTTGGTTGAAGTTGAAATGGACCTAAACCAGTTCAACCAGACACCTTTTATATACATAACAATTATGATTGATTATATATTGCATACTTAATTTTTTTTTTAACGTCAAACAAGGTTGCATATATAAACAGTGTCAACTTAATTGAAATAATAAAAATAAAAATCACTTTCATGTAGCAATTTAATAACAGTACAACCATCGGCTAAATATCAACATTAATTCTAGAAAAAGAAAGTAACATAAAATATAATTATTTTACATGAATGTGAGAAAAAAAACATGTGCATGGTTAAAATAATTGTGCCTCAGTGTCACCTAGGTCTCTAACAGGTCCGACATTCCTATTCCTACGTAGTGTCAACCATGCCAAATGTGTAATTAGTTGTAAGCCTCTTTAGATCATCATCGTCTTCCTCATCGTCATCGGCTCCCTCCAAGTCTGACTTGTCAACAACTAGTAACTGATGATCGGGAAGCATAATAATGGATTATCTCCTAATGGAAGATGAAGATACCATACTAAAATTCCATGAGTGGGGATCACAGTGGACAATGTTGCATGTCCACAGTTGCAAGAAGCTCCCTTAAAAGGGATGTTAAGCAAAAAAGAGGATGCCCTACCCATTATTATAGCCCACCAGTGTCCATTCGTCATGGAATGTAGTGTGGGGAATAAGCAACAATTGAAAAAAAGCCTTGATGGATGTCATGGATGATAACAGTTGGCCTGTCATGTGAGGATACCCACATGATAGAATTATCTACAACAAAAATTTCTTCCTATAGCACAAGATCATCAAATGGAGTAAGCTCAGGGGGATAACACTCAAGGTATCGCGAGTAAAGCCTTGTCACCACTACAGTTTGCCCAACTAAATAATAGCATACTACAACAATGTCTTGCCGACGTGAATTATATGCAAGATAATAATTAGCTTGTCCTAATATAAAAGTTTGTATTAGTGATTTAAGGACATTTATAAAAAAAATGCAAAAAAGTCTAAATATGGAGCAAATTAAAGAACTTTTGATGGGGCCAATTATTTCCCTTGTTTGCTGGGTGACATGGTTAAATAGAAGTAGTCGATGATCCCGATATCGACCTCTGCTTCGTAGTAATATTTGACCACTTATGCATCTAACCACTTCAACCACAGAGGATTCTCTAGACCAATCCTCATCTACTTGGAGATGATGGAATGATCTGGTCCTCATGTTATACACATTAGTGAAAGATCTTACACGATATGAACTCATGAAAGATAGTTGTACAAGAGATAATTGGGATGAGACTCTCTCCATATGCTTTTGTCTAAAAGATTCATGCCTAAAACTCCAGTTCTAGTTCCATGAGACCATCATATACTCTTGGCAGTCAGCAACTAGCAGTCATGATAATATATTCAACATGATATCTTCAAGAAAGTAGTTATTCTCAAATAAGGATGGCTCCATGATTCCCAAAATAAGATAGTGATGGGATGAAGTTTAAGTAAGTGAGTGAGAGGGGGAGAATGAGAAGTGAAGAATTGAGGAGGTGAGAGTCCTTATTTATAGGGGGTGAGGGTGTAATTAATTAAATTATACTTAATTAACTTTAAATTAATTAAATTTAAATAATTATATATTTCAAATAATTAAATTTAACTAAATTTAACTTTAATTAAGAATTAAAATAATTTTCACATGCATGTTATAATTTTAAAAAAAATTAAATTTAAATTAATTGCATGTAAATAATTAAATTTTTTTTTTGACAATTAGATTTAATTGACGCCAAGAATAAAATATTTGTCTTTTCCAATCTTGGCGCCAATAGTCACTTGGAGCCATCGTTAAATGCTTTGCTTTCACAAAAAGAAATGCTTTGTAAAATATATATATATACACACACACACACACACACACAATTCACGTGCGCGCGTGCACACGCATATATAATATATCAAATGACATATATTTTAATTAAAATATATTTTAATCAAATGAAATATATATATATATATATATATATATAAGTCCACGCATACCATGAGATATGCAACCGCATCATAAGATCTCATAACTCCTATCAGTCACTCCAAAATCCTTGTTGAACATCATATATTTAATGGGCAATTGCATTTATTTGCCTCACTCTCTACATTTTTTTTTAAAAATATATATAACTCACTTTTTATCGTAAAAGTAAGACTAAATTATTGATTTAGTTTTGAAAAATTAAAATTATCTTAATCAAATTCTTAATGCCGCAATTTAATTTTGTTCACTAAATTTTTGAATTTGTTGTTATTTAATTAAATGCTTAACTTTTGAAGAACTACGTAAAAAAATTAAAATGTTTTAAAAATTAAATTAATAATTTACTAGAAAGCATATTATGTTTACATATTTTAATGATAAACTTTAGTGAGTCAATTTTTTTCTTTTTGGAAAAGTAATTCATGTACATAAGAATTAAATATATTCATGTATATGGAGATTTTCTTCTCAAGTGTGTGCGACGTGGCATCATCTCAACAAAAGTTGAGTGCCAATCATATCCATAAATGGTTGGTTGGGTAACATGCCACAAAGGCAAAAATAAATAAATAAATAAATAAAATACTTGACAGTCTGTTATCATAAAAAATTAAGAGTCAGATATGAAGTAAATATATCTAAGATATGAATATGATGGATGTCTTATCATATCTTATATATTTTACGTTGACTTGTTGAAGTGGAATATCTATTTGTAGTGTATTTTTTAATAATAATTAAATGGAAAATAGTAAAATTAAAATCACAAATTTTTATTTCAATATTTTATTGTCATTTTTTATTTGTTGATTATATGAATTTTTTCATTTTTTTATTTGCTGATTATATGAATTTTTTAATTTCAATTTTTTTACAGTCAAATAATTACATTGACATGATTGTCCATTTTTATCTTAGATGATTTACTATTGTGCTTTTTCGTCTCCTGACAATTTTTATGGGATGAGATGAATTAAAAGAAGTTGGACCTATTAAGTTAGTAATATTTGAATATGATAGCTATCCTATCATATCTTTTACCATTTCCAATATTGCTATTGCATCTCCTGTCTCTTTGTTGTGACTTTTGTCACAGAGTGCTTATTCAGCCTTCTTCATTTTTTTCTCTTCATTCTTGTATCTTTTTTTTTTTTGGAAGAAAAATGGAGATCCCTTCTCATTGGAGATGGATATACAATAGATTAAATCCTATAAGGAAGGGATACACAGAAGAATTTTTGCTCGGGCTAGAGAAATTTTTTGCCTTTGCTGTGAGACATGTAGTAGATGGAAAGATTCGATGCCCCTACTCAAAACACAAAAATATGACCTACATGAGTGTTGAGGATGTTAAAGTGGACCTTTATAAAAGAGGCTTTCAGCTACAATACTGGTGTTGGACATCTCAAGGTGAGGTGAGAGGTGAAACCACGACTTCAATAGCTGCTGATGTTGGAGCCGATCGAGATGCTCGATATCAAGCGATGATCATAGATGTAACTAAACAAGATCTGGATATCAGAGACAACTCAGAACCATAGAATGAAAATATGGGCAATTTAAATGCCGATGAACCTCCAAATCCAAAAGCTTGGATATTCTTTGATTTGTTAAATGCCTACAAGAGGCCACTATGGTCAGGATGTACCAATCATTCAGAGTTGTTTGTTGCGCTTAGAATGTTGAGTTTTAAGTCTGAAGGCAACATTTCAATGCAAGCTTTCAACAACGTGGCAAGTCTTGTGAGGGAGATCAGTCCCCCGATAATCTCGTCTCAAACAATTGGTATATGACAAAAAAAGGGGTATCCAGACTTGATTTATCATCCAAAAAAATTGATGTTTACTTGAATAGAAGTATGTTATACTACAATAACGACATAGATGAGATACAATGCAAATTTGTGGAACATCCCAATACCAAGAAAATCGACCAAGGAAAAGATAAACTACTAAATGGGTTTTAGTAAAAAGGATGCATTATCTACCCCATATTCCTAGGTTATAGAGGCTTTATGCCTCTATGAGTTCGGCCGAGCACATGCGATGGCATTGGAATCACAGAAGAGAAAAAGGCATATTGGTTCATCCTTTCGGTGGGGAAGCATGGAAACACTTTGACGTGGTGTATCCTGACTTCACTAGTGAGCCACGTAATGTGACACTCAGCTTGTGTATGGATGGGTTCACCCCTTATGGTCAATACGGGACACCATACTCATGTTAGCCTGTCAGAGTGACACTATACAACCTTCCGCCTAAGCTATGTATGATTGCACTGTATATGTTCCTAATGATCATTGTACCAGGGCCAGGTAATCCGAAGGCAGGAACTGACATGTACTTACAGCCACTCATTGATGAACTGAAAATATTGTACGACAGAATATGCACATTTGATGTTTCCACACAACAAATTTTTCATATACGAGCGGTGTTGATGTGGACAATAAATGACTTTCTAGCATATGAAATGTTGTTTAGGTGAAGCACTATAGGTAGGTTGGCTTGTCCTTACTGTATGTATAACTCAAAAGTATTCACTCTACAGAATGGGAGAAAAAACTCCTGGTTTGATTGTCATTGATAGTTTTTGCCTACTGACCATGCATTCAGGAGGAATAAGGATGCATTCATGAAGAATAAAATTGAGAATGATCTCCCACCTCCCAGACTAAGTAGGGAAGAATAATGGAAAGATGTTAGAAGGCTCCCTAAAGTTGTTGAGAGTGGCCTTTCCAGAGCTCAAGGTTACAGGTTGAGTATAATTGGACAAAACAAAGCATTTTTTGGGAGCTCTCTTATTAGCAAAGTCATCTTATCAGTCATAATCTGGATGTCATGCACATAGAAACAAAATGTGTTTGATAACATTTTTAACACTATTATAGACATCCAAGGGAAGACAAAAGACAATCTTAAAGCAATGATGGATCTTACGGTGTAATACAGGCGCCGTGATTTAGAATTACAAAAATTTGCCAACGACAAAGTGATCAAACAAAAGGCTAAATTCATGTTTACTCTAGAGTAGAAAAGGACAATATGCGAGTAGGTAAAAGGGTTAAAAATGCACAATAAATATTCTTCAAATTTGTCAAGATGTGTTGACCTAAAAGATAGAAAGTTATTCAGACTTAAGACCCATGATTGTTACATTTTCATGGAATGTTTGCTACCCATTGCTTTCATCATATTGTCTGAGCAAGTTTAGAAGCCTATCACTGAGATAAGCCAATTTTTCAGAAAATTGTATTCAGTAACACTGAAAATGGTGAAGCTAATTCAAATGGACAAAAATATTCCTATCATCCTTTGTAAGCTAGAAAAAATCTTTCCCCTTAGATTTTTTGACTCAATGGAACATTCGCCTATCCATCTGCCATATGAGGCTCGAGTTAATGGACTAGTTCAATATCGATGAATGTATCATTTTAAGATGTACTCATTCATTACTACTCATTTTCTATATTATTTTAATTTTTATATATTCAAATCTGACAAATTATTCCTTTTCATTGTGAAGGTTTTCAAACTGAATTAAAAAGAGAATAAAAAATAAATCTCAATTAGAATGTTCTATTTGTGAGGCATACTTGGCACAGGAAATAACTTATTTTTGTTCTTATTACTTTGAATCACACTTAAATTTAGTGAGAACAAGAGTTGGTCAGAATTGCAGTATGCAAGAAAGGACAAGTGAACCAACAACGTTAACAATTTTTAATCAACTTGGGCGTCCTTCTAAAAAAGAGCGTTACTAGATTTTTGAATGATAGAGAACATATAATGGCTTAATTTTATATCCTTCTCAATTGTAATGAAGTGAAGCTATATCTTGAGTAAGAACATATTGTACTTTCTAATTTTATTATTCAATCAAACATTGTATATTTACTTTGTCTGCTCATTAACTTCACTTTTGTACAATAGCAATTTTGAACAATATTACAAAAATTTAAATCCACACTTCAGCAACAAAGATATTGATAGAGTTTTTGAATCACATTTTATCCAATGGTTCAAAACCTTGTAGGTGGTCTCATCATTTACAATTAATTGTTGTGTAGTGTATTAATCAATTATTCATATATTCATTCATCACTTTGATTAGGTACATATTCAACCTTATGTTCTTAATATTCCATATCTAAGGGACTTGGCTTGGGAACCATTTCGGCACGTAGAGACATGTCCAATATATTTTGTAAATGGATACAAGTTTTATATTGATGCTTAAAGCAGTAGCAAAAAGACATTCAACAGTAAGGTGTGTGTTAGATGCACTAGAGAGGGTGGCAGAGAAAATGATTATTTTGACATCCTCAGGGAAGTGATATAGTTACAATATTTTGATGAACCTATAAAAAAGTAACTTTATTTTATTGTGACTAGTTTAATCTATTGTTAAACCGTAGAACCAGGGTGCACTCGCACTATAAAATTATAGAAATTAAACATTTAAGAATATACGAAAAATTTGATTCATTTGTCTTCACACACTAGGCAATACAGGTATATTTTGTGCCTTATCCAATCATCAGAACTAGAAAAAAAAACTAGATTGATGGTTATGATGAAACTAAGAAAAAAAAAACTAGATTGATGGTTATGATGAAACTAAGCTAAGAAGTCAAGTTCAGAATCAAGAAAGACTAAAAGTAGCTTACCAGACTGAACAACTTAACGTTTCTAATGTATATAGTGATTTATTAAGTGATAATTTGCATGAAGAGGGACAATATAAAGAAATAATAAGTGAAGATAAAGCAAATGAGAAAGATCAAGAAGAGGAGGGGGAAGAAGAAGATGAGGACCAAGATACAGATACAAATGAAGAAGAAAATGAAGACGAAGATAACAACGATGATGAAAATGAGGAAAATACTACAAGTAATGACTATTTTTTTATATGAAATATTTGTTACTTTTTCTTTGTTTTATAATTTAGGGAAAATTTCACTTTACCACCCTAAACTTTACTCCATGTGCAAAAAATCACTTAAAGTTTTAAACTCAACAAAAGACCCCCTCAACTTTTATATTGTACAGAATACCCTCTAAAGTTAGTTGACCGTTAGTCAAACTAACTATCAACGCTGACTGTACATTTTTTTTGCCACATCATCATTTTTTTTGCCACACCATCATTTTATTGCCTAGCCAACATTCTTCACACATCAGGAGCATTCTCTTTATGCATGACCCAACCATTAAACACAAACAGCCATTTGGGGGAAACAAAAGCAGCGAGGAGGAAGACGATGTCGAAGGTGACCAGAGAGCTGACTTCACTAGCAAAATTTTAAGGTTACTATGTATTTGAAGTTACAGTGGAGAGTTAAATGAATTGCTATAGATTCTGCTCAGAATCTTTCTTCTCCTGTGATTTAAGTTTCAAATGGGTTTCAGATTTGAAAGTCGAATATTTACAGTCACCTGACTCCTGCCATTGTTATTCAAATTCTTTGCCTGTGCTGAATTCTTTAATGGGATTCTTCTTTGGGTGCTTCGTATTTGAATTCTTTGCATTCCTCTATGCTTTTTCAAACCTAATCAACTTTGGGTGCTTCAAACCTTTGCTCCATGTACTTCAAACCTATTTGAATTCTTTTGGATTCTTTCTTCTCCTTCTTTGGGTGTTTCATGTACTTCAAACCTTATAGACAAACAATGCCAACCATGTACTTTATTACCCTCTTCTTCTTCCTCATCTTCATCTTCTTCTTCCAACTCCTTTGCTAATATAGCTGGTAAAGAGAAATCAAAAGAAGGATAAAAAAATGGAGAAAAGCATGTGAAGAGGGAAAAGAAAAGGTTGGAGAGGACAAGATCGGCTACTATTAGAATTAGACCTATGATTAACGTGCCAATTTGAATACAGGTGAAAAGCAATACATTGCCTTCTCTGTTTCCACTTAAGAAGGGAAGGTTAGAGAGATGAAGATCAGAGAGATTGTGGAACTCAAGATTAGTTTGATCCTCAGAGTTTTGAAATAGGTTCATTTCCCTTGTTTCTTTTACTTGTTCCCACATATTATGCTTTCATGATAGATTAGTGTTGATTAAGGCGAATCTGAGAGATTATAGTGTAAATTCTAACTTGTATACTCTTTGGATTAAGGTCCAGACAAGAAAAATGATTATTGGATTGTGCATTCCTTTTGTATCAATAGAAGCAAATTATTTTCTGGTTGTCTATATCAATATCAATGTACCAAACCTCACTTGAGAGTAAATTGAATTATTTATTGCCATATATGAGACACTTGTTTTATTTAATGTGAGTGCTTCTTTAGGACCACAATGTGAAATGTTGCTTTATAGTGAGTCCCACGGTGATCAACTTGTCTTGGTGCCAAGATGTTGCCTTAAGGGACCACCATTGTCTTGGCTTTGTCAACACACATACACAGTAGTTTATTTCTATTTTTATTGGTTGGTTTTTTTTTCTGGTTTATTTTTCATTCTGGTTTTTACTGGTTTTTTCTAGTTGATGATTTTACTTGTTTTTTTGGCTGATGTTTTTACTAGTTCTTACTGGTTGCTTTTACTGGTTGATGATTTACTAGTTTATTTTCATTCTGGTTTTTATTGGTTTTAACTTACTAACTTTTCTGGTGTCTTTTTTACTTGTTACTGGTTACTAGTTTTTTCTGGTATCTATTTTTCCTGGTTTATTTTTCATCCTAGTTTTTACTAGTTCTTACTGGTTGCTTTTACTGGTTGATGATTTACTAGTTTATTTTCATTCTGGTTTTTATTGGTTTTAACTTACTAACTTTTCTGGTGTCTTTTTTACTTGTTACTGGTTACTAGTTTTTTCTGGTATCTATTTTTCCTGGTTTATTTTTCATCCTAGTTTTTACTAGTTTTGACTTACTAATTTTTCTGGTGTCTTTTTTACTGGTTACTGGTTACTGGGTTTTTCTGGTATCTGTTTTTCTTGGTTTATTTTCATTATGGTTTTAACTGGTTTTGACTTACTAATTTTTCTGGTGTCTTTTTTACTGGTTACTAGTTTTTCTGGTATCTATTTTCCCTGGTTTATTTTCATTCTGGTTTTTACTAGTTTTTACTTACTAGTTTTTCTTGTTTCTTTTTTACTGGTTACTGGTTACTGGTTTTTACTAATTATTGGTTTTTACTGTTATTGGTTTTTATTGGTTATTAGGATGGCTACTTTTTCTAGCATTGGGGAAAGCAAAAATATGGGTGTTATAAGAGTGCAAAACAAGCAATGCTTTTGCAGAAGAAAGGCAAGAATCTAAATAGCTGAGACAAAAAAAGAATCCAAATAGATTGTAAGCTTCATGTGAGGACCAACGTGATATCGGGAATTTTTATATACTTTTTAGTCCCTATCTTAGTCCTATTGCTATTTCAATGTTGCCAACTCTCCTATTTTATTATATTTTGAATTTATTGGGTGTAAATTAATTATAGAATTAATATGATTCAAATTCATAATTTTATTCCAATTAATTCATGTGCTTAATTTCAAATCTAATTATTGGAGAGAAAAATGCTGACATGGACGTTGCTTACTTGGAGGCTACCTGGACATGCTGACTGGGCATTGAATGGTTGACTAGGGCTGACTGGATTTCTGGTCCCCACTGTTCTACACTTTACAGCAAAGGGGAATGTAATTTCTGTTTTGACAGCATGGACCTCTTGCAGTAATCAATAGCAGACAGAAACAGCAAAGCAGTAGAGTAATTTGTCTGCTGCTGTTGCCGCTTTTCTGCTGTTGTCTTGCTGCCCACATCATGGAAGAAGCACCAAGGAGGCATCCAAGAGGCATCTAGGGTAGAATATTCTCTAAGGTATTGAAGGCATCAGTTTTTAAAAATTGGAGGACACTTTTATTTTCTAAACTTAGCAATTTTCGTAACTCTCTCTTCCTCTCTGTTTTCCTTCTTTTGTTTTGCTGTCTTGCTCTCATGGAGGGCTAAATCCCCATTGTAATCAGTCACTAGGACCTTGGGATGTTTTAGCTTGAACTGAAAGTGCAAGATAAGTGTTTTATTCTTCATTTCATCTCATTTCGTTTCTGTTCTGCTTATATGTTTATGTTGCTGTCAGATTTTGGTTTGAATTTGAAAGAGCATAAACAAATTTATATATGAGATATAACCTTGCTTGACTGATTAGAAAAGTGAGTGAAACGAAATGGCTAGTTAGATGATATTTAACTTGATTTGGTTGAGGATTTCCTTTGAAATGCGTCTAGTTATAGTTAATGAAGATATTCTTGGCTATAGTTAGTAGTATTAAATTCTGGATGTTACTATGGAATCATTCTTTTTTATAAAGAACCAAGTGGTGAAATGAAAACAAAACTGAATCAATGAGCTAAGTGATGATGGTTACACTCCCATAAATCCTAGTGGCTGGTTGCATGGTTTTCTGTTATTGTCAAACTTGTTCTGCTGATATTTTACTGTTGTTGTTCATTGTTGCTGTTTTGTTACCACTTCTGTTATTACTGTCAACAAAACCCCCCCACGTTTATGTGCTTTTAATTAGTGTTTGGGTGTTTAGAATAACTAATTAGTAATTAGAAGTGAGTCTCCTTGAGTGAATACGACTTGGAGACCACTATACCGCAAGATTGCCATGAATTCAATTCTGGGCGATTCGGCATCGTAGTGGCATGAACCACAACGCTATAATTACTTTGATTGGTTAACGCCGATTGACACTGATGATAAGATAATTGATGCAAGAGATGTCCAGTCTCCTTGTGTTTGAAATGGAATGCTCAACATGCAGAATGATATCAATGCATTGAAGGCTGATGTTGCATGCGTGTTTACTCTATAATTTAGGATCATGTTTAATTAGCCAATCATATGCTTTGTTGTCAAGTGCCTTCAACAAGTTCATCTAGTGATCAAACTCGTGCCTTGTAGTGGCTTGACAAGCATTCCACAATTCATTCTTCAAACTTTGACCCCCCAAACTTTTTCTTGAAGTTAGCATACAAATGCTGTACACAAAACTGATGATCACACCCAATGGAGTTCAATACCTTTAGCAATCCCTTCAAATCAAAATAGATTTTACATAAGTGTGCAATCTTATCAACAAAAAGCTAAAAAAATAGAAAAAAGACAATCACTAACAAAAAAGGAGAAAGACAACGATTCACATTAACCTTTTGCATGTCGGACATGATTACCCATCCTTTTTCTGTTGGCCATCCAATATCATCAAAGAGTAAGTCAAGAAACCATTCCCAACTACTAGTACATTCTACCTCAACAATGGCATATGCTATAGGGTACATATTCTCATTGCCATCCCTTCCAATGGCACTTAGAAGCTCTCCACCAAAGATTCCCTTGAGGAAGCATCCATCTACATATATGACTGGCTGACATGCTGCAAGGAACCCCTTCTTGCATGCATCTAGACAAATATACAGTCTCTGGAATTAGTTTCCCTCTCACTTGATCTTAAGTGTACTTCTAGGATTATGTTGCCTAACAACCTCACAATAATCTCATAATTTAGCAAATTGCTCATCATGACCACCCTTAATCTATGCAATAGCCTTTCTTTTTGCTCAATAGGCTTGGAACCTTGAGACCAATACAATGTGTCTCTCTGTAGTTAGTTAGCAAATGTTGCCACTCTCTAATCTGGTTGATCCCTGACATTCTCAATATATTTATTTGCTAATCACTTTGATGTCACTTTCTTGTTCGCCCTAACCCATCCACAATTATGGTCTTTTCCATAAAATAATTTAATCTGAAAAGCCTCACCATTCGATGTCCTAGAAGCATGGATCTTCCAACCACATTCTTGCTTACAAACAACTATGATCCTCTTTGATTCATTCTTTATGTAC
This sequence comes from Biancaea sappan, assembly GCA_037074585.1. Lineage (NCBI taxonomy): Eukaryota > Viridiplantae > Streptophyta > Magnoliopsida > Fabales > Fabaceae > Biancaea > Biancaea sappan. The sequence goes on from CM073491.1 coordinate 2,613,437, forward strand.
TTGAAATCGATTCCATTTTCAATTGCATATTGTTTTAGTGCGTCTCTGTAGATTTTAATGTTCCTAAACTTTAAGCAGGCGTAAAGATTTATAGGCCTACAAAAGTCAACATTCTCATTAAAAGTGTGGTATTTAGGCCTCTTAACTTGGTCATCATCGGAAGACCCGTTCAAACTTACCAACTCGTCACTATCACTATACTCTGATTGAGCATCACCATCCCACTTAGCGCCATTGACAATGGGTATAGCCTCTATGCTCGTAGTGGTTAGTATTGGACCTATAGTATGCGATATCCATTCATCCACCTCGTTCTCAACCCCAAACACTAAGGTGGTCAATGAACAAGTCAGATTGTTCAACCTCACTATGCAAAAAGTCACACCCCGCCAAGTCCACATCCTCATCATCATTTTGGGCACCTCACTTGCATTGTCCTCAGGTTGGTCAGCCTTTCCTTCATCTTCAATTTTATCAAAAGGACAAGATGATTCTCCAACCTTATGGTCCACATACACACAACACCATGAAGTCTTTTGCCTCAAGCTTCTCCAAAATTTGAACCACGTCTCCATCATTATTAAATGGGACAATGTTGCTCATATCTTAATCCACGAACTTGTACCACATATTGACCTCAATATTATAACCACTTTCTTTTACAAAGGATATGATGTCAGTGACTGTGATGCAATCAGAGTCATGCTTCTTGGTCACCTCCTTCCTCCCCCCACATAACACACTGATGGAGAAAATATAATCTTGCCTCCATAGTACACTTCCAATGTTATAGTTTTCATGGTTACTTGGCACCTAAAAAATCCAAATACAATAAACCAATTAAAACATAGATTAATAAAATATAAAATGCACATTTAGGACTCATTATATCATTTAAATAAAATACAATAAAGCAAATGCTTATCCCTGACAAACAATTTTTTAGTGGACATATTATGTGAAAGGAATCATTTTATCATTTAATCTTTCTATGTCATACTTTTAATAGTGATATAAGGAAGATTATTATATTCAAAGTTATGGAGTAAAACCATATCAACAACCACATTTTATTATATACAAGAATTGAGATTCTTCTTTCCCATTGCATCTGGACCCACATGTAAATGCAAATCGATTCTTCTTTCCTATTGTATCTTGACCCACATGTAAATATAAATAGAAAACATGATGATTATTAATTGGGACCACCTAACTTTGTATAATCCCCCCCAAAACTGAAAAAAGCACCAAAGTGTGTCCTTTATGTGCTATATATTTCTGACTCCCCTATGTGTGTTCTGTACATCTAAATGCATGTGTATCCTATATCAGAATTTATATACATTACTCACTCCAACACTTTGCACGCCTTCAGCCACACTGGTCTCGTGTTTTGTAAGAAAGTTGGATGTTGTCCGTGATTCTAAAGTCATACTGAGGTTGTCTTCCTCCAAACGTAAAATCATAAAATCACTGGTTTCACCGTGCATAACGCACCAGCCTTGCACGCACTGAGGTTATCTTCCTTCGCACGCACTGAGGTTGTCTTCCCACGGTTCAAGCTCGCTTCAATCCTTCAGGGCGTCTTCCTCGCGCATGCATACACCAGTCTCATCGTGCGTTACGCACCGGCCTCTCATGCACTGGGGTTGTCTTCGTCGCTCACACGGTTCAAGCTCGTTTCAATCTTTCTGCTGCAATTCACGTTCTGGTTGAGTTTCAATCATCCATTTGTGAAGAGATTGCTTTAGTGTGAAGAAGTGAATGCTTAAGAGTTTCAGATTATTAGAATTTCAAGAAGCCTGCGCGTGAAGAGAATGCTCCTCATGCCTGAGGAATGCTGACTAGGCAATAAAATGATGGTATAGCAAAATAAAATGATGATGTGGCAAAAAATGTACAGTCAGCGTTGACCGTTAGTTTGGCTAACAATTAACTAACTTTAGGGGTTATTCTGCATAATATGAAAGTTGAAAGGGATTTTTTGCTGAGTTTGAAACTTTAGGGGTTTTTTTTGCACATGGAGCAAAGTTTAGGAGGGTAAAGTGCAATTTTCCCTATAATTTACAATTAATATACATTTTTCATTTAATCTATAGCCCAATAAATAAAGTAATTATTTTCTTAAATTATTTGCTTATAAAGTATTTATTGTTTAATCGTATTTTTTATTAAAAAATAATAAATTAAGACAAGCGTCATTTTTTTTATCTTAAATTTACACATACTAGAATTAACTGATATAAAATTTTTAACTATAAATTATAGTGATAGAACAAAAAAAAATTCAAATCTTTAAAATTATACCAAAATTTTAATATATTCAAATAATAAAATTTATTTAAATATTTATAAATATATATCTACTTTTTTTTACAAAAATATACATAAAATTAATTGATATAAAAATTTTTAAAAAATTCTATAGAACTAAACCCACTCTCAATGTGGCTTGACAAACCAAACTTGTGTGACTCGACAGTTAGTCAGTCGGGCCACACTACATTTGTGACTCGACACACTATGTATCACAGTTAAAAGAATTTTTTAAAATAATTTAATATAAAAAAATTATAAATATATATAATTTATTTAAGTATTTATAAATATATATCTACTTTTTTCATAAATTAATTTATAAAAATAAATGTTATAAAATATAAAATTTGTAGATATAAAAATTAAAAAAAATTAATTCTATGTGTCTATAGAGCCACATATCATATTTATAAATAAATAAATAAATATATATATATATATATATATATATATATATATTTTTTTTTTTCATTTTACAAGATATACATAAAATTAATTTATACAGAACCATAAAAATATATGTTATAAAATATAAAATCTGTTTATATAAAAATTAGAAAAAAAATTCTATAGAGCTAAACCCAATCTCAACATACTCCTTGTGTGGCTCAATAGATTGAATGTCGAGCTTGTGTGGCTTGACAATTAGTCTGTCGAACCACACTATATGTCACACCCTCAAATTTGGACACATGACCGACATGGCAGCAGGGTCCACACCACCACCGTAAGCTTGACATCACACACGCTCAGCACACTCAACTTTAACATGTAATTATAAAATGAAATCCTTCCGTCACAATATTAGTCAAACCAAACATAACCAAAAATTTTAATTAGTGGAAAGAGAAGTAATTTAATCCTTTATAATCCCATCACAACATTTACCATAAACCTAGGAGTTCTATTCACTATAGAGCAAATCGAAGAACCCAACATATCCAATATCAACATCAACCCCTATTCGGAAAGGGTTGAAGACGCGGAGCCTCCACTACTCCTTATACGGAGTCCCACTAACTAAACAAGAACCTGAAAGGGTACACAAGAAAAGGGTGACAAATACTTAATGAGGGAATAAACTTACCACAAAAATTTCTATTGTGTACTGTTCACAAGGATGGGACATAAAAGTAATATTCCATCCACAACACTAGACCAAAGTCATATCCAAAATAACTTGCATAGTTAAGTAAAGAAGTACAACCATATGCACACAAGCACCACTAAGTTACGCCTCACAAGTGGATTACAAAGTCTATTCCATCACATGGCTCAATAACACAAATTTAGTACACTAACATCAAGCAATTACAAGATCAGAGATTTTCACTATGCTCATCATATATATAATATTGCCACTAGGAAATTTGAGGGCCACCAAGACACCATTCATATTAATAATTATTTAATAATTCTCTCGCCTTTTCTTTACAAGGCAGTTATAAGGCGTTCAGCACCTTTCCTTCACAAGGTGGTTATAAGATATTCAACATGTTTACTTCACAAGGCGGCATCTCCTAGTGTGGCATTCTTGAGGGGTAAGGTCGCTTAGCCACATCGCGACTCGTTGTCAGACCATTCCACTGACAACTCAATAATGTATCATTCCAACATTTTAAGTCACCGAAACCAATTTAATCCCATAGGTTTTTCCCTTATTCCACATATATATTACCCTAACACAATCCATCACACATTAAATACTTGTATGCATACCATTACTGCAGCACCCAAGTATAATTACCACTTAAAAACACATCCTTACAATGAAATCTGCACATCGAATTACACACATAAAGACGGTTCAGCACACAAGATTGTCTCAATATTTTCAAACTCATAAGGCGCCATTCTCAATCATCACTAATGCCAAACATGACCATGAAACAATGAGAATAAGATAGTACATGATTACGACAAGATAAAATCTCACCATCTACTTCAGTCAATTTTCAAGAACACATTTGAATTAAATAACTTTAATACCTGGTTCAATCACACACACATACACACACACCCATACACACACACACACACACACACACATATATATATAGTTTAGAGGCACTAGAATAAATACTAAGGCACTATTAAGATAAATATGAAAATTAACTTTCTCAAGTTTTAAGCTTTGGATGAACAATATATTTATAATCAGAGGAGAGTTATAATTGTGTTGCACACAATAATTTTAGATATGAAAGCATCCCTTTCCTTTACTAAATTGCAATCATATATGTATATAAGCTCACTTTCCGGCATGATTTACCTCTCTAAGCATCCAACACAATTAATCTTATGAATATTTAACCAACACAAGCTAGCATGCTGGATTTTCACTATTGCATTCATCGCATTTAATCTTATGAATATTTAACCAATATCATAAGTGCTTATGCACCCCAAGTAAGGACAGAAGCACATCTTAAGGATAAGTTTTGGGAAGATTTAGAGGGATTGGTTAGAGGCATCCAACTAAAGGAGAAGATTTTTATCGGGAGGACCTTAATGGCAAAGTAGAGAAAGAAGTAGGAGAGTATGTGAGGGCTCATGGTGCTATTGGTTTTGGAGAGGTTAATGAGGAAAGACAATCTATGCTTGATTTTTCAATGGCTTATAATTTCAAGATTGTCAACACTGACTTTAAGAAGCGATAGGAGCATTTAATTACATAAAAGAGTGGAGCCTCTAAGTCACAGATTGACTTCTTTTTGGTAAAGAATCTATATAAAAAAAATATGTAAAAATTGTAAAGTGATCCCTGGGGAACCCGTGGTAACTCAACATAGGGTTTTGGTCCTTGACATGCTCATTAAGGGTTGAAAACAAAATAATTGATAGGTGATGAACCCTAAGATCAGGCAGTGGTAGCTAAAGGGGGAGAAAGAATAGACTTTCAAGAGGAAACTACTAGAGGAAGGAGCTTGGGAGTCACAAGGAAGTGTTAACATCATGTGAGATGAAATGGCTAAGAGGGTTAGAAAGGTTGCTAAAGCACTTTTAGGAGAATCAAAAGGTTTTGGACAAAGAGATAAGGAATCTTAGTGGTGGAATGAGAGTATTTAAAAGAAGGTCAAATATAAAAGAGAATGCTTCAAAGCTATACATTTGTGCAATAATACATAAAAATGGGAAAGGTATCAGAAGGCTAATAAGAAGACTAAAAAAGCATTAAGTGAAGCTCAAACTAAAGCATTTAAAGAGTTTTACAAGGACTTTTGAATGAAAAAAGGGGAACAAAAGATTTATAAAATTGCTAAGAACAAAGAAAAGAAATTTAGAGATTTAGATCAAGAAAGATGTGTTAAGGACGAAGAAGGAAACTATTTGGTTACAGATGGAGATATTAAAAATAGATGGGAGAGTTATTTTCACAAGCTTTTTAATGACAGAACAAGGTCAACTAGTGATATGGATGATTTAACAACCCAAGAGGGCGAACAAAATTTATCTTTTTATCACAGGATTAGGGTTGACAAGGTCAAGGAAGCTCTTAGCAGAATAGATAATGGTAAAGCCGTTGGCCCTTATGGTATCCCTATCAAAGTTTGGAAGTGTTTAGGGGAAGAGGATATTATATGGCTAATTAATCTATTTAATGGGATTTTAAGGTCTAAGAAAATGCCTGAGGTATGTAGAAGAAGCACTTTAGTGCCTATATATAAAAATAAAAGGGATATCCAGAACTGTGCAAACTACCAAGGGATTAAGCTTATGAGTCATAAAATAAAATTATGGGAAAGAGTGATCGAATGTAGGCTAAGAATTGAAATAGGTATTTCTGAAAATCTGTTGATGGGTTTCTTCTTTGAGAAAATTTTGGTTAATTTTGTGGTTTCTTCTTTGAGAAAATTTTGGTTAATTTTGTGTTGTCCATACGTATGTGTAGTAGGAGGAAATTTTTGAAAATTTTGAAATCTGAAAGTTTGAAGTTTTTGGCAAGTCAAATCATGTCAAATGCAATTCTTTTTAAGAGTTACCTCTTGAGTTTGCTAATCTTAAGTTTTCATATTTTGTAAGTGTTAGCTCTATCACTTCAAAATAACAGGAGTTTTATTTTTGACTCTTTGAATGGTTTTTAGATCATTTTCATATTTATATATATAAAAAAAAGTTCAATAAGAGGCTAGTGAAAAAAGGATTCAATAAGGGGATAGCTGAAAGTTTCAATAAGGGATAGGCTCTTGTAATTAAACTAAAATGAGAAAATTGAAAAAAAAATCCAAAGGAAATATGGAAAGTTAGGAAGCTATATCCTTAAGAACAAAACAATGAAGCCCTTGAGAATTGAAATAAAACGATGCCTTTGAGAACAAAGAAGTAATTTAATTTTGAAATTTTTGTGAATTTGGTTTTATAAACTGTTCCAAGAGGTGAAGCTTTGATTTCAAATTTTCTTGTGGTTTGATTAACATTTCTTATTGAATCATTAAGATTGCAAACTCTTGAGTTAAATCTTTGGAGTATTGGTTTAATGAGGCTTGGTATGCTTTAATTCACATTTTCATATCTTTACCCCTCCTAGTTGCACATATTCTTGGTCGCACATATTTTTCTCAAAATTTTTCTCATTGAAAGTTTTTGCTTGAGGACAAGCAAAGGTTCAAGTTTGGGGGAGTGTTGAGTTCTCAATTTAGTGCCATTTTGATGTTAAATACCCTCTCTTTTGATCTCTTTCTTGTTGTCTTGTAATTCTTAGCTCATATTTTGAGTAGTTTAGATTAGTTTTAGTTTTCTTTGATCTTTTAATAAATGGAGTGATTTCATGATTCTTTAATGCAATTTTTGGACTTTTAATCACTTTCATTTTGGGTTACTTTTGTAACTATGTTGGTGATTTTACTTTTGCAGGTATTTCAGCTAGGAAAGTGTTGTTGAAAGATGAGAAATCCATTAGCCAAGAGTTAATTGAGGTGAAGAGGAACCTTGGAGAAGAAAAAGAAGCTCAAAATGAAGACTTTGCTATCACATGCACGCTTAAGCGGGATATATTCACGCTTAAGCGTGAAGCTTGCTACATTGGAGGCTTAATTCTGTCCAAAACAGGCTTAAGCGGGAATACTGTGCGCTTAAGCGTGTGACACCTTACTGATGGAGAATCGTTTCTGCCTAAATCACGCTTAAGCGGGAAAACCATGTGCTTAAGCGCAAAAGCCAATTTACTGTCACGTGCAGCAGGCTTTGAAAGGCAATTTGGACTGAAATTTTAGGGTATTCTGGGCTGGAACCGAAGGAGGAGCGCCGATTTCACCTCCAGAAGCTAGGGCAACCAACTTTTGGAGAAGATTGAAGCCATTTTTCTTCCACCCAACTTGGAATCATGGAGTTTTCTCTTCTCTTCTCTCATTTTCTGTATTTTGTGATGTTGTGTAGCTAAATTTCTGTACTAGGATTGCTATGAACCCTAGTTTGGATTAAGTTTTGTTAATCTCTTGACTCTTGTGATTGTTTGGCCATTAATACATGTTTATTCATTCTCATTTTCTTGCTTTCATTAAACTTGATCAATTTAATGGATTGTTTGGTGGTTTTGCTGTACTTGGGAGAGGAATGTAAAACCTAGACCATAGAATGGATAGTATGAGTTCTTGAACCACAAAGGAGAGGGGATAGATTCGTTAATATCATAGGAATATAGATATTAACCTCATATAGTCAAATTAGCGTCTGTACATTTTTGGAACCTAAGAATACATAAGGAATTATGATATTTCGGGTTAAGTTTTAGTTGGCATTCGGGAGAATCCTTCTAAACATATTCATATCTTAGATTAGTATGTATGGCCGGTGAGAACAAGAGGGAGAGGGATTAAAACTTATAAAGAACGACGGGGGATTGGCAATCCTAGGTTGTATTCATCTTGTGAAATTAATTGCATTTGTCTTGTGATTTTTATTGTGCTTGTTTAAAATTCATACAACATACAATTCACTACTAACTCAACTTTACATTTTCACTTTCCTTCTGTCAAGAACCATTGAAATTTGCATTGTCTAACTAATATAACTTAATTTCTCGAGTAATTAACAAGTTAATCCTCGTGGGAACGATTCTTTTACTTAATTTTCACTATATTACTTGTACGATTGGTACGCTTGCCAAGCCGTCAACAAGTTTTTGGCGCCGTTGCCGGGGATTAACGGTTGTTGCTAATATTCATAGGAATTAAGAAGTGTTAGATTAGACCTTTGTCTATAGCTGTTTTTCTTTGTTTATTTCTCTTAGTTTATCATCTTAGTTTTTGTGTTAATTTTGTTGTTCATATTGTTCTTTGCTAATTAGTGCCTTTCATTGCGTATGCGAGGTACTCTCAATCCTTCTGACCTTCTTTATGAACCTGAGATTGAAAGACTAGTAAGAAGAGTTAGGAAGGAGGCTAAAGCCAGAGAAGCTCAAATAAGCCAAGCTATACAAAAAGAAATGGCTGAAGGCAACTTGAATCACCAGGGTGATGAGATCAATGTTGGAAATGGAGTTGTTGATGAGCCTCAAATGGGATTCAGAGCAATATGGGATTATGCATCACCTGTTAATGCTGGGAATGCTTCAAGAAGCCCGCGATTGGAGCCAACAATTTTGAGATGAAGGCTATGATGTTAAATCTTGTACAACAGAACCAGTTTGGGGGAAGTCTTATGGAGGGTCCGAACAATCATATTGTGAACTTCCTTGATATTTGCGATATGGTCAAGCTGAATGGAGTTACAGATGATGTCATCCGCCTTCGATTATTCCCTTTCTCCTTAAGGGATGGTGCAAAGAATTGGTTGATGACTTTACCACCGGGGAGTATAACTACGTGGGAGGAACTGCGAAGGAAATTCTTGGATAAATTCTTCCCTCCCTCCAAATCAGTAAAATTGAGAAATGAGATTACAGCATTCCTTCAACAAGATGGAGAGACATTATACAATGCTTGGGAACGATTCAAGGAGATGTTGAGGAAATGCCCGAATCATGGCATTCAAGAGTGGCAACAGATTTCAATCTTCTTCAGTGGATTGAATTATGAAACCAGGGATAAATTGGATACCGCAGCTAGCGGTGCATTGTTGGGCAAGTCAATTGAGCAAGCCAAGGACATTATTGAGACCATGGGGGCTAGTCAGAATGCTTCCATCAGAGCCAAGAGTAACTCAAAGAAAGGGATGCTGGAGTTGGACACTCTTCATGCTATTTTAGCCCAGAATGAAGCCCTAACTAAAAAGGTTGAGATGTTGTGTGCTAGACAACAAGAGCCGGTAAGAGTAAATACAATGAGTAATCCGGCACCAAGCTGTGACTTCTGTGGGGGTGCTCACGTTAATGGTTGCTGTGAGGAGAATTCTACCATGGAACAGTTAAATTATATGGGCAATCACCAGAGGAACTAGAATACCTTCTACTCAAATTCTTACCATCCGGGAAATAGAAATCATCCGAATTTCTCATGGAGTAATGAACATTGTCTCAATCCCACGGCCTCGTCATCATCTAGTAGACCTTCTCAACCACCCGGCTTCAATAACCAAAACCATCACATTCCTCATAATAGAGCCCCACCACCTCAGGTGGAAAAGAAACCCACTTTGGAAGATATGTTCATGCAATACATGGCCAAGAACGATGTTGTGATCCAGAGTCAATCATCTTTAATTCAGAGCCAAAATGTGGCTATTAGAAACTTGGAGACACAAATGGGACAGTTGGCCAATGCTCTTAATAGTAGACCACAAGGTAATCTCCCCAGTGACACTGAAAATAACCCAAGAAGGGAGGGGAAAGAGCATTGTAATGCTATTACTTTAAGGAGTGGCAAGGAGCTTCCAGATACTATTACATCACATGATCCACCTAAAGATGTGATTGTTGAAGAGGGAAAAGATGAGGTTGCTAAACCTCTAACTGAGGAAGCTGATGCTTCAGAGAAAAAAGGTAAATATGGAAGGGTGGTAAAAGATAAAAGGGCTGAAAGTTTTGTTCCACCACTACCGTATCCTCAGGCTCAGAGGCCCAAAAAGCACAATGAGAAGCAGTTCAGCAGATTCTTGGAGGTATTGAGTAAATTGCAAATAAGTATACCTTTTGCTGAAGCTTTGGAACAAATGCCTATGTATGCAAAATTCATGAAGGAAATGTTGCTGAAAAAGAAGAAGATGGGAAATAATGAAAAAGTCACATTGAATGAAGAGTGCAGCGCAATCATACATAAGAAGTTGCCTCCGAAACTCAAGGATCCAGGGAGTTTCTCCATCCCTGTACTATTGGGGATGTCACATTCAAGAAGACTTTATGTGATCTTGGGGCTAGCATCAATCTTATGCCACTATCAATTTTCAAGAAACTCGGGATTGGTCAGGTGAAACCAACTATGATGACTCTTCAGCTCGCCGACCGATCCTTGAGACATCTATATGGGGTAGTAGAAGATGTGCTAGTCAAAGTGGGAAAATTCTTCTTTCCTGTGGATTTTGTAGTATTAGACATGGCGGAAGATGAGGAAATCCCTCTCATTCTAGGTAGGCCATTCTTGGCTACTTTGGGAGCGATAATTAATGTGGCTCATGGGACATTAACTCTGACAATTCAGAAAGAGATAGAGACTTTCAATGTGTTTGATATTGCAAAATCATCGATGGAAAAGGAAGCCGGCAATAATAAGGAAGAAACAATGTCGATTCAGCTTCAAGACTCTTCAATGGGTTATTGTGATCCAGGATAAAACCGGTAAAGTCTGGCTGAAGACTATAAACTTAGCGCTCTTGGGAGGCAACCCAAGTTTATTGCTTTCGTAATTTTTTTTTCTTTTCTTCTATTTTTTTGTTGTGGTTTGATGTGCTGCTCTTGGTAATATTTTAACTGCTATTTATTATTTATTTTGGAGTTGAATTGATAAATGCTGAATATGGTCATGTTTATTATCTTGGTGAATGGCAGTTAGGATGTTCGTAATAGCATTTTGTTTTGCTTTGTTTTGTTTTGTTTGTTATGTTGTGTCTTCTTTTCCTCTATTGTGATGATCTGGGACAGTGAGGACACTGTCAAATTTAAGTTTGGGGGAGAGGTTTGTTGATGGGTTTCTTCTTTGAGAAAATTTTGGTTAATTTTGTGGTTTCTTCTTTGAGAAAATTTTGGTTAATTTTGTGTTGTCCATACGTATGTGTAGTAGGAGGAAATTTTTGAAAATTTTGAAATCTGAAAGTTTGAAGTTTTTGGCAAGTCAAATCATGTCAAATGCAATTCTTTTTAAGAGTTACCTCTTGAGTTTGCTAATCTTAAGTTTTCATATTTTGTAAGTGTTAGCTCTATCACTTCAAAATAACAGGAGTTTTATTTTTGACTCTTTGAATGGTTTTTAGATCATTTTCATATTTATATATATAAAAAAAAAGTTCAATAAGAGGCTAGTGAAAAAAGGATTCAATAAGGGGATAGCTGAAAGTTTCAATAAGGGATAGGCTCTTGTAATTAAACTAAAATGAGAAAATTGAAAAAAAAAATCCAAAGGAAATAAGGAAAGTTAGGAAGCTATATCCTTGAGAACAAAACAATGAAGCTCTTGAGAATCGAAATAAAACGATGCCTTTGAGAACAAAGAAGTAATTTAATTTTGAAATTTTTGTGAATTTGGTTTTATAAACTGTTCCAAGAGGTGAAGCTTTGATTTCAAATTTTCTTGTGGTTTGGTTAACATTTCTTATTGAATCCTTAAGATTGCAAACTCTTGAGTTAAATCTTTGGAGTAATGGTTTGATGAGGCTTGGTATGCTTTAATTCACATTTTCATATCTTTACCCCTCCTAGTTGCACATATTCTTGGTCGCACATATTTTTCTCAAAATTTTTCTCATTGAAAGTTTTTGCTTGAGGACAAGCAAAGGTTCAAGTTTGGGGGAGTGTTGAGTTCTCAATTTAGTGCAATTTTGATGTTAAATACCCTCTCTTTTGATCTCTTTCTTGTTGTCTTGTAATTCTTAGCTCATATTTTGAGTAGTTTAGATTAGTTTTAGTTTTCTTTGATCTTTTAATAAATGGAGTGATTTCATGATTCTTTAATGCAATTTTTGGCATTTTAATCACTTTCATTTTGGGTTACTTTTGTAACTATGTTGGTGATTTTACTTTTGCAGGTATTTCAGCTAGGAAAGTGTTGTTGAAAGATGAGAAATCCATTAGCCAAGAGTTAATTGAGGTGAAGAGGAACCTTGGAGAAGAAAAAGAAGCTCAAAATGAAGACTTTGCTATCACATGCACGCTTAAGCGAGATATATTCATGCTTAAGCGTGAAGCTTGCTACATTGGAGGCTTAATTCTGTCCAAAACAGGCTTAAGCGAGAATACTGTGCGCTTAAGCGTGTGACACCTTGCTGATGGAGAATCGTTTCTGCCTAAATCGCGCTTAAGCGGGAAAACCATGCGCTTAAGCGCAAAAGCCAATTTACTATCACGTACAGCAGGCTTTAAAAGGCAATTTGGACTGAAATTTTAGGGTATTCTGGGCTGGAACCGAAGGAGGAGCGCCGATTTCACCTCCAGAAGCTAGGGCAACCAACTTTTGGAGAAGATTGAAGCCATTTTTCTTCCACCCAACTTGGAATCATGGAGTTTTCTCTTCTCTTCTCTCATTTTCTGTATTTTGTGATGTTGTGTAGCTAAATTTCTGTACTAGGATTGCTATGAACCCTAGTTTGGATTAAGTTTTGTTAATCTCTTGACTCTTGTGATTGTTTGGCCATTAATACATGTTTATTCATTCTCATTTTCTTGCTTTCATTAAACTTGATCAATTTAATGGATTGTTTGGTGGTTTTGCTGTACTTGGGAGAGGAATGTAAAACCTAGACCATAGAATGGATAGTATGAGTTCTTGAACCACAAAGGAGAGGGGATAGATTCGTTAATATCATAGGAATATAGATATTAACCTCATATAGTCAAATTAGGGTCTGTGCATTTTTGGAACCTAAGAATACATAAGGAATTATGATATTTCGGGTTGAGTTTTAGTTGGCATTCGGGAGAATCCTTCTAAACATATTCATATCTTAGATTAGCATGTATGGCCGGTGAGAACAAGAGGGAGAGGGATTAAAACTTATAAAGAACGACGGGGGATTGGCAATCCTAGGCTGTATTCATCTTGTGAAATTAATTGCATTTGTCTTGTGATTTTTATTGTGCTTGTTTAAAATTCATACAACATACAATTCACTACTAACTCAACTTTACATTTTCACTTTCCTTCTGTCAAGAACCATTGAAATTTGCATTGTCTAACTAATATAACTTAATTTCTCGAGTAATTAGCAAGTTAATCCTCGTGGGAACGATTCTTTTACTTAATTTTCACTATATTACTTATACGATTGGTACGCTTGCCAAGCCGTCAACAAGTTTTTGAGTGTTGAGTTCTCAATTTAGTGCCATTTTGATGTTAAATACCCTCTCTTTTGATCTCTTTCTTGTTGTCTTGTAATTCTTAGCTCATATTTTGAGTAGTTTAGATTAGTTTTAGTTTTCTTTGATCTTTTAATAAATGGAGTGATTTGATGATTCTTTAATGCAATTTTTGGACTTTTAATCACTTTCATTTTGGGTTACTTTTGTAACTATGTTGGTGATTTTACTTTTGCAGGTATTTCAGCTAGGAAAGTGTTGTTGAAAGATGAGAAATCCATTAGCCAAGAGTTAATTGAGGTGAAGAGGAACCTTGGAGAAGAAAAAGAAGCTCAAAATGAAGACTTTGCTATCACATGCACGCTTAAGCGAGATATATTCATGCTTAAGCGTGAAGCTTGCTACATTGGAGGCTTAATTCTGTCCAAAACAGGCTTAAGCGGGAATACTGTGCGCTTAAGCGTGTGACACCTTGCTGATGGAGAATCGTTTCTGCCTAAATCGCGCTTAAGCGGGAAAACCATGCGCTTAAGCGCAAAAGCCAATTTACTATCACGTACAGCAGGCTTTAAAAGGCAATTTGGACTGAAATTTTAGGGTATTCTGGGCTGGAACCGAAGGAGGAGCGCCGATTTCACCTCCAGAAGCTAGGGCAACCAACTTTTGGAGAAGATTGAAGCCATTTTTCTTCCACCCAACTTGGAATCATAGAGTTTTCTCTTCTCTTCTCTCATTTTCTGTATTTTGTGATGTTGTGTAGCTAAATTTCTGTACTAGGATTGCTATGAACCCTAGTTTGGATTAAGTTTTGTTAATCTCTTGACTCTTGTGATTGTTTGGCCATTAATACATGTTTATTCATTCTCATTTTCTTGCTTTCATTAAACTTGATCAATTTAATGGATTGTTTGGTGGTTTTGCTGTACTTGGGAGAGGAATGTAAAACCTAGACCATAGAATGGATAGTATGAGTTCTTGAACCACAAAGGAGAGGGGATAGATTCGTTAATATCATAGGAATATAGATATTAACCTCATATAGTCAAATTAGGGTCTGTGCATTTTTGGAACCTAAGAATACATAAGGAATTATGATATTTCGGGTTGAGTTTTAGTTGGCATTCGGGAGAATCCTTCTAAACATATTCATATCTTAGATTAGCATGTATGGCCGGTGAGAACAAGAGGGAGAGGGATTAAAACTTATAAAGAACGACGGGGGATTGGCAATCCTAGGCTGTATTCATCTTGTGAAATTAATTGCATTTGTCTTGTGATTTTTATTGTGCTTGTTTAAAATTCATACAACATACAATTCACTACTAACTCAACTTTACATTTTCACTTTCCTTCTGTCAAGAACCATTGAAATTTGCATTGTCTAACTAATATAACTTAATTTCTCGAGTAATTAGCAAGTTAATCCTCGTGGGAACGATTCTTTTACTTAATTTTCACTATATTACTTATACGATTGGTACGCTTGCCAAGCCGTCAACAAGTTTTTGAGTGTTGAGTTCTCAATTTAGTGCCATTTTGATGTTAAATACCCTCTCTTTTGATCTCTTTCTTGTTGTCTTGTAATTCTTAGCTCATATTTTGAGTAGTTTAGATTAGTTTTAGTTTTCTTTGATCTTTTAATAAATGGAGTGATTTGATGATTCTTTAATGCAATTTTTGGACTTTTAATCACTTTCATTTTGGGTTACTTTTGTAACTATGTTGGTGATTTTACTTTTGCAGGTATTTCAGCTAGGAAAGTGTTGTTGAAAGATGAGAAATCCATTAGCCAAGAGTTAATTGAGGTGAAGAGGAACCTTGGAGAAGAAAAAGAAGCTCAAATTGAAGACTTTGCTATCACATGCACGCTTAAACGGGATATATTCACGCTTAAGCATGAAGCTTGCTACATTGGAGGCTTAATTCTGTCCAAAACAGGAATTTGGTTTTATGCCAGGGCAGTCTACTATGAAAGCTATTTATCAACTAAGGGGGTTGATGGAAAAGTATCGGAGTAAATAAAAAGACTTGCATATGATTTTTATTCATCTGGAAAAAGCTTATGATTGAGTACTAAGAGAAGTTTTATGGAATGCCATGGAAAAGAAAGGTGTTCGTGTTGCTTATATTAGAGCTTTAGAAGATATGTATAAAGAGGCAACAACTAGTGTGAGATGTCTGGAAGGGAGACTAGAGACTTTCCCATTAAGATTGGCCTGCATCAGGGATCATCTTTGAGCCCTTATTTGTTTGCCCTAGTTTTAGATGTTTTTCCAAAATACATTCAAGAAGAAATCCCCAAATGCATGCTTTTTGCAGATGATATTATCCTCATGGTGGAGTCAAGAGAAGAGATTAACTCTAAACTCAAGTTATGGAGGTGTACTTTGGAATCGAAGGGTTTCTGTTTAAGTAGGAGTAAGATAGAATATATGCATTGCAAGTATAACAAGCGACAAGCTAGAAATGAGTTAGAAGTTAAAATTAAAGACCAGGTTATACTGCAAGTGTCAAAGTTCAGGTATATGGGATTAGTTATACAAGATGATGATGAAGTTAATGGGGATGTTACACATAGGATACAAGCTAGGTTGATGAAATAGAGAAAAGCATCAGGAGTTGTGTGTGACCGAAAGGTACCTAATAAGCTAACAGGGAAGTTTTATCGTACAGCTATAAGACCAGCTATATTATATGCAAGTGAATGTTGGGCAGTGAAAGGACAATAAGAACAAAAAATTATGGTAGTAGAGATAAGGATGTTGAGACGGATGTGTGGTCATACAAGATAAGATATGATCCCCATTGATTGTATGCAAAGCAGAATTGGAGTGGCACCTATTGAGGAGAAAATAGTAGAAAATCGTTTAAGGTGATATGGTCATGTTCAAAGAAGTTAGTTTGAGGCGCAGTAAGGAGGGTTGAGGTGAAAAAAGGCCGAGGAAGACCAATAAGGGTACTTGGAGAAGTCATTGAGCGAGATCTTTTGATGAATGATATACTTAAGGAGTTGGTCATTGAT
The DNA here is from genome assembly GCA_037074585.1 of Biancaea sappan. Taxonomy (NCBI): domain Eukaryota; kingdom Viridiplantae; phylum Streptophyta; class Magnoliopsida; order Fabales; family Fabaceae; genus Biancaea; species Biancaea sappan. The sequence continues at coordinate 2,630,161 of CM073491.1, forward strand.
AGAGCTCAATGGTGTCATGTGATTCATGTAGCCGACCCCAACTAGTGGGATAAGGCTTTGTTGTTATTGTTGTTGTTGTTGCATTCACCACATGGAGGTTATGTTCTAGTCCTTAACACTTACATGCATACATAGATGTAATTTTCATTTTCATTGACTACGTAAGACCCAAACTACATCTCAATTTAGTATGAAAACTTATATGAATCTACGCTAAGCCATTTTAGACTCATTCCACTTGGATGACACTTTACAAAATTAGGGCGTCACATGGAGTAACTAGAATAATACACACGAGTAAATGAGATTACCTCTTTACATTCAAGTTCCATCACAAGTTTCCCATCTCTAGATTAATCACAATTCACTACACCATCACCATATCTCACAAGGAATCAATATTTTAAAGATAATAGAGTTCACAAAATTCAAGGCACAAAGAATTATATTTGCCTTTTTATAATAAGTAACACTAGTGATTCCAACACATGGCACTCAATACATTGCTACATGTCCTCACCAATACACTGTATCACTTCTCATAAATTAAATTAAAAGGAAAAGATCTCTTAAGCCATTCTAGGCTTATCCCTGTTTTAAATGGGAAACATGTGCATTCAACTAAACTACACAAACAATAATGTAACTAAATCCAAGTTAAGAAGTATTAATCCCTCACCTTAGATACCGACCAATTCTTTACCCTTATCCTTGTTTGAATACATGTAAGAAGAAGGTAGGGGCTTGGAATGCAAACCTTAATGATTCCAGTATGAAAATAAAAAGAAAACATATCAGAACTATGTGGAAGGGGGTTTACCAGTTGCTTGAAATCAAACAAAATCTCTACCATCAATACTCGGTGAGGATCCAATTTTCATGTAAGCATACATTTCAAATTTTAACAAGGTATCAGTCCCTGATGTTACCCATATGCTCTTGTTTCGCAACATCTCGAAGTTACCCAACTATATAGACTAAAACCAAAATTGCTATATCCTATCCATCTTCCAGCAACCTCACTGTTCCTACAACTTAAACTAATTTAAACCCAAGTGTTCATCCTACACTAAATTTTAGTCTTTAAAATGATCATAAATTCACACACTTATCCTTGGTGCAACTGAATAGAGAAATTCAATTCAGATTACAAGAATTACCTAAAAAAAAAAGTCCTATTAGTAAACTGCAATCTCGGTACTTAAACAAAGAATATTTCCATTTCTTTGTTATTCACTTTATTTCCTCTCCTTCTTTAGGTTTTTAATTAGCACATAACTCCAACCCAAATAAAGAAGACCAACATCCATTATTCAGGAAACTATACCAGAACCCAATCAAGCAATATACTCATAAGACAATAACCCATAACATAAATTATCAACCTATCGTGCACTCTTTCATAGTTTCACAACTATCCAACATTAGTTCATAACATCTTTGATTTCTCCACCTAACGTACATATAGTTTAAGCAAGTTTATAACCCAAAACATCTCAGAATGCAGTACAATTAATTACACAAAGGAGAATGCTGGTTAAAAATTTCACTGAGGGAAATTCAAATTCAGTTCCCTTACCTCACAGTGTGTTGCTTTATTTCCCATTTCCCATTTCCTTCTTCTCCATTTCTCCGCTATTGGCCAGCCACTGTGAACTCTGCCCTGACCACCACCATAGAGGAAGAAACAGACACCAGTGATGACAAACACAAGACGAGGTACACCAGCTCCCCATTGTCTTTATTCCATCACGCCACCTCTTTTACTCCTCTGTTCTGATCCGAGCTGAGAGGAAGACCGATGGGAGAAAAGGAGAAAATGGGAGGGAAAGAATGATGGTTACTGGCAAGAGTTGGCTAAAAGGAGTCGCTGGCAGTCAAGGAACAGCTAAAGATGGCTGTCCATGGCGGCCATCATCTTCATCTTCTCTCCTTTCTCTCTCAACTGCCATACACAAAGAGAATACAAGGATTATGGTTCGGATTTGCTGCTCCTAAAAGCACCATGCTCCTCTCTTTGGTAACAGTAAAAACAGCTGCTAAAGAGAGGAACAGGGAGGAGAAAGAGCAGTAAATCCTCTCTCCAAGGATTTTGCTTCTTCCAGTAGTTTAGGGTTTTATCTTGAGTGAATGACAAGTATACAAGTGTGTGTGTCTTATTGCGCCACTTGTCCACCCATTTGGTGATAATTATATGGAATTACTCCTTCCCAATTACTTATTTACTATGGTCTTTCTAATTTTGAAAAAAATTCCCAAATCACTCTCAAGGTCCAAAAATTATTTTTATTTCTCTCTTACCCTATTTCTCCAAATAAATCCAAGAGCTTCACTTCATCGAATGGTTTCAAATTAATCCCTAAAATTTATTATCATTATTTTCAGTTAAGTCCTTTGTTGAGGATTTATTTGCAAATTTCTCATAACAAAAATTGCGGGATTTCAAGATTTTTATGGTTTCACTAAATTTCGAATTAGCCCATAAACTTCACATATAAACATATAATAAAATTAACAAAAGGACCTTGTGAATTAAAATTCATAGGTATTACCCTATACATGTGGCTCTATGTCGAGCCACACATATTGTTTGGCTCGATACACACATGTTATGTGGCTCACATACCACATGTCAAGTGTCTGTAAAGCTAAAATTTTTTTAAAAAATTTATAAATATATATAATTTATTTAAGTATTTATAAATATATATATATATATATATATATATATATATCTACTTTTTTTCATAAATGAATTTATATAGAATATAAAAATAAATGTTATAAAATATAAAGTTTGTAGATATGAAATGTAAATGAAAAAAATAGATATATATTTATAAATATGATGTGTGGGTCCAATGACACAAAGAATTAATATATATATATATATATATATTAATTCTTTGTGTCATTGGACCCACACATCATATTTATAAATATATATCTATTTTTTTCATTTACAAAATAAGCATAAAATTAATTTATATAGAACATAAACATATATGTTATATAATATAAAATTTTATGATATAAAATTTAAAAACAAAAAATTCTATGTGTAGCCTATCAAGGCTCGACAGATGGTATGTTGAGCCACACATTCACACACGACTCAATAGACCTTTTTTGCGTAAAAATAAATTAATTTAATATAATTAAATACAACAAAATTTAATTAAAGATATGTACGTATATATAGCAAATTGTTTTTCAATATTTATGTCCAAAATAATTTTTTTAAATAAATATTTATATGTTTATATAAAAATAAACAACATTACATATAATTTTGGTACCAAAGAAGAACCCCATAGAATACACTTTTTCTTACATATATATCTTCAAAACAAATTATATCTTTAATTAACAAATTATATATTTAAATATCAAAATTTTTAAAAAAAAGTCTATATAACCAAAAAAAAATTACGTAACTTTATCTGAAGCCATATTGGGCAAGACAAAGTCATTGTCGAGCCTCATATACAGGGTTAGACAGTACCAATGTATTAGCTTTCTACTGTCGGTCAGTCGTTTTGTGCAGAAGGAAATTTTTGTCTACAGACTTTCAATGGATTTTTCAATAGAAAAAGTTTTGGACATAAAACACATCTATTCTGTAATTCCTATAGAATATCAATCGAAAAAATGGATAAGTTAGTCACAATTTCATTCAGTAGAATTCAATAGGAAATATTCAATAGGAATTTTCATTCTTTCTTGTAGGATATTACATGGAAAGATTTGTGATTGTGATACTAGCATCAAATTTAATTTCATTTTATGTTTGTCGCCTATTTCTTATTCAAACTCTTGCATCCACTACAAGAAAAGTGACTTTCAGTGACGATTTTTTAGTGGCGATTTTCAAAGTCACCACCAAAAGTAGAATTGTTTTTAAATAAAATTAAAAAAATTATATTTTTAATGGCGTTTGGTGGTGACTCTCATTGTCACAACCAAAAGTCAAATTTAAAAAAAATAAAGAAAGTCAGATTTTTTTAAAAAAATTAAAAAATTAGACTTTTGGTCACCATCAAAAAGTCGATTTTAAAAAATAAAAAAATAAAAAATATTAGAATTTTTTAAAAAAAATTAAAAAGGTAGTCGCCACCAAAAGTCGATTTAAAAAAAAAAGAAAAAGTCAAATTTTTAAAAAAAATTCTGATTTTTTAAATAAAATTAAAAAAGTTAGATTTTTTAAAATAAAATTAAAAAATTAAAAATATTTTTTATTTTATTTAAAAATTTAAATTTTTTTATTTTTTTATTTTCTTAATTTTATTTAAAAGAAATTCAATTTTTTTTTATTTTTTTATTTTTTTAAAAAATTAGATTTTCGGTGGCGACTAAAGTCTAATTTTTTTAACCAAAACTGATTTTTTTTTATGAAATTAGCTAAAGTCATACTTTTGTGGTGACTCCCATAATAATAATATATTTACTTTTTGTTAAGTTAAATATTGTTTTATATTTGTTTTGTAATATTTTTGACTTAAAATAATTTTAACAGATTATATATATAATATTTTGCACTTGCATAACATAAATGAAGTGGTGGTAGGATGGTAAGACACACATGGTTACAAGCAAGGGACCCAGGTTCGAATCTCAGGTATACATATATTTGGTTTAATTTCAAATAAACTTGAATATTGTAAAAAAAAAATCGAGTCGCCTTGGGACAATGAGTTATTGGATCGGTCAAGACCCGCACGAGTCGAATGGGTCTCAAGTCGACCCACCGAGCTAATTCGGATTCAAAAATATGGCGAGTGACTAAGTCATCGCCATCTAAAAGTCGCCACCAAAAGTCTTTGGTGGTGACTTTTAGTGGCAACTAAAGTGGCCACCAAAAGTCACTTTTTATCACGAAATTTTTTTTTTGCAATAAAGATAACTTTTGGTGGCGACTATAGTAGCCACTAAAGGGTATTTTTGGTGGTGACTTTTGAGAATCTCCACACTAAAGGCTTTTGGTGACGACTTTTAAACTTTTAAGTCTTTTTTTTTGTAGTGATCTAAAACATAAACATAAAGGATAAGCACACACACAAAAAAAAATACTATATATGATTCTTATAAAACAATTCTAAAAATGATCTAACACAAAAAATTGCATGTAGTTTTCTCATTCAAACCCTTGTGTCTAAAATATAAGCATAAGGTTCTCAACAAATAAAAAACAATTTATAAAACCAGTCTAGTACATAAAAAAATTGCCTTTAGTTTTTTTTATTCAAACCCTTGCATATAAAAATTTATCAAATATTCACCTAACTTTCACAATTGTGTTCAGTTATTGGGTTGATTTAGGTTCATATTCCTTTCATCTACTATTGATAGTTTGAGTTGTACGTTAAAATTTTTTAACTTAAACTAACCTATTCAATCGGTCCCTTGTTTTTTCATTTGTTATTTATGTTGAATTAGACACTACTCTTAATTTCATTAGGCCATAAATATTTTTTACTTTTGATAATTTAAATTAGAATCTTTTTAATATTAAGTTTTAACAACGTAAAAATATTAGTAACGTAACAAAAATAAAGTGTTATTGAAGAAAGATTAACATGTCAATCCTACCCGAATCAACCCATACAAGTAGAAGTTGAATTGGTTCAATTTAAGAATAGTTTTTTAAAATCTGAACAAATCTAATTTACCATCCATAAAATAATTTAAGTTAAAAAATTCAATGAACTCCAATTAATCAAAATATGGTTAAAATATATTGCAAGTCCCTATAGTTTCACTTAGGAGTGAATTTAGTCCTTACATTTTGAAAGCAATGATTTCAGTCTCTATAGTTTTCAAAAGTCATGAATTTAATCCCCAAGGTTACTCAAAAGTTAGTCAACCGTTAGTCAACCATCTGATCGTGACATGTGGCGTCAACTTGGATGATGACATCAGCTAAAACTTCACGTCAACACTACGTAGACTAAGGACACATCATCAAATAAATCCACGTCACCTATATATTCTACATCATAAAAAAAAATACATTTCTTTTCTTATTTTTTCCCCTCTCTTCTTGATCCTGATAGTCAAATTTCTTTTGTTATTTTTTTTTCCTTCTCTTCTTCCTCTATCATGGTAGTCGAACACCATTGCAAGTCATTCTTCCATTCTGATTCAACCTTGTGCCCCTTTCTCATTTTTTTTTCCTTATCTTCTTCTCTTCAGTTATTCGAACCCCATGGCAATTGTAGCTTACGTCCTCGGCTGAGCCACCACTGTTCGCGTCACCCACCTCGTTTTGTGTGTGCTAGTGCCATTCTCGTCTTCCACCCTTGTTCACATTTGCCACCCCCTTTTTTGCCTGTACTAGGCTGAATCACCAACAATGTTGTGGTCCCAAAGTAATTTATATGTAAACAATATTGCTTTCTATTAAAATGCAGTGGTCCCAAAGTGTTGTAGTGGTCCTCATTTAAAAAAGAAATCAAATGCAGTGGTCCCAAATGTTTCCCATTTCAAAAAAAAATTGTTTATGATATAATAGTCTTATATGGACCCAATGTTGTTCTAAACAAGTTCTGTATTTGTTTTTACTTACATTCCTATTTTTTTTTGTTTTGCCTCAAAGAACTTTATTGTCAATATTTGGCATGGTGGATGCTTCAAAAATATTAAGAATTTTAAGTATGTTGGGGGGAAAATGCACACAATGATAAATTGCGATTGGATACATAGTCGATGCAAGAGGTGACAACAGAGTTGAGAGATCTAGGTTATATTGGTTGTGTTAGATTGTTTTATCAGAAAAATGAACTCCCTTTGGAAGAAGGTCTCTTTGAAGTCAAGAGTGATAAGGAATGTATGAAGATGGGTCAATATGCCATTGCTAATTATGGTGGTAAAGTTGCTTGCTATGTAGTACGTACAGTTGATCCTGGAAAAGGGATTGCTTTGACATTGGCTGACCAAGAGGATGACACCAAAAAGAGTGAGGAAGACCACAGTAGCGATGATAGCATGCGTGATGTCTACTTGGCTAATTTTTAGGATGATATATATGATGACAAAAACTTGTTGGGCGTTCTGGCAAGTGCACCAGTCGCACAAGTAATATAGTGTAAAAATGAGTAAAAAATTATCATCTCCACAGGGACTAACGTGCTAAGTACTCCAAAAATTCAAATGCATTATTTAGGTAAACCAATTTTTGAATTTAGAAAGCTCTAATTGAAAGTAAAATCAAATTGCAATAGAATCGAATGGAAATAATTCAAATAAAAGGCCTAGAGTTACTAATCCCCCTCTTTTGTTCTAGTAATTGCTAATTCTCCCTAACACTTGTGATTCAAATCAATTATACACATTAATCTTAGGTTTTCTAAGGGCTTAAAGTGATTCTCCCGAACCTAAATTAAGCTACTCAACTCTACACAATCCCTTATGTGAGTTTAAGTCGAATTAATGTTAACCTAATTTAATTAAACGAGGTTAATTAATATTCCTATTAATTAACTAGTAAAACCCCTAAGTTCTATCACTCGCCCTAATCATTCAGTGTTTTACCAACATCTCCCTCTCCCAAGTTTGACGAAAGCAACAAACAAGTCATAAAGTGGCCAATTTTACAACAAGTACAATAAACATGAATGATAGGTATGTATTAAATTGAAAAGAATCACAAGTTTCAAGAAAAATACAAATCCTAATCTGAAATTAGGTTTATAGTAACCCTAGAACAGAAAATCAGCCACTCATGGCTCTAAAATTACAGAAAACAGTAAAAGAATGAGCAAACTCCATGAATCTGAGGTTGAGTTGACGGAATTCGGGCTTGATCGGCTTCGAGAATGGATTCCTCCTTCTCCTCTAGCAGAAATCGGTGCCTCCCCTCTGTCTCCAACTCAGAATACCCTAGAAAATCTGTTTTGACGCATTTAAATCAGTGCAGGATCACAAACCACCGCTATAGCGGTGGGAGGCAGAGAAGAAAGCTTAAAAATGAGTTTTTTCAGGTTCTACCGCTATAGCGGTGAAGATACACCGCTATAGCGGTGTCTGGCAGAGAAGAAGGCTCCAAAATCCTTTTTTCAGCAATCCACCGCTATAGCGGTATATTCTACTGCTATAGCTATGGGAGACAGCAATCACATCAGCATTTTCAGAATTTTAGCTCTAGTATTCCATCTTCTAACACGAACTTTTTACCAATTCAACCTACAGCAAAAATAACAAATAAACCCATTAAATCGCATAAAAGAATCATGAAATCACTCCATTTATTAAAAGATCAAAGAAAACTAAAACTAATCTAAACTACTCAAAGTATGAGCTAAGAATTACAAGACAACAAGAAAGAAATCAAAAGAGAGGATGTTTAGCATCAAAATGGCACTAAATTGAGAACTCAACACTCCCCCAAACTTGAACCTTTGCTTGTCCTCAAGCAAAAACTTTCAATGAGAAAAATTTTGAGAAAAATATATGCGACCATGAATATGTGCAACTAGGAGAAGTAAAGATCTGAAAATGTGAATTAAAACAAACCAAGCCTCATCAAACCATTACTCAAAAGATTTAACTCAAGAGTTTGCAATCTTAAGGATTCAAAAAGAAGTGTTAACCAAACCACAAAAAAATTTGAAATCAAAGCTTCACCTCTTGGAACAGTTTATAAAACCAAATTCACAAAAATTTCAAAACTAAATTAGTTTTTTGTTCTCAAAGGCATCGTTTTATTTCGATTCTCAAGGGCTTCACTGTTTTGTTCTCAAGGATATAGCTTCCTAACTTTCCTTATTTCCTTTGGAAATTTTTTTTTTCCAATTTTCTCATTTTATTTTAATTACAGGAGCCTATCCCTTATTGAAACTTTCAGCTATCCCCTTATTGAATCATTTTTTCACTAGCCTCTTATTGAACTTTTTTTTAAAATATATAAATATAAAAATGATCTAAAAACCATTCAAAGAGACAAAAACAAGACACTTGTTATTTTGAAGTGATTGGGCTAACACTTACAAAATATGAAAACTTAAGATTAGCAAACTCAAGAGGTAACTCTTAAAAAGAATTTCATTTGACATGATTTGACTTGCCAAATAATTTTAAACTTTCAAATTTAAAAAATTTCCTCCTACTACACATGCATATGGACAACACAAAATTAACCAAAATTTTCTCAAAGAAGAAACCCATCAACAAAGCTCTCCCCCAAACTTAAATTTGACAGTGTCCTCACTGTCCCAGATCAGTACAATAGAGAAAAGAAGAAACAACATAACAAACAAAACAAAACAAAACAAAATGCTATTACAAACATCCTAACTGCCATTCACCAAAATAATAAACATGACCATATTCAGCATTTATTAGTTCAACTCCAAATAAATAATAAATAGCAGTTAAAATATTACCAATAGCAGAACATCAAACCACAAAAAAAAAGAAAAAAAATTACAAAAGCAATAAACTTGGGTTGCCTCCCAAGAGCGCTAAGTTTATAGTCTTTAGCCAGACTTTACCGGTTTTATCCTGGATCACAATAACCCATAGAAGAGTCTTGAAGCTGAATCGACATTGTTTCTTCCTTATTATTGCCAGCTTCCTTTTCCATCGATGATTTTGAAATATCGAACACATTGAAAGTCTCTATCTCCTTCTGAATTGTTAGAGTTAATGTCCCATGAGCCACATTAATTACCGCTCCTGAAGTAGCCATGAATGGCCTACCCAGAATGAGAGGGATTTCCTCATCTTCTGCAATGTCTAATACTACAAAATCTACAGGAAAGAAGAATTTTCCCACTTTGACTAGCACATCTTCTACTACCCCATATGGATGTTTCAAGGATCGGTCGGCGAGCTAAAGAATCATCATAGTTGGTTTCACCTGACCAATCCCGAGTTTCTTGAAAATTGATAGTGGCATAAGATTGATGCTAGCCCCAAGATCACATAAAGTCTTCTTGAATGTGACATCCCCAATAGTATAAGGGATGGAGAAATTCCCTGGATCCTTGAGTTTTGGAAGTAACTTCTTATGTATGATTGCACTGCACACTTCATTCAATGTGACTTTTTCATTATTTCCCATCTTCTTCTTTTTCAGCAACATTTCCTTCATGAATTTTGCATACATAGACATTTATTCCAAAGCTTCAGCAAAAGGTATACTTATTTGCAATTTACTCAATACCTCTAAGAATCTGCTAAACTGCTTCTCATTGTGCTTTTTGGGCCTCTGAGCCTGAGGATACGGTAGTGGTGGAATGATATCGGGCATTTTTATATACTTTTTAGTCCCTATTTTAGTCCTTTTTGCCTCTTTAATTTTGTCAATTCTCTAATTTTATTATGTTTTGGAATTTATTGGGTATAAACTATTTATGGATTGAATGTGTTTCAATTTTATATTTTCAGAACTTGAATTGCAAAATGCTCAATCTAATTCCTACAAATCTTAATTTTGGAGAGAAAAGTGCTGACATGGACAAAGATGCTGATTTGGATGCTAATGTGGCACTTTTTGGGTGATGCAGATGCTGACTAGGATATGCTGGATATGGGGCCCACTTGAACTCTTATTCAATGCCATGTAGTCATAATTTTTGGGCAGAAATATTAATTTTCGTAGGTCAGAAAAGTATGGCTGAAATATTAATTTTGCCATGATATTCTGCTGCTGTTCTGCTGCTGTTTGTTATTTTTCTGTTGCAAAAATATTAATTCTGCTGCTGCCATACCTATTTGCTGCTGCCATACCTATCTGCTGCTGCAGAAATATTAATTATGCTGCTGTTTTGCTGTCAAAGTGCTACCACATCATGGAAGAAGCATCCAAGGAAGCATCTAGGGTAGAATATTCTAAGGCATTGAAGGGGCATCAGTTTTAGAGAAGAGGACACTTTTATTTTGTAACCAGAAACTTAGGGAATTCGTAGCTCTCTCTTCCTCTCTGTTTTTGCTTCTGTTGGTTGCTGTTTTGCTCTCATAGAGGGCTAAGTTTTCATTTTAATTAGTCACTAGACCACTGGGATGTTGTAGCTTGAACTAAGAATGCAAGTTAAGTGTTTTATTCTCCATTTTCATCTCATTTCGTTTCTGTTTTGCTGTTATGTTTATGTTGCTGTCAGATTCTGATTAGAGCTTGAGAATGTAACATAAACTAACTTATATATATAAGATATAACCTTGTTTGACTGATGAGGAAAGTGAGGGAGGCGAAATGACTAGTTAGATGATATATTTAACTTGGTTTGGTTGAGATTTTCCACTGAATGCATCTAGTTATAGTAGAGAGATGTTCTTGACTGTAATTAGTAGCATTAAATTCTAGATGTTATTCTAGAAACATTTTCATAAAGAACCAAACAATGGAATGAGAACAAAACTGAATCAATGAGTTAGGTAATGATAGTTACACTCCCATGAATCCTAGTGGCTGATTACATAGTCTCTTTACTGTCAATACCTTGCAAATTCTTCTGCTGCTGCTGTTGTTGTAGTTATTTGGTTGCTGTTTTGTTTGTTTTATTAGTACTGCCATAAAACCCCCCCACGTTTAAGTACTCTTCATTAGTGTTTGGGTGTTTAGAACGATTAATTAGTATTAAGAAGTGAGGCTCCTTGACTGAATACGACCTGGGGATCACTATACTACAAATTGCCACGAATTTAATTCTGGGCGATTTGGCTTCGTAGTGGCGTGAACAATGGAACAAAACTTTCGACCCTTTTATCTTTTACCACCCTTCCATATTTACCTTTTTTTCTCTGAAACATCAGCTTCCTCAGTTAGAGGTTCAGTAACCTCATCTTTTCCCTCTTCAACAATCACATCTTTAGGTGGATCATGTGATGTAATAGTATCTGGAAGCTCCTTGCCACTCCTTAAGATAATAGCATTACAATGCTCTTTCCCCTCCCTTCTTGGGTTATTTTCAGTGTCACTAGGGAGATTACCTTGTAGCCTATTTTTCAAAGCAAGTGCCATCTGTCCCATTTGTGTCTCTAAATTTTTGATTGCCAAATTCTGAGTTTGGAACATTGACTCGCTCCTTTCCATGAACTTCATGAACATATCCTCCATTGAATGTTTCTTTTCCACTTGAGGTAGTGGAGCTCTATTTTGAGGAGGATAATTACTCTGATTATTAAAGCCAAGAGGGTGAGATGGCTTACCAAAGGATGCAGCTGAAGCATTCAAACAGTGATTATTGCTCCATGAAAAATTAGGATGATTCCTCGAACTCGGATGATATGTGTTGGAGTACTGGTTGTTCTGGTCCTTCTGCAAATTACCCATGTAGTTTAACTGTTCCATTGAAGGAAATTTCTCACAACACCCATTGGCATGAGCCCCTCCACAGAAATCACATTTTGCACCCTGAATAATTATCGTATTCACCTTCGCCGGCTCATTCTGTCTTGAGCATAGCAAGTCCACTTTCCTGGTTAATGCTTCATTTTGAGCTAACAAAGCATTTAGGGTGTCTAATTCCATGACTCCCCTTCTTGAAGCATTCTTGGATCGGCTAGATGCATTTTGGCTCGCCCCCATAGTCTCTATTATCTCTCTTACTTGCACTATAGATCTTGCCATCAAAGCACCACCAGCTGCAATGTCTAACTTATCTTGAGTCTCATATGTGAGACCACTGTGAAAAATAGTGAGCTGCTGCCACTCTTGGAGACCATGGTTTGGACACTTCATCAGTAAATTTTTGAACCGTTCCCAGGCCTCATATAAACTTTCACCTTCATGCTGATAAAAGGCTGTGATCTCATTCCTCAATTTGATTAACCTTGAGGGAGGAAAGAACTTATCTAAAAACCTCTTTTGGACTTTATCCCAAGTTGTGATACTCCCTCTCGGTTGAGCGTTCAACCAACTCTTAGCCAAATCCCTCAAGGAAAAAGGAAACAGACGAAGACGTATGGCATCATCACTTACCCTATTCATCTTAACCATGTCATAGATATCTAAGAAGTTTGTGATGTGGTTGTTTAGGTATTCTATCGGGCTCCCTCCAAACTGGTTCTGCTGAACTAAATTCATCAATACTGCCTTTATTTCAAAGTTGTTTGCACCAAGTAGAGGTTTCACTATGCTGGACGCATGTCCAGCCTCAGTGGGTGATGCATAATCCCACACAGCTCAATTGTCATCCTCCTGAGGCTCATTACCAGCCCCATTACCAGCATTAACGACAACATCCCGATAGTTCTGGTTATCCTCGGCCATTTCTACTTGTGTAGTTTGGCTCACTTGAGTTCTTCTAGCTCTCTCTTCCCTTCTAGTTCTCCTTGCTAGTCTTTCAATCTCAGGCTCAAAAAGAAGATCAGACGTATGAGTGGTGCCTCACAATACATAATAGAAAACTCCAGTCAGAATTAACAAAAAGGAAATCACAAAAATAATGCTAAAAGCAAAAATGACTAACTACACAAAAACAAATAAAATAAAATAAAAACTAAAACAAAATAAAAAAAATAGAAAAATGCCTAAGCTAGTACCTTCAAATTTATTAGAATATTAGCTAAAAACTGTTAGTCCCCGGCAACGACACCAAAAACTTGTTGGGCGTTCTAGCAAGTACACCAGTCACACAAGTAATATAGTGTAAAAATGAGTAAAGAGTTATCGTCTCCACAGGGACTAACGTGCTAAGCACTCCAAAAATTCAAACGCATTATTTAGGTAAACCAATTTTTGATTTTAGAAAGCTCTAATTGAAAGTAAAATTAAATTGCAATAGAATCGAATGGAAATAATTCAAATAAAAGGCCTAGAGTTACTAATCCCCCTCTTTCGTTCTAAGAATTGCTAATTCTCCGTAACGCTTGTGATTCAAATCAATTATACACATTAATCTTAGGTTTTCTAACCGCTTAAAGTGATTCTCCCGAACCTAAATTAAGCTACTAAACTCTACACAATCCCTTATGTGAGTTTAAGTCGAATTAATGTTAACCTAATTTGATTAAACGAGGTTAATTAATATTCCTATTAATTAACAAGTAAAACCCCTAAGTTCTATTACTCACCCTAATCATTCAGTATTCTACCAACATCTCCCTGTCTTGAGTTCGACGAAAGCAACAAACAAGTCATAAAGTGGCCAATTTTATAACAAGTACAGTAAACATGAATGATAGGTATGTATTAAATTGAAAAGAATCACAAGTTTCAAGAGAAATACAAATCTTAATCTAAAATTGGGTTCATAGTAACCCTAGAAAAGAAAATTAGCCAGTCATGGCTTTAAAACTATAGAAAATAGTAAAAGAATGAGCAAACTCCATGAATCTGAGGTTGGGTTGACGGAATTCGGGCTTGATCGACTTCGAGAATGGATTCCTCCTTCTCCTCTAGCAGAAATCGGCGCCTCCCCTCTGTCTCTAACTAGAATACCCTAGAAAATATGTTCTGACGCATTTAAGTTAGTGCAGGATCGCGAACCACCGCTATAGCGGTGAATTCCCACCGCTATAGCGGTGGGAGACAGAGAAGAAAGCTTAAAAATGAGTTTTTTCAGGTTCTACAGCTATAGAGGTGAAGATACACCGCTATAGCGGTGGCTGGCAGAGAAGAAGGCTCCAAAATCCTTTTTTCAGCACTCCACCGCTATAGCTGTGGGAGACAGCATTCACATCAGCATTTTTAGAATTTCAGCTCTAGCATTCCATCTTTTAACATGAACTTTTTACCAACTCAACCTACACCAAAAATAACAAATAAACCCATTAAATCGCATAAAAGAATCATGAAATCACTCCATTTATTAAAAGATCAAAGAAAACTAAAACTAATCTAAACTACTCAAAGTATGAGCTAAGAATTACAAGACAACAAGAAAGAAATCAAAAGAGAGGGTATTTAGCATCAAAATGGCACTAAATTGAGAACTCAACACCACATTAATTATCGCTCCTGAGTAGCCAAGAATGGCCTACCCAGAATGAGAGGGATTTCCTCATCTTCTGCAATGTCTAATACTACAAAATCCACAGGAAAGAAGAATTTTCCCACTTTGACTAGCACATCTTCTACTACCCCATATGGATGTCTCAAGGATCGGTCAGCGAGCTGAAGAGTCATCATAGTTGGTTTCATCTAACCAATCCCGAGTTTCTTGAAAATTGATAATGCCATAAGATTGATGCTAGCCCCAAGATCACATAAAGTCTTCTTGAATGTGACATCCCCAATAGTACAGGGGATGGAGAAACTCCCTGGATCCTTGAGTTTCAGAGGTAACTTCTTATGTATGATTGCACTGCACTCTTCATTCAATGTGACTTTTTCATTATTTCCCATCTTCTTCTTTTTCAGCAACATTTCCTTCATGAATTTTGCATACATAGGCATTTGTTCCAAAGCTTCAGCAAAAGGTATGCTTATTCACAATTTACTCAATACCTCTAAGAATCTGTTGAACTGCTTCTCATTGTGCTTTTTGGGCCTCTGAGCCTGAGGATACGGTAGTGGTGGAACAAAACTTGCAGCCCTTCTATCTTTTACCACCCTTCTATATTTACCTTTTTTCTCTGAAACATCAGCTTCCTCAGTTAGAGGTTTAGCAACCTCATCTTTTCCCTCTTCAACAATCACATCTTTAGGTGGATAATGTGATGTAATAGTATCTGGAAGCTCCTTGCCACTCCTTAAGGTGATAGCATTATAATTTTTTTTCCCCTCCCTTCTTGGGTTATTTTCAGTGTCACTGGGGAGATTACCTTGTGGCCTATTTTTCAAAGCAAGTGCCATCTGTCCCATTTGTGTCTCTAAATTTTTGATTGCCAAATTCTGAGTTTGAAACATTGACTCGCTCCTTTCCATGAACTTCATGAACATATCCTCCATTGAAGGTTTCTTTTCCACTTGAGGTAGTGGAGCTCTATTTTTAGGAGGATAATTACTCTGATTATTAAAGCCAGGAGGGTGAGATGGCTTACCAGAGGATGCAGCTGAAGGGTTCAAGCAGTGATTATTGCTACATGAGAAATTAGGATGATTCCTCGAACTCAGATGATATGTATTGGAGTACTGGTTGTTCTGGTCCTTTTGTAAATTACCCATGTAATTTAACTGTTCCACTGAAGGAAATTCCTCACAACACCCATTGACATGAGCCCCTCCACAGAAATTACATTTTGCACCCGGCATAGTTATCACATTCACCTTCGCCGATTCATTCTGTCTTGAGCATAGCAAGTCCATTTTCCTAGTTATTGCTTCATTCTGAGCTATCAAAGCATTTAGGGTGTCTAATTCCATGACTCCCCTTCTTGAAGCATTCTTGGATCGGATAGATTCATTTTGTCTCACCCCCATAGTCTTTATAATTTCTTGGGATTGTCTGATCGGTTTAGCCATCAGAGCACCACCAGCTGCGGTGTCTAATTTATCCCGTATCTCATAAGTTAGCCCACTGTAAAAGATAGTGAGTTGTTGCCACTCTTGGATTCCATGATTGGGATACTTGTTCAATAATTCTCTAAATCGCACACAAGCTTCAGACAAGCTCTCTCCTTCATGTTGATAAAATGCAGTAATTTCATTCCTCAACTTAACTGACCTCGAATGAGGGAAGAACTTGTCCAAGAATTTCCTTTAGAGTTGATCCCATGTAGTGATGCTCCCTTTTGGTTGAGAAGTCAACTAGCTCTTAGCAGCGTCCCTCAATGAAAAAGTGAATAACCTGAGACGAAGAGCATTATCACTCACCCCATTCATCTTAACCATGTCACAGATATCTAAGAAGTTTGTGATGTGATTGTTTGGGTCTTCTATCGGGCTCCCCCTAAACTGGTTCTGCTGGACCAAATTTATCAAGACTGCCTTTATTTCAAAGTTATTTGCACCAAGCGGAGGTTTTACTATACTGGACGCGTGTTCAGCCTCAGTGGGTGATGCATAATCCCACACAGATCTATTGTCATCCTCCTGAGGCTCATTGCCAGCCCCAAAACCAGCATTAACTCCAAAACCCCGATGGTTTTGGTTATCCTCAGCCATTTCTTCTTGTGTAGCTTGGCTCACTTGAGTTCTCCTAGCTCTCACATCCCTTCTAGTTCTCCTTGCTAGTCTTTCGATCTCAGGCTAAAAAAGAAGATCAGAAGTATGAGTTGTACCTCGCATACACAATAGAAAACTCCAGTCAGAATTAACAAAAAGGAAATTACAAAAATAATGCCAAAAGCAAAAATGACTAACTATACAAAAAAAAATAAAATAAAAAAAACTAAAACAAAATAAAACAAAACAGAAAAATGCCTAAGCTAGCACCTTCAAATTTCTTAGAATATTAGCTAAAAACCGTTAGTCCCCGGCAACGGCGCCAAAAACTTGTTGGGCGTTCTGGCAAGTGCACCAGTCGCACAAGTAATATAGTGTAAAAATGAGTAAAAAGTTATCGTCTCAACAGGGACTAACGTGCTAAGTACTCCAAAAATTCAAATGCATTATTTAGGCAAACCAATTTTTGATTTTAGAGAGCTCTAATTGAAAGTAAAATCAAATAGCAATAGAATCGAATGGAAATAATTCAAATGAAAGGCCTAGAGTTACTAATCCCCCTCTTTCATTCTAGGAATTGCTAATTCTCCCTAACACTTGTGATTCAAATCAATTATACACATTAATCTTAGGTTTTCTAAGGGCTTAAAGTGATTCTCCCGAACTTAAATTAAGCTACTTAACTCTACACAATCCCTTATGTGAGTTTAAGTCAAATTAATGTTAACCTAATTTGATTAAACGAGGTTAATTAATATTCCTATTAATTAATAAGTAAAACCCCTAAGTTCTATCACTCGCCCTAATCATTCAGTGTTCTACCAACATCACCCTCTCCCAAGTTCGACGAAAACAACAAACAAGTCATAAAGTGGCCAATTTTATAACAAGTATAGTAAACATGAATGATAGGTATGTATTAAATTGAAAAGAATCATAAGTTTCAAGAGAAATACAAATCCTAATCTGAAATTAGGTTCATAGTAACCCTAGAACAGAAAATCAGCCACTCATGGCTCTAAAATTACAGAAAATAGTAAAAGAATGAGCAAACTCCATGAATTTGAGGTTGGGTTGATGGAATTCGGGCTTGATCGGCTTCGAGAATGGATTCCACCTTCTCCTCTAGCAGAAATCGGCGCCTCCCCTCTGTCTCCAACTCAGAATACCCTAAAAAAATTAGTTTTGACACATTTAAATCAGTGCAGGATCGCGAACCACAGCTATAACAGTGGGAGGCAGAGAAGAAAGCTTAAAAATGTGTTTTTCTAGGTTATACCGCTATAGCGGTGAAGATCCACCGCTATAGTAGTGGCTGGCAGAGAAGAAGGCTCCAAAATCCTTTTTTCAGCAATCACATCAGCATTTTCAGAATTTCAGCTTTAGCATTCCATCTTCTAACACGAACTTTTTACCAACTCAACCTATACCAAAAATAACAAATAAACCCATTAAATCGCATAAAAGAATCATGAAATCACTCAATTTATTAAAAGATCAAAGAAAACTAAAACTAATCTAAACTACTCAAAGTATGAGCTAAGAATTACAGGACAACAAAAAAGAGATCAAAAGAGAGGGTATTTAGCATCAAAATGGCACTAAATTGAGAACTCAACATTGGGTTTAGTGATTACCTTGGGATCGAGATAGATGATGAAGTAGTTGATTCAAATTCACATGTTGTTGTCCTCGACAAGATAGAAGTACCTACTCAGAATGCTCCTTTACATGAAGACATTACCCAGTCCCAACTTTCTATTCAGGTAGTTGAGTCATTCGAAGATGACATCTATGAGTATGAGTTCAAATGTGTCTACTCTGATGATGGAGATTCTGATGATGATAGTCAAAGAGGAATAAGGTATCTACATTATAATCCCAGTAAGATATGCAAGAACTTTGAATCAACTTGGAATGGAATTTAGTTCCATCAAATAATTTAAAGAAGCTATCCGAGAATGGTCACTTTTACATGGGTTTGGTATGCGGTATGTGAAGAATGATAAGGTGCGGTGCTAAGCTAGATGTAGTGATGGATGTGAGTGGAAGATATTTGTCAGTAAGGTAGGAGGATCCTTCTCTTATAGACTGAAGACTTTGAAGCCCACCTATACTTGTAGTTTGACATTCAATAACAACATGGCATCTTCAAAGTGGATGGTGAAGAAAGTCATGGAGGCAATGAGCACAAATCTAACTATGAAGGTTGCCCAAGTAATAAAGGAGGTGAGGAAAAATTATATGACTAAGGTGTCTGTGTGTAAAGCATTTCGTGGTATGAGGCTTGCAAGGCAGAAATTATAGGGGAGTTATGTAGAGCAATATACCAAACTTTGGGACTATTGTGAAGAGGTAAGGAGAACTAACCCGGGCAGTACATTAGAGATTGCAAAAGATAGAAATAGCAATGGGAATCCAATATTTAAAAGGTTGTACATGTGCCTAAAGCCAGTGAAAAAGACTTTCACCATATCATGTAGACCCTTGATCAAAGTTAATGGTTGTTTCTTAAAGGGCCTATTCGGAGGCATTTTCTTAGTGGCCATTGGAAAAGACCCCAATGAGAAATACTTTCCATTGGTAGTGGCTATTGTTGAAAGTGAGACAAGAGACTCTTGGTTGTGGTTCCTTCAACTACTAGTGCAAGATATCGGGGGTATAATGGACCAAAAATGGATGTTCATCTCTAACCAACAAGAGGTAAAATCACTAACTTTAATTTCATTATGTAATCAATCTTAAATGTCTAAAAAATTCTAAAACCCTTGTCACATTGTTTGCAAGGTTTGCTTCTTGCACTAGATGAGGTGCCTGAAGGAAACGTGCATAGGTTCTGTGTTAGGCAGTTGTACGCTAACATACAGAAAAGGTATGGTGGAGGTACGGTGATCACGAAGTTGGTCACGAATACGGCTACAACCACTTACACACAACAGTGGCAAAGGAAGATGAGTGAACTTCGAACAATTTCCAAGGGAGCGTACGAGCATATGATGGAGAAGCCTCCAATGGCATGGGTTAGGTCACACTTTGAAGAGTGGTCCAAGTGTGACACTATCACAAATAACATATCAGAGGCATTTAATGGTAGGATATTAGAAGCTAGAGAGCTTCTAATAATTAGTATACTTGAATGGATAGTGGGTTACCTGATTGAGAGATTTACCTCACAATGGTTGAAAGCATGTTAGGCGATTTGGCAAGCGTACCAGTCACACAAGTAATATAGTGATAAAATGAGTAAGAGATATCTTCCCACGAGGACTAATGTGCTAAGTACTCTAAAAATTTAAATGTAATAGTCAGACAACTCAATTTGGATGAAAGGTAGCTTTAACTTGAAAATTAAAAGGTAAAATTCACAAAATAAAATATTTTTGAATTTTTCGTAATTAAACAGAATGCAATCACAAATTGGATGAAATTAACTTAATTAAAAGACCTATGGCTACTAACCCTCCTTCTCCCGTCCTAAGAGTTATGAACTCTCCCTAACATCTGCGATTCAATTCAATTATATACTTTAATCTTAGGTTTTTTAAAGGCTTAAAGTGATTTTCCCGAACCTAAATTAAGCTACTCAACTCTAACATAATCCCTTATGTGAGTTTAAGCCAGATAAAAGTTAACCTAAGTGATTAAACGAGGTTAATTAATATTCCTATTAATTAACAAGCAAAACCCCTAAGGTTCAACCATTGCCCTATTCACTCAGTCTTCTACCAACATCTCCCTTGCCAAAGTTCGACCAAAGCAATAAACAAATCATAAAGTATCCAATTTTACAACAAGTACAGTAAACATGAATGAAAGAAATATATTTATTGAATTGAAATCAAAAAGTCAGAGAGAAAATAACTCCTAATCAGAGATTAGGTTCATAGCAACCCTAGAATGAGAAAATTAGCTACTCATAGCCCTAAAACTATAGAAAATAATAAAAGATGAAGCAAACTCCATGAATTCAAGGCTGGGTTGACGGAAATCAGGCCTAGAGAGCTCCGAAATGGGATTCCTCCTCTTTCCTCTGCAAAATCAGCATTCTCTCCTTTTCCCAGAACTCATGATGCCCTAAAAATTATGTTCTAACACTATTTAAACCAGTGCAAAATGCGATCCACTGCTATAGTGGTGGAAGATAGAGAAATGGGCTTAAAAACACTTTGGTGCAGTATCTACCGCTATAGCAGTGAATTCCCACCGCTGTAGCAGTGGAAGGCAAAGAAAACAGCTTAAAAATCTTCACTTTTAGTAGCCACCACTATAGCTGTGGGAGACAGCAAGCTAATTCTTTTTCTGATACGGTCCATTTTCTTGCACAAGCTTCGCACTAACCCAACCTACAACAAAAACAACGAAATACCAAATATAAGGGGCAAAAAATCATCAAATTACACAAACTAACTTAAAATCTAAGAAATCATAAACTAATCTAAAACACCAAAACATGAGTTAAGAATTACAAGAATAGACAGGATAGATACCAATCCACACCAATCCAATGGTCCACATGTGCCAAGCGCTCTACCGTCGAGCCGAGTTTTCTTATATTCAAACAATGCATTTAATGTTAGACACAAAACATTCTCATCTTGTATATATATTTATATATGTATAAGGACTAGCTGAGAACTTCTTAAAATCACAAATTAGTGTCAATTATTTAAAAGGTAAAGTAATAGTATAGCTGCAGATTCCATCTTCATTACATAACATTCTTATGTGATACATATGTTATTTGTATCAACACAGTGTTTGTAATTAGCTTATATCAAAGAGGATAGTGAGACACAGATGAGTGACGGAGAAGAAAAACAAAGAATGAAGAAAGGTTGTGTTAATAGCGATGGCCATTCTATAATCCTCAAATTGGCTCAATAATTTAAATATTTATAGTATGTATATCCTCTTAGCTTCTATTATATCTGTATCAATGTTCTTACTAGAGGAACATGATTTTAATGGCATGAAACTATGGATCCAATTTTGGGGTGTTCCCTACACTATTGAATAGAAAGCATAAGGGGCAATACTTCTTCTAATTTATAGATTTGTCACCATGATATGTTTGTCATTCAATTTATAGACCTCCACTGGCCCTAACGCTGTTTCACTGTACTACAATATATATATATATATTAGTCAAACTCTAGTCCTAAATGTATCAAAGAGACTAGCATAGATTGAATGTTATAAATATGGCTTCAACTTCCTTATATGAAGGTGTTTGTGTTTTGCAAATGCTTTCTCTGCAATTGTTGGGCAATGTTTCAGTTTGATTATGGGATTATCAGCAAATGGGTGCTCTTAATTTTCCTGTTTCACTCACATCAACACAAGGAAAGGGAAACACAATAAAGCAAGATCTATTGTGTTAAGTGAAAGTCATGCA
Organism: Biancaea sappan; assembly: GCA_037074585.1. Classification (NCBI taxonomy): domain Eukaryota; kingdom Viridiplantae; phylum Streptophyta; class Magnoliopsida; order Fabales; family Fabaceae; genus Biancaea; species Biancaea sappan. Next base: position 2,652,543 of record CM073491.1, read on the forward strand.
ACATCTATTTTTTGTTGTGTGGCTTCATTGTTATTTACAGCTTCTACTGAGTGCTTTGAATTATTTGATGAACCAGATTTATGACCTAACTGGAAATTTGGATGCACGGCCGAAAAGTAAAAGAAATTGGAGTGATCCATGACTCAATTTATGTTTTCTCCAAAAACAGTTATGTGTTTATGATATATGTTCTTTTTCAATTTCATCATATATTGTAACAATTTTGTCAGTGAATAAGATACTCAAGTCACATGGACCGAACCACCTTAAATTCATAGGTGTTATGTGATTTTTTTTTCTTTATTCTTCTCTATCTTCTCTATTCTTTCTGGGATATTGTTATAAGGTGTAATGAGCATATGGCGTGTGGTAGCGAAGAAAACATAATTTGTTAAATAATTGTAGTTGGACTTCCTTAATACATAATATAAATTATTTTTATATGAACATCCAAGAATTGATGTAGTGATCGAAGAATATTCAACTACAAAATGATTACTTAACAAGGCATTTTTTTAAAAAAAAAATTAATATTAGCATCTTTATACCCTTTTCTGATTTGCCAGCATAAATCATGGCAGTAATGGCCTTGTCAAACTATGTACAAAACAATCAATATAATAATTAATCATATTAAGCAAAAAATAGAATTCAGTTATATTGATATAATTAATATGAACCCACAAATTAAATTGATTAACATATAAGAATTTCATAATATTATATTTTGGATTTAGTATCTCAGTAAAATGTATCTACAAGATGTGATGATCATATCTTGATATGGAACAATACAGATAAGTAAAAGATGTGTTATAAAAATTTATTCTTTTTTTTTGGTTTTATCTAATTTCAAACCCTCCAAGTGTTTGGTTGGAGTGTATATTAGGTCACTTGATTCTTAATTACCTCATAATGCTATGTCCTTTTTCTTAAAAGCCAATTGCTACCCTTAGTCTTAAACTTACTTAAGTTATGATCAGTGATTAGATAATATTTTTACATTAGAAAATAGAAAGCCCCAAAACAACTTTATCACATAAGTTAGCAGTCAGCACACAGTTAAATATACAGATTAGATAAGAGTTTCAAAATAACTTTTCAGATTTTTTTTTTAGAAAAAAAGTTATTAAGCCCTTTTTTCTTATGTATGTGTATTATGTCTTGCAATAGGTTCATATTTGTGATTTAAGTGTTGATAACACTATTGGTAAATGGTTTTGGGCTTGTTTTGTTCTCTTCTAGAAGAATTATTTGATTTGTGCAGTTATATGATAGATCAATGCATCATATATATATATATATATATATATATATATATATATATATATGTTTTCGGTTGTCTTAGTAATATTCTAATATTCTATATTGATTTTGGTGAGCAGCTTTAGCTAGCATTGTAAACCTACTAGTCCAAATAGAACTGAAACCCTTACTGTACAGCAAGGTGCTGGGCACATGAGCATCATCCAATGCTAGCCACTTTAGGTGGGGCTCACGTGGGTCTCACCTATCTATGCCAATCAAACAATGCTCATGCGCCAAGCATTCCTATTGTATAGCAGGGTGTGTTGGGGGCATGAGTGTCATCCAATACTGGTTGCTCGAGATGGAGCCCACGTGGGTCTCACTTGTTTGTTGAACGATGCTCATGCCCCCAGCACTCATATTGTACAGCAAATGATTGGGTCATCAAATAACTCAAAAAGATGCACTTTAATGATATCCTATGTTCTATTAATTATATTTGAAAAACTTTCAAATGAATAAATCACTGCCATATATACAACAACTAATCCCCTTTATAACATATATACAAGGTCATCCTTGATGGACACGATTTCCTCTAGCATTGGATCTTGGCAATTAGATGATCTCATCCAACAATCATTGTTAATTCACTTTTTTAAAAATTACATGATTAATTTTAAAAAAAAAACAAGATTGAACTTTTTAAAATTAATCATACAATTTTAAAAAAATTAAAAAAAATGTATGAATTAACGATGGTCGTTGGATGAGATCATCCAACAGCCAAGATCCAGTGCTAGAGGGAATAGTTCCTCCAGCGGTGGAGGGAAACCATGTCTGTCTTCAATGTCCATCAAGCTTCTCTTCTTCTTCTTCCTCCTCCTCCTCTTTGTTCTCAGGAATTGTTGCAACCTTGTGCTTTATTTTTTCCTGTTAATCACAATCATGTAAAACTAATTAAAAGTACTGCTCCTAATTTCATTAGGCTATAAATACTTTTTACTTTGGTTAATTTAAATTAGAATCTTTTTAATATTAATTTTTAACAACGTAAAAATATTAGTAACGTAATAACAATTGTGTGTTATTGAAGAAAGATTAACACGTTAGTCCTACCCGAGACAACTCACACAAGGAGAAGTTAAATTGGTTCAATTTAAGGGCAATTTTTGAAATCTGATCAAATCTAATTTACAATCTATAAAATCATTAAGTTAAAAAAATTCATTGAATCCCAATTAATCAAAATATTCATTACTCATATAAATATTAGCATCTTCATAACTTATTAACCTTTCCAGATTTGCCAACATAAATTGTGGCAATAATGACCTTGTCAAACTTTGTTCAATAAAATTAATACAAATATTAATTATATTTTGGAAAAATAGAATCAACTTGTGTTGATATCATTCATATGAACCCACAACTTTAAATTGATTAAAGAATAAGAATTCCATAATATTTCATTTTACATTTACTATGTTAAGAAAATGTATCTATAAGATATGATGATCGTCCCTTGATATGGTTCAATTTACATAAGTAAAAGAAGTATTATAAACAATTTATTCATTAAAAAAATCTAATTTCAAACTCTCCAAGTATTTGGTTGGAGAATATGTTATTTTGGATAAACTTGTAATGGCCCTGAGTTAGTCAAGATCACATTGTTCTTTCCTCCTAATGCGTATCTTTTTTGTTGAGTGTTTACATTTTTGGTAAACTGAATTTATGACTCAACCCATAATTTGGAAGAGCGACCCAAAAGAAGAAAAAAAAAAATATGTCTGACCCATTTTATATATTTTATTTTTGGAGCAACCTGCACCAGTTTTGGTTCTGTATATATTGTATTCGGTTTCTGAATCATGTAATTTGTAACAGTTTTGCCTAAAGAATAAAAAAATTTTATCTGTCCATGGGAAGTTGTCACATTAATTGAACCACATAAATCAATATGTACTATGTGATTTTATTTCTATTTTTTTCTTCTTTGTTTTCTATGCAATTTTCGTGACATTTTTTGTAGTCAAATGTAAATCTTAATGCTAAACTTGCCCTAGGGATAAGTAGATGTTAGGAAATTTTATATAAGAAAACAAACAACCACAACCAACCATATCACATGATAATCATTTCATATATAGTTTAGTATACAAATTAGATAAGAGTTTTATAATAAGACATATAAGTTTAAAACCACCGTAGCACACAATAATATGGCCACAATTTTATCATCAATAAACATACATCAAAACCGTTGTCTAGCACAATAATATTAGTCCACAGTTTTCTTAGAACCCTGATTTTCTGTCTGGCTTACATGCCAGGCAAAGTACCTAATTTTTGTGAACCGTTGGATCGATGTGGGCCCTACATTGATCAATGGTCTACATTCGCCAAGCACTGAATCCGCACCGATTTTTCTTATATTCAAAGCAATGTATTTAAAGTTAGACACAAAAAATTCCCATCTTTTATATATACATATATTACTAGCTGAGGACAACATAGAATCACCAACTAGTATCAATGATTTACCAAAGGTAAAGTAATAGTATAGCTGCAGATTCCATCTTCATTTTATAACATTCTTGTGTGATACATATGTTATTTGTATCAATATAGTGTTTATCATTAGTTTATGTCAAAGTACAGAGTGAGATAGAGATGGGTGCCAGAGAAGAAAAACAGAGAATGAAGAAAGGTTGTGGCTGTGTTAATAGCGATGGCCACTCTATCCTCCTCAAATTGGCTCAATAATTTACCAAAGGTATAAAATATTTACAGTATGTATAGCCTCTTAGCTTTTGTTATATATGTATCAATGTTCTTACTGTTTAGTTTTTGATAGTAATGGATGACAAAGAATTGGAGGAACATGATTTTAATGGCGTGAAACAATGGATCCAATTTTGGAGTATTCCCTACACTGTTGAACAGAACACATAGGGAGCAATACTTCTTCTAATTTGCAGATTTATCTCCAATATATGTTTGTCATTCAATTTCTAGACTTCCACTGGCTTCAACGCCGTTTCACTGTAATAAAGAATATATATATATATATATAGGTCAAACTCTAGTCCTCAAATGTATCAAAGAGACTAGCATGGATTGAATATTGTATATATGGCTTCAACTTCTTTATTTGAAGGTGTTTGTCTTGCAAACGCTTTCTCTGTCATTGTTGTGCTGTGTTTTAGTTTGATTATGGGGTTATTAGCAAGTGGGTGCTCTTAATTTTCCTGCTTCACTCACATCAACACAAAGAGCGGGAAACAAAACAGAGCAAGATCTGTTGTATTAAGTGAAAATCATGCAACATCCATGGCTTTTTTTTTCTGTATTCTTCTCTATCTTCTCTATTCTTTCTAAGATGCTGCCATAGAGTATGGTGAGCAAATGGGGTGTGGTAGTGAAGAAAACATAAAATGATTACTTAACAAGGCAATTCTTAAAAAAATAATAATAATATTATTATTAGCATCTTTTATACCCTTTTCAGATTTGCCAGCATAAATCATGGCAGTAATGGCCTTGTCAAACTATGTCCAAAACAACCAATATAATAATTAATCATATTAAGCAAAAATAGAATTCAGTTATATTGATATAATTAATATGAACCCACAAATTAAATTGATTAACATATAAGAATTCCATAGTATTTTATTTTGGATTTAGTATCTCAGTAAAATGTATCTACAAGATGTGTTATAAACAATTTATTCTTTTTTTTTTGGTTTTATCTAATTTCAAACCCTCCAAGTGTTTAGTTGGAGTGTATATTAGGTCATTCTATTCTTAATTACCTCTTAATGTATATGTCTTTTTTTTAAAGCCAATTGTTACCCTCAATCTTAAACTGACTTAAGCAATGATCACGGATTAGATAAAATTTTTACATTAGAAAACAGACAGCACCGAAACAACTTTATTACATAAGTTAGCTGTTAGCTCACAGTTAAATATACAAATTAGATAAGAACATCTATACTGGTGAACCTTAATTGGATTATTATTGTGAGTCCCACAGCACCACCTCAGTTTAAACAACTCCCCACTACTTTAATCAAATTTTCACTCCAGTAGTAAACCTCTTAAGAACCCACAAATGGGTCTCACAATCAACTCTCCACTACTTTACCATTTATTGTTCTCCACTAACTCCACTAACATTTATTGTGACTTAATTATTTTATTTTTATTTTTGTATAAGAATTGGTTCTTCTATAAGAACTGTTCTTACACGTGGCAGCCAACGCGGCAAACTACAATAGTGAACCAAAATAAGAACCAGTTCTTAAATTTAAGAACCCCTTAAGAACCACTACTGTAGATGCTTTAAGAGTTTCATAAGCTAACAAACAAGCTCAAAACCACTCCAGCACATAATAATATGCTCACAGTTTTATCATCAGCAGAAAAACACTCAGTCCAAAGCCATTGTCTAGCACAAAATACCAGCTCACAGTTTTCTTATATTCAAAACCACGCATTTAAAACTAGACACAATAAGTCTATAAAACAGCTAGTTGAAATTTACCTAAAATCACAACACTATTTTAACAACAAAATAGATAGATTGCAACATGTATAGCAATATGGTGAGTGAGGATGAAGAAGATGATAGAGATGATGACATTGGAAAAAGCTTAAAGATAGTCAAATTGACTTGATGATTTATTTGAAAACTATACTGCTTGATGATGAAGATATAATACAATAAAATTGGGGATGTAACAAAATATTAAAATGGATTATTTCGCCATTGGGTTTACTATATATATTAATTAATTATCCAGGTCGTATTGTTTTCTCAAGTAGTTACTAATTTCGAGTGGCCATCTTAAAAATATAATGGCAATATTGACCTTGTCAAGCTTTGTTCAGTTAGATTATATATATATATATATATATATATATATATATATATATATATATATATATATATATATATATGTAATTAACCTTTTATGACTTACTAATTCTAAATTAAAAAATATTATTTATAATTTGATAACAATGATAAAATGAAGTAAAACATTAAATTAAAGATATGACAAATATAAGATAAGTTGAAACACTAAATAACAAAAGCAGAAAAAATCTTAAAAAAATACAAACATGAATATCAAATTAAGTAAAAGCAATGAATCTGCAAAAGAACAATTGAGAAAATATGTTGTAATTTATTATTCTGAATATAAATACTAAAAAGAAAATATCAACAATAGTTGGACTCTATTTCAGTTAGATTCTGGGATTTTCAGCAAGTGGGTGCTCTTAATTTTCTTCCTTCACTCACGTCAACAATCTTAGGAGGACAAAATTCAATTTTTTTGAATAATTATATTATTGATAATAATAAGTTACTTTAATATTATTGGTAAGAATTCAAGTAATATACATGAGATTTTTTTTAAGGAGTTTTATTTCATAAAATATTTTTGAATTATTGAGTATTACTTGAAAAACTTGAATTCTCGTCATATTTGGTAAATATTTTATGACATTTTCAAATGTTCACAATTTCTATCTAAATTAGTTAATTCCAACACCAACAAAGTATGTTATAAATATGACAAATATAAATTAAAACAATACCATCATTCAAAACAAATCTTGTAAACCTTAAATTTGTACATTAAATACTATCTCATCACTTCCATTGGTGATTATCATGATGGAAGGGTCATGGTAATTACTTTATAGGAAACTAATTGTTACAAAAATCACAAATTAATAGAGTAGACAAAACAAAATTTTAAAAAAAATAAGAACACACATAAATTTACATAGTTTTGTTTTGTCTAAACTTTATATCCACTAACATATAGTACATCCACAAACAAATAGAGAAGTTTTTTTTCCTTAGACAAAAATTGTTACAAATCATTCAAAAATTATATATATATAACATAACCTATTCGGGTCGCTCCAAAAACTATATAGAACAAGCCAAAACCATACTCGGGGCTCCCCCACCCCCACCCCTTCGAGTCTATCTGCCCTCGCCCTGCTCACACCACTTACCTCCATTTTTTTTTCACTTTTTGGGTGGAGTTCCCAAATTTCTTGGGTATAATGTAGCTAGATTGGATGTGGCAATGTCTTTATAGTAGTATCCCAGAAAGAAATGAAGCTGTAAATAAGAGTGAAGCCACAAAAAATAAAAATAGATGTTGCATGATTTGCATTGAACACAAAGCGATCATATTCTGTTTTGTTTTCCTCTCTCTATCTTTCTCTATGTACAACAAACCTTTCATATGAATAAGTCTAAGTCATATATACAGCATTCATTTCTGAATTATGATATGTATTACAGTGAAACAGCATTGGAATCAGTTGGTATATAAATTGAATGATAAAAATATCTTGTTTACAAATCTATTGGCAGTTTGGCACGGCCTTTCTTCATTCTTTGTGTTTCTTCTCCTTCACCCAACTAACTCTGTCTCAGCCTGTGCCACCATTGCAAATAACACTACGTTCATACAGATATCAAACGAACAAAACTATAATCAACTTCAGCTAAATGGTGAAGCTAAAAGGCTACACTATATATATGGACTATAATTATTTTATACCTTTGGTAAATCATTGAGTCAATCTGAGAAGACTAGCTTGGAGCTTGCTTCAGTAGTGTGTATCATCATCTTCATCATCCTCTTGCATTGTTTTAAATCATATAGAGTTATAACTATGAGACTGGTTTGTGATTTCAGATACATCTGGGCTAGTCCTTTATAAATGCAAAAATTGGAATGAGAAAACTATGGGCAGTATTCTGTGTACGGCACTGATTTTGTAAATTATTTATTGTTTTTAAGAACTTTATCTGATTTTTGTGTTTATCCTTTATGCTTACATGGAAGATTGATGTTTGGGTATATCCACGAATAGTGTCACCTCTTCCAACTTCTAGGCTACCAAACATCTTGGTAGAATATCATATCCTCAACCAAACAATTGGTTAATTTGAATTTAAATATATATATATATATAGACACATAAACACACATATATACACACACACAAATCTATTTTCTCTGTTGGGCGTCGCCAAGCAGAGAGATTGGTTCACGCACGCCATTTGATCAACATGGGCACCACTTACCTGTGTGTAGCTCACGCAGCATGCGTGTGCCAAGCAGGAAATAAACTTGCATATACATATACATAGCAAAAACTAACAAATAAATTATTGAAATTGTTTAGTTGTCCACACATAACACTAATTTGAATAATAAAAAATATCCTAAGGTAAAACTCCTTAGTTTTTTTTTTTTAAAAAAAAGTTATTAAGCCCTTTTTTTTTATGTAAGTGCATCATGCCTTATAGTTGGTTCATAAGTGTGATTTAAGTGTTGATAATTCTTTTGGTAAATTTCTATGAGCTGAAATGTTTTTGGGGTTGTTTTGTTCTCTTTTAAAAGCATTATTTGATTTGTGCAGTTATCCTAAGCTTAAAGGTAAGAATGTAAATGTTTGGTTTTAAATTAGACAAAGTAAAGGCAAATTTCTATGTACTTGAAATTACTTTTGTGGTTGTTTTTTTTCTCATTTGGAAACTTTATTTGATTAACATCTATATTATGTAATTCAAATTCATATAAAATATTACTATATAAGATAGATCAATGCATCATATATATATATATATATATATATATATATATATATATATATATATATACTGATTTTGTTGAGCATCTTCAGCTGGGTGAAGCTTCTCTTCTATGCATAGGAGACTCCTATCCGTAGGAGGGAAGTTGATAACCATTGGATCAGTTTGATCTAATGGTTCTCATTCAATTAGTATTTTTTTCTTTTTTGTTAAAATAAAAAGTTTACAAATACCAACTGATCTAATAATAATTGTAAACACAATAACAAATATAAAATGACAATTATCAATTTTTAACTTATTTTTTAAAAAAAAACACTAATTGAATGGGAGTCGTTGGATCAAGATCCAACAGCTTCCTTTCCCTCTTACGCATAGGAGCCTCCTATGTACAAGAGGAAAGTCTCACCCTCTTCAGCTAGCGTTGCAAACCCACTGGTCCAAATAGAACTAGATCCCCTGCTGCACAGCAAGGTGCTGGGCGCTTGAGCGTCATTTAATGCCAGCCACTTGAGGTAGGTCCCACATAGGTCCCACCTAGCTGTGCCAATTGAATGACGCTCATGTGTCTAGCACTCCTATTGTACAGCAGGGTGTGTTGGGCGCATGAGCATAGTCTAATGCTAGCCACCTGAGGTGGGGCCCACATGGGCCTCACTATCTTTGAACAATGCTCATGCTCCCAACGTTCTTGTTGTACAACAAAGGATTGGGTCATCAAATAACTCAAAAAGGTGCACTTTAATGATATCCTCTGTTCTATTAATTATATTTCAATTTTCTCTACATCATCAATCAATGGCAAGTTAAGTCAGAAAAGCTTTCAAATGAATAAATCAAAGCCATATATACAACAACCAATGCCCTTTATAACATATATACAAGGTCATCCTCGATGGACACAATTTCCCTCTAGCATTGAATCTTAGCCGTTAGATGATCTCATCCAAACAGTCATCATTAATTCATGCATTTTTTTATTTTTTTTTTAAAAATTACATGATTAATTTAAAAAAACACACAAGATAAAACTTTTTAAAATTAATCATACAATTAAAAACGTATGAATTAATGATAGCTGTTCGATGAGATGATACAATGGCCAAGATCCATCGATGGAAGGAAACCGTGTCTGTCCTCAATGCCCATCAAGCTCCTCTTCTTGTTCCTCCTCGTCCTTCTCAGGAATTGTTGCAACCATGTGCTTCTTTTTTTCCAGTTAATCACAATCATGTATAAACTAATTAGAAGCACTACGTTGAAGCTCTGTATATTAAGACCACACTATTATTTTACCTTTGGCAAATCATTGAGTCAATTTGACAACATCATCTTAAGCTTTCTCTACTGCCAGCATCCCTGTCATATTCTTCATCATCACTTCTACACATGTTGCAATCTATCTATTCTTTCTTGTTCAACGGTGTGAGACTGATTTATGATTCTAAGTAAATTTCAACTAGCCCTTTTATATAATATAAATGGAGCTTTTTGAAGGATAAGGTAGACTATGAAGCCACTCTTGTTAGCTAACTCCATGTCTATTTCCTTTTGTGTTTTACTACTTTCTTTTAACTTTCCATGTTCATGTTACTTCAGTTCGTATGTCCCAGTCATATCTATGGACTTTGCTTGCTATGTTTTCTATCTTATATGTCACTGTTGCAAATTTCCTATCGTCTAGGCACTACAATGGACCTATGTTAATCTATAGACTTCTCTGTATTAACTAACTTTCTTAATGAATTTCCCTTGTTTACCCAAAAAAAATCTCAATTAAAGGCATTGTGAGGAATATATTAAAATCATTCCTGAAATAAAGTGAGAGAAATTACAAAGGGGAGGAGAAACTACATTGAATGAGTGTCAGCATATTCGAAGACACACAAATGTCCAACTTTCACCTGTCCTGCTTGGTCCCCTATTCCTTCAGGGAAATTTAGGCTTTCTTTTTTTCAGTACTTCCTAAGAGTACTACTTTATCACAATTACTCAAAACAGTACAATAATGTAACAACTTCTTCAGTTTCACTAAACAAAATATGCAGAGTGTATAAATATATATGCTCTAACTTGTCAATTACCAGTAGTCACTCTTCACTATGTTAGACTAATACTTTTGGATTGCGTCTTTGAATATAATGAATTCCATATCAATGAACTTAGGAAATCTATAACCAATCACTAAATGTGTAGGTCAACTGATAAATGGTTGTTCTAGTTTAATTAAAGATTTCGAGTTTGAGTCCCTGAGAATGCCACCCATTATAGTCTAAACTAGCTCAAATCTGAATTAGTCAACATCAGCGATTTGATATTCTGACATTGGATAGTTGTTTACCAAAAAGAAAATCTATAACCATACACTTAACCTCTGTTTTAAAATTTCATTGCAGTGTTCTGATTTTGGAAGCACTGATAGCTATAATAATAAAATGATATTACTCAATCTGATGAAATTGTCAGAAACAACTGATCCTTTATCAAACTACCAACTAATTAATATCATTCATGTATTTTGAACTATACTAATTAATCGATAGTCCTAAAAACAAAAAAATAATAATAAATACCAATACTAACCCTTTTGATTCATTAATAAAAAGTTAAGTAGCCTTCGAGTATGGTTCTGAATAAATACAAAGATTGCAACATGTATAGCAATATGGATAGGTGAAATTTATAATAACATTGAGCCTAAAACCACTGTCTAACACTTTTTACAACAAAATAGAGAGATTGCAACATGTATAGCAATATGGTGTGTGAGGATGAAAAAGATGACAGTGATTAAGGCATTGGAGAAAGCTCAAAGATGATGTTGTCAAATTGACTAATAGAATCATATATAAAGCTTCATAGTTCCACTTTTTAGCCTATCTTGATTATCATTCTTGTGTCATACATATGTTATTCTACTCAGTATAATGTTTCTAATTAGTTTAAATCCATCCAAATGCAATTCAGAAGTTGGGGAAATAGAGAAGTCCATTGAAGGTCTTGACATTAAGATCGCACAAGTTGATTCCAGCAAGGCCTGAAGCAGATCTCAGAATCCTTGTCCAGATATGTGTCCCTTCTGTGGCAATAAAGGGCATTTTTGCAATACTCTTTTTCATGGACTCTCATGAATGTATAAAAATGGCTAAAGTTTAATCTTGTTAAGATTGACCCAATACTCTATATTACATGCATTAGAGGCAGGTATGTATTTAACTCAATCCATTCATGTACTGTTCTCCTTGAAGGGGAAAAAAATCATACTTTTGAGAGATGCAAATCCTCTATTATATAAAGGGGACTCGTTGTTGTTTGTATGGCATCAATTTATTCATTTAAAAGCTTTTGTGACTCTACTTCCCGCTGATTGATGAAGATGGAATGCAAAAGAACTGATTATATGATTAAAGTTCATCTTTTGCGCAATTGACCATTGGTTTACAGGATTCATTTTCAAATGTTTAAGAATATACAAAGTTCTTCTGTTGTTGATCAACTTTTTATTGTTTTGACCATCAATGATATATTGCTTTTTTCAAGAGGTAATTCCTTTAAGTGGCTAAAAACATTAAGTATGATAATTGGAAAATATATCTTTTAATGACATTTGTTTATGCTGGATTGCTAAGAAATTAATCACTGGTTACTAAAAAATTTAAAATGTCACAACGATCATACATTTTATAAAATTATATCAAACAATTAATGCAATTAACACACAAACAAGATGATGAACGGCAAGAAAAATTACAAAATTCACACTGATTTAACATGTGGTTTGGTCAATTAAGAGGATTTTTATTTTTTCACAGGAAAAAACTATTTTTGATACATGATGAAACCGAAAATTGAGTATATATTAGAATTATATAACTGCACATATTATAAAATAGGTCAGAATTATATAACTGCGCATATTATAAAATGGGTCCCGAGTTTTTTGTCCTTTCGGGTCACAGTCCTAAAAAAGCAGGTTAAGTTCGAGTCACCATATAAATCAAGTCATTCAACAAATTAAATTTAATATATGATCGTATACCACCAAAAGGAAACTAAAAGGGAAGAGTTTTAATTATAAGAAGACAAACAAGCTCCAAACCACTCTAGCACACAACAATATGCCCACATTCAATCTAAAACCATTGCCTAGCACAATAATACCTATCTATAATTTTCACATATCATAACCACACATTTCAAATTAAACACAAAAGCTTTTCCCACATCATAAAGGACTAGTTATGAATTGCTTAGAATCACAAACCAATGTCATATATACTCTTTAACAAGAAAATAGATAGATTGCAACATGTATAGCAATGAAAAGCATCAAGAAGAAGAAGACAATAGTGATCACGACATTGGAGAAAGCTTAAAAATGATGTTGTCAAATTGACTCAATGATTGATCAAAGGTAAAGAAATTTTATGCAGAGAGTGAAACAGAGTGCCATTTGAAGATGGTGTTATGTAAAATATACTACTTCTATCTTTTTGTGGATGTAGGTTGCATTAATTGGACCACGTTAAATCTATATGTGTTCTATAATTTTTGCCCTATTTATATTTTCTGTTTTTTCCATTATTTTGTGCGAGATGGTGTGTTGTGGTGAAGAAAACGCAATTTGTTAGTTAATTGCACCCAACCTTACTAAGTTCAATTTATATAGGAATGAGCATCATGAAGGTAAAATGAAATTGAGTTAATATAGCCAGATTTTGATTATTACATGAAAGAAGCAGTAAAACAAATAAGGATATATCTTCACCTAATTGTTCTGCCTTTTCATAGTAACGTTGCCAATTCATAATTGGTAATTATAGCTTTCTCATTCAAACTCTTTGGTTTAAAACATAAGCACAAATGATAAGCATAAAAACTAAATATAGTTTTCAAAAAGTAACAATTTAGAAAACTATTCTAGCACACTAAAAATTGTCTATAGTCTTCTCATTTAAACCCTTGCATTTAAAATGTAAGCACAAAAACTAGACATGATTCTCAAAAAATAACAAACAATTTACAAAACCAACCTAGCACACAAAAAATTACCTGCAGTTTTCTCATTCAAACTCTTGCATCTAAAACATAAGAATGAAGAATAAGCACAAAAAAAAAACTATGGTTCTCAGAAAATAATAATTTAGAAAACCATTCTAGCACACAAAAAAATTGCCGATAATTTTCTCATTAAACTCTTGCATTTAAAAAGTAAATAAAAAGGAAAAGCACAAAAAACAAGATAAGGTTTTCAAAAACACAATTTACAAAACCAGTCTAACACACAGAAAACTGCCATAGTTTTCTCATTCAAACTTTTGCATCTAAAATGTAAACATAAAGGATAAACACAAAAAACTAAATAAGATTTCAAGAATATGACAAACAATTTACAAAGCCAGCCATGCAAACAAAAAATTGACTAGATTTTTCTCATTCAAATTTATGCATCTAAAATGTAAGCATAAAGGATGAAAACAAGAGAAAACTAGATATGGTTCTCAGAATATAACAATTTAAAACAAGTTTAGCACATAGAACATTACACTACAATTTTCTTATTCAAACCCCTGAGTTTAAAATGTAAGCATAACGGATAAGCACAAAAACAAATATAGTTCTCAAAAAATAACAAACAATTTGTTCTTCTTTTTTTGTTTACCTATTTCAAACTCTCTAAGTGTTTGATAGGATATCATGTTATTCTAGATAAACTTGTGGTGGCCTTGAGTTAGTCAATGTTACACTGTTATGACCTCCTAATGCATAGTTTTAATTTTATTTTGGTAGCTAAGTGTTATCCTTAATCTTAAACTTGCTTTAGGGTAAGCATGGCAACAGGGCGGGACAGGTCAATAGCATATATCAGATAAGGTTATTATATCAGAAAACAAACAAAACCAAAACAACTTTATCACATAGATTAGCCTATAGTTAATTATATAGATTAAGTAATAGTTTCATAAGCTGACAAACAAACTCAAAATCACTCCAGCACACAAAAATAGTGTTAGGATCCTCAGTTAGCCTAACACTAAACCCTAAACTCCAATAATATGCACAAAATTATGTACTCCAGCACATATTTAATTAAATGCCAGATGAAGGCCCCACCTCGATCACATGGTCCATGCTAGCCAGCAGAGAACCCAAACCCCAATAATATGCCCATAGTTCACATATTCAATTGAATGCCACAAGTAGGCTCTACCTCGATCATATGGTCTGTGCTGGCCAGCAGAGAACCCAAACCCCAATAATATTCCCATGGTTCACATATTCAATTGAATGCCACAAGTAGGCCGTACCTCTATCACATGGTTTTTGTTGGCCAACAAAGAACCTAAAACCCAATAAAATTCCCATAATTCTGTACTCTAGGACACATCAATATATCATAGTTTTATGATTAGTTAAAAGAAAAAAATATATTGAGCCTAAATCCATTGTCTAGGACAAAATACCAACTAATTATTTTCTTATATTCAAAATCATCCATTTAAAACTAGACATAGAAAGTCTATAAAAAGGCCAGTTGAGATTTACCAAGAATTACAAACTAGTCTCACAAAAGAATAGAAAGATTGCAACATGTATAGCAATATGGTGTGTGAGAATGTAGAAGATGACAATGATGAAGCCATTAGAGAAGGCTTAAAGATGATGTTGCCAGATTGATTCAATGATTTACCAAAGGTAAAATGATAGCATTGAATGTGTTTAATCATTCTCATTCGTGCCTCTTAATTGCATAGAATACTCTTGTAATCTAGAAGAATTATATGATTTTATCGCTGTATATATAAAATGGGTGTTTGTTTATGCATGAACATCTCAGAAAAACTTGAGCATCTACCATCTTATTATGTGCTTGTTCGATGAAAAAGTTAGCAATAGAATTTCAAGATATGGAGAATGAAGTTTTGAATAAGATAAGACTCTCGAAGCATATGATGAAGTTCCTTCTGTTATCTTCTAGCTAGAGTTTGGGTATTACCATATGAAACTCTGCTCAAAGAAACAAAATATCAACCACTGAATGAGTTAAGAATGTTGAAAGGAATGTACCACTACAAGAAAATTAACTTTCAGTGGAGACTTTTAATTCACCACTAAAAGTTGAATTTTGGTGGCAACTCTTAGATTTTTTTTAAATAAAATTAAAAAAATTAGACTTTTGGTGGCAACTACCAAAAGTCTAATATTTTTTAAAAAAATTAAAGAAAGTAGGATTTTTTTCAAAAAAAAATTAAAAAATTAGACTTTTAGTGGTGACTCCTATAGTCGCCACCAAAAGTTAATTTTAAAAAAATATAAAAATATTAAATATTAAATTTTTTTAAATTAAAATTAAAAAAATTAGACTTTTGGTGGTGACTCTTATAATCGTCACCAAAAGTTGATTTTAAAAAAAGTCAATTTTTTTTAAAAAAAATAAAAAATTCAAATTTTTTTAAATAAAATTAAAAAAACAGAGTGTCACCACCAAAAGTCTATTTTTAAAAAAAAATAAAAAAAAAGTTAGATTTTTTAAATAAAATTAAAAAATTAGACTATAGTCGCCACCAAAAGTCTAATTTTTTTAAAAAAATTAAATAAGTCATTTTTTATTTTATTTAAAAATTTTGAATTTTTTATTTTTTAATTTTAAAAAAAAAATAAATTTTTTGTGGCAACCAAATTCTGATTTTTTTAACTAAATTCTTTTTTTTAATGAAATTAGCTGAAGTCAGACTGTTTGTGGTGACTCCCATAGTAATAATATATTTGCTTTTTGTTAAGTTAAATATTGTTTTATTTCTATTTTGTAATATTTTTGACTTAAAATAATTTTAACAGATTATATATATATATATATATGCAGGATGGCAAGACGCACATGGTTGTAAGCAAGGGACCCACGTTCAAACTTCATATATGCATATGTTTGGTTTAATTTCAAATAACCTTGAATATTGCATACACAAAGAAACCTCGAAGCAGTGAGTTATTGGATCAGCTGAGACCCACACTAGCCAAATGGGTCTCGGGTCGACCCGTCGGGCCAATTCGGATCCAAAAAATAGCTACTAAAGTCACCACTAAAGGTAGTTTTTTGTGGCGACTAAAGCTCTTTTTGGTTAAAGATGACCTTCAGTGGCAATTAAAGTCGCCACTAAAAGTCACTTTTTCTAACGAATTTTTTTTTTTTTGCAACAAAGATGACTTTTGTCGGCGACTATAGTCACCACTAAAGGGTGACTTTTCAAAAGTCGCCACCAAAAGACAATCAACCACGGACTTACGCCAACAACTTTAGTCACTTTTAGACTGCCACAAAAAGTCTTTTTTTTTTGTAGTGTACATTGAATATTTGTAATTGGTGTAAGGGAACTTAGAGGTATTTGTTTTGCATCTTATGAAGCAATTTATATTACTAAATATACAATGTGAATGTTAATCAAATTGTATACGCAATAGATTGAAAGGAAAAGTTTTGGTCAATGATTCATTTTACCTTTCACTTGGTCACTATGATTAATTATGTAGTAAAATGGATGCACAAAATTCAATTTTTTTTGTCATAATAATAGTAAGTTATTTTAATGCTATTGATTAGAATTCAGTTCACTAAATCTTTTTTAATTATTGAGAACTTTATCTAGAATAACTACAAGAAGCAAAATGATGTAATATAATAATGAGTTATCACGTCGCGTTAGCATTTTATTTATTTTGATTCAGCTTATAAAGTTAATTTCAACTGTTGAGAGAGGTTTGGACAATTGTAATTAAACTCAACTCAAATCAAATTAGTTAGAATTCAATGAATTTTTAGATACTGATTGTTCATACCCAAAACTGAAACAATTATATTCAACCAAAGTCCACAATAGACTTTGAGGACTAAAATGAAATATAAGTAAAATTTTGGAATTAAAAATAGATTTTTTCCTAGCTTAAAAAAAATTTGTGTTAGCCCATGAATATATGGCAACCTAAATTATGACCTAACTCAATTTTTTGAAAGCACAACCCAAAAGGTCCCCCACAGTATGGAGCAACGTACAACTCATGGCCCATTTTATAGTCTCAAACAGTTTTGTATTTTAATATACATGTTTGTATTTGGTTACTATGTATCGTGTTAAACACTTTGTCAAAAGTAATACAAGATTTTCTCTAATGTAGGTCACATTGATCGAATCACATTGGTTTGTCAAAAGTAATACAAGATTTTCTCTAATGTAGGTCACACTGATCGAATCACATTGGTTTGTCAAAAGTAATACAAGATTTTCTCTAACGTTCATGTGTTGTCTATTTATTTTGTTTTATAATCTTCTCTATTTTGTGCGCTATTGGTTTGACAACCCAAGTTGTGGTGAACTTATGCTCAAGCCCCTAGACTTTTGCGTGAGGAGGCATAAAAGAAAGTACAATAAATTAGAAATTAATTATGTATATTTAGTTAATGGCTTGAATTTAAAGTTGCAATAGTCTTTTATAGCTTGTGTTGTCTTGTTCATCTTATGCTTAGTTCAGACCAAAAAGCTTACATGCCGTCCCATTTTGATTTTTAGTTTCCGGGGTGGTGACAGTAATAGCCATTGTTAAGTGCTTGAAGAAAGTAGGAACTGTGATTCCAAGTTGTTACACCCAGATTCCAACATCAAATAAAGACCATAAAGCTTCAAACTCACCTCCTTCAAAAACTAAAGAAACCACATATTCAAAAGTGGAGTTTGCAACCATGGAAAGATTCCTCAACAACATCACCAGAGAGAAACCCGTCAGATTCTCTCCTGAGGAACTTAAAGAAATTACAGATCACTACTCTGAGAGTCTGGGTTCTGCTGCTTTTGGGATCGTCTATAAAGGAGAATTGTCAAACAATGAGCAAGTAGCAGTCAAAGTTTTCAACAGTTTAGATATGAACAGAGTGGAGCAATTCAAAGCATAGGAAGGACTTACCATATCAATCGGGTTAGACTCTATGGCTTCTTCTTCCACCATTAAAAGAGAGCTCTTGTATATGAGTACGTCCAAAATGGGTCTCTCAACAACTTCCTGTTCAGCAGCCAGAACCAAGAAATTGAGTTAAAGAAGCTTCATAACATTGCAATAGGAACAGCAAAAGGACTTACTTACTTACATAAGGAGTGTCAACACAGAATCATTCACTACAATATTAAGCCAGAGAATATACTTCTTGACATGAACTTAGAACCGACAGTAGCAAACTTTGGCCTTGCCACTCTTTGCAATAGAGATAGCAGTCACGTGAATATGACACACTTCATAGGAACAAGAGGGATGTTGTACCAGAATTGTGGAAGTTGCATCATGTGACATATAAGTGCGATGTTTATAGTTTTGGGATTGTCCTCATTAAGATTGTGGCGAGGAGAAGATGTTTTGACAGTGGTTCCCAAAATGGGCATGGGATATGTTTGAGAACAATGAATTGGCAGTGATGCTTTCACTTTGTGAAATTGAAGAGAAAAACAAGGAAATGGTTGATAGACCTCTCATGAGTAGTGTGGTGAAGATGTTAGAGGGTGACATAGAATTCCTTTTTAGAATTTGGTGTCTGATAAATTAAATGTGACTCCACAAGGAACCAATAAAGATTCAGATACTTCCTCTTCATGGAACAGAATCTGATGAACACTCAAATTCCAAACTAGTAGAATAATCTCTCCCCCTGAAGAATGATATTTGAAATCCAGAGAGGTACAGTTTTACCATTTCATGGCATGTTAGCAAGGTGAAGAAGACTTGTGATAAACCCCAAATAACTCCATTGATCCAGAAAAGTTCAAGCTAACTCATCTCATTTAAAGATGAGTCCTTTCTTTTATTTTTCATTATTTAATTCAAATTTGTTTCTATCAAAATCACTAGAAGTGATTTAGACATGCTTATGATGTTGGTGAAATAAAGAATTTGAGTCACATTTAGATGTACACAATAAAATAGATGCACAAAATTCAATTTTTTTTGTAATAATAATAATGTGTCATTTTAATGTTATTGATTGGAATTTAGTTCACTCAATCTTTTTGAATAATTGACAGCGTTATCTAGAAAAGGTATTTTTTTATATTTGGAAAATATTGAGTAACATTTTTTACTCTATAATTCACAAGTTTTAACCAACTAATTAATCTCAACACCAACGTTGTAAATTTGAATATTTAAACCAAGTTAATATTGTTATTTGTGATGAATTTTTGTAAAGTCTTGAAATAGATATATATTTGAATATTTAAACCAAGTTATTATCATCATTCGATAGTTTAGTCGATGATTTTTAATACAAGCCCAAAGTTGATTCCACTATGAAATATGCAGGAGCTCAACCTGTGGATATGAATATCAATTTCCATTTCTTTAAAATTTCTTAAAATTTTTAGTAGATTAAATAAGGGCTTCATAAGTACACAAACAAACTCAAAACCACTCCAGTACACAATAATAGTGTTAGGATCCTCTTTAGAGCTAGACAGTGCAGATTGTCTGATTGGACGCCATGTGTGAGCCTCATCCCGATTATACAGTCCGTGGCAGAAGCCCCAATAATATGTCCACAGTTTTATACTTCATCACACAATAATATTCTCATAGTTTATGGGACCCACCTCAATTGGACAGTCCGTCCTAGCAGTAAACCACCCAAACCCCAATAATATGCCCACAGTTTTAAACTATAGCACACAATAATATGCCCATAATTTATGGGCGCCACCTTGATTGGACAGTCTATGCTGGTCCGTAGAGAACTCGAACCTCAATAATATGCCCACAGTTTTATACTTCAACACACAATAATATACTCTTAGTTTAGTCATCAGTTAAAAAATCATTAAGCCTAAAACCATCATCTAGCACAAAATACTAACTCATAGGTTCCTTATATTCAAAATCACACATTTAAGACTAGACATAACAAGTCTATAAAAGGACCAGTTGAGATTTACTAAGAAGTTCAAATCTATCTCATGCTCTTTTAACAACAAAATAGAAAGATTACAACATGTGTAGCGATATGGTGGCTAAGTTACATCATTCCTAGGGCAAAGTTTTCTTATAGTCTAACATTTATCCTAATTTAAACTTAGGATACGCAGACGCATCAATAATCTATTCATCAAAGAATAACAAACCCCTAAAACTATTTTTATACACTAAAATTTGCCTAAAGCAATCTTTAAATATCATTTTTAGAAGAGAAGAAATAATTCCAAATCTATTGTGAGCCACTAAGTAGAACTCTCTGCAGTGTTATATTATAAACAAACATCATTTTAAATTTAAGTATGAAATAGAGGTAAGTGCACAAATCAAATAAAATTTTTAAAAGAGAACAAAACAACCACTGAACCTTTTTCAAGTACACAGAAAAATAAGGTTGTCAAAAAATAACAAATAATTTACAAACCAATCTAGCATACAGAAAATTGCTTAGAGTTTTCTCATTCAAACCCTTGCATCTAAAATGTGACCATAAAGGATAAGCACAAAAAACAAGACAAAGTTCTCAATAAATAACAAACAATTTAAAAACCAGTCTAACACATAAAAAACTAGCTATTGTTTACTTATTCAAGCACTTTCATCTAAAATTCTTTCATCTAAAACTTAAGCAAAAAAGGAAAGCACAAAAAACTAGATATGATTCTCATCTAGCCCACATAAAACAAGCAATAATTTTCTCATTCAAATCGATGAATCTAAAACATAAGCATAAATGAAATGTACAAAGTTCTTAGAATATAACAAACAATTGAATAAACCAGTCTAGCACGTATAAAATTGTCTATTTCTTATTCAAACCCTTGAATCTAAAACATAAATATAAAGGATAAGCACAAAAAAAAAACTAGATATGATTCTTATAAAACAATTCTAGAAATGATCTAACACACATAAAATTGTTTGTTGTTTTCTCATTCAAACCCTTGCGTCTAAAATATAAGCATAAAGGAAAAGCATAAAAAATAGCAATTTAAGAAACCATACATAAAAAAATTGCCAATAGTTTTCTTATTCTAGCTTTTGCATCTAAAAGTTTATCAAATATTAACTTAACTTTTATAATTATGTTCAGTTAGTGGGTTAATTTACGTTCATTTTCCTTTCATCTGCCATTAATAGTTTGAGTTGTATGTTAAATTTTTTTCACTTAAACTAACCTATTCAACAAGTCCCTTGGTTTTTTTCCTTATTTTTTCATTTGCTATTTATGTTGAATTAGACAATACTCCTAATTTCATTAGGTTATAAATACTTTTTACTTTTTGATAATTTAAATTAGAATCTTTTCAATATTAATTTTTAACAACATAAAAATATTAGTAACGTAATAACAATCATGTGTTATTGAAGAAAGATTAATACATCTATTTTACCTAAGTCAACTCATACAAGTAGAAGTTGAATTGATTCAAAAGGACAATTTTTAAAATCTGATCAAATCTAATTTATCATCCATAAAATAATTTAAGTTAAAAAAAATTCAAAAAACTCCAATTAATCAAAATATTCTTTACTCACATAAATATTGGCATCTACATAACTTACTAACCTTTCCTAATTTGCCAACATAAATTGTAGCAATAATGACCTTGTTAAACTTTGTTCAATAAAATTAATATAAATTATAGTTATATTTTGCAAAAATAGAATCTACTTGCATTGATATCATTCATATGAACCCAACTTTAAATTGATTAACAAAAAAGAATTCCATAATATTTTATTTTACATTTACTATATTAAGAAAATGTATCTACAAGATGTGATGATCATACCTTGGTATGGTACAATGTAGATAAGTAAAATAAGTATTATAAACAATTTATTCATTAACTTTTGAAAAAAAACCTTAATTTCAAACTCTCCAAGTGTTTGGCTGGAGATTATGTTATTTTGGATAAACTTGTAATGGCCTTGAGTTAGTCAAGGTCACAATGTTCTTTCCTCCTAATGCATATCCTTTCTGTTGAGTGTTTTGGATTTTCGGTAAACTGAATTTATGACTCAACCCGAAATTTGGAAGAGCAACCCGAAAGGAGAAAAAAAATAAGTCTGACATGTTTTTATATAATTTATTTTTGGAGACAACCTACACTAGTTTTGGTTTCGTATATGTTGTATTCGGTTTTTGAATCATGTAACTTATAACAGCTTTTCCTAAAGAATAAAAAATTTCTTTGTCTGTGGGTGCTTGTCACATCGATCGAACCACGTAAATTAGTGTGTTATGTGATTTTATTTTTGTTTTTTCTTTTCTATTTTCTTTGCAATTTTCATGACATTTTTTATAATCAATTGTAAATCTTAATTCTAAACTTGCCTTAGGGATAAGTAGAAGTTAGGAAAGTTTATATAAGAAAACAAACAACTACAACAAACTCTATCACATGATAATCATTTCATATGTGGTTTAGTACGGAGATTATATAAGAGTTTTATAATAAGACAAATAAGTTTTAAACCACTGTAGCACACAATAATATGGCCACGGTTTTATCATCAATAAAAACACATCAAAACTATTGTCTAGCACAATAATATTAGTCCATAGTTTTCATAGAACCATGATTCTCTGTTTGGCTTACTTGGCAGGCAAAGTGCCTGACTTTTGTGGACCATTGGATCGATATAGGCCCCACATCCTATGTGAACCCCACGCTGAAACAACAGTCCACGTGCGCCCAGCACTCTACCTTATGATAGATGATCCGCGCCAAGTTTTCTTATATTTAAAACAACGTATTTAAAGTTAGACACAAAAAAATTCTCATCTTTTATATATATATAAGGACTAGCTGAGGACTACTTAGAATCACAAATCAATGTCAATGATTTACCAAAGGTAAAGTAATAGTATAGCTGGAGATTCCATCTTCATTATATAACATTCTTGTGTGATACATATGTTATTTGTACCAACACAACTTTTGTAATTTGTTTCTCTCAAAGCAGAGAGTAAGACAGATGGGTGACAGAGAAGAAAAACAAAGAATGAAAAAAGGTTGTGTTAATAGCGATGGCCACTCTATCCTCCTCAAATTGGCTCTATAATTTACCAAAGGTATGAAATATTTACAATATGTATAGCCTCTTAGCTTCTGTTATATATATATATATATATATATCAATAGTCTTACTGTTTAGTTTTTAACAGTAATGGATGACAAAGAACTGGATGAACATGATTTTAATGGCATAAACTATGGGTCCAATTTTGAGGAGTTCCCTACACTGTTGAACAGAAAGCATAGGGAGGAATACTTCTTCTAATTTATAGATTTATCTCCAGGATATTTTTGTCATTCAATTTATAGACCTCCACTGGCTCCAACGCCATTTCACTGTAATCCAGAAACTATATATATATTAGTCAAACTCTTAGTCCTCAATGTATCAAAGAGACTAGCATGGATTGAATGTTGTATATATGGCTTCAACTTTATTTGAAGGTGTTTGTGTTTTGCAAACTCTTACTTTGTTGTTGTTGGGCTATGTTTCAGTTTGAATATATTATTCTTAGCAAGCAGATGCTCTTAATTTTCCTGCTTCACACACATCAGACAAAGAGAGGGAAACACAATAGAGCAAGATCTGTTGTGTTAAGTGAAAATCATGCAACATCTGTTTTTAATTTTGTGACTTCTCAGTTCTTTACAATTTTTACTGAGTACTTTGAATATCAAATGAAGTAAAAACAATGAATCTGAAAAAGATTGTAAGATAATAGAGAAAGTGCGTTGTAAGATAAATACTTAACAGAAAATATCAACAATAGTTGGACTCTGTTTCAGTTAGATTCTAGGATTTTCAGCAAGTGGGTGCTCTTAATTTTCTTCCCTCTCTCACGTCAACTCTCTTAAAAGGACAAAATTCAATTTTTTTGAATAATAATAATAAGTTACTTTAATATTATTGGTAAGAATTCGAGTATTATATAAGAGATATTTTTAAGGAGTTTTATTTCATAAAATATTTTTGAATTATTGAGTATTACTTGAAAAAGTTGAATTCTCATCATACATTGGTAAATATTTTATGACATTTTCAAATGTATATAGTTCACAATTTCTATCTAAATTAGTTGATTCCAACACCAACAAAGTATATTATAAATATTACAAATATAAATTAAAACAATACCATCATTCAAAATAAATCTCTTAAACCCCAAATTTGTATATTAAATACTAACCCATCACTTCCATTGGTGATTATCATGATGTAAGGATCATAATAATCCCTTTATAGGAAACTAATTGTTTCAAAAATTGCAGATTAATTCAGATATAAATTTACGTGATTTAGTTTTGTCTAAACTTTCTATCCACAAGCATATAGTACATCTACGAATAGATAGAGAAGTTTTTTATTTCTCAGACAAAAATAGTTACAAATCATTCAAAAACTGTAGATCTATATACTATATATATAATATAATATAATATAATATAATATAACCTGTTCGGGTCACTCCAAAAAATATACTTGAGGGCTCCCCAACCCCATCCTTTCAAGCCTATCTTCGCACCACTTACTTCCATTTTTTTTTGTGCTCCCAAATTTCTTGGATATAATGTTGCTAGATTAGATGTGGCAAAGTCTTTATAGTAGTATCCTAGAAAGAAATGAAGTTGTAAATAATAGTGAAGCCACAAAAATAAAAACAGATGTTGCATGATTTTCATTGAACACAAGAGATCATACTCTGTTTTATTTCCCTCTCTCTATCTTTCTCTATGTACATCAAACCTTTCAAATGAATAAGTTCAAGTCATATATGTTGGAAAATTTGAGGAAATTATTAGAAAAAATATAGCCTGAATCGTGCTTTGGTTGACACTGTCCTTAAGGAAAGATTCGTGACTTTCCTCCCAGGATAAAACAGGCCCTTCTGGGATACAACCCAGGTCACAGAACAACAGAGAAAAAGAGAAAATTGTATAACCCCAGAAAATGTCATTAAAAAAAGTGTTAATCTCTAAAACCTAGAAAAGGCATGGAGAATAAATATCACCATGAAAATAAATTAATTTTCATAATTAAATTTAAGACGATAATTATAAACTAACATGATAAGATCATAGGTGTAGTCAGTTACAGATAATATTAATAAATTAATTTAAACAATAACTACTTTGAAATAGTCAAAGATTCTGGAAACAAATTATATCAATATACAATTAACATAATCTCATCATGTTCAGATAAGGATAAAAATAATTAAATTATTTTTCTAAAATTATTTTCACAACAATTTAAAATATTCTTTTTGAAATACTCCATTTTTCACAACAATATATACAACATTCATTTCTGAATTCTGATATGCATTACAGTGAAACAGCGATGGAATTAGTTGGGTGTCTAAATTGAATGATAAACATATCTTGTTTACAAATCTATTGGCAGTTTGGCACTGCCGTTCTTCATTCTCTGTGTTTCTTCTCCTTCACCTAACTAACTCTGTCTCAACATGTTCCATCATTGCAAATAACATTGCGTTCAAACAGATATCTGAAAAACAAAAACCATAATCAAGCTCAGCTAAATGGTGAAGCTAATAGGCTACACTATATATATAGACTATAATTACATTATACCTTTGGTAAATCATTGAGTCAATCTGTGAAGACTAGCTTGGAGCTTCCTTCAGTAGTATGTATCATCATCTTCATCATCCTCTTGCACTGTTTTAAATCATATAGAGTTATAAGTATGAGACTCGTTTGTGATTTCAGATACATCTGGGCTAGTCCTTTATATATTATAGATGGGCATGGGAATCTGGGTTTTAAATGCAAAAATTGGAATGAGAAAACTATGGGCAATATTCTGTGTACCGCACTAATTTTGTAAATTATTTATTGTTTTTAAGAGCTTTATCTGATTTTTTTTGTGTTTATCCTTTATGCTTACATGGAAGATTGATGTTTGGGTATGTCCACCAATAGTGTCACCTCTTCCAACTTCTAGGCTACCAATAGTCTAGCTAGAATATCATATCCTCAACCAAACAATTGGTTAATTTGAATTTAAATATATATATATATATATATATATAGACACACAAACACACATATACACACACAAAAATCTAGTTTCTCTGTTTGGCGCCGCCAAGCAGAGAGCTTGGTGCACGCATGCCATTTGATCGACATAGGCACCACCTACCTGTGTGGAGCTCATGCGGCATGTGTGTGCCAAGCAGGAAATCCACTTGCATATACATACACATAGCAAAAAATAACAATAAACTATTGAAAATGTTAAGTTGTCCACACATAACACTAATTTGAATTATAAAAAATATCCTAAGGCAAAACTCCTTAGATTTTTTTTAAAAAAATATAGTTATTAAGCCCTTTTTTTATGTATGTGCATCATGTCTTACAATTGGTTCATAAGTGTGATTTAAGTGTTGATAATACTTTTGGTGAATTTCTATGAGCTGAAATATTTTTGGGGTTGTTTTGTTCTCTTTTAAAAGCATTATTTGATTGTGCAGTTATCGCAAGCTTGAAGTTAAGAATGTAGATGTTTGGTTTTAAATTAGACAAAGTAAAGGAAAATTTCTATGTACTTGAAATTACTTTTGTGGTTGTTTTGTTCTCTTTTGGAAACTTTATTTGATTAACATCTATATTATGTAATTCAAATTCATATAAAATATTACTATATAAGATAGATCAATGCATCATATATATATAGAGCTTTTTTTGAGCATCTTCAGCTGGGTGGGGCTTCCCTCCTATGCATAGGAGGCTCCTATGCGTAGGAGAGAAATTGATAACCATTGGATCAGTTTAATCTAACAGTCTCATTCAATTAGTATTTTTTTTTCTTAAAATAAAAATTTTACAAATACCAATTGATCTAATAATAATTGTAAACACAATAATAAATATAAAATGACAATTATACATTTTTAACTTATTTTTTAAAAAAATATTAAAAAAAACTAATTGAATGGGTGTCGTTGGATCAAGATCCAACGGCTCCCTTTTCCTCTTACACATACGAGCTTCCTATGTATAAGAGAAAAGCCTCACTCTCTTCAACTAGTGTTGTAAAACTACTGGTCCAAATAGAACTAGATCTGCTACTGCACAACAAGGTGTTAGGCACTTGAGCGTCATTCAATGCCGGCCACTTGAGTTGGGTCCCTCCTAACTGTGTCAATTGAATGATGCTCATGTGTCCAGCACTCCTATTATACAGCAGGGTGTGTTGGGTGCATAAGCATCGCCTAATGCTGGCCACTTGGGATGGGGCCCACATGGGCCTCACTGTCTGTCGAACAATGCTCTTGCTCCCAATGTTTTTATTGTACAGCAGAGGATTGGGTCATCAAATAACTCAAAAAGATGCACTTTAATGATATCCTTTGTTCTATTAATTATATTTCAATTTTCTCTACATCATCAATCAATGGCAAGCTGAGTCAAAAAAGCTTTCAAATGAATAAATCAAAGCCATATATACAACAACCAATCCCCTTTATAATATATATACAAGGTCGTCCTCGATGGACACAGTTTCCCTCCAGCATTGAATCTTAGCCGTTAGATGATCTCATCCAAACGACCATCATTAATTCATACATTTTTTTATTTTTTTAAAAAAATTACGTGATTAATTGAAAAAAAACACACAAGATAAAACTTTTCAAAATTAATCATACAATTTTGAAAAAAAAATTGAATTAACGATAGCCGTTCGATGAGATCATCCAATGGCCAAGATCCAGCAGTGGAGGGAAACTGTGTCTATCCTCAATACCCATCAAGCTCCCCTTTTTCTTCCTCCTCTTCCTTCTTAGGAATTGTTGCAACCATGTGCTTCATTTTTTCTTGTTAATCATAATCATGTATAAGCTAATTAGAAGCTCTTCATTTTTTCTTGTTAATCATAATCATGTATAAACTAATTAGAAGCTCTATGTTGAAGCTCTGTATATTAAGACCGCACTATTATTTTACCTTTGGTAAATCATTGAGTCAATTTGACAACATCATCTTTAAGCTTTCTCTACTGCCAGCATCTCTGTCATATTCTTCATCATCACTTCTGCACATGTTGCAACCTATCTATTGTTTCTTGTTCAATGGTGTGAGACTAATTTGTGATTCTAAGTAAATTTCC
The DNA here is from genome assembly GCA_037074585.1 of Biancaea sappan. Taxonomy (NCBI): domain Eukaryota; kingdom Viridiplantae; phylum Streptophyta; class Magnoliopsida; order Fabales; family Fabaceae; genus Biancaea; species Biancaea sappan. Next base: position 2,681,596 of record CM073491.1, read on the forward strand.
TTCTGTGTTTTACTAATTTCTTTTAACTTTCCATGTTCATGTTACTTCAATTCATATATCCCAATCATATCTATGGACTTTGCCTGCTATATTTTCTATCTTGTGTGTCACTCTTGCAAATTTCCTATCGTCCAAGCACTACAATAGACTTATGTTAATCTGTAGACTTCTCTATATTAACTAACTTTCTTAATGAATTTCCCTAGTTTACCCAAAAAAAATCTCAATTAAAGGCCTTGTAACGAATATATTGAAATCATTCCTGAAATAGAGTGAGAGAAAGTACAAAGAGGAGGAGAAACTACATTGAATGAGTGTTAGCATATTCGAAGACACACAAATCCCAACTTTCACCTGTTCTGCTTGGTCCCCTATTCCTTCAGGGAAATTCAGGCTTCTTTTTTTTTCAGTACTTCCTAAGAGTACTACTTTATCACAATTACTTAAGATAGTAAAATAATGTAACAACTTCTTCAATTTCACTAAACAAAATATGCAGAGTAAATATATATATATATATATATATATATATATATATATGCTCTAACTTGTCAATTACCAGCAGTCACTCTTCACTATGTTAGACTAATACTTTTGGATTGGGTCTTTGAATATAATGAATCTCATATCAATGAACTTGGAAAATCTATAACCAATCACTAAACGCGTAGGTCAACTGATAAATGATTGTTCTAGTTTAATCAAAGATTTCGAGTTTGAGTCCTTCAGAATGCCTCCCATTGTAGTCTCAATTGGCTCAAATCTGAATTAGTCAACATCAGTGATTTGATATTCCGAAATTGGATAGTTGTTTACCAAAAAGAAAATCTATAACCATACACTTAACCTCTGTTTTAAAATTTCATTGCAGTGTTCTGATTTTGGAAGCACTGACAGCTATAATAATAAAATGATATTACTCAATCTGATGAAATCATTAGAAACAACTGATCCTCTATCAAACTTCCAACTAATTAATATCATTCATGTATTTGGAACTGTACTTATTAATAGACAGTCCCAGAAACAAAAAAATAATAATAAATACCAATACTAACCCTTTTGATTCATCAATAAAAAGTTAAGCAGCCATTGAGTATGGTTTTGACTAAATACAGAGATTACAACATGTATAGCAATATTGCTGGGTGAAATTTATAATAACATTGAGCCTAAAACCACTGTCTAACACTCTTTTTACAACAAAATAGAGAGATTGCAACATGTATAGCAATATGGTGTATGAGGATGAAGAAGATGACAGTGACGAAGGCATTGGAGAAAGCTCAAAGATGATATTGTCAGATTGACTCAATGATTTACCAAAGGTAGATAATAGAATCATATATAAAGCTTCATAGTTCCACTTTTAAGCTTATCTTAATTATCATTCTTGTGTCATACATATGTTATTCTACTCAGTATAATGTTTCTAATTAGTTTAAATCTGTCCAAATGCGATTCAGAAGTTGGGCAAAGAGAGAAGTCCATTGAAGGTCTTGACATTAAGATCGCACAAGGTTGATTCCAGCAAGGCCTGAAGCAAATCTCAGAATCCTTTGCAGATGTATGTCCCTTCTGTGGCAATAAAGGGCATTTCTACAACACTCTTTTGATGGACTCTCATGAATGTATAAAAAAGGCTAAAGTTTAATCTTGTTAAGATTGACCCAATACTCTATACTACATGCATTACAGGCTGGTATGTATTTAACTCAATCTATTCATGTACTATAATTTGTTGAGAGATGTAGATCCTCTATTATATAAAGGGGACTCGTTGTTGTATGTATGGCATCGATTTATTCATTTAAAAGCTTTTGTGACTCTACTTCCCAGTAATTGATGATGAAGATGGAATGCAAAAGAACTGATTATATGATTAAAGTTCATCTTTTGAGTCAATTGGCCACTGGTTTACAGGATTATGTTTCAAATGTTTGAGAATACATAAAGTTCTTCTATTTTCGATCAACTTTTTTCCTGTTTTGACCATCAATGATATATTGCTTTTTCAAGAGGTAATAACTTTAAGTGGCCAAAAACATTAATTATGATAATTGGAAAATATATCTTTTAATGACATTTGTTTGTGTTGGATTGCTAAGAAATTAATCACTAGTTAATAAAAAATTTTAAAATGTCAGAATGATCATACATGTTATAAAATTATGTCAAACAATTAATGCAATTAATACACAAACAAAGATGACAAATGGCAAGAAAAATTATAAAATACACACGGATTTAATGTGTGGTTCGGTCAATGTGACCTACATCCATAGGGAGAGAGGATTTTTATTTTTTCACAAGCAAAAACTATTTTTGATACATGATGAAACCAAAAACACCCCTGAGGTCTTAGATAGTTTTTTTAGTCTGGTTCTATAAGGAGATTAGTCTTAGTTAGTAGAAAGCCATTCCCTGGGAGTTAAACTAGCGGCCTGAAGGCCTTCCCCTAGCTCCCGCTTGTGTTGATAAGAACTAAAATAGAACTCAGAAGTAAGAGAAAACTTACGAACTATAGTTCCCCTCTGTCCTGTCACAGGAAAAATAACTAAGGACTCGAACTGCGAACTACAGCTTAGTTTCCCTTCCATAGTAGTCTTTGATTAGAAGGTTGAGAAAAGCCAGGGGACTTGCTTGTCAAAACAGAGAGCGATGCCCAGAAAAAAGCAAGAACTGGGAGAAGACTCACACGAGACCCAAGACTCAAGTATGGAAGTTGCAAAATCGGCCTTAGCATAGAACGTTGACCGCTTAGAATCGGGAATATGAACAGGCAACTATGAGACTAGTTTCCCATTGTCCCGATAAAGCGTACCTGAAGTGAGTGTGCCCATCTCGGTCTCCTTTCTTTTTTCTTTGCAACTGCCATAAAAGTCAAGCCTGTGAGCTAGTGCCTGTGGTTGAAGTTTCAAGTTCAAAAAATGAAGGCGAAAAGCTAGTTAGGCACATTCAAGGCGCAAATCACGAGCTTGGTTCGTGCGTGCGATTCTTTTATGAAATCAGTATCTCCTATTGCAAGCAAGGCTTTAATCGCTTCAAGTGCTTTTCCTTCTTCTTTCATCTCTCGGAAAGAAGAAGAGGCCTGGGTCGAGCTCTTAGCTGCTTCTCTGTCGGAAAAAGGGTTGACGTTGGCTAGCTCCCAATTCTGAAAACGTATTAATGACTGGATGAAACCAAGAAATAACTCCTCACGTGCGAAATTATAGAGGGTCCCCTTTAAGATCAAACAATTCCATCGAATTGAGTATGATTGTATGTGTGATAGCATCTACTATATCAGGAATATCAATGAACCCGATTATTGAAATTGCTCAAGATACCCTTTTTTAGCTTCTAGAATCCATTTCTCAGTTCAAGATCCCTCTTACTAACTAGAATCAAAGAATTAGTAGATTTGTTCCACCCAAAATGGGAATGGGCTAGGGTTATGAACTTCTAATCTATAATCTAATGATCAAGTCGATTCCATGATTATAAGTTCATTCCATACCGGACCAGACTGGAATAGGGTTATATACATTCTCATTATGAGAAGGGGGGATAGGCAGTCTGGTAGGAGATAGAATCCCGCCTTTCTTAGGTGGGTATAAGTGTATCTTGATAGCCCATGATTAAAGAGATAGGTATGAGAAATTCAAATGATAATGAAATTAATTGAAGGATTCACTCCAGCGGGGCGTACCGTGAAAACGGTTTACGATGCCTAGCGCTGATTCTCTTTGGGGATAATAATTCTAAACCCAAAACACTATGGAGCCGGGCCTGAAAGAGCGTTGACGCCACTGGCATCAGTCAAGTGAAAGAAAATAGTGTATAAGGCCCACTCATTATAGGGGGACCAAACCATTAGGAGGAAGAAGCAGATGGAAGACAGGGTCACTTGTGAAAGAACTAGCCGAAGGGGACCATGACAGTTGGGGCGGTGGATGATAGGCTAGCTCACCAAGAACATCATGAGAGGTTGGGGAAGACTTGGCTGCTGTAAGTCAAGGAGAGGTTAGGTCAAGGGATTTCAGATAGAAGTCCCATCAATCAAAAGAAAAGGATGTTCCAGGAAAAAAGGGAACAAAGATATCCAAAAGAGTATATATCATAATTATATAATTGCACATATTATAAAATAGGTCACAAGTTTTTTATTTCCTTTCAGGTCGCACTCCCAAAAAAGTAGGTTAAGTCATAATCCAAATCACCATATAATTCAAGTCACTCAACAAATTAAATTTAATATATGATCGTATACCGCTAAAAGGAAACTAAAAGACAAGAGTTTTAATTATAAGAAGACAAACAAGCTAAAAACCACTCTGGCACACAATAATATACCCACATTCAATCTAAAACCATTGCCTAGCACAACAATACCTATCTATAATTTTCACATATTCATAACCACGCATTTAAAATTAAAAACCGAAACTCCCCACATCCATAATACATAAAGGACTAGTTGAGAATTCCTTAGAATCACAAACCAGAGTCATATATGCTCTTTAACAAGAAGATAGATAGATTGCAACATGTATAGCAATGAAACGCGTCAAGAAGAAGAAGATGATAGTGATCATGGCATTGGAGAAAGCTTAAAGATGAAGTTGTCAAATTGACTCAATGATTTAATAAAGGTAAAGAAATTTTATCAACACAGTGTTTGTAATTAGTTTATATCGATGCAGAGAGTGAAACAGAGTGCCATTTGAAGATGATGTTATGTAAAATATACTACTTCTCTCTTTTCGTGGATGTAGGTCGCATTAATCGGATCACGTTTAAATCTGTATGTGTTCTATAATTTTTGCCCTATTTATATTTTTTGTTTTTTGCATTATTTTGTATGGGATAGTGTGTTATGGTGAAGAATACGCAATTTGTTAATTAATTGCACCCAACCTTACTAAGTTCAATTTATATAGGATTGAGCATCAAGAAGGTAATATGAAATTGAGTTAATACAGCCATATTTTGATTATTACATGAAAGAAGTAGTAAAACAAATAAGGATATATCTTTGCCTAATTGTTCTACCTTCTCATAGTAACGTTTCCGATTCATAATTGGTAAATATATCTTTTGATGATTTTTATTTGATTGATTGATAAGAAATTAATAAATGGTTACTAAGTAGATTTAAATCTCCGAAGGTAATACATGTTGAAATATTTGAAAATAATTTATGAATAAGCAAAATTAAGATATCTATTCTGTATTTTTAGAAGTATTTAATATATATGAAACTAGTCTAGCACACACAAAATTACCTATAGCTTTCTCATTCAAACACTGGTTTAAAACGTAAGCACAAATGATAAGCATAAAAACTAAGTATATTTTCAAAAAATAACAATTTAGAAAACTATTCTAGCACACTGAAAATTGTCTACAGTCTTCTCATTTAACCCCTTGCATTTAAAATATAAGCACAAAAACTAGACATGATTCTCAGAAAATAACAAACAATTACAAAACCAACCTAGCACACAAAAAATTGCCTACAGTTTTCTCATTCAAACTCTTGCATCTAAAATGTAAGCATGAAGAACAAGCACAAAAAAAAAACTAAGTATGGTTCTTAAAAAATAACAATTTAGAAAGCCATTCTAGCACACAAAAAATTGCCTATAATTTTCTCATTAAACTCTTGCATTTAAAACATAAGTATAAAGGATAAGCACAAAAAACAAGATAAGGTTTTCAAAAAATAACACAATTTACAAAACCAGTTTGACACATAAAAAACTGCCATAGTTTTCTCATTCAAACTTATGCATCTACAATGTAGACAAAGGATGAACACAAAAACTAAATATAATTTCAAGAATATGACAAACAATTTACAAAGCTAGCCAAGCACACACAAAATTGACTATATTTTTCTCATTCAAATTTATGCATCTAAAATGTAAGCATAAAGGATGAACACAAAAAAACTAGATATGGTTCTTAGAATATAACAATTTAAAACAAGTTTAGCACATAGAACATTACGCTACAATTTTCTTATTCAAACCCATGCGTTTAAAATGTATGCATAAAGGATAAGCACAAAAACAAATATGGTTCTCAAAATATAACAAATAATTTATTCTTTTTTTTGTTTATCTAATTTCAAACTCTCTAAGAGTTTGGTTGGATATCATGCTATTCTAGATAAACTTGTGGTGGCCTTGGGTTAGTCAAGGTTACACTGTTATGACCTCCTAATGCATAGTTTTAATTTTGTTTTCATAGCTAAGTGTTATACTTAACCTTAAACTTGCTTTAGGGTAAGAATAGCAACAGGGCGATAGCATGTATCAGATAAGGTTATTATATCAGAAAACAAACAACACCAAAACAACTTTATTACATAGATTAGCCTATAGTTAAGTATATAGATCAAGTAATAGTTTCATAAGCTGACAAATAGACTCAAAATCACTCCACCACATATAAATAGTGTTAGGATCCTCTGCTGGCCCAACACTAAACCCTAAACTCCAATAATATGCGCATAATTATGTACTCCAGCACATATTTAATTAAATACTAGATGAAGGCCCTACCTCGATCACATGGTCTGTGCTGGCCAGCAGAGAACCCAAACCCCAATAATATGCCCACATTTCACATATTCAATTGAATGCCACAAGTAGGCTCCACTTCGATCACATGGTCCGTGCTAGCCAGCAGAGAACCCAAACCCCAATAATATGCCCATGGTTCACATATTCAATTGAATGCCACATGTAGGCCACACCTCTATCACATGGTTTATGCTGGCCAGTCAAGAACCCAAACCCCAATAAAATTCCCACATTTATGTACTCCAAGACACAGTAATATATCATAGCTTTATGATCAGTTAAAAGAAAAAAAATATTGAGCCTAAATCCACTGTCTAGCACAAAATACCAACAATTGTTTTCTTATATTCAAAATCATCCATTTAAAACTGGACATAGCAAGTCTATAAAAAGGCCAGTTGAGATTTACCAAGAATTACAAACTAGTCTCACAAGAGAATAGAAAGATTGCAACATGTATAGCAATATGGTATGTGAGGATGAAGAAGATGACAGTGATGAAGGCATTAGAGAAGGCTTAAAGATGATGTTGCCAAATTGACTCAATGACTTACCAAAGGTAAAATGATAGCATTGAATGTGTTTAATCATTCTCATTCGCTCCTCTTAATTACATAGAATGCTCTTGTACTCTAGAAGAATTATATGATTTGATCACTGCATATATAAAATGGGTGTTTGTTTGTGCATGAACATCTTAGAAAAACTTGAGAATCTATCATCTTATCATGTGCTTGTTCGATGAAAACTCAACAGCAGAATTTCAAGATATGGAGAATGAAGTTTTGAATAAGATGAGACTCTCAAAGCATATGATGGAGTTGCTTCTGTTATCTTCTAGCTAGAGTTTGGGTATTACCACATGGAACTATACTCAAAGAAACAAACTATAAGGTATTTGTTTTGCATCTTATGAAGCAATTTATTTTACTAAATACACAATATGAATGTTAATCAAATTGTGCATGCAATAGATTGAAAGGAAAAGTTTTGGTCAATGATTCATTTTACCTTTCACTTGGTCACTATGATTAATTATTAGTAAAATGGATGCACAAAATTCAATTTTTTTGTCATAATAATAATAATAATAATAATAATAATAATAATAATAATAATAATAAGTTATTTTAATGTTATTGATTAGAATTCAATTCACTGAATCTTTTTGAATTATTGAGAACATTATCTAGAATGACTACAAGAAGCAAAATAATGTAATACAATAATGAGTTATCACATCGCGTTAGCATTTTATTTATTTTGATTCAGCCTATAAAGTTAATTTCAACTGTTGAGAGAGGCTTGGACAATTGTAATTAAACTTAACTCAAATCAAATTAGTTAGAATTCAATGAATTTTTAGATACTAATTGTTCAAACCCAAACTGAAACAATTATATTCAACCAAAGTCAAAAATAGACTTTGAGGACTAAAATAAAATATAAGTTCTGAACAATTAGGATATAAACAAGGAGCAATTCAAAGAATAGGTTAGTACTATAGGAAGGACTTACCATATCAATCTAGTTAGACTCTATGGCTTCTTCTTCCACCATGAAAAGAAAGCTCTTGTATATGAGTACATCCAAAATGGGTCTCTAAACAACTTCCTGTTCAGCAGCTAGAATCGAGAAATTGAGTTAAAGAAGCTTCATAACATTGCAATAGGAACAGCAAAAGGACTTGCTTACTTACATGAGGAGTGTGAACACAAAATCATTCACTACGATATTAAGCCAGAGAATATACTTCATGACATGAACTTGGAACCAAAAGTAGCAGACTTTGGCCTTACCAAGCTTTGCAATAAAGATAGCAGCCACGTGAATATGACACACTTCAAAGGAACAAGAGCGATGCTGTAGCAGAATTGTGGAAGCTGCATCCTGTGACATATAAGTGCGATGTTTATAATTTTGGGATTGTCCTCTTTGAGATTGTGGGGAGGAGAAGACATTTTAACAGTGGATACAAGGAATCACAACAATGGTTCCCAAAATGGGCATGGGATATGTTTGAGAACAATGAATTGGCAATGATGCTTTCACTCTGTGGAATTGAAGAGAAAGATAGGGAAATGGTTGAGAGAATGTTGATGGTGGCGCTATGGTGTGTTCAGTATTTGCCAGGTGATAGACCTCTCATTAGTAGTGTGGTGAAGATGTTAGAGGGTGACATAGAATTCCTTTTTAGAATTTGGTGTCTAATAAATTAAATGTGACTCCACAAGGAACCAACAAAGATTCAGATACTTCTTCTTCATGGAATAGAATCTAATGAACACTCAAATTCCAAACCAGTAGAATAATCTCTCTCCCACTAAAGAATATTTAAAATCCAGAGAGGTACAGTCTTACCATTTCATGGCATGTTAGCAAGGTGAAGAAGACTTGTGATAAACCCCAAATAACACTATTGATCCAGGAAAGTTCAAGCTAATTCATCTCAGTTAAAGATAAGTCCTTTCTTTTATTTTTTCGTTCTTTAATTCTGATTTATTTCTATCAAAATCACTAGAAGTGATTTAGACATGCTTATGATGTTGGTGAAATGAAGAATCTAAGTCACATTTAGATGTACCTAATACAATAGATGCACAAAATTCAATTTTTTTTGTAATAATAATAATGTGTCATTTTAATGTTATTGATTGGAATTTAGTTCACTCAATCTTTTTGAATAATTGAGAGCCGTATCTAGAAAAGGTTTTTCTTTAAATTTGGAAAATATTTAGTAACATTTTTTTTACTCTATAATTCACAAGTTTTAACCAACTAATTAATCTCAACACTAACATTATAAATTTGAATATTTAAACCAAGTTAGTATCATTATTTATGATGAATTTTTGTAAAGTCTTGAAATAGATATACATTTGAATAATTTGACTTTTCTTTAACATCATCATTCGACAGTTCAGTCAATGATTTTCAATATATGCCCAAAGTTGATTCCACTATGAAATATGCAATAGCTCAGCCTGTAGGTGTGATTATCAATTTTCATTTATGTATTGTATTTGAGCTTTTTTCCTTCCAAATTTCCATTTCTTTAAAATTTATTAAAATTTTTAGCAAATTAAACAAGAGTTTCATAATTACGCAAACAACCTTAAAACCATTCCAGCACACAATAATAGTGTTAGGATGTTTTTTAGAGCTAGACAGTGCATATCGTCTGATTGGACGCCATGTGTGAGCCTCATCTTGATTAGACAGTCTGTGCTGGAAGCTCCAATAATATGTCCACAATTTTATACTCTAGCATACAATAATACATTCATAGTTTGTGGGACCCACCTCGATTGGACAGTTTTTACTAGCAGCAGAGAACCCAAGCCCTAATAATATACGTACAATTTTAAACTATAGCACACAATAATATGCCCATAATTTGTAGGCGCCACCTTGATTGGACAGTCTATGCTAACCAGCAGAGAACTCTAACCTCAATAATATGCCCACAGTTTTATACTTCAACACACAATAATATGCTCTTAGGTTTATCATCAATTAAAAAATCATTAAGCTTAAAACCATTGTCTAGCAAAAAATACTAACTCATAGGTTCCTTATATTCAAAATCACACATTTAAAACTAGACATAACAAGTCTATAAAAGGACCAGTTAAGATTTACTAAGAAGTTCAAATCTGGCTCATGCTCTTTTAACAACAAAATAGAAAGATTGCAACATGTGTAGTAGTATGGTGGCTAAGTTACATCATTCTTAGGGCAAAGTTTTCTTATTGTCTAACATCAATCCTAATTTAAACTTTACGATAATCACAAACATCAATAATCTATTCATCGAAGAACAACAAACCCCTAAAACTATTTTTTAGTACACTAAAATTTGTCTAAAGCAATTTTTAAATATCATTTTTAACAGAGAAGAAATAATTCCAAATCTATTATGAGCCACTAAGTAGAACTCTCTGCAGTGTTATATTATAAATAAACATTATTTTAAATTTAAGTATGAACTAGAGGTAAGTGCACAAATCAAATAAAATTTTCGAAAGAGAACAAAACAATCACTTAACCTTTTTCAAGTACACTAACCTTTTTCAAGTACACTGAAAAATAAGGTTGTCAAAATGTAACAAATAATTTACAAAACCAATCTATCACATAGAAAATTGTTTATAGTTTTCAAATTCAAACCCTTACATCTAAAATGTGACGATAAAGGATGAGCACAAAAAAATAGATAAGGTTCTCAAAAAATAATAAACAATTTAAAAACCAGTATAGCACATAAAAAGCTGGCTATTGTTTACTCATTCAAGATGTATTATCTAAAACTCGAACAAAAAACTAGATATGATTCTCATCTAGCCCACAGAAAACTGGCAATAGTTTTCTCATTAAAATCGATGTATCTAAAATGTAAGCATAAATGATAAGTATAAAGTTCTTCATATATAACAAACAATTAACAAAACTAGTCTAGCAGATATAAAACAGCCTATTTGTTATTCAAACCCTTGCATCTAAAACATAAACGTAAAGGATAAGTACAAAAAAAAGACATGATTCTTATAAAACAATTCTAAAGATGATATAACCCACAGAAAATTGCATGAAGTTTTCTTATTCAAACCCTTGTGTCTAAAATATAAGCACAAAGGATTAGCTTAAGGTTCTCAAAAAATAACAAACAATTTATAAAACCAGTCTAGTACAAAAAAAAATTGCCTATAGTTTTCTTATTCAAACCCTTGCATCTAAAATTTTATCAAATATTAACCTAACTTTCACAATTGGGTTTGGCTAATGGGTTGATTTAGGTTTATTTTCCTTTCATCTACCATTAATAGTTTGAGTTCGACGTTAAAATTTTTTAATTTAAACTAACCTATTCAACTGGTCCCTTGTTTTTTTTCCTTTGTTTTTTTTCATTTTTACTTATGTTAAATTAGACACTACTCCTAATTTCATTAGGCTATAAAGACTTTGTACTTTTTGATAATTTAAATTAGAATCTTTTCAATATTAATTTTCAACAATGTAAAAATATTAGCAACGTAATAACAATAGTGTGTTATTGAAGACAAATTAACACGTCAATCCTATCCAAGTCAACCCATACAAGTAGAAATTGAATTGGTTCAATTTAATGACAGTTTTTAAAATCTCACCAAATCTAATTCGCCATCCACAAAATAATTTAAGTTAAAAAAATTCATTGAACTCTAATAAATCAAAGTATTCATTACTCACATAAATATTGGCATCTTCATAACTTATTAACCTTTCCAAATTTGCCAATATAAATTAATACAAATATAAATTGTGGCAATAATAACCTTGTCAAACATCGTTCAATAAAATTAATACAAATATTAATTATATTTTGTAAAATAGAATCTACTTGTATTGATCTCGTTCATTTAAACCAACAACTTTAAATTGATTAGCAAATAAGAATTCCATAATATTTCATTTTACATTACTATGTTAAGAAAATGTATCTACAAGATGTGATGATCATACCTTGATATAGTACAATGTAGATAAGTAAAAGAAATATTATAAACAATTTATTCATTAACTTTTGGATAAACTTATAATGGCCCTAAGTTAGTCAAGATCACTCTGATCTTTCCTCCTGATGCATATCTTTTTTGTTGAGTGTTTTGAATTTTTGGTAAATTGGATTTATGACTCAACCCGAAATTTGGAAGAGTGACCCAAAAGGGAAAAAAAAGGTGTGACTTGTTTTTATATATTTTATTTTTGGAGACAACCCGAACCAGTTTTGGTTCCATATATGTTGTATTCGGTTTTTAAATCATGTAACTTGTAAAAGTTTTTGCTAAAGAATAAAAAATTTCTCTGTGCTCGTAAGGGCATGTCACATCGATCGAACTACATAAATCAGTGTGTTATGTGATTTTATTTCTATTTTTTCTTCTTTATTTTCTCTGTAATTTTTGTGACATTTTTTATAATCAAATGTAAATCTTAATTCTAAACTTGCTTTAGGGATAATTAGAGGTTAGCAAATTTTATATCACCACAACCAACTCTATCACATGATAATCATTTCATATATAGTTTAGTATACAAATTAGATAAGAGTTTTATAATAAAAAAACAAGTTTAAAACCACTATAGCAATGAAATGGCCACAGTTTTATCACTAATAAAAACACATTAACACAATAACCGTTGTCTAGCACAATAATATCAGTCCATAATTTTCTTAGAAACTCAATTTTTTGTTTGGGTTACATGCCAGGCAAAGTGTCTGAGTTATGTGGACCGTTGGATCGACGTAGGCCCAACATCCTATGTGAGCGCCACACTGATCCAACAATCCACGTGCCCCAAGCACTCTGCCTTGTGGCAGAGGATCTGCATTGAGTTTTCTTATATTCAAAACAACATATTTAAAGTTAGACACAAAAAATTCCCATCTTTTATATATATAAGGACTAGTCAAGAACTGATTACAATCACAAATTAGTGTCAATGATTTACCAAAGGTAAAGTAATAGTATAGGTGTAAATTCCATCTTTATTATATAACATTCTTGTGTGATACATATGTTATTTGTATCAACGCAATGTTTGTAATTAGTTATATCAAAGCAGAGAGTGAGACAGAGATGGGTGATGGAGAAGAAAAAATAGAGAATGAAGAAAGGCTGTGTTGATAGCAATGAATCACTTCCATTGGTGCTTCTGATTTGTTTCTATCAGAATCATTAGAAGTGATTTAGACACGCTTATGATGTTAGTGAAGTGAAGAATCTGAGTCACATTTAGATGTACATAGTAAAACAGACGCACAAAATTCAATTTTTTGTAATAATAATAAAGTGTTATTTTAATTTTATTGATTAGAATTTAGTTCACTAAATCTTTTTTAATAATTGAGACTATTATTTGGAAAAGGTTTTTTTTTATATTTAGAAAATATTTAGTAACATTTTTTACTCTATAATTCACAAGTTTTAACCAACTAATTAATCTCAACACCAACAATATAAATTTGAATATTTAAACCAATGTAGTATCATTATTTATGATGAATTTTCGTAAAGTCTTGAAATAGATATTTGAATAATATGACTTTTCTCCACCATCATCGTTCAACAGTTTTGGGCCCCAACTCGATTTGACAATTCATGCAGGCCAATAGAAAACTCAAGCCCCAATATTATGCCCACAGTTTTAGACTCCAACACACAATAATATACCTATAATTTGTGGCCCTACCTTAATTGGACAGTTCATGCTAGCTAGTTGAGAACTCAAGCCTCAATAATATGCCCACAGTTTTATACTCCGACACACAATAATATGCTTATAGTTTTATCATCAGTTGAAAGACCATTAAGCCTAAAACCATTGTCTAGCACATAATACTAACTCATAGTTTCCTTATATTGAAAATCACACATTTAAAACCAGACATAACATATCTATAAAAGGACCGGTTGAGATTTAATAAGAACTTCAAATCATTCTCATGTTCTTTTAACAACAGAATAGAAAGATTACAACATGTATAGCAATATGGTGGTTAAGTTACATCATTCTTAAGAAAAAGTTTTATTATAGTCCATCAGTCCTAATTTCAACTTTAGGATGAGCGCACACATAAAAAAATCTTTTCATCAAAGAACAACGAACCCCTAAAATGTTTTTTTAGTACACTGAAATTTGCCTAATGCAATTTTTAAATATCATTTTTTGATGAGATGAAATAATTCCAAATCTATTTTGTGCTACTAATTAGAAATCTTTGCGGTGTTATATTATAAACAAACATCATTTTAAATTTATGTATGAAATAGAGGTAAATGCACAAATCAAGTAAAATTTTCAAAAGAGAACAAAACAACCACTGAACCTTTTTCAAGTACACTAAAAAATAAGGTTGTCAAAAAATAACAAATAATTTACAAAACCAATCTAGCACACAGAAAATTGTTTATAGTTTTCTCATTCAAACCCTTGCATCTAAAATGTAACCATAAAGGATAAGCACAAAAAACAAGATAAAGTTCTCAATAAATAACAAACAATTTAAAAAACCAATCTAACACATAAAAAACTGGCTATTGTTACTCATTCAAGCTCTTTCATCTAAAACTTAAGCACAAAATGTAAGTACAAAAAACTAGATACGATTCTCATCTAGCCCACATAAAACTAGCAATAATTTTCTCATTCAAATTGATGAATCTAAAATATAAGCATCAATGAAATGTATAAATTTCTTAGAATATAACAAACAATTGAATAAACCAGTCTAGCACATATAAAACTGCCTATTTCTTATTCAAACCCTTGCATCTAAAACATAAACATAAAGGATAAGCACACAAAAAAAAAACTAGATACGATTCTTATAAAATAATTCTAAAAATGATCTAACACACATAAAATTGCATGTTGTTTTCTCATTCAAACCTTTGCGTCTAAAATATAAGCATAAAGGATAAGGTTCTAAAAAAATAACAAACAATTTATGAAACCAGACATAAAAAAATTGCCTATAGTTTTCTTATTCTAGCTTTTGCAACTAAAAGTTTATATTAACCTAACTTTTACAATTGTGTTCAGTTAATGGGTTAATTTAGGTTCATTTTCCTTTCATTTGCCATTTATAGTTTGAGTTGTATGTTAAATTTTTTTTAACTTAAAAATAACCTAGTCAACAGGTCCCTTGTTTTTTTCCTTGTTTTTTCATTTCCTATTTATGTTGAATTAGACACTACTTCTAATTTCATTAGGTTATAAATACTTTTTACTTTTTGATAATTTAAATTTGAATCTTTTCAATATTAATTTTTAACAACGTAAAAATATTAGTAACGTAATAACAATCATGTGTTATTGAAGAAAGAATAATATGTCAATCTTACCAGAGTCAACCCATACAAGTTGAAGTTGAATTGATTCAACTTAAGGATAGTTTTTAAAATCTAATCAAATCTAATTTACCATCCATAAAATAATTTAAGTTAAAAAAATTCAAAAACCTCCAATTAATCAAAACATTCTTTACTAACATAAACATTGGCATCTGCATAACTTATTAACCTTTCCAAAATTGCCAACATAAATTGTAGCAATAATGAACTGTTAAACTTTGTTCAATAAAATTAATACAAATATTATTTATATTTTGCAAAAATAGAATCTACTTAGATTGATATCATTCATATGAAGCCAACTTTAAATTAATTAACAAAATAGAATTCCATAATATTTTATTTTACATTTACCATGTTAAGAAAATAAATCTACAAGATATGATGATCATGTCTTGGTATGGTACAATGTCGATAAGTAAAAGAAGTATTATAAACAATTTATTCATTAACATTTGTTTTTAAAAATCTAATTTCAAACTCTCCAAGTGTTTGGTTGGAGATTATGTTATTTTGGATAAACTTGTAATGGTCTTGAGTTAGTCAAGGTCACGATGTTCTTTCCTCCTAATGCTTATCTTTTTTGTTGAGTGTTTGGGATTTTTGGTAAATTGAATTTATGACTCAACCTGAAATTTGGAAGAATGACCAGAAAAGAGAAAAAATAGGTCTGACCTATTTTTATATATTTTATTTTTGGAAACAACCGACACCAGTTTTGGTTCTGTATATGTTGTATTCAGTTTCTGAATCATGTAACTTGTAACAGTTTTTCCTAGAGAATAAAAAATTTCTATTTGTCCGTGGATGCATGTCACATCGATCGAAGCATGTAAACTAGTGTGTTATTTTTTTTCCTTTTTCTCTATAATTTTCATGACATTTTTTTATAGTCAATTGTAAATCTTAATTCTAAACTTACCTTAGGGATAAGTAGAGGTTAGGAAATTTTATATAAAAAAACAAACAACTACAACAAACTCTATCACATGATAGTCATTTCATATATAGTTTAGTACACAGATTAGATAAGAGTTATATAATAACACAAACAAGTTTAAAACCATTGTAGCACGCAGTAATATGGCCATGGTTTTATGATCAATAAAAACACATCAAAACCATTGTCTAGCACGATAATATTAATCCATAGTTTTCATAGAACCCTGATTCTCTATTTGGCTTACATGGCAGGCTAAGTGCCTAACTTTTGTGGACTGTTAGATTGATGTAGGCCCCATATCCTGTATGGCCCTACACCAAAACAACGATCCACGTGTGCCAAGCACTTTACCTTATGGTAGATGATCCGTGCCAAGTTTTCTTATATTCAAAACAAGTCATTTAAAGTTAGACACAAAAATTTTTCCATCTTTTATATATATATATATATATATATATATAAGGACTAGCTGAGGACTGCTAAGAATCACAAATTAGTGTCAATGATTTACCAAAGGTAAAGTAATAGTATAGTTGCAGATTCCATCTTCATTATATAACATTCTTATGTGATACATATGCTATTTGTATCAACACAATTTTTGTAATTAGTTTATATCAAAGCAGAGAGTGAGACAGATGGGTGAGGGAGAAGAAAAACAGAGAATGAAGAAAGCCTGTGTTAATAGCGATGGCTACACTATCCTCCTCAAATTGGCTCAATAATTTACCAAAGGTATGAAATATTTACAGTATGTATAGCCTCTTAGCTTCTGTTATATCTATATCAACAATCTTACTATTTAGTTTTTGACAGCAATGGATGACAAGGAACTAGAGGAACATGATTTTAATGGAGTGAAACTATCAGTCCAATTTTGAGGAGTTCCCTACACTGTTGAACAGAAAGCATAGGGAGGAATACTTCTTCTAATTTATCGATTTGTCTCCAGGATATGTTTGTCATTCAATTTATAGACCTCCATTGGCTCCAACACCATTTCCCTGTAATCCAGAAACTATATATATATATATTAGTCAAACTCTTAGTCCTCAATGTATCAAAGAGACAAGCGTGGATTGAATGTTGTATATATGGCTTCAACTTCTTTATTTGAAGGTGTTTGTGTTTTGCAAACTCTTTCTCTGTTGTTGTTGAGCTGTGTTTCAGTTTGATTATATGATTATCAGCAAGCGGGTGCACTTAATTTTCTTGCTTCACTCACATCACACAAAGAGATGGAAACACAACATAGTAATATCTGTTGTGTTAAGTGAAAATCATTCAACATCTGTTTTTAGTTTTGTGGCTTTCTATTATTTACAGTTTTTACTGAGTGCTTTGAATTATTTAGTAGACCAAATTTATGACCTGACTGAAAATTTGGATGCACGGCTCAAAAGGAGAAAAAATTAGAGTGATCCATGACTCATTTTGTGTTTTCTCTTAGAGTAGTTATGTATTTATGATATATGTTCTTTTTCAGTTTCATTGTGTATTGTTACAATTTTGTCAGTGAATAAGATACTTAAGTCACATGACTAAAAAATGTTAAATTCATGTGTGTTTTGTGATTTTTTTTCTGTATTCTTCTCTGTCTTCTCTATTCCTTCTGTGTTCTTCTCTAGCAATTTTTTCAGTGAATTGATGTAGTGATCGGAGAATTTTCAATTACAAAATGATTACTTAACAAAGCTTTTTTTTTTAAATAATAACTTCAGATTTGCCAGCATAAATCATGGCAGTAATGACCTTGTCAAACTATGTGCAAAAGAATCAATATAATAATTAATCACATTAAGCAGAAATAGAATTCAGTTATATTGATATAATTAATTTGAACCCACAAATTAAATTGATTAACATATAAGAATTCCATAATATTTTATTTTGGATTTAGTATCTCAGTTATATTGATATAATTACTCTATTCTTAATTACCTCCTAATGCATATGTCTTTTTTTTTTTTTGAAAAAGCCAATTATTACCCTCAATTTTAAACTTACTTAAGCGATGATCAGGGATTAGATAAAATTTTCACATAAGAAATAGACAGCATCGAAACAACTTTATTACATAACTTAGCTGTCTGCTCATAGTTAAATATACAGATCAGATAAAAGCTTCATAAGCTGACAAACAAGCTCAGAACCACTCTAGCACATAATAATATGCCGACAATTTTATCATCAACAGAAAAACACTTAGTCCAAAGCCATTGTCTAGCACAAGATACCAGCTCACATTTTTTTATATTCAAAACCACGCATTTAAAACTAGACACAACAAGTCTATAAAATAGCTAGTTTAAATTTACCTAAAATCACAACACTCTTTTAACAGCAAAATAGATAGATTGCAACATGCATAGCAATATGATGTGTGAGGATGAAGAAGATGATAGAGATGATGATATTGGAGAAAGCTTACAGATGATGTAGTCAAATTGATTTGATGGTTTATTTGAAAACTATACTGCTTGATGATGAAGATGGAATACAATAAAATTGAACATATAACAAAATATCACATTTTGTCTTTTGGATTATTTCACCAATTGGTTTACTATATTAATTAATTATCCTGCTCGTATTGTTTTCTCAAGTAGTTATTAATTTCGAATGGCCATCTTAAAAATATAATGGCAATATAGACCTTATCAAGCTTTGTTCAGTTAGATTGAACATACATATATATTATGTAATATTATCAGAATCTAGTTATATATATATATATCAAGTTATTTTTTGACAACTGACAACAACATAAACATAAAACAGAACATAAACGAAATGAGATGAAATAGAAAATAAAAACACTTGTCTTGCATTTTTAGTTTAAGCTACAACATCCCAAGGTCCTAGTGACTGATTACAATGGAGATTTAGCCCTCCATGAGAGCAAAACGGCAAAACAAAAGAGGGAAAACATAGGGGAAGAGAGGTCTACGAAATTCGAAGTTACAGAATATGAAAAGTGTGTTCTGTGATACAAAATTGATGCCTCTCTAAAACCTAGGAATATTCTACCCTAGATGCTCAGTTGACTTTCAAAAGGAGGGCTGAGGTGTGGCTGTATCCTTTTTGTAGAAATAGGGACACTAGCATATAGCACCAAACATGAAAAAGGCATAGCAGGAGAGTTGTTTTGCCATGCAATGTTTGTATTTCCATTTCCAGCAAAGTCTGGAAAAGAGGCAAGCAAAGGTTAGACTCCATGCACAAGGTGATCTAGATTGAGGGCCCCATATGTCTCCATATTAGCAAAAAAGCAAAAGCAAGTCCCAGTCAGTATCCTACTTATCAGAAAAAAGCCACATAAGCACCATGTCAACAAGAATGTCCACCTCAGTGCCACATCATCAGAAAATCTCCAAATTTAATTTTTGCAAAGTACACAAATGGATTAAATTGAGTCTTTAATAATTTAAATCCTAAAATATGCAAATAAGTCATTTTCTATCCAAAATTGATTTAGACCCAATAAATCACAAAGTGTAATACAATTAGAGAACTCATATAGATGAGAATGCAAATAGACCAAGATATGGGTAAAAATGTATGTAAAAATGCTAGATATCAAATCCCCCACACTTAGTCTTTGCACTCCTGGGAAAAATCAATTAAAAGCCACAAAGGCACCAAAGGACACAACAAGAAGTGTAGAAAGTATGCAATAATGAATTAGTTCAAGCCTGAAAAGATTTAACGCTAAGAGAAAACAAGTCTTAAATTTCTAAAAAGTTCAAGAATCATGGCAATTTCGTTGACAAGAATGAATTCAAGTAATAATCTACTCACAAGGAAGAGTGTATACGCTCTGTTCTCTCAAGTATTTAAGGTAAAACTCTCACATTTCAACCTATCACAAATTCACTACCATAAGCTTGTCAAGAATATAAATCTCCACTACTTGAATCACATACATGCTTGAATTATTAGGACTTTACTATGGATGTAAGGTTGGGTGAAGGAATGATTGAAAGGTAGAAAGAAATACACAAAACAAAGTTTAACAAAAACTTAAAGAAATGAAGAGAATCAATCAATAAAGTCATAAGAGATTGAACTTTGAAATTTAGGCACAAATATGCTACTTTTCACAAAAATGCTACTTTTCTTTTCTTCTTTCTTGCTCTTTTTTTTTAATAATTCTCTTTTTTTTCATACAGTATATTTTTCATGAAGAATAGTCAAATTTTTCTTTTCTTTTGAGTAGCAAAACTGAATTTCAAAACAGCCCATAAATCCTTCTTTTTGCACATGCTCAATCTCTTTTCAAAAGAAATTTCTAAAGCTCTTCAAATCCTAAGTTTGGGGAAAGAAAGAATTTGTTTTAAGGTGGAAGAGAGCTGGAAACCACAAGAAAGAAAGGTGGAAGCATGGAACAAAGTGGTACATAATTGAAACAACACAAAAGATAGCTATTTGGCTAGAATGGTTATAAGAAACAAATGCCTAATTCATTTTCAAGCATGTACATGTAATGTAGCCTCAACAAAGATTCAAGACAAATTCTAGAGTGAAAATCATGATAGGGAATACACATAAGAAAGAATATTATTTTGCACTAAAGGCTCAAATCTCACGGTTTAAAGACTTACTAAAAATTCATTAAAAACAACGTCATTGCCATTCTTACTTGAGTTCCTTAGAAAAAGAAGACTGAATTCTTTTCATGCTAAATTAATCCAACACTTAAGTTATTTCATCATGCATGCTTTCAATAAAAACTTCATCAAATTTTCCAAAAGAGAGCATCAAATTCGGACAAAACAGAGCAGCAA
Organism: Biancaea sappan; assembly: GCA_037074585.1. Taxonomy (NCBI): domain Eukaryota; kingdom Viridiplantae; phylum Streptophyta; class Magnoliopsida; order Fabales; family Fabaceae; genus Biancaea; species Biancaea sappan. The sequence continues at coordinate 2,702,795 of CM073491.1, forward strand.
AATTTTTGCACTGCAGAAATTCTGGTGACTCGGCTTTACCGACACAAAACTACACCAAAACAGATGCGAAAGATACCAAATAAAATTCTACAGCTAGAAGACATATAAAGCTTTAAAAAATACAAAGAAAGTAGCAAAATTCGTAGCCAATCAGTACAAAAAATTAGTGTAAGATTGCTCAAAAATTCTGGACAGAACAGAGACAACAGAGACAAATATGCAGAAGAATTTTTAAATTAGCTCCAATTAAATTTTCTCCCCCCACACTTAAACATTGCATTGTCCTCAATGCAAATCAGTACCAAACATCAAATAAAATAAAGAGGACATAAATTAAAAGGAGGGAAAGAGAACAACCTTATCATTGAGCTAGAACATTGTAGAGTTGAATTTCCTCTATAATTTCTTCTTTGAAGCCCTTGTAGAACTTCTTCAACCTTTGCCCATTTACCATGAATTGCTTTTTGGTGGCCTCATTTTGAATTTCTACTGCACCAAAAGGAAAGAAATTAGTAACAACAAAAGGGCCAACCCATCTAGAACGAAGTTTACCATGCATTAGCTTGTGGGGAGAATTGTAGAGAAAGACTTTGTCTCCCACTTGGAATTCTTTCTTCTCAATTTTCTTAGCATAGAGGGCTTTTGTCCTTTCTTTGTAGATGCATGAATTCTCATAAGCTGCTAGCCTTAGTTCTTCTAATTCTTGAAGTTGCAACTTCCTTTCTTTACCAGCTAGGGTCATGTCCATATTGCATTGTTTAACTGCCTAATATGCCTTGTGTGCAATCTCCACTGGTAAGTGACATGCTTTACCAAATACCAAACGGTATGGAGACATGCCGATGAGAGTCTTGAAGGCGATTCTATAGGCCCAAAGCACATCATCAAGCCCTTGCTCCAATCTTCTTTGTTGGGCTGCACAGTTTTCTCTAATATTTTCTTTATCTCTCGGTTGGAGAATTTCGCTTGCCCATTGGTGCGTATATTTTATAGCACATAAAATATTCCAGCAAGTATACTGGGTCGCAACAAGTAATAAAGTGATAAGTAGAGTATCGTCCCACAGAGATTGAGGTATCAAATAAAATTCAATTAGGCTAAGTGAAATGCTATTAAGACTTATGAAGGAAATTTCAGAAATTACACAAAAAGGGGGGGTGATGATTGAAACAACAAAATATAAATAACTGAAATTTTAATAACTAAACAGAAAACAAAACAGACAAAAGATGTGCAACTGGTCACAAATTCCATGGAATTGTACATCATCATCCTTTCCTTTGAATATTCTTGGCTAATTCTATTATGTAATCTTCAATCTAAAATTCTTAGAAAGTCTTCTAAGACTGAATTATATTAAAATTATAGTTAGGAAGATCTTCACTAATCTATAACTCAAATATAATTCGATCAAGTCCTAATCACATCAATGCCCCGCAATCGCATATGACATGTTATCTCTTGTCCTACTCATTACAAATACATAGCAATCGCATGCATGTATAAATAACAAGCTTCATAGGACAATAAATAAAATAGAACTTTGGCCGAGAAAATACTCATTGGTCCAAATGAATTAAAGTACAATTTCCATTTCATCAAATGACCGACTACACAAGAAAATGAGATTGATTTCGTTTGGTCTAATCCAATTAATTCATAGACAAGTTAATCTTTGAATCATTGAAGAACAATTCAACTAAATTAAAATTCATTCAATGTTGGCCAATTTTCTAAAATATGATTGAATCCAAAACCTTGAAATTACAATCTAACTTAACCAAAATAATTGACTAAAGTCTTAGATCAACTATTCAATTAAGTTATGAAGCTCAAGAAAATTATTCAAGCCACATAAATAAAACTATCTATATCTAGATAATCTAATTTATGGTGGAAATTACAAGGTCAAGCTCAATATCTAGCTAACTCTAGCATAGACATCAAAATCCCAAACTCATTGAAGGTTAATCAAGCATTCAAGAGGAAGAATAATTGGTAAAATCCATTCCATTAAACGAAAGTGCATTAAAATCGAAATTGTTCAGCAATAGAACATCATAGAACCAAACTACATCAATCTTTAAACATCAGAAAATTACATGGAAGAGAAGAAGAACATGACAAAAAACAGAAAATACAGCAGAAAACTAACAAACTATGAAGGAAAATGGAAGAAAAGGAAAGGAAATGGGAGAAGGAGAGCCATTCCCAAGTAGGAAGGCTTCCTTTCCCTCAAACCAAGCTAAAAAGTTGCCTCTATGTTGCTCCCAACCACTGCTGCTCTAGGAAGGCAGAAAAATGGTGCTAGGACTTCCCATCAGAAAAATGACTTAGCTTCTTCAATAAATTTCAGTTTTGCAAATATAAAACTGATCTAACACATGCCTAAAGGAATATTCTGCCCTAGATGCCTCCTTGGATGCCTCTTCCATGATATGGCAGCACTTTGACAGCAAAACAGCAGCAAAATTAATATTTCTGCAGCAGTAAAAAGGTATGGCAGCAGCAGAATTAATATTTCTGCAGCAGAAAGTGACAAACAGCAGCAGAATATCATGACAAAATTAATATTTCAGCCATGCTTTTTTTGACCTACGAAAATTAATATTTCTGCCCAAAAATTCTGACTACATGGCATTGAATAAGAGTTCAAGTGGGCCCCACATCCAGCATTTCCTAGTAAGCATCTACATCACCCAAAAAGTGCCACATTAGCATCCAAATCATCATCTTTGTCCATGTCAACACTTTTCTCTCCAAAATTAAAATTTGTAGGAATTAAATTGAGCATTTTACAATTCAAGTTCAAAAAATATATAAAATTAAGACACATTCAATCCATAAATAGTTTATACTCAATAAATTCCAAAACATAATAAAATTAGAGAATTGACAAAATTAAAGAGGCAAAAAGGACTAAAATAGGGACTAAAATAAATGGAAAAAGCATGTTATCACCCATTGGTTTAGGGGTGATAAGGTGTAGAAGTTTTGTGCACCACCCCATATTTCTTCAATAACCCTTGCATGTTTCTATTGCAAAAGTGTAATCTTTGATCACTGATTATGGCCTTCGGGACACTAAATCTGCAGAAAATATGTGAACGAAGGAAATCTACAACAACAACAGAATCATCAGTTCATGTGGCTTTAGCTTCCACCCACTTCGACACATAATCCACAACAACCAAAATATACATAAAGCCAAAAGAAACAGGAAAATGACCCATACAGTCTATACCCCAAACATCAAAAATATCACAGAAAAGAAAAGATTGTTGAGGCATTTCATTTTTCTTTGAAATATTTCTAGTTCTTTGACACCTAGAGCAATTCTTACAAAAATCATAGGCATCCCTAAACAAAGTAAGCCAATAAAAACTAGAATCTAACACTTTCTTAGCTGTTCTTTGGGGACCAAAGTGTCCAGCACATGCAAAAGTATTACAGAAAGTGAACACATATGCAAACTTATGATTTGGAACATATCTCCTAACAATTTGGTCACTACAAATCTTCCACAAATAAGGGTCATCCCACACATAGTACCTAGTTTTACTTTTTAATTTATTCAATTGATGTTTATTTTGGTATGCAGGTAATTCAGATGCAACAAGAAAATTCACTAAATCAGTATACCAAGGCTCAGTAGTACCATGTAAAAGGAAAAGGCACTCATCTGGGAAGTTATCTCTGATAGGGAGATGTTCCAATGGAAGCTCAAAAAGCCTACTCAAATGATCAGCTACTACATTATCTGTTCCACTTTTATCCTTGATCTCCATATCAAATTCTTGGAGAAGTAGCATCTATCTAATTAATCTTGGCTTCGCATCCGACTTCTTCAACAAATATTTCAATGCTACATGGTCAGAAAACACAATTACCTTGGAGTCAAGAAAATATGATCTAAATTTATCTAATGCAAAGACAATTGCTAAAAACTCCTTCTCTGTGGTTGTGTAATTTGATTGAGCTGAATCAAGGGTACGTGAAGCATAAGCTATAACATGCAACTTCCCCTCTAGTCTTTGTGAAAGTACCACTCCCACAGCATAATTTGAAGCATCACACATGAGCTCAAAGGGGAGCTCCCACTGTAGAGGTTGGATGATAGGAGATGAGGTAAGTTACTTTTTCAAATCATCGAAGGCTAACCTGCAAGCATCATCAAAAACAAAATCAATTTCTTTCCGAAGGAGTTTAGAGAGGGGTAGAGCGATCTTACTGAAATCCTTGATGAATCTTATATAGAATCCTGCATGGCCAAGAAAGAATGAACTTTCCGCATAGAAGCGGGGTAAGGTAAAGAGGAGATAACACCAACTTTAGCTTTATCTACTTCTCTGCCACAGGATGACACTATGTGGCCTAGAACTATCCCTTGCTCTACCATGAAATGACATTTCTCATAATTCAAAACCAAATTCTTTTCTATGCATCTCTTAAGTACTCTCTCCAAATTTTTCAAGCATGCCATCAAATGAGTCTCCATAAATAAAAAAAAATATCAATGAACACTTCCATGTAATCTTCTAACAAATAAAAAAAATATACTTATCATGCATCTTTGAAAGGTTCCAGGTGCATTGCAAAGACTAAAAGGCATGCGTCTATATGCAAAAGTACCGAAGGGACAGGTGAAGGTGGTCTTCTCTTGATCCTCAGGTGCAATGTGAATTTGAAAATATCCAGAAAAATCATCAAGAAAATAGTAGTGAGACTTTCCAGCAAGTCACTCAAGCATTTGATCAATAAAATGAAGAGGAAAATGATCTTTTCTAGTTGCTTGGTTCAACTTCCTATTATCAATGTAAACACGCCAACTATTTTGCCCTCTAGTGGGTACTAACTCATTATTTTCATTTGCTATAACAGTCACCCCAATTTTCTTTGGCACCACTTGTATCGGACACATCCACCTACTATCAGAGATAGAATAAATAATGCCAGCTTAGAGGAGCTTACTTACCTCCTTCTTGACCACATCAAGAATCATAGGGTTGAGTCGTCTTTGGGGCTACCTCACTGGTTTAGTCTCTTTTTCAAGAAGAATTCGGTGCATGCACACGAAAGGACTAATCCCAGTAATGTCTGCTAGAGTCCACCCAATTGCCTTCTTGTCCTTTTTCAACAAATTTATCAATTTTTCTTCTTGATCAGGCTTTAGATTGTTGGCTACAATGACTGGAAGCTGGTCACCTACTTCCAAGAAAGCATACTTGAGGTTTTCTAGTAAAGCCTTCAACTCCAATATAGGTGGTTAGATGGATGATGGAATCAGTTTTTATGGAGTCACATCCAAAGAGGCAACTACATATTCAGATTGCTCAAAGACATAATCATTGGCTAAAGAGGAGGAAAGGTTAGCAGCACAAGAAGAAATAGATGAAGAATGTACAACATTACAGTTTAAATCACTACACCAACAACTACCTAAAACAGAAACAAAATCAAAATCTAAGCTAGAGAAAATGATAGAATCAGAATGTATAACAGAATCCAAACCAAAATACAAATCAGAATACAACTCAGAATTGTCAGCACTTAGAGAATTTTCAATTTCAGTGCAAGCACGGCAAAATTCAGAACCAGCACAATTACACACCAAATCAGAAAACTCAAGAAAATCAGAAATTAATTCAACTTGGAAATCATCACATCCCTCGTCAACTAAATAATCTACAAAGTTAACCACATGCACATTGGAATGATTTTCTATAGGATGTTTCGTGGCATCTAAAATGTTAAAATCAATTTTGTTGCTAGCAAACTCTATGGACAAAGTTCCTTCATGCACATTAATAATGGTTTTTGTAGTTTTTAGAAAAGGTCTACCAAGTATTAATGGTGCATGGCCAGAAGTATTATCATTTTCCATATCTAGCATATAAAAATCAATAGGAAAAATGAAATCTTCAACTCTTACCAAGACATCTTCCAGAACTCCTGTTGGATATGCTATGCTCCTGTTGGCAAGTTGGAAAATTACTCTAGTTAGTGAAAGAACACGAATCTTGAGGCTTGAGTACACTAATTTAGGCATGACATTGATTGAAGCTCCCAAATCCAGCATAGTATTGGAGAACTCGATGTTGCCTATTGTGTATGGTATTGTGAAAGTTCCAGGATCTTTACACTTGGGTGGCATAAGTGGTTGGATGAGTGGAGAAACATTCCTCCCCAAATTTACTCTTTCGTTGCCCCTTAAACGCCTCTTATGAGTGCACTACTCTTTGAGGAAATTGGCATATTTAGGAATTTGCTTCATTACTTCCAAAAGTGGATGTTGACCTCTATTTTTCTGAAAGTCTCCATGATCTCTTTATTCATGTTAGATTCAGAAGTTTTCCTTGATTGAGTTTGCCTATTGGGGAAAGGAAGAGGTATTCTCTAAACCACTTCTTCATCCTTTTTATTTTGCTCACTGGTTAAGGATGAAGGTTTGCTGTACATCTAACTTTGCTGGTTCAGATTCAAGAGGTGGACCATCTACTTGCTTGCCACTCCTCAAAATAATGGCACTAACATTGCCTCTTGGATTGATCACTGGTTGAGATGGCAAACTCCCTGAACCTTGACTTTTCATCTCATTAACTGTTGTGGCTAACTAACCAATCTTAGTCTCCAAATTTTGCATAGTTGTTTCTATTCTCTGTTGAAACTGAAGGGTGTTGGCAGTCAGCTCTTTCATTAAATCTTCCAGACTAGTCTTAGGCTTCTTGGGTGATGGAGAAGGTACATGGCTAGGTCAAAGGTTGATTGTATCTTACATGGAGTGGCTGGTGAGGAGAGGGATTAGAGGTATTTCCATACTTGAAGGCTAGATGGTTACGCCACCCAGGATTATAGGTGGAGGAATATGGGTCATATCTCTGTTATTGTGGCTGCATGGGTCTACTAGGGAATATTCCAATACATAACTTAATTGGTGTCTCTTGCAGCTAAGGGCACTGATCAGTATAGTGGGTATTCAAGGAACAAATACCACAAACTAAGGAGGAAGGGCTGGTTGTTGTGTTCTCTGATTTAATACCAATTGCCTCACCATTGAAGCTAACTCTTCCAATTTATTTTATATCCTTTGTTGCTCCATGGGAAGTGTCCTCACTTCATTGACAATAGCTGCTGCTGGATCATTCAATATGGTACAAAATTACTGTGCATTTTGGGCCATCTTGGCCAACAATTCGTTTGCTGGAACATGGGTCTTATCCACCAATGCCCCATCAGCAGCTACATCAACTATATATCTGTCCATAGGCAATAATCCCTCATAGAAATACTAGATGAGAAGCTGCTCTGAATTTAATGGTTGGGACAACTTGAACACAGCTTCTTGAATCTCTCCCAGTACTCATGCAATGATTCACCACTTGGTTGTCTAATCCCATTGATGTCTCTACTGATTGCTGTTGTTCTGGAGGCTAGGAAGAATTTTTCTAGGAACATCTTCTTCAATTCATCCCATCTTGTAATTAAGGCAGTGGGTAGGTAGTAAAGCCAATCCTTGGCTACCCAATCCAAAGAGAAAGGAAAGGATATCAATTTAATCTGTTCTTCTCTAACTCCATGTGGTCTCATGGTAAAGCAGACAACATGAAACTCCTTCAAGTGCTTATGTGGGTCCTCACCTACAAGACCATGAAACTTGGGCAACAAATGGATTAGACTAGAAATCAGTTCAAAATTAGTATCCAACTCAGGATAATTTATGCACAATAGTTGATAATGCACATCAAGTACAATCAACTCTTTAATGGATTGTTGCCTATTTTAAGGCACTTGAACATTTTGATTATCCATCTTAGTTGTCCCAGCTGACTCAAAATTAGTTAAATCCAACATAATATCAAATTCGGACTCTGACTCTACTTCTACGCTATTGATAGCAAGCTCAACAATTTCAGCAAGAAGTTCAGAAACTATACTAGTCCTAATGCTATTGCTTCTTACTAGCCTATAGAAGGTCCTATCAATTTCTGAATTAAAAGATGGTAAGTCCACATGACCAGACCTTCTCATACACTAGGAAGGGTAAAAATACAAGAAAACACAAAAATCAGCAAGATCAGCAAAATCAGCAAACAAGGCTTCCACAAGATTGCCACCAACGAAAATCACCAAAAAAATGAAGTATCTCAAAAGAATTTGATTTTTCTTCGAAAAATACTTCACAAGTTAGAGAGATAGACACAGAAAACAGAAATCAAAAATCAAAAATTCGAACCACAAAAATACACTAAAAATCACAATTAATTAAAAAAATTAAAAAATAGAAAAGAGTGCCTAAACAATGGAATTTGGAAAAATGGTTGCAACTTGGTTAAAAGATCGAAAACTAGCGGTCTACCAAGTTTGAGGTCAATCGGAGATAATTAGGTTTTTCGCCAGTTGGAAAATGGCTAGTTTTGACTAGTTTCCGAGAAAGAGACTCCAAAACTTGTAAACCACTACAGCAACACTAAACAACTGAAAATTAAACAAAAACACAATGGAATAACTAAATTAACAACTAAGAAGTGAATTGGCTCCCCAGCAACAGTGCCAAAATTTTGGTTCACGCCACTACGATGCCAGAATTGAATTCATGGCAATTTTGCAGTATAGTGGTCCTCAGGTCGTATTCACTCAAGGAGCCTCAGTTATAATTACCAATTAGTTGTTCTAAACACCCAAACACTAATTAAAAGCACATAAACTGGGGGTTTTGTTGGCAATAATGGCATAAACAGCAACAGAAACTTAAAATAACAGCAAACCAACAACATAACAAAAATGACAGAGTATTGACAGTAAGGAGACTACGTAACCAGCCATTAGGATTTATAGGAGTGCAACTATCATTACTTAACTCATTGATTCAATTTTGTTCTCATTTCACCATTTGGTTTTTTTATGAAAATGATTCTAGAGTAACTTCCAGAATTTAATGCTTCCAACTATAGTCAATAATAACTTCACTAACTATAACTAGATGCATTTCAAAAGAAAACCTCAACCAAATCAAGTTAAACATCATCTAACTAGTCATTTCTTTTCACTCACTTTTCTAATCAGTTAAGCAAGGTTATATCTCAAATATAAATCAATTTATGTTCCTTCAAGCTTAATCAGAATCTGACAGCAACATAAACATAAAAACAAAACAGAAACAAAATGAGATGAAATAGAGAATAAAAACACTTGTCTTGCACTTTCAGTCCAAGCTACCACATCCCAAGGTCCTAGTGCCTGATTACAATGGAGATTTAGCCTTCCATGAGAGCAAAACAGCAAAACAGAAGAGAGAAAATATAGGAGAAAAGAGATCTATGAAATTCTAAGTTACAGAATATGAAAAGTGTGTTCTATGACACAAAACTGATGCCTCTCTAAAACCTAGGAATATTCTACCATAGATGCTCAGTTGACTTTCAAAAGGAGGGTTGAGGTGTAGCTGTATCCTTTCTACAGAAGAGGGGAAACCAACAGATAGCAGCAAACATGAAAAAGGCACAGCAGGAGAGTTCTTTTACCATGCAGTGTTTGTATTTTCATTTCCAGCAAGGTCTAGGAAAGAGGCAAGCAAAGGCTGGACTGCATGCAAAAGGTGACCTGGATTAAGGGACCCACATGTCTCTATATCAGTAAAAACACATAAACAAGTCCCAGTTAGCATCCTACTCATCAGAAAAATGCCACATAAGCACCATGTCAGCAAGAATGTCCACCTCAGCGCCACATCATTAGAAAATCTCCAAATTTAATTTCTGCAAAGTACACAAATGGATTAAATTGAGTCTTTAATAATTTAAGTCCTAAAATATGAAAATAATTCATTTTCTGTCCAAAATTGATTTAGATCCAATAAATCACAAAGTGTAATATAATTGGAGAATTCCCATAGATGAGAATGCAAATAGACCAAGATATGGGTAAAAATGTATGTAAAAATGCTAGATATCAATAACAATGATAAAATGAAGTAAAACATTAAATTAAGATACGATAAATATAAGATAAGTTGAAAACACTAAATAACAAAAGCAGAAAAAATCTTTAAAAAATACATACTTGAATATCAAATGAAGAAAAAACAATGAATCTGAAAAAGATTGTAAGATAATAGATAAAGTGCGTTGTAATTTATTTTTCTAAATATAAATACTTAACAGAAAATATCAGTACAATAGTTGGACTCTGTTTCAATTAGATTATGGGATTTTCAGCAAGTGGGTGCTCTTAATTTTCTTCCATCTCTCACGTCAACTCTCTTAAAAGGACAAAATTCAATTTTTTTTGAATAATAATAATAATAATAATAATAATAATAATAATAATAATAATAAGAAGTTACTTTAATATTATTGGTAGAATTCAAGTATTATACATGATATTTTTTTAAGGAGTTTTATTTCATAAAATATTTTTGAATTATTGTGTATTACTTGAAAAAGTTGAATTCTCATCATATTTGGTAAATATTTTATGACATTTTCAAATGTATATAGTTCACAATTTCTATCCAAATTAGTTAATTCCAACACCAACAAAGTATGTTATAAATATTACAAATATAAATTAAAACAATACCATCATTCAAAATAAATCTCGTATACCCTAATTTTGTATATTAAATGCTAACCCATCACTTCCATTGGTGATTATCATGATGTAAGGATCATGATAATCGCTTTGTAGGAATCAAATTGTTACAAAAATCACAAATTAATAAAGAAGACATTAGACATAAATTTGTGTGATTTAGTTGTCTAAATTTTATATCCACAAGTATATAGTACATCCACGAATAGATAGAGAATTTTTTATTCCTCAAACAAAAATTGTTACAAATCATTAAAAAACTGTAGATCTATATACAATATAATATATATATATATAACATAACCAGTTCAGGTCACTCCAAAAAATATATAAAACAAGTCAGAACCATACTCGAGGGCTCCCCCAACCCCCACCCCTTCCCCTTCGAGCCTATCAGCCCCCGCCCTGCTCGCACCACTTACCTTTATTTTTTTTTTAGCTCCCAAATTTCTTGGGTATAATGTAGCTAGATTGGATGTGGCAATTTCTTTATAGTAGTATCCCAGAAAGAAATGAAGCTGTAAATAAGAGTGAAGCCAAAAAAATAAAAATAGATGTTGCATGATTTGCATTGAACACAAGAGATCATACTCTGTTTTATTTTCCTCTCTCTATCTTTCTCTACGTACAAAAAATCTTTCAAATGAATAAGTTCAAGTCATATATACAACATTCATTTCTAAATTCTAATATGTATTACAGTGAAACAACGTTGGAATCAGTTGGGTGTATAAATTGAATGATAAACATATCTTGTTTACAAATCTATTGGCAGTTTGGCACTGCTTTTCTTCATTCTCTGTGTTTCTTCTCCTTCACCCAACTAGCTCTATCTCAGCCTGTGCCATCATTGCAAATAACACTGTTTTCATATAGATATCAGACAAACAAAAACCATAATCAAGTTCAGGTAAATGGTGAAGCTAAGAGGATACACTATATATATAGAACATAATATTTTATACCTTTGGTAAATCATTGAGTCAATCTGAGAAGACTAGCTTGAAGCTTCCTTCAGTAGTATGTATCATCATCTTCATCATCCTCTTGCACTGTTTTAAATCATATAAAGTTGTAAGTGTGAGACTAGTTTGTGATTTCAGATACATCTGCGCTAGTCCTTTATATATTATAGATGGGCATGGGAATCTGGGTTTTAATTGCAAAATTTTGAATGAGAAAACTATGGGCAGTATTCTATGTACCAGACTGATTTTGTAAATTATTTATTGTTCTTTAAGACTTTTATCTGATTTTTTGTGCTTAGCCTTTATGCTTACATGCAAGATTGATGTTTGGGTATGTCAACGGATAGTGTCATCTCTTCTAATTTCTAGGCTACCAAACGTCTGGCTAGAATATCATATCCTCAACCAAACAATTGGTTAATTTGAATTTAAATATAAACACACACACACACACACACACACACACACACACACACATACGAATCTGACTTTTCTATTTGGCTCGGTACGCCAAGCTCGTTTGATCGATATAGGCCCCACCTACCTGTGTGAGGCAGCAAAGAACCCACTTGCATATACACACACATAGCAAAAAATAACAAATAAATTATTGAAAATGTTTAGTTGTCCACACATAACACTAATTTGAATTTTAAAAAATTTCCTAAAGCAAAACTCCTTAGATTTTAAAAAAAAACATAGTTATTAAGCCCTTGTTTTTTATGTATGTGTATTATGTCTTACAACTTGTTCATATGTGTGATTTAAGTGTTGATAATACTTTTGGTAAATTTCTATGAGTTGAAATGTTTTCGAGGTTGTTTTGTTCTCTTCTGAAAGCATTATTTGATTTGTGCAGTCATCCTAGGCTTAAATTAGACAAAGTAAAGGCAAATTTCTATGTTCTTGAAAATAATTTTGTGGTTGTTCTCATTTGAAAACTTTATTTGATTAACATCTATATTATGTAATTCAAATTCATAGAAAATATTACTTTATATGATAGATCAATGCATCATATATATATATATATATATATATATATATATATATATATATATATGTTTTCATTTGTCTTAGTAATATTCTAATATTCTATATTGATTTTGGTGAGCATCTTCAGCTAGCATTGTTAACCTACTGGTCCAAATAGAACTGAAACCCTTGTTGCACAGTAAGGTGATGGGCGCATGAGCGTCATCCAATGCTGGCCACTCGAGGTGGGCCCATGTGGGTCCCACTTGTCTATGTCAATCGATCAATGCTCATGCACCCAGCACTCCTATTATACAACAAGGTGTGTTGGGTTCTTCCAATGCTGGCTACCCGAGATTGGGTCCACGTGGGTCTCACTTGTCTGTTCAAGGACACTCATGCCCTTAGCACTCATGTTGTATAGCAAAGGATTGGGTCATTAAATAACTCAATAATGCACTTTAATGATATCCTATGTTCTATTAATTATATTTGAAAAGCTTTCAAATCAATAATCAATGCCATATATACAACAACTAGTCCCCTTTATAACATATATACAAGGTCGTCCTTGATGGATACGATTTCCCTCCAGCGTTAGATTTTGGCTGTTGGATGATCTCATCCAACGGTTATCGTTAATTCATTTTTTATTTTTTTTGAAAATTACATGATTAATTTAAAAAAAACACAAGATTGAACTTTTTAAAATTAATCATATAATTTTAAAAAAATTAAAAAACAAATATGAATTAATGATGGTCGTTGGATGAGATCATCCAATGGCCAAGATCCAGTAGTGGAAGAAAACCGTGTTAGTCCTCAATGCCCATCAAGCTTCTTTTCTTCTTCTTCTTCCTCCTCTTCCTTCTCAGGACTTGTTGCAACCTTGTGCTTTATTTTTTTCCTGTTAATCACAATCATGTATAAACTAATTAAAAGCACTACTCCGAATTTCATTACGCTATAAATACTTTTTTCCTTTTGATAATTTAAATTAGAATCTTTTCAATATTAATTTTTAACAACGTAAAAATATTAGTAACGTAATAACAAGCATGTGTTATTAAAGAAAGATTAACACGTCAGTCCTACCCGAGACAACCCATACAAGTAGAAGTTGAATTGGTTCACTTTAAGGACAATTTTTAAAATCTGAGCAAATCTAATTTAGTATCCATAAAATAATTAAGTTAAAAAAATTCATTGAATCCCAATTAATCAAAATATTCATTACTCACATAAATATTGGCATCTTCATAACTTAATAACCTTTTCAAATTTGCCAACATAAATTGTGGCAATAATGACCTTGTCAAACTTTGTTCAATAAATTTAGTACAAATATTAATTATATTTTACAAAAATAGAATCAACTTGTGTTGATATCATTCATATGAACCCACTTTAAATTGATTAACGAATAAGAATTCCATAATATTGCATTTTATATTTACTATGTTAAGTAATTATATCTACAAGATGTGATGATCATACTTTGATACGGTACAATGCAGATAAGTAAAAGAAGTATTATAAACAATTTATTCTTTAACTTTTTAAAAAAAATTCTAATTTCAAACTCTCCAAGTATCTGGTTAAAGACTATGTTATTTTGGATAAACTTGTAATGGCCCTGAGTTAGTCAAGGTCACATTGTTCTTTCCTCTTTATGCGTATCTTTTTGTTGAGTTTTTGAGATTTTTGGTAAACTGGTTCACGCCACTACGATGCCAAATCGCCCAGAATTGAATTTGTGGCAATTTGCAGTATAGTGATCCCCAGGTCGTATTCACTCAAGGAGCCTCACTTCTTGATACTAATTAATCGTTCTAAACACCTAAACACCAATTAAGAGTACATAAACGTGGGGGGGTTTTGTAGCAATACTAACTAAATAAATAAAACAGAACAGCAATTAAACACTACAACAGCAGTAACAGCAGAAACAGCAGCAGCAGCAAAAATTGCAAGAAATTGACAGTAAAGAGACTATGTAATCAGCCACTAGGATTCATGGGAGTGTAACTATCATTACCTAACTCATTGATTCAGTTTTGTTCTCATTCCATTGTTTGGTTCTTTATGAAAATGTTTCTAGAATAACATCTAGAATTTAATGCTACTAATTACAGTTAAGAACATCTCTCTACTATAACTAGATGCATTCAGTGGAAAATCTCAACCAAACCAAGTTAAATATATTATTTAACTAGTCATTTCGCCTCCCTTACTTTCCTAATCAGTCAAGCAAGGTTATGTCTTATATATAAGTCAGTTTATGTTACATTCTCAAGTTCTAATCAGAATTTGACAGCAAAATAAACATGACAGCAAAACAGAAACGAAATGAGATGAAAATGGAGAACAAAACACTTAACTTGCATTCTTAGTTCAAGCTACAACATCCCAGTAGTCTAGTGACTAATTACAATGAAAACTTAGCCCTCCATGAGAGCAAAACAGCCAATAACAGAAGAAAAAACAGAGGGGAAGAGAGAGCTGCGAATTTCCTAAGTCTGGTTGCAAAATAAAAGTGTTCTCTTCTTTTTAAAAACTAATGTCCCTTCAATGCCTTAGAATATTCTACCCTAGATGCTTTCTTCCATGATGTAGCAGCACTTTGACAGCAAAACATCAGTATAATTAATGTTTCTGCAGCAGAAAGTAGGCATGGCAGCAGCAGATTTAATATTTCTGCAGCAGAAAGTAACAAACAGCAGCAGAACATAGGTATGGCAGCAGCAGAACAGCATGGAAGAATTGATATTTCAGCCTTGCTTTCTGACCTACGAAATTTAATATTCATGCCCTCAAATTCTGACTACATGGCATTCAATAAGAGTTCAAGTGGGCCCCATATCCAGCATATCCTAGTCAGCATCTGCATCATCCAAAAAGTGCCACATTAGCATCTAAATCATCATCTTTGTCCATGTCAGCATTTTTCTCTCTAAAATTAAAATTTGTAGGAATTAAATTGAGCATTTTACAATTCAAGTTCTAAAAATATAAAATTGAAACACATTCAATCCATAAATAGTTTATACCCAATAAATTCCAAAACATAATAAAATTAGAGAATTGGCAACATTGGAATAGCCATAGGACTAAGATAGGGACTAAAAAGTATATAAAAATACCCGATATCATAAACTAAATTTATGACTCAACCGCAATTTGGAAGAGCGACCCAAAAGGAGAAAAAAAAAAGGTCTGACCCATTTTATATATTTTATTTTTGGAGCAACCTGCACCAATTTTGGTTCTGTATATATTGTATTTAGTTTTTGAATCATGTAATTTTGTAACAATTTTGCCTAAAGAATAAAAATTTTCTCACTATCCATAGGTGTATATCACATTGATCGAACCATATAAATCGGTGTATTATGTAATTTTATTTATATTTTTTTCTTCTTTGTTTTCTCTTCAATTTTCGTGACATTTTTTATAGTCAATTGTAAATCTTAATTCTAAACTTGCCTTAGGGATAAGTAGAGGTTAGGAAATTTTATATAAGAAAACAAACAACTACAACCAACTCTATCACATGATAATCATTTCATATATAGTTTAGTATATAAATTAGATAAAAGTTTTATAATAAGACATACAAGTTTAAAACCACTGTAGCACACAGTAATTTGGCCATAGTTTTATTATTAATAAAAACACATCAAAACCATTGTCTAGCACAATAATATCAATCCACAGTTTTCTTAGAACCCTAATTCATTGTCTGGCTTACATGCTAGACAAAGTACTTGACTTTTATGGACCGTTGGATTGATGTGGGCCCCACACTAATCCAATGGTTCACATGCGCCAAGCATTCTGCCTTACAGTAGAGGATCCACGTCGAGTTTCCTTATAATCAAAACAATGCACTTAAACTTAGACACAAAAAATTCCCATCTTTTTTATATATATATATAAGGACTAACTAAGGATTGCTTAGAATCACAAATTAGTATCATTTATTTACCAAAGGTAAAGTAATAGTATAACTGCATATTCCATCTTCATTTTATAACATTCTTGTGTCATACATATGTTATTTGTATCAACATAGTGTTTGTACTTAGTTTATGTCAAAGCAGAGAGTGAGATAGAGATGGGTGCTGGAGAAGAAAAACAGATACTGAAGAAAGGTTGTGTTAATAGCGATGGCCACTCTATCCTCTTCAAATTGGCTCAATAATTTACCAAAGGTTTAAAATGTTTACAGTATGTGTAGCCTCTTAGCTTTTGTTATATCTATGTCAATGTTTCTTACTGTTTAGTTTTTGATAGTAATGGATGACAAAGAACTGGAAGAACATGATTTTAATGGCGTGAAACCATGGATCCAATTTTGGGGTGTTCCCTACACTATTGAACAGAAAGCATAAGGAGGAATACTTCTTTTAATTTGTAGATTTGTCTCCAGGATATGTTTGTCATTCAATTTATAGACCTCGACTGGCTCCAACGCCGTTTCACTGTAATACATATATATATATATATATATATATATATATATATATATATATATATATATATATTAGTCAAACTCTAGTCATCAATGTATCAAAGAGACTAGCATGGATTGAAAGCTATATACATGGCTTCAAGTTCTTTATTTGAAGGTCTTTGTGTTGTTTGGCTGTGTTTCAATTTGATTATGGGATTATCAGCAAGTGGGTGCTCTTAATTTTCCTGCTTCACTCACATCAACACGGAGAGGGAAACAAAAGAGAGCAAGATTTGTTGTGTTAAGTGAAAATCATGCAACATCTATTTTTTTCCTGTATTCTTCTCTATCTTCTCTATTCTTTCTGGGATGCTGCTATAGAGGGTGATGAGCAGATGGCGTGTGGTAGTGAAGAAAACATAATTTGTTAAATAATTGTAGTTGGACTTCCTAAATACATAATATAAATTGTTTTTACATGAACATCCCAGAATTGATGTAGTGATCGGAGAATATTCAACTACAAAATGATTACTTAACAAGATAGTTCTTAAAAATAATAATATTATTATTATTAGCATCTTTATACCCTTTTCAGATTTGCCAGCATAAATCATGGCAGTAATAGCCTTGTCAAACTATGTGGAATACAATCAATATAATAAGTAATCATATTAAGCAAAAATAGAATTTAGTTATATTGATATAATTAACATGAACCCACAAATTAAATTGATTAACATATAAGAATTCCATAATATTTTATTTTAAATTTAGTATCTCAGTAAAATGTATCTACAAGATGTATTGATCATATCTTGATATGGAACAATATAGAAAAGTAAAAGATGTGTTATAAACAATTTATTCTTTTTTTTTTTTGGTTTTATCTAATTTCAAACCCTCCAAGTGTTTGGTTAGAGTGTATATTAGGTCACTCTATTCTTAATTACCTCCTAATGCATATGTCTTTTTTTTTAAAGCCAATTGTTACCCTCAATCTTAAACTTACTTAAGCAATGATTAGAGATTAGATAAAATTTTTACATTAGAACACAGACAGTACCAAAACAACTTTATTACATAAGTTAGCTGTCAGCTCATAGTTAAATATACAGATTAGATAAGAGTTTCATAAGCTGACAAACAAGTTCAAAACCACTCTAGCACATAATAATATGCCCACAATTTTATCATCAGTAGAAAAACACTCAATCCAAAGCCATTGTCTAGCACAAAATACCAGCTCACAATTTTCTTATATTCAAAACCACGCATTTAAAACTAGACACAGTAAGTCTATAAAACTGCTACCTGAAATTTACCTAGAATCAGAACATTCTTTTAACAATAAAATAGATAGATTGCAACATGTATAGTAATATGGTGTGTGAGGATGAAGAAGATGATAGAGATGATGATGTTGGAGAAAGCTTAAAGAGATGTAGTCAAATTGACTCGATGATTTATTTGAAAATATACTGCTTGATGATGAAGATGGAATACAATAAAATTGAAAATATAACAAAATATTAAAGTTTGTCTTTGGATTATTTCGCCAGTTTACTGTATTAATTAATTATCCAGCTCGTATTGTTTTCTCAAGTAGTTATTAATTTCGAATGGCCATCTTAAAAATATAATGACAATATAGACCTTGTCAAGCTTTGTTTAGTAAGATTGAATATACATATATATTACGTAATATTGTCATAATCTAGAGATATATATATATATATATATATATATATATATATATATATATATATATATAAGCCAATGTAAATGATATTTAATTGACTTTTTTTGACTTACTAATTCTAAATGAAAAAATATTTATCTATAATTTGATAACAATGATAAAATGAAGTAAAACATTAAATTAAAGATAAGACAAATATAAGTATAACAAAAGCGGAAAAAATCTTTAAGAAATATATAGTTGAATATCAAATGAAGTAAAAGCAATGAATCTGAAAAAGATTGTGAGATAAATAGATAATAGAGAGTGTGCTGTAATTTATTATTCAAAATATAAATATTTAAAAGAAAATATCAACAATAGTTGGACTCTGTTCCAGTTAGATTCTGGGATTTTCAGCAAGTAGGTGCTCTTAATTTTCTTCCTTCACTCACGTCAACTCTCTTAAGAGGCCAAAATTCAATTTTTTTGAATAATTATAATAATAATAATAATAATAATAATAATAATAATAATAATAATAAGTTACTTTAATATTATTGGTAAGAATTGAAGTAATATACATGAGATATTTTTAAGGAGTTTTATTTCATAAAATATTTTTGAATTATTGATAATTACTTGAAAAAGTTGAACTCTCATCATATTTGGTAAATATTTTATGACATTTTCAAATGTATAGTTCACAATTTCTATCTAAATTCGTTAATTCCAACACCAACAAAGTATGTTATAAATATTACAAATATAAATTAAAACAATACCATCATTCAAAATAAATCTCGTAAACCCTAAGTTTGTTTATTAAATACTATCCCATCACTGCCATTGGTGATTATCATGATGGAAGTGTTAGAAAAAATAAGGCTTTGAGGCGTGATAAATCACTTTCTTTAAAGAGTTTATATCTGTGTATTGGAAAATCACAGGCAAACCCTTCCAGGATACAACAAAGCCCTCTTGGAACCAAGATATCACCGTAGAATTCTAATATGATATATATATAGAGTTTGAACAGTTATGTCTATTCAATTTGAATAGATGTGTCTTTATATTTCTAACAGTCATGTCTTTTCTATTTTGAATAGTCATGTCTATTCAATTTTCAAAAGTCATGTCTTTTTTATTTTGAATAGATGTGTCTATTTAATTTATGTCTTATTAAATTTTAAAAAATAAGTTTAAAATTCAATTTCAAATAAAAGATACATCCTTTCAAATAAAGACATATCTCTTCAATTTAAAAGACACATCTTTCTTTTTAAATAAAAAGACATATCCCTTCAATTTAAAAGACACATCTTTCTTTTTAAATAAAAAGACATATCCCTTCAATTTAAAAGAGACATCTCTTTAATTAAGAGACACTTCTTTTTAAATAAAAAAACACATCTTTTAAATAAAAGACACATCTTTTCAATTTAAAAGATACATCTTTTCAATTTAAAATATACATCTTTTCAATTTAAAAGATACATCTTTTCAAATAAAAACACACATTTTCAAATAAAATGAACAACAATTAAATTCCTTTTTTTAAATATCATATTTTATCCAATACAAGACTTTAAATTCTACTCAATATTACAAACTATATAACAATCCCCCACTAGTTTGTAATATTTCTACATGATATCATACATAATAGAAAGTATCCTTACAGAGATTTGAACTTCCTAATAGTGTAACACTTTAAAGTTTTGACGAAGTTAGTGGTATCATAAGATTTGAACCATAACTCCATTTGCCAAAACCGAAAGTACAACACATTTGACATCATTAACTTTGTGAAGACGTTCCGGTAATCTCGCTTTAGCACTTTTATGGCCATGAGCTAATCCTGGTTTCATGAATATTTACAAGATCAACCCTTTTAAATCTTGTTTGAAGCGGCACCACTTCAATATTCATATAGGTGGTATTGTTATTATGTCCCTGTTACTCCAGACATTTAACAATACCATTAAGACCTTTGTCATCCTCTCTTTGTAACAGTATGCACAACTCTTGACATAATATTATGTAGTACATTCTTGAACGAAGTCTCAATTTTAGAGTTCGTGCCTCAAACAACACTTAGTAACTTGTTATTATCCATTGAACTTTTATTGTTAGAGTGTATACTAACTCAAAGTTGGGTTCCCGTTACTAGTGCTTTATTTTAAGGGTTTTAACCCCATTCCAATACAAGTTTGTTGTACTACATCTCTGGGCAATGGTTTGGTCAATGAATCAGCCAAATTCTTATTTGACCTAATATAAATAATTGTCATTGTTCCATTTGTGACTAATTCCCTTATATAAGCATGTCTTAAGCTTATATGTCTTGATTTCCCATTGTAAATTTTGTTGTGAGCTATACACATAGTAGATTCACTATCACAGAATACAGAAATGACTGGCATAGGTTGTGGCCACAACTTAATGTCTAACAACATGTTTCTCAGCCATTCTGCCTCTTTTCCAGCAGCTGCCAATGCAATAAATTCATATTCCATTGTGGAATGGGAAATACAAGTTTGCTTCTTAGATGCCCAACTTATGGCACCTCCACCCAAGGTGAATATCCAACCAAATGTGGATTTATTATCATTAACACTTGTGATCCAACTTGCATCAGAATAACCTTCTAATACAGCAGGAAAACCACTATAACAAATTCCCAAGTGCTTTGTTCTTTTCAAATACCCAAACACTCTAGAAATTGCTTTCCAATGTTCATTACCTAGATTACTTGTAAACCTTGAGAGTTTACAAACAAAAAATGGAATATTTGGCCTAGTACTTTGCATTGCATACATCATACTACCTATTGCACTTGCATATTCTAATTGTTCTATCATTCTCCCTGAATTTTTAGTCAATTTTATACTGGAATCATAAGGAGTATTAAACTCCTTTATTCCTAAATATTTGAATTTATCAAGCATCTTATCTATGTAGTGTGACTGTAACAAAGTCACTCCTTTGTTATCTCTTTGAACTTTAATACCTAAAATAGTATCAACTTCATTCATATCTTTCATTTTAAAGACTGAAGTCAAATACTTCTTAGTTTCAGAGATACTAAACATATTTGTTCCAAATATTAGCATGTCATCAACATACAAACATATAATAACATCATATTCTACAAAAACACTTTTAATGCCCCTAGGTCCTAATTTAGTTCTTTGATGATCAGGAACCCTATAGTATGAAATACACCCCCACACTTTAAAATAATTTAAATTTGGTTTTCTATTACTCCAAAGTTCATAAGGTGATTTTTTCAAACTCTTTGAAGGTACTCTATTAAGTGTATAACATGCAGTTAAAAGTGCTTCACCCCATAAATTATGTGGCAAACGAGCATTCAATAACATAGCATTAACCATTTCTACCAAGGTTCTATTTTTTCTTTCTGCCAACCCATTTTGTTGTGGAGTATAAGGTGCACTACTTTGATGTATTAAACCATGCTCTTCACAGAATTTATTAAACTCAATAGGAAAATATTCTCCACCTCTATCACTACGAAGGATTTTTATTTTCCTATTCTTTTGATTTTCTACTATTGATTTATATTCTTTAAATTTTTTGAAAAGCTTCATCTTTGGTTCTTAGTAAATAGACAAATGTGAATCTAGAGAAATCATCGATAAATGTGATAAAATATCTTTTACCACCTCTTGTTATTTCTCCATTTAATTCACAAATCTCTGAGTGCACCAAGTCTAATAAATCTGTATTTCTTTCAACTTTATGAAAATATTTTTTAATCATCTTTGCTTGTATACAAATTTCACATTTTCCATTATTTTTGAAATTACAATTGATGTAACCATTTTTGGACATAAATTTCAACGAAACAAAATTCAGATGTCCTAATCTAGCATGCCATAAAGTATAGTCAGAGTCAACAATATAAACAAAATCAATATTTATTGCATTAGTACTAAGTTTGAACATGCCATCAGAATTATAACCCTTTCCTACAAAAGTTCCACTCTTAGACACTATAACATTGTCAGACTCAATTACTATTTTGAAACCTTTCTTAAATAGCAAACTAGCAGACACTAAATTCTTTCGAATTTCTGGTACATGAAATACATTTAACAATGTCAATTTCTGTCCAGATGTGAAGTTGATCTCTACAGATCCCTTTCCAAGCACTTTCGCAGTAACATGATTTCCCATAAGCATCTTTTTAGAATCTTTAACTTCTATGTAGGTCTTGAAGAAATCGCTATTGTTACAAACATGGATGGTTGCACCCGAATCAAGCCACCAGTCTTGGCTTTTCATTATTGCATTAGCCATGTTCACTTCGGTAATCATACCAATGTGAAGTGTAGACACCATGGCCATCATTTCTGATATTGTGCTTTCCACCAAGTTTGCTTTCTCAGTCTTTTCATTCTTTCCATTATTGAAGTTAACTTCAACCTTTCTATATCTACACTCACGAATAACATGGCCCTTTTTGCCACAATGGAAACAAATAATATCATTTTTCTTTTTCTTAAAGGATTTCTTATTTGCATTTAAATTCTTGTTTCCCTTGTGAATATTCTTTTCATTGACAAGATTAACAGTAGAACTTGAAGCCATAATTAGTGCTTCTCTTGCACGAGTTTCATATTCAATTTGAATATGAGTAAGAAATTGTTCTAATATTAATTTGTCAGTGGAGTGCAGAATTTTCTTTCTATAATTATTCTAAGAAGAAGGCAATTTAGAAAGAATTGCACCAATTTGCAAAGCATCTGGAATTTTGACTTCAACATCCCTTATTTTTGAAACTAGGATTTGGAGTTCATGGATTTGATCCATGATTGGTTTAGTGTCAACCATTTTAAATTCAAAATATTGTAGGGCTAGAAATTTGTCAGTACCTCATTTTTCTGTCTGGTAGGCAGTTTCTAAAGCAGACCAAATTGCTTTTGGTGTCTTCAAGTTTGAGTACAAATCATATAAACGATCAGTCAGGGTATTCAGAATGTGTCCTCGACATATGAGTTCATCCTTTTCACGTTTCTTTCTTTCTGCTTTGAGTTAATCAGATTCTTCAGGATTAGGATCTGGCAGTACAGGCAGATGAGGGTCTAAAACATAGTGAATCTTGAGGGCAGTGAACAAGAAAATCATCTTGTCTTTCCAGCGAGTGAAATTAGTGCCATCAAAGCGATCCAGTTTGATGAATTCTTTTGGATTCTCCATAGAAGCGAATGACAGGAATATAAACTCTTTGAAATTGTTAGAAAAAATAAGGCTTTGAGGCGTGATAAATCACTTTCTTTAAAGAGTTTATGTCTGTGTATTGGGGAATCACAGGCAAACCCTTCCAGGATACAACAAAGCCCTCTTGGAACCAAGATATCACCGTAGAATTCTAATATGATATATATATATATATATATATAGAGAGAGAGAGAGAGAGAGAGTTTGAATAGTTATGTCTGTTCAATTTGAATAGATGTGTCTTTCTATTTCTAACAGTCATGTCTATTTTATTTTGAATAGTCATGTCTATTCAATTTTCAAAAGTCATGTCTTTTTTATTTTGAATAGATGTGTCTATTTAATTTATGTCTTATTAAATTTTAAAAAATAAGTTTAAAATTCAATTTCAAATAAAAGATACATCCTTTCAAATAAAGACATATCTCTTCAATTTAAAAGACACATCTTTCTTTTTAAATAAAAAGATATATCCCTTCAATTTAAAAGACACATCTTTCTTTTTAAATAAAAAGACATATCCCTTCAATTTAAAAGAGACATCTCTTTAATTAAGAGACACTTCTTTTTAAATAAAAAAACACATCTTTTAAATAAAAGTCACATCTTTTCAATTTAAAAGATACATCTTTTCAATTTAAAAGATACATCTTTTCAAATAAAAACACACATTTTCAAATAAAATGAACAACAATTAAATTCCTTTTTTTAAATATCACATTTTATCCAATACAAGACTTTAAATTCTACTCAATATTACAAACTATATAACAGGAAGGGTCATGATGATCGCTTTGTAGGAAATTAATTGTTAAAAAAATCATACATAAATAGAGAAGACAAAATAAAATTAAATAAAATAAGAACACACATAAATTTACATGCTTTAGTTTTGTCTAAACTCTACATCCATGAGCATGTATAGTACATCCATGAATAGGCAGAGAAGTTTTTTATTCCTCAAACAAAAAACTAGTACAAATCATTCAAAAACTGTAGATCCGTATACAATATATATATATATATATATATATAACATAACCCGTTCGGTCGCTCCAAAAAATATATAAAACAAGTCAGAATCATACTCGGGTGCTCCCCCACTCCTCGGGACTATCGCACCACTTACCTCCAATTTTTTTCTTCTTTCGAGTTGAGCTCTCAAATTCTTGGATACAATGTAGCTAGATTAGATGTAAGACTTTATATTAGTATCCCAAAAAGAAATGAAGCAAGCCACAAAAATAAAAACAGATTTTACATGATTTGCATTGAACACAAGTGATCATACTCTGTTTTGTTTTCCTCTCTCTATCTTTCTCTATGTACAACAAACCTTTCAAATGAATAAGTCTAAATCATATATACAACATTCATTTCTGAATTCTAATATGTATTACACTGAAACAGCGTTGGAATCAGTTGGGTATATAAATTGAATGATAAACATATCTTGTTTACAAATCTATTGGCAATTTGGCACTGTCTTTCTTCATTCTCTGTGTTTCTTCTCCTTCACCTAACTAACTCTGTCTCAGCCTCTGCCATCATTGCAAATAACACTGCGTTCATACAGATATCTGACAAACAAAACCATAATCAAGTTCAGCTAAATGGTGAAGCTAAGAGGCTACACTATATATATAGACTATAATTATTTTATACCTTTGGTAAATCATTGAGTCAATCTGAGAAGACTAGCTTCAAGCTTCCTTCAGTAGTATGTATCATCGTCTTATTCATCATCTTGCACTGTTTTAAATCATATAGAGTTATAAGTATGAGACTCGTTTGCGATTTCATATACATTTGGGCTAGTCCTTTATATATTATAGATGGGCATGGGAATCTGGGTTTTAAATGCAAAAAATTGAATGAGAAAACTATGGGCAGTATTCTGTGTACCAGACTAATTTTGTAAATTATTTATTGTTTTTGAAGAACTTTGTCTGATTTTTTGTACTTATCCTTTATGCTTACGTGGAATATTGATGTTTGGGTATGTCCACGGATAGTGTCACCTCTTCCAAATTCTAGGCTACCAAATGTCTGGCTAGAATATCATATCCTCAACTATGTAATTGGTTAATTTGAATTTTAATATATATATATATATATATATATATATATATACTCTCACATGAATCTGGTTTCTCTATTTGGCACTGTAAGCTAAGCAAAAAGCTTGACACAAACATGCCGTGTGATCGGCATGGACCCCACCTACCTGTGTCAAGCTCACCCTGATCGAATACCATGCGTGCTCTAAGCAGGAAATTCACTTGCATGTACACACACATCACAAAAAAATAACAAATAAATTATTGAAATGTTTAGTTGTCCACACATAACACTAATTTGAATTTTAAAAAGTTTCCTAAAGCAAAACTCTTAGATTTTGAGAAAAAAATAGTTATTTTTTTATGTATGTGTATTATGTCTTACAACGGGTTCATATGTGTGATTTATCATTTAAGTGTTGATAATACTTTTGGTAAATTTCTATGAGCTGAAATGTTTTTGGGGTTGTTTTGTTCTCTTCTGAAAGCATTATTTGATTTGTGCAGTTATCCCAGGCTTAAAGTTAAGATTGTAGATGTTTGGTTCTAAATTAGACAAAGTAAAGGCAAATTTCTATGTACTTGAAAATAATTTTATGGTTGTTTTGTTCTCATTTGAAAACTTTATTTGATTAACATCTATATTATGTAATTCATATTCATAAAAAAATATTACTTTATATGCCAGATCAATGCTTCATTCATATATATATATGTTTTCCATTGTCTTAGTAATATTCTATTATTCTATATTGATTTTGGTGAGCATCTTCAACTAGCTAGTGGTCCAAATAGAACTAACCCCTACTGCACAACAAGGTGTTGGGCGCATGAGTGTCACCCAATAATGGCCACTCAAGGTGGGGCCCATGTAGGTCTCACTTTGTCAAATGATACTCATGCACTCAACACTCCTATCATACAATTGGGCATGTTGGGTGCATGAGCATCGTCCAATGCTGACCGTCTGAGATGGGGCTTACGTGGACCTCACCTATCTGTCAAACGACACTCATGCCCCCTGCACTCTTGTTATACAGCTAAGGATCAAGTCCTCAAATAACTCAAAAAAATGCACTTTAATGATATCCTCTGTTCTATTAATTATATTTCAATTTTCTCTACATCATCAATCAATGGTGAGTTAGAAAAAGCTTTCAAATGAATAAATCAATGCCATATATACAACAAACCAATCCCCTTTATAACATATACAAGGTCGTCCTTGATAGACACGGTATCTCTTCAGTGTTGGATTTTGGTCGTTAGATGATTTCATCTAACAGCCATCGTTAATTCATGCTTTTTTATTTTTAAAAAATTGCAAGATTAATTTAAAAAAAACACATAAGATTGAACTTTTTAAAATTAATCAAACAATTTTTTTAAAAAATAAAGAAAAAAGTATGAATTAACGATAGCCTTTGGATAAAATCATCCAACGGCCAAGATCCAATGCTGGAGGAAATAGTTCCCTCTCGTGGTGGAGGGAAACCGTGTCCGTCCTCAATGCCCATCAAGCTCCTCTTCTTCTTCTTCCTCTCTTCCTTCTCAAGAATTGTTGCAACCTTATGCTTTATTTTTTTCTTGTTAATCACAATTATGTATAAACTAATTAGAAGCACTACGTTGATACAAATAACATTTATATATATATATATGACACAAGAATGACAACGAAGATGGCTAAAATGTGGAACGTCGAAGCTCTTATATATTAAGATCACACTATTATTTTACCTTTAGTAAATAATTGAGTCAATTTGACAACATCATCTTTAAGCTTTCTCTACTGCCACCATCTCTGTCATATTCTTCATCTTCAAACAACTTACTTCTGCACATGTTGCAATCTATCTAATCTTTCTTGTTAAACGGCGTGAGACTGATTTGTGATTCTAAGTAAATTTCAACTAGCCCTTTTATATGATATAAATGTGGACTGTCTCTTTGTTTGGTTATAAGTACGTGGTTGAGAATATGAGAAAACTATGAATTGGTGTTATTGTGCTAGACAATGGTTTGGAATTGAATGTGTTTTTATTGATGATAAAGCTGTAGGTATATTACTGTGCGCTAGTGGTTTTGAGCTTGTTTGACTTCTTATAAAATTCTTATATAAACTCTAAACTTAATTATATTGATTATTATGTGATAGAGTTGCTTTGAGTTTGCTAGTTTTTTTTTAAACATCTTAAAAATTATATTGATCATTGAATCGGTAAAAATAGTAATTCATAATTCATTGATAAATAACTTTTGTAAGTTATAATGATCAAATCCCCATTATCAGCTTTGTTTGCCTTAATTAGTCAGCCAGCTCATGTGATTTCGTCCACTAGCTCACTTTCCTTTGTCCACTACACATGTTGTACACTGTTCAAGAAAGAATGAAAGATAATAAACCATTAAACCTTTCATATCAAATTAAGTGGCTCGATCTCTTTTCCTTTCTCTCTGTCGACTCCAAGTCTCCAACCCATGGCTCTCTATCTCTCCTTTCCTCTTCACTAGTTTGTGCTATACTTCAAAAGTTTTTTCAAGTTTATGGTTGCTACTAATTATTACATCGTCATTGTCATTGTCATCGTCTCTCCCTCCTTTCCTCTTCGCCAGTTTGTGCTATACTTCAAAAGCCTTTTCAAGTTTATTGTTGCTACTAATTGTTGCATTGTCATCGTTATCGTCTTCTTCTTTTTCATTTATGCAATTGATGCTACTAATTGTTGCGTCGTCGTTTGCATACCTCAGTTTCCTTGAATCTTTTTCTTCTTTTCAAATTCATATCGTGTTTTGTAAACAGCAACTGAGCAAGAACCAAAGAAACTGATTAACTTACCAATTTCACCGATTTGAAGTTGGTTTAACCAGTTTCCTACAGTTTTCAAGCCCATGGCCAACCAAACTAGACTAGTGGCTGGTTCCTAGTTAGACTGGTCAAATCGACTGGTCTGGTCCAATCTTTTGGCTCAGAGAAAGGGGGCAAAGCATAAGAAACTTCAGTTCGATATCATCATCAATGTATGGAGATAAATCAGCAACATTAAAAGTAGCTGAAACTCCATAGGTTCCTGGTAGTTTGACCTTGTATGCATTGCTATTAATCTGTTGTACAATCTTGAACGGACCATCAGCTCTTGGTGATAATTTGGCATTGGGTTGATTCAGAAAACGTTCTTTGTGCAAATGAATCCAAACCAAGTCACCTACTTTAAAAGATTGTACTTTCTTATGCTTATCACGTTGAGTCTTATACCTCATGTTTTTCCTGTGGATCTTGTCTCGAACTTGCTCATGCAGCTTCTTAATTTCTTTAGCACGCTGATCTGCATCGGCACTATATTGCTGTTTGTCAGTAGATGGGGTCAAATCTAAGGGGCTAAGCGGTCGAGTACCATAAACCACTTCAAACGGGCATCTTCCAGTTACTTGATTAGAGGAGTTGTTATAGGCAAATTCAATTTGGGCAAGGATAAGATCCAACTGTTTCAAATTCTTTCCTACAAAACTCCGGAGTAGGTTTCCTAAAACCTTATTGATGGCTTCTGTTTGACCATCCGTTTGAGGATGACTAGCACTGCTGAATTGGAGCTTGGTACCCAACTTCTTCCACAGGGTTCTCCAAAAGTGGCTTAGGAACTTAACGTCTCGGTCAGAGGTGATAGATTTTGGAATACCATGAAGACGAATAATTTCTTTAAAATAAAGGTCTGTAACTTGAACAGCATCATTGGTCTTCTGGCATGGAATAAAGTGTGCCATTTTTGAAAATCTTTCTACTACCACCATTATGGAATCCTTTTTTCGTTGAGTTCTTGGCAATCTAAGGATAAAATCCATACTGACATCTTCCCAAGGTGCTTCTGGAATTGGAAGCGGCATATATAACCCTGTATTTTGACTTTTGGTCTTGGCCAAGTGACAAACTCTGTATCTTTGAATGTTGTTTATTAGCATCTCTCTCCAGTTTTGGCCAATAGAAATTTTCCTTGATTAGGGCTACAGTTTTGTCTCGTCCAAAGTGACATGCTAGTCCTTCATCATGGGTCTCCTAGATAATTGCTTCTCGTAATGAGCATTGAGGGATGCATACTGTCTTTCTTTTGAATAAGAATCCTTCATGCCTATAGTAGTCTTGGAAGGACTACATTTTAGTATTACCCCAAATTTTACCAAAATCTGGGTCATCTTGGTATAACTCCTTGATAACCTCAAAGCCGATAATCTTTGTTTGAAGGGTAGAAAGTAAAGCATAATGTCTGCTGAGAGCATCTGCTACAATATTTTGGACTCCTGCCTTGTGCTTGAGTAGGAATAGGTATGGTTGCAAAAACTTACTCCAAGCAGCATGTCGTCAGTTGATCTTTTGTTGAGAGTTCAAGTGCTTGAGGGCTTCATGATCAGAATAAAGAATAAATTCTTTATTCAACAAGTAGTGGCTCCAATATTGCAGGGCACGAACAACGGCATAGAATTCCTTGTCATAAGTCGAATACTTGAGTTTACCGTTGTTGAGTTTTTCACTGAAAAAGGATCTAGGGTGCCTTTCTTGACTCAAAAAAGCTCCAATTCCGGTATTTGAAGCATCACAACTAACTTCAAATACTTGGTCAAAGTTTGAAAGTACTAACACTGGTGCTTCAGTCAAACATTTCTTTAGTTCTTCGAAACTTTTCTGGGCTTGTTCTGTCCATTGAAATTTTTCTCCTTTGGTACAGTCTGTGAGTGGAGCAGCAATAGAGCTAAAATTTTTGATGAACCTTCTATAAAATGAAGCTAATCCATGGAAACTTCTCACATCATGAATAGAGCTTGGAATAGGCCAGCTATTGATGGCTTCGACTTTACTCGGATCTACTCGAATACCCTCAGCGGTGATAATATATCCCAGGAAATTCACTTCCTTGGTTAGAAAAGAACATTTCTTGAGATTGGCATAGAGTTTCTGCTCTCGTAGAGTCTGTAGCACTTGTCGTCTATACTCTAGATGTTCTTTTTTTCCTTTGCTATAGATCAAAATATCGTCAAAGTACACAACTACAAACTTGCCAATGAAAGGGCGAAGTACCTGATTCATCAGACGCATGAATGTACTGGGAGCATTGGATAATCCAAAAGGCATCACGGTATATTCATACAAGCCGTCTCTGGTTTTGAAAGCAGTTTTCCATTCATCTCCTGGACGGATTCTGATTTGGTGGTAGCCACTACGAAGATCAATTTTGGAGAAGATGGTAGCTCCATGTAGTTGATCAAATAGGTCATCGAGCCTTGGTATCGGGAATCGATACTTGATAGTGATTTTGTTGACAGCTCGACTATCAATGTACATTCTCCAACTTCCATCTTTCTTTGGCACTAGAAGGACAGGTACAGCACAAGGGCTAACACTTTCTTGAATCAACCCTTTCTTAAGCAATTCTTCAACTTGGCGTTGAATTTCGTCATGTTCCTTAGGACTCATTTTATATGCTGGCTTGTTTGGAATGACAGCTCCAGGAATAAATTCAATGGCATGCTGGATATCACGCATTGGTGGTAATCCTTGAGGGATTTCTTCTGGTACAACATCCAGAAATTCAGCAAGCATTTCTTCTATCTCCAAAGGAAGAATTGTTTCTTCATTTGCTTCAAACAAAAAGACGAAGTTTGTGGTCTGAGCTTCTTTTGCTGTCACCTTGAACTGTGTTTTTGTAACTAAAGACACAAGGGGCTTTGGTTCCTTCTTGTCTTTGTTCAGTTCACTTGGTGGCAAAGGTGTCAACTTGACTTTTACTCCATCTTTGACAAAAGAATAGGTGTTAGCATAACCGTTGTATATTGCACGACGATCATATTGCCATGGTCTTCCCAGTAGAAGGTGGCACACATCCATAGGAATCACATCGCACCATGTGTTGTCATGGTATTTTTGACCAATGGAAAAATTTACAAGACAACGTTTAGAGACCCTTACCTCGTTGCCTTTATTGAGTCATTGTAACTTGTACGGATGGGGATGATCTTGTATTGGCAATTTCAACTTTTCCACCATATAATTTGACACGACGTTCTCACAACTCCCACTGTCAATAATAACATCACAAACCTTGCCTTGCGCAGTGCAACAGGTGTGAAAAATGTTGTGTCTCAGCCATGGTTCTTCTTTGGTTGTTGCAGTATGCAAGCTTCGTCTAATTACCAGTGATTCTCCTTGATCAGCAGGGATGACCTCTTCAATGTGCACTGGTTCTTCATCAAACACTGGGCCATCATCAAATACTGGTCCTTCATCTTCTTCAGAAGCTTCATGGATTTCTCCTTCAATGATGGTGATAATCTTGCGGTTTGGACAATTATAAGCAATGTGTCCAAATCCTTGGCACCTGAAACACTTGACGACTTTTGAATTGCCCTCTTTGTTGGGCTTTGGTGGGTTTCTGTTTGAAGTACTTGCTTGTTGGATCTGAGGTTTGCGGGTATTTGTAGAATTCCTATAAGGAAAAGAGGAACAAGATTGATATGAAGGCTTCTTGGGAAGCTGTTTCTCAATTCGAAGAGATAAACGAATAACATCGTCCAAAGTCCAATATTGTTGAAGTTGGACCAGGTGGGCGATATCTACGTTTAATCTTCCAAGGTAGTGAGCGATTGATTGCTCATCCCTCTCTTGAATGTCACACTTCATCATTAGTTGTTCAAATTCTCTGGTGTATTCTTCCACAGACAGGTTCTTTTGACGAAGATTCTGTAGTTGAATAAAATTATCTTTAAAAAATTGCGGAGGTAATGATTTTTAACTTGACAGCAATGATTTTTACCTTCTTCTCTTCGGGTACCTCTTTATACTCGAATATTCGCTCGGCAGTTTGTAGCCAATCGACAAATTCATCTGGTTGGAGTTTCCCTTCAAATTTAGGAATTTCCACTCTGATATCTGATATCGGGCATTTTTATATACTTTTTAGTCCCTATTTTAGTCCTTTTTGCCTCTTTAATTTTGTCAATTCTCTAATTTTATTATGTTTTGGAATTTATTGGGTATAAACTATTTATGGATTGAATGTGTTTCAATTTTATATTTTTAGAACTTGAATTGTAAAATGCTCAATTTAATTCCTACAAATTTTAATTTTGGAGAGAAAAGTGCTGACATGGACAAAGATGCTGATTTGGATGCTAATGTGGCACTTTTTAGGTGATGCAGATGCTGACTAGATTGTGCTGGATATGGGGCCCATTTGAACTCTTATTCAATGCCATGTAATCAGAATTTTTGGACAGAAATATTACTCTTTGTAGGTCAGAAAAGTATGGCTGAAATATTAATTATGCACCTCCCTTTTTCATGTTTTCTGCCATGTTTTTCTACTGCTGTTTTGCTGTTTTTCTGCTACTGTCTGCTATCTTTTCTGCTGCTGTGTGCTGTTTTGCTGCCCAAATCATGGAAGAAGTACCAAGGAGGCAACCAAGGAGGCATCTAGGGTAGAATATCCCAAGGCATTGAGGGCATCATTTTTAAAAAGGAGAAGACACTTTTATTTGGAGTAACTTAGGAAATTCGCAGCTTTCTTTCCCTCTCTGTTTTTCTCTTCTGTTTTTGCTGTTTTGCTTTCATTGAGGGCTAAGTCTTCATTGTAATTAGTCACTAGACCACTGGGATGTTGTAGCTTGAACTAAGAATGCAAGCTAAGTGTTTTATTCTCCATTTTCATCTCATTTCGTTTCTGTTTTGATGTTATGTTTATGTTGCTGTCATATTCTGATTAGAGCTTGAGAATGTAACATAAACTAACTTATATATATAAGATATAACCTTGCTTGACTGATTAGGAAAGTGAGGGAGGCGAAATGACTAGTTAGATGATATATTTAACTTGGTTTGGTTGAGATTTTCCACTGAATGCATCTAGTTATAGTAGAGAGATGTTCTTGACTGTAATTAGTAGCATTAAATTCTAGATGTTATTCTAGAACCATTTTCATAAAGAACCAAACAATGGAATGAGAACAAAACTGAATCAATGAGATAGGTAATGATAGTTACACTCCCATGAATCCTAGTGGCTGATTACATAGTCTCTTTACTGTCAATACCTTGCGAATTCTGCTGCTGCTGTTGCTGCTGTTGTATTTATTTGGTTGCTGTTTTGTTTGTTTTATTAGTACTGCCACAAAACCCCTCCCCCCCCCATGTTTATGTAATCTTCATTAGTCTTTGGGTGTTTAGAACGATTAATTAGTATTAAGAAGTGAGGCTCCTTGAGTGAATACGACCTGGGGATCACTATACTGCAAATTGTCACAAATTCAATTCTGGGCGATTTGGCTTCATAGTGGAGTGAACCAATATCGTCGGTACGGGTGACTTGTCTGCGTTGTCGACGGTTACTGGTGGACGTCGAGGTACTATTGTCTGAATCATCACTTTGATGCTCCTTCCGATCCTCCAATTGAATCAGTTGGGCATTCACAATTTCCTACAACTGTTGAATTTGTTGCCTCAATTCTTCTAATTCAAGTTCTTGAACGGATCTACGTCTGGGAGGCATTTTCTCTCTCCCTTTTAAAGAAGATAAAGTGAAATTTGGATGACGTAGGGATTTGGGGGGCAAATTTGAGGAGAAATTGGGTTGGATCACAATTTTGAAAGTTTTGGGATTGATCGGTAATTTAATGAGAATTTTTTTTGGGGTCAAAATGTAATTTTAGGAAATTTTTTGGGGTCAAAGATTAATTTAATGGAAACTTTTAGGTCAAAGTGTATTTTCGAAAATAATTCGGCCAAAAGTGAAATTTAAGAAAGTTGTGGGGGTAAAAGTGTAATATCAAAAAGTTTTGGGGTAAAAGTGAAATTTCAGAAAGATTTGGGGTAAAAGTAAAATTTCAGAAAACTGTGGGGGAAAAGTGTAATATCATAAAGTTCTGGGGTAAAAGTGAAATTTCAACAAGTTATGGGGCCAAATTGTAATTTTAGAACGTTTTGGGGGTAAAAATAAGATTTCACAAGACTTCTGGGGTAAATATGAGAATCTGGAAATTGATGGTGACGTGGCTTCAGCGTGACACGTGGCGACCGGTAATTGGCTGAAGAGCTAATGATGTGGCAGCAGAATCAGCGGGACACGTGGCAACAATGACACGTGGAAAACTTTGATTGACTAACGTGATGACGTGGTTGATGACGTGGCTTGCAGACGTGTCAACCGAATCAGCTGGACACGTGGCAGTTGTGACACGTGGCAACCTCTGATTGATTGAGTGGATGATGACGTGGCGTGATGACGTGGTCGTCTTCAACCTCTGGCAGGCGCATGTGGCGCATGGGATAGATGGCCGGCGCGTGAACTTCCGACAGAGGCACGTGAGAGCGCGTGAGAATTCAGGCGACGTTGATCTTCTCCAGTCCAAGGTTTTGGACCCTTCCGATCACGATTCCGACGTCCTTTTTCCTGAAAGAGCACCGGAAATTGGACATTCAAAGTTGGCCGATTTCGAGATCGCCAGAAAACTTCGAACAGTGGATCTCAGGCGATTTTTCAGGCGTTCTCTCTCTCTGGAACCTTGCTCTGATACCAAAATATGGCTTAGGGAAAGGGGGGTAGAGCAAAAAAAGAAAAGAAACTTAAAAGTTTCTAAAAGCAAAGCTTAATCTTAATTCTTGAATGCCTAGTACAATGAAGCTTAAACATATTTATACTAATTCTAGGGGAACAAAATCACATGGACATAGAAGAAAAATATTGTAAGCACATGGGTGTAGCTGGAAGATGATGAATCTGGCAGCTTAGGAGGTGCATGTAATAGCAGCCATTGTGGACTCTTGAAGATAGGTGCATGTGGGGAGGTTGAAAATAGAGCATGAGTACTAGCTCAAGTTGCGGCTGTGGAATCTTTCATACCCTGTTTTTATATAAAAAATCTTATCTAAATTCTGTATATCCCTAAAGTATGTTTAAGGGTCACAATTGGCTATGAAGAAACTATACCTTAGGCAGTAAGAACAGTATGACTTTTACTAATTCAAGGCCACCACAAGTTTATACAGAGTAACATAATCTCCACTGGAGAGTTTGAAATTAAGTAAAACAAAAGATAATGAATAAATACTTTATAAATAATTTTTTTACGTATCTATAATGTTCCATTTCGAAATACGATCACATATTGTAAATACATTTCTGAATCAAGCTAAATTCATAATGAAATATTATGAAATTCTTATTTGTGAATATTTTAAAGTTGTGAGTTTATATGAATGATATCAATTCTAGATTCTATTTTTGCAAAATATAATATTTATATTGATTTATTTAACAAAGTATAAAGATGCCAATGTTTTCCTTTTCAAGAAACCTTTTACTGGAATAAAACAAAAAATGAAATTTTCTCCATCTCATCTGCCTACAACTCATTTTCAAATTAACAACCTGAACAAAAATCAGGACCTCCCTCTCTCATGGATCTGGAAAACCAAGTATAATCAACGAGAAAAAATTTTCCTCTAGAAATGTGCTACTAATGGACTACCTGTTCTAAGCCTTTTACATAGGAGGAAAATTGCACCCTCTCCTTTTTGTTCTCTCTGTAATATGCAGTATGAAACCACAGTTAAACCTGTTTGGACAAATCTCACTATTCGGCCTGACTTCTTCACTCGAAATTTTCATACATGGCCACTCTACACCAATGGTACAAATAACCACACCAACAGATTAAGCATTCCGTGGTCTACCATTTTCATCTACACCATACACTCCATCTGGCTTTCAAGGAATAAACACTTTTTCCAAAGCCTTCTTTTTCTCAGCCTCGGATACTGCTAACTTTGCCATTAGCAAAGCTGCAAAATTTTGGACAAACAATCCAAATCATCATGCAGTTGATTTATCTTCTTCTGTCTTGTGACTCTTGTCAAACCTCTCCTTTTGGACCCCTGCCCCTCCACTTTGGTTCAAATTAATCATTGATGGCTCAATGGCAGAAACAGATCTGGGTGCTGGGGAATGTTTGAGAGATGAAACAGGGAGATGGATCAGAGGCTTCTCTCATCATCTAGGAAAAGGCAATGCCTTGCAAGCAGAGCTTTGGGCTGTTCTTTTGGGACTTGAAATGGTTTTATCTATGCTCTCTGTGATAAACATTGAAATAGAAACTGACTTAAAAAAAGTAGAACTTCTTCTACATTGCTCTTGCATGTTTCACCTGCAAGATTCTCTTATTCTCAATTGTAGGTACTTTCTTTCTAGATGCTACAACTATAGGGTCCGGAAAATTACTAGACACCAGAACACCTGTGCTGATGCCCTTGCTAAAGAAGCCAGGAAGAAGAGAATGCCATTAACGTTTTATGGTGATCCACCTCAGTATATTCTCCTTTTATGTTATGATGATAAGAATAGAGCTGCACATTGAAAAGGTTTCTGCTGATAGTATTTTCCTAATCTGTCACCAGATCCAGATGAAGGTTTTAGCTGCCAAGCTTTCCCTTTCGTTATGCTTAGACTTTATGTACTTGGGGTTACCTCATCTGTTAATCATACCCCATCTTATCCTATGTTTGTATCTGTCTTTTTATTCCTTTCGGCAACCTTAAACCTACTCGATTGTACTAAACAATATTTATCGTCTCTAATTTAAATTCCGGAGTTTACCAAAAAAAAGAAGTGTCATTATTTGTGTGATCAAACAAATTCTAACAATACCTTGCCCCTTAACCTATATAAGCAATTCGTGTATCCCAAACATTTACGTACTCTCATATTACTTTAACTCTTTTAAAATGGTGTGGCAGAATGGAAGGCACAATGAACATTAAATTGCAGAATTAGAACTCAAGCCTCTGGGATATCACATTTGGCCGAAGCTTGAGCATCCTTTTCTTCTATACCCTCTTTGTCATTTGGAATAACAGAAACCAAAAACTTTTCCAAAACTGTCCTTTCCAACCAAATGACGTCGCAAAACTAGCTAAATGCAAAGTCATTGAATATTGGACCAATCTCAAGCCTCCAAATCGTTGTCCCACAGAGAATATCACTAGGAACTTACGTCAAACTTGGAAATACCCTCCAAGCTTGTGGGTAAAACTAAATGTATGCACAAATCTCTCTTAGGATGGCTTTGCCATGTATATAGGCATTGGGAGCACTGTCCAAGTAGAACTTTGGCCAATCTTCCTAGGCCTCCAACTTGCTGCAACACACAACATTTCTAAGCTAGAAGGTGAAATCAGACTCAGCTATAGCCATTCATTTAATGAAAGCTGAAAATATTCTCACTCATCCATTTCTTCCTCTTATAATAAATTACAGGTCCCTACTATCTACTTTCTATACTTCCAGGATTTGTCACATTCACAAATCCTGCAACTCGGGCAGGTCAATTAGCTAAACAAGAAAGATTGCATAAGATGCCTTATACTTCTTACCGCCATGTTCCAGAATCCATAAAGGGAGCTTATTTAAAGGATAAGGCAGAATATGAAGCCGCTCTTGTAATCTTTTTCCTTACGTGTTTTACTAGTTTGTTTTAACTTTCCATGTTCATGTTACTTCAGTTCGTATGTCCCAGTCATATCTATGGACTTCGCCTGCCATGTTTTGTATCTTGTATGTTACTCTTGCAAATTTCCTGTTGTCCAGGCACTACAATGGACCTATGTTAATCTGCAGACTTCTTTGTATCAACTACTTTTCTTAATGAATTTCCCTAGTTTACCAAAAAAAAAATCTCAACTAAATGCCTTTTGAGGAATATATTAAAAACATTCCTAAAATAGAGTGAGAGAAAGTACAAAGAGGAGGAGAAACTAAATTGAATGAGTGTCAGCATATTTGAAGACATACAAATGTCCCAACCTTCACCTGTCCTGCTTGGTCCCCTATTCCTTCAGGAAAATTCAGGCTTCCTTTTTTTTTTTTTTCAGTACTTCCTAAGAGTACTACTTGATCACAATTAGTTAGAACGGTACAATAATGTAACAACTTCTTCTGTTGCACTTGACAAAATATACAGAGTGTATATATCTATATATATACATGTATGCTCTAACTTGCTAATTACTGGTAGTCACTCTTCACCATTTTAGACTTATTCTTTTGG
The DNA here is from genome assembly GCA_037074585.1 of Biancaea sappan. Classification (NCBI taxonomy): domain Eukaryota; kingdom Viridiplantae; phylum Streptophyta; class Magnoliopsida; order Fabales; family Fabaceae; genus Biancaea; species Biancaea sappan. The sequence continues at coordinate 2,741,855 of CM073491.1, forward strand.
TTTGCATCTTTGAATACAATGAATCCCATATCAACGAACTTAAAAAATCCATAATCAATTATCAAAAGCGTAGGTCAACTGATAAAAAGTTGTCTTATAATAATCAAATGTCTTGAGTTTGAGTTTTTAAAAATATAACTACGTTAAAATTTGATAGGGAGAGTTTTGACATTTATTATAATCTTACATGACTCGAATTCAAATTAGTTAACACTCATAATTTAGTGTTCGGAAACTGGATGGTTGTTTACCAAAAAAAAATCTATAACCATACACTTAACCTCTGTTTTAAAATTTCATTGCAGTGTTCTGATTTTGGAAGCACTGTGACAGCTACAATAATAAAATGATATTACTCAATCTGGTGAAATCGTCAGAAACAACTGATCCTTTATCCAACTACCAACTAATTAATATCATTCATGTATTTTGAACCGTACTAATTAATAGAAGTCCCAGAAACAAAAAAATAAATATTTGATTCATTAATAAAAAGTTAAGCAGCCTTCGACTCAGCAATAATATTTAAAACTAAACCTCGAAAGTCATGCCACATGCATTCACGTACAGCTTTTTATTAATTGAATCCAGTTTTAAAGTAATATCTTTGCCAGTGATATTAAATGAGAAGGAAGATGATGAAAATCTCTGTTAAATTGAGCCACCCCAAAAAACACTGATATATATACTAATCCTGTGTGGTCCTAGGCCCAACCAAATAACATGCGGATTAAGACATGTACTAACTTGTTATTATAAATAGTGTTTAGAACAAACTCCTTTAACAAATCTAATTACTTACATAATGAAATCCGTGACTATAAGAATTCAACCAAAAGACTTTTGAGAGCTACACGTATGTGTTTGTGAAGATATCATCTAGAAGCCATCGTTCTTTATTTTATGTACCATTTATAATCCTAATAATACTCGAGTTTATCTAGACTTAATATATCTAGGGCATTGTGAGTTTCAAGATGTGATTTGTTAGCACATGAGCTTCCAAACTAAGCTTAATTTATTGTGTAATTTGCAGCCCTACAGAAATATAATTTAAGCCATTTTGCTCTGCAATAAATAAACATGATATAACAGATCCAACCAAATTGGATGAAAACCCAATTGGGTGAGACTATAATCTGCATAAAATGTGTTCATGTGAACCCACAATTGATATATATATATTTATATATATAGATTTACCAGAATAATTATTGTGATAGAAATGCATTAATTCAGAAGCACATGACAGTTTCATACTGGGCCTTCTGGTTTCCCAGTGGGGATAATGGCATATGCCAACTTGCATGACAGCCTACATGAAGCAGTTGTTTCGTTACTTAGTGTGTGTTGGAAAAACAATTGAAAAAACTTAAAATGCATGTTTGGTTTAGTCATTTTTTTTTAATTTTACTAAAAATAAAAAATAGGTTTAAAAATGTGTTTAGTTTAATTGACTGAAAATATTTTCTTATAATAGGCTTAAATCTAAAAATATCAAAAAATGTTTTTAATATTTTAGAAAATAAAGACTAAAAATAAAAATAAAAAATATTTTCACAAAACAAACAAACCCTTAAATTCGGATAAACTACATTTTGTAGAATTGATGTTAGAAAAACTTAAGTTTCAACAATTCATAGTTTGCAAAAATAACAGCTAGAGTTTTCACTGAACCATAATTTGAGGGCAAAACTCACGTTAATGCACAAACTCCTAAAATTATTCTTTTGCACCAAAACTATATTAATGAAGAAACATGATTTGTAGAAATTTAACGAAAAACCAAACACACACTTAGACAATAATACTACTATTGGCCATATTTTTTTTTTGTAATTCTTGTTAGAAGAGAAAATTAGAATTTTGTCTATAATCTATCTCTAAAGCAAATTAAAGCCTACCGTAATTAATTTAAGACAATTTGATGAACCTACTGTAGTGAGGAGATAAGACTAGTAGTATATAAAATTACATAATATGCTACACCTCGTAAGTCCCTACTAAGCAATAAATTAATAGCATTAATTACTTAATTAATAATAATAACCCTACTTAATTTGGTTATAATTAGTCACATCATATAGAAAAACTGGGATTGGTAGTTATGGGTTCGGTCCCAGTCATCTTTATGCCATGTTTCACGTAACAAATTAAGTCATTACAGAATGATTGCCGCACGAAAACAACCTTCTCACTTCGAAATTTTTCTTACCAAACGACAATACTCCTAAACAGACTCATTCACTTTTTTTTCTTTTAATCAATATATAAAAAATTAGACTGATCGTTGAACCAATCAAGGTACTGGTTCATGATCAAATTACAGTCAAATTTATAATACTTAAAATATATAATTAATGTATATATTACAAATATCAAAATATTAAAATATTAAAAATATATTACAGATATATATTTAAATTAGTCTTAAATTTTCTTCTAATAACTTAACTTTTTAAAAATTTCTTTAAAATACATAACAATATTTAATAAAAATTCAAAAAATTAAAAAAAAATTAGTTAAACTAATTGAATCAACCAATTTTATTAGTTCGATATATTTTTTACTAATTTTCAAATTTAAATCAAACTAAAAATTTGGTCAATTCAAAAAATTTTTAATCAAACTAATTGATTCAGTACGATTCTTTAAATCATATTTTTAACAACGAAATTAAAACCATTTACCGCATAAGGTAATAATTAAGCATATAGATTGCCGACAAAATGAAGTTGATTATGACAAGAAAACATCTCACATTCCAAAAAAAACAGAACAGAGGCAGCATGAAGATCCTTCTCACTCAGCAGCATTTAAGATATATGAATATGTATATATATATATATATATATATATATATATATATATATTATTTACAGATGGGGATGAAAGTGATGGCTAACTAATTGATCAAGGGCTAGCAGTGGAGTTAGGAAGAGACAAAGAGAAGGAACTTTGATATTCATACTCCAAATCCTCAAAGCCCCAGAACTCCTCCTCTTGCTCTTCTTCTTCCTCTGGCATTTTCCATTTCTCTTTCTCCATTTCTCCCTCCTCCATTACCTCCAATACCTGCCATTTCATTTATCCATTCATCTATAAGTACACTCTTTCAAAACCTCTATACAATTTTTTTTTAATCGCAAGCAAAAGTACTTTTTACTTCCCTTAATGTTTACATTAAATTTAATTTCGCCTCTAATTTATTTTTACATCGGTTATATCTTATATGTTCATTTTTGTTTAAAATTTATTCTTTTTATTAACACCGCCAATTCTACTAACGAAAAATACTAATTGGATGGTTTGTAAAAAGGATGAATTTGAAAAAAAAAATGTTAGACTCAAACTAACCATTTCTATGTCTCTAATTTTTTTTTTTTACTTTAATTATGCCTTATATATTTTATTTTTTTATTTTAAATTTATCATTTTTAATAATTGTCCGATTGATATTTTTTATTAATGAAATAGAATCGTTAGTAAAAATAATAAATTTGAAACAAAAATAAAATATATAAGATATAATTGACAAAAAATATTAAAAATAAAATTAAAACTTGATATAAACGTTAAGAATGTAAATAGTATTTTTATATTTTAATATATATAGAAATTAACAAGAAAATGGCCGGGATTAAATCTGACTTAAATTTTTTTATCCTTTTATCGATAAATTAAGAAGCTCTTCGTGTCTTTAAAAATTGAATTATTGTCATACTTAAAACCTAAGCTCTACCTAATTAACAAAATTAATTAATCAAAAGTTTCCCGTTCAATTTCTAATATAATACTAAGAATTTTTCAGCATTTATGTAGCCGGCTTTGAAAAAATAATTCACCTAATTTTTAAAATTTATGTATTAAAAGAAAAAAAGACGATAACTTCTCCATGACTATTCACCCACTGTTGCCAATGTGCAGAGTGTCAAAAAAATGTTGCTATTTTAGTTTTATAGTAATGAACACAGTTTTGACTTATTAATTGGCTTATTTCGTGTTTCTGTCTAATGATTCAACTATGGCCTTTAAAATTGACTTCCTTAGTTTTTCTTTTTTTTAATGAATTGGACCCCACTTTAATACTGAGATCAATTATGAATGTGCCAAATTTTCCACTGTCTTATTATTAGCATAAAGATTCAGGTTAGGTGGGATAGAGCATCAAATGATTAATCAATTTGCATGGGAAAAAAATTTTCAAATTATGGCAAAAAAATATTTTTTATCTTTTAACGTTTACATCAAGTTTTGATTTGATCCCTAATTTTTTTTGTGACATTTATGTTTTATATATTTTTTTTTTAAATCTACTCTTTTTATTAACGTATTTATTTCATTGACGAAAAATATTAATTAGACGGTCCACATGCCACTTCTTAAGCAACTCTAACTCAGCATTTTTCATCAATAGAATAGACGACGTAAGTAAAAAAGGTAAATTTGAAACAAAAATGAAACATGTAAGATATAACATTTACAAAAGTACTTTTATGTTTCTAACGATTACACAGTTTTCAAATTCGTCTCTAAAAATTTTTTTTTGTCAATTATGTATTACATGTTTCTTTTTTATTTCAAATCTACTCTTTTTACTAATGTTGTTCATTCTATTGACAAAGATGTTGACTAGGCAGTCCACGTGACACTTTTCAGGCAACTCCAGCTCAGTATTTTTCGTCAATGAAATAGACGATATTAGTAAAAATAATAGATTTGAAACAAAAATAAAACATGTAAAACATAACTGATAAAAAAAATTAGAGACAAAATTAACACTTAGTATAAACGTTAGGGATATAAAAAATATTTTTGCCTAAATCAAAATACCCAACAAATGGACAAAATCTATGTTCTTCTTTTGCATTCTTGACTACTGCTCAGATTTGAAAATTCATCTAAGGAAAACCATTGTAATTAATAATTATATAAAAAATGACTCATTTATATCAGTCGTTTAATAACTAGGGAAATAAATAAAAGGAAAAATGCAATTGGCTAGTCAAACTAAAATGTATAACTGATTAGTGAACACGCCACTCATTCCAATACAATATTGTGACAAGTTGATAAAGCTTATGAAATAAGTGAACCCAGCCACAGGAAGAACATAGTGTTAAAGAATATTAAAAAAAAAACTCTTCAAAGTTCAGATTTCAAATAGGAATCAAATTTTTCTCTAAAAATATTACAAGTTGAAGAATCACAGATTTTTGAAGAATGTGCAGAAGGAGATGTGGCATGGCATTGTTGAGAAATTAAAAAAAAAAAGTGATTGTAAATGCAATACCGTGGTGGTTCTAACTTCTACCAGTCTCTGAATTTTCTTAGTTTGATGACCAAAATGAAGTTGGTGATTAGTTTCCTTGAGAAGAAGTAAAGTTAAAGGTGGAAAAAGGCTGAAAAGCCTACCTAGTTTAATGAGGCACCATTTTCTTCTTCAATTAAAAGATAAGAGAAATGAGTATTTTGAGAAGAAACTAGATCTTATGGCGGTGGTCCCAGTAGTGTATATATATATAGAGAGAGACACACAGCTTGTGAACCCTAAGGTTGAATCCTTTCATGCCTTGAGGCTAATCTAATCTAATCTGATCTCTAATAAATTTAAAATGATCTCAATTTTTGTAAGCAATTGAGAGTCTATTTTTTTCCTTTTGACTTATCATTTCATAACAGGCCGTTCAATTTAGAGAATGTATCATATTTGAATAAGATAAAGAAAGCAAACTCGGAATAAAATTCACTACGTTGCTCCTCTTGGGTATCGATTGACAGATTTTTTTATGGGAATGTGTTTAGTAGGTGTTCATAGAGATTGAAAGATTTTGTTGTATTAGTCATGTTTTCAGGCTTTTAGAGTTATTTTGGTTTTATTTTTGTTTTCACATTGAGGATATCTGAAAACAGATCTCTTACTAGACAAACAAAGTATTTGACATATCTGAATCGTTGGATTTTAAATTTCAGACATTAAAAAAAATCACTTAAAACTATTGAATCTAAAATCTAACGGTGTAGATGAATCAAGCATCCTACTTGTCTACTAGTATGGACAAGAAAGGAATCTTTATGTATGTAGTCCTCTTCTTTTCTTTTGTTCTTTTTCTCTCCACTATATCTTTCTCTCTCACTAATAATATTTTTTTTTGATTAAAAAAAAGAAAGCAAACTTTGAAAAAAAAAGGTTTAAATTAATTTATGAATTTTTAAAAGTTTACCTGGCTCATGTTAGGACGCCAAGTTGAAGAAGCTCGGATACACAGAGAGGCTACAAAGGCGAGTGTTTTTAATTGGGTTAAATCATAGGCCCCTTCTAGCCTTGGATCCACCAGCTTCTCTACCTCCTCTTTGTTCAACAATGGCTTAGCCTGTTTCATTCATTCATCAATCAATCAATCATCATAATAAACAAAAACATTTATCATATTCTAACCCTGCAACGTGGGATTTCCCCACAGAACACGCAAAGTCTGAGAAAAGAACAAACGAGTTTGGAGGTTACCCAATTGTGTAAGCTTTGGTGAGAACCGTCCACTGGTTTCCTTCCTGATATGACTTCGAGCACGAAAACCCCAAACGCAAACACATCGGTTTTCTCATCCACTATTCCATGCAAATAGTACTCTGGTGCCAGATGCCTGCACATTCATTCATTCATTCTTTTTCAGACCAGGTTCTTTTCTTTCGTTCAGAATGATTCAGGAGTAGAAGAAAAGAAAATGGAAATGGAAATGCTACCCGAATGTGCCTTCTATTGGGGCTATTGAATGGTGAGTCCATTGATTTGGAAGCCACTTTGCCAGTCCAAAATCTGAAATCTGCCATGGCCAAAATGGAAACTCACCAAACCAGACGCATCAAAAGCTGAGTGATTGAATAACTAGTATCTATTTACCTGTGGTTCATAATCTGCAGACAAGAGAATGTTGGAAGCCTTGATGTCTCTGTGAATTATCCTCCTCTTGCAGCCTTTGTGCAAGTAGTGGAGGCCACGTGCGGTCCCTATGACAATCTTATGCCTGATTTTCCAGTCCATGGGAGGCAAGTTTTGATCTACGAAAACCCAGATGATGTAACGAGTTTTTACAGAAAGTAAGCTAAGAAAGACTCGATTTTTAAGTGATATTCATGTTTTTACCATGAAGAAGAGACGCGACAGTGCCTTTGGAGGAGAGTTCGAAGACGAGGTAAAGCCCCTTGTCGATACAACAACCTAAAAGAGGCAACACGTTTGGATGGTGAACGTGACCGATTGTGCCAATTTCAGTCAAGAACTCCTTCTCTTTCCTCTCGTCACTCGAAGTTCTCGTGAGCCTTTTCACAGCAATCTCGTCTCCGTCCTTCAATGTCCCCTTGTAAACCTCTGCGTACCCTCCTTTTCCGACCACGTTCTCTGACCCCACGAAAGAAAAACGTCAACTTTGGGCACCCAGATTCGCAAAACACAGAAATAAACAAACTTTGGGATCACCTGAGGTGAAGCCATTGGTGGCGTCGAAGAGTTCCTCGTAGGAGAAGCATTTCCAAGTGGGTTTCGGGGAAGCTTGGTCTGGGAGTGGAAGAATCTGCAAGTCGTTGCTAGTGCGAATTTCTTCCTCGAAACTGCGCCATTTCAGGGAGAAGAGCCTCTTGAAGCTGTTGGTGCGAATATACCTCATTGCAGTGAACAAGGAACAGAGCACAGAGGGCTCTGTTTCATGAAACAGAGAAGGAAGAAATAGTGAGTGTGTGTGTGTGTGTGTGTGTTCGGGTGTGTCTCACACAAACAGAGAGAGAGAGAGAGAGAGAGAGAGAGAGAGAGAGAGAGAGAGGCGAAGAACAAGATTTAAGAGGGAACAGAGGAAGAGGTCAAAGGGATGTTTGTAAGAGGTCTGAGGAAAAGCGTGAAGATGTGGAGGCTAGTGTACTAGGGTCCGTTATAGACCTTTAATTTAATGCAAATATGTTGCTGGATAGAATTTGAAAAATGTATATATCTCACTTTAGTTCTGATTCATTGCAATAAATGCCCCCTTTTTTTAACTTTTTAAAAAAATATTTTTTTAATAATTAAATTACTTCAAAATATATTAATGTAGTAATTAAAAAAATTATGAAGAAGTTAAGTTTTTTCATCATTTGAAAAAGGTAATTTATAGTTTTTTTAAAGTTAAAAGAGGTGCTTATGAGTGATAAAATTAAGTGATAGTATTTATAATATCTCCCTTAATATATATTTCGCTCTAAGGAAGTTCTCATCTCCTGCTTTATTTTATTTGATCAAATAGAACTATTTGAATAGTACTGATAGATAAGATTTATGTGAACCTCACTTAATCGAATGATCCCATTTTGCCAAGCATGAAATTGGAAGCAGCTCTAAGTGATCATATTTATAATATCTCTCTCAATATATATGTCTCTCTAAGTGAATCTGAATCTTTTGTTTGGTCCTATTTGGTCAAATAAGATTATTCGATTAATATTAGTAAATAGAATTCTTGTGAACTTCACCTAATCAAATAATCATGTTTAGCCAAACAAAAAATTAGAGACAGCTCTAAGTTATAATATCTCTCCTAATATGTGTGTGTGTGAGAGAAAGAGTAGTTTCATTGTAAGTTTTAATTGAATCTACATGAAAATTTTTCACACCCCTTACCAACAATGCTTTTTCAGATGAAAAAAAAAATTACTTTAAGTAATTAATCCGAAAATGACTGACATGACGAAGAGTTGCGCTCCTGCGGGGTTAGAGGAGCCTACTTTCCATTTGGAATGCCCAAACAATTGGGTAGAAACTTTTTTTTTTAATGATTAGGTTAATATAATGTGGTAATAGACAGTAAAACATTAATGCAAACTCATCAAAATAAATACTTATTTTAAGTAGTAGAATTCTTAATGCAAAAAAGTGCAATTAAGTATCTCTCTTTCTATAGCAACTAACTTTGTAGGTCTTTATTCTTTTGCTACATTAATTGGTTGGAAGTTTCAAAGTTTTCAAAGCCTAAGCTTTTAGACAGAAAAGGAGGAAATGGAGCGAAACTTCAAACCCCATTTGGAGGGACAAAAATACTCGATTCTCCAAAATGTATTTCTGAGTATGATTCTGTATATTGGTACTAAGATATATAATTGGCCATGACCTATTATGGGAATGGTTTAGGTTAACTACTCTGTCTTTATTGTGATACAAAATGACCCATTCAGAATTAAAGCTGCTTCTTTTAATTACTTCCAAAATTATAATTGCAAAAGACTGAAAATTGTTCTAATGCAGAGTGTATGGATTGGTTATAAAAAGACCTAATAATTGGTTAAACATACATGAAATTAGTCTAGTGTGTTTGGTTTAGCATTTGAAGCATGGTTGAGTGAACTAGACTGATTAGCCGGTTTAATTAGAAAATTGGTGAATCGATCAAGTTTCTGATCTAATTTGGATCTGAGAATCGTTGAACATTTAAATCGGTAGAAAACATATTAAAACGATCTCGAACCGATAAAATTGATATGTTCAATGGTTCAATATTTTTTTGAATTTTTATGTATTTTTAAGAAATCTCTTAAAATTTAAACTATTAAAAGAAGATCTAAGACTGGTACAAATATATATGAGTAAAATATCTTGAATATTTTAATATTAGATATTATATATTTTAATTCAAGGGTCAATAGTCGGGCCGTTGTCGAACTAGTAATGTTTAACTTTATAGCGTTTTAAATATCATCAGTTCGACAACGCTCCAACCATTAACCCTTAAATTGACGTCTTAATTGGTTTAATTACCAGTCCAATTTTTTGAACCTTAATTTGAAGTTCTTAAAAATCAGTTTAGACTCTCAAAAGTGATTTTAGGCACAAAAGTAGTTCTTTGATTTGGAATTCATTTTATATTTCAAACTATATTTTCTTCCTCAAACTCTTTTTTGCTAAAAAATAAGTTGATTTAAAATTAAGTTACGCATTATACATATCTTCATTATGTGTAAAAGTTTAGATTCCCATAACAACTAATAGTCCTTGTTGGAGTATCCTTAAGGTATCCTTACTATTATTTTCTTGAAAATAAAATGATAATAACTAAATCATTTTATTTTTTTTAAATATTGTTTAATGGGAGTTAAAATTATGAAGGTGCATAGTCAAAATGAGCAGAAGACAAAGCTCTTTTGTGAAAGTAGAAAATTGTGATGCTGAGAAAGTAAATAGTTCCATGTGCCAATTTTCAGAATTAGGTGGGACTTCAACCCATACCAAAATCTGATGACCTGAAGAAAACAAATCAATAAAGAATAAAATAATTGTGACCTTTTTTGGATATTAAATATTGTTGGAGTAATATTTTGTATGTAAAAATAGCACTTCATATTTTAAAAATATATTTATAAAATAATTTAACATAATAAAGACAAAATATTGATCAATATATAATGTATATGTTTTGAGTAAGAGTAATATGGTTTTATTTAAATATGTTATGCTCAACTTATATACATATATATAATTATTGAAGTATATGAATTTTTTTCAATTAAAACGCTTTAAAGTTAAATAGGGAAATTATTTTAAAAAGATAAAGGAAACACTAAATGTTGAACGATTTAAATTATACGCTGGTTCAAATTATAATTCTACCTAATTTTTTTTAAAGCATGATTCCAAAAGGATAAAAACTTGGAGGTGGTATGAAACAATCCATTAGTACGAGCGACCCATATCAATTATCATCATATATTGTATAGATTTTTGCCAGTAAATAATAAGAAATTTTTTTTTGTAAATGTAAGTTATATTGATCGAACTATATTAAATTTTTGTGTATCATATATTTTTTCTTCTTTATTTTCTACTTGGTTATGTGCAATTTTTTCTTGACACTAAAAATAAACTACTTAAAGGAAATGGGAAAATTTCATTCCTATAACTGTATGAATAGTGGAGAAACAAAGACCTAAAACATTTACGAGATATATAATTAACTCACAAAGACGTACGAAACCAAAATAAAAAGGAAATAAGTAATGGGTGTTACAAAATAATTGAAATCAATGGCATCATTAAAAAAAAATAAACACTACTTATTCATCACTAGTTAACACAAAATAAGCCAAACGATAAAATCCAATCTAATCAATACATTTTTCCCTTAATGAGTCCAGTACATGTTGTCATCATTTTCATTAGTCCTAATCAAGATTGATATATTAATTAAAGATGGTGATAAAAGAGAACCCACAACAAAACAGAACAAAACAAAAATTATACATGTACGCTAGTGATGATGATAATGTGTTAATTATACACACACACACACACACACAGACACACACATATACAATTTATAAACATAATGGTTACTTCCATTTGTGCTGCAATTTATAAACATAATGGTCACTTTCATTTGTTCAAGACATAGCAAAGTTTTAAAAATTGGACCGATCATTGAATCAGTAGAAACATCATCAAACCATAGTTCAATCAATTCACTTTAGAATATTAAAAAAATAATATATATAATTAAATACTATAAATATAAATTTTTCAAATTTAATTAAAAATAAGATTTGATATCAAATTACACAAAACAACATTTATAATCAAAAGTTCACAGCAAAAATTGACCACATAACAAGAAAATATTATTAATTAAGATAATATATACTCATATCAAATCCATAAAAACACCAAAATATTGACATCTATACTCAAATTAAATGATCTATAATATTAATTTCTTTATTACCTGATTATAGAATAAGTAAAATTTAAAAAAAAAATTCAAATGAATCAGTTCAACCGATTACTTAGTATTGATTCTTACCCAATTCAACTGATTTTTAGCTGGTTCAATCACTTACCAATTTTAAAAGTTATTCTAAACCAATTTTTTAGTCAGTTCTCGATCCAACCGTTTAATTAGACCAATCCACTTCTTATAACAATGGCACGTAGGGAATATCCAACTATTTGGTCATGCAGGCTATGTTTGACCCATTTATATATCTCTTATTACAATTGATCACCTACCTTGCTTATTTATGTTGTGATTAAATTAAATGTATCAAAGATTGATATTATATATATATGACAAAATTAATTTGATGGTGATATGGCCATTAATGAATGATGGTTTTGGTAAATGATATGGTGAGATTTCATGAGCGTATATATATTGTAATTATTTTACCTAGAGCCAAGCCACCAAAACCTTTGTCATGATGCGGTTATAATATTGTTCTTCAAGTTTAATATTTGTCTTAAAACTTTGGTCAATTTTGCGTCAACAAACGATTGGCTTGCTTATGATGTTGGTTTTCTTCTTCTTTCATCTGGGCCATAAAAATGGTAGGTTATATCTTTCCAGTGTGATGTAACTCTTTTTTCATATATCTAAAACCCATCATTGAGAGAGTTGCGCTTTCTTCCTTAAAATATATGTACCATTTTTTATGATTATATATATATATATATAAGCAAGTAATGCACAAAACAAAAAATAGAAATGAAAAGAAAAAACGTAGAAATCTCACACGGATTTACGTGATTTGATCAGTATAATCTATGTTTACGGATAGAGAAAATACTTATGTTTCTTTAGGCAGAGTATTTAGTATACAGTATGGAACTGAAACAAAATATATACATTAAAATACATAACGACTTTCAAATTATAGGAAAATGTAAAATGAGTCGCTCTATAAAATCGTTCCATATCGAGATGGACAAAGTCGCCCACACCCTCCAATAAGGTCAATGGTTCTTTCTTATGGGCTCAGTCTATTAGCCATTGCCTTGCTCACCCCCTACATATCTCTAAGTTTTTTTTTTTAAATTGTACTTTCAAAATATCAAATTGGGTCATAATACAATTTATCAAATCATTCAACTATATATATATATATATATATTATGTAAGAAGTTAATGATAAAAGTTATTATTTTGGGGTTCAAATAGAAGTTATACAGTTTCCAAGCTTGAAAGTGTGTAACATTGAGGGCTTTCTTTAAATTAAAGGTGAGATATTGGACAATATGTATTCTAAAGTGATCAAAACTAAGCTTTTACAAATAAATCATACTCTTTTTTTTTTACTGGTCATTGAAACATTTTAGGCCTTCTATTTTATGTTAGCTTTTATATTCACATTCCCCTCCTTTAAATGTAATTTGGATATGTTATTAGCATCTTTATTTTTTTATGTATGATCAAGGCTGGTAAATTTTTTATAAGTTAATCTTTCAAAAAATTGAAAGTAATTGCTTTTCCGTATTTTGACCTATATTGCGTATGTTAAGCGACAATACAAATATTTGTATCTAGTATATTAATATTAAAACTGACAAATAGCTGATCATAAAATGCTATTGTTTTTTATAATATCACCGACAATTGATCAAAAACTACGAAAGCCTCATACTACATTCCTTTTAGTTTTGTTAATTAGTTTTTTAAAATACTACTAGTAGGAATAAATAAATAAATAATATTCAAATGGTAAGAATCAAAATTATAAAACCCAACCAATTGGAGATGGGTCTAACAAAAAGAGTTAATCTTCAATTCCAGAAGATGAGAAACCAAGGTTTGAATTTCTATTGAAAAAAGGTACTTACATTTAATTATCAACAGTGTCTCAAGTAAAATTACTTTTAATGAAAATTTTCTGTGAAAAACCAAAAAGAAAATTACAGAAACCAAATCTTAAAGTCAAACACAAAAAAATTAAGGGTTAAGATTTTAAGAATTTAGAAATTATTGTTTTATAGACAAACTTGTCATATTAACTGAAAAAGTTGAGCATTAATGACAATTACTTGAAAATATAGATTAGTCATTAAATAATAGATAATTTATACAATTTTCAAGAACATTAATAATTTTTTTGTCTAAACACACATTATCAAAAAACTCATAATTGAGCTTCGATTAACCTAGTTTGAGTAGGTCGGACTACATAGTTGTAAAGCTCTCCCAACACTCATTTTTTTCATTTACAAGACTTGAATTAGGAAGTTTTCTTAAAGAGATAAGTGTTAAACCACTTAAACCATTAAACATTGAAAAGTTGATTATGTAGCAATGGGAAAGCTCTTCATAAACCAACCTTAGATGCAAATTCTCGTAACCTTAATCTCCCTTGGAAAAAACCTTACTCTAGTTGGTTCAAGATTAATGTTGATGGTTCAATGAAAAATAATCTTATAGTAGTTGGAGGAATCATAAGAACATATAGAGGTCTCTAACATTGAGGTTTTGCAAAGTTCATTAGGCTTGGAAATGCAGTATTCATAGAAGCTTGGGTTCTTCAGATCGGTCTTGAATAAGTAGCTCAGTTGAAAATTAATAAAACAGTGATTGAGATGGACTGTAACAAAATCCACAACTTACTAAAAATGGACATCTCTCACCCTTTTGCCATTCTTATTTTAAATCGCAACCAATTACTCCAAACTTTTGAAGCTCTCAAGATTTCAAAAATCTCTAGAGAGCAGAACAAATGTGCTGATCTTTTGACTAAAGAAGCAAGGATAAGAAGACTTAAGTTAATGCAACTACAACACTGCCCCTCCTTTTGTGATGGCTCAATATTTCTCAGACTCGTCAAATGCAAACACTTTGAATAGCCTTAATTATTTTGTGCTTTCTTTTTGTTTCCCTTGCTTCTAGTTATATTTACAACATGTTGTTTGTTTATTGGCTTGAAGCTTAAACTCTCTTTCTTCGTTTTAATATATTTCCCTTTTCAACCAAGAAAAAAAAAAGCACTGCTCACCAAAACTATATATTTATTTCAACTAAATAAATAATAGCATGCAATTCAAAACCCAAAAAATACGTAATTTGAAAAGTCACGAGATAATTAAATTGGCATTAAATAGGAGAAATTAAAGTTTGCATGGCAAATGCATAAGATGAGAGGACCACAGAGATAGTGAAGAGGAAGCAGAAGATGTTTGATTGGGTCCAATTCCTAAGTATTGGAAGAGGCTAAGTCCCAATCATGCCAACTTTGTAGAACTCAACATTCTCCAGTGGTCACTCATTTTTAGTTTTCCCATTAAACTTTTTTGCACTCATCACCATGAACCCATGAACTCTCTTCAATGCATGTGCCACTTCCACACCAAACCTTCATTTCTTTAATTTATTACTACAATATTTCATAAATAATTATTTTAAAATAGTTCAACAACAACTAACATACACATTAATCCATATCAATTCAAGAACATGATTCACTAACGTTTCAATTTTTTGCGTCACTTAACGTTAATTTTTTATTATTGGATTGTGCGAGATAGATAATATTCTGTGCATCTGCGTGTTTCATTTTTTTTTTTCGTTCAAGTAGGTCAATCAAGAATCGACACGTATCTAAACTTCATCAAAAAAATAATTATAGATTGTCTTTAGAAGGATTCAAACATGTGATTGGAAGGTTGTCTTTTTTTTTTTTTGTATCCCCTGTCAAATTAGTTATCAGAGGAAAAAATCCTTCGTCACCAGTTGTTAAAAACTGATTCGATAGGGGATTTTTTTTTCTCTGATAAGTAATTCGATGGGGGATACCCAGAAAAACAAAAAGGGATTTCCTTCAAATCGCTCGATCAAGTTCTTCTAAAGGCAGTCCAAAATTTTTTTTGATAAAATATAGACATGTGTTGGTTTTTGATTGGCCTACGGGAAAAGAAAAAAAGAAAACAAAATATGTAGATGCACAGGATGTCGTGCATCTCACATGATCTAACGATAAGAAATTAATGTTATGGTGGCGTAAAAAAATTGCTATGTCAATGAATCTTGTTCCGTCAATTCACTAATATATATCAAGGTACATACGAATAAGAATGTCAAATAAGTTATATTCGAGATATTAAAGAATTAAACACGTCCTTGAAGTTTAAACAGGGATGGATCTGCCTTTAAGTGTCTAGAGGCAATTGTCCCATAAGAATTTTTTTAATTAATATATGTGATAATTTTTTTTGCCCTCACATAGTAAATTATAACCAATTATTTTATTAAGAGTATCCCACCTAATAAATTTTTTTAAATTAAATTCAAAAATTAGTTGTACCTCACCACAATACTACCCAATAAATTTATATCTTATGTATTTTATATCATTTTTTATTGTTTATGTATATTTATAATATTTTTTTAATAAAAATATTTATAGACTATTCTTTATCCCCATTAATCAAAATTTTTAGATCTGTCATTGAGTTTAAAAAGTATACTTAATTAATGAGTATCTTATTTTCATGATTACCTTTCGGTGCCTAGGCCAAAGAACGCCTCATATCATATATATATATATATATATATATATATATATATATATATATATATATATAATTGGAAATAGAAAGATTTTTATTTGAACAATACATTGAAAGCACGCCTTTGAACTTTAGTAGTCTCCAAGACCCTGTTTTCTTTGTGTTCATCAAAAGAAAACAATGAAAAGTACGTGTGGCTAATGGTTTCTCAGCTATCGGAAAACATGCCTTGTGTACAAGAGTTCTAAGTTCATGGATGGTGTCATTTAATAAATAAAAATACGGAAAAGTTTCATGAAATTAATGCAATAAATAGAAAATATCAACAATGTGAAAAATAAATAACATATAAATTTAACGTAATTTAATTAATATGACATATATTTAAAAAAATTATTATTATATTTTTTCTAGCAAATGTTTGATAATACAGTATAGGAAAAAATAAAAAAAGACAAATATATTACATAAACATAATTACTTAAACCAGGTTGATTCATAATCTATGTCAACATTAGTATAAAATATTGAATAGAGTCATAATTTAAATTATCATATATATAATTCAAGCCACTCAACTAAAGAATTTTTATATATACACACGGATGAAGGATTTACACACACACACACACACATATATATATATATATATATATATATATAAAGAAGGATCTTACTTTTTTTCTGTGTGTGTAATTTGTGCATGCAAGGAAAATATGCATAATAATTTTACGCTGATCGTCCAAAAAACAAATTTTATGTGTGACACGTGGATCATAGATGTACGGACCCAAAGTTTATTTGAACTTTGGAAGTCAACAAGGCCCAAGCCCAATATCTTATACAGTTATACCTTTGTCATATTCTTCAAATTATGACCAAAAAACAAAATTGTTCAATTTTTTTCTTTTCATGATCTCTGATTTAAGTTTGTCCTAAATCACGTAGATTTCTTTTTTTTTTTTTTTATTTCAACTCACATGTTAAGTTTTTACTTTTCATTATAATTTATGGAGACCAAGTGTTATGTTTTAATGTCGAAAGATTCAAACTACTCTAATGTAGGAAGACTTTATGTAAAGTTAGTTACCCTAACTTTATGTACATGGGTTTTATTATGGAAAACTCAGGTTATTATAGTTAGAACTCTGATTAGTTTATTTTTATTAAAAAAATCAAGTCAAATAGTTCATGGGATTATTACATAAATATCAATATTAATCCAATCGTTGAAATTTAAAAGCTCAAGTTTTGAATTCTCTATAGCAAAACTCTATTTACACACACCAATCAAAAAGGAGGTTTGGACCAAACTCTCTATAACAAAACTCTATTTTCAGATGCACCAATTAGAAAAGAGGTTTGGACGGAACTCTCTGTAACAAAATCCTATTTACACACACCAATCGAAAAGGAGGTTTGGATCACCAGAAGAACGATGGCGATTTGGGTTGCAGGTTCAGGGGTTGGAAGATGCAAAGTCATTTTCAAGCCAACCCACAGCTCTACATATTCATGTGTTGCCCCATTAAAGCTTCTCAGGTTTCACCTTATCAACACTATTCAATTAATGCTTTTCAATTCCCTCCTTTAATTTTTTTCAAATTCACGACCTTTCATTCAACCCTATCTCCACCTTCTCTATCAATCCAATATAACAGTAACTCAAGGTATCCCAAAAAAGGAAATCTCTAACTAAATAGTAATAAGTAATAACTGCTTATTAAGAACCAGCAGTTGAAGAAATTTTCTGAACTTTAATTATCGTCAACTTGTCTCGCCGAAGGATGTATATATACCTTAGCATTTAATTTCATGTATCTCCTAACCCACTGATGACTCAACTTTGTTTCCTGGCAAGATTCATATATTCAAAATAACTATTTTTTCGTGAAATCAAGGATGCCACAAAAAGCTAAATCAAATTTACGTTTCTTCTAAACAAACATGTGGAGTGGTATGAAAATTTAGACACAAAATAGAGAAGATTATAGAGCAAAGAATACAAAAAACACACAAATTTAACATGGTTCAGTCAATATGATATATATTTACGGATAAAGAGAATTTCTATTGTTTCACTGGCAAAAAAAATTATTCTAAATACATGAAAAACTGAAAACAGAGTATTACAATTACATAACTGCATAAATCATCAAATGGGTTGCAGGTTGCTAATTTTTCTCGTTTTTAGATCGTCCTCCTAAAAAAACGAATCGAGTTATAATTCGGGTCACCATATATTCAAGTCATTCAACATGAAGCATTCCAAACCCACCTTGCTCATGGATAATTACACACTACTTTTTTTGGGAAACAAATCATATCCTAGTGAGGTTAGAGAATTAAGATCCATGCAAATCTCACGGCAAAATCTCATACAAAACTCAACCCCCATATCTTGTAATTAAACTCTCAACAGTTTATATATGAAAGAAGAAAAGTACCAGCAGAACCAAAGGTTTTTCTCATTCAGCAGTTGAGAGGAATGGGTGCAGCAGAACATTGGTAACTTCCACAATGTTCCAAACAATACAAAGTTCTATGTTACAAAGTGATGAAGCATATGTACGGCACGTGAATATACTTGTTTGTTGGTTGGACTTGGGCTAAAGCCCAATAAACCCTTAGATACTGGTTTAGGCCCATCAATAAATGCATTGTAGACACACTTGTTGGATGCCCCATATATATATATATATATATAAACCCTTCAATTAAACTTTTATAGGATGTTTATGAATGGTTACAATATGCAAGTCTTATTGGGAGTCAGGCTCGACCACAGAAAAGCAAAACTCAAGTCACATAAGTAATGAACATAAACATCAAGCATCACTGCTGAGCTCTCATTGGTCTGTTTACCTAAAAAATAATGTCATTTATTTTTATTATTATCAATATATTTAATATTCAATATTAAAAATATATATATACTAGGCTCTCAAGTTCTCTGTAGTTCTAGCCATGAACATATGACATTTTCTTTGATCACAAGTTATTACGGAGCATCTATTGCTAGGTTCTGAAATGTACTATTCTCTCTCCATTGGCCAAAATTAGAAATTAGCTATAAAATGTGGAGCGAATTCCCAATTTGGAAAAATATCAATTTGAAATGGCAGCTGTATGATAAAAATAAGTTAATCTACAATTCTTGCATCATCATATGAATGACAATGCTAAAGTAAATATAATTGGTAACTGTCTAAATGAAGAATAGTAGGGCTCTAAAGAATTACTGCATCACAAACCCTGGTGGCGTGGGGCTTCAACTTCAGGCTAGCACTAGCAGCACCTACAAGTCTGGTCAATGCCAAAGCTTCATGCAGAACCCAGCCGGCACCACAGATGTTCTTTTGCTCGAGCTTGATATACATTCTGAGAATGTGTCCACGAGCTGCTCAGCAAGAGATGCTGGATCTTCAAGAAATGTATCGATATACACTTTGACAACCCTTACTTCTTGAGGCGTTGCTCTTAAGCTGTACCAAGTCAGAAATTTCTGCCTGAAGTTCTTCTCTATATGTCCTTCACACTCTAGCCATCTAATCACCTTCACATAATACGCAAAATCCCTATCCGAAAAACCATTGGCAGCACAAGCCTCAACTGCCCTTTCTCCACTTCTCTTGGATGTGCTCCCATCCTGGGGTCCTTGTCTCTTCCCAGGCCCACTCTCTTGATCCTTGCCACTGGATTTAGATCTCCCGTTTCTTCCTGGTCCATCCTTCAGCATTTCCAACTTGCATGGAGTGATAGGAAGGCCTGCTTCTGAACTACTTAATGGCACACACTCCCTCCCAGTCTGAGCAGGGGAATTAAGCCCATCATCAGTGCTCATGTCCTCAGTGACTTGCTCTTCTGATGAGTGCTTGTTTTCAAGCTTTAGCACATCTGAACCAGGTATGGAGCCAGCCATTCCTACAGCATGTTCCTTGTCTGACAAAGAATCTGCATCTGCTGGAAGTCCATCTTCACCTATGCTGCAACAGTTAACGGCATCATTAGATAAAATTCCAGAGGCAAGCTTGTCAGTGTCCTTGTGATAAGTAAGATAATTATCCTCTCGATTATCAGTCTGGTCACTATATGGATTACTGTTATTAGTTTCATCTTCAACCGAAGAAGGATTGGAAAGGCTGCTACAGTTAGTTACTGGGCTCTGACTTCTCTCTGTTGCTGAGCAGTTAGGTGCTTCATCATCGCCATGTTCAGTTGAAACATGAACTTCACACATGCCCAACTCCCTTAAGTCATTGAAGGCAACAACTTTGAAAATGTATTCTGTGGCCGGCATTAGTGCCCTGATACTGAACTTTCTTTCTGGCAAAAGCAATGTGCAAGTCGGTTCCAATGGATAGTCAATACCATGAGCTTTGCGATGCCACAAGGTGTAACCAATAATATTTTCCCCACAAGGATCTTCAGAACCCAAAACTACAGTAAGGGATGTTGCCATAACATCTTCAAACGCCACCATATTTGGAGCAATCAATTTTATATCTGAAATTGTCATGTATATCCACAGGAAGGTCAATGATCAACTTCAAAACAAAAGAAAAAAAAAAAAGACAGAAGGTGGGAAATAAAATATCTGCTTAAAAGGGACAACTTCACTATGTTTAATCTGCCACGGTTGTATCCATTCAATAGAGCAACTAGAATAAAGAAATGATCACCTTGAATTGTTGGACTGGGTGAGGGAGGCAAGATCCTTTTAGAAAGCAGTGAATCCAGTGATTCCAGAGCAAAACCACAGAGTTTCTGAACCTCTGGTCCCGATGAAAGCCTGTTCACAATACCCCTACCAATCTTCACTGGTGAACTAGTCAATGGGCCAACATCAGGTTCAAGTTTCTTCACAGCTTCATCGATGATTTCATAGAGTTTTGTATACCTTTCAGTCCCTTGTAAAAGTCTTTGGCTTAAGGAGACGCGATAGCAGAGTATGTCCACACGTCTGGTGTCCTTTGCTACCTTAAGTTGTTTTCGACAGCATCTAAATACATTTTAAGAAACAATTAATCAGTTGCTTTTAGCATTTGATTTTTTATAAGCTGATTGGTTAAATGATAAAATCAACATTTCCTTTAAACGGGGAAAACTACAAAATCCTACAAAAGTCAAGCATATCATAAAAGAAGTAGGATGCCTGCTGGGTAGATGCTACAACTGAAGCCCATTGAGCAGCAGATGAAACTAATAAACAATAAAGGAAAAACAACCAGAAACCAGATGCAGACAAAACTTTGTTTCACATAGAACTGGCAATAGAGACAGACTTGAAACAAATTCACTTAAATTATTAAATATACCATATGCCCATTCTACTATTAAATACTGGCAATAAAGACAATCTTGAAGCAAATTCACTTAAATTATTAAATATACCATATGCCCATTCTACTATTAAATACTCAAGAGTACCCAAATAACATCAATCACAAAAATTAAATTTATCGAAGCAAGTAACTCCCACTTTCATTTCGCATTGCCTGATAAGCCATTACCAAAACTCTCCATTGTCTAGTCACATTATGTTCATAACAACATAATTATCAACAGGCAGCGGCCATCACCACCTGCCTCCACTTGTGTTGTTAACATCCTGTAGTTGAAATCTATATTGCCAAACATATTCTCATTTAGAAATTTAATTACAGACCAGCCAAATCTTTAGTTGCCTGCTGCAGACAGACACCAAAACTGCACACATCATTGCTTGTCCAGATACAACAGCAGTCTCTAAGTAATGACAACCTGCTCCTTTCTCACGACAAACTTCATCAAGATAGCATAATTTCTCATAAGCAGCTACTGTTTTATAACTAGATCTTTGCATTCCTTAGTCAAAGTTTCTATTTAGCATATAGTTTCACTTTCTTAGGAGGGCACACTTGACTAATGTGGCACTTCTTTCTTTATGGTCTGTTAGGACTTTCCACAGAATATTGTAAGGCCTCTGGTGGATCTTGAAAACAACCATTGCCAAATATAACCATCATCAGAATATTAAAAACTTCATGATTTAGAGTTTCTGTTATGGCAAATACTCCCAGGCTTAAGAAGAAGTGCGCAAAAGAGGAGAAGCAAATTTTCAAATGGATACAATAATTAATCTAAGAAACTGCAAAACAGATATCCATAAATATAGATTATTACCCGAGTAAATCATTTACTTTTCCACAAGAGACACAGTAGAAACCACCATCAAGTTTTGGATGCTCTCCATCTCTGGCAATACCAGAACCATCATGTTTTAAAGCACACTCAAGATGGCATGACAAGCCACAAGAAAGACCTAGAAATGGAGGCTCAGAGTTACATATTAACCACAGGCTAGGATCTTTGTTGTCATCATATCTATGACAAATGCAGCACGAGCATCTTTTGCAAAATACATCCGATTGACTTAGGGTAGCTTTGCAAGCTGAATTTTTGCAGTATATGGTACTACTACCACCTACATCTCCACCACCATTAGTGACTAAACCATTGTTTACTGAAAGAGGTAATCGAGATGGATTCTCTGTTTTTCTCTGCCTTTTAGCAGGTTTCTGGCCATGTGCCGGAGGAGAAAGTGGTTCAAGGTCTGTTGCAACTTCTTGGCCTCCGGATTTCTTTTCAGAAACAATTTTTAGAAGATTTTCTATGATTTTCAACTTTGTCAAACCAGTATACTTCCTTTCTTTTCCCATCTCTGCACACAGGATTTTCAAAATCTCTTGTCGACTCCATGACTGTAACATCTCTGATGCACCATGTGACCACTGAGATATTTCATAGACAAGCTCTCTTTTTTCTTCCATACTCAACTTACTGCACTTAGATGGATCAAGTGTGACACCTAGAACGCAGGACAATGAAAACACATTAGTATTAGTACATCAAATATGGAATAGTCTAAATTTCCTAGTGGTAAAGGAGACTAGAAATAGCTTCTAAGAGATTCCTTCCAACTTTATATATATGTATATATATATATTAAGAGAAAAAAATTTATGCAGAAACCTTCCAAAATCAAAATAATATTAGATGAGCAATCAACAACCTGTCATCAAGAAAGGTGTACCTCAAATTTTTGCTATGTGTCATAATCAATAAATTGGAACATTGATGCGAGTACAAGCAGGAACACTTGATCAATTACATGAAAATATAATGCAGTAATTTTATCTACAACAGGAACCATTGATTCTAGTAAGTTATTTGATAAGCTAAGCACCAATCCTGTTCATTGTTTGGAATATTAACTAATTAAAGTATACTGGTACGAGCTTCATCACCAAACGAACACAAATTTTTGACCTTGCAAGACATGAAAATACTTAGTAAATTAAGGCAACTCTGGTAAATAACTTCCAAGTCAGCCAATCAGAGAATTAGACTTAACGTGTTTTAACTTTCATACGTGGCTCCAAACTCTCCTAACAGACAACCCCTAGTCTACTTAAATCAGATGCACCAAACTATTGTTATAAAATACAAGCTTAATTCATCCAAACCTTCGTTAAAATACATCAATAAATTATTTTTCAGAGTAAAGACACCACTGATTATGAAATATACGTCCAAATGCAGATAAAAGCTCAGGGATCAACACCATAGTATAGTTTTCAAAACAAAAGCATATATACAAAATTTCAACAGGAGTGACAGATAATAGCTCTGTATTAAAGGGGAAGGTAACTGGGGAAAAGCCCTGGCGGTTTTGGTGTGTTGCCCGATTCGAGAAAGGAAGGTACTTTAGAACAGTATAACTCATACCCAAGATTCAGAGGGAAGCAAACGAAGAGATCACAACAAAAAAAGCCAATAATCGTAAAATCTAGAAAAAGACACAATGCTCCGGCAATACGCTCAAATACCAATAGCTGGACCGTTACGTTACATCCTGACTGCAATACAGATGATAAATCATTGTAAATCCCATCACCAGGTTTCAGCGAAAACAAAATAGAATCGACGGCACAAAGCCAGCTTTACCCTCTAAAGACGAATCCATAATCACAGCTATTCAACAAGTAGAAACAGCACATCCCACCACATTAGCACCTAAATCCGAAATCTCCTTTAAACCTGCAGAGGAGAAAATTTGCGATGAAAAGATGACAATTTCACGAAAAAAAGAAAGAAGAGACAAAAACGGAAATAAAAGGAAACGGATGAGGGAGACTGAAAGGGAATAGAATGAGAAGTACCGAAGAAAGGACGACTGAAATTCCAGCGCAACCAAAGAATCCATGAATCAAGAACTGGTTCTCAATCACTCACTCGCTCTCTCTGTGAAGCAGTGAAAGGGAGATTCGAGGATGACCTTGCCCCTAGAGAGAGAAACCGCTAAAACAAAAAGAAGAAGAAGAAAAAGCATCCGTAGATGAAATAAATAAGCCCTACGAATCAGGAAGCGGCTGCATGCTATCTCAACATTTCCCTCCGCTCGCTGTCGCCTTTCAGTTACCTCTTCGGATTGTACAACCTTCCTCTTTTACTGTACTACCCTTCCTGCTATACATATCAATGCTCTTTGAACCCCTTGCTCCAAACCTAAGCAACGTGAAATTTAAAGGCTCAGCCATCTTAAAATTTGGATCTTTGACAGTGAAATTTAACGATTTAGATTAGGTTAAATATTATATTATTATTTTTTAAACAAAATTTTGGGTTTGAATTTTGTTAATAGAAAAAAATTAGTATTAAAATAGTTTTACTCATTTAATCTAATATAATTTGAATTAAATTAGTCTATTTTCCTTAAATATGTATGAAGTTTGAATTTTATAAACAAAAAAGGTAACATTGAGAAAGTTATACACGTGTACTATGATATGATTCGAATCATATTAATTGAAAAAGAATGAGTTTTTCTCAATACAAATGATTCTAAAAAAATCTAATTATTTATTTAATTAACAAAATTTTGCCACATAAACAGTGATATATATCACAGGTAATACTATAAAATTCTCTTAATTTATCAATTAGCTAGTTATGTGATAATAGGGTTGGTTGACATCCATATTTTAGTAAGTTTTCATTGGTTGATCATATATATATATATATATATATATATATATATATATATATATTTAATAATATCTATTTATGGAACAATGCATTTAGAGTTTCTATGCTGTCCACATGCATGTAGTTCCTTATCTCAATAATAACCTTACATCATAATTTCAGAATGCTATGTATATTGTTCATATATATGGGATAGGATAAGATTTTGGTTTTAAATTGTCTACAAAAGGAGTTTTTTTTTTATTTATGTGGGATTTATTAGAAAAGTTATATACCTTATAAGTTGCATAATATATAAAATTGTTACATTGACGGCTTCTCATTGGAAGACGCTCTATAGTTTGATGTAATAATCTTTTTAAAATTTTCCAATTTGAAAATAATGAAGTATTTTTCAAAAAGAAAAAATCCATTTCATTATTGTATATTTTCATAAATAATCATTTAACTTATCCAGCAAATGCTGAATTTATAAATATTTCAATAAATTTCTAATTTTTTTATGTTAATGGTAGCATGTTACTACAATAAAAGGATGTAAATTTTGCTAACATGTATGAATACATTATATGTAATTTCCTTAGCAATGCAATATTTGATGATTTAAGCAGTCTGATATTTATTTTTTTAAGTAAAATTTTAATTAGAGTTTTGTGAATAAATAAAATCAACATTAAAAAAATTTTAGATTTATGCGATTCACTCTAACTTAAATTAAATTAATTAAAATCGAATGAAAAATTTTAGCTACTAGTGTCTAAAGGCGTCAAGGTGAATTTTGTCCATTGTATTAAATGTATTTATTTTTCATGGTTTAGTCTACTTCTTCAAAAATTTTAATCTAGTTTTTTAAGTTTCATATTTCTAATAATTAATTTCTATCATATAAAGTAACTAAAATTACATTTAAAAAAATTGGCTCAATTTAAAATTTTATATACTTTTTTTAGAAATTTGATTAAATTATTTGAAATTTTATAATCTCAAAAATTAATTTTTATCATTTAAAGTAACTAAAAATGTATTTAAAAAAAAAATTGATCTATGAAGCTAGCCCATAGGTCTTGATAGATATGATTTTGACAAATTTTCATTTTATGAATTACCTATAATAATATGACTTGATCTTATCGAGTACAATTTATATTTATCATTAGTTTTGTTAAACTTAAGTTAAATTAGGCCAAACTGACTCATTTAACCGCCCTATCAACAAATGTTAAAAATAAAAAAGTAATTTTTTCGTGCATGGTTAATATATTCATGAAAGGAAAACATAGTTTATAATTATTGTCATTTATTCTCATATATTTTATTTTAAGAGAAAATAATTGTGCTATAGCAGCCATCAATTTTTGTGTGGGAATATATTTGAAAAAGGAAGGAGGGGTATAATCGTCCATGCAAAGGCAGCCCACGGATCCGATAGGACGGACTGTACTAAATTTGGTTGTTGCGGCACATGTGAGATCTGAATCAACAGAGGGGCAAAATAGTCATTTCACAATGATCGTCCCACAAATTACTGGTCTGGATAAGGCAAAAAGCTGAGGGTTTTATGCATGAAATTTAAGGGGAAAAAGTGTGTTCAATTCATATCTTATTTGAGAAAAATTCATGATTTTAATATTTAGATAAAAGTGTTTTTTGCTTTTCTAACGTGTACACTAACTTCTAGTTTTCTCCCTAAAATTTTTTATGTTTTATTTATATTTTATATATTTTATTTTTATTTTAAATTTATTATTTTTATTAATGTTATTTATTTCACTAATAAAAAATATTGACTGAGCGATTCACGTGACACTGCATCAGTTATGTCCTTTATTTTTATTTTTGTTTTAAATCTACCATTTTTACTATCATCGTTTATTCTATTAGTAAAACATACTGACTAAACAATCTACATGACACATCTCAAGTAACACAATATTTATCACATGACAACCATATCAATACTTTTTATCAATTGAATAAACAACATTAGTAAAATTGGTAAAATTGAAACAAAAAAATATATATAAAAAACATAACTGACAAAAAAAATATTAAGGATGTAAAAAGTACTTTTATCTAATTCTTAAAGATGTTTCTTTAAGTTTGGTTATGTAAAGTTAATTTCTTTAATTTAGTACTTAAAAATTTATTATTCTCTTAATTTTTTTAAATAAAACCTCTTAACTTAATTCTCTATTTTTTTCAATCAAAATAGTATATTTCTTAGATTAAAAAAGCGATTTTTCTACAAAAATAAATCGAATCTGGCAACGTGCATAGCTTGATTAAAGTTATTATTGAAGTTTCAAGTAATAATTAATTTTAATTATGAAATTCATTTCAACCAATTAATGAATTAGTATAATTATAAATTTCATTCAAAAGATATTACTCTTCCTCATGATGTTTATGAAAAAGTTTTCACAAATTGATTGATGAATATTGAGTATATATTCAAGACTATTCCTAGCTCCATTATAATCCGTGAAAACTTAATTAACATACACTGCAAAATATGCTAATCTTGAAACAAAATCATATAAACTTTGAAATAATTAATAAATGCGCAGGATATGCCG
The DNA here is from genome assembly GCA_037074585.1 of Biancaea sappan. Lineage (NCBI taxonomy): Eukaryota > Viridiplantae > Streptophyta > Magnoliopsida > Fabales > Fabaceae > Biancaea > Biancaea sappan. The sequence goes on from CM073491.1 coordinate 2,769,738, forward strand.
ATATTTTGGTTGTACTATACGTGGTCAAGATGCTCATGAGTGTACGTAGACTTCACATTATAAAAGGTTTTACCGAAAATGACTACAATAAAATAAATATAAAAAAGGAAGAGGAAATTTTAAAATATTCCACCAATAAAATTTGTATTTAAAGATAATTAATATAGGGGACAACGTGAGATTGATTTATATACACACACGTATAAAGGTAGAGCACTATAAAGTATATCGGTTGGTTCTAATATTAGAATTATTAATATCTAATGTTAATTATATGATCGCTAATTGAGCAGTTGATAGTAAGTGACTTAAAAAAAATTTAATGGCCAGTTATTCAAACATGATCGAACAATTGGTATCAAGTATTGGTGGCTCCAGTGCCCTTATAAACGGCGCATTAGAAAGTTAAAACGGCGATATGACAGTTGGCTATAAGTGAATTTAAAATAAAAAAATTAATAGTCAATCGTTTGATTGCGATTAGACAATCAACATTAGATACTGGTGGTTCCAATACTAGAGCCAACTAGACCTAGTGCCCTCATAAATGATGCATTAAAAAATGAAAACGATGATTAAATGACTATAATAAGTAATTTTCTAAAAAAATTATTGGTCAATCATTTGATCATGATTAAATAATTAGCATAGAATACTAGTAGTTCAAATACTGAAACCAATCGATGTCTTTATAAATGGTGCGTTAGAAAATTAAAACTGAAAAAAAGAAAGGTGGGTTATAGTTGAAATGAAAGTGACATGGGATGGACTACTTAATGTTTATTAGTGGGCGCCGACAAATCAATAATGCAATTTGCATGAAAACTTCCAAGTGATGATGGGATGTAAGAGACCACTTGCGGGTGCTCACTCATGCAACACCTCATCTTTTGTTGCTCAATATTTTCTATTTTTAAATTCAATTTCTACCGTCCTTAGAAAAAATAATAAAGTATTCCTTCCAACCTTCCAATTTTATTTAATTTTCAATTGGATTTTTATAATCCAAAAATTTATAATGCTTGGGATGTTTATACTTTCAGATATTTCTAATTTAGTCTCTTATAAATTTTTACTTTTAATATAGTCCCTAACAAATTGATTTGTTATTAAGTCCATTCGTACTCCCCAAGCAACCTTCCTTGTCCTTCTTCGACAAAAATAAAAGACTTAATTGATAACATGTCAATATGTAAGGGACCAAATTATAAATGAAAATTAGTGACTAACTATAAATTGATAACATGTCAATATGTGAGGGATCAAATTGAGAGCAAAAATTTATAAAAGACTAAATTAATTCATAACATATCAATTTGTAAAGTTCCAAGTTGAGAATAAAAATAAGTGAAGAACTAAATTAAGGAAAATGGCATTTTGTGATGAATCAAATTAAATGGAGTTTTGGTTTTTCTAATTTAGTCCTTATTATAGCTTCCATTAATATTTTATTATATTTTATTAACATATCTAACCCTATATTATTATCTTATTACTCTAAATATATATATATATATATACATGATTCAAGCTAACCCACCTATAATTATTGTATAAGTTGTATCACATACTATATATATGTTTGTTGTTGATTTTTACTTGTTATCTACTTTTACTCATTTTGTTAATATAAGTAATGCATATATATTCAAAGCGTTAATATATATATATATATATATATATGGTTGGCTACACTAATAAATTTTAATGGAACACTTATGGAAGTTTAATAGTGTGGACTAAATTAAAAATGTATAAAATTATAAACACTCAATTACAAAATTTTAAACTAAAGACTAAATTAAAAAAAAACTAAAACTGTGTAAAACTAAGAATAATTTAATCCTGACAAGTTTTGTCTCTACTTCTAACGTACATATAAGTAAAGCAAATTTAATAAATATACGTATAAAGCTTAATAAAAAAATATATGCATATGTCATTATTGTCTTGATTGATAAAAATTCTGAAGATAAAAATTCTTCGTGACTTAAAAAAATACCTTAAATTCAATTATTACTCGCTGTAGTTATTTGAGAGAATCATGTCACAGCCTGGGAATTTGGAAGAATGAGCCAACACAGCATGGACAGTAACGCATAGATTCGTTTGATTTTATTTTTGTAATTTTTTGTTTGTGACTCCAACAGATATGGTAAGGTGTGTATCTTAGAGATTCATCCCCTGAGCTCTAATATCTCATTGATTAGTAGTTGGAGCCACTTCCTAATAAGTCCATAGCAAAATGAAATCAGTGAACTTTCATTTAAAAGTGTTGGACGATTAAACTTTTGTTAAGTGACAAAATAGTTAGAAATACCGCACAGGCTGATCTCAGTGTCAAATCTCTAAACTCATGACAATCCACTTCGAGTGTTTACATTTAGCTTTATTTTTTTTTCTAATTATGTTGTATTTTTTATTTGTGCATTATCAGTAACGCTAAATAATTGAGGCAAAAATTTATTAATTTTTGAAGTGTAGAAACGGTGATTTTGATGTTTTAAATTTTAATTACATCATCGTGGCATGTCTCCACGCATATATAATTACCTAAAGGTTGAAAAATGACAAGACAAGGCTCTTATAATTTTGTCTCATGTGGCTTCAACCACTAATTCTCATCTAACATTTATTATACATGTAACCGATGTATATGTATAGAAAGTTTGAATCTTTTATCGTCACATCACTCTTATGTGAACTCTTAATTGTTTGATTGTATAGATCAAATGATATCAATGCATTTATGTTTACGGCCTATTTCGACCTTTTGATTTACACAATTAAATTGTCAAGAATCTACTTCAAGATAATGTGATGTTAACGAATCCTCTCTCGTATACATATAAATACACTTGTCAATAAAAAATTATATTAATTAACATCTACAAATTTTTAGTAAGGTGTGATTGAATAAAATATATTAAAAGTTATTAAATATTTAATAAAAACAAACAAACAAACAAACAAATGATCTAAAACCTAAATAAATCAAATTTATACTTTTGTTAAGTATAAATAACTACTTCTTAATCAACTCACTTAAATAAAATTTATGTGAAACGAATTAAAAAAAAGTGCAACGATGAAATTTTGAGACATTAATGTAATGAAATTTTGAAAATCAGAATAATTTTAAAAAAAAAACACATTAATGTGATGAAATTTTGAAAATCCATTTTACCCTACGCAACATTGGATGATTGTAGCACTTTCTAGAAGCATACTTTTTTCAAGAACAAGATTGATTGAGTAAACTCTCCTACCATTTAATAACAAGCAGAAAATTTGATGAAATTAATTAACAACATTATTTTAAAAAATGGAAAGAAACAAAAAAAAACTACATATTCCATACTCGAGTTCTTGGCTTACACACGGGAACAAATCTTTTGCTTATCCAATCAGAATGTTTGTTATGTCTAAATTATTATATCTAAAATTAAATAGTATAGATTTTAAGTGATAATTTTTTTAATTAAATTCAAAATCTAACGATCCAAATAAATATATTACTTTGCTTGCTTCATTTGAACAAGCAAAAGACCTATACCGCTATGCACAAACCACATATGTTTTTCCAATTTCTAAATTCAATGCTCCAAACCACTCTTCTTAACTATGCTACATATCAAAGTTTCACATTTATATATATAAGAAAACGGAAATTCTGCAGTTAATATTATTATGTGTATCTGTATTATACGTATACATGTAAAACACTTGAAAATGTGAAAGTATTAATTTATGGCTCTATATATATGCGTAGATATGATGTAATGGGTATTCATTTTTGTCACGGATAATACACTTATTTATCACTTTTTTTTGTTATAGGTTTGTATAGAGATTTAATTTGATTGCTCATATTGGAAATAATTATTACTCTCTTGTGGTCCTTCTTTGTTTCTCTCTTTTTCTGTTTTCAGGTGGTCCTTCTTGTCATCAATTATTACGTGAAAATCATTGCATTATGTGTTCTGTAGTTTTCTTCTCATTTTTTAAAGTTATTTCTCAAATTACTTTGTGGAATATTAGGGAAAAAGAATTCAGTGTGAAAGTAAATTTTTAATATATATATATATATATATATATAATCAATTGAATTGACTTTTCAGCGTTTACTTTTTGTTTTTCTGTTGTGATGTTGTCAACTTCTTCTGCTTCTTTTGTTCTGTAAACTAATTTCAACATACATATGCATGCGTGGGAATATGACAGTAAAACTTTTCTTGATTTAAATCTTGATTTTATGATTCACACAACAATTCATAAACATACTTGAATCTATGTCTGCGAATTCGAATTTATTTTCTTTCTTCTAAATTTTTGCCTTTAGATCTCTTTGATGATTAGCAGGGAAAAACAGTAACCGTATTCTATTTTTCTGAACAACGTTCTTTTCTCTAATTACTGTTACTTTTAAATTTGAAATCAGAGTAAAATAAGTAAATTACCTTTTAACCTCTATAAAATTTTTAATTACGTAATAGCTTCTCAACCATCACAATAATATCTAAATATATTAAAAACTTATCATTTAGGTTTTTCAATGTTATATTATATGAATTTAATAATTAATGATATTAAACTAAATTTCATGGGTCATATATTAAAAAATAATCTAACAGTATATATATATATATATATATTGATGATTATCGCATATCAATTTTCCATGTCAATTTCTCATATATGTTTAAGTTAGTCAATTATGAAAAGAACTTATATGCTGGACACTCCAACATGCTAATTACTTTCTCATAAATTATATAAATGGGTTGCTTTCTCTTTTCATAAAAGTGATTAGTACATGAGTTGGATTTAAATTAATAAAAAGAACTATCAAAACAAGTCAATTCGATTCGTTGGATCCACATGGGTTGATTTGAATTAGTCTGTTTTTTGAATGAGTCAACATTGTGTTGATTCAACTCGATAGGTATGGATTGGCAGGTCAAACAAGTCAGTTCACCTATCAACATATTTTTAATTTTTTTTAAATAAAAATGAATAAAAAATAGTTTATTTGCTTAAAAAAGAGAAAAATGTATGGATTTAAAATTTTATAACTAAAATAAAAATCCAAAAAAAAATATTCTTTCTTTTTTTCTTTTATGTTATCTTTTCTTATTAATTAGGATCAAATGATTAAATAAATTTAATATAAAATTATCTTAAAATAATATCTCTTACTTATTTTATATTATTCAACTTAACATATATTATTAATATTTAATATATATATATATATATATATAACATTGGAATTTCAAAAAGCAGGCTGAACTAGTTCTAAACGGGTTAGCTAAAAGTCAGTTCGCTGGTTAAACAGGTTCAACCTGTCCTTTTTCTATAGTTCTATAGGTAATAAATATATGATATGGTACAATTAATTAATGTATAAGAAGAAAATCAAACTAATGACTAATTAAGTATGAAGCGGTAAAAGGTTGATTGTTTTGGTTTCATACTCCAACTCCAGATAGCCATATTTTCAATATTAAGCAACCCATAAGTAAGAAAGTTATGCAACTATAAAGACGATATTAATTTTATATATATGGCCCAGAGCTTTGCTTATAATTTTGTCGAATACCAATTCAACTTATTCAACTCATTATATGTATCCATTTGTATTTAAAAACATCAATCATATCCACACACACGCACGTATATATGTAGCAAATCAATAATAAGAATAAATATACTTATCAATTAAAAAATATAAGAACATGCCTTTAAATGAGTTAAAAAAAAAACTTTTGACAAAGATTAAGGATATTAATCATGACCAAGATGATGATCAAAATAATAACAATGAAAATAATAATAAAACCAAGGTTGAAATAAATGAAAATGTGGTCTTTTTTTTTTTTACAAGTATTTTAACGTCTTTTAGACGTAAAACTAATTTTGTTTGGAGTATTGAAAATACTCTTCTTTATAAGTTTTTATTTTTCAAATTTGAATATTTGACAGCACAAAACTTTTAATTAATTGTAAATTTTGTTTACTATTTTTTATTTAAAACTACTCTTTCTGCATTTCGAATCATAAATGTTTAAAACTCTTATAATATTAATTTTTCAAAATAAATAATTAATTAACAAATCATTTGAACTAATTAATGTGATCTTTTACTTTAAACCATTTGTTATGAAGTTAAAAATGGAGACTTCAAAAACAAAAGTTTGGTATTGAAAAGTTTATGGAGGACAATAATCTATTATGAAGTCAAATTTTTTGTTGGATTTTAGCATTCAATGTTAGACTTTTTAATATTGTTCGATTGAATAGTTTTTATTTTAATTTTTTAACATTGGGCAATATAAAAAAGTCAAGCGTCTAACAGATTATCCGGAATCAGACTATTAAAAAAAGTAAAAAAAAAAGTGTGGGAAGAGACGAGAATGGAGAAACCAAGTTGCATGTGAAGTGCCGAAAGATTGGAATTGACGCATTACCGAATAATATGCACAAAAGTGAGAGGCAATTAGTGATAATTGTTAATTGATCACTCTCCACTTTTTTCTCTGAAAAGATAATCTTATTAACAAAGTAATTGATGTGATGAATGTTATGATAATCAAACTAATATTTTTTCACTTTCATACATGCCACAATGCAATTGGCCCACGTGTTGCCAGGTACTATCATGCCATTAAAGTGTTGAATGAGAAGAAAAGATTAGTACTTTGACCTTGACCACAAAATAAATGTTGATAAAAAATATCTACAAAATACAAATATCTTTTTTTATTCTCTCATGTATATAAAGATAATTTTACTCAACATCTTATCAGATATTTGTTTTGAATTATGAGGTGAATTAAATTATAATTTGACTCAATATTTTAGGAATGCAATCTGAATGAAAAAAAACTTAGAGGTTATGGGGCGATTAGGGGCAAGGGACGGAACGCGAGTAACACTAACTTTATTGGAGGTGTAAGGAACAAAGTCCTTGCGGTATGGAAATACCCAATCTAGAATAGTTATGTATTTTAATATATATATATATATAATTTTGATTTCATATACTGTATATTGAACACTTTACCTAAAGAAATTACAAGAATTCTTTTTATTCGTTAATATAGGTTATATTGACCAAATCACGTAAATTTCGTGTGTTTTCCATGTTTATCTTTTCTATTTTATGCGTTAATTATGTGACAATATATTAAATATAAATATCTCTTTTAGCAAAAATTCAAACTGTAATTTGTCACATTGTGAGAACTAGTCCCTTTAGTTAGACTCGAACATACATTGATCTCCTTTGAATTTTCCTTTACCCAAAAAACTATTGCAAAATAAGCTAAAATTCACAATAATTTTATACGAACTATTGTTATTTCCTTTTTTCTTTTCTATCCTCTTCTTTTCTCGTTTCCATGACAGTAATATCAAGAGTAAATTGATTTTTTTAGTCCTCGAAACATATATTTTCTTTCAAGCTGATTATTGATAATGTTTTTGATTTGAACGAGTGATGTTGCCAAAAACTAATTATGTGGCCATCCAAACGTCACTTAATAATTATTTGTTAAAGGATTTGACGTGAGAACTATTTTAAAATAATAAATAATCTTTATAAAATAAAATTAAGATGTTTAATTTAATTTTTAAGAGACTAAACACAAAATATATATTTCAAGACTATACTTTAATAATAATTTTCATTCCTATTATAATTAGGCCTTTCGATGATGACACATTTGTGCTTGGTTGGGGAGAGAAAAAAAAAAAAAGCTATACAAGAAGTTAGGTTAATTAACATTCAGCTACCCTCTTTGTCTCCAAACTCTCTACCTACTTTAATTTCTTCTTCTTCTTAATATCATGAAAAGTCAAGACTTCCTTACATATATTATAATCAAGATTGAGATATTGATCAAAAAATTATTTAAAATTATGATTTTATGGAAGTCTTACTTGCAACATCACAAACAATATTAAAATTGTATTAAGATTGCATAAGATGACAATTTTGACTATATCTAATCATTCTTTCTATTTTTTAAGCCAAAAGCCAAAAGTAAAAAATAAGTATTTATTTTCATGTGAGTAAGGTCTTATTCAATAGTTTTTGTATATATATACTTCAATGACTTGTCTAATGTATAAAATTTACATTTTAATGACTTTTAAACGTAGCTATGTATAATATTTTTTCTCTTTTGCAATATATAATATGTTTTATGAATGTATATTGACATTTTGATATTGTACTTGTCTAAAAATTTTAGTCAACTATATAAATTATATATATATATATAATTATAACATCTTACGATTCTCGATTCAATCTATCTTATAAATTTTTTGATTATGTGTAAAATTTCGATCTTGATTAGCTTAGTTACATAATATTCTTTATATATATATACACACACTACTTAAAATAATATTGAGATGAAGGTTTCAATATTAATTAACTCCATTGTTTAATGTTTAATATAATGAAAGAATTTGATGAGGGTGAGTTTTACAATTTCATTATACAGATATCTAACTTTTTTATGTTAACATCTAGATTTGCTCGTAAGAATACTGCATGTGATTTGTTTATTGCTTCCAATTAAGGTTTACCATCTGATCATATATATAATTTCTAGAATATTCTAGTTATATAATTAACATTTCACTTTAATATATGGGGACATACATAATTAATAAAAGGAAGGGTGGAAATTCCAAAGCAATAGGGTAACATGCAGGTAAGTTTGGGAGCACACAAATTGAGAAAGGTGGGTTGTGTGTATATATATATATATATATATAGAGAGAGAGAGAGAGAGAGAGAGAGAGAGAGAGAGAGAGAGAGAGAGAGAGAGAGAGAGAGAGGACAGGTCAGTGCTATCTGCAATTATATTTATTTTGGTCAAAATCTTCACCAACTATACCCAATAATATGGACCTATTTCACCTAAAGTTGTATCACCAAATCATGTCAAGCAGTTTGGCATTTTTTTTAAATGAATAGATAACGTTGGTAAAAAAAATTAAAATAAAAATAAAACATATAAATATAATTGATAAAATAAAGTTAATAACGAATTAAATTTAATGTAAACGTTATTACATAAAAGGTATTTCTGTCTTTTTGTTATTATTAGTGATAATTCACCAAATATGATTTGAAGAAAAAAAAAATATATCAAATGGTTGATTTAATAGTTAAGGAATTCCAATTTTTTTACTTTTATTATTTAGAAGAGTTTACTTTTTTCTTTTAAATATAATAGATCCTTATAGAATGTATATACTTTTAAAATGGTTTATAGTCAGAATTCAATCTCGATCTGTAATTGTCACAAATTATAATTTCATAATGAATAGTACGTACGGATACTTGGGTTGAAATTTTATATTGAAACTTTCACTGTCAGGCACAAAAAAATCTGTAAATTAGATCATCATGTTGTTACAATTTTGGTTTTAAAGTACTTGGATTTCTCGTTGTTGATTAATTAGAAAACACAGGCACACACACAATCACCATACCACTCTTATAGTTTATGTAATCAATATTTTAATTTATCCTTAAAAAAAATTAATGTAAATGTCTTTCTCTTTGATCAAGGTAATAGATGCTGAAACACCCTATTTGTTAACTTACAAGTTTTAAAAGAGAGCTTTTTGTTTTTAGTAAAAGCATACTCTGGTGGGATTGAGTTTCTCTCATTAGCTTTTGGCCAAAGAATCTATGATATACTCATAATCATTGAATGACTGTGAAAACTATTTGGCAGGTAGATTCTACAACCATATAATGGTTGTAGACATGTCATGCAATTAAGAAGTTTTCTTAGCTAAAGAGGGACCCCAAATCTACTCTGATAAGGCTAGTTACAATTGGAGCATACGTTTGATTTTTGCCTTTTCAAATAAAATCATATTTATTGAACTGGGACAAAGACGAGCATGCTTTTATATATATCTATATATATAAGTCTGTGGTGCGAACAAAACGATAACCGATAGGTTTGGACAATTATATATATATATATATATATATAAAAGCATACTTGTCTTTGCCCCCGGATCTAACCTGGTTTTGTATGTTTTTATGGCAATTACATATTATGTAAAATGCTCTACGGTGTCAAGTAATTACTTGTAAGATTACATGCTTCAAGAATAAGAACAATTTTTCTACCTATATATGTATGTAACATTGACCGAATTACGTAAATATGTGTGTTTTGTGATTTTATTTTCTTTTTTGTCTCTATTTTCTCAGCAATTTTTATGAATATATTTATATATATAATACAAACAATAAGGAAAAGGCATCTACAAACCAATATCACGAATAACGAAAAATACTATGAATTAATAGACCTGCTTTTAGTCTTCTCATAATAATCACCAGCTAGCTAGATGGAAATCGCAGAATAATAATTAAGCTCTTTAGACCCACTTCATTGAATTTAATGATCTGTTTAATATGTTTCTGCTTGCTGCAATTTTATTTTACTTTTCCTCCATTCATATAAGTCATGTTTGGTATGCAGGAAAGACTGTTGAGGGAAAAAAAATTGGTATGTTTCTCTTGATTATCTATTCTTTATGATTCTGTTACTATAATATTCTCCTTTTATGTACTCATTCGCTAGAATTCAAATAAGATAAATTCCATTAATGTAATTCCTCCCCCATGCGTCGACATTCCCAAACACGATCACCTTCCCATGTTCTGCATACATTAGCCCACGAATTGATGAGGATAAAATTGAAATTGTGGATAATAGTTGAGGATAAAATGACGAACAATCATTTCACTGATTGGTTTTCATCCGAAATCTGAGAGGAAAAACTGTACTATTAATGAAAGAAAATGCACGACCGGTTTTTCATCAACGAAATTCTATCGCTCTTTTTGGCTGGCTACCAAATGCAAGAAGAGAGAGGAGGCAAGAGAATTCCGTCCTCCATGGTTGAAAAAACTAGCTATCAAACTTGCAAGTATTGAACTTGGATTTCTAGCACCATTCCATCAATTTGAGATGATTAATATATATAATAGGAAAGCGCCTTATTTGCAACATCGTGTGTGTGTATATATATATATATATATTGCTTATTTCAATTACTCAATTTGTTGTCTTTATCAGTCAAATCATGAAGCTCACATATGTATATACATTTACTCAACTTTTTCTTATTCAACGAAATCCATTTTTAATTTGACGTATATACATATACATTTGTGTGTATAAAATTAGATTAATCTATTTACCAATGAAGAATAAGATGGGGACATTTGGATAACAATAAGAATAGTGTTAAATTGGTGTGGTCAATAAGTTGCCTTATTTCAGTTACATCAGCACTAAACCTATTCCAACACTGTGTCTTTGACTATTATTTTCTTTTGCATGCAGTAAACAGTTTCTTGATTCATCAGTGGGAAAGAGTTTCATGTTTGACATCCTAAAACCCACGTGCCAATTAATCTGCAATTTCAATTCTTTGAATCTGTTCCTAATTAGTTAATTACGTTTCAGATTAAAACACCTACCTAATTCGACTTCGTTCAATTCATGAATGTTATACCACATCATTTTGTGGTTTCTGTATAAAATGCATGAATCCACCACTTTTCAAACTTCTTTTTCTTTGGTTCAATTTACCTAATGGCATAGAAGTTGGTTTCTTTTCTTCTTTTTCTCTCCCATGAATGATCTAAACTCTTCATTGCTTGATCACGTTTAAATGACTCCGAGATTACTTTTATATGTGAACTGTTAGAAATAATATAGATTCTATCAGCTTTAAGACGTTGTAAATTACTTTTTTTAAAATGTTTATATTTTTGCATCAGAAAGTCATAAATAAATTATTCTAGAATATAACAAAGCTCTTTGAAACATTTGTTTGGATATTTTCTATCGCTCCAGCATACTTGTGTGTAGAATATGAAAAGATATATATAAGCCACAATAATTATATCTATTCAACTTTTAAAAAATACATTAGTCTTAACAATTGTGCTGTCCATTCAATTTCTAACATATGCGATATTTTATATTTTAAATTTAAATTAAACAATATAATTATTGAAGTTTTAAAATATCTTAAAATTCAACTAATATATTCGAATAATTTTAACTAACACATCATTTTAAACCAACACATCACTTCTAAATAAAATTGATTAAACAAAACTTTAATTCTACGTAACCTTACAAAACTATCATTCTCTTAAAAAGATTAATAATGTTTGATGGTTGCTGGTATCAATGTTATTAAGTTAATCACAATAATGACCAATAAGCTTGAGTTTATTACTATTAGATTCTCTTTTAAAATTGAAAGATTTTGAATATCAATCCAAGGTATGTTACGGACCTTAGAATGGGCCTGAAACTAAGAAGAGTTGGCTCCTTGATTTTTTTTTAAAGTTGGGTCAGAAGTGGGCTCTTATTTTATGGGAGGAAGTAAAAAGGGTCTGACCTATTTAGGCCAATTGGGCTTACCTACATCGACTCAGCCCAACAACAAATATTGGTTCTAACGTTTTTGTTGTTATTGTTCATGTTGCGCCTTTTAAAAAAAATTACGTTTAATTACTAAAGTAGGGATAAAAATTACAAAATGTAATCTATTTCTATATAATTTAATCTGAATTTTTATAAGAATATATAATGAGAGATGTTTTAAGCACATTTGTATTAATGGCCTAACCTCATTGATATAGTTCAATAAATCAAGACAACACCACTAAAGATTTTGTTTGGATAAATAACTTATTTAAGCATTTATAGAATAGATTTTATGTGAAAAGTTCTTATATCATAAATTCTTTTTGAATTAAGTTATTTATTATTTGGATAAATATTTAAAGAAGTATTTTTAAAATTTATAAGCTATTTTTAAAACATTTGAATAAATAAGTGTATAAGTGCTTATAATTATAAAAATTATTGAAATAGACATCAGACAAATTCTATATTTATCAAAATAGAATTTATATACGTAAAATATTACTTTTTTAGTATTTTAAAATAATGAATAACTTTAATTTTTTATATTTTTATTTTTAAATTAATTATATTATATTTAAATTTGAAAATTTTATATTTATTTTAAAAATGACAAAAGTTTTCATATCTAAAATTACTATATTTATTGCATACAAGGTTATAAAATATAAAAATATAATAAATTGAGGTTATTTATACTAAAAAAATATAATTTTTGTTAAGAAAACAAAATAAAAAATTTAAACGGGTCTAAAATGATGTATCAAAGATTGCCAGTTTACGGGTGGTCAAGGGTCGATTCACAGACTTTGGCTCGTTTTGACACCACTAGAAAGATACTGTTGTGGAGGTAACCTCAGACTGAGAGAACATCAAAAGATAGAGGTGAAAGATTGGTTTTTATAAAATTTCAAATTATGATTGAGAATATATTTGTCTTGTAAAAATGTAAAACAACTTAATTTACAAAAGCTTCTTCAAGAAGCTAAAAAAATTGGCTTCTAAAAATAAACTAAAAATATTTTTTTAGACATTAATAAGTTATTTATTTAAACTTATCAAAGCAATATTTTTTTGATATAAAAATACTTATACTAATATAGAAGTTTTAATAAATTGTAAGTTATACTATCTAAAAGAGCCTAAATCATATAATTAATTCTTTTAATACATTTCTAATGCTATAATAACTTGTGAATCAATAATAATAATAATAATAATAATAATAATAATAATCAAACCACCAAAGAAGATATCATGAAGGGGACAATAAATTTTCTCATGTTTGCGAAAAAACTGATTCATAAGTTTCTACCCATCTTTATATCATACATATATAATGTGAATTTTCTATTTAGTTAAATAGAGTGTTTGGTTAAATGGGTCATTTAAGTTATGTGATCATATGAAGTTCATATGAATTTCACCTGTCAGAATTAATCGAACGATTCTACTTGGACAAACAAAAAATTTTGACTTGCTTCATTGGTTAATTTATTCTCTATTGTATTTTTTAGGACTTAGGCGCCTCTTTTTTTTTTTTAATCCTCTCTTACTAAAAAGAATAATGTTGTCTTATTTCAAGTCAATATAACTCAATAATACTTCTGATAATCTCAAGTCTGACCAGATCGTAACGCCTAAATTAGTATATGCATCATTAATCTTTTATCATAAGACTAGAATATGTTATGCTATATTTTCTATGTGCTTCCATCACCGTTATTAATTAAATTAAACATTGAGCTCTTGCATGAACACATGCATGCTCCCCTATGGATTATTTCTTCAAGAATTCAATTAGGAGACTTTGAAGACAAGACGACTTGAATTATATGGGGACCTAAATTATGATCCAGTTTGATTTTTTAGGAGTGCGACCTAGTGTGTATAGTTATGTATTTTGATATATGCTCTGTTTTAATTTTATCATGTAATTCATACAATTTTTTTACTTATAAATATTAAAAAATTCTTTTTACCTGTAAATGTAGATCACATTGACTAAATTACGTTTTATTTTTGTGTTCCCTATGTTTTACATTTCTGTTTGTATTAATTTCGTAACAATATCTTTATTAAAAGATTATGTGTGTACATATATATATATATATATTCGCCAAAACATTTGAATTACAATTTGGTTATAAGAATTAATAGTGAATGTGTGCTGATAAAAGATGATATTAGAAGTAATTAGGAATAGATTAGAGGAAGAGACAAAACGAAGAGAATCTAATTCTGATATATTGAACAGCACGCTTTGCAAATTTCACAGTAGTCAGAGATCACGTGTGGCCTCATCAAAGCATGCATCATTATCAAAACATTAGCAGAAAATGATTATAATAATTCCAATCACACGTAATTAATTTAAATAAAAATAAGAAGAAAAGAGAAAAGAAAAGAAAGTGGAGAGATAAGCACAACCCAAGACAAGTTGTAGTGTTTATGGCTTATTGTTAATTTACATCCCAAAAGGCAAAATCCTCTCTAATCCCTTTCATCATTAAACTAACAAAAACAACAAACACCGAGTTTAATTTTTTGGTTGCTAGCTAGCTAAGATACTCACCCACTTTTAATTAATTAATTATTCTTAGTTATAAATATATATTATAAGGCTGTGATGAGTCAAAGGAACAAGAATATTAATAAATGAATAAAGTGAAGATGGGTTGTATCCTTCTATGGCCGACATGGTTTGTTTGTGGGTAAAACAAAAGGGGAACATAGATTGTGACTTCACTCATCCCTCAAAAAAAATGTATATCGCAAAATTTACGAACAAAGAAAAACACAAAAAGAGGTCCCCTCCTAACCCCAAGTTTAACCAAAGGAAAAGGAATAAAGGAAAAGCTACGAGCTTTTTGAAGTGTTGAATTTGACTAACATTTTAGTATGAAAACATAGAATATAAACCGTACGAAAAACATATAGAATATATGAATTTAATATGATTCGGTTACAATATAATTTATATTTATAGATAAAAAAAATTTCTTGATATTGGATCGGCTTTCATTCTATTCACCTTACAAACTTTTAAGTTTTTTTCATTTCAAGTCTGGTTATAATTCGAATCATCATATTTTCAAGTAAGTCAAAAAAAATGTTTACC
The DNA here is from genome assembly GCA_037074585.1 of Biancaea sappan. Lineage (NCBI taxonomy): Eukaryota > Viridiplantae > Streptophyta > Magnoliopsida > Fabales > Fabaceae > Biancaea > Biancaea sappan. The sequence continues at coordinate 2,785,359 of CM073491.1, forward strand.
TATCTTTAATTTTGGTTCAGGCTATTTTTTTTTACATGTTTAGAAGATATACTATTTCATTTTTTTAGTTTTCACGAGAGTTAATTAATCCCTTTGAGTAAGAATAAATTCATATTAGTTACTGAATTATATGCAATTTAGTTATATATATATATATATATATATATTAGACACTTATGTTGTTAACATGACTCGCTTTTAATGAGTTTATATATCTTATTATTACTATTTTTTTGTGTTTATAAAATGTATGTGTTGAATTTTAAAATCTCTGTTGTTCAGTGTAGGTTTTTTCAAGACATGGCATGTGCTTGTCAATTAGGGTGTGAAGGCAATTATTTTTATTTATTAGTTAAAGTAAATATAGTATAATGTTAATTATCAGAAATAGTTGGTGCAAAGTTGATACACGTTTTTCTCACTGTAGCACTATGCATAAAGCTACTCTATTAACAAACAAAAAAAAATGTTTAATTGGACCGCTATGTCTACGTGCCTACAATTAATATCACTTTGTTCTTTTATATATATATATATATACACGTTAATAATGCATAATATCTATAGAAAACATTTGGGAAAATAAAGTTGAATTTGGAGCCTCTTTCTTTGAAATCATGAAGAAGGGTTATCCGCTCACTATAATGCCAGTAAATAAATAATTGAGAATATTAATATCATTTCGTTTTGATCCCTCCTCGATAGATCAATGTTCACCTTGTTATTTATTTATTTTTTGTTTCTCACATTTTTTTTATTGAAGTCAATTTTACTTAAAATACTGATGAGCACTGTTGAGTGATTTGAATTATATGATAACTCGGATTATGATCCGACTCGATTTTTTGGGAGTACAACCAAAAAAAAAAAATTAGAAGTCTGTAAGAGCAAGTAAGGCGATAACCAATAAGTTCAAGCTCGTAAACGAGCAAACATTGACCTCATTGGTGTTGGGGGTGGAGCTCTCGTTATATGGAGCGACCCATGGAGCAAACCGGTTTAGGAAGTAGTTATGTATTTCATTATATATGTTTATTTTTTATTTTCACTGTATTGTACTGTATCAAATACTTTTTTTTTGAAAATTAAGAAAATTTTCTCTTTGTCTGTGGATTCCGAACCACGTTAAATCCGTGTGTGTTCTACAATATCTTCTCTATTTGTGCGTTTATTGTGACAAGCACAAAATGCAAACATTTTTATTAGTGGAGATAATAGAGATTAAAATATTAATCTCTTTTCACTAAATCTATTCATTGGTGCCATTAATTAATAATTTTAATTAGAATGTTTTTAATTTGATTGATTAAGCAAATTTTCTTCAAATAGTTGTGGATAATGGCTATTAATTAATCAGCAGACAAAGGCAGCAATAGGTGAATTTAGATTCAGTAACGTGACTGTATAGTGATGTAGAATTAAATTTGATAAGAGTTATTTATTCTTTTACAAATTCAAATATTTCAGACCATCAGAATCATTACATTTATTGTAATAATTTCTTTAGGCATGCAATGATAATGTGAAATACATTCAAATTAAAATCCGCCACAAGTAGATGTGTGGATTCTAAGCCGAGGAAATTTTCAATGACCAAAGAAATTATACAAAGCTAGAAGACTTTACGTCACTGCACAGTCACGCTACTGAATCTAGATTCGCAATAGGTGAAGCTAATAGACCTAAATCAAGGAAATAGATTTAGAAAGAAATAGAGAAATTTAGTCTTAGTGATGAAGCATTAAACAATATCCTATACTTAGAAAGAAACACGTATTTATCATAATTAGTCATATCAAAAGGCCAAAGGGGAAACAAAGGAAGAATTGGATGATTAAGAATATACAGGTGTAAAGTCTAAGAAATTTCCACATTTGTCATTAAAATTAACTACTTTCACGTTCGATTCAAAGTGTTAGGAAAATATAACGTAAAGGTTATTTCACAACCACTTTAATAGCCATCTTTCTCTCTCTATTTTTTACATAAGACACAAGTGGATCCCTCGTGTGCTTTTTCAAGCGTTGGAGATTTCAGTTTCAAATATAAACTATTAAATGTGGTATATATAACAGTTCACTTTTATCTATATTTTTTGCCCTTTTTTAAAAAAAAAATTTACTAACTGTCTGATTTTAATCAACGGTTATCAGATCTAATAATTAATATAATTTTAAAAAAAAAATAAAAAAATAGACTATTAAATACACATTCAACAGTTCACATTTAGAGCTTGTTCAAGCGCATGAGAAAATCAAAAGTCTGCTAACTTCCTAAACAATTTAGTTAACATCTATCTATCTATATATATATATATATATATATATATATATATGATTCAAACAAAAAGAGAACATTTACTATAAATGATATAGGAGCTATATGCATATATAGACAACCAATCGTTGATTATATATGTATATGGTATATAATTATAAGTGTATATTCATGGATTCAACTAACTGATTCAGTCTTTTTTAACATACCCAACATTTACTTTAGGACAAATGAGTTGTGACATCACATGCATGCATCATAATTTATGAACAAGAAAACACAGATAGGTACGTATACGTATACATTTTGGGCATGCGTTCTATATATATAAGGTTGTCGATTTTTTTTTTGGGGTGAAGTTGGTTCTTCTAAAAAGAAAATCAAATTTGGATAAAGTAGTAACTAAATAATTTGATAATTATGGATGAGTAAAAAATATATTTTTTAAATTTTCTTAATTACATATCTAAAAAAAAAAAGAAGCAACCTCAGGAGCATCAAAATAGGGGAAAAAAAGAAGAAGAAGAAACCAAAAAGCATTTGCATGGTTGCAAATTGCTGGATGAAAAGAAGCAGGATTAATTATTAATCCAACTTAACAAGTAAAAAAATTGTACCCAATTAATTATCCCCATCATAGTGTGACGAAGGTGAGAGCACATGACAAGATAGTTTAAGAGAAATGATGGCAAATTAATAATTATAGAAGCTGATCCACACGATCCATCTCTCAATTACCTCAATTTTCATCATTGATTGAAGCTATGTACAATTGAAATCAAATGGCTTAACTGTCTAGTAGGTTCATCTCAAAAAAACCCTCATTATTCCAGTTTTCACAAAGCTTTTGCATTACAATTTAAAATAATAATGGCACAACTGTTTTTTATATCACTAATATTTATATCAAGTTTTAATTTCATCTTTAATATTTTTTGTACCAGTTATATTTTACATGTTTTATTTTTTGTTTCAAATCTATCATTTTTACTAACGTCGTCTATTCAACTAACCAAAAATGTTGACTAAATAGTTAGTAAAAAGGTAGATTTGAAACAAAAATAAAATATATAAAATAGTGACAAAACATATTAGGGAGTAAAAACGGTATGTTTGAGTCTTTTGTGTTTCATTTTTTGTTTCATATATACCTTTTTTACTAACCATTCAGTCATCAATTTTTATCAGTGAAATAAACAGCGTTAGTAAAAAGGATAAATTTAAAACAAATAAAATATGTAAGATGTAATTGACGTAAAAAAAAATTAAGAACCACAACATAAAAAGTACTTTTTACCTAAAATAAATTATTTTTTCAATTTAATTTCTAAAAAATCAAATATTTCAATATAATCTCTAAAATAAACCAGTAGATTTATTAATTGTTGCCAAATTTCAAAACGTTGCTTTAGCTTTAGTAGATAAAATGACAGAATTAAGATAAATATAATTTTCAAGAGATTCTAAACTAAAACTTTTAAATATATATATATATGTATAACAACTGTAATATTTTCAGCAACAAATTAATAATTTAATCTACAATTTACATCATGAATAATGGGATATTCTCACATCAAAAAGGGTTAGGTGGATGAATAAAGATGAGTGTGAAACAGTTGATATATTTACTCTATAGCTTCCAGTTTTAGTACTTTATTAGTACTTCAAAAATCACAGTAATTAATTAAGAAAGATATTAATATTGCAAAACGGTCAAAACAATGGTCAAAGATGAAGGCATGGTAGGGATGGATCTAATAAGCGCCGAAAGGTACAAAGGACAGAGTCATCATTCGAAGAGGGGTTTAATACAAGAGACAAGAAAAGATAGATACTTTTTTTTTTTTTTTCCTTCATTCATTCTATTCCCTCTTTTTCTTCTTCTTTTTTGTATCCCCATTTTCTTTTTGAAAAAAGTGCTGATTAATTTTTAATATTTATATTAAATTTTATTTTTATTTTTAATTTTTTTATATTAATTATATCTTACATATTTTATTTTATTTTAAATATATTCTTTCTACTAACGTTATTTAAAATACTGATAAAAAATATTAATTAAATAATCCACATAGAACATATCATATTCAACGTTATTTGTCATATGATTTCAAATTTAAAATTTCAAAAATACTTATATCCTTTTTGCCATCTCTTTCTCTCTCTCTCTCTCTCTGATCTTATTCAAAAAGTATATTTAAAATAAAATATGTAAGATATAATAATGTAAAAAAAATATTAGGGATAAAATTAAAATGTTATAAACAATAATTTTGCCTGCTCTTTTTTTAATTTTTGAACTCCAGTTGTTGCAAGTTCAAAAGGGGATGAGGGGACCCCATTTCAAAAAGTTCTCAAACAAGATGGGTTTAAAGGGTTTTTTGATTCTGTCCTATATATATCAATGTATTCCATATGATCATGATGATCTTGTGTTTCTTTCACTTTTGAATTTTGATTATCCAACTTTTGGTCAAAATGTTGCTCCCTCATAATTAGTGGCCCTAGTATAAGTTAACTTTCTAGTGTGAAAAGTATAGAAGACCAATTATTGCAGCCTAGTTTGAGTTGCACTAGTCTTCAATTCATATATTCCTGTGGAAGTGGGAAGATTTGGAGCAACAGAAATTAAATTAATTTGAATAAATATAATAAGTTATTCTTAACAGATACACCTTCTTATGCTTTAGTCTCTAATATTAAAATGTCAAACAAATTACTTATTAGGTAAAAATATCATTTTCGTCTTTAATTTTTATTTTGAGTTTTAATTTTATTGTTAACGTCTTTTTTGTACTGATTTTATTTTACATATTTATTTTTTGTTTCAACTTTGTCCTAACGCTAACGTCGTTAATATAATTAATAAAAAATATTGACGTGAACTTCTCCATGTGACCCGTCCACTACTAAAGTGTTATAACAATTAATTTTAGTTTTAATTTTGTTTCAAACATTTGATTAAGCTTTAATTTCTTCTCAAATGATATTTTTTTCATTTCTTTTATTCGTTTTAAATTAATGGTTAAATGTTAGATAGATTACATGGAAGAGTATATATGTTATTTGGAGAAGTTCACGTGTCACTTAAAGGAGTTCATGTTAGTATTTTTTATCAATTTTTTTAACAACGTTAACTCTACGGACAAAATTAAAACAAAAAAGAAACATGTACAAAGATGAAATTGGCACAAAAAAATATTAAGAAAGAAATTGAAACTTAAAATAAATGTTAGGGATAATAAAATTGTTTTTGCCTACTCATTATAATTTACGAATTTAAAATAAATTCATTAGTATTCTATTAAGACCAAATCTTATATTTTTCATTTTAATTTTTTTGAAAGACTAATTTAATAATAATATATAACAAGTTCATAGTATTTAAAAATTACATTATATAGAGTTAAACTTTTAAGAATTAAAAAATTAGAATATATATCCTTCAAGGATTAAACTGAAATATCGTCTAAAAGTTATTGTATTACTTACAAATGTTAGAGAATAAAAATCAGGAAAAAAATGCTAATCACTGATATTGGTAATAAGCCAATTGTTCATGCATTACAGCATTAGCCTATGCGATATATAGATAAGCAGACACTACTCTTAAAATATTATTTTTAATTTGAGTAAAGAAAATGACAATACCGATAATTAGTTATCCTAAAAATTAAAGTCATTCGCTATTACACTCATTTGGGAGAAGAGGGATGAAATCTAATTTTAATGTCTATCTTTGATCAATTCTTTCTCTCCATAATTTCACTTTAAATGTGTGTATATATGTATATATAGATATGTATGTATGTATTTTTTTAAGAAACTTCATATATTTGAAAGTAATTACTAAGTAGCAAAAGTAAAAGTTCTTCCAATGTCGCTGAAAAGCGGAAGGCTGGTGACCACAAAGTACATGTCTGCATGTGAAAAGAAAAAAAAAATAATCAGATTATGCGAAAATAAAATCAATTCCAAAATTAAAAATCACGAGGCTAAAGTAATCTTTGGAAGATAACTTTCACGAATACTAATCGCACCATTTGAAAGACACTTGTAAATTATCATATATTTTGGATATCATTGCATCTTACATGATAATTTTTAACTATACATAATAATATTTAAAAAATTATTTTTTTTACATCTCTAACTTTTATAAAATTTTTTAATTTTTTTATATTAATTATATTTTACATATTTTATTTTTATTGATCTCATCTATTCTACTAACAAAAAAATATTGACTTAATGATTAGTAAAAATGATAAATTTAAAAAAATAAAATATATAAAACATATCTAACACAAAAAAGTTAAAAAGTAAAAAATATAAATTTGAGTTATACATATCTTATTTTTATTTTAAATCTATCATTTTTACTGACCACTTACTAATCAATATTTTTTGTTAGTGAAATAGAAGACATTAGTAAAAAAGATAAATTTTGAAACAAAAATAAAACATATAAAACATAATTTCTACCAAAAAAAATATTAAGAATAAAATTAAAACTTAATTTAAAAGTTAACAACAACAAAAAAAAGATTTTTTTTTTAAACTTTTGCCTAATATCTAAATAGCTAAGACAAGGATCTTCACTTTACGGAAAGATTTTGTAGATATTAGAACACGTGGACAAATACATGCTTAGAGAAATAAAGATTAAAGAAACGCCGATCTGCAGTATTATTACACGTCTTATTAACAATTACATATTCATATTTTGCTTTCAAACTATACTTGAACATTTCAAAGTGGAAAAGTAATAATCAGTATGCCGATAATATATATATAGTTCACACATGCATTTATTCAAACAGCTTAATTTTATGGTGATTAGATTATACCCGACAAGGATGAACAGGACGATGTACCTTGAAAAGCGTAGGCAATAAATAATTTTCACACTGATAGTAAGAGTTGGAAGTAACAAAACGAAAGGAATATTACACCAAAAGGATTTCTTTCCGATTATAATCATATATAAAACATGTCAGTCACCACCACCAAAGGACAAAAGGCAAAAGGCGATCGAGAATATGAAAAAGAAAAAGCAAATTAAATCCATCAGACTTGACGATACTACTTTTGAGTTAGTAGTAGTGTTAGCTCAGCTACCACCCCGTCCCTTGAAATTATGATTCTCACAGGATCCAACTCATCATCGTCATCTTCTGGGACAAAATCCTAAACACTAATCCTCCATTTGCAGGTTTAACCTTCAAAATCCACCACTTCCCGTCATGTACAGAATATATGTAGATTAAATTAATCATTAAGAGACATGGATCGATCTTCAGTATGATACTTGGTCTGTGGAGAGGAATTCTGAGACCATGCATGCTGCTGTGTCTTAATTTCATCATTGTGCACAGATTCTCATCCCTGCATGCATGAGCTCATTCAATGCCGAAAATTGGGGTTTGAAAGAGACTCGGTTTTGCATGGGTTTGGAAGGTGTGCAGGGTAGGCCCAATACTCCAGTTTCCATATCCAGAAGAATTCTCATAACTACTATTACTATTTAAAGCAATGGGCGTGCCCAATGGAATCAATGAGCTCGAACCAGAACCAGAACCAGAACCAGAAACACCACCACTATTGCCTCCACTTTGTTGCTGACCAAACATGCCTCCGCTGAAAAAAGCATTATTATTATTATTATTATTGTTACCAGTATTATCATTATTATTGCTCTCGCTGCTCGTATGTGTTGAGAACTCCAGGTTGAAGGGCAAGACAGATGTCACAGAAGCATTGGTGGAAGATGACTGGAACGAAGGATTCTTGTTGTACCCAGCAAGAACGGAAGACCAGTAATTATCTGATGCGTCTTGTTTGATGGGTATCGCGAAGCTGAGAGACGCAGGGGAGCTCGAAGGTGGTGGTGGCTGGGATGCAAATGTTACCGAGGAGTTCGGCGACGAGAGATCGTCCGATCGACCTCCGTCGTGGCTGATCTTGCTCTGATCCGATACAGAATCATTGGATGTTTTGGTCTTGCTGGATAATCCTCCGATGGGGAGGCTGCTGTTGGCAATGCTCTTCACGTCGTAGCGACTCATGTCAAAGTTGGTCACTGCATTCAACCCTCGGAATTTTATGGCTGCTATGTCATATGCCTCCGCCGCTTCCTCTTGTGTACCTATAAGAGAAAAAGTATACAAAAAGTAAATGGGTCAATTTATGTTAAATTATATTTAAGATGGGGTTAATCTAATCCAGCTAAGGATGTCTGAAAGTAGCATAAAGACGCGAGAAAATAATTGAAGGGAATAAGTGTGACAAGGACTCACTGAAAGTGCCAAGGTAGAGGTCTTTGTTTCCGGCAACTCTGCCTATTCTTGCCTGCCAACGGCCATGCTGGTGATGTCTGTGACAACAGCGTTTGAATATATCACATTTTATTTTTTATTATATTAATTCGGAACCGGCCAAAAAGGCAAGGAATGTCAAGTGGGATGTGTATGTATGTATGTATGTATGTATGTATATGTATGCATACCTCGTCACTCCTCTATATATCGAGGCGCCTCTGGAGAAACCACTACTCTTCCTGTAATAAAATAAAGAAACGCCAAAAAGTCCATTAAACTATACATACATTAATAATGCACCGTAAAGCCATGAATAACGGAGAACCCAAAAGTGGAATCGAGATTTTACCTTCGAAGAGAAGCAACAAATTCCTGCCTTGTCATGTTCTTCATTGAATCCAGTTCCTTCTGATAGTTCGAAATCTACCCGAGAGAGAAAGAGAGAGCGAGCGAGCGAGATTTCAGGGTGTTGAATAAGACAAGAATTGTACGTGAACAAGAAATAACAAAGATCATAAGCTGCAAGATGGCTTACAGGGAAGTTGGTGGTGGTGGTCGGACCCCAGTACTTGAGAGCTGCAAGATCATAGGCTCTGGCTGCCTTCTCTTCCTTATCGTAGCCACCTATAATAATAATAATGATAATAAGTAATAACAGCATGAAGACGAAGAAGAAACAAAAACCCTTTTTTGGGGGAAATGATTATTAGCATTGAAGAGAAAGATAGGAATCTGAATCTAAGAAACACAGCACAGTGAAAAAACATAATGAGGGATCAAAACTCAAAAGCTTAAATAAACCAGATATTACTAACTCACCCAAATACACTGAAGCCATAATGAGAGAGGGTCAGGCAATAGCATGGCCAGGTACAGAGCAGCACAACGAAACAAAACAAGAAGCACTCGTCAGAATCTTCAGAATCAGAACCACCATCGTAACAATAATAATAATAATAATTAAACGCACGCACGCACGCACTGTACTATACTCCTCTTCTCGCACTAACAAATCCTTAAATCTAATGAATCAGAGCCCTCGATGTAGTGTCTTTGGGATTTGAAAGGGAAGGCACAGACACATTCTTTTACTCCCATTTATTCCGGTCCCATATTTAACTGAACCGTTTTTGTCAGGCTCGGCTCAGTCTCCCGCAGTCCCAGTCTCGTGGACCCGGTTCGAACCGTTTCTCGATAACCCTAGAGCGTGTTAACATATTATAAATCCCCCTATTTTTTTTACCTTGTCTTCCTTTCCTGCTTTGCCCTTCCCTTCTGCAACTGTTGTCCCATAGATGAGCTTCGTATCTTCCCGTCCATCTATGCCTGCAATTGTTTCCGATACAAAAAGATTATTTAAATGTTTAATATGGATTTCTTGTTTTTTTTTGTCTTGGTACTTGCCTGCTTGGCAGAAATTAAGATTATTGAAATTTTTGGAGTACCCACCGTGTGACGCCGCGGTAGATGGAGGTGCGTTGGCCGAAGGTGTCGACGGTCTTCTTGGGGGACGGCTCGGCTGGAGCCAGCGCCTGTTTCTGTTGCTGTTCGGCTTGGCCTCCGGAGGCGAAGCCGCGGAGGAAGCTGGCGGCTATCGTCTTCAGCTCAGAATCGTATATCTCGCTCTCCACCACTGTGGTAAGGGCGTTATCGGCGGAGAACTGCGGTGCTGGTGCGGTGGTGGAGGCGACTGCGGTGGCAGCGGAGGAGCCACCGCCTCCGAGAAAGTCCTCGAACTTGGGCCCCCCGGTAAGCACAGAGACACCCGTCGGACCTCCTCCGGCCGCCCCATCCCTCACTCCCGGCGACGCGTTGACGGTGCTGCAACCTGAGAAACAGTATACAAGAATTTCAGCAAATCATAAAATAAACCATGAGCTTTGCTCAGTATTACTGAAATCATCCATAAAAATGAAGGAGACGCCGAGACGGATTCAAATCTCGATAGGAACTAAATTAATGACCATGAAGAGAGAGAGTTTCACCAAAAAAAAAAAGAAGAAGAGAGAGAGAGAGAGGGGGCACCTGTGAGAGAGATGGTGGGGGTGGGGGAGGTTGAGGGGAAAAGGGGGAAGGGGGAGGAGGAAGGCAAGGGGTTAGAAAGAGAGAAAGCGAGCCAAGACTGGGTCTGCGAGTGGGGAGAGGAGGAGGAGGAAGAGTCCATGGTTTAGTTGGTTATTTGTGAGTTGGTGTCTTTGGAAAGTGGGAAGGACTGGAGGTATCTGAATCAGAGAGAGAGAGAGAGAGAGGGAGCGTTGTTTGTTGAAGCTGAAGAGGGAGGACTGAGAAATGTGACACAGATATAGAGGCGGTCTTCAGAGAAAGGGAGAGAGAAAGGAGGAGAGAGAGAGAGAAAGGAGGAGAGAGAGAGAAACTGTGCGATCAGCTGGTGACTGCTGCTGTTTATGAGCGTCGCACCAAGAACGAGGTTCTTTCTCTCACTCTCCCTCACAAAATATCAACTCTTAACTCTCTCTTCAATTAACCACCCAATTTTTTCAAATTTTAACTACTCAATAAAATACACTGAGGAATGTATTAATATTTTTATTAAATACTTGACAATTTTAAATACAACTCATTCAATTAGATTTTATGAATATAAAAAATCTTCAAACATTAATTACTCTAGATAATTTTTATTATATGTATTTAATATTTATAAATATTAAAAAATAAATTATCTTAATCATTTAATATTTACATTTATAAATAATATCTTAATATTCATAGAAAAAGTCTATAAAAACATTAACTTTTTGAGAGATTGAGTTTTTGGAGTGAAGCTTCCTTCTTATGTAAAAGAGATTTTTATGCATAGGAGAGAAGTTGGAAATCGTTGAATCAAATTGATCAAACGATTTTCATTTATTCAGTATTTTTTTAAAATTAAAAATTTTACAAGTATCAACTAATTTAATAATAATTATAAACATAATAATAAATATAAAATGATAATTGTAATTTTTTAATTTATTTTTAAAAGAATATTATAAAGACACTAAATGAATGATTTAACTGTTCTCTTTCCCTTATACGCATAAGAACCTCCTATTATGTGTAGGAAGAAAGTTTCACTTGAGTTTTCTAACTATTAAATTATCTTGAAATTTGAGTATGACAATTAAGACATTAATTAAGGAAAGTTTTATTCTTTCTAAATAAACTTAAAAATAATTGGTCTTTTATCTTAGCGAGTAAGAAAATATTCCAAAAAAATTGATAATTATAATATTTTAAAAATAAAATTAGTAATTCAAAATTCAATATCCAATTTTAAAACGTATTATTACATTTAAAAAAATAAGAGTAACAGTAAAAATATATCAAAAAAAGATGAATGGTATATTCAAGTACCGTGACTACGTGGAAGAATGAGTTTATTGGGTCAATTTGACCGCCCCATGTTTACACCAAAGTTTAACTTGCATGTGGGAACTACACATGACGTATTTATTTTGATCGCTACATTTAACATATTGGAGTTAAGCAAACTATTAATTATTCAATTTCAATATAGCAGAATGAAAGGAATCCGCTCTCCTCTTACGATGAAAATTTTCTCTTTAGTTTATCTCTTTAATTGCTTACAGTTAGATAGAGGTGGGTCATATTATTTGTGTGAGGTTTTCAGCTATTCAATAAATTTAATGATTGTAAATAGCTAATAACTCTTCTTGACTTATAGACTAAAGAAAGAATCTTAATCCCTCTTCTTACAAGGACTAGTCTTATATGCAGGGTTTCACTTTTTTTTAAAGGTTTTTTATGTTAAAAAATTTCTTAAAACAGTGTGACTTTTTTAATTTAAAAAATTACTTCTTTAATTTTGAAGATTTGCAATCAATTTTTTTGAATTTATAATTTTGTGCAACATAATTTTTTTACACAAAAAATTTACATTATTTATTCATGCAAATTGAAAAAGACAAAATTAATTTAAAAAATCATATTTATTGTCTTAATGGACTTTTTTATGACAAACATTGAAAAAGAAAAACTACACTATTATTGGTGTATATATTTATAAATAAATGTAATTATTAAACTACACTATTTTAAGGAATTTTTTAACATAAAAAAATATTTTTAAAAAAAAAAGTGTATTATTTATTATAAATAACCATGTTTTATCACATTTTATATTTTATAACATTATATTCAATTTAGGCTTGTTTAATTTTTTTTTATTTTTTTTAAAAATGTATTATTTATTATAAATAACCATGTTTTATCACATTTTATATTTTATAACATTATATTCAATAAATATAATAATTTTATATATAAATTTTTTTTATTTTTTTTAAATAAATATAGAATTTTTAAATTTAAATATAATATAGTTATTTTACAAATAAAATATGAAAAATTAAAGTTACTGGCTATTTAAAAAATCAAAGAAGTAATTGTATTTTAATAAACAAGTATTCAGGCTTATATGTCATATGTCTGCTTTTAAAATTTATAAAAAAAAATCTGATTTTTGTGTGGAATAAATAATTTTAATAATAATGTTAATTTTACAATTATAACATGAAATATATGATAAATAATTAAATATTAAATTAAATATAAAAATTATTTATATATTATATATCATATATCAATATAGCGTAAAAAATATATAGTATATAAATTATATATTATAATACTATTTTTGTATATAAAATATGTTAAATACTATAATATATATTTTATGTCATGTACATAATATTTTTATTATTTAAATATGTACTTATTATTTTATATATATATATATATAAAATCTGGACATCGATCTCGAGTTGGGTTAAAAAATATTCAATTCATATTTTTTTAGAAATTTTTTGTTTATTCTTTTATTTATTTATTTTTTTTGGATTAGTCCCGTGAAATCGAACAAGCTTTTTAACCATGATCAAATTTACTCAAAAAATAGGAGTAGGAGAGTGAGATAAAGATTTGGTGCTTGCATTCCCAATGGACAAGGGCAGACCCAAGACCTTTAGGTCAAGAGGTTAAAATATATAAATATTAAAATTAACAAAAAATAGAAGGTAAAATGAAAAAAAATTAAAATTTAGGATTAAAATATAAATTTTTAAAATATTTTTTTTAAAATTATAATTTTAACCAAAATTTCAGAACTCAACGTGGATCCGCCTGCATATGGGTGCATGTAATTGTAGGGACACGTGTGATATTAATTTAATGTTAATATAAGTGCATCATGACACGTGTGAATAAGAGGGGGCACCAAATTTGAGATACATGCAGTGTATGGCATATGAAGGGGTATGTAGGCCACGCATGATGCATGGCATGTCACATCCTCAGGAGTCAGCTCCAGCTAAATTAACAATTTTTTTTTAAAAAAAAGCAAAATATATTTTTTTAATTATAATGGTTCGAACAATCTGTATAGATATGGACTCGCACCTGTATAGATATGGAGTCTTGCTACTAACTATTAAGATATGGCCACCCTATGACTCACCATTCACGTTCGTCCACATATAATTCCTTATCCAGACTTGGTATTAGAATAGATTGTGACAAATTTTTCGCTATTAGATTTAGTTCTTGTTTCGCACACCTACCCATTGTCCTATTATTGCTTTATTGCCCTGTGAGTTTTTCTTTTTACCGCATCCCCCAACTTGTGAGAAATTGCAGTACTTGTACCTATCTCCCCCTACTTCAAAATTCTGCCACATGTAAATTATATCATTATACTCTAATTTATCATATTATAGACATGAACACATATTTGGCTCCATTAAATGTCCTCCTTATATTATAGATGATGCGTTTGGATCACTTTCAACTAATTGAAGAGTCTAATTTTTTTTAATCATAATTTTATAATTTTTAATCTTAACTAAAAAATAACTACAATTATAACTGTAACTAAAAGTCACAAAACTGTGACTAAAAAAAAATTAAACTCTCTAACTAACTGAAATAAATCTGAATTAATATATGACGAGAGATGTGTATACATTTTTTTTGTTTATATATATATATATATATATATATTCGAGAAAAAAAGGATATTTTCTTGTATTTGCTCTGCGCATGTTTTTTGAAAATTTGTCGTTGAACCTGCATCTACCCAATCAAAAGTTAAATTACCAGGGTGAGGCAGGCCTGGTCAATTGAATTCGGGTTGAAATTGGCATCCTTAATTCCACCTATCACTATATAAATAATTAAATATCCACGCAACTTTTTTATTACTCCATAATTATATATCATATATATCTGAATTAAATTCGAGACATTAATTTCTTTAGAACTTTCATTCTTATTCTGGAACGCATCCTTTGATGAATAGTCCTTTTCGAACGACTGGACTGTATGTCATAACATACTTTGATGACTATTCATAATTACTTTAATATGTATATATAACGAAGGATGATAGTCTAAAAATATTAAGGATGGTATAATATAGTCTTAATCTCTGGATTCAGCTAACAATATTATTTTCTATCTCTAGACCTACACTTTACTAAATCTCAAACTCAATCTTCATTTATTTCTCTACAAAATTTTCAAATCTCCATATAAGGACCTACTTAATTGAAAAAATAAAAAGAAGCAAATTTTGTTTTCAAGTTCATTATTATCATGAAGTTTGTTTATACAATTAGTTGAGTGTTTTGATTTTCTACGTGAATCGAATTATGATCCGATTTTTCTTTATCCGATCTATATTACATTGATTGAGCTGCATTAAATTTGTGTGTATTCTGTGATTTTTGTTTTGTATTCTTCTCTATTTTTGTCTATGAATTTCCGTGAAAAAATATATAACTAATATTATCTAAAATTATAATAATTATATATATATATATAACTTAAAATTTTTTTAGTTTCAACAAATACGGTTTTAAGTTCTAACCCATAATAGCTAATATATAAATATTATAAGTTGCACATATATTAAATTAATATATATAGATAAATAATTTATATAGTTTATTTTTATTTATATATTGGGTACCGCCATCTTCATGACCTTAGATCCACAAAATTCTCCATTACGAGACTGGAATTCATTTCTGTAACCCAAATAAGTAGATTTTATAAATTTTAATCGGATATACTATTTTGAAAATTCCTATTTGTCACAGAAATTAACATAATAATCGAAAAGATAAACAATGCAAAAAATCAAGAACATACATATTTAATGTGATTTAATTAATGTAACATATATTCATGAACAAAGAGAATTTATATTGTTTCACTAACAAAAACTGTTCATGATACATAATGAAATCGAAAACATAGCATATATGAGAATTACATAACTATACATATCATAAAATAAATTGCGAGTCGTGTTCCTACAAAACAAATCATGTCACCATGTATTCAGGTCACTCACACTAATTAATATATATATATATATATATATATATATACATGTTGCGAAAAACACCTTTGCCCCTTGAAAAATATCTTGGTACAAATAAACCAGAGAAATAACAGGAAACAATACTCACAATCACAACACAAGAAAATAACGTGGAAACTCCAAAATCGAAGAAAAATCACAACCGTTGTCAAAGACAACTAGAGAAAACACTATGTGCAAATTTTTACAACACACAGAAACTTCTCTCAAATATCTGGTACCCAATACTAGATACCACTCGATACCCAAATACACCCACACACTCTCAAGCATGTATTTAACTTACATCTCTCACCACTCTAAAACAAGAGTATAAAGAAAGAAAGAATTAAATACAAGCTAATGTATCTTGTATTGGTACATCTATAACCTTAACACTTAGTTTTATATATAACAAGAAACCAAGCTTCCCACATTAAAACCCAGCCCATGTGGGACTTCAAAGAGCTTCATTCACATTAGCAAATTTTCTTCTTGTGAGTCCCACTACTTTCAATCAATTATTTCCAACAATACACACACAAACATAATTAAAAAAAAGAAGACTTATAAGAGAAAATAAAAGATGCAGGTCACAAGATTGCATAGGCAAAAAGTTTATGCCGTGTTCAGATCCTACCTATCAAATCTATGTATATATACATGCATGTATGTGTATATATATATATATGGCAGATTCTCTATATAGAAGCAGCTTTGCATTATTGGATTCACAATCATCAATTTACTCTATATATATAATTGTGAAATCAAATTTACGTGAACAGATTCTCTACGCAAGATATTCCTGGAGTTGGCTAAACTCCAAGTCCAATTCTCTCTTGGCTAACAAACAAAAAGAAAGTCACTGAATAAATTATAATATATTAGAAATTAAAGATTGTAACACATGCACTTACAGAAATTCCCATACCCACAGGATGGATGAGTTGGTGATACAGTAGCACGATTGTCAGAAGTATACATAATAAAATTTCAGCATTTATGATCTTAATAATAGGCCAAAAACGATCAATCTGCTACAGTAGGATTTTAAATCTTCATTATTCACAATTACGAATGCACCAGCAGTCGATACGATCTGCTATCAGGGATTTTATATATATATATATATATATATATATATGCATGAAGTGTTGAGATTCTAAAGTTTCTTGCCAGATTCCATTGAAGCAATTAATATATATATATATATATATATATATATATAATTTTGTTGATATACTTCTTCCTTATGTCTACTTATTTACTTATCGACGATGATATAAGATATCCGACACTAAGTTGTTGTTGACCTTAGTGTTATTTTGTCGGTTACGAATAATTTGGATGTTTGTATATACTTTGTTATGATCATATATAATTTTCAGGCATTTCTTTGAACATGTTTAATAAGCCACCATGGCCATATGAAGCTATTAATTAAAAGTTATTTTGGAAGAAAGAGAATATTTTTATTATTCACTTAGCTTATACAATTCTCGGGTTTCTTGAAGTAATATGTAGCACTTAGCTTAAGCATTGAATATTAACTTGTGATAGAATCTGAATCCATTATAGGCAGTAGTGAATCTAAAACCCCTAATCTAGAAGGTGCAATTTATTAAAAAATGAATTAAATTATTGAATAAAAAACCAACTGTTAAGTGATATTAAATTCAGTCTTTATTCAAATATCTTTTTCTTAGAAAAATAAAAGTGATGCCTGATAGAATCATAACAAAACAGAAAGTTGATACCTGATGAAATCCTTGCCCAAGTGAAGATCGAAATAGATATATGAAAGTAGGGGTTCAAAAATTTTAAAGAACCTAAAAATTAATAAAAAGAAGGTAAAATTATAAAATTTTATAGTATTATATATAATTATAAAAAATTCAAAGAATGCATTTACACTTCCTCAACTACACGTGGATCCACCCCTAACTATAGGACTAGAGTTTTTTGAACAAATTTTCATCATCCATCGAATATCATCGTATAATTTATAAGAGGCACATCTTATTTTAGAGTCCGCCCAAGAGAAACTTAACAACTAAAGCAGATCCTCGCCATGCGAAATTATGTACACAACCAATGAGACAAGGTTGAGATTAAGATAGGATAGTTTTATCGATATATAGTTATATACTCGTTAACTTATATTTTGTAAAAACAAAGAAAATGTAGTAATAAGCTGATGTATATAGACTAATCTGCACATACCTTAAATGCGATGTCGTTTACGTTGAAACTAGCAGACTCATTAAAAAAAAAAGTCAAATAACCGAAAGAAGTTTTGGCTAATTAGATATACTTAATTCCATAAATTAATGTTTCAGTTTAATCCGTTCGTACACAAGTTGCTTTCTTATTCTCTTAATCATTCAATTTATCACTGTACACATAGGCTAACTAATTATAACTTAATTAAATGTCTTGAGTTTAAGTTTATAAAAATGTAATTACATTAAATTTTAATAGAGAAAATTTTATCATAGTCAAAGTAATTGACTAATCTAATATTTGAGTATTAAATGATTGTTGAAGCAAAAAAAGTCATCCAATTTTACCCTGATATAATATCTTCGTCCGAAAAGTAATAGCACAATAGTTTGTTCGCTTAGACATTCAATTTGAATATGGATTGACGGTGTCAGACAAATAATATATACATATATATATATATATATATATATATATATGAATTTTACAGTTGTTAAATTTAAATGGATAATATGAAAATGGATAATTTTTAATTGTTTAAAATATAAAAAGAAAGTAATATATAGTGTCCACTTTTGAAATAAGGGAATTAAATTAAAACTTCTATGAGAAAAATAAAAAAAAATTAATTGAGTTCAAAAAATTATTATTTTTTTAATATCTAAGACCTAACCCATGTGTTGATCATTGAATATCTATAAATATATTAAAAGAGTTAATCTCTCACAGGCATGCTTACATTTTATAAATTGATAGTGTGTATGTTGGTATAAAGGGAATGCATTAAGTCATAGGTAAAGTAGTAGGATGAGGCAAGCAATAAACTTGCTCACTCCCAATTGGACACCTTGAGTAAGGACATTGTCCCTTAGTATCAACAGAAACATCAAAGCGGACTCTCTGTAACCAATGTGGAAAATAGTAGCTTATCATGGTTTATTTTGGATTAATTTGATAGTTAAGATTAAGGTGAAAAATATCTTAACTTAAAAAAAAAAGGAAAACAACTTGATTTAGCTATTACTCTCTGTAGTTACCCCACATAATTTATACTTTGCAAAGATATTAATTAATAGCATGTTTACGTTGAATTTATACAAATCAAAGTTTAAAAAAATCGAATTACTCACTGAATTGATCGAGATACTAGTTCAAATATCAGTGAGTAAACCGGGGTCAAACAAGTGGTATTTAAAATATATTAAAATAGATAATTAATATATATGTTATATATTAAATATATAATATATAATATTAAACTATTTAAGTCATGTTACAAATATATATTCATACTAGCCATAGATCTTTTCTGATAGTTTGAATTTTTTAAGGTTTCTTAAAAATACATAATAATATTCAATAAAAATTAAAAAAAACTCAAAAAGTCAAAAAAAAAACTATTTGAACTAGTTGGTCTTACCGGTTCACCTAATTTTCTACTAGTTTAAACATTCACTAGTTTTTAAATTTAAACCAGATTGAAAATCTGGCAATTTCACTGATTTTTCAATCGAATCGGTCTGTTCGATTTAGTTATCTAAACTATGCTACAAACTATGTTTTGGACTGCATTAATATAATTTTAGTGCAAAATAATATTTTTATGAGTCATTACATTAAAGTGTTGTTGCTTTTGCAAGTCATGATTGACCCAAACTTAAATTTTCTCAAAATAAATTCTTGGAATCATGATTTTTTCAAACTTAAAATTTTCCAACTGTTTTCAAAACACACACAAAGTTATTGCTTATGTAAACCATGATTTGCTCAAACCTAAATTTTTCTAAAATCAATTATGTCAACTATAATTTGTTCAAATCTAAGTTTCTTCACCTATTTTTCAAACTCAATCAAAGTGAATCATGTGGGGAAGGAACCACCAATCACTAATTCATGTAGGAAGACAAGCAAAGCCCACCCACCCACAGAGCACATGTGAGAGAGATCAAGAAAGAGAGAATTAGACCACACATTATTCGATTCAAGTAATTTAATATTTGCTTCTTTCAAACAAAATCTCAAATTCAAGTTCCAGAGGAAAATTAATATTAAAAGAATTGTATACTCTTTTAATTAAACTTAGGGTTTAGGGTTAAAATTCAAATGGACATTCGGATAACGATGATCTGAGAGAGAGAGAGAGAGAGAGAGAGAGAGAGAGAGAGAGAGAGAGAGAGAGAGAGAGAGAGAGAGAGAGAGAAGATGATTAGGTTAGGTGGATACATGTAGAAAACAATTGCAAGCAGGCAGGCAGGGCTTCTCAAAATGCGGATAACACTGCAAAATGCTTTTGCACTAAGCAACCAGAAACCATATATAAATTATTTAATAAAGCAGAAAGAAGCACAGAAAAAGGTTGTAGAATAGTAATGGCGAAGCCACTGGTGAAGACTGAAGAGAGAGAAAATCATGGAGAGTTTCAGATTGGTAGAGAATTCGGCGGGAGCCAGTGTCTGTTCGCACTCGACTTTGATTTCTCCTCTATAAATATTTTTAAAAATAAAAATAAAAATATATTTTTAGTTCTTATTGTTTAGTCCCTATTGTGTTTTAAAACCTTAAATTGTGTCTTTATAATTTTTAAAATTATTAAATAAAAATTATTAAATATGGTCATTGGTGTTAGTTAACGGCTAGTTAACTGTTATATGTGTACATATGACGTTGACTAAGACTCTTCAGTCCGCATTTAAGTTTATATCAGATGTCATATTAATCTTACTCACCTGTCATATTATGTCTAGTAATATATATATATATATATATATATATATATTAAATATTTTATCTTATCATGTACAATTTTTTTCTTAAAATTATTTTAAAAAAATTGTAGAGAGAGAGATATTGATCTGACTTTTTAAGAGATACCATGTTATACATATAATAATTGATTAATAGTTGACTAACATCAAAAATCATCTTTAATAATTTTAGAAATTACATGAATTAGTTTCAAAGTTTTAAATCTATCATAACTAAATTTAATATATGGTGAATCTATAGAGCCCAAAAATATATTTTAACCGTCTAATGTGATTTACATTAAAAAGAATTAATAGTTACCGACACTACATATAAGGAAAAAAAGAAGTGACAGAAAAAAAACAATGAGGGCCGAAATGTTCGCAAACCTGGTCAAAGTTTGCGTTGCGGTCCTAGAAGCAAATCATTCATTCCTTCATTTTATATCCTATGGTGATTTATTTATTTTATTTTCGAAAAAATATATTATTGGTTCATGACCACCATTCACCTCATATCCATTGGCTAGCATAATATTGGGGTTATTTAAATTATTAATGTTGCTAATTCTAAATATGTTTGGAGAAAAGAGCAAGCGTGTGATCTTTTAGTTACACATCTGTGGGCCCCACTCTGTTGTTATGATTCGCATTACGTGTGCTTCATCATCATTCTATCATAAAAGGAAATCCACCCACAACTCATCATCATCATCACAACTTGTTCCTTCCTTTATTTAAAAAAAAAAATTGGGATTTGTGTAATTTTATTTTGAATAATCTTGTGGGATGAAATTTGGTGTTAATTTGTTAGCATTGTTGTAAGCATTGAACCAGACTAGCCAATTTAACTAATTGATTAAGAATTAGTCATAAAATAGGTTTAAAATAACTTTTAAAATCAATAAAGATTGATTAAGAATTGATAAAAAAATTAGTTGAACTGAGTAAGAATTAATGTTAAATAAAATAACTCACTTGAATTATTTTTTTAATTTTTATTATTCTATAATTAGATAATAAAAAAATTAATATTACAGATAAGTCAATTTTAATAAAGATGCTAATATCTTAGTATTTTATGAATTTGATACTATTGAATATTATCTTAATTAATAATATTTCATTGTTATTTGGTCAATTTTTACTATAAACTTTTAATTATGAATGTTATTTTATATAATTTGATATCAAATATTATTTTTAATTAAATTTACAAATTTATATTTATATTTTTTTAAATTATGTATATCTTTTAATATTTTAAAATACATCAATTTAATTACAGTTGGACATGGTCTGAGTGCCTCTACAATTTCAATAATGATCCAATTTTTAGAATCTTGTTTTTAACGATTGGGTAATTAATTTAAATAAAAAAATAGAGGGAGGAAGAAGTTTAAAATGAGGTTGGATTTGGAGTGAAGACGGTGCGGATTCACTTAGAGGGTCAAAGCTGAAACCTTGAGAAATTAAGGGTCGCACGTGCCGGTGAAGCAAGATGAAAACATGCACCTGCAGTCACGTGACTATACAACACGTGCCAGACAAAGGAAGGAAGAGGGCGGTGGAAACGGTGCCGGATTGAATAACACGTGACACTAGCGTTATCTTCCACGTGCACTTCCCGTCCTTTGTTTTTTTTAAAAGCTAAATTCTAAATGATTGTTTATTCCAAAACCTTGTCTTGGACAGTTTCATAAATTTGTTTTGATAAGGTTATTTAATATTTTTTCCGCCTTGAGTGACTTTAATTTAATGAAATTGTAAAAAAAAGAAATATGACTTGTTTGAATAGCATAGTTTATAATTTATTAAATTTTTTTATTAATACAAGTATTTTTATATAAAAAATATTTAAATAAATAATTTATTAATTTAAAAAATATTTTTAATTTATTTTATAAAATCAAATTTTAAAAATTTAAATTCATATAAATAGACAATTATTTTATACTTTTACAAGATAATTATATCCCTTTAATTTGAATTTTTATGAAAATCAAACTATACATCTCCCTTTTATTCTAATCATAATTTAAAAATATTTCTTTAAATATATATCCCAACATTAATAAAAACTTATAGTATATTTTTTTTTAACATAAAATCTTCTTCTTTTCTAAACGTTTTAATATACTATTTATCCAAACGAAACCTTGAAACCTGCAACAAAATAAATTCAAATTTTGGACTCCACATTGCGCAATCACAGTTTTACAAAGAAAAAAACTGACGAATGACAGGTCACATCCATATCAATGTAGGCCCAAGATCAAGCCCATTGACTCCTCTGTGAAATTATTAGGACTAGAAGCCCGTAATGTTGATTATCAATTATGAAAATTGGCATTTTGGGTTAGGCCCTATCACTTTTTAGAC
Organism: Biancaea sappan; assembly: GCA_037074585.1. Classification (NCBI taxonomy): domain Eukaryota; kingdom Viridiplantae; phylum Streptophyta; class Magnoliopsida; order Fabales; family Fabaceae; genus Biancaea; species Biancaea sappan. Next base: position 2,808,698 of record CM073491.1, read on the forward strand.
TTTCTTGGACAAAAATAATAAATAAACTAGATAAAATATTATAAGATTAATTTTTAACTGAAAGTTAAAAGTTGTTAAGGTAGTTTATTAAATTTGAAGTATTTGGTAAAATTAGCTATTGAATTAGCTGATAGATGTAAAATGACATAAAAAATATACTTATATAATATTTTGTAATCTCAAAATAATACAAAATAAACATATCATTTTTTATTTTTTAATTAAATTAATTTATATTATTATTATTATTATTATTATTATTATTATTATAATATATATATATATATTGAAGATTCTTATACTCTACAAAGATAGAAATGCCAATCTAAGCACTACAAATGTAGTGTCTATAGAAGTTTTCAGAAATCTCTATTAGTTGTAACTTATAAGTAAACTTTATATGGTATTTTTTATAATATTATTATATTAATTCAAAGTTATTTTATGTTATTTGTTAATTTTTTTTAATTTTATTTCCTTCTTTTCAAGTTAAGGGCATTGTATTTGAACTATGTCGCAGTTAGCACAAATATATATATATATATATATAATATTTTACACAAAAGTGTGTTTTACGTCTCTAGTGTTTACCTTGATTTTTATTTATGCCTTTCAACTTTTTTTTGTGTTAAATATGTCCTATATGTTTTAAATTTTTACAGATATACCCATTTTTTTTAAGCACCGTTAGTGGGTTAACAAGGTTGCTGACGTGACACATAATGTGGCTAAAATATTTGCTATGTCATATGCCACGTGGCCACATGCTGGGTAATAACCAAAATGCCCCTCAGGCCATATAATATTTGTGACATATTCCAAATGTGACCACCGTGACAGGTGGCACCCTAAGGCTATTTAATATATAAGCTATAAGCTATTCAAATAAGTTTGTTTATCAAACATATTTATTTTGATCAAATAAGTTTATAAGCTAGTTAAATAAGTTAAAAACTAACTTAAAAGTCATGCTAAACAAAACCTTAAAACCTAGTTAAAAACTTATAAGTTAATTTTTAACTGAAAATTGAAAGCTATTAGACTAACTTATTGAATTAGCTGATGGATTTAAATTGATATAAAAAGACATACTTATATGATATTTTATAATCATAAAATTATACAAAATAAACATATCATTTTTTAATTAAATTAATTTAAATTATTATATATATTACTATATTATATTATATTATATATATATTAACGTCGAGGAATCAGAAGATCGATAGTGAGGAGATGACAAACTATAAAACACACACACACACACGCGTGCGCGCGAGATAAATGGCAAGGAGACAATGATAAGGCCATGCTTGAAAGAGCTTATCAACAATTTATTTGCTTGAAAGAGCTTATTAACAATTTATTTGAGTTTATCTTATCACTTAAGTACTTTAGATAAAAATTATAGATGTTTGAAAGAGCTTATGAAAATAACTTATAACCTCCCAATATGCCCATTTTAGCTTATTTCAATAAACTTCATAAAGAAACTTATCAAAATAAACTCAAAAAAGCTTATGCGAAAGCTAGTGACTAGTTATTTTAATGACAAAATTGTCCGTCTAAAATTTTGAAAATTCCTCCCAATGTCCGTCGTTCTCTCTTTACTCTCACTATCTCACACTTTCTCGTCTCCACTCACTCTCCACTTTAGTTTGCAGCTCTTTCCTTCCCTCATGTCCATCCCTCCGTCGTCTCTAAGCTCTCTTGGTCAATCGGTGAGTTCTCCACTTCTCCATCATTCTCCTTCATGCTTCGTTTCTTCCTTCATTAAGTGTGCGAACCAGAAATTTCTTGTTCCCAGAAAAATTTCTGGTTCAAACCAACCAAAATTTGAACCAGAAAAATTTCTTAAATTGTTGATTTTTGTGCTATTTTCCAGTGAGATTTCAATGTTGCTTCTCATTTTCTAAACTGCTAGGTCAACCATGCATATATATTCAAGGTTACGTAAAATTAGCATCTAACAACGTTCTACATGATTTGATATGGTAAAAGTTGCTCTATTTTAATTCCAAGCAATATTATTGTGTTGTGATGTGCAAATCTAGTTGGTGGAGTTCTCATCATTGGTCATAATTTTAATGGGTTTTCTTTTATTGAAATGTGCTTTATAATTATTGAAATTCCCATAGATGTTTGAAAATTAAAATGTTTAGGAATTGAGATAGACAGTGGGATAATATTATGTGAGGACAAGTGATAATGTATTTGAACTTCTATTTTTCTCCTTCTACATTCTCTACACTGGATTATGGGTTATGTTTGTCATGTGCTATGTATTATATTATCAATGATCATCATTATAAATGATGAACGATACTATCCTTATTTTATGTTGGTGCTATAGATAGAACTCATATGAAAATTAGTCTCTGCTAAACGTCAACTTCCTTATACACGTAAAAAAAGGTACACAACAACTAATGTAATGACTACTTGTGATTTCAATTTGTACTAGCAGGATGGGAGGTCTACACATGATACTAGAATATTTATGGATACTTTACGCAAACCTACCTTACATTTTCCTCATCCTCCTACAGGTTAGTAACATATTTATTTATTTTTATAATAAAATTATCAACACACATATGTATATGTTTCATATTAGTAACATAGTTCAAATTATTGTATACCTTATTTGCAGGTAAATATTACTTTGTTGATGCTGGATATCCTAATATCCTAACTTTGCAAGATACTTGGGCCCTTACAAAACTACTAGGTATCATCTTCCTTATTTTAGATTAGGGCCTAGAGCTAGAGGAAGAGATGAAGTGTTTAATTACTTAAACTATAGTCTTTAAAACTCTATTGAACAATCATTTGGGTGTTACAAAATTAGATGGAAGATATTAATCAATATGCCTCATTTCGCATTGAAGACTAAGACTCACATTATTGTTGCTTGTATAGCTTTGTACAATTTCATAAAAAGGAATGATATAGGCGATGAACAATTTATGTTATTTAATGATAATGTTGAATTAGATTACGGTACTGCTGAGGTAAATGAAAATATACCATAAAATGTCACATGAGAAGAACCAAATCAAGAAAGTATTAAACAAATAGAGCAAGTAAGAGATTACATTAGAGACCATATTCCCACAATTATCTAGCTTTAATTTTATGTTCTTGTAGTACTTTAAAAATTATGCAATTATTAGTTTTTTTGTAAAGTTATGGTACATCAAGTTCCTTTATACTTTATTTTTATATTCAATTTGGTTAACATCTTGTTTAATTTCTTTTTCAACTCTTTCCTTAGTAGTGAAAGTTAGAATTGATATTAAAATTTTACAATTCCAATGATAGAATTTATGATTTCAATTAATTAATTCTTTAGTTTTTTAAATTTTTAAAAAATTATATCAAGTACTTATTTACCCAAAAACTTTAATTTTATAAGTGCTTATGATGGGTTTTCTAGTAATTTCAGCTATTATAAGTACTTATATAGTAATGTATCCAAACACTTTAAAATAATACATAAGCTTTTTTTAAGTGTGCATTCAAACAAATTAGCTTATTGAATTAAGCGCTTATGACAAAAGTGTTTAATTAAGCTGTTTACCCAAAACGAACCTTAATAATATATATATATATATATATACACACACATAACGGCAAGATAGGAATCAAGAGATCGACGCTCGATTATGAGGAGATGACAGATGATGCAGTGGGATAAATATGTTAAGGGTATAATAGGTATTTTTATAAAATAACAAGGGTAAAAAGAAAAGAAAAATATATAAGTTAAAAGTTACTGAAATAAGCTTATTTACCAAACAATTCTAATAAACTTATAAAATGGTCAAATAAACTATAAGCTAATTTTTTAAGTATTGCAGCTTTAGGGGGCTGATTTTGCCTCCTTGTCAGCCCAGTTCACTGGATAATATACATGTCATATAATTACCAAAGCTATTTCATTGGATCATACTTCATTTCGTAATTATGAATAGTTTCATGGAATAATATTGTTGGATAAAATCTGAAAACCAGCAGGGTAAAAATTTGAGTCGTGTCTTTTCAGTAGACACTGTCCTTAAGGAAATTATTCCGCAACCACAGCAAGAGTACTACGTCTACAGAACTCCTTCCAGGATTAAACAGACTCCTCTGAGAATATTCTCAGGCCACAGAACAGCAGAAAATAAAAGACGTAACCCAGACAATGAGAGAGGGAGAGAAGAGATGATCAGAATGCTTTCTTATTAGGTGTGAGAAATGAGGGGGGGAAGCCCATAATTTTCTGACGTTAATCCAATTAATTTTCATAAGTGTAAAATTCGAAAAATTATTTCTCATTTCTCCAGAGAAAAACTAAACTGGTCCGATTCATTGCACACGCAGGGGGGCAAATCGGATGATTTGCGCTGCAGTAGCTTGAATTCATGTGGGCTTATGTGCGCGAGAGCCCACCTCTTCCCAAGTTCTTTATTAGTCTATTAACACATGTTAGTATATAAACTCTCTTCCCCTCCTTGCTCCAAGCAATGTGGGACTTGTAAATTTCTCTTTTGAAATATTAAGCCTTTATAAGGCTATTTTTACAACAATAATATCCAGTCCCAGAATTTGATAAACAGCATTGCTATCAAGGAATGAAGAAAATGAACACATAAGATTTTACTTTCAGTTGTTACCGTCGTGCAGAGATAGAGATGATTATGAATTATACAATTACAGAGACTTTGCAGAATTAATTATTTTATATCACATATACTAGAAATTAAATTTATTCTTTGATGGATCGATTTCAAAAGGGATTACACTCCAAAATACTCATTCTTCTTTTTGTTTTTTCAGAAGTAATAAAAGCTTATTTTTGGGATTAAAAAGGGAAATTGAATTTAGGATTCTTATTAATTACTTAGATCTCTATTAAATACCCTAAGTTTCGAACTAGCCAATTAAGCTGACCTACGATTACCAAAAAGTTGCATGGGGTTTTCAAATTCACAAAAAAAAAATTCTCATTTATTTCATTTATCACCAAACTTGTAAGTCAACTAGTAAGAGGTTGTTTTAGTTTAATCAGAAGTTTCGAGTTAAATTTCATAAGAATATATCTACATTAAAACTTAGTAAGAAGAGTTTTATCGCCTATTGTGATCTTATCCGACTCGAATCTGGATTAGTCGACACAAACGTAGTGTTCAGATACCGGATGGTTATTTAAAAAAAATTCACAAAAGAAAACGTTTATGAAAGAACATGTGTGCATCCCAAGCCCACAGGTTTTTCTTGAAGACAAAAGCAATGGTACATCTCTTAAGCCTTCGATCTTCTTAAAATAATAAACTCATCACATGACAAAGATGGCGAAGAAAAAAATTAAACTCAAAAGTCAACTTATTTTATAATTGTGAAATAGTAGCAGCTGCAGCTGATTGTATTCATTGCAATTCAATGAATGAAAACACTAGTTTAATTAATTTCCATAATTTTGATTTCTTGGTAATAACTAAAAGTTCTTTTTTTCCTTCAAGTTTATATAAAAAGCTTCTCCTTTGGCTATCAACTTAAGTTGTGCTCAGTTAGTCTTTAAAGATTTAGATTCCAGACTAGATTATATTTCTTGTCATATATTCCACAGAAAATCTTATTAGATATGTGCTTCTTGATTAAGGGCATGTTTGAACACAGAAGAGAATGAGGAATAGAGATATTTTAATTTAAGCATTTTCTTTTTACTTGAATTTAAAATTTTCTTTTTCTTTCTTTAATTTTCTTATTTATTCTCCTCAATTTCAAAAGATTTTGCTACAATATATATATATATATATTACATCAAGCAAATTATTTAAACAAAAATTTCTCTGCTTCTCTTCCTTTTTCCTCCACCCAAAGTTTTCTTTCGGAAACCTGTAGCCCCAATATATTTCTTTACTGGCTTAGCGACTCCACTTTACCCTAAAGAATAAAGGGCAAGGCTGAGTAATTTAGTCCATCACTCGATCCCTTCTGATCAGAATCGAATGAGATTGAGTTTGATTGATCGGTGGACCAAAAATTAATTAGAGAACCGATTCAAAATAATTTTTAAAATTAGTGAGTGATTTAACCAATCAAAAATCAGTTAGGCCTGGTGTTAAATGAATCGTTGAACGAGTCCCCTTAATTTTTTTTGTTTCTAATTTTTTAATTTTACTTATTTTATAATTAAATAATAAAAAAATTAATATTACAAGCCAGCCAATAAAGATATCAATATATTGGTATTTTATGAATTTAATATTAATTAATATTATATTGATTAATAATATTTTTTTGTTATTATATGGTCAATTTTTGCTATAAAGTTTTAATTATAGATATTATTTTGTATAATTTGATATCGAATCTTATTTTTTATTGAATTTATAAATTGATATTTATAATCTTTAATTATGTATCTTTTTTTAATATTTTAAAGTCTACCAGTTTAACAAAAGTAAAACAACGATCAGACTATTGACTATTAAACCGATAATTTTACCAATTTAATTACCTATTTGATTTTCATATACTTGCTTCTAATCAAGGACAGATCTATGTTATATGGTGTGGGGGCAAAGAATTTTTTTTTAATATTAATATATGTAGCATTTTTTTGCCCCATATAATAAATCATGATCACTCATTTTATTAAAAGTACTACACCCAATAAATTTTTTTAAATTGAATTAAAAAATTAGTTGTACTCCACTACGGTACTACCCAATAAATTTATATCTTTTATTTTTTATATCATTTTTATTGTTTATGGATATATATATATATATAATATTTTTTAATAAAAATATTTATAGATTATTTTTTATCCCCACTAAACAAAATTTTTAGATCCATCTCTGCTTCTATTCAATAGACATGCACATTGAAACGACCTAACGTTTTGTAAGAAGCAATTAAAGATGACAAGTCCAAAGGGTTTGGTCAACAATATAAATCGAACATGCAGCAGTAGAAGGTGGCCGACATATACATTAATTATAATAACGTAACCTTAGAAACAACGATACTTCCCAGTCCCATATGCACCATGCTTCACAGTTTGCTTCCTTCTCATCACAAAAAGTACTTCATCATCACCTGAACCTGAAGTAACAACATGATAACTTAATTAATTAACACAAAGCTTTAATGTCCTTACTACTATTGAATCATTTATATGCGTGTGTGTGGATCATGCACCACAATCTCCATTATTGAAAAACCTAGATATATAAACACACCTGTTTCAACTTTCATCGGTCAATCCTGCATCGATCAGAGAGGCATATATTATGGATTTGGAGAAAGAGAAGGGGAAGACGGTGATGAAGATTCTTGGAAGGAATTCATCAGTGGGGGGATCGTCTAGAATATTCTATTACTATGGAAGTGGTGAAGGGGTTCCATTCGAATGGGAGAAGAAGCCAGGCATACCCAAACATCAGCCCAAGGAAGAACTTCCTCCATTGAGTCCTCCTCCTGCACTTCTCAGCCTAGGCCTCCCCAAACCCTACATCGCTTGCAGAAACCCTAAACCTTCACTTGCCAGCACCCTGCGACGTCGTTTCTGGAAGACTATCACTAGAAAAGGCGGGAACCACAAGAAGCTGAATCTCCTAGGACTTTCTAGAAATGAATCAGAAGATGATGAAGAAGACAAGGATTTTGATGTGTTTGAGAGGTTTTTAGAGTGCAACTCTGATTTTGAGTCTTTTGCATCGCCTCGTGATTCGAGTTTTTCTTCTTCGTCTTCTTCCTCGCTGTCGCTGTGCCGTCAGGTGACAAGATCGGAGAGTCTATATGGAAACGGAAGGCCATTGGGTTGCGTTCCCATGCGTTTTACCAGAATTCTCATTTCTATTATGAAGCAACGTTGATATAATTAAGTAGACAATAATAAACTTCTTATATATATATATATATATTTATTACGTGGGATTATGTTGTAGTTTTAATTTGTTCATTAGTTTTGTGCTTAAGAATAACGTGTTAGATTCATGTTTATACCAGAACATGCCACCAGTTCTGCTGATATAATTGTATTATGTTGGGCATGACATGTCACAGAAATTGACTGTGCGAAATTAAACAAAGAAGATACAAAAATTTACATGGCTCAGTCAGAATAACCTATATTCACGATCAGAAAAAAAAAATCTTCTGAAAAAAGTATTTGAATAGTAATTGAATACAAATATATATATATATATATATTAAAATACAAAACTGCTCAACTCAAGTCATTTTATACCGCGAAGGGCTTTATCCCCACACCTTCTAATGAGGTTAGTGTTACTTTCTTACGGGTTTAAATCTATCGGCGCTCACCTTACTTGTCTCACAGACTTTTAAATTTTTTCTTTTCGGGTTGTGCTCCCAAAAAAAATGATCAAACCATAATTTTAGTCACCATATTCAGATTACTCAATAGTTTTTTTTAATTTATTTTTTTTTTACTCTGCATATGAAATTTTTCTTAACGCTGATTTCCTTGTTTCTTGACAGGTATAAGTTGGAGAGACACGCTCGGACAGCACAATTTAATGCTCTAGAAACGACAATAATAACTTACAATCCCATTAAAGGCATGGCTAAGAATTATGATTTTCTGACTGTCTTATTCATGTAGCAAGAACGCGCAATAAGTTTGACAATTCAGTTTTCAACAGCTAGAACCTAAAAATGCTCCACGTGTAATATATACATTTATCATTTATCATTGATTTGACATAATGTAATGTATACACTGTTCACCCAAAACTTTTATTACCAGAAATGACGATTTTTTGCTTTGTAGATTATGAAGACTTGAGGTCGTTAGTCATTACGTGTGCCCTCAATGTCTCATGGGAGATGGAACCCTAAAGCAAAAGGATCAAATCCTGATGACTATCTCACAATTCTCAAATCTTTTATTACTTGAATTATAAATTCAATTGTCAACAAATATTTAAGTATTTTTATCATGTTCTACACAAAAATTACATATTTTTCAAAATACAGAAATTGTCATGTTGAAGTATTAAAATGTTCATGTTATATTTTAATGGCTAAAAAAAAAATCCTTCAAACTTAGATAGTTGTGTAATTTATTTTTTTTAACTTTAAAAATTAAAAATTGACCCTCTCAAACAATTTAATTTTATCGAATATAACCCATTCATGCACTTTTATATCTAAAATCCAAACGCTACTTATTTATATAAACTTCAAAAAGGGGATCAACAAATAAATTCAGCCAATAATTCTAAATGACATAAGAAAAGTTTTTCGTTATTTTTTTATACATTTTTCAACACAAAATTGCCTATAAATGATAAATTTCAGTTTTTTTTTTAACACCAATCTGACATTCTTTAACTTACATGGCCAAGTAGTAATAAGATCTTTGATTAAAAACAAAATTCAGATTATATTACAAAAAAAAAATATGGGTCAGTTCTAAGTTTTAAAATTTGGAGAAGTATAACGCATAAACTTCGAAAAGCTATTTTATGTCCTAGTCTATTTTAATTAGGGTACCTCCCCAGAGGTCGCCTCCCCACCCTTTTATTTTATTGGGCTTCCACCGCTGGTAAAAAATAATAATAATAAATTTGTCCAACACGCAAAATAATACATGTTGATCAAGGAGATGGTCAACTTTCAAAAAGGTCGACCTCTCCACGTCCAAATTCTTTTAATTAAGCATCCTGCTGATAAACAATACTTAAGTCTATTAAATCTTTTCCGGGGCTAAATTCTACAAATGACGGTAGCTATATTAGGACATACTGATTACAACGGTATTATAACGCCCAAAGTGACCCTATTCACATAAAACCGAGCTTCGTTTGTCACCAAGAAGGTTATATCGGAGTGCCCTCAGCTTCCTTAGTTAAACTGCCTGTAAATCAGAAAGAAACAAAATCAGGAGACAGGAACCAGTAATTTGATGGATTAAGAAGCAAGTGACAACGAATCTACTGCAAAATGAATAGTACTGTCAGCGAAAATATACCTTACAGGTATGAGAAAGCAACTAATTACCAGTGATTATATTTGATGATAAATGTTCAACTTTCAATCTTGAGTCTTACAATGCATGAATTAATCAGCTTTTCAACTTTTATGGTCCTAATCAGTAATCACTTCAAAGCTTTTAGATAATGTTACATCAAAAAGTTATAACCCAAAAAGGGGGAAAGGCACACGTTAAATAAATACATACCTCAGCTGGGGATGGGATGATAGATTCCCTGTAAAATCAAATAAGCATTTCAGTTCACTGCATCTAAACATGATCAGACTGTAATTTACAACTCTAAGCACCCGCAAAATACCTTGGCCGGTCAGACTTGGCAAGATGTTTAGACATTATGGATGCCTGCAATATAGTCCATTGTCATATTATGCTCATACCCAAAAATGCAATGCATTGTCAAACTAACGCACGGGAGAAGCGAGATTTGAGTTTGATAGCAAATAATTGAAAAGCATGATTCAGGAAAAATCCCTACTTAGCTTTGTTAAAAAAGACCCTTCTGAATTGAGATACACGTTTCCTGGATTCAATTAAACTGCCAGCTGATTGATCAAAAAGGGAGCACCAGAAGCAAATTCTTTCCATATTTTATAGAACAAAAATCCTCATAAGGCAGAAGTAACAGAAGTTTCCACTTATAGCCATTCAGGGATACAGTACAGATACGGACTTGCTCAAACACAGACAAAAGAACCGTGCTACTCAATCCATAACACAATTGAAAAACAAGTGTCTGATCCCAAAATTGCATACCTGCTCCTGTATGATGCTCCTTGCTTCAACAAGTTGAGCTTCAAGCTCAAGTTCTCTTTCGGTTGCTTCTGAGGTAACTTCGGCTCCTTTCTGAGCATCTTGCAATTGAACCATGCGCTCCTTCATATTTCAAGGCATTAACAATTAGACATAAACAATGCTATATGCATAACTGCTAATAATTAAAGATGAAAAGAGATAAAGTTAAGTAAATACCTTAATGGAAGCCATCTTGGCTCGAAGACTTTCTTCAATTTGATCTCTAGCCATGTGAAGGGGGAGGTCAAATACATCCTGCAGGTAGTACTCATTAACTTCATACAGTAGTTTGGCACTGGAAAATAAAGTATTCGAATAATAAAGGCTTTATACCGTCGTCCTCCCAACCAATGGAGATTGTGAAGGATCACTTTCAACTCTTTCATTAGCAGGGACAGATTGTTTTGATTGCCCATCAGGAGCATTTATGAAATCACGCATATCCATCTGTAAGCAGTATGATCAAATCTCAGAATCATGGGCTAGCACATAAAGTGACAGCTAATAAAATCTCAGATGAAGGAAAAATATTAGAGAAAAAAAATCTAGAAACTAAATGGACGAACTCACTCAAATACATGCATACAATATAGCAACTATAAGAATTAAATTCTAAGCTGCTAGCAGCTTATGGATATATCCTGGATTGTAATGAAATGGTGTCACAATTACCAGGAGACCCATAGTACGACTACCAACTTTTATTGCACGTAATAGTTGACTGTTATCATTCAACAATTTAGCACGCAGGCAAAAGCATAAGTATTCACATGAAAGTGGCACTTCCGTGCTGCATTTGATGAGTAAGATTCAATAGAACAATCCATAGAACAATCCAGGTCCACCTAGCCATCATTTACAAACTCATGTTTCTAGAACTTAAAAAAGTGGGTACTGTTGCCAAATATATTTTGCCATGCCAACCTTTTTTATTCATGGATAAAGTTAACTAAAACTCAACAAGGTAGTTGCCTAGTTGTCAAAATAATTTTGGCAATAGAACCCATTTTTTGAAAGTACGAAAGTGCTAGCAAAATTCCCTGCTTTAGAGCAAGGACCATAACTGAATAATGGCCCTAACGTAGAGCAAAGTACAAACATAAGGAGCCAATCAGCAGAATTAATGAAGAATAAAAATGATGCTGAAAGATCACCAATACCACTAACTTGATTAATTAGTCCTGTTCTTCATTTTGTCAAATTTGTGTTGTTTAATTAATGTTGAAAATCAGTCCATAAGAACGAAATATGATAATCACACTGTTTGTGAACTATACTTGGTAAACAAATTCAGGTACAGGCAAATATATATTCACAAAGGAAAAAAATAGTTGGTCGAGGTGGAGAACCACTAAATAAAATTGGAGGCAAGTTGAAATATTAAAAAGCAGCACACACAGAGTGAGAATAAATAGAAAAAAGTTGGAGAATAAAAAATCACATCATAAGGAATCCAAAGAAAAGTTGGCAGAAGAAATGCATATTACATTCGTAAACTAGTCTCAAAGCAGAGAGCCAGAAACTTTAGCAGATATCAATTACTGATCAAGGGCTTACCTGCATCGATCGCAACAGTGCTCTTAAATCAGCATTCTCTGCTATCAGTTCTTGATTTTTCGCCTCATAAGCATCCACCTTTCAGTATTATAAACAAAATGTAAAAAGATTAGGGAGTCCAACATAAAAGGCCAACAAAAACAAAGTGAAAACTATCAATCTGCATACAATCTTTTTATAGAAGTCGTTGTCCGTCTTCTTCCCATTCCATGTTCCACGTTGCCGCCCTTCTTTCTGTTTTACACACATCATAGATACCAAATTACCATGACAATGAAAGTCTGCCACACATGTTAAACTACTTGGATAATCTATACCTGAAGCAAATTCATTATCTCCATTCCCGACCTAGATTCCTTCTTTTTTTCCATCAACACCTGGTTTAGCTTCTCCTGCAAGTAGAATATACAAGACCGTCATTTTCAATTCTATTATCTTGCCCACTCATGTTCATGTAATTGTTCATCAGTAAAAAAATTTCTATCATTTAGGCACCAATCACCCAAAAATTAAATGCAAATAAATCCTACCTGCAACTTTATGTATTCCTTTTCCTTCTTCTTCATCTCATGAATTTGTTGAGTCCTTACTTGCTTTGACATATTTATATTTCTAAGTGTCAGAATTTGACCAATATAAAATGGTGGTATTCAAATGCTGCAAGAAACAATGTAAATCCAGTTTCTAACCTGATTCCCAATGACCATTCTTTGAAATTCATCTCGCTCCTGTTGTAGCTTCTCAATTTGGGCCTTGAGAGCTGCAGTGTTCTTAGCTTCCTAAACAGGGAGCATCATCTTCAGAATTAACAAAAAAGACAGCATGATCAAGTAGCATTACTTTGTCAAATGGGAAATTCTTGAATGTAAGCATGATTGATACATTTTGATTTTCACTCGATTTAATATAATTTGCTCCAGAGTAAATTAAAAAATATTCAATATTATCTTACTGTTCTAGTAATTGTTGCAATCTCTCTGTCTTTGGATTGTAGTTGTCCTTCAAGCCTCTCAACTTTGGCCTCCAATCTTGATATGTCAGATAACAGTCTATCACACCAAAAGCATAAAAGGGATAAAAAGTTAGCCCAATCAGCTACTTTTCAGACAATCAAGTGAAGCCTAGTGATTGTTTGCAATTAACACAATAAAAAATAATCGTGAAACTTGATTTCTGTTTATTGCAATGTGGACAGTATAAGCATATGCCATTGACTCGCCTATACGCATGAAAATATAATAGTATAGGTAAATTTGGAAAATAAATACCTATGAGAAAAATAAAGGAAATAGAAGTTTATTCATACAATACTGGTACAGGAATTAGCAGAGAAATCGAATTGTGTTAAATAGCAACAAGATTGAAACCAAAATTCACGCTTCTAAGATCCAAAAGGCCAGAAATGGTAGGCACAATACAGTATAGTGAACAATTACCGTTGTCTCTGTTCATTAGCGGACTCTCTAAATTCAATATCCCTCTGTCTCTGCTGAAGCAAGAAGTATATGCAATTGCAAGTCCGTGCAATGGAAACCTACCAAAGTAAAGACATATATTACAAGAGAAATAAACATTTTCCCTCTTTCTTTTTCCCAGAGTACAATCAGCAGTATCGTAGGTTAATCCTCACCGGGTCATTGGCGAAAAGATCCAGAGATGCGGGAAATCCAAATGTAACGAGAGACTGGTTCAAATACTTGGCGCAATGCTCCAAATTCCCCGCATCAGCGAACGTGTACTCTCTAGAGCACACAAAAGACAACATGTGGGCAAAACGAGCGCGCGAGCACAATGTGAGATGTTTTGAGAAAAAACCCAAAACCCCATGGATCAAATTGCACGAACGCAAACGTAAAATGAAAGGCGTGAGTCAATTGAAGGGAAAACTCACCCGCTTGTGATGGAAGACTGAGAAGATGGCTGCGAAGATAGACAACAAGAGGGGGAATAACGAGTTAGAGAGAGAAACATAGAGAAGGATATTGCTAGGGCATATCGAGGTTCGAGATTACCCGAAGATCGAATTCTCCATCAGTAGCTGGCATTCTTCTTCGTCGTCTTTCTTCTTCAAGCTTCAGAAACCAAGCAACGAAATGGGTGTCTCTGTGACAGAGCGTGGGTTCGATAGATCTAAGCGGTGCGAAAATTTGAAAAAAAGGAAAGATAAAAAAAATATCTAAAATTTCAGAAGGGATGGTTAATAACTATCTTCACGTGTAGTCGAAGGTTGAGTTTTAATTTGTACAATCCAATAAAAGAAATACACGTGGCTCAAAAACTGGTTTTGTTCATCTGACATACACGTGGCGCTTCTTAATTCCTTGCAAAATACAGGAAGATTTTTGTTTGGTAACTTTTGGGTTAAGATTATGGCGCCAGGTCCCTTGAAGCTTTCTTGGGGAATCTATTGATTGACGCTTTGAACTTTTTAGGAACCACGGATTTTGATAGATTTTATTGTAATTTTAATTTAAAGACAACACTGCCGTTTACCTTAAATTTTAATTGAATTTTTTTTGTTAATTATATTTTATATGTTTTATTTTTATTTTATATATATTATTTTTACTAATATTGTTTGTAACATCTCAAATATTTTATATTCTCCTAAGAAATAATAAAAATAAAATTTATGAGAATCCTTAAAAAATTAGAATTAGTAAAAGATGATTAAAAATAAAAAAAATCATATTAATAGACTAACAATCGACTATCAGCAAACTAATAGTCAACTGATAGGCCTAAAGTACAGAAAATAAGTTTGATGCAAGCAATGAACTGATAATATATAAGTAGTTAACTGGTAGATGTATGATAGTCAATCGCTAGCATACAGAACAACGCTGAAGTCGGTATAAGTGATAAAAATCAGTTAGAAAATTATCAAAATAATCCCAACTACTCATAAATACATGAGGAATAAATCTAGGGGTAAAGTGGTAATTTCAGAGAGTCTATATATGCCTCTATGTGTGCTCTCTAACTCTAAGAAATAGGAGAGAAAATCAGAAGGAGAGAAAGGGATAAAGGAAGAAATAGCACAGAAAGAGGCAATAAGAAGAGGATTAGAGTTGAGAATCTAGGTTTAAAACTTGATTCTACATACAATGTAGCTAGTTTTTCGTAAAAGCATGTGTTTTCAGTATGTGTTGATCATTTATTGCTATCTTCATTCATGAGCTTGTTCTTAAAGAGGAAGTTTAGCAAGAATAATATGAGTTTGTTGATTTAAGCAAGCTTTTAATTGAGAACTTTAGATATTCTCTATGTTATGAATATTTCATATGTTTATGGAAGTATGTTTGATTCAAGTATTTTCTTGAAAGATTCTACATGTTTATGATGATAGCTCTTGATCCAATAATAGAGAATTAGGGCTAAAGAAATAATTATGTAACATGTATGAATATGATGAAGAGCAAGCAAGATTATATTCCATAGTAAAGAATATAAATAATTAGCAAGAACCAGTTTCATAGAACAAGACGTGATAATTAAAAGGGAAGCCAAATCTATTTCAAAAAAATTGAATACGGCTAGAAAGAACTTGTTTCATAGTAGAAGACAATAAGAATTAGAATGAATAATATGAACAATATATTCTTTATTCTACAATAGAGAATAAAGAAAGCATGCTTTATTCCATATAAGAAAATAAGAGAACTAAGCTAGTTCCATAGAAGAAAACCAGATAATAAGTAAGCTTGTTTCATAGTAGAAAACAAAAACAAAACTTTGTTCTACAAAAAAGAACAAGAGAAGCAAAATATCTTATACCATATAAAAGTATAAGGAGAGACTCTTATTCCACATAAAAAAATAAAATGAGAGAATCTTATTCCACATAAGAGAATAAAAAAATAACAGAATATCTTATACTACATAAGAGTATAAGGAATAGACTCTTATTCCACAAAAAAAATAAAAATAAAATAACTTATACCACATAAGAGAATAAGAGGATAACAAAGTATCTTATACCACATAAGAGTATAAGAAAATACTCTTATTACACATAAGAAAATAAGAGGATAACATAATATCTTATACTACATAAGAGTATAAGGAAATACCCTTATTTTACAAAAGAGAATAAGAGGATAACAGAGTATCTTATACCACATAATAATATAAAGAAAGACTCTTATTCCACAGAAAAAAATAATATGAGAAAACTTTATTCCATGGAAGAGAATAAAGAAGAGAAGAAAAAAAAAGTTATCATGCTCCGCTGAGTGAACAATTCGTCATAAGAAGATTAGAACATATAATACTTTATGCTAAAGAATCATAATAAGAAAGAAAGACTTGTCAAATGTTAGGGACAATAATGACATAAGATAGTATATTCTTATAACCTTAATCTAAAGAGGAGAATAAGAATAAGAAGAATAAATGAATTGAAAGCTATGGATGAAAGCTAATAAATGATTACGAGTGTTCCAAGTATCTTAATACTTTTTATGACTGAAATGACTCTTAATGTTTATGTTTTCCATAAAGATAATTAGCTATTAAGATACATTGTGTCTCACTTTTAGAAATTAATTATTTCAAGAGAAAAACACAAAGGAAAATCTATGTTGATGTGAATGATGAGTTTGAAGTTAAATTAGCTGAAGTTATGTATTATTTTGTATAATACGTAACTAAATTATGTATGTTTATAAGTATAAATGGATGATTATGTTTCCTAGAATGTTATAAATTAACAAGTATATGAATATATGATATTTTATCAAAGTCTTATCAGAGTCGACAGAAGCATGTATGATTGACTTTCCAGTCGACCGACTAATCTTATTGTATGAAAATTTGTTTGCTCTATAGTTACTAGTCAACTGATACTTTAAAATCAGTCGACCGGCAGCTCTTGAGAGATAATTCAGAAAATTTAACATATTTGATAGTCGACCAGATGATTACAATAAGTTGACCGCTAGCTTATGCGAGACCCAAAAAAAAGTATTTTTAATATGAAAATTTCCTATGAGTCAAAGAAAAATGGATTTATGATGTTAAAAAGTATTTCATTAAAAGAAAAAAAAAAGTTCATGACCAAAGGCTAATGTAAGTAACCTTAGCACTAATTTTTTTACACCTTGACTCTAAAAGAAGAGTAAATAAATAAGTATAAGAAATGACATTACATCGTTTATTTCACTGATAAAAAATATTAACTGAATAGTTATTAAAAATAGTAAATTTAAAACAAATATAAAACATATAAGATTTAAACATACTTTTTTTACGTTCTCTAATTTTTTTTTGTTAGTTATGTTCTACTTGTTTCATTTTGTTTTAAAACTATCATTTTTACTAACCGTTCAATTATCATTTTCTGTCAATGAAATATACGACATTAGTAAAAATGGTATATTTAAAATAAAAAATAAAATATATAGGATATAATTGATGCAAACAAAATATGTTAGAGACGAATTTGAAATTCAATTTAAATATTATGAATGTAAAAAATAGTTTTGTCTGATTTAAAAAATTAGGTCGTTGCATTGCTCAATTTGTATGTCGATATTGATTAAGATAATCTTATTATCCATATGAAAGTATATTTCATAATATTGTTAAAAAGATTCAACCTAATGCAAAAATATGACAATAAATTGTAGGATATGTGTATTAGTTAAGTGTACTAGTTTAAAAGTTGGTTTGAAATAGTTGGGATTTTTTATTTATTTTAAAATAAAATTATAAAAATTATTGAAAGAAATAACTACTTTGTGCTGGTGAAATTATTTAATAACTAATTCTATTAATATTGTTGTCTTTGAAAACTATTAGAAAAAAATCTTATAGTGTCAAATTACTTAAAATAGTATGTACAAATCTGGATGAGAGTAAATGATAGATGAAAATAAGTTAAGTAATAATTAATATTTGTGTAAAAAATTAAATTGTTTATGTTTCTATTTCTACTTTAGAGGATAAGCTTTGATTTTTCTTCTTTTTCATATAAAAAAATATTTTTTATTATCTTTCATAAGTAATTTTATAAAATTAGCTAAATGCCCCAAAAATTAAAATAAATATTTTAAAAAAAACCTTTTTCCTTTTTTAAGAAACTGAACCAAAAAGGGCTTACTATTAAAATAAATGGAGAGAAAACGATGATATAAAAAAAGTATTCAGAGTTGCTTACTGGGGACGTATTGATTCATAATGGGCAATAATGAAGAAGTTAATTTTAGATATCTTCGATGTATATTAGAATGGATTTGTATGAGATTTTATTTATGTCTTTACCATTGTTATATATAGAGAGTACTTAAATAAAAATTAAGAGACAAAAAATAAGAAAATACATGAAGTATTAGCCAACATTGTTATTATTAATTATTGTCAATGAAATTGTAACAATACTTAAAATAGGGTGCACAACATACAAAAGAAAATACTAAAACTAAAATCAGTATATGTCAAGAGATTATACCATTTCAAACATTTATATCTATGAATTTCTTTAACAACTCAAACAAACATATTTTAAATTCATTTTTTATTTTCAGTAATAAATAAAAATATAAAATCTCTAAACTAAACAAATATTTAACTTTTTAAGAGTTTGAGTATTTTTATTATTGGATCATCTCAAAATTAAGTGTTTCAACCTTTCAAAAGGTACAAATTTAAAAATATTCTAATGATAAAAACATACAAATTTTGAGATAATTTAATGATAAACATACTTAATATTAAAAAAAATAAGTTTTTTATAAATTTACACCTGCCAATTGAAGTAGGGCAATGAACAAATTAGCCACATATGCGCTGATGGCACAAATTTCTAGAGAAATCACATTGGCCCCACTTTTCACAATTCACAAACTAAACTTTTTGCGTTGATGGGGTCTTCGCTGAGGTCATATCATACTGGGAAGAAAGGTCAAGTTTGGCCATTTCTATTTGTACAAAAGTGCCCGCAATTGTCACTTATTTGAGTTTTGGCCATACATGAAGCTACCATATTTCCTTTTAACATATATGAGTGGGGTGAACTTTGATTGTTTGGGTTGGCTCATTTCAGCTTAGCTCAAGTTGATCTCTTTGTTATGGTTCAATATTATGCTAGTCTGACCCAGTAGGCGTGGGATGCAAGCTAAACAAGCAAGTTCATTAATCTGCACCTTTTTTTTTTTTGCTTTTTTAAAACAAAAATATATGAGTTACATCTTCCCAACCATAGCAGAGCTGCATCTCCTCTCTTGCCTAATAGCGGCGGCGCACCTTTTTCCTTTTATTTTTCTTGTTTTTGTTCTTTTCTCCTCTTATCTTGTAAGAGCATTTTTTTCTTCTAAAATAGATGAATTTTTTTTCCTATTTTAGAAGTTTTTGTGCTCTTCTATATAAGGGGTTTTGTTTTCACATAAGAGGTTACTTTGAGGAAGGCTTCTTTGATGGTTTCTGGTAGAAGAGGCCGGCATCTTCGCAGAGGTAGATTTACTCTGATTCCCAGAGCTTTTGCAATAATAATTTTGCAGGAGACAAGAGAAAAAAAGGTTCTACATGTTACTAGAAGACTTAGATCTAGGGTTGGAATGTGTTGCTTCTATTTAGACCGGTTCTGATTTAGAAATTAGAGGTGTATTACCTCTTTTATTCTTCTAGTATTGTTGTTTTAGTTTTAGTACTATTTTAAGGTGTGTTGTCTTAAATTATTTATCTTTTTCTCATAAGTTCAGAATTAGTATTGTGATAGTTGATATTTATGCCTGTTAAATATTATATAATATGACTTGATGCTATTTTAATGAAAATATTTTCATTTGTCCACAAAAATAAAAAATAAAAAATAATCTATTTGCTTTAAAAAACAAGAAAATATATGGATTTGGAAATTTGAAACTAAAAAGAAAACTAAAAATAGAATTATTTGTTCTCTTTTATTGAATTATTCTTTTATTTCTTTAGTGTTATTTTTTCATTAATTTTGATCAAATGATTATATAAACTTAATACAAAATTATTTTCAGATGATATTTCTTATTCCTTTTGTATTATTTAACTTATCATATAATATCAATATTATATATATAAATAATATTAAAGAAAAAGTTACTTACAAGTTTAGATGTGCTAGACTAATAAGATTCGATTCTAAATATACTAATTTTTAATCAACTCGACTCATCTTTTAAATAGATTAAACTGCGGGCTAGGCCGGTTTTGTTAATACTAATCCATTGTCTTCATGTCATTTATGAAGAATATTGGAAGTTCTTCAATTATTCATTCACACCGATTCTTTCTTCAATTATTCATTCACACCGATTCTTTGTCCCCTCCATTATGGGAATACATTATCCATAGCTTCTCTCTTTATACAAATTTTCAATCAACAGTAACTATATTTAATTGTTTGATTTACTCAAAATATCTCATAATTATGTACTAACTCTATTCTACTTATTTCAACTGTTTCATGCAGCCTAAGATAATTCGACGATTGTTTGTAACAAATTTTGGATACTTTCTCATAAAAATTACAAAAATAAATGGAAATACCTTTCGTAAATTTTGACGCTCATGAACTATCCACTTGCAAGAATCAAAAGCTTCTCTTCAATTATTTATTAATGTTGTTGATTGAAATGGCATTTTAAATTAATTATATCAACTGTCACGCAGCACATTTTCATTGTTTGTATCTCAAGTTTCAGATCAGTTGAAAAATTCTTATTCACATTTGAACCAGTAAAATTTGTTAAATTGTTAGATTTTTTATTGTGTAGTTAGACTAATTTATAGTACAAAGTTTGAATACAAACCTACCTATAAATATGCGTCACGCAGTTGACAGATTAATGAGATAAAAATCCTAAAAAGTGATGATTTTGTGAGGATATATTATTTACAAACTAGTATTGTGACCCGTGCTATTCATAGATAAATTATATTTTTAAAAACTTTCGTAATTTATAAAAATAATAATAATTACAATTGATTTATATAAAATTTATGAGTTATGACATATATTTTTTAAATGTAAATATTTTGAATTGATTTATCATTTCTATAATTAAGTTTATTTTACTTACTAAAATTTTGATTTAAATTGATTTATTTATTTAATAGAATAAATTTAAATGTATAAAATAGATAAATTTGTTAATTTACAAATTATTTGTTATTTATTATAAATGATTTATTGCACATATCGGTGCATGATTGAATATATATTCTATCTTTACTTTTAAATGTGTCTTTTTTTGTTTCAATCAAATCTAAAGAAGAAAAACATTGAAGGTTGCTGCTACGTTTGGATTGGATTTCCATGACTCAGATTTCGTTTTTCAAAAATTTAATTTTTATCTCTTTTTTCAATTAATGGATTATGATTTAAATATTCATATCTCAAACTTTGGTTTCTATTAAATTAAGAACTATTTTGAAAATAAATCATAATAAAGTCAAATAAAATAATATTTTTAATTCACATATCAATTCCATAATCAAATTTATTTCACATACTAAAAAATCTCTAAGATACTATAATGGTCAAATAATAGAGGTAATTATTTTTTAATTTCAATTTAAATCATTTAAATCAATTCAAATCAAATAATTAATATTATGTGATGTCATTAATTTACCAAATTTATTATTTTATCTAATTTATTTATTCATTCAAATCAATTTAAATAAAATAAAATAACAAAATTCACTAATTAATAATTATGATAATATATGCTATTCACTTTAACAATAATCCACATAATATATTAAATATATTGGGATCCACATAATATGATAATAATACTATGATTTATAAATTTGTGAAACTTATGAGATTTATGATTTATGACATATATATATTTTAAATATAAATATTCTAATATAAATTTTGATTATTTATACAAATATAAATTATAAATTTTAATACAAAATTATGATAATAAGCTACCATATTATGTTATGATGTAGAATAAGTTATCAAATGGAATAAAATAATGAGATGTATGTGTAATAAATAAAATATTTTTAATCTAAAATTTTTTGCAAAAAAATAATAATCAAATTAAAAATGTTCATACGGAATGTAAGATAATCAACTGTAAATAAATTTTATATGTATAATCAAGAATTAATGCCAATATGCCTTGATCTTTGTGTATGTATATTTCAGTAATTTATTATGTATATATTTCAATTCAATCAAATAATGAAGGTAATTATTTTTGAATTTCAATTCAAACCAAATAATTTATTTAATGTGATATCATTAATTACCCTACAATGGTCAAATAATAAAGATAATTATTTTTTTAATTTCAATTCAAACTATTTCAATCAATTCAAATCAAATAATTGATATTATGTGATGTCACTAATTTATTAAATTTATTAATTTACCTGAAGAAAGAAATGATTACACATGTATCAGTTTATAATTCAAATTTTTTACTACCTCACAGTTCATACAATGCAATTACAAAACATAATTTTAGGGATATTGTGTATAACAGTATAGCATGAGGTTTAAGTTTATATGAGATCAATTGTATAGGAAGAATTTACTCCGAAAGTCAGATAGAAAAAAATATTAAGATCTGATGAAAATGAAAGTTTACATACCTCGAAAAGTTCAAAGGGATAGCCTCGGTGATAAACATTACTATTCTTACTATTATTAACAGGAAAACACATGCATTTGAGATATATGGGAAAATGAGTTTGGATTTTGAAGTAAGAACTACTACGACTTGGAGGAAGATAGATGTGTGTTTCTGAGAATATTGAAGCCAGTGCAAATGTGGAAAAAAAGTTCATGGAGAAAAAATATATGTTAAAAAAATGTGTAAGAGAAGTGATAATATACTTACAACACAAATCAAAAGAACTTACCAGTGTGAGAATTATGAAAAAATTAATGCCTTTGAGCTTCTTCTTACAAGAAAATTTGCACCTCTTAGAGGAAATAAATGGTTGTAGTTATAGAGATGAAAATTGAGCAGATAGTTTGCCAGAGCTATGGATGAGCACGGCACCAGGGAAATAGTGCTAGTTCATTGGACCATAATATTCTTCTTTGATTTAGATAAATGATGACAGGAAAATAGTGACAGTCCAGTGTATCATAATCTATTTCTCAGGTATATATGGACGAAAAAAAGAAAGAATTGAAGAAGCGTACCTAAAGGGGAAAAAATACTGAAGCCTTAGGAAGCCATATCACCAGGTATCAATTAGGATCCTAATCGACGGGAGAAGGTGATCAAATGGCGAAAGATGAACATCGAGAGCTTGTTGGAAGAGAGCGTGTTGTCGAGTTACACCAGTGGGTTCAAAGAAGAAAATTTGACAAATATGATGGAAAACAGTACTTTTTAGTTTGTCACTTATGAAAATAGATATATGACGATTAATTTTTTGACTATTTGTATATAATAAATGCTAATTTATCAAAAGACAACATATTATATTTCAATTAAAAAGTTTACCTAATTTATCAATTATATAGTAATTATATACCAATTATATAGTAATTATAACAATTATATAGCAATTTACCTTAATTTTTTCAAATTCATTTAATATGATTATATACCAATTATATAGCAATTCACCGTAATTTTTTCAAATTTTTTTTAATATGATGTGATTAATTTACCTAATTTATTCATTTAAATTTATTCTATTACATATAATTTAATGACCTATCTGTAATTAATGTCATAGAGTGAAATTGTTTTAGTCTATTATATAGATGGGTCAAATAATATATATAGACAAAAATATTTTTTTTATATTCTTAATGTGTATATCAAATTTTAATTTTATCTATATTTTTTTATTTTAGTTATATCTTATATGTTTTTATTTTTGTTTCAATTAATATTTTTTTTAATGCCGTATTTTTTATTGATAAAAAATGCTAATTGGGTGATTAATAAAAATGACATATTTGAAACAAAAATGAAATATATAGGATATAATTAACCAAAAAAAAGAACATTAGAGATGTAAAAGGGTAGCTTTGAGTTATACATGTTTTATTTCTATTTCAAATCTATCATTTTTACTAACTACCTAGTTACCATTTTCTATTAATGTAATAGACGGTGTTAATAAAAAAATGTATATTGAAACAAAAATAAAACATATAGGATAAAATTAACACAAAAAAATGAACATAAAAATGATAACTTTGAGTTCTACATATTTCATTTTTTGTTAGTGTAATAGACGATAATAGTAATAAAAATGTAAATTTAAAATAAAAATAAAACATATAGGATATAATTTATGTAAAAAAAAATTAAAACTTAGTGTATACATTAGATATCTAAAAAATACTTATATATATATATATACACGTATATATTTGCAGTTTTCGTTGAAACTATTGACACATAAAATGATACTTTAATGAAGTCTTCAAATTTTTTCAAGTTATGTTATAATTTTCTAAGCTAAGCGTTTTCTTTTGAGTTCAAGTCTTGCTACTTTCATTAATAATTCGGAAGGCAGCCTTATAATATGATCCGTTAGGATTATTTCAAATTTTATATTTCTTTGACATTGTTAATTATGACTTCTTCCATGTCCCCAAAATATTTGAACAAGAACCATCGATAAATTGAATTTCTGAGCCTTTGACCCCCTCCTTCGTTGAATTTTAATTGTTTATTGATTAATTTATTATACAACGACGAGGTCATTACCCAAGTTGATTCGAACTCATAATTAGTTAATTCTGAATAGACATCAATTTATTTTTAAAGATATTTAATTTACTAAAGGATCAATATTTCCTTTGCCATAAAATTATTTGGGGACTTTGCTAAAAAAATTAATATTTTTTTTCGTATATTTTGTTCATCTACTTCTCATGATAATTTTGTTAAGTTGTTATATTATTACACTATTGTAAATTATAAAATTTTGTAAAATAATTTAATTTCAACGGTAGATGAAATCATCAATTATGTATGAACAACGAATGTGGACATTAATTATATAGGGAAACAAAAATCAACAGAAGTTGATTTTATAAATGGACTATTTCATCCTTTTGACAATGACAACGTCTATTTTGACTATTTTGGTATTCATTAAATGAATTATAAATGAGAATCAGAAATTGATTCTTTCATTTCATTGTTTGGTAATATTTTTTTATAAAAAATAAAATTTTAACAGAATAAAAATTGATCGAATAAGATTTTATTTTATTATGTTAATATACAAAAATAAATATGTCCCTTTAAACCAATATGCTTCTTTTATGTTTATTTTGTTATATAATGGTATTTTATTAAAATTACCTTAAATTTATTTTATTTTCTTATTTTAAAATATCATACCAAACACATCTTATTTTTTTTAATTTTTTATCATATTATACCAAACATACTTTTTTTATTCTCATTCTCATTCTCTTATTTTTATTTAATTTTATTTAAACACCTAAATTTATATCAAGAACTCTTTGTGTTTACTTTATTTGTATGTTATAATTTTATTATACAAAAGGTGGCGGAAAATGTAATTAATTAAGTTCTGCACAATGCCTACTACATATTGATGAGGTTAGGTTTGGGACTTTAGGTGACCCATCAAACCGACTCATTCACAAGAAAAATAACAACATTTTTTTTATATACGAAAGTCTTGTTTCTTATGGTTAATTTTTTCAAAAAATTTATTTATTTTGAAATAAAAAGTTTAATTGTAGGTTATCTGTACCATCAAACTAGACCATATTGTTCTTGTAATTATGAATAAGAGATAATTTTAGTGTGTACTAATCCTCCACGTATCTCCATACTGTAGGGCTACGAGTCCCCTTTCCTCTATTCCTCTTCATCTATTCAATGAACCTCTCATTTATTGTTTTGTTCCTTTGCATGCCACCAGAGGTGTTATTTTACACTAAAGGTGTTATTTTACACTAAAGGTGTTATTTTAACATGTGATCGGAATTTTGAGTTTAAAAAATTAAACTCGTTTAGTCTTTTTTTTAATAATAACTATATTATTTAATATAAATAATTTTATTTTATCATATTTTTATATTTTATAATATTATATTTAATAAATATAATAAACTTGAATATACAAATTTTTGTAATTTTTTTTAAAATAAATATAGAATTTTTAAATTTAAATATAATATAGTTAATATAAAAAATTAAAGTAAATAATTATTTAAAAATATGAAAGAAATAATATTTTATATTTATAAATTATATTTTAATAAAAAATTATTAAATTTTTTATTAAAAAATTTAAAATTATATTATCTAAATATAATTTTTTAAAAAAATAATAACCCTCGGGTTATAACAGACAATCTTAATCTTCAATAAAAAAATTCATTTACCTTTTAGTTTGTGATAAGTTAATTTTAGTGATTCATTTACCTGTGACAAATTTATTCAAGTTAATCTATTTATTTCTAATTTATAACGAGCCAGTTGAAACTAATCTATTTATCATTGATCTGTGATAAGCTGGATATCCAAAAAAAAATCTCAAAATTTATTAGCACAACAAAGTGGACGTTGAAAGGAACACCGCAAGTAAAACGCGGTCACATCCTTAGAACCAGAAAAAGACCTGCAATCGCACATCCTAATTAATTAGTACTTTTCAAGCTTTAAATCAAGTCGGTACTCGGTAGATTAAATAATTTGTAATTGAACATAAAATATTATGGTATACAAACAGAAAACCAGCACTGGACAACTGAATATAAAAGATTATGGTATATATATATAAACAGTTTAAACTCTAAACTATGAAATTAATATTTATGATATGATTTCATGTAATATACTTTGAGATTTTCCAAGGCAAGAAGCGTTGAAAATTAGAGAAGATATTTGACTTTCTTCTTATGCACATGATGATATCAAAAACAAAATCTGAAAAACTTTACAAATCAATATTTTAAGATAAAATAACGGAGTTGATGCGTTATTTTAATATCATCAGCTAGATCCCAATAATCTGTACGGTACGCATGATGCACCTTTATTAATCACACCCCGTTTATGAGTATTTGCCTATTTGGATCTATTAGTTTTTATTGAAGAAAACAACTAAATATCAGGTGAAACGGTTGACTCGTCTTTAAAACAAAGAAACGTGTGTTTTTGGACATTTTCTATCTCTTTAATATAATGCCCTTTTTCACCAAAAAAAAAAAAACAAACTTTAGTTTTTGATGAATAAAATATAAAAGAAAGAGTAGTTGAATCTGGTTTAAGGGGGAGAAAGAGAAGCTTCTCTGATAGAACGAAAAAGAAAAGGGGAAGGCCAAAGGAGGGGTATTCGAGTTTGACCAGTCTGGTTTGGCAGCGTTGGCTCTGTCTGTAACTCTTTTCCCTCCCAATATATATAACCTCTCCCCTTCTCTTTCTCTTCATTTTTCAGATTGCAAACAGCACTCTTCACCTCATCATTCAACAACTCTGATTTCTAAACCACATTCTCAAACTCTCTATGTTCCATTGATTGTTTATATATTAGATATATTTTGTTTTCTCCGGTTTCGCTGCCGACATTAGCAACCATGGAACCCTCTACCTCGATGGTTTCGCCTATGGATGTCATATCCGCGATTATCAACGGCAAGTCCGACGAAGCTGCCGGTGAAGTCTTATCCTATGTGATGGTGTTGACGACATCCATGGCGGTCTTGATCGGGTGTGCGGTGGTTTTGATGTGGCGGAGATCCAACGGTTCCAAATCGAGGGCCATTGAGCCTCCTAAACCGTTGATGGTGAAGGCGCCAAAGGTGGAGGTTGATGACGGTAAGAAAAAGGTTACCGTCTTCTTTGGCACGCAAACTGGTACAGCGGAAGGGTTCGCGAAGGTAGGATTGCGAAATGACTTGTGTTAGTTTAGAGTTTTAGGTTGGATTGTGCTAAATTTGGTGTTGTGAGCAGGCGCTAGTGGATGAGGCTAAAGTGCGGTACGAGAAGGCGGCGTTTAAAGTTGTGGATTTGGTACTGTCCGCTTTCTCTAATTGAAAATGCTCCGCTTCTTGTTATTTATTATGTGTTGGATGCTTATGTTCGAGATATGGTGACAGGATGATTATGCTGCGGATGACGATGAGTACGAGGAAAATTTGAAAAAGGAGAAACTGGCATTATTTTTCCTGGCTACGTGAGTTCTTTCTTTCTTTTTATTGGATTTTTTTTCTTTCTCTTTCTATTAAATATTTTTTTGGTGCTATTGTTGGTAATTTAACCTGCGTTGACGATTATGTAGATATGGGGATGGCGAACCAACAGATAATGCTGCGAAATTTTATAAATGTTTTACGGAGGTTAGTTTGAGTTGAATTTCTGTAACTCAATTGCATGTTGTTTTGATGAGCTTCGATTATATCTTGATTTTGTTGTTGCAATTTTAGGGACAAGACAGAGGAGAATGGCTTCAAAATCTTCAGTATGGCGTGTTTGGACTGGGCAACAGACAATATGAGCATTTCAACAAGGTTTGTACTAAACTCATGCTTTCATGTAGCTTTTTAAGATTTGATTTTCCAAATATGCAGTCATTGCTAATCTTTTTGCCTCGTGATTATGTACATTGAAATAGGTGGCAAAGGTGGTAGATGAGGTGCTTGCTGTGCAAGGTAATCTATAGCTTACTTTTACTCCTTGCGGAAATATATAGTAAAAGGTGCTAGTAGAATTATTGCTGCATTACTTTTTAAGAAATAAAAACTTACTGCACCATTGTGTATATGTAAAGAAACACTAAATTCATATATATGGACATCAATTCCTTGTACTCAGGCACTGAAGTTCATTTATTACCAACTTTAACTCTAGTATCTTTAAATTTTTGGTATTGTTTTCTCATTCTCCTTCTGATAGATTACAGTCAATCTGACCTGTATTTTGCAATTGCAGGGGGCAAGCGTCTTGTCCCATTGGGTCTTGGAGATGATGATAAATGCATAGAGGATGACTTCAACGCATGGTATGGAGATGTTTAGTTGATTTGAATATGCCAAAGTGAAACTCTATTTCCTTGATATTTAAGGCACATCCCCCTCCCCTAATAATGATTGTTATTGCAGGAAAGAATTGGTGTGGCCGGAATTGGATAGATTGCTTGGGGATGATGATGGTACAACTGTATCCACCCCTTTTACTGCTACTATTTTGGAGTATCGGGTTGTTATTCATGATCCAGTCAATGCAACTTTTGAGGAAAAGATCAGGCATAATGCAAATGGCCATGCCATAGTTGATGCTCAGCATCCATGCAGGTATATGTTAGAGTAGATTTTTCAGTTGCAACTTGATGTTATGCCTTATCTTAATCTGACATGTATTTCTTGCTCCCATAAAGAGCAAATGTTGCTGTACGAAAGGAGCTTCATACTTCTGCATCAGATCGTTCTTGCACTCATTTAGAATTTGACATTTCTGGCACTGGAGTTGTGTAAGTGTCTCTATGGGGAAACATAGTCAATTAAAACACACTTTTCTATACGTAATGTACTGATTCTTCCTTGGTTCTTGTGCATGTATTGTTTCATAGATATGAAACAGGGGATCATGTAGGTGTTTACTGTGAGAATTTATCTGAAACTGTCGAAGAAGCAGTAAGATTACTAGGTTTATCACCAGATACTTATTTTTCCCTCCATACTGCTGAGGAAGATGGGACACCACTTGGTGGCTCCTTGCCACCTCCATTCCCTCCCTGCACTTTAAGAGCAGCACTAGCTCGATATGCAGATCTTTTGAGTTCACCGAAGAAGGTGCTTTTTCTGAGTTTGATGCACTATTAACTTCACCATTTACTCCTTTTCTCTTCTTAAGACTCTTACTTTGTGATAGTACGTTAGTAACTAATAATTTTATGCTTGTGTGTTCCAGTCTGCCTTACTTGCTTTAGCTGCCCATGCATCTGATCCATCTGAAGCTGATAGACTTAAACATCTTGCCTCTCCATCTGGAAAGGTTGTTATATTTATGTACCCTCAGGATTCAAATTAGCTTTATGTGCTCATATTTCTAATTTGTATATTTCTTTGGCCTATGTTTGTACAGGATGAATATGCACAGTGGGTGATTGCCAGTCAAAGAAGTCTCCTTGAGGTCATGGCTGAGTTTCCATCTGCCAAACCCCCACTTGGGGTATTTTTTGCAGCAGTTGCTCCACGCCTGCAGCCAAGATATTATTCAATCTCATCTTCTTCGAGGTTAGTTTCTGTATCCTGCTATTGCATGGGTATTTGTCCACATGGGGTTCTTTTTTAGTTATGTGGAGAAATCAATTATGGCTGAAGTTTGGAGAGCAAGTTGGAGTAGCCCTAATATTTCTTTATTGTTTTCTTGTCTACTAGCATTCGTTTCATATTTATCAAATTAATTGGCATAACCTAATTTGCAATGTCTGTGGTGTTCTGATGATTAAATCATAACATATTTCTTAGCCAACCCATTCAACTCTGGAGTTTCTAAATTTTTGTCTGAATATGGACTGAATGCCTGAATGTTGGATAATAATCATCCAATAGAGTTTGCATTCTGCAACAAGCTAAAGAAAAAACAAGGCTTTGTGATTTATGTCTTTTTCTTAATCTGTCCATATAATATGTTGTGCTTACCATATGCAAAAATTGTCCACAGGATGTTTCCATCCAGAATCCATGTAACCTGTGCATTAGTTTATGATAAAATGCCCACCGGAAGGATTCATAAAGGAGTATGTTCAACTTGGATGAAGGTACTTATATTTACTTGCTTCTGATATCTTGGTCCCTTGAATTAGATAGATTGGCTAGCTATATAATATAAGATGATTGGCTTGCACACAATTTGCAATTTATTTGCTTCTGTAGAAGTATCAGCTTGAATTTGTTTTTAAAAGCACTCTCTAAAATTGGATATGACTATTATTATTATCAAAGAATAACTCGCTGCTTTTTACCAAAAAATAAAAAATAACTTGCTGCTTTTTATGACAATATTAAGTTATCTAGGAACTGTATCTCCTTCCTTCCCTTTAAAGAAGTGTCATATTTTTTCAGTTATTTGAGTCAATAGATTATCCCTTTAATAAAAGGACAAAAAGAAAAAAGAAAATATAGAAAGACGGGGAAGAAGGAGGAAAGTTACAAAACAAAGACTAGGAAGAAGATAGAAGCTGAATATTTTAAACCTATCCTGAGATTTGTATCTTAAAATATATTGGCAAGGATTTTTAACTTGCTTTTTTGTTTGTTGCCCAGAACTCTATGCCACTGGAAAAAAGCCAGGACTGCAGTTGGGCTCCTGTATTTGTTAGGCAGTCCAATTTTAAACTCCCTGCAGATAGTAAAGTGCCTATAATTATGATTGGTCCTGGTACTGGATTGGCTCCTTTCAGGGGTTTCTTGCAGGAAAGATTAGCTCTGAAAGGAGGAGTGGAACTTGGCTCGTCCATTTTATTCTTTGGAAGCCGGAATAGTAAAATGGTGAGTTTCCTGATTCTATCCTTCTTGCTTTCTATGAAAATTTTGAGTGGTTTTGGTAGGTACTGGTGGGTGAGGTGGGTTTGGTCTATTTGGATTACTAAATTTTGATGTGTTACATATTCTTGAAAAGGACTACATCTATGAAGATGAGTTGAACCACTTTGTTAATAGCGGTGCACTTTCTGAGCTCATTGTTGCCTTCTCACGTGAGGGACCCACCAAAGAATATGTGCAGCATAAAATGATGGAGAAGGTATGAAGTCAGCCTATTGCATTTGCGCCAAATAAGTGTTTTTCATGTTTAAAATACCTATTGATAATTTAATTTAACCATTCTCTTAATCAACACTTCAATGCGTCCAGGCTTCAGATATTTGGAACATGATATCTCAGGGAGCTTATATTTATGTTTGTGGTGATGCCAAAGGCATGGCCAGGGATGTACACCGTACTCTGCACACGATTGTTCAAGAGCAGGTATGTTTAAAGGACTAAATGCCGAACCTAGAAAATCCATTACAAAGCATTTTTGTATAGGCTCATTCTAAAGAGTCACCATTCATTTTTTTTTTTAAAATTTTTATTTGACTATCACATGATAGTCAATTGTGAGTAGAGTTCATGAATGACCTGATAGGATAAAATTCCACTACATTATGATGGCTTAGGCGTCCTATAACTTATCACTAACATAAAGCAAATTGCCATTTAGATGGTCGCCAGCAGCCATTTGTGATTGGGATGTGTGGATTTTGACTCATAAAGAGCGAACTAGACATTGTACAATGTCTATCAGTAGTAACTTGTCATGTGTGGCCTCTTTTTGTTGAAAGTCTTGGAATTACTTTGATTCTTTTGGTCTTCTATTGTTCCCTGTGAATGCTCCTTAGCCTTGCAGTTATAAGCTGGCATTAGTCTTTAGCTAATCAGGTTCTTGTGCTTGTGAATTTTAGGGTTCTCTGGATGCTTCTAAGACTGAGAGCTTTGTAAAGAACCTCCAAACGACTGGCAGGTATTTGCGTGATGTATGGTGATCCAAAGCTTGCCTAAGTATGGGTTGTGAGTAGCAGAAATGGAATTGCGAGGTGTTCCGTTAGAGTATAGAATCCTGAAGAGGAGTTTAGTGTCTGTTCTTTCCGCGGCGACTGGTTCTATAATTCTTTTTTACCACTATTTTCGTAAGAATTCTTTTTGTTCTTGTAATATTCATGTATAATAAAACTGTTTACACCTAGATCTTGTCGTTAGAGCTTTAGTTTCCTTGTATTGTATGAACCTCTAAAAGGTTCAGAGACAGAAAGACATATATTACTTCTTCATCTTATTATTATTATTTTCATTACTTCCTATTTTTATGTTGTTGTTTATTGTGTTGTAAATCATTTCAGGATTATTTCAACTAGCCCCTCATCCAAAACGTAGGATAGCAGTTGCAATGACCTGGCTGTAACAGATATATTTGTACATTGGATATTTTTGCCATTAGTACATTAAACCTTCGAGGAAGAGATTATTTAGTTTATTCTTTTTGATCGAAGAGGAATGTTGAGGATACTAAATTAAAACATTCTACTTTGAAAGATCAAATTGAAAAAAATTATAGTTTTTTATAAGCTAAAGCAAATCATTAAATTAATTTTTTTGTCCATAGGCTTTCGACTATGAATAGTCCCTTCTTGGTTCAGTTAGGGCTTAAGACTGTTTCTGTTGAGGGGAAATGAGAAGCCCACTTGTTGTGGTTAATGGGTCTCTTATGAAAAATATTGGTTTCATATCCATCGAATCTCTTTCAGAATTTAATGATTGTTAGACACAAGTATACACAAAAAGGGGTTTTGAATTGTGTATATGAATAAACTTAATTTTTTTTTTCTAAAAATAGTTTATCCTCCTTAGAAGCTTAGATAATAATTAAATTCAAAAACACATAAGAGAGTAATAGAAAATTTTACACAACAAGTTTAAAGAGGTTCGGATCACATCTATTTGGATCTTACGTCTTCCTCTCAATGCTCAAAAGTAAAAGGGATATCTTATAAATCAAAGGTCCTGAACTTTAAAAGAAAATTTCACTAAGAACAAACTTTCTAAAACTTTTACTTCCTAAACCTTTCAAAGACCAAAAATGTTTTTTTTAAGGAAAACAAATTACAACTTTTAACCAAAAGATCAGTTCATCAGCTTTTACAACATTCTTTAAAGCAAATAAACTATCAGGAAGATGAAAACAATAAAAAGATTCTTTCTCTCTAAAACTAATACACCAAACAAATAAAGTTCAAACTCACACAGAGCACTTGACAATAGTTTCAAAGGAAGAGTGGGTGATGAAAATGAATACAACAATAACTCTCTTCTCTCACAGTTTCGTTAATGAGCATTGAAGCAACAACAATCTTAAATAGCTATCCAAGAATATAGTCATTGAGACTAACGTCTCTTTCATTAAATGCTTTTTGTCCTTCATTGATATATGCCTAGGTTTGATCAGGAGAGGATAGCACAAGGAATGAAGAATAGGGCAATGTGAATTTAGGTCCAAATTCCCATAGACTTCACATATCTCTTCTTGTCTCCTGTTAGCACTCTTTTTATACTAAGGATATGCAGCTTTATCAAAATCACTTTTCTGCAGAAAAGGACAAGGGAAAGTATGTTGTTAGGATGTCCTATATATATATATATATATATATATATATATATATATATATATTCTTAGAAGTCAAACAAAAAGCTTTATAGGTAAATGGAGTGGGCCACATAAATTATATGGGTTTTTATAAGTTATTCTTACAAGATGACCCAATTTATAGAAGGCATTATCAAAACTAATTAAGTAGGCTTAAATATGTTTAAGTCCATTTAGACTTCAAATACATTTACCCCAACAATCTCCCCTTTTTTTTGATAATGACAACCAATTTGTAAATATTTTGAATATCATAAAGCTTTTGAGATAAAGGAAACTTCCCTGAGATCTTTTGGTAGACCAGTGTAACCAACCTTGCTCCCCCTCAATTTGCGCTTCCTCAGAAACGTACTTCCTAGACACAGTTTAGGAATATACTTCCTTGATCCAGATATTAGTTGTATTTAGACATATATTGTGCAGAAGATATTTCACCATATATTCAATCATATTTTCTCAATTCAGAAATATGTTATCGTCCATTCAACATACATATGCAACATAATATCTTTAACATTCACATATAACATAATGTCCAACACATTAACGTAAGTACATAATACTTAATCATGAGCATAACACACATATTTCTCCCCCTATGGCATTATCAAAACAAGGGGTACATAGTAGAAATAGACATAATATAATCCATGCAAATGTTTGAAAGCATAAAAGGAATGCCTAAAGTGGTTTAGGATGTGAAGTGGACTTCTTCAGTATACGAGATAGAATAGCATTGAGTTTTTCACGAATGACCCTTCTATAGCAATGTTTAGTTGTCTGGAGTACCTCCTCAAACGTAAGTTAAGATGGGGCAGTAGTAGCAGGAGGTACTAATAAAGACTTTTGCTCAGGCTTTTCTCCTTAATAATAGTCAGTCGTCTGGCCTCCCTAGGAGGTGGAGTTTTCTTAACAGCCTGTGACTTTTCCCTTTTTGGTTTGACAGAAAATGCAAGAGTTTCTTTATCATTCTTAAGATAGAAGCCATCCTTATTCCCATACATTCTAAAAGCTTTTTATCAAAATTCAAATTTTGAAACTGATTCATATGGAATATTTGACAGGTTAAGAATCATGAAGACTATGAATATGTCACAACTTCAACAGTATGACCGTTTCAACTTATCTCTAAATTAACACATCGACAAGGTCTTAGCTTTCTTACAATGAACCATAAGGAAACAAAATAAATGTCATATTTACATATAATCCATCACAGAGCTACTTTTAGAGCTTACAAGATAATAGAATGTAAAGGAACTAACCGAAAAATACAAGAAGGTTGATTTAAAATAAACTCGCTATTCTCCTGGACAGTCCCCAACGTCAGCCACAGATTCTGAAATGTTGTAAAATAACAGGATGAGTAATGAAATACTCAGTGAATGGATAACATTACCAATCGAAAGTAATTTAGCAATTAGTATCATAAAGATATTATTAAAGTAAAACTCCCATCAGTTACAAATGATATACATAGTTTAAATCATACAGTGACAAACACAAAATCTCGTACCAATTGGGTCGTCTACGGTACGAGTGGATCGTTGCCTGTGGCCCTCTTCCACCCTTATCTCTCCATGAAAGGTATATCTCTACCCTTATAACTCCTCTAAGTTCTTCCGTGGGGTGCACCACCACGAAAACATTGTAACAATGTTCAACCATAACACAAGTATTTACACAACCTCAACATAACAACAACAATATCAACATTAACTTTACGTATTCTATAAGAATTATCATTTAATCAAACAAGAGGCTTGAAATTCATAATACCTTTAAATATAAGGAATACAAGTCCTTTAAAATGAATACACAACATACCGCTTAAGTCCACCTTCTCAATTTTCTTTATGATACTTGATGATAATACTTTTGAAGAAATATTGATGAGATAAGGTTATCATACTCACCTCGAATGTGGCTCTAACTACCTTTAATTTTGCAGCTAAATTATGGGAGGTGTTAGGAAATAACTCTCAAAGTTTTCCTAAAATGCAAATAAGATGAAAAATAAATAAAAAAAATACATTAGAGTTTGCAAGTGAAACTTGTATTATTAGAAACTAGACTCAAAGAGCTTTCTAACAGTATCTTATTTACTAAAAATAGAGTTCGTATGAAAGAATTATGAACATTTTAAAATTGATGCTACAGTAACGGTCAACGCAGCTACAGTGTCGTTGACTAAGTCAATACTACAGTAATGTTAACCGAGTCAATGCTATAGTAACGTTGACCAAGTCAATGCTACAGTGACATTGACCGAGTCAATGCTACAGTGATGTTGACCGAGTCAACGCTATAGTGACGTTGATCGAGTCAACGCTACAGTGACGTTGACCGAGTCAATGCTATAGTAACCGAGAAAATCTGGAAAAATTTTCTCGATAAACAGTATTTTTTGAAAATTTTTTGAAAAATTTCCAAAATGAACAGTGACATTCTTCGTGTTTTTCATCCAAAAATCCTAAAATCACATCTAAAACAACATTTCTTTTGATTTCTTCCATTGGTTTTGTTTCTTAATGTCTAAGGAGTGTTTTGACACCAAAAACTCCAATTTTTACCAACAATCCAAGCTCAAATCTCAAATTTTCATCAAGAACACTAACTTTTTTTAAATATCCAAATTCTACGAATTTCTCCTAGTTTTCTTCAAATTTTTTGTTCCAGTAATATCATAAACCACCTAGGAATGTTTTAGATTAATATCCACACTTAAATTCATCCATTAAAATTCAAAATCCTAATTCTCTTCCATAGGTCTGAAAATAGAGAAAAAGAGAAATAGAGCGGATAAAATTTACCTCTTTGCCTCTAGAACTCTTGAATATCGAAAGTATGGTTAGAAAATACAAGATCACCGGAAGAAAATTGGAGAAAGGATTGAAGGAGATGGAAGAATGGTAAATGAAGAAGAAGATGGAGAGCCTCGAGGAGGAAAGAAGGAAGAGAGGAAGATGTGTTTAATGATTGTATGTGTGGACCCTACCAATTTTTTTTGGATAAAATTGCTCATAGCCACTCTAGCTTGTAAAATTTGTTCACTTAAGTCTTTGAGAATTTGTAAAAATTTCCTAAATTAAAAAATTGAAATTTCTATTCCCAAATTTTCTTTACTAATTCAAAGAAAAAAAAATATTTTTCACGTAATTAAATTTTTCAATAAACTTCAAAATAAATTTTAAATATTCATAAAAATTATTGGGGCATTACATTCTTCCTCCCTTAAAAAATTTGATTCCCAAATTTCATTACCTCATGTTATAAAGAGATGTGGGTACGTAGGTTTCATCTTTTCTTCCAATTCCCATATCGCTTCCTCTTGGGTATGATTCCGCCATAAAACTTTCACAGATGGTACTTCTTTAGACCTCAACTTTTTTATTTGTCTATCCAAGATTGCTACTGGAATCTCTTCATAAGATAAATCTTTTTTTAATTGGACTTCCTGTGTTTGAAGAACATGGGAAGGATCATAAAGATATTTCCTTAACATAGAGACATGAAACACTGGGTGGACTCCTTCCAAATTTGGGGGTAACGCTAACTTGTAAGCTACATTGCCAATTTTCTCCAATATTTCAAAAGGTCCAATATACCTTGGACTAAGTTTTTCTTTTAGCCCAAACCTTAAATTACGCTTCATGAGGATACCTTTAAAAAGACCATATCACCTACTGCAAACTGAAAGTCTCATCTCTGACGGTCAGCATATGCTTTTTGCCTACTTTGAGCTGCAAGGAGTCTTTCTCGAATAAGTTTTACCTTTTTCAATGCATCTTGCACTAAATCAGGCCCAATAAATTTATTTTCTCCTGCTTCAAACCAACCAATAGGAGATCTACACCGTCTCCCATAAAGTGCTTCAAAAGGTGCCATTTTAATACTTGCTTGATAACTATTATTATATGCAAATTCAATTAGAGGTAAATGTGCATACCAACTACCTCTAAAATCTATTACACAAGACCTTAACATGTCTTCCAAAATCTGTATAATGTGTTCAGACTGGCCATACGTCTAAGGATGAAAGGATGTACTTAAATTTACCTGCGTGCCTAAGGCTTCTTGAAAAGTCTTCCAAAAATGAGACGTAAACTGTGTGCCTCTATCAGAAATAATGGAGGTAGGCACTCTATGCAATTTAACTATTTCATCAATATACAACTGAGCATACTTATCAGCACCAAAGGTTGTCTTTAATGGTAGAAAGTGTGCCACTTTTGTTAAACGATCTACTATTACCCACACAGAATCATATCCTTTCTAAGAATAAGGTAGCCTCACGACGAAAGCCATTGTAATACTTTCCCATTTTCACTTTGGAATATCCATTTACTAAAGTAATCCAAGAGTTCTACGATGTTCTGCCTTAACTTGTTGACAAGTTAAGCAATGAGAAACATTATCAACAATGTCCCTCTTCATCCCGTCCCACCAATACAATGACTTCAAATCCTGATACATCTTATTAATATTAGGGTGTACAGTATAAGCTATTCGGTGTACTTCTTCTATGATTCGTCTCCATAAAGATTCTACATTTGGCATACATAATCGACCTTCAAATCTAATTATTCCATATTGATCAAGAGAAAACCCCTTATCTTTGTCCTCATTTACTTCACTCTTTAACTTTTCAAACTTTGGATCTTCCTTCTGAGCTAACTTCACATCTTCAATTAAAGACAATTGGGCTGGAATATGTGCCAAGAATGCGCTTGACTCTAAAATTTCATACCACACTCCACTAGCTTAACTCACGAATTAATGGCCTCCTACATAAGGTAATATGCGCTAAACTTCCCATAGACTTGCGACTAAGAGCATTTGCAAAAACATTAGCCTTTCCAGGATGATAAAGAATTGTACAATCATAATCCTTGAGAAGTTCCATCCATCTTCTCTGCCTCAAATTCAAATCCCTCTATTGAAAAATATATTTCAGACTCTTATGATCCGTGTACACTTCATAAGTTTCCCCGTATAGGTAATGGCGCCAGATTTTTAAAGCAAATACTACGACCGCCATTTCCAAATCATGAGTAGGATAATTCTATTCATGCCTTTTAAGCTGTCTGGATGCATAAGCTATTACTTTACCGTGTTGCATCAAAACACACCCTAATCGCATTCGGGAAGCATCACAATATATAGCAAAACCGCCTGAACCTGAAGGTAAAGCAAGTATTAGGGGCTGATGTTAAACGTTCCTTAAGCTTGGTGAAACTCTTCTCACAAGCCTCAGTCCAATCAAATCGAACATTTTTATGAGTTAATCTTGTAAGAGGGGTAGCTATTTTTGAAAAATTCTTCAGAAAGCGGCGGTAGTATCCAGCTAACCCCGAGAAACTCTGAATTTTTGTCACTGTAGTAGGTCGAGGCCACTTCTGTACTGCTTCGATTTTACTGGGATCGACATGGATTCCTTCCCTTGAGACTATATGTCCGAAGAAAGCTATTTGGTCCAGCCAAAATTCGTAGTTTGAGAATTTAGTATAAAGATGGTGCTTCCTTAAAGTTTGTAATACCATTCTTAAATGTTGTTCATGCTCTTCAGGATTTTTCAGATATACCAAAATATCATCAATAAGAACAATGACAAATTTATCCAGAAACGGTTTAAAAACTCAATTTATAAGATCCATAAAGGTTGCTGGAGCATTTGTTAACCTAAATGACATCACCAAGAATTCATAATGTCCACAACACGTACGAAAGGCTATCTGAGGTACGTCTTCAGTTTTAATTTTTAATTGGTGATATCCAAACCTCAAATCAATCTTAGAAAAGCATTGAGCTCCTTGCAACTGGTCGAACAAATTATCAATCCTGGGAAGAAGATATTTATTTCGTATTGTCACCTTGTTTAATTGCCGATAATCAATGCATAGTCTTAAGGATCCATCCTTCTTCCTTACAAATAATACTGGTGCAGTCCAAGGTGAAGAACTGGGCCGAATAAAACCTTTATCTAAAAGGTCCTATAATTGCTCCTTAAGTTCTTTAAGTTCTACAGCGGCCATACGATAGGGAGGTATGGAAATAGGCTGAGTACCTGGGATTACCTCAATATTAAATTCTATCTCACGATCAGGAGGTAATCCAGGTAATTCTTCAGGAAAAGATCCGAATATTCTCTCACAATCGATACATGATCAAGATTCATCCTGTCTTCTTCAATGTTCCTAACGAAGGCCAAGAAACCTAGACATCATTTTCTTAACATACGCTTAGCACGAATAATAGAAACAATGTTATTAGGTACGTCATTCCTATCCCCTTGAAAAGAGAAGGTAGGCTCACTCGGAATACTAAACTTTACCACCTTATTATAACAGTCAAGAGTAACATGATAAGAAGCCAACCAGTCCATTCCAAGAATAACATCAAAGTCTATCATATTTAGTAGCATTAAATTTGTGGCAACCATAATAACCTGAATCTACTACTAAAGTCTCACTCATAGGAGTAGCAACAAGAAAATGTCTATCAATTATAAACTAGTTTGTAAAAACTGGAGACACATATGAATGGGTAGATCATGGGTCAAATAATACACGAGCTTCGAATGAACATATTGGGAAAATACCTGTTACGACTGCATTCGAATCCTGTGCATCCTGGCATGTAAGAGCGTACACTTTGGCCTGGTCGCGTCCAACTACAGGTTGATTTCGTCCTCCTTGTCCTCTACCCCCTTCTCTCCTTAAGCCACTCTGTTTGGCAGAAGAGGAAGAAGCCCTGTTAACTGAAACTGTCATATGTTGTGCTTGAGGTATATATGTAGATCCTTGCCTTGATACCTCTACTTGTTGAGGACAATATCTCCTTATATGACCCACCTGTCCGCAATGGAAACAAATTGGGCCTGCCCTATAACATACACCAGTATGAAATCGCCCACACTCTGAATATTTAGGCTTGTATCGTCCCTGCTGAGATGACACCTGACCAACTAATGAAGAACTCCCCTTATGGTCTGGTCGAGGCCTAGAGACACTACTTGAAGATGTTGCTAGGGGAAACGATACCATAGAAGTAGATTGACCTCTACCTTGAGACTAAAAGTCCCTAAAAATCTACTATACCCGAGCACCTTCCCTCGTTTTCTCGTTTTCTCTTCCTCTTGAAGTCATCATTCTTGTCCTTTTCATTCATTTCAACTGTTCTGACTGCATCTACCGTAGCTACATAAGAGGGATATAGGTCCATCTGCATACTTACGAACTGATGCAACCGAAGGCGAAGACTAAGAACAAATCGACGAATCTTCTCTTGTTCGTCTGGGATCATATGGGGTGCATACCTAGAAAGCCGTGTAAACTTTATGTGTCATATTCATCAACTGTCTTTAAACCTTGTTTAAGGAATTCAAATTCTCTAGCCCTTGTAGTTCTTACACTCCTTGGCATAAATCTTTCAATAAAAACTAGACGAAACTCATTATAACTAACTGAAGGGGCGTCTAGAGTTCGACTGCTCTGCCAAGTAACCCACCATTCATGAGACCTTCCTTAAAACTGATAGGTAGCATAATCCACCCAGAATCGAGGATGACATTTCAAGGCTTTACATGCTTTTTCTATTATGTCAAGGAATCGTTGTGGATCCTCATTTGGGTCTTCCCCGGTGAAGATATGGGATTTAATCTTTAAAAAGTTTGTCAATGATACATCCTGTACTACCACGTTCTTATCAGGAAGAGATGAGGGAATTACTAAACGTGTCGTAAGAACTACAGTAGGAGTAGGAGCAACAGGGGCATTTGCAGCAACCACCTGCCTCTCTAGCAACGTAGTCAAATTGACTAGACTTCCTTGTAATGGGGTCTGACCCTCTAGCAAGGCAGTCAAACTAGTTAATAAAGTAGTTGGATCAATTTATGGTTGTGGTCCATGTCCTCGAGGTAAGCCTCGTTCATCCTGTCCTTACTCACTCTCACCATGTTCCTCCTGTTCTCGTTCATGGGCAGGATGGGCAGGTCACAACAAGGCTCCTTCAGAACCTGTACGCTCTACTGCCTCCCAAGATCCTCCGAGTTGCATCGTGATCTATCAACAACACCACACAATTTAGTCCCGAAAATATCGATATTAACCACAAGGAAAGGAACGTAAAAGGAAAAATAAAACAACACCTATAGGACCTTTAATTGACCTTCACCTTTATGGTCATGCCGCGGTTCATAACGATAGAGGGAAGCCCAGTCAAGGTTACCTTGCTCTGTGATCCATAAGAGACCTAAGAACTGCTCTGATACCATTTTTTCACAACCTCAACAGTATAACCGTTTTAACTTATCTCTAAATTAACACATCGACAAGGTCTTAGCTTTCTTACAATGAACCATAAGGAAACAAAATAAATGTCATATTTACATATAATCCATCCACAAAATCCTAGGAGGCTTATGTGATCACAGAGCTACTTCTAGAGCTTAAAAGATAATAGAATGCAAAGGAACCAACCGAAAAATACAAGAAGGTCAGTTTACAATAAACTCGCTATTCTCCTAGATAGTCCCCAGTGTCAGTCACAGATCTGAAATGTTGTAAAATAATAAGATGAGTAATGAAATACTCAGTGAATGGATAACATTACCAATCGAAAGCAAATTTAGTAATTAGTATCATAAAGATATCATTGAAGTAAAACTCCCATCAGTTACAAATGATATACATAGTTTAAATCATACAGTGGCAAACACAAAATCTCGTACCAACCGGGTCGTCCACGGTACCAGTGGATTGTTGCCTGCGGTCCCCTGGCCGCATCCACCCTTATCTCTCATGAAAGGTAT
This sequence comes from Biancaea sappan, assembly GCA_037074585.1. NCBI lineage: Eukaryota > Viridiplantae > Streptophyta > Magnoliopsida > Fabales > Fabaceae > Biancaea > Biancaea sappan. Next base: position 2,852,022 of record CM073491.1, read on the forward strand.
ATCTCCATCCTTATAACTCCTTTAAGTTTTCTCGTGAGGTGCACCACCACGAAAACATTGTAACAATGTTCAACCATAATGTAAGTATTTATATAACCTCAACATAACAACAGCAATATCAACATTAACTTTACGTATTCTATAAGAATTATCATTTAATCAAACAAGAGACTTGAAATTCATAATACCTTTAAATATAAGGAATACAGGTCCTTTAAATTGAATACACAATATACCGCTTAAGTCCACCTTCTCAATTTTCTTTATGATACTTGATGACAATACTTTTGAGGAAATATTGATAAGATAAGGTTATCACACTCACTTCGAATATGATTCTAACTACCTTTAATTTTGCAGCTAAATTATGGGAGGTGTTAGGAAATAACTCTCAAAGATTTTCTAAAATGCAAATAAGATGAAAAATAAAAAAAATACATTAGAGTTTTCAAGTGAAACTTGTACTATTAGAAATTAGACTCAAAGAGCTTTCTAATAGTATCTTATTTACTAAAAATAGAGTTCGGATGAAAGAGTTATGAACATTTTAAAACTAATGCTACAGTAACGGTCAACGCAGCTACAGTGTCGTTGACTAAATCAATGCTACAGTAACGTTGATCGAGTCAATACTATAGTAACCGAGAAAATCTGAAAAAATTTTCTCGATAAACAGTATTTTATGAAAAATTTCCAGAATGAATAATAACGTTCTTCGTGTTTTTCATCCAAAAATCTTAAAATCATATCTAAAACAACATTTCTTTTGATTTCTTCCATGGGTTTTGTTTCTTAATGTCTAAGGAGTGTTTTGACACTAAAACCCTAAATTTTTACCAACAATCCAAGCTCAAATCTCAAATTTTCATCAAGAACACTAACTTTTTTTAAATATCCGAATTCTACAAATTTCTCATAGTTTTCTCCAAATTTCTTATTCCAATAACATCATAAACCACCTAGGAATGTTTTAGATTAACATCTACGCTTAAATTCATTCATTAAAACTCAAAATCCTAATTCTCTTCCATAGATCCGAAAATGGAGAAAAAGAGAAATAGAGTGAATAAAATTTACCTCTTTGCCTCTAGAACTCCTGAAAATCGGAAGTATGGTTAGAAAATACAAGATCACCGGAAGAAAATTGGAGAAAGGATTGAAGGAGATGGAAGAATGGTAGATGAAGAAGAAGATGGAGAGCCTCGGGGAAGAAAAAAGGAAGAGAGGAAGATGTGTTTAATGATTGTATGTGTGGGTCCCACCAATTTTTTTTTGGATAAAATTGCTTATAGCCACTCTAACTTGTAATATTTGTTCATTTAGGTCCTTGAGAATTTGTAAAAATTTCCTAAATTAAAAAATTAAAATTTCTATTCCCAAATTTTCTTTATTAATTAAAAGAAAAAAATATTTTTCACATAATTAAATTTTTCAATAAACTTCAAAATAAATTTTAAATATTCATAAAAATTATTGGGGCATTACAGAATAATAGGCCTTATAGGAACATAGCATATATACTTCAGGATCATATAATTTTAGGAACATAGCAATACTAAGATCATACGTTGAGCATTCCTAAATTTCTTCAAATAGCACAAAATCTTTCTTCAGCTAATGGTTTGGTAAAAGTAGCAGCAATTTGATTATCTGTTGAAATGAATTCAAGAATAACATTTCCTTTTTGAACATGATCTCTAAGAAAATGATGGAGAATTTCAATATGTTTCATCCTTGAATGCTGAATGAGATTCTTTGAAATATTGATGGCATTTGTATTATCACATTTTATAAGAACTTGACAAAAATGTAGACCATAATCTTTCAATTGTTGCTTCATTCACAGAATTTGTGCACAGCAGCTTGCTGCAGCAACATATTCTACTTCAGTAGTTGAAAGTACAACAACATTTTGTTTCTTGTTGTGCCATGAAACTAGATTATGTCCTAAAAATTGACAAGTGCTACTAGTGCTTTTTCGATCAGTTTTGCAACCACCAAAATCATCATTAGAAGAACCAATTAAATTGCAAACATCTGACTTAGGATACCATAGTCCTAAGGACTGTGTTTCCTTAAGATATCTTAAAATCCTTTTAATAGAAGTCAAATGTGATTCTTTTGGGTTAGATTGAAAACGAGCACATAGACACACACTAAAGACTATATCAGGTCTACTAGTAGTGAGATATAGTAAGGACCCAATCATACCTCAATATTTTAGTTGGTCAACGTCCTTACCTGATAGGTCCTGATCTAATTTTACAGAAGTGCTTATAGGAGTCTCTATCCCTTTTGCATTTTTCATATTGAATCTTTTCAGGAGCTCACGAACATATTTTGTTTGAGATATAAATATCCAATCAGAACATTGCTAAATTTGAAGTCCAAGCAAAAATGTTAGTTCTCCCATCATGCTCATTTCAAATTCACTTGTCACGAGCTTAGCAAAATCCTTACACAAAGATTCGTTAATTGATCCAAATACAATATCATCAACATATATTTAAACAATTAATAAATCAAATTTGAAGTTCTTAACAAAAAGTGTTGTATCTGTCATTCTTCTAGAAAAACCATTTTGGACTAGCTATTATACCAAACTCTAGGAGCTTGTTTTAAATCATATAGAGCCTTAGAAAGCTTGAAAACATGATTAGGATATTCAGGATCTTCAAAATTAGGAGGTTGTTTAACATAGATTTTCCTACTTAGATTTCCATTTTAAAAGGCACTTTTGACATCCATTTGAAACAATTTAAAGTCCTTTATGCATGCAAAAACAAGAAACATACGAATTGATTCTAATCTAGTTATAGGAGCAAAGATTTCTTCATAATCTATACCTTCATGTTGATTACACTCTTGAGCAACCAATCTTACCTTGTTTCTAACATTTCCAGCTTCATCAGGTTTGTTCTTGAAGACCTATTTAGTTTCAATGATTGACTAGTTAGTTGGAGTAGGAACTAATTTCCACACATTACTTCATTCAAATTGATTTAGTTCTTCTTACATTGCATTGATCCAGGAACTATTTTCAAGAGCTTCCTGAACATTTTTTGGCTCAAGTTGAGACATGAATGTCATGTGATTCATGCTTCTATATGAAGATCTTGTTTTTTTTTCCTTTAGATATATCTCCAATAATGAAATATTTTGGGTAGGAAGCATAATGTCTCCATTTTCTAGGAAGCTTGCTTCTGTCAATGATCTCAGGAACTTCATGACTTAAGGAAGGAGAAGTCTTAGTGGCAAGTTCTTCTCTTATTTCAATAGAGGATGTCTCCTCCTAAGGCTTTGATTGTTGTTGATTTGGTGAAGTGAAGATATCATCATTATCCCTTCTACTTGAACTATCTTTAACCATATAATTGCTTTCATCAAATACCACATGTATAGATTCCATATCAATAGATTTTTGTTTATTAAATACTCTATATGCTTTGCTATTTGTAGAATATCCTAGAAATATGCCTTCATTAGATTTTAAATTAAGTTTTCTAATATTTTCTCTATCATTTAGAATAAAACATTTGCATCTAAATGAATAAAAATAACCTATGTTAGGTTTTCTTCTTTTCCAAAGCTCATAAGAAGTTTTATTTAGACATGATCTAATTCAAAAATGATTTAGGATATAGCATGAGGTATTGACTACTTCTGCCCAAGGACTTTTAGGAGGAGAGTTTTCACAAAGTAAAGTTCTACTTATTTCAAGGAGGGTGTGATTCTTTCTTTCAGCAACTCCATTTTACTGAGGTGTTTTAGGAGTAGAAAAATTATGTGAAATGTCAAAGTTATTGCAAAAAGTTATCAAACTCCTTATTTTGAAATTCAGACCCATGATCACTTCGAATAGATATAATAGGGAGATTCTTTCCTTTTTGAACTTTTGTAAAAAAAAAACTTTGAAAGTTTCAAAACATTCTCCTTTATGAGACAGAAAGAATACCCATGTATATCTAGAAAAAAAAATCCACTATTACAACACCATAATATTTGCCTCCAAGGTTCCTGGTCCTGATTGGACCAAATAAATCTATGTGCAATAGTTCAAGAGGTTTTTCAGTTGAAATTTGATTTTTTGATAGAAAAGATGTTTTGATTTGTCTCCCTTTTTGGCATGCTTAAAAAATATGATCTTTTACAAATTTTACTTTAGGTAGACCAATGACTATACCTTTTTTAGATAGTTTTTAAATAAACCTTATGTTTACATGCCCTAATCTTTTGTGCCATAACCAGTTCAAATCATTTATAGATGAAAGACATTTATGTTGTAAAATAAGTTTATATACATTATCATGACGTTGACCATAGGTTAAGATCTTTTTTAAAAATCATGCATTTTGAAGATTCAAAAAACTACTTTATGACCTTTGTCACTCAACTGACTAATACTCAAAAGATTATATTTAAGATCATCTACAAAATAAACGTCATCTATAAATAAATGAGAAGAAATACCAATCTTTCCTATACCAGCAATCCTTCCTTTGTTGTTGTCTCCAAAAGTGATATTTCCCATTGCCTTAGTTGTGAAAGTGAGAAAGTTCCTAAGATCACTAGTCATGTGTTTTGAGCATCCTAAGTCCAGGAACCAATGACCTTTCTTTCTTTTCACTTTAGAGAGACCCTCAAGATCCTCATCATCAGAGGTGTCTTCATATTCTTCTTCTATCACCAAACATAGGTTTGCTATTTCTTGCTCCTCCTCTAAATCTTTTAGAAAGTCATCGTCACTCCATGTTATATTGGTCATCATGACTCTCTTGCTATGTTTTTCTTTGAGTTGAGGGCATTTTGCTTTTATATGCCCTGATTTTTTACATTCATAGCAAATTATAGATTCTTTAAGAGGATCATACCTTGAAGAACTATCTTTCTGCCATCTTCTATTTTGTTGTCTTTTTCTTGAAGTATGAGTACATCCTTCTGGAGATCAATGCCATTTTTTGTCATTAATGGAATTATCTTGAGATTTATCTTCCTTAGGAAACTGTCTTTCATTAACTCTAAGAGCAATCTCTGGGTGCTTCTTTTTCTTCTCTATCTCTTCTTTTAGGAATGTGTTTTCATATGCTATAAGATTTCCTCTAAGTTGATCAAGAGTTAGTGTAGAAATTTTAGAATTTTCAGTAATAACTGTTACCTTGGATTTCTATGGTGAAGTCAAACTCATGACGATTTTCTCTACCATATCTTTCTCAGGTTAGTGTTTTCCCAAGGCGTTAAGATCATTGATAATTTTACCAAACCTATTAAGGGTTTCCAGTATAGGTTCTCCTTCAAATTGATGAAAGAGACCAAAATCTTTGGCTAAGGCAGCAACTTGCTCTTCTCACATCTTGAGTTCCTTCATAGGTTAATTCTAGCTTTTCCCACATTTCTTTTGCAGTGGAACAACGAACAAGTCTCTTAAATTCCTCAAAGTTGACCGCACAATATAGCATGTTGATGGCTTTGTAGTTAAATTTATCTAGCAAGTGATATGCCTTTTCTCATTCCTTTTCTAGTTTAAGAACCTCATTTTCTCCTTTCTTCTTGGTAGGAACATAGGGTCCTTTATCAATCACTTTCCAGACCCGTTTATAAGTAGCTTGGACAAATATCTTCATTCTCGCTTTCCAGTAAAAGTAGTTAGTTCCATCAAAAAACGATGGTCGTGAAATTGATTGTCCCTCTAGAGTAGGAGGAATATTCATCCTTAGGATATTTTCTCAAGGTTGTGAAACCTGTGTAAATAGAGACCAGAATGCTATGATACCATATGTTAGACACAAATATACACAAGAAGGGGGTTAAATTGTGTATATGAATAAACTTAACTTCTTTTTCTAAAAATAGTTTATCTTCCTTAAGAGCTTAGATAATAATGAAATTCGAAAACATAGAAGAGAGTAAGAGAAAACTTTACACAACAAATTTAAAGAGGTTCAGATCACATCTACTTGGATCTTACGTCCTTCTCTGAATGCTTAAAAACAAATAGGATATTTTATAAATTGAAAGTCTTGAACTTTACAAGAAAACCTCAGTAAGAACAAGTTTCCTAAAACTTTTACTTCCTAAAGCTCTCACAAATTAGAAATACTTTCTCTAAGAGAAACAAATTACAATATTTAACTAAAGGATCAGCTCAACAGCTTTTATAACCTTTTTTTAAAGCAAATAAACTATTAGGAAGATGAAAACAATAAAAAGATTCTTTCTCTCTTAAAACAATACACCAAACAATTAAAGTTCAAGCTCACACAGAGCACTTAACAGTAGTTTCAAAGAGAAGAGTAGGTGATGAAAATAAATACAGCAATAACTCTCTTCTCTCACAGTTTCATTCATGAGCATTGAAGCAACAACAGTCTTAAATAGTCATCCAGGAATATAGCCATTGAGACTAACGTCTCTTTCATTAAATGCTGTCTATCCTTCATTGATATATGCCTAGGTTTGATCAGGAAAGGACAACACAAGGAATGAAGAATAAGTCAATGTGAATTTAGATCCAAATTCCCATAGGCTTCACATATCTCTTCTTGTCTCTTGTCAACACCCTTTTTATACTAAGGATTTGTAGCTTTATCAGAATCACTTTTTTGCATAAAACAATTTTTAAAAATCAGACCGGTCATGGGACCAGTGAAGGCACCAATTTAAGGTTTAATGATTCAACTGTGGTCGAATTGATAGTAATTAAATATATATATTTTTTAATTTTATATTCATAAATTAATAATTATTTTTTATTTTTAATTAAAAATATTATATATATATATATATATATATTAATAACTTATTTTTTTATTAAAGTTGAGCACATTGGAAAAGAAGTTAATTATATTATTATCAAATTGAAAAAGTCCTCTGAGTATGCTAGTCTTGAATCAACTTTTCCTTTCTTTTCTTGGTTTCCCATGTCTTCACTCTTGAATAAACTTTCTCTCTCTTTCTCACTTTCCCAGCCTACTTCCAATTGGAGTTCTGGGGCTATTTGCTTCATTTTCTTCTTCTCTCTTCTCTGTTCATTCTTCGAATGTCTCTTCTCTTTTAAGTTTTATCTACAAACTTCATCGTTCAACCTTCTCTCAGGCGAGGCCTGTGTGTCTGAAAAGAAGACGATAAAGAAGGTGAGGGACGACGTCCAAACAACTATTTTCTCTCTTTGTCCACCATATCCTTCTTCTTCTTCATCTTTTTCTATCATCCAGCGACGATGTCAATGGTTTTTTTTTTTAAGTTCTTCTTCTTCAACTAGTGGACCGATCACCCGACTGATTCCACCGGTTTAAAGCCTAGTCAGTTTTTTCTTCCACCGGGATTGGACCCTAGGCCGATCACTAGTCCGACCGACCAGTCCGATTCAATTTTTTCATCAATGGTAGAAAAAGACAAGGGAAAGTATGCTGTCATGATGTCCCTATATATATATATATATATATATTTATTTATTCTTAAAAATCAAACAAAAAGCTTTATAGGTAAATGTAGAGGGCTAAATAAATTACATGAGCTTTTATAATTTATTCTTACAGAATGATTTAATCTATAGAAGATATTATCAAAAATAATTAAGTGAGCTTAAATATATTTAAGTCTATTTAGACTTTAAATACATTTACCCTAACAATAATATTCTTCAATAACATTATGATAAACAGATATTTTTTGAAAAATGATTAATTAAAAAATACATTCGCGTTTTACGTTTTTATTAAAAAAATTTCATTACCAATTCTTCTCTATTAATAAACTACCATTATTTACTCTACTGTACAACCCTATACTACTCTAGCTAAGTTTGAATTTGTGAAATTTTGAATACTGTACAAAGGAACAATTTTTAGGCTTCACGCATTCTTTCAATTCTGTTATCTGACTAAAATGTGGTCCGTGAGCTCATAAATTATAGAAGAAAAAAAATTTAAATACAGTTCCGTATATATTTATTATAATTTTTTAATTAAAATATGATAAATGTGAAAATTTTTAATTAATAAAACACTATAAATATATATTTTTTAAAAAATAATTTTATATTTTTTATAACTTATTATTGTATGATTAATTTTAAAAAAAATTTATCCATAATATATTTTTATTTGAGAACTTTGAAGTTTTCTAACTATAACAATTCAATGTACCAAAGCTAAAAAATACCTACTACTATATGATAGTGACATTGTGGGTATGATTCCTTAAATATTACGCAAATAAAATACCAAAGTCTTAAGTTTTTATAACCTTATACTAACAACAACCACAACTACAATTGTTATTTATTTTTTTATTTTATCATTATCATCATCATCATCATCATCATCATCATCATCATCATCATCATCATCATCATTATTGAGACAGATCACACAAATTTCAAAGAAAGAGGTTACTTCGTTGAGAAAGCCAATTGTCATTTCCAATTGAAACTTCGGTTGCTTCTCTGTTTTGTGTTTTCCAAGCATTTTTTATTTTAAAAATACCCGAATTTTAATGTTTGAGCAGTGTTCACTGAAAATTTTAATGTTTGAGCAGTGATAATTAGCTAACTTAATAAATGTAAAATTGGATAAAACATGTTATAAATATTTTAATGGCAAGAACCTAGTGTCAAAAATCATCTGTCAAAAAAAAAAGGTCAGAATATACTTTTAGTTCCTATAACATCGATTTATAATTTAGTCTTTAAAATTTATTTTTGTGTAAGTTAGTCCACATAGTTTTCAAATATTTGTCAAAAAGTCCTTACTATTAATCTCTGTTAAATTTCCATCCCTTTTGTGCTTATATGGAACACAAGATGCATATGTGAACAGTACTAACGGTGCTTTGAATAGAAAAAATATATATTCTTTGTAGATGACAATCTTATATTTGGAATATTGTGAATGAAAGTAATATTAAAGAATGAAATTAATAGAAAAATTAATTTAAGCAATCTTAAAGATTCATATATGGTACGGAAATGTTGTGAAAATAGCCTTTTAAAAGCTTTATATTTTAAAATATTTTTTTAATTTATTTTTTATAGTTTACCTGAACAGAGACAAATTTTATTATTATGAAATTAATTTGGATTAATGTCAGAAAATTAAGGGCTAACAGTTTTGGTTTATTTGTTTTAAATATAATTAAATATTTTGAAACTGCCCATTAATTTTCTGAAACTGCCCGTTAATTTTTGAAACTGTCCATTAATTTTTGAAACCGAATTTTAATTGTATTAAAATTTTTGTCTGCCTCATTAATGTTCAGCGGCTATAAAAGGATGACTCATGCCCCTCATTTTTCATACTCACACAACAAACTGTTGTGCTCTTCTCTCTTCCCTCTTTCAAACTCTTTGGGTTACGCTCTTCAAAATTTCTGTTGTTCTGTGGCCTGAGAACCTTTCTCAGAAGAATCTGTTTAATCCTAGATAGAGTTCTGTAGACGCAGATTTTTAGCTGTGGTCGCGGAATAAATTCCTTAAGGACAGTGTCTATTATAAAGACGCGACTCAGATTATTTTCTTGTTGGTATCCAAGTTTTACAACATTCTTAAGGAATTTATGATACTGACGCTGCCACAATCGCGCCTTAAGGAACACCGATAATATCTTTTTTAACCTTTGTTGATTTTAATTATATGGTGTTTTGTCTTGAAATTTATTTTTCCAATTTACTAACTACATATATGTATATCTGATGTTGGAGATTTATTAGTATAAAATGTCAAGTTAAGATTACAATAATTGTTTTAATAAGCAATTTAAAAAAAAAATCGTTGCTTGGTATCTTGAGATACATGTATATAACTGCTTCACATGCTAGATGACGTTTGCATCATTCCATAGAGGTTACAACCTTTTATGATGATATTTTGTTATTGAAATGACTACATTCAATTAAAATCCTTGATGGTCATTTATGTTTCAGCTTCTAATTAAATGGAATGAAAAGCTAATTAAAATATGTTTTAATAGCTTTTATTGTTTTAGACGCTGGAGTTCATGGCTTTCTATGATGTGAATGTTGGCATTTCCCATTACCGTTGGCTTCTTAAACATATTAAGTTGCATTATCACCTTTTGAATATTGGACTTAATGTTATTCAAACATATGGACGTTTCAAGCTTTTATATATTGAAAGATACTGTCCATTCTTAGGTGAATGTCATTTACTTTACTTAATGGGTTGCTATATTACTAACGTAATTTTGGCCTGGTTTCAACAATATATATATATATATATATATATATATATATATATATATATATATATATATATATTTATATGCGTACGGTTCTTTCATTGGAAAAAATAAATTGGCCAAATTCATTAGATACATGGAGGTAATATTTTTAATGTGCTCCTTTCTTCTCACTATAAATGATTGAATTGGAATTTTGTGAAACTTATTAGATATATATATATATATTACTGTGGTAATATTGATATGTTGGAGAACTTTCTTATCCTTAGTGGCGTGTTGAAAACTTAAAATGTTTTCTCACTGCTTGAGATTATGAAATAATTATATTACTCAATGAGTATAATTCATGAATATTGAATTTTAGAATTCAAGTGAATATTATTATTATTCAATGATTTGGTTTACATTAAAAATATTTCTGAACGTTGGCCATTAAGTTTTTTTTATGTTGGGGTTATTAAATCTCAATTTATGTGTCTGAAAGTTGGCATTGTTATATATATATATATATATATATATATATATATATGAAACATTGCAATATAAAACTAAGTTTAATTTGTTTTGCTGAGAAGTTGGCACACTCATGAAGAGGTTTTTAAGTGCTTTAATATATATACGTCAGGTGAAATTAGTATTTGCTATTATTTTTATGAGCACAACTCACAATTTTTGAGTTCTAGTTTTGAGTGATCATGAAGTGATCAATTTTACTCATGAAGCAAATTTGGGCAATGGTGATTTCTTCTTCCTACATCATGAGGTATGTTACACTATTTTTAATCTTTCTCTTTTTGAGAATTTATATTAATAGTGGGGGTAAGAGGAAAAATATTTTTGGATAATATTTTTATAATAACAAGTGGGGGATATATGTTGTTATAAAAATATACAAATTTTCGTAAAAATGTTTTATGGTCAATAGTTAATGATATTGTGGTGTAATAGAAATTATGAGTTTATTATATTTATGTATTGAGTATGTCCCATAAATTTCTATTAACATAACTATTGATAATATGAAAAGGCTTTCTTAAAGCTCACATGTGAACTATTTTAAAAATTTCTTTATTTTGAGAATTTTATTTATGTGGAATGTGGAATTCTTGAAATTAACATATGTGTGAGGGTTTTAATTTAAGAATTCAAAATAACTTCATCTTAAGCTTTTGAGAGTTTTATTTTGGAACATGATTTTTGTGGATTTGTGACCAAATTTGAAGATATTGGCATATAAATTTTGGGCCAATTTGAAAATTAAGAAAACCATCTCATTGAGATGATGATATGCTGTCAATTTTCAAATTGAGGAAACCATCTTATTGAGATAATGATACACTGTCAATTTTTAAGTTAAGGAAACCATCTTATTGAGATGATGATGTGCCATATATATAAAAAAAAATTGGAATTGGCATTTTCTAACGTCAATCCATGATAACTCTTTAATTGTACATAGAGGTACAATGTTGTTGAATTATTGGTCACAAAAATGAGATTAAAGAGTTCCAAAATAATTCTGTGAAATTATTCTCTTGAAAAATAATATTATATGATGGATGAATTTAGATACGCATATATGTTATGCGTTTGATGCCCATCTATAATAATTATAAGGTTTTGTATGAGGTTTTATATGAGTTGTGTAATTATACTCTTATAGGTTTAAAAATGTGGGGGTATTTTGCAAAGTTTATGTTACACAACTATGAGAAAAATAAATTAACTATAAAACCTTAGTTATTATGTTGTTAATAGTTTCTCTTTGTGATTAGTGAAAATATCTCTTTTAGTTAAAGATGGATGTGTATATATATGAAAGTAATAGATGATAAGGATGAATATTTGTCTATATATGTGTGATGTAGATGTTACATAAAGTCAAATATTCCTTTACATCTAATATTGACATGAAAGACATGTGTGAAGTAAATGTGATTTTGGGATTAAAACCATAAGGAAAGGTGATGGTATTTTACTATCACAAAAACGTTATGTTCAAAATTGTCTTAAAAGTTTGATCATCAAGATGACAAACTAGTGAAAACTTCTTATGATTTTAACACTCAGTTAAGGAAAACAGAGAAGAGTCTCTGTTGTATTTAATAAACTTTACCTAGCCTGACATATCATGTGTTATATGTCAGATGAGTGTCGATATGTACACAATTTCAATAAAAGAGTTGAGAGGTATCGTAATTTACGATATCATATAAAGGTGGATTTTCCATTGTATTAGAAAAATACAATGATGTTAACTGAATCTTTGATTCAGATGAGACAAAGTCCACTAGTGGTTAAAACCTCACCCTGGGTGGTGGGACGTTATTTTAGAGAGAGCAGCCATACAAATTTATAGGTTCACTATAAAATCAGAGTTTAGTGCTCTGGAGTTGGCTGAAAGCAAGACTAAGTAGTAGAAAAACTTTTTAGCAATTTTTTTAGTTGGGTAAGAGCCCAATGATGTTAGTGTCTGTGTTTTGTGATTGCCAATTGGCAATAGCCATTGTAAAGAACAAACTTTCAATGGTAAGAGTAGACACTTGTGTTGAGACACAAAGTTATCAAGCAATTGCTAAAATATGAAATTTGAAGTATACTGATCAGTTCTGTAAAGTCAAAAGTGAATTTGGCCAATTCACTGACTAAACATGCATGTAAGAAGGAAATTAGTCCTTCACACATCGAGGGGAATTAGACTTAAGCCAATATGAAATTAACAGTGGCAGAAACCCAACCTTTGTGATTGGAGATCCCATGAAGAAGGTTCATATGGGTAATAACAAGTCGCCTGTTAATTCTGCTAGCACTATATTCTCAGTCCATTTCCTATGGTGTTAAGTGTGAAAGTGCTAGAATGCATTGACTTGTGGGTTGAGCGTAAGCTCTTTATGATCTTAATAGCCCTACATTAAAGGTGGTGTATTCATTGCAGATACACTTGATGCAGTCACCTATATGAGTGTGGAGTGGGGCCGCTCCCATGAAATCGTGGCGAAGTCTCTAGAGCACTCATGAATTTCAGGCAAGCGCATGGCCGAAATAACGCGCACAACGGCGTTAATAGCAGAAATGTGGGGGGTGAGATGCGACTCTTAAGGTCACTATCTTACGACTAAGAGTATGTTGGTTCATAGAAGCTATATGCTTCACTGACTACTCTGTAAGATAAATCTTATTGGTCTAGGTCTAGTTCATAGTCTAAAAAGAGACACTGGATTAATGCGTCTACACCCATATATGTAACCTAAAAGTTTTTGGAAATATCTTTTGAAATATGTGGGGGATTGTTGTGAAAATATCCTTTTAAAGGCTTTGTATTTCAAAATATCTTTTTAATTTATTTTTTATAGTTTACCTGAACAGAGGAAAATTTTATTATTATGAAATTAATTTGGATTAATGTCAGAAAATTAAGGGCTGACAGTTTTGTTTTATTTGTTTTAAATATAATTAAATATTTTGAAACTGCCCATTAATTTTCTGAAACTGCCCGTTAATTTTTGAAACTGTCCATTAATTTTTGAAACCGAATTTTAATTGTATTAAATTTTTTGTCTGCCTCATTAATGTTCAGCGGCTATAAAAGGATGACTCATTCCCCTCATTTTTCATACTCACACAACAAACTGTTGTGCTCTTCTCTCTTCCCTCTCTCAAACTCTTTAGATTACGCTCTTCAAAATTTCTGCTGTTCTGTGGCCTGAGAATCTTTCTCAGAAGAATCTGTTTAATCCTGGAAGGAGTTATGTAGACGTATATTTTTAGCTGTGGTCGCAGAATAAATTCCTTAAGGACAGTGTCTATTATAAAGACGCGACTCAGATTATTTTTGTGTTGGTATCCAAGTTTTACAACAGGAAATACTGCTGCCTGGCTCAATGGTGTCTTGTGATATGAATTCAATGGAGAGTGCTGACGATGAGGTGGCAATGATATAGCTGACATCTCATGCCAGCACAAAATAGATAGAAATTTAATAGAGATTAACAGCAGGGTTTTTTTTACAAACATTTAAAAATTATATGCTGTGGGGACCAAATTACAAATTGACTAAAACTAAAGGAAATAAAAGGTCAATTTATTGTGGTACTATTTTTTTGTAAAAAAATTATTCAGATACTAACTATTCAAAATTATTTTTTTTATATACTAATTTTTTATTGAATTCGATTAATATCTAGTCGAATTATATATAAAATTCGACCAAATTATACTTGAATTCAGCATGAGAAACAAAGAGAGAAAAATTTGACTAAATCATAGTCGAATTTGTTAGAATTCAACTTGCAATGCGTGTATATAATAAATGTGTCACTCTATGCATATTATGTATTTATGTAGTGTATATTATATGTATATATATGTGTGTGTAGGCGTGAATGAGTATTATATATGTGTTAGTGTGTGTGTGTTAATATATTATATATTTATGTGTGTGTAAGTGTGATTGAGTGTGTATATTTTTGATGTAGTCCAAATAAAAATATTAAAAAAAAAGTTCTTTGAATTCAAAATAATTTCGAAAATCAAAAAATATTTTCCATTACTTTGATTTATATATAGATAAAAGAAAAAAAATTATGTAGAAATTTAATTTAACAAAAAAAATTAATAGAGAAAATATGTAACTTGAAATTCAATTAAATTGAGATAAAATTTATTTAATAGAGAAGAAACAAATTATGTTGAATATATGTTAAAAATTAACTAATTAGAAGCTTGTTTTAATTTGAGTAATCTTATTATTAGAAGAAACATATATAATTTAATAGACACATATATAATTAGAAGATACAAATAATCTTAATTGAAATAAAAATAATTTAAAATAAAAGAAATTAATTGAGATAAAATTAATTAGAAAGTTGTCTTAGTTTAATTTGAGTAATCTATTATTAGAAAAAAAACATATATAATTTAGTAGTACATAATTGGTTTATGATTTGTTTTAGTTTTATTTGAGAAATTAAGTATAGAAGGCTTGAACTTTATTATTTATAGTTTTAGATAAAACTATTGTATCAACCTTATTGTTATTATTCTTAGTGTAATCTGAATTATTGTATCAATCTTATCTTTATTATTCCTAGCTAGTTTAATTTTAACTATTGTATCATCCTTAATTTCATTATTTCTAGTTTAATTCAAACTATTGTATCAACATTATCATCACTCTTACCATGAACTTTATGCATCCACCTCCAAGTATATTTTTTTGCTTCATGATTAATTAATTTTAATATTTTTTCAAGCTTATTTGTCTTATCTCTTTAATAATTATCCGTTCTATTTTTCTAGATAAATATTATTTGGTAAATTCAAGTTATCCAACACCAGTTGGATATATCTGTCCCTACAAGTGTGAACGTTATCATCTTTTTGATTTCAAACATTCAACCGAATTTGACAACCACAATAAGGTATTCAATTACTACCACTTTAGTTTAAGAACTACTATTTAAAGAACTTTCGGGGTATAAAAGAATATATTCGTAATCTTGCGCAAAATGTCTAAATTCAAAATAAAAACACAAGTTCAATTGGTGGTTGCAATGATGACATTACACAATTTCATAAGAAGGTACGCTGATACAGACGTTGATATTAATTGTTCAGATAGTGACTATATCATTGAGGAATATAGTGGAAACCATATTGTTGTCTCAAATTCATTTACTAATCTAACATCTTCGCCTGAAATGGACCATATTTGAGACATTATTAGAGATCAAACGATAAAGCATATGTAGAATAATTAATAGTCATTTATAAAATTAACTATTTCATTTATTATGAGAATGAATCTTTTAATTTATTATTATACAATTAAGTTCTTTTGTTTTGGTTTGATTTTCCTAATTTTTTTAAATAGCATTGAAAATCATAATTTAATTCAATTAATTTAAATAGCCAACTTAATTAGAAGTTTGTTTTCATTAAATGATTATAAGCTTGTTTTCATTAATTTTAATCTAGATAAAATTAATTTAATAGAGAAGAAAAATGTTTTAAAATTTAGTTAGAGATTTTTAAATTATTGTGAATAATTAGTGATTAATTAAATTTTTAATTAGTAATTTCAAAATAAAAATTAATTTATTAATTAAAAATGATTCATTAGTGATTAAGTTGTAATATTAGACAAAAAACAAAAAAAAATTAAGTTTCCTTTAAATAAATGACAATAAATACTAATGTTACATCAAAAAATTAAATAAAAAAATCATGCCCTTTTTGGTAATTACACATTTCAAACCATGTTTTCACATCAAGATTCAAATATCATGTTCCTACACCCAACCACGTTTGTCTGCTCTAAATCACGTTTGCCCAAATATTTTTCAAACATAAATCACGTTCATTCAAACTTAGTTTTCTTCAACCACAATCAATCAAATCTAATTTTTCCAACCTATGTTTAACCCATTAGGCTCCCAGACACACACTCAGTCACACTTACACACACATAAATATTAATATATTAACACAGACACATTGACAAGTTGAATTCTAGCAAATTCGATCATGGCATACTTGAATTTGTCTCTCCTTCTGTCTCAAGCTGAATTCGACCAATACACATACATTGACAAATTGAATTCGACCATGATATGAATTCTAGCAAATTCGATCATGACTTAGTCGAATTTGTCTTTCCTTGTGTCTCAAGCTGAATTTGACCAGCACTTGGTCGAATTCTACATACAATTCGATTAGGTATTGATCGAATTCAGTAAAAAGTTAATATATAAGGAAATAATTTTGAATAATTAGTATTTGAATAATTTTTTTCAAAAAAAATAGTATCACTGTAAATTAACCGAAATAAAAGTATATTTTAAGAAACAAAAAAAGAATTTAATCCTTGTTATTCCTACTTCAAAATATAGGATATAAACTATGGTTTAGAGAATTGGGTTGGATCGGGTTTGACTGAAAAATCAATGAACTGGACAAGTTTCTGGTGAGTGTTTAAACAGGAGGAAAATTAATCGAACCGGTAAAACCGGTTGGTTCTTTTTTTTTTGAAAATTTTTTGAAGTTTTACTAAATGTTATTATGTATTTTTTAGAAATTTCTAAAAATTTAAGCTATTAGGAGAAGATTTAAGATTGTGTAAATCTACCTAGTAACATTAATTATATATTTCAAGTACTATCAATTTAACTACGATTCAATCATTAACTATTAAATAGGTGTTTTGACCAGTTCAGTTACTGGTCTGATTTTTTCAAGCTTGATAATAAAGTAGGTGAAGGATTTATTCCCATCATCCATTTTGTAAAGCAAAAGAAATATAATCAAAATACAAAGAATCTACCCAGCAACCTCTGAAATGAAATACTTGAATAAAACGCAAAGGAAGACAACGTCAATGATATTATTATTGGTGTGTGAAATAGGAGTTACTGAATAAAGTGATGCCTAACTTTTTTTGACTAAATGGAATTTAACGCCAACTAATTTCTTAGCTTAATAAATAAACTGATGATATACAATAAACGTACGGATCGACAATGGGATCAGAGTTTAGTAGTAATATTATAATTAAGGCTAACAAAATCCAAATCATTTTATCATTGAAAGTTGAAACTTTCCTCCGCCCACTCTCATCAACTGTGTTCTCACCAAGCCATGCATAGCCCACATATCTGTTCAATAATTAATCATATCTCAAAACTTTGTTGAATAATTAACAATATCTTAATTACCCTCTAATTTAGAACTAAAACAAACAGTACCGAAACGCATCCTCTCATATTTGTGATGGGAATATGTCTTTTGTTGAGTTACTTGAATATGGTGACTTGGATTATGATCTGACAAGTTTTTTTTTTTAGCGTGACCTGAAAGGAGAAATACTTGGAAGTCTACAGGTAAGCAGGATGAGGACTGATAAGCCCAAACCTGTAAGCGATCAACACTGACCTCATTAAGGGGTGCAAGGGGTGGAGTCGTATGGAACGACCCATAGGGTGACCTGTTCTAAACAAGTTATATATTGTAGTCAAAACATTTATTTTGAAAGAATATAATAATTCTCTTTATTCATAGATGTAGGTCATATTGACCGAATCACATTATATCTGTGTGTTTTTTGTAACTTTTGCACTATTTATCTTCTATGTTTTTACGTTAATTTCGTGACAACTCTCATAAGCTCTATTATTCCTAGTTGTTCATTTTAAATTAAACAGTCTAGATCAAAGAAGATATTTTTTTCCTTTGATGTGAACCGTCCAATTAAAAAATAACAGTTGTAATCAGAAAATATGAGAGTCACGTTTCTGTTACAAAATTGGATTAACTGTGAGGTGAATGTGTGAATGACATGGCTAGGTCTAAATTTTAGTTAAATCTACCTGTTAGAGACTCTTTTTTTTGGAAAATTAATTTCCTGGTCCTAATTGACGTGAATATTCTGCTTTTAACTGACTAATTGAATCTTAAATTTGCTATTCACAAGGTATGAATATGATCTTTGTGTGTATATATATATATATATATATATAGGTTAAATATTTTGAAGAACCAAAATTTCATGGGGTTCATCAAAAGCACCAAACCTTCCGGCGACCGCAGCGCTCTTGAACACTTCAATTCTCAACATTGTTTCAGGTTTTAATATTTTCTTTTCATATATATATATATATATATATATGTGTGTGTGTGTGTGTGTGTGTGTGTGTGTGTGTGTGTGTGTGTGTGTGTGTATTTTGTATAGCTTGCTTTATCTTGACGCATTATTTTTACGGCTATCCCTATGAAAATATTATTCTAAAGCATCTTAATTTACAACAACGCCTATAGATAAGTGCAGGCTCTATGAATATAATATATAATTATTAAGTGTCCTCAAATAATTATTGTTCTTCCGAAAAACAGATAATATTAATTGTAGGAAACAGCCTCTTTTGCTTTCACAGCCAAACATCCCCAATATCATCTTTCCCTCATCGGGAAAATTAATCAGTCCTAACAAATTAACTTGTCACAAAAATTAATGCAAAGCAGAGAAGGTAACATCTGAAATTGAACAGAGAATATACAAGAATTTATGTGATTTGATCAATATAATTTATATTTATAAACAAAAAAAAGATATTTATTATTAACAAAGTGTTTCAATTACAGTACAATGAAATAAAAAATAAATATATACATCAAATATATAACTACTCAATTAAGTTGTTCTAGATTTTTCTCTTTTCAGATCGTGCTTTCAAAACTTTAAATTGAGTCATAATTCAAGTTGACATATAATTCGAGTTAACATGACTTTTGCATTTCACCAAAATAAATCAATGTCACGTGGGAAGATAATTGCATGCATGGAAAGATAAAAAAAAAAAACTTAATTTTTGAACGTGATAATCAGATATTTAATTTGTTGATCGGGAAGAGAGAGTTTGTAATGAGGGGGAAACGTCAATTCTTTGTGAGATATATATATATATATATAGATCTTCGATTCAAATCAAAGTTATTTTAACTGTTCTACATATTCAAGAAAATAGTTAAAGAAATGGTCCTTCTTGAGTGACAATTCATCGACATATTGCAGTGACCAGGAAGCTATGCTTTAATTGCATTAATTTTTTGCAGATAGAGTAGCTGACTTTTTTTTTTTTCAATTGAAAAGACTTAAAAACTAAGTTGAACCGACTATTGAACCGATCAAGAGACAAGTTTAAAAGTTAATAATTAGACCGTGATCGAACTACAATCAAACTTATAATACTTAAAATATTAAAATATATAATGTATAATATTAAAATATTCAAGACACGTTACAAATATATATATTTATAATAGTTTCTAATCTTCTTCTAATAACTTAAAGTTTTGAAGATTTTTTTAAAAATATATAACAATATTTAATAAAAATTAAAAAAAAAACTGAACTAGTTGAACGACCAATTTTTCACCGGTTTGATTGCTTACCTATTCCCTAGTTCGATTTGAATCGAAAACTTAATTGATTCACTAATTTTTCTGTCTAATCCATCGGTTTGATCCAATTATCTGAATATTAGTAAAAACTGAGCATAAACTTTTGGTCACTCATATAATTTTATTATTAAAATAAAAAAAAGTAGACCCCTTAATGTTCTTTTTTCATATGCTACTTTAAATTTCTCTAGAAAATTCATTCTACACAAAGATAACACCTAATAACACTTAGAAGTCACAACTATGACAGACTTTTCAAATCTAAACAACAACAACAACAACAAAGCCTTATTCCACTAGGTGGGGTTGGCTACATGGATCACACGATGTTAGTAAGCTCTATCAATAACCAACTCTTTAAATATATAGTTTATCAGAAGATTCCATTCAATAACTTCTGTAAGTGTCCTTCTTAGTCTTACTCGTCATTTTTTTACTAGACTCCAAACCATCTACTTAATTTTCTTTACTGGTGCTTCCAACGGTCTTCTTTGAACATGCCCAAACCACCTTAAAATGGTTTTTAACAATTTTTTCCTCAATAGGTGTCACTCAAACTCTACTTCGTATATGATCATTACGGATCATATCTCTTCTTGTGTGTTCACACATCTATCGCAACATTCTCATCTCTGCTACCCCAATTTTTTGTTCTTGTTGTCCTTTAATCGCCCAACATTCACTTCTATATAAAATTGCAGGTCTTATAGCAGTACGATAAGTTTATCAAGTACTTTTCGATCACAAACAACTCCTGATGCTATTCTCCACTTCAATCACCCAACTTGTATCCTATGTGCCACATCTAATGATAAAAAATAGGCATATATAAAATTTCTAATAAACTAAGTTATAAATAGAATTTCTATTTATTCATATACATAACACTGCGTCTCTTATAAGTCGTTACCTTTATTGGTATCATAACAGTAAATAATTATGGAAAATTATCATTGATTTTGGGAAGCAACAATTTTTTTTTTAGTTTTTAAATTTCAATTGAGGATGTGACAAGTTTAGGTTAATTGGAGTGAATATATATAATGTGATCCTCACTCTAATTTTTTCTCTTAATATCTTCATACAATGACTAAAAAGTCATCATTGCACCTTAAACCGAAAGTTAATATGACATTAATTCGAGCTGCTAACATTAATTCAAAACGATTCTTACACTTGACACCTCTCTGAGTCAATGAAACGAAAGCTACATGAGAGCTACATATATAATGAATCAAACATATTTACTAGTGTTCAAATTAGAGCCATATACTCAAAAAGTTTTGCTACAACATTAATATCACTACTTAATTACTTGCCAAACCTATCCCTCTCCGGGTTCGATATTTAATCTTTTATGCTATTGTTATGGAGAGCAAATTACCAGCTTGAATTTCTATGGATCGTTGGATTTCAAGCAAGTAATCTGCTCTCCTTGTTACGTGGAGTTGTGAAGATAGACAATAAGCTAAGCTTTATATATTAACTAATTTATTAAACCCGAAAGAAATATATATAGGAACGAGTTTAAAAAATAATTCATTTTTAATTAAGATTTTTTTTTTCACTCAACCTCATTTGTCTTTAAGGCAAAATAGGACTGAAAACTTCAAACTCATTTAAATATGGTTTTATTTAGTTTGACCCTGATAAATTAGGGTAAAATATAATTAGGATTAAGTCGGATAGACTAATCAATTCACATCCAAGTGAATTAGGAAAGCGTACACACATAAGTTGAAAAAATAATCAACATGAATCACATGATCGCTAGCCTACCACACGTTATTTTAAGACAAACATTAAATAATTTTTTTTTGTACCATGTCATTAATATAGAAAACATATAAATGGTTTTTTTAAAAAAAAAAGTATAAAGTACACTATTTTTTAAAATTTTATTTAATTATACTTGATATTTTTATTGTTTTAAATATTATATTTGATTTTTCTAATATTTTGATACATAATTACATATTACCGAAATTTCCCTTCTATTTTACTTTTTATTGAATATGTCTGCAATTTGAACAATGAGGTTGTTATTTTATTTTTAATATAACAATAAATTTAATTAAATTAATATTAAATTCTTACATGAACTTGTGGTTTTATTTTTAATATAAAAATAAAAATTATTAAGTAATTTTATTATTGAAAAGATTGTGTATTTGATAAAAAGTTAAGTTCAATAACAGAAATTATATTAGAGAGAATAATATTTTGAAAAAAAAAATTAACTGTATTGAAGTTTTATTTATTTAAAAATAATAGATATATAAAAATTATATTGTAGATTTGTTTATATATATATATTTTTTTTTTGACTTATAAACAATTGATTCATTGATGAGGTTTAAACACGAAGTGGTCATCCTTTGGTCCACGCCACAGAACAGACGAATGTGAATACAAAGAAGAACAGAGAGGCAAACTTATCAGTTAGATATTTTTGACAGAAAGTGTGTGAAATTAATCAAAGAGTAATAATATGACTCCAATCAATGTTCTTGAAAATCCAAAACTACGTTTACCCCCTCCTTTACGGAACATGCCTCTGAACCATAATAATAATAATAATAATAATAATAATAACTATAATACGTATATATAATTTCCTAAATTATGTATCACAAACACTTAATTACTCATCACTACACAAAAATGCCTCTTAAATACATTTTAGAATGAATTACGGATTTAACCTTTAAAAAATTATAATTTTTTTTAATTTAATTTCTATAAAATTACATTTGTTTCAATTTAGTATAATTGTTTTTTAAAATAATTAACTTTTAACGATAAAATTTTGATATTTAACAATGAAAATAATTAATTTTAAACAAACACAATTTTTTAAAAATTAAATTAAAAAAAATTATAATTTTTAAGGACTAAACCAGTTATTTACTCTATATTTTATACCTATCACTATAATCCTATAAAAGTTTTTTGGTTTCAACCACTGTTAATTTAAAACTTACTCATTTTCAACTAATCTAATCTAACTAATTAATTGAATCACAAGTACGTAACAATTTTTTCCTTCATTCACAGAATCTGAACATAATAACTTGTTTAAAATAAATAAGCAATCAAAGTTAGGTAAATTTTGTCTGTGTGTATATATATATATATATACACACACATACACGCATGCACCATATCAAACCTAGTGTCCCAAAAAACCCCACAAGCGTTTCGGAGAGATTCAGCCCTAAAGAAGGAAACAAAATGAACAGTTTTGACCCCCAAAGAGAAGACTCCTCCTTCAAAAGAAGATGGCATCAACACACAACAGTAACACCACACATCAACAACACTTCCACTCCTGCAACTCCGTCTTCTTCTTCTTCATCATCTTCTCTCTATGCTAACCCTACCAGTAACACTAACATCCACCGTTGGAACAGTAAATTCCAGAGCTTCCCGGAGCTCGACCGCCACGATCTCGTGGCCGGCGTCGTCCCCGCGGTGACGGTGGTGCTGGAGGGCCGTTCGATCTGCCAGCGCATCAACCTCCACAACCACTCCAGCTACCGCAGCCTCGCCAAGGCTCTCCGCCACATGTTTGTGGACATCGTCGGCGACGGAGGATCACCGGACAGCGACAGCGACGATCTTGATCTATCCAGTGCCATTCCCGGCTACCTTATTGCTTATGAAGATATGGAGAACGACCTTCTTCTGGCCGGCGACCTTAACTGGAAGTAAGGCTCCCTATTACTGTTAATTATTTATTTTATATATAATTCCCTCTCTCTGTCTATGCTTTCCACACTAAAATAAAACTAGAAATTTTTAGTCCCTAAATTGTTAAGTTCTTAAAAATTAAGTTCTTAAATTTTTAGCAAGTATCTCCTTTATTTCTTTTTATCAAGGTATCTGTCCCTTAAGAGGATGTAAGATTAATCTCTTCTAATTTATTAAACACAAAGAATAGAACTCTTGATGAGAAGAATATATAACGTACAATGAATTATTATTTATAACGTTTGAGGAATTAACGTTAATTAAACAAAAATTTAAGGATGAAATTGTTAGTTTATTTGTCTGCTCAGAAATGAAGGGATGGCTTGAGTAACTAACTATTCACTTAAAGCTAAAGTGTTCTCCCAAATGACATATTTTTTTCCTAATTAAGTTTTGTTTGCTATATGAAATATATATGTCATTTAGTCTACAATTTTGATGATTAAATATTTTGGAATATTTATATAACAGTGATTTCGTACGTGTGGCGAAGAGAATTCGGATACTGCCAACCAAAGGGAACTCCAGGAAGGCTACAACAAGAGCGGCATAAACTGCATAAACTACCCATTTGTAGTCAGTCTCTGATATTTTATATATATATATATATATATAAGACTACCAAGAAACATGATTAACGAGTAAATTGATGAATTGAAAGTATATAAGTCTGTAGAATTAATTATTGAAGACAAACTTTCCTTAGTTTGCAGATCATGCTTTCTTGGATTATACCCTCTTTTCTGTTTTTTTTTCATTCTTAACTTCAGAAGACAAGAAGATTCTCATTTTCATAGACTACTCTCACCTGCTGGTTTTCTATTGTACGTTCTATATATATATATATATATATATATATTATACTATCAGTAACTTGTTATGTTTATGTAACATCAATCTATACAAATAGAATTTGGTGCAGCATTTCAAAATTTGAGGATGAAGTTGATATTACTGAAAAATCAAGAGATTAAATTGAAAGTTTATACCACTATAAAATTTACACTGACAAGATTTATATAAATTATACTCAGCCAACTTAACATTAACAAATACGTGAAACAAAATCAAAACTTACACAAAAAAGTTTTATACCCAAAAAAAAAACTTTCGAATAAATCAATGTTTTCTGTAACAACATGCACATGTCCTTATATATTATATACAAGAATTTCTTGGAAACACCAACCCTAGGTAGCGAGAATCGAAGCTTAGTGCTACATACATATATACATACATATATATATATATATATACACACAAGTGTAGAGTGATTACTTTGCTTCTACAAGCTCAGAAAGATTTCAAAAGGCAATTAACTAAAGAAGAAAACAAGCATACATAATTGTGCTTAATGAATTGAAAGTCAAAGTGACACTCAAACTAGTTTGAAAAATAATGCTGTTTTCTGTAGACACACACTAAAAAGACACGTTGGGTGATGGTGATTAAGCCATTTCCTCTCCCATTTAATTATAAAGTGGTGGGTGCTTGTTAGCTTGTTTGTGTCTATAAATATATGATGGTCCAACATATATATATGCATGTCATTAAAGTCACAAAGCAGTATGGATCTTACCTATTTATGCTCCCTTATTAGCGTATATGAGTGCACACAGATGATTTAGGCTTTGACAGTTTTTCTTTTATTCCTATATATGTATGTATATAGACAAGTCCTCCACACTAGCTATACTACCTACTCCTCCCTTTTAATTACGACTAAAAATAACCTATACAATGTCATCTAGAAACTATAATATCCTACTAGCTATGAAATTTCCAAAACTTTAGGGTTTATGTGTTGTTCTTTTGTTGTGTGCCGATAGTTGTACTTGTGATTGCTATATATATATATATATATAGAGAGAGAGAGAGAGAGAGAGAGAGAGAGAGAGAGATCATATATGAAGGCCATTCCCTCTAACAGGTAGGATTGTTATTAATTATATTCATAATTTAGTCTATCAACTACTTAGTTTTTAGGTAAAAGCACCTTAACATATATTTTGTATCAATTTTGTTTTATATGTTTTTTGTTTTATTTCAATCTTTAAGGTTAATTAATATTATTAATATAGTTGACGAAAAATGTTGACATAAACTTTTTCATGTAACACATTCATTATCAACATGTCATACTAATTAATTTATTTTTAATTTTATCTTAAATATTTGACTAAATTTCAAATTCGTTCAAACTGATACTTTTTTATTTCTTTTTTTTATTCCAAATTAATGTTTAAATGTTTGATGTGTTACGTGAAGAGTCCACATGTCATTTGAAGGAATTCATGCATCACTTAGAGAAGTCCATGTCAGTATTTTTCATTAACTTTGTTAACAAAGTTAGCCCTAAAAACAAAATTAAAAAAAATATGTAGAATAAAATTGGCACAAAATAAGTTAAAGACAAAATTAAAACTCAAAGTAAATGTTAGCGATAAAAAAAATATTTTATCTATTTTTTAAAAAAATAATTTATTTTAAATCTATAACTCATAAAACTAACACATTGGACAATTAAATTTAGGTATTAAATAATAATATAGTATATGTTTTAAGTATTAATTAGTTTATATATATTTACTCATTGTTAGTTTGCTTAAGGGACTAAATGTATTAATTACTGACTAGTAAAACGACTACAGGTCTCTTGGCTAGTTCATCACCAAACCAAAGCTCTTGTAAATTAAATTAATTTATACAATGATCTCAAGTAAAACTTTTAAAAAATAATTAGATGGACCCATATTTACAGAAATAATTAAACAAAGTCAAAATTTTTCTTTGGTAAACTAAATTTACGTTTGAGTATTTTAAAATTTTTTCAATTAGACTTATATTTAACATATTTGTTTTTTTATTAATTAAAAAATTTTAATAAAAATCTTTATTTTTAAGTGACACCTCTAAGGAAGGGATCTCATTCCCTAAGGAATAGTTAGGTTACTCACCTACCTGCCATATTCAAGTACCATGGGACTATGCATTGAATGATTAACACAACCCAATATATTTTCATTGGATGAACTGAATTATTTGATAAGTCATATTATGACCCAATTCAATATTTTAGGAATGCAATGGTATGAGCAACTCATTTTATGATCTAAGGCCCTTATATATTTATATTATACATGATTTTTTTTATTTTCATGTATTGTATCAAACATTGTTGTTTGAATATTAAAAAGAATTTATCTCTACGTGTGAAAGTAGATCACATTGATCAAATCGCGTAAAATTTATATGTTTTCTACAATTTTCTTTTCTTTTATCTTTTCTGTATTGTGCAATAGTTGCGTGACAATTTCTTTAATTCTTACTCACTTGCTTCGATTAAGTTTCAAGTAGCTTCCAATGCTAACTACAGAACCACCCATCTTTTACTTTTAACGATTGGTTAATTGTCTAATGCCAATGGAATGGTCCTCGTACCTATGATGCCTCCATACCAAACCAACATTTGAGCGTGGAAACACAAACTTCTTCCTCTGCTGCATCTTGAAAATATCTGTCCAGCCGTGGATCTCGAACCATAATGCAGAAACAAAACAGAGAATGTTAATTTCTCAAGAAGCACTATGCATGGAGCCAAAGTACGGATTACTGCACCAGAATGTATAGATAAGATATCTACATTTTCGCCCTGGATATATCACAAAGGAAAAAGCTTTATTTGAAATCAGTCCCTTAGGCTTTGGGTCTTAAAGGACACTGTTTATAGAGGTGCATCCAAGTCCTCATAGAATAGAATGATGCCCAGATGATTAGGATGTCATGCATTCTAATACCAGGGACCATAATAAATGCCATCTTAGCTTGACCAGCGAAAACAATGAATTTATTTTTGTTTCCCCGCCCCCCCCCCCCCCGGCGGGCCTCTCTCTCTCTCCCTCCTATGATTGTCACATCACTCAGAACAGTCATTTACTGCATATAAATATATGAGATAGATATATAGAGAGAGGTTAGTAAACATATAACAGGGAAAAATATTGTAAATATCTCCTTTAACTTTAAGCAATTTGCAAATACCTTTGCTCAACTATTTTCCTTCTGGATTCAAACACCTGTCCATTTTCCTGTTAACCTCACTAATGGAGATGCCACCTCTAATTTTATCATTTGTCATGTGATAGATACACTCCCATTCGTCTGAAAATAACAATGATAGAATTTGAGATGAAATCTTCATTAACAAGGTTAACAGAGAAGGGACAGAAAGATTTAAACCTTGAAAAGTGTCAGTTCAGAGGAGTGTTTGTAAATGACAAGAGAGGTATCTATAATATATTCTGAGAAAAACTAATGCCCTGATGCATGTGTTATCATACCATTGTGCAATGAAATAGGGGTTGTTAAGTTGGCTATTTTTGCAATTGTGAAATAGGGGTTGTTAAGTTGGCTATTTTTGCAATTGTGAAATAGGGGTTGTTAAGTTGGCTATTTTTGCAATAAATCCAATTACAACAAACACAAATACCAAGTGTCAATGAACATTCATGTGAGGTGATCAAATCTGGCAGTGAGTATAAGGGCATTCTGCTGAGCGTAACATTAGCAAATAATTACATAGATAATGATAGTGCGAAGAACAGCCTTGGCAACGTTAAAAACGGTGTCATTATGATGCATATATGGGCATATCACATCATAAAAAGAATATAACCCAACCTTGTGCAACGGGAATTGGTTTCTCTGCTTCTCTCTCTCTCTCTCTCTACTTATCATTGGTATTAAAGCTTGATTGTTGGTTCATTGAAAATGGCTACCCGCATAAGGGTTGATCGGAAAGGCCAAGTGAAACAATGCCGAGTAAAGCGTTGAAGAGTGTAGTCGTCGAAATGTCGACTTTCCAAGGGTAATACTATGATAGGGACCATGATATTATGGGATACTTAAGTCCCACATTGAGTAGTATGAGTATTAGAACTGTTAAATGAGCCGGGTCGACTCACCCCAACCTAAGCCCTGCAAGGCCAATGAAGAGCATGGGTTGAGTCGAGTTGGGCATTTATGTAATTTACAATTAAAAAAGTCTTTGTCCATTCTAATCTATAGGCTTATTTATCTTGTTTAAAAAAATGTAAATTCAGTCATTTTCATGATAATAACTAAAGATTGGAACAATTAAATTTTAAAAAATTAAATTAAACTTCTAAAAATATATATTAAACATTAAAATAGATCATTTTCTTGTTTAAAATGTAACTATAATTATTTTAAATGAAAAAATTTGGTATTGAAACTATGAAACTTCAGAAAATAGAACTAAACATCTAAACAATAGACTAAAATATAAAATATAATAAATAAATAAAAATAAAAAACTCATAAGAGTCAACCCACCCCAATTCACCTAAGTTTTGAGGGCTTAGATGGGTCAGGGTAAAGCTTTTTTTTTCAAAATGGGCTATTAAATTACTAGCTGACCCCATCCTATTTGCAGAGTTTGGGGCCCGACCCATTTTAACAGTTCTAAGTATGATGGCTACCAATATTTTTTTTCTTTGTGCTTGCTTTCAGGGACCTATTTGAAAGAAAAAATCTCAGATAGGTCTCAATGCTTTTTTTTCTTGTGTCTGCTTTTAAGGGAACTATTTGAAGGAAAAAAATTTCAAGGACCAATGCTTTCTTTTTTTTCCTTTTAAATGAGTTCCTAAAAGCAGGCACAAAGAAAGAAAAAAAAACATTGGATTTGAATTTTTTTTCCTTCAAATAAGTCCCTGAAAATAGGCACAAAGAAAAAAAAAGTATTGAGACCTATCTGAAATTTTTTTCCTTCAAATAGGTACCTGAAAGCAAGCACAAATAAAACAAAAAAAAAACATTTGTGTATGAGAGAAAAATAGAGGGAGAGAGAAAAGCAGAGAAACCAGTTCCCATGCAAGGAGGAGGATGACCTAGAGTCAGGAAAATTTGATTAGTCATTGAATCGGTTGAGGCACTAATTCAAGGGTCAACGTAATGGTACTTAAAATATATTAAAATTGATAAAATATATAATATTAAAATATTCAAGGTATGTTACAAATATATATTTATAACAGTCTTAGATCTTTTCATAATAGCTTAAATTTTTAGAGATTTCTTAAAAATACATAATAATATTTAATAAAAATTAAAAAAAAATTTCAATTGAACCAATTGAATCAGCGAGTTTTAACAGTTTGACCGGTTTTCTACCGATTTAAACGCTCAATGGTTCCCACGTTCAAACCGGACTAGAGATCTAGTCGGTTCACCTATTTTTTTATTGAACCGACTAATTTGATCTGATTCTCTGAACTATGTTAAAAACCAATTTGTATAGATTGCGGAGTGAGCTATTTGTAAATAAAAAATTGAGAAATTGATTTTTTTTTAAAATTGAGTGATGTCTTGGTGTAGCAAGTATTGAGGAAAGAAATTAGTTGATAAAGAAAAAAGAAACATAATACATATAGGTTGTGTTTAATATGACTTTTAAAGTAGTTTATAGTTTATTTGACTAGCTTAAAAGTTTGTTTGACCAAAATAGACGTATTTGATAAACAAGCTTATTTGAACAACTTATAGCTTTTATATTTTTTTTCCTCTTTTACCCTTATTATTTTATTAATATTCCTATTCTACCTTGTAACGTCTGCTAGATTTATACTCTATTTGTACAAATATCTTGTGAAATATTTGAGGTAAAATCATGAGATTTTTTTTCTGAAATTCTTATAAAACAACTGATTTCATAAAAATAGGCAAATTTTGAAATAATTTGTATAAAATTTTATACTGGGCAAAGGACAATCAGTCGACTAATCTGGGACTATAGGTCAACTGATGGTTTTCAAAATTGCATATGCCTAAAACCGAGAGGTATCAGTCGACTAATGCAGGATAATCGATCGACTGATATACTCTAAACTTCAGATTTCAAAAATCTATTAACTTGAAAAACATGGTAAAATCATTTAACTTCAATATACATATAATCTACAACACTTCTTCAACTTTTTTTGTAAATTCTTTTCTATAATAGAGGTACAATACAAAAAGTTTACATAAAACTCATATATTTCTATTAGGACACATTAAATGTGCATAAATCTTTGAAGGTTCACATAAAGTTGACACAACATCTTATTGACTAGACAACTACTTAACAACTCTACTAACTTGTTCTTTGCTTTCTCTCACCTTTCTTACTTCAGTTCCTAAAATAGTTAGTCATAATATAAAACATGAGATATATAATTTCAATAGCTAGTTTACTTAAAGAAATAATCTCAAAAATCATTTCAGTCATAAAAGCAATTTTCAATAAATAAGTCATACTTCCATGAACATAAAAAAATTATCATAAAAGCAGTCTCAATAGCAAACTCATTTTATGAAATATAAACTAATATACAAACACATAAATTGTGTTATGAACTTCTTTCTCAATATAGTGCACTATACTTTTACTATTTTTTCAGGAAAAATACTCAATGTCCCATAGGAATTTCTATCATCTCATAAAAATTTTACTCCCTATGAGAAATTTTTGTCATCTCATGGGAAATTTATGAGATTTTGTCATCTCATAAGGACATAAACTTTACTTTTTAAATGAAAGTTGATTCTACATATTTATGGAAAGCTTTAAAATATACATACTAAATCATACAAAGAGTATGATAAATAATTGAAATAACTTGCTTTTTAGTATCTCATGAAGAGAACTCTTCATCTTATGAGGAATTACTACATCCTATGAGGAGTGAAGTTCTAATTTCATAAGAAAACATATTCTCAAACATTTATGAAAGGCTTTAACATAAAACTATGTCATAACATACACAAACATGACAATATATGTAAATAACTTGCTTTTATAAAAAACTAGTTACCTTTGATTCTTCTTATGGCTGAAATTTATGTAATATCTTATAGTTTCCTTCTAATGTTCATTGTTTCTTTAGTTTTTAGACCAACTCCATCTTCTCTCCTTTTTCCTCAATCTAAAAACCAAAATTTACCAATTTCAAATTCTAGAATCTATCTAAACTAAAGAATTCAAGCTAGAAAGCTTACCTTTTGTAGTTTTCTTGCTAAATCTTAAACTAGAAGTCCCTTTCTCTCTCTTATTCTCCTTCACATTTTATCTCTCTCTCTCTCTCTCTTTATTCTCTAATTTTCAAAAAATCCTTTTTTCTCTCTTCCGTATGCTTTAAAAAGAGTTTAAAGAGTCTTTTTATACTATGGAAATCCCCCTTTTAATCCTACTCTCTTATTTATAGGTTTCATGGGCAGGCTAGAGGTGTTTAAGTAAATTTTTTCACTGATTTTTCAGTTAAAACCGACTTACTTTCGCACTCCAACAGATGATTTGTCAACTAATTGCTTCCCAATGATCAACTGATACATAATTAGTTAACTGATCCACCTTGATTAGTCGACTAATTGTTTCAAAACCTAAAATTTTATATTGACAGAGTAATCAGTCGACTGATCTCTCCTCATTAGTTGACTAATTGCAGATATCAGCAACTTAGTCTATTTTCTGATGCTATTAGTTAACTGATTATTACCATTAGTAGACTAATTCTCTCATAACTTCATTTTTCTTCTACTTTTAGATTATTTATCATAATTTCTCATGCCTTTCCTTGATTACTTGTTTTTAGGCATCCAAAAACATATTTTACTATTTCTAACATTATTTCTACCTTAATAAAGAAAGTATAACTTAAATAAAAGAAAATATGAGATGTTACAACCCTTATTCCTCATAATATATAAATATAATTACTTATATATATATATATAAGAATTTAAATTAATTCAATTAAAAAAATAATATGACTATTTTGTATTATTTTTAGATATTATATAAGTATGTCACTTTATATTTATTAGCTAATTTAATAACTACTTTTACCAAATACTTATAATTTAATAAGCTAGTTTACTATCTTTTAACTTTCAGTTAAAAATTAACTTTTAAACTTTCAGTTATTTTTGCCAATTTATAATTTATTTAACTAACTTATAAACTCGTTAGAAATGTTCAGTAAATAAGCTTATTTTAGTAGCTTATAGCTTATTTTGAAACACTATTTTGAATAGCTTATAGTTTCTAATTTTTTGTTCATATTTTACTTTTATTATTTTTTTTTTCAAAATATCCATTATACATTTGACTTTATTATAACATAATTCCTCAACTTTTTTCACTGTGGTCATGTCGTTCTCTTCCTCTCTTGCTTGCTGGTTCCTCGTCATCCCTTGCAGTTCGTTGCTAGCCATTTGTCATCAACTATTGTCATTTAGTGGAGTCCATCATCTTCTATCGCCTTCATTCGTCTGTCGTCAGCGACGAAGATGATATATATATATATATATAATATAATAATAGATAATTAAATATATATAATTTAAATTAATTTAATTATAAAATATATAAATTTTTATGCCATTTTATATTTTTTAATTATTTTAACAATTATTTTTATCAAATGTTTTTAATTTAATAAATTAAATTATAAACCTTTAACTAACTTATCAAATAATTTTATCCAACACAATCATGATTATAATCAAATGGGAAACACATAAATATTGCCTCCATCAAAGATATATTTTGTTTGGGAATTCCAAATGCAGCGGCAACATTTTTCATGATAAGCGCCTTTCTTTCGTCCCAAATTCCGATGAAACCAAACGCGGTTTTTAAATTTTGTTTTTTCCCACCATAAGCCCGAAAATTTAAACCCCCTCACTATGCTTCCTCACCTACTCTCCACCAATCAAAATCCCGCATTTCCAATCCAACGCTCACGATCTTTACCGTCTTCACCACACGGATCGCCGCGTAATCCAACGGCCAACAATAGGTCATCCGGTTGTATTTAAGACCCAGATCTCCTCACTCGTCCGACACCCCCATCAGAGGCTTTTGTCTACGTGTTTGATTCACACAGAGAAAGAGAGAGGAAGAACAAGAAGAAGTCAACCATGTCTGGAAGAGGAAAGGGAGGTAAGGGTCTTGGAAAGGGAGGAGCGAAGCGTCACCGTAAGGTTCTGAGGGACAACATTCAGGGAATCACCAAGCCGGCGATTCGCCGTCTCGCGAGACGTGGCGGAGTGAAGCGTATCAGCGGCCTCATCTACGAGGAGACCCGAGGGGTGCTCAAGATCTTTCTCGAGAACGTGATTCGTGACGCCGTCACCTACACGGAGCACGCTCGCCGCAAGACCGTCACTGCCATGGACGTTGTCTATGCTTTGAAGAGGCAGGGCAGGACTCTCTACGGGTTCGGAGGTTAGGGGCTAGGGATTTGGGAATTTCTTCGAATTAGTGTTTTGCTAATCCGCTTCCTCTGCGGTACTATTGTCAATATGATTTCATGTCTTAGATGTTTTGATGAACCAATAGTTGGTGATTGTTGAATCTTAACAATGTTGATCTCTAGTTGCGATCAATTGTAATGTCATAGGGTTTCTATTTAAAATCTGGCAATACTATCCTAAGAACTTTGCGGAAATTTCCACTCTCTAACCTGTGCCGTTGCTCCGATTTTCTATTCGGATCAGAGGTACTTGCTGGTTGCCTTTGTTTTCAAATTGGGATTATTTATCAACGTGCGAATTCAAAGGATGATTCGTCTTTCTCTTTCGAAACTTATGATGAATTTGTAAATATATGTGTTTTTGCGTTCCAAAATTAGCAGTCTCTGGGTTCTCAGAACATGGGTAAACTTAAGGTTTTAGTGTAAGATCGATCAATTTAGGGGCAATGTCTTTCAGCTCCCTATTATCGATCTTACTACATTTTAGAACTTGAGATAGTGTAGTATAGAACAATATTTTCTTAGTATTTAGATTTGTTACTGATACCAAAGTTAGATTTCGAACTCAGTTCTTAGTGACTTTCAGTTGCAGAATGAATTCTAGTTGTCTAATTATTGATGGGACGATCAACAGTAAGTCGCTGAACAAATTTTCTTTGGTATTGAAACCAATTGGTTTCTTGTTTTTCTTCGATCAGAGAATTAGGAGGATGGTTGGGCGTTGTGTAATATCTTAAAGCTCTTAATAGTGATCACTTGATTTTTGTAATCACTAAAAAAAAACTTCAGAAGGGACTCTGGGCTGGGCCTATGGATAGTAGGTTGTCTTATCTATTACTGATTACGACCCTATTAGGCCCCGAATTTAAGAAGTCCAATTCTAAAATGGGCTTTTTTTAAAAACGTGTTTAAATTTTTTTATTTGTGTTGAACACGCGGATACTCTACTTGGGAAAAAAATTAGTAGAGGCTTGTTTGGTTTTTAGCAACAGTTTAACAACAATAAATTATTGTTGAAAGTTTTAGTAACGGTAAAAACTATTGCTAAAAATTAAGTAGGCAAAAATCCAAGCAAAGGATCAGGATCTATTGAACACATTTTGACGCTTAATTTATTGATTTTTTGCTTAGTAATATCAAATCTATTTAAATATAATGTTCAAGTTAGCGAATGGTTGACATTAATGTGACAAGATTATAATTGGATTTTTTTTAAAATCTAAAAACAACATTGCTTTTGACTTTTGATTAGACTATCTGGGAGAATTAATTTTCTTATAAAACTAATAGATTGCATTTTAACCTGAAGAAATAAATTATTAATAAATTTGTTTTTCAAGATAGTGAAAATGGAGTTATTCCATTATATTCTAATCATTGATTTTGGAATCGGTTAGATCATTGATTTAGGTTAGGTATCGAATTACTGATTCAATTGTTAAATTATCGGGTCAATTATTGATCTAGGTAAATAAATTTTAAAAATTATATAAATATCTATGTATCTTTATTAATAAATTTAAAAATAAGTAAAATAAATAATTTATATGTAAATTTTATATTTTAAAGTCATAAATATCTATAATAATTTAGTGTTTTCATGACCGGATCAAAAACTGGAAACTAATCACAAGTTTGGTATAGTCGACTCTTACAGATTGAAAAGCGTTTGAATCGATCGAAATGGTCAAACCAACTGGTCTAGTATTTGAGTAAATGGATGAATTGGAAGTATATAAGTATGTAGAATTAATTATTGAAGGCAAACTTTCTTTAGTTTGCAGATCATGCTTTCTTGGAATATACCCTCTTTTCTGTTTTTTATTCGTTCTTAACTTGAGAAGACAAGAAGATTCTCAGTTTCATAGACTACTCTCACCTGCTGGTTTTCTATGGTACGTTCTATATATATATATATTATACGATCAGTAACTTGTTATGTTTATGTAACATCAATCTATACAAATAGAATTTGGTGCAGCATTTCAAAATTTGAGAACGAAGTTATATTACTGAAAAATTAAAAGATTAAATTGAAAGCTTATACCACTATAAAATTTACACTGACAAGATTTATATGAATTATACTCAGTCAACTCAACATTAACAAATACGAGAAACAAAATCAAAACTTACACAAAAAAGTTACTTATACGCAAAAAAAAAAATTCGAATAAATCAACGTTTTCTGTAAAAACATGCACATGTCCTTATATATTATATACAAGAATTTCTTGGAAACACCAACCCTAGCTAGCGAGAATCGAAGCTTAGTGCCACAGACATATATACAAATATATATATATATATATATACAAGTGTAATAAATATAATACATTAGTGTAGAGTGATTATTTTGCTTCTACAGGCTCAAAGATTTCAAAAGGCAATTAACTAAAGAAGAAAACAAGCATACATAATTGTGCTTAATGAATTGAAAGTCAAAGTGACACTCAAACTAGTTTGATAAAATAATGCTGTTTTCTGTAGACACACTAAAAAGACACGTTGGGTGATGGTGATTAAGCCATTTCCTCTCCCATTTAATTATAAAGTGGTGGGTGCTTGTTAGCTTGTTTGTGTCTATAAATATATAATGGTCCAAGCATGTCATTAAAGTCACAAAGCAGTATGGATCTTTCCTATTTATGCTCCCTTATTGCTAGTATATGAGTGCACACAGATGATTTCGGCTTTGACAGTTTTTCTTATAGACAAGTCCTCCACACTAGCTACCACCGGCTCCTTCCTTTTAATTACGACTAAAAATAACCTTTACAATGTCATCTAGAAACTATAATATCCTACTAGCTAGCTATGACCAAAATTTCCAAAACTTTAGGGTTTATGTGTTGTTCTTTTGTTGTGTGCTGATAGTTATATTTGTGATTGTTATATATATATATATATATATATATAGAGAGAGAGAGAGAGAGAGAGAGAGAGAGAGAGAGAGAGAGAGAGAGAGAGAGAGAGAGATCGTTCATGGATGAAGGCCATTCCCTCTAATAGGTAGGATTGTTATTAATTATATTAATAATTTAGTCTATCAATTACTTAGTTTTTAGATAAAAATACCTTTTTCGTTTTTAATGTATTTTTTGTATCAATTTTATTCTATAGGTTTTTTGTTTTATTTTGATCTTTAAGGGTAATATTATTAACATATTTGACAAAAAAATATTGACATGAACTTCTTCATGTAACACGTCTACTATCAACGTGTCATACTAATTAATTTTGGTTTTAATTTTATGCGAAATATCTGACTATGTTTCAATTTTGTCCAAACTGATTTTTTTGTTTCTTTATTTTGTCCCAAATTAATGTTTAAATATTTGATATGTTACATGAAGAGTCCACATGTCATTTGGAAGAATTCATGTGTCATTTAGAGAAGTCTACGTCAACATTTTTTATTAACTTTTTTAATGGCGTTGGCCCTAAAAATAAAATTTTAAAAAAAACATGTGGGATAAAATTAACACAAAAAGTTAAGGACAAAATTAAAATTCAAAGTAAATGTTAGGAACGAAAAAAAAAATTTTACCTATTTTTTTTAAAATAATTTATTTTAAATCCGTAACTCATAAAACTAACACATTGGACAATTAAATTTAGGCATTAAATAATTATATAGTATATGTTTTAAGTATTAATTAGTGTATATATTTACTCATTGTTAATTTGCTTAAGGGACTAAATGTATTAATTACTGACTAATAAAGATATATATATATAACCACTACAGGTCTCTTGGCTAGTTCATCATCAAACCAAGGCTCTTGTAAATTAAATTAATTTATACAATGATCTCAAGTAAAACTTTTAAAAAATAATTAGATAGATCCATATTTACAGAAATAATTAAACCAAGTCATTTTTTTTTTATAAACTAAATTTACTTTTGAGTATTTTTAAAATTTTTCAATTAGACTTATATTTAATATATTTTTTTATTAATTAGAAAATTTTTACAAAAATCTTTATTTTTAAGTAACACCTCTAAAGAATAGTTAGGTTACTCACCTATCTACCATATTCAAGCTAAAAGTTTTTAACAACGGTAAAAATCGTTGCTAAAAACTGAACAAGCCTCTGCTTGGTTTTTCTCCAAACAAAGGATCCGTACGCCATATTCAAGTATCATGGGACTATGCATTGAATGATTAACATAACCCAACATATTTTTATTGAATGAATTGAATTATTTAGCCAACCATATTATGACCTGTTCCATTATTTTAGGAGAGTAATGGTATGGCTTAAATCATTTTAAGGTTTGAGGCAATTACATATCTTTATTATACATTTTTTTTTATTTCCAAGTATTGTATCAAATGCTTTTGTCTGAATATTAAAAAGAATTTATCTCTATCTGTAAAAGTATGTCACATAGATTAAACCACATTAAATTTATGTATTTTCTGCAATTTTCTTTCCGTTTAACTTTTCTATTTTTGTGCATTAATTACGTGACAGTTTCTTTAATTCCTACTCGCTTATATTAAAGGTTCAAGTAGCTTCCAATGCTAACTACAGAACCACCCATCTTTTACAAATATTTACTTTTAACGATTGGTTAATTGTCTTATGCCAATGGAATGATCCTCATATATATCCTAATCCTATGATGCCTCCATACCAAACCAACGTTTGAGTGTGGAACCACAAATTTCTTACTCTGCTGCGTCTTGAAGATATCTGTCCAGCCTTGGATCTCGAACCATAATGCAAAAACAAAACAGAGAATGTTAATTTCACAAGAAGCACTATGAAGCCAAAGTACGGATTACTGCACAACCTGAATTTATAGATAATTACTCAGAACAGTCATTTACTGCATATAAATATATGAGAGAGAATATAGAGAGAGGTTAGTAAACATATAACAGGGAAAAATAATGTAAATATCCCCTTTAAGCAATTTGCAAACACCCCATTAGTTTGCTCAACTATTTTCCTTTGGGATTCAAACGCCTCTGTCCATTTTCCCGTTAACCTCACTAATGGAGATGCCACCTCTAATTTTATCATTTGTCATGTGATAGATACACTCCCATTCGTCTGAAAATAGCATATGATAGAGTTTGAGATGAAATCTTCATTAACAAGGTTAACAGAGAAGGGACAGGCAGATTTAAACCTTGAAAAGTGTTAGTTCAGAGGAGTGTTTGTAAATGACAAGAGGGGTATCTATAATATATTCTGAGAAAAACTAATGCCCTGATAGATGTGTTATCATACCATCGTGCAATTAAATAGGAGGAGTTGTTAAGTTGACCATTTTTGCAATAAATCCAATAACATCTAACACAAATACCGAGTATCAATGAACATTCATGTGAAATTATCAAATCTGGCTTTGGGTATAACGGCATTCAGCTGAGTAACAATAGCAAATAATTACACAGATAGTGAAAAAGCGGAAGATCAGCCTTGGCATGGTTAAAAATGGTGTCATTATGATGCATATATAGGCACTATAATATAAATATCACATCATAAAAAGAAAAATCCAACCTCGTGCAAGGGGAATTGGTTTCTCTCCCTGCTTTTCTCTCTCTTTCTCTGCTTATTGTTGGTATCAAAGCTTAGTTGTCGGTGTACTGGAAATGGCTACCTATGGAGTGGTTGACTGAAAAGGCCAAGTTAAACAACGTTGAGTGAAGTGTCGTACAGTGTAGTAGTCGAGATGTTGGCTGTTTAGGGGCAGTACTATGATAGGAACCATGGTATTATGGGGTGTTTAAGTCTCACACCAAGTAGTATAACGACCACCAATGCTTTCTTTCTTTCTTTCTTTCTTTTCTTTGTGATTGTTTTTAGGGACCTATTTGAAGGAAAATATTTCAGATAGGTCCCAATGCTTTTTTTTTCCTCTGTGCTGCATTTATGGACATATTTAAGCGAAAAAATTTTAGGGACCAATGCTTTCTTTTTTCCTTTCAAATAGGTCCCCAAAAGCATGCTCAAAGGGAAAAAAATAGTGACCTATCTGAACTTTTTTCCTTCAAAAAAAAGAAAAAGCATTGAGACCTATTTGAAATTTTTTCCTTCAAATAAGTCCTTGAAAGCAAGCACAAAGAAAAAAAAAGCATTGGTCCAAGGAAAGAAAAACAAAAAGAGAAATGCAGAGAAACTGGTTCCCATCCAAGGAGGCGAATGACTAGGAGTATAGGAAATTTGGATCGGTTATTGAACCAGTTGAAGCATTAGTTCAAGGGTCAATGTAGTGGTATTTAATATATATTAAAATAATAAAATATATAATATATAATATTAAAATATTCAATGCATGTTACAAATATATATTTATAGCAGTCCTAGATATTTCCCTAATAGCTTAATTTTTTTGGAGATTTC
Organism: Biancaea sappan; assembly: GCA_037074585.1. Lineage (NCBI taxonomy): Eukaryota > Viridiplantae > Streptophyta > Magnoliopsida > Fabales > Fabaceae > Biancaea > Biancaea sappan. The sequence goes on from CM073491.1 coordinate 2,892,610, forward strand.
TTAAAAATACATAATAATATTCAGTAAAAAATTAATAATAAAACAAGTAAGTATTACTAGTTTGATCGATTTTCTACCAGTTTAAACATTGAATGGTTCCTATTTTTAAACCGAACTGGAGATCTGGTGGTTCATCAATTTTTTGATTGAACTAATTGGTTTAGTCTAATTCTCTAAACTATGTTGAAAACTAGTTTGTATGGATTGCAGAGTTAGCTATTTGTAAATAAAAAACAATCGAGAAATTGATTTTTTATTTTTGTTTTTGTAAATTGAGTGATGTCCTTTCCAGAAAATTTCATAAAAAGTCATTGGAGTAGCAAGTATTGAGGAAAGAAAAAGAGTTGCTAAAGAAAAAAGAAACATAATACATATAGGCTGTGTTTAACATGACTTTTAAGCTAACTTATAATTTATTTGACTAGTTTATAAGTTTGTTTGACCAAAATAAACATGTTTGATAAACAAGCTTATTTGAGTAACTTATTGTCACATCCCAAAAATTGAACATGTGAAAAGATACTACTCATTTGATAAAATTCTCAAACATACGTTATTTACATATATTCTGTAAGGTTTTACATTCAACCTTAATCATTCATTCCACATTACAGAATTATATTCATCTGATAAGCAAATATAGACATACATAGTCTGATATTTCTATCTCATCGCAAGCCTAAGAGACCTATAGAAAGTACAGAGCGTTTCTAGTATCCACATTAATAAGTCCTGGTATCCCACCAGACAGAAATAGAGAATAATCCCAAGGGGCTTCTAATCTTCAAACGGATACTCTTCTTCTTTGTTTTCTGTATCTGAAAAAATAATCATAGGGAGTGTGAGTTTATTTAAAAACTCAGTAAGTAAATAACTGTACTATATAAAATATCAAAAGTACAAATACCACATTTACTCATATAATTAATTGTTTATACATCGAGTAGTATGAGACTGTAACCCTTTCAAACTCATGAATAAGATTTCATAGATATACACCGAGTAGTATGGGACTCTAACCCTTTCAAACTCGTGAATAAGATCTCATAGGTATACACCGAGTAGTATGGGACTCTAACCCTTTCAAACTCGTGAATAAGATTTCTTAGATATACGCCGAGTAGTATAGGACTCTAACCCTTTCAACTCGTGTATAGGTTTCATAGATATGCACTGAGTAGTATGGGACTTTAACCCTTTCAAACTCGTGTATTAGATTTCGTAGATCTTTACTCATTAATAAGATAGTGAGAATTTATCACATAGTACAATTGTCATGAAATAAAATAATTTCTACATACTCTTATTTCTACCGATCATCATATACTCCCATATGAAAAATTGATTGCTTATTATCCAAATAATATTGTAAATGAGACTTATATTGTACTTTAACTAGTAATATCAAATTAGTTTAGCGAGGTTATTCACTCACCTTGATGTTTGTCCAAGTTTACCTTGTTCCACACTAGAATTTGTGTAGGAAAATTTCCTAGTAAAATATATTACAAGGAAACATAAGAAAGGAAACAAAATCACTAAAATACGCAAAATTTTCTGATTGCTACAGTAACGGTTCGATACAGTGACGGTTCGCTACAGTACCGTTGACTGCCGACACTACAGTACTGCTACAGTAACTCGAAGAAAAATTTTCAGATTTTCCCGAAATTTCTGGTCGCTACAGTAACTCGAGTTTTTGTAGAAATTTCTCACAAATTCATCCTTTCCTTTCTTGTTTCAAAACCAGAATTTCAACTCTTTTAACCGATTATAACTCAAATATAACTTCTAAAACAACTGAGATTCATGAATTATCATCAAAATCTTCAAGAACAAAACCTCCTCTAATCTTCCATATAAACTTAGATTTAAGGAAAATAATGAGATTAAAGCTTACCTTTGATCCTTACAAAACTTTTGAACCGAACAAATAATCGAAATTCTGAAGATTAAGAAAAGGATTTGAGAAGAGGGTGAAGAAACGAGAGAAAGTCTATTCGCTTCAGCCTGCTTCGATGCGTGAGAAAAATGAGGGGGGTACTATTGAAACTTTATATTAAATATTTCTAATGGGTTATTGAATAACCCATGGGTATCCATAATCCAACATCCAAACCCATCTAGTCAATTTACAATAAATGGACTAATTGACCATTCTTATACCACTTTTCCATGAATTTCATCATTCTTAGAATATATACCACTTTGCCATGAATTTCACCATTCTTAGAATATATCCCACATGGTGCAAATATTCAGTCCAGTCATTTAACTCAATTTTCATAAATAATATTCAAAGAGAACAATTAAATATGAAAATTAAAAATGACCAAAATAAATAACTAAAGTAACGTTGTAAAATTGTAAAATACTCTTAAGCGAATTATATTCTGAAATTAACGGGTATTACACTTATAACTTATTTGAAACTTTACTTGAGTAGTTTATCACTTTTATATTTTTTTCTCTTTCTCTTTATTATTTTATTAAAATTCCTATTAATTCTACCCTTATTTTTCATATACATAATATATATATATATATATATATATATATATATATATATATATATATATATATATATATATAATATAATATAATATATTTATATATAAAATATAATAATTTAAATTAATTTAATTAAAAAATGATATGGCTTTTTTGTATTATTTTTGGATTACAAAATATCATATAACTATATTTTTTATGTTATTTTACATTTATCAGTTAATTTAATAGTTGCATTTACCAAACACTTATAATTTAATAAGCTAGTTTAACAACTTTTATTTTTCAGCTAAAAATTTTCTTTTAAAACTTTCACTTTTTTTGCTAACTTATAGTTTATTTGACTAACTTATAATCTCATTAGAAGTAGTACTTAGAAAAAAGTCCGTGGCCCATGTGCTAAACTAAGATAGCTTGTAAATAGGCAATTCTGGGTTGAGCATTTTAGGTCAGTAGAAAAACAGGCTAGACCCTTTTTTATATTTTTTGTTTTTTAGAAAAATATATTATTTAGTATAATTAATCCCACTTTATCACATTTCTATACTTTATAAACTTATATTCAATGAATATAGTAAATTTGGATGTAAAAAATTTTATAATTTTTCAAAAATAAATATATAATTTTCAAATTTAAATATAATATAGTTAATTTAGAAAGAAAATATGAAAAATCAAAGTTATTGGTTATTTAAAAATATTAAAAAAGTAATATTTTACATGTATAAGTACTATTTTAATAAAAAATTATTAAAATTTTTACTAAAAAATAAAAAAAATAAAAAAGAGTGGCTTGTAGGCCAAACGAGCTGTCTTAGTATTTAAATAAAGACCGTAGGCCTAAACGGGTTAACCCGTTTAAAATCGTTTATTTTTTGGTTGTGACGGGCTGGTTCGACCTAGTCTGGCATATTTAATAATACTAATTTGAAGTGTTTAGTAAATGAATTTATTTTAGTAGTTTATAGTTTATTTTGAAATTCTACTTTGAATAACTTATAGTTTCTGATTTTTTGTTCTTAATTCACCCTTATTATTTTTTTAGAATATATCCATTATACCCTTGACTTTATTATAACCTAATTCCTCAACTTTCTTCACTGTGGTCATGTCGTTCTCTTCTTCCCTTGCGTATTGGTGGTTGCTGGTTTGTCGTTGTTCCTTTCAGTTCGTCGCTAGCTGTCATCTGTCGTCTATTGTTTTCGTCTAGTGGAGTCAGTTATCTTTTGTCGCCTTCGGTTATCTTCTTCATCATCTTCTATCACCTTCGTTCATCTGTCGTCGACGATAAAGATGATATATATATATATATATATATATATATATATATATATATATATATATATATATTAATAATTTAAATTAATTTAATTAAAAAATAATATGTTTATTTATATTATTTTAGAATTATAAAATATATGTCTTTTTATGTCATTTTATATTTTTCAATTACTTCAACAATAACTTTTACCAAATACTCCTAATTCAATAAATTAAATTATAAACTTTTAGTTAGCTTATAATTAAATTTATCGAAACGGGAACACACAAATATTCAAGGATTGAAAAACCAGACCAGACCGATAGGGGGTTCGGTCTGGTTGGGGTAAAAAATGGCTGGGTCTCAAACAGGTACGGAATCGGTTGAATCAATTCCATACCAGCAAAACCGGTTCCACAAGTTGTATAGAGAGAGAGAGAGAGAGAGAGAGAGAGAGAGAGAGAGAGAGAGATCGTCCTGATGAGGCAAAGATGAAGTCGATGAGGGGCAAAGAGACTTGCTAGTGAGGCAAAGACGAAGTTTATGAGGGGTGAAGTGTAATACCTTAAGAATTTATATTAATATTTTTAGTCTGTTTAGGAGCTTGTAAAAAAATTTAAATTTTGTTGTATGGATATATTATTATTATTATTATTGGAAAAATAAGGAAAATATAAATTTATTTAGGGTCTAAAATAGAATTAGCCCAAGTTGATATGGACCTTAATGAAAGAAAAAGGAATGTAAGAGGTGCTTCATCTTATTTTAGCAAAAGCCAACTTTGGTGGATCCCACCCACTTCTCATTCTTATCTTATGAATCCAGCAAAAGAAAAAAAGAAGAAAAGACAAAAAAAAAAAAGAGAAAATGAAAGAGAGAGAGAGAGAATTGAAAGAGGAAAGGAAGCACAATGATTTGACTTTCACTTTTCTAATACACACTAGTATTAGTATACATCAGAATAGGTGAACGAGAGAGAAAACAATAGGGCTTCATCATCAGCCACCATCAATGACAGCGAAGATATTTATTGAGGAATCAGTAAGGGAGATTGACGACAAAGCTTCTAGTGAGTGAAAATTATTGTATTCCAATCACGAATATGCTTTGTTATTTCCATGCTCTATACATTCATGGTGGGTTTCTGTTGAGGACTATAAGGAAGATGTATAGATGATATTGAATTAATAAAAGAGATTAAAATGATGAGTTTAGGAGCTAGATAATGGGCTAAAACAAAAATAAACAAAAGATTCTTATGCGGTAGAAAAACTGAGAATTTCTTAGGAATAAATTAACTACGGATGTTAATTTAAAACACTCCTACATGGTTTATGATGTTATTGGAACAAGAAATTTGGAGAAAAATAGGAGAAATTCATAGAATTTGGATATTTGAAAAAGTTAGTGTTCTTGATGAAAATTTGATGATTGAGGTTTGAATTGTTAGTATAAATTGGATTTTTTGGTGTCAAAACAATTCTTAAACATCAAGGATGAAAACCCATAGAAGAAATCAAAAGAAATAATGTGTTTTGATGTGATTTTGAGATTTTTGGATGAAGAACACGAAGAATGTACTGTTTATTTTAGAAATTTTTTAGATTTTCACAGTTACTGTAGCATTGACTCGGTCAACGATACTGTAGCATTGACTTGGTCAACGATACTGTAGCCGCGTTAACCATTGACAGTTACTGTAGTATCAGTTTTAAAATATTCATAACTCTTTCATTCGTACTCCGTTTTTAGTAACTAAGATACCGTTGGGAAAATCTTTGAGTCTAGTTTCTAATGGTACTAGTTTCATTTGAAAATTCTTTATCATTTGAGAGTTATGTTCAGAGGAATGATCAAAGGTCAAAATTGTAGTAAGGAATTTTCCAAATTTGTGACTTTGATATGTTTTTGCATGATTATTTTATAGAGATGGATTCTTTGATACATCTTCTACATATTTTGGAATGTTGTGAATAGTTTGGATATAGAGAAAATTACATTCTATCATCTTACACATCTTCGAAGAAGATTCAAGACAAAATTGGGCAAACATCAAGGTAAGAGCTCCTACCTTACTTTGTTTACTTATTTAATGTATATATTAAAAGTGTACTATAAATAAATATATGTATATGTGTATATATATATATATATATATGACATGAAATTAATGCATTCATGTTATGTGTTGAAATATACAAGTGTGAGACTATTGTAAACTTTTCCTGAAATAGGATGCATATGGTTGCCTATGTCTGTGTAATGTGATTGTCTTTGATCTTGAAAGAAATGAAAACAGAGTTTATGGAATCTCATGGGATAAAATAAGGGTGGAATGAAATCACTATGGCCACGTGGTATTGAATATGATATTTGTCCATTTGAGGACATGGGTGAAATAAGGGAGGATGTGGCAGGGGCTGTGGGACAATGACCACTTTATGTGGACAGGACCCGAAAAATGTTTGGGAACTTAAATTGAAATTATATAAATTGTTTGAAATGTGATTTGGCTTGATCTTGAATGTGTTTGTTAATAATTGCAAGGTGATTTCAATGTGTATGGCTTGATAAATATCTTGTATACCAAAACTTAGATGATTGTACTGTTAGGTCAATTATTTATATTTGCATGTATATTTATATACCCATATTGTGTGTGAATGTGGTAGGATTCTGTCATGTAGAAGCTGTCTTCAGTTTCAGGTATGGAGGATTTTCTAGTTCGATGACGTACATGCCAAGATTACCTTCCCAATTGTTCAGAGTAAAAGAATAATGCTTATGTCTTATAATAAGTTGTATAAATTTAAAAAAGCTATGTAATCGAATAGGTTAGTTCTGTAATGTAATGTGTACAACTGTAGCATGTATGAGAAACTCAGTTTAGCCATACTTTCTATTCTTTTTGTTAGAAGAGAAATATTTCACCTATTTTAATTCTTAAATCATGCAATTTAAATTAATTATATTTAAAATAATAACTAAAATAGGGATTAATATTGTGCTTGAGAGAAAAATAGATTTACGGAGGTGAAATGAAATTCATTTTCCATGCTGGTCATGTACTTAAATTTTGGGCCATGACACGAAGAGACTTGCCGGTGAGGCAAAGAGTGAGAGACGATGACAGTGAGAGACTATTCAATCGAGGCAAAGACAAAGATTGGCTGAGTGAGATACGATGACAGTGAGGGACCAAGAATGACGATGAGGCCGACTTGCCAGTGTGGCAGAGACGAATGTCGAGAGATGATGACGATGAGGTAGAGACGACAATAAATGAAAATGAAAAGCAGCACAGAAGGCATTCGTTCCCAACGAAGATTGAGAGAGATTGAAATTTGAAAAGTCAAAAGAAAGTGGAAAGTGGGATAGGAGCTGTAGAACATACCTTTGCTTTGCATTAGAATGACGCCTTTTTGGTTTCCCCCTTTTTCTGATTTTTTTTTTAAATCAAAACGGGGCTGTATCACTTAGGGGCCTTTTCTTTTTCTTTTTATTCTTTCAAAATAACTTTCGCTTCTTCGTGAGTCCAACGGCCGATCTCCTTCCTTCCTTTCTTCTCCGCCATGTTCTCTTCCCTCACTCGTGAAGCAGAGGGGATGATACTCCAGATGCTCGGCACCGCAATTTCTGTCAAGTGAAAGAGTTCACTCAAAACGTTTCCGTCCAAAACCCAATGGTGGTGCCAACCTTGGAGGAGGCTTTAGGTCGAGGTTGGATCACAACTTGTACAGCGGAGACAAGAAGCAAAGGATTGGGCGTACTACGAGATTTGAGGATTGGGAATACTGCGAGATTTCCCAAAGGTTAATTGTTCTATTTATCTGTTTTGCGTTGAAAGAACAATTGGATGAATGTTAGCTTACAGTATATATGTCTGAAGACTTGTAGGGTGGAGGATATACTGTATTGTTAAAATTATTTCTGCGGCTTTTCTACCTTTCAGGTATCTGAAGTATCATAAACGCTGCCTGAATGATAGAGAGAAACTTGCTCAACTGCATTGTTATGGCATTACTATATACATATGTTAATGTAGGACTTATGAAATAAAATGGAATTCCAAAAATGCACACAATAGTCATCTTATTAGCATTCTGTCTGTGATTCTTGACCCTTCATGCTTGGATACTTTCACTGGTTTGTGAGTTGACATTTTGAATGCAGTTATTCAATGGCTCTCTTTGTTTTGATTGTATTCTTAAGAAACTCAATTTGATACCAGATAAGCAAAATGACTCTCTAAGAATTGTGAGAGATTTGCAAATTATATTATTACCAATTAGTTTAAAATTTGACTGGGTTTAAGCTAATTTGAATGGGTCTTTAAAATTTGAATGTGCTATTTTGGTTAATGAATGCTGCTATGCTGTTTAAATGTGCTGTTTTGGCTGATGAACTAAGTGATCCCTGGTTTGTGCAAGTCTCTAATCAACGCTACACCAGATGAGCAGAAGATTTTGGTGAAGATGACAAAGGTTAGGGAATTGGGCAAGGGCAAGAAAAGTCATATGAAGTCAAAGCAAATGGGGAAGAGTAAATCGGTTGTGGCCACATATTAGTGTTGACTTGGGCAAAATCAATCTGTTTGCTGTAATGGGGTAGGGTTAGTTTGCTGTATTAGGAATTCAATTGTAATGGGATTAGATACTCCCAGCTGTAATGAAGTTGTAATGATCATTGATCTCAAATATTTATTAAATAAAAAATGGCCATTTTGTAAAAGTTATTGCTTCACCACTCCTTCTCTGATATTGCTAAACTTAACAATTGCTAATGTTAAAACATAATTATTACATCATTTTCCCTTTACTAGTAGTGGCTTGCATCCTTTTCCCTTTAGTTGCACCATCCTTTGCTTACATGTGTACTCCATTATTTTTGTATTTATAATCATTTCCTTATTTCTTTCCTTTGGTTACACGTGTATGGCACTTTGTTATGAGAATGTCTATATATTGTACTGAACATTGTACACAGAAGAATGTAATGAATATAACCAGCATTTTCTTGTATATTTAGGGTATGTTTGGTTTACTAAAATATTTTTTGTTTTTATTTTCATTCTTTATTTTTTGAAATATTGAAAATATTTTCTTAGTATTTTTAGAATTAGACATATTTTAAGAAATATTTTCAACAAAACGTTTTCAGTTAACTCAACCAAATGCATTTTTAAATTCATTTTCTATTTTCAGTGAAATTTAAAACAAGAAATACTCAAACCAAACATGCTCTTAATTTTCTGTGTTTTTGCTATTTCTAAATATTCTGCTAGTCATATATATATATTGCTAATCACACACACACACACACACACACACATATATATATATATATATCTATAAAGAAAAAGAAAAAAGAAATACTCAGATTGATTCCTTCACTACTCCTTCTCTGCTATTTTCTCTCTAATTCCACAGTCATAAGAATACTCTTTAAGAAAGAAAAACCCAATCTTCAAAACTCCACATGAACTATTAAAAATAAAATAAAATAAAACTATCAGTCTCTCATAAAAATCAGACATTTCCTATGTAGAATCACCATGAACTTTAAAGTTCAAGATAGGTGTGGACTGGTGGGGTTGGTTCAAAGGAGGAAGAAGGAGCTGCAGGAGATCGGACGCTGGATGCATGAAGAAGGGAAAGTTGTTTTGAGTGAACTCTTTCACTTCTTGACAGAAATTGCGGTGCCAAGCATCTGGAGTATCATCTCCTCTGCTTAGCGAGTTAGGGAAGAGGACATGGCGGAGAAGAAAGGAAGGAAGGAGATCGGAATGCAAAAGGAGAGCGGACGCTGAAGGCCCCTAAGTGAAAGGGCGCAATTTTGATGAAAAGGAATTAAAAAAAACAAAAAAGAACGCCAAAACGGCGTCGTCCCAGTGAAAAGAACCGGACTCCAATAGGAGATAGGCTAAGGGTATGTTTGGATGGACGTTTGTAGAACTCAATCGTGCGGCCAGAGTCCATAAACTCGAGTTTGCACATTTCTGGAGTCGTTTGGTTCTGCGTTCACCGAAGCTTCAGAATCGATTTTCATTTACAAACTTAGGTTTGCTTCAACTTGATCACAAGGAGCTTCTACGTTCACACCAATTTCAGAATCGATTTTCATTGATGTATTTTCCCTTGATACCCTCCCTGTGTTCTTCCCATTTTTTTCATCTCTGTTGTTCGTCTAGTGATCTGGGAGGAGGAAAGACAGAGGAAAATCGCCGACAGTGGAGCTAAAGAAGAAATGGGAAGAAGAAGAAATAATGTTCCCACCCATTCTAGAGGAAGAAAGGGGGAGAAGAAGAAGGAATTGTCCAACCTATTCTGAAGAAGAAAGAGGGATATCACCGTCATCTCCCTCTCGTTCTCTCTCGCCATCCCTGAAGCCAATAAGTTTGATTTGATATTAGTGGGGAGTAGATTGATATTAGTGGATAGAAGGCAAGTTTCTAGAAGTTCTGAGAGATTAAAAGCGAGACGTAAAAGGCAAGAGACAGTAATGAAGATATTAATGAATTTTTAAAAACATTAATATTATTTATAATTATTAAAAATTATTATTAAAAAAATTAATATAATTACTTACCTGAATTATTTTTTATGTGAGTTTGATGATTTTATTTTATTTAATTCTAAGAGTGATCTTTAAATAATTATTAAAAATAGTTAAAACTAATTTGAATATAAATAAATTTATTTTATTACAACATTCATAAATTTTAATATTTTAGTGCTAATAGTCAAATGAAATAAAACATTATAAAATTCATACACTTGCTGGTAATTATACATTCAAAAGTACTTCTGCTAACTAATATCTAAACAAAATTCATTTTTCAAAATTACTTTTCTGATAACAGTTTCCAAACATAAATCACGTTCATGTAAAATCAATTCTGCTCAAAATCAATTCTACTCAAACTTAGGTTTACCCAACGAATTTCCAAACACACACTAATAGAGGGTCAGTATAACCATAGATATCAAATTAGGATTGTCTGTCTTGCACGCCGCTGTTAGCTATGATAAAAATTATGGTTAATATATTTATTAGTTATAATTTTAATTGTGACTAATTTTTAATCATAGGTAAAATTATGGTTACAGTGCACAGGAGTACATGTAAATATTTATGATTAAAGATCTTATACTCTATTAGCTTGTTGGAAAGAAGGAGTATTAAATTTTGTTTAAATATTTATAATTTATATAAAATTAAAAGTTTTATATTTTATATTAAAAAATTAGTTTTAATTTTCTAAATATCTATAAAGTATTTTTTATAAAAAAAGTAATTCTTATTTATTAATATAAAATTATATATATATATTTAATTAATACAGATTCAATTACAGTTAAATTAATAAACTTTGAATTAATATTTTCACTAATTTAATAACAAGTCAAATTTTTAAAACAATATAAATATTGCCTACATCAAAGTTATAATTTGTTTGCGAATTCCAAATGCAGCGGCAGCATTTTTTCATGATAAGCGCCTTTCTTTCGTCCCAAATTCCGATGAAACCAAACGCGGTTTTTAAATGTGTTTTTTCCCACCATGACGCCCAAAATTTAAACCCTCTCACTATCCTTCCTCACCTACTCTCCACCAATCAAAATCCCGCACTTCCAATCCAACGCTCACGATCTTTACTGTCTTCACCACACGGATTGCCACGTAATCCAACGGCCAACAATAGGTCATCCGGTCCTATTTAAGGCCCAGATCTCCTCACTCATCCGGCACCCCCATCACAGGCTCTCGTCTACGTGTTTGATTCAGAGAGAGAGAGGAAGAACAGGAAGAAGTCAAACATGTCTGGAAGAGGAAAGGGAGGTAAGGGTCTTGGAAAGGGAGGAGCGAAGCGTCACCGTAAGGTTCTGAGGGATAACATTCAGGGAATCACCAAGCCGGCGATTCGCCGTCTCGCGAGACGTGGCGGAGTGAAGCGTATCAGCGGCCTCATCTACGAGGAGACCCGAGGGGTGCTCAAGATCTTTCTCGAGAACGTGATTCGTGACGCTGTCACCTACACTGAGCACGCTCGCCGCAAGACCGTCACTGCCATGGACGTTGTTTATGCTTTGAAGAGGCAGGGCAGGACTCTCTACGGGTTCGGAGGTTAGAGGGTTAGGGATTTGGGAATTTCTTCGAGTTAGCGTTTTGCTAATCCGCTTCCTCTGCGTTACTATTGTCAATATGATTTCATGTCTTCGATGTTTTGATGAACCAATAGTTGGTGATTGTTGAATCTTAACAATGTTGATCTCTTGTTGCGATCAATTGTAATGTTATAGGGTTTTTATTTAAAATCTGGCAATAGTTCTGTCTATCTTAACAACTCTGCGGAAATTTCCACTCTCTAACCTGTCCTGTAGCTCCGATTTTCTACTCGGATCAGTGATGCTTCCTGGTTTCCTTTGTTTTCGAATTGGGATTATGTATCAACGTGCGAATTCAAAGGATGATTCGTCTTTCTCTTTAGAAACTTATGATGAATTTGTAAATAGATATGTTTTTGCGTTCTAAAATTAGCAGTCTCTGGGTTCTCATAACAAGGGTAAAATTAGGGTTTTAGTGTAAGATCGATCAATTTAGGGGCAATCTCTTTCAGCTCCTTATTATCGATCTTACTACATTTTAGAACTAGAGATAATGTAGTATAGAACAATATTTTCTTTGTTTTTAGATTTATTACTAATACCAAAGTTAGATTTCGAACTCTGAACATAATGACTTTCGGTAGTCTAATTGCAGATTGAATTGTAGTTGTCTAATTATTGATCGGACTATCAACACTATGTCACTGAACAAATTTTCTTTAGTATTGAAACCAGTTGGTTTCTTGTTTTTCTTCGATCAGGGAATTAGGAGGATGGTTGGGCGTTGTGTAATTGGACTCTTAATACTGATCACTTCTTTTTTGCAATCATTAAAACAGCAAGGCTGCAAAATGGCCGATGGGCTGGGCCTATGAATAGTTAGGGTGTGTTATCTATTACTGATTACGACCCTATTCGGCCCCGAATTTAAGAAGTCCAATTCTAAAATGGGCATTTTTTTAAAACTTGGTTGTTATTATTATTTTTTATTTGATGTTGCACTTGATGCCTAATTTATTGATTTTTTGTTCAGTAATATCAAACCTATTTAAATATAACATTCAAGTAACGAATGGTTCACATTAATGTGACAAGATTATAATTGGATTTTTTTTAAAATCTAAAAACAGCGTTGCTTTTGACTTTTGATTAGACTATGAGGGAGAATTGATTTTCTTATAAAACTGAGAAGAATTGCATTTTAAGCTAAAGAAATAAATTATTAACAAATTTGTTTTTTATGATAGTGAAAATGAAGTTCTTCCAATCTATTCTCACCATTGTTTTTGGAGTTGGTTAAGTTATTGATTTGAGTTAATCATTGAATTATTGGTTCAATCGTCGTTTTATAAAGTTAATTGTTGACATAAGTAAATAAATTTAAAAAATTATATAAATACCTATATATTTTTACTAATAAATTTAAAAATAAGTAAACTAAATAATTTATATGTAAATTTTATATTTTAATGTTGTAAACATTCATAATAATTCATAGTATTTTTATGATTGGATTTGATCGAGAATCGATCATAGGTGTAATATTTTAAGAATTTATATGAATATTTAAAATTTATTTTGAAATTTAATTACGTAAAAAATATTCTTTTTAAATTAGTGAGAGAAATTTAGGAATAGAAATTTTAAAATTTTAATTTGAAAATTTTTTACAAATTCTCAAGGACTAAAATAAAAAGAAAAGAAAATATGGAGTACTTTTGAGAAATGACCAAATAGGAACCTGAGAGGAAAAATAAAGCTTATGAGAATGAATTATGAGTCCGGTACCGAAAAGATGATGTATTCGATATTTAGGAAATTTTAATACATTCTCAAGAAATTAAGTGAACAAATCTTATAAGTTAAGGTGATTAAGAGTAATTTTAACCAACAAAAAAAGGAAAGTGGTGTGTGAGGTGTGCAGATGAGGATGAGGGAGAGAAAGACAAAAGGACAAAGACAAAAAAAAAAAAAAGAAAGGAAAGAGAAAGTGAGAGAGCGAAAGGGAAAAATAGAGAAAGAGAGAGAGAGAGAAACAATATTTCATCCTTTGTTCTTCCTTATGCATTCCTTTGATTTTCTTTGCTACTCCACCTTATAACAGAACTACAAAGACAGAGGTATTGAGTGGTAAGAATTCGAACTCATGATCCCTTCTCATGAAATTTTAGCTAAGATTTCTTTCGGTAATGATTTCTTTGATGATGTTGGGTAATTTTTTTTTGGGTTGATTTTGAATTTTAATGAATGAATTTAAGTGTGGGTGTTAATCTGAAACATTTCTACATGTTGGATAATAATTGTGAAACAAGAAATTTGGAGAAAATTAGGAGAAATTCAAGAATTAGGAAATTTGAAGAAAGTTAGGGTTTTTAATGAAAATTTGAGATTAGAGCTTGGATTGTTGCTAAAAATTGGGGATTTTGGTATTAAAACACTCATTACACATTAAGGATGAAAACCCATGGAAGAAATCAAAAGAAATGTTGTTTTAGATATGATTTTAGGATTTTTGGATGAAGAACACGAAGAACGTCACTATTCATTCTGGAAATTTTCCAGAAAATTTTCAGAAAACACTGTTTACCGAGAAAATTTTTCCAGATTTTCTCATTACTGTAACATTGACTCGGTCAACGTTACTGTAACATTGACTTAGTCAACGACACTATAACATTGACTTAGTCAACGACACTGTAGCTGTGTTGACCGTTGACCGTTATTGTAGAATCAGTTTTAAATGTTCATAACTCTTTCATCCGTACTCCGTATTGAGTGAAATATATATTGTTGAAAAGCTCTTTGAGTCTAGTTTCCAATGGTATAAGTTTCATCTGCATATTTATTACCAATTAGGAGTTATGATTTGAGAAGTGAGTGAAGGTCGGGAATAGTGGTAGGAAATTTCTCTATTTCGTAACCCTGATGGTTTTTATCTGGTTACAATAGGAATGGTCAAGGCGCAAGGTGGGAGTGCCAAGAGCATGAAATCCAGGTGAGTGAGTTAATACTTGCTATGATTAAATATCTTTGTTATTGACTTTTTGTATCATAGTGAAAATATGTTGTATATCCAAGTTTAAAGAGGATAATGTGGGACGATGAAACATAAACAATTGTGGAACTTGCCTGGTGATTCTTATTTTCTCATGAATGGAGGTTATATGATGGATTGTGAATGGTATGTGAACTGAGTTGAAATGTGTCATACTCTGATTGTTGAGTTCATTCATATGCGGATAGTTGAAGTATGTTATTGTTAAATAATTGTTCTATATTATGGGTTATGTTGTATACATGCTATGTTGCTAGAACCATATTGATTATGTTGTGACTTGAATTGTAAATGACTGAGTTGTGTATGTGGCTCATGATTATGATTGAGTATGCTCTTAAATGTGATTGTGATTGTGTTTGACTAGAAAGGAAAGGCATGATGGTGCACCCCATGGAGAAGTCTATGTGAAGCTATAAGGGTGGAGAATATAAATGGAACGATAAGGGTGGATGCGGTGGGGTCGCGGGCAACGATCCAGAGGTACCCTGAAAGACTCGGTTGGTACGGGAAATGTGTGAAATTGATTTCACTGTTTGCTGTTGTGAATTATTTGAATTATGTTGAAATGTATTTGATTTACTTGGATATTGTTGTGAAGTATTATGAATTATATTATATTATATTATAATCGATTATGTATGATTGCTGCATGTTATCATTATGATGCATGATATTTTTTTTTGTCATAGTGTTGTGTTGTCTGCTCACTGGGCTCATGGTTTGCTCATACCCCTCTTATTAACATTTTTTTTCAGAGTTGACAGTTGAAGGTAAATATCTATACAAAGAGTTATGGATCCTTAGCCCATGATTACCTTTTCATTTGTTCAGGGTAAAGGTATAATGTTTAGGTCTTATTCTAAGTTGTATAAATCTAGAAAATCTCTATAATCGGGTAGGTTCATTCAGTGATGTAATGTGAATAATTGTAGTGTGTATAGAGAACTCGGTTTATGTCACGACCCTCAAAATGGTACGTGACCGGCACAACTTAGAGATACTCTCTAGTTGTAAGCCTATGCTTTTAGCTCCATATAATAATCATTCTAAAATGTGAGAGTAATAATATAACAAAGACTTATCTTAGTTAAATACTCCGATTTTACTTAATAAGCTACAATCTTACAAAACATACAGTAAACTTAAAGTACTGTAATAACATAATTATGTACAATAACCACTTCCTCCTAGATGTCCTATTTGACTGCAGAGCTTTCTAGAATTTAAAACTGAAGAAACAGCTTTAATTCAAATAAACACCAACCCTTGAAGCAAAGAGGGTTAGGATATTGAACTTGCGCTACTCCTTAGACAGATGTTTTTCGTTAATTTCAGGATCTGAAAAAAATATATCCACCACAATATGAGATAATAATCTCAATGAATAGATAACGTTACAAGGATAGAAACTTAATTACAGATAATCATCAAGTGATTAACAATACACAAGTATATGTATAAAATGCATAAGTAAAATCATATCATACTTATAATCGACAAACAGCCATAGAATATGACCATAATCATATTCGGCACACAGCTATCTCCACATTTGGCATACAGCCATAGCATATGACCATAATCATATTTGGCACACAGCCATATTCATATTCGGCACACAGCCATCTTCACATTCGGCACACAGCCATAAATATGACCATAATCATATTCGGCACACAGCCATATTCACATTCGGCACACAGCCATAGCATATGACCATAATCATATTCGGCACACAGCCATATTAATTGAAATATTCAGTCAAAGGTAATAGTAGATATACTCTGAATATGTAAATTACTTGGACTATTCATATAATTAAATAAGTATCCAAGTAGGTTAGCTACTCACCTGAAATCCAAGTTACTATATCTTCTTTAAATCTACACAATTACATTTAATGGATTCAATTAATATAATTCTTTAATACACGTATATATACTATTCAAAAATACATATAAAAATGTACACATATATGTACTATTTGAAAATACATATAAATACTATTTATATATAGTTACTATTCATTTATACGTATAGTTACTATTCATATGTATGGTTACTATTCATACGTACGGTTACTATTCATACGTACAGATACTATTTATACCAGAAATAGAGAATATAATCTGTAAAAGAGTACACTAGGTAAGTTCCCAGGAAAGAGTGGAGAGTCCCAATGGACACACTTAACAACCATGTCTTTCCTTAGCCAGAACTTTCCTAGACATGTATTCTTCACAGTTTGCATTCTATTTCGGTAATCAGAGAATCAAAACAACATATAGGTAGCTAAGGACAGTTTTTCTGATGTGGAAGATCGGCCAAAGCCGCAACCACAGAGCATACTTAAGAAAATAACTTTTAAAAATCTGAATGGCACAGAAAAGGGGCATATTATTCTTACCTTGGATCTAGGCTAAGGAAGAAAGACCTAGAATCTCAGAGCCCTAACGCCGGAGCAAGAGAAGTTTTGAGGAAAGGAGAGAAGAGAAACTGAAGGTGTGTGTTTTGAATTGAAATGGAAGGGCCTATTTATACGAGAAATTATGGTACTATTTACTACTATTCCATCTACCATTCTCCTATACTATTTCATCTACCAGTTTCACTTACCAATTTTCATCTACCATTCTCCTATACTATTTTATCTACCAGTTTCACTTACCAGTTTTCATCTACCATTCTCCTATACTATTTCATCTACCAGTCTCACTTACCAGTTTTCATTCTAGATTCCACTTTTGAACTGTATATTTACTTAATGGGATTAATTCCATATCATATCATCCATTATATCCCACAATTTATAGAATCTATAATTAAAAATTTATATTTTCAACAATATGCACAAACGAGTATACAAAAATTAAACTGATAGGGAATTTATTTTCTTCAAAATAAATTTTTCGAAATTCTTAAATACTTATAACTTAAAAAAAAATGGGTATTACAGTTTAGCCGTATTTTCTTATCTTTTGTGAAAAGATAAATAATTCTCTTATTTTAATTCTTAAATTATGTAATTTAGATTAATTGTATTTAAAAGAGTGGTATGATACTTAAGAAAAAGATAGGCTTACAGAGGTGAAATGAAATTCACTTTCCGTGCCGGTCACGTGCTCAGATTTTGGGACGTGACAATAGGTTTGGTCCAGTCGACTCCGACAGAGTGGATGGCGTTTAAACTGGTTGAAAATCAGTTGAACTGATCAAACTAGTCAAGTTAAAAGCCTGACCAATTCTTTTTTTTTTTGGTCACTATTTTTTTATGTCACTTTGCTTTTTTAATTTTATAATTAGGTGTTGAAAAAATTAAAGACTAACCAATTATGTAGTCACTTGATGAAGTAATAACTGATAAATGATAATATTTTTTTGTTTAGTTGGTCTATTTTTGTTGTTACTTGTAAACATTTATTTAAGTATGTTATCTTGTCAAAACACTTTTAATGTAATTGAATATTAAATATTATTTTTAATTAATTTTACATTTTCATGTATATAAATTATAATTTAATTGTATAATTATTTTATTATTTTTATGTATATATTTTATTTTTTATTTTTTATTTATTATTAGTTCAATCGACTATTAACTCTTGAATCGGTGTTTTCTCTGATTCAATGACCAGTACTGTTATGAAAACCTTGATAATTTAAACATAAAGTCATCTATAATACTTTAAAAATTGAGCCGGTCATTAAATCAGTTTAGAGTTTTTTAGTTCAACCGTGGTTAAATTAATACTAATTAAATATTTATATATTTTAATTTTAAATTAATAAATAAGATTTACTCTTTTTTTTAAGAATGGTTCTTCAAAGTAAATAATTATAGGGTCACATAGAAACTTTTGTGAAGTTAATGTTATTGGAGAAAAAAAGTAAGAAAATTAATTTTTACATACTTATAAATTATTTATATTTTATAAAAGACATATATTTACTATTGTTTCTTAAAATATATACCAAAGGGGCAATTGAAAATTGATAAAGGAAAAAAGAAACAAAACTGCAAAAGTAATTACTAATTGGCCATGATTGTCTTTTATAAAAAGTAATTCTTATTTATTATGGGTTAGCTTCCCAATTTCCTCACTTCCTAACACAATTCAGGCTCAGCTTTAATTAAGTAATTAACTTCTCAACACGCTTCTCTATCTTCTACTTCGATTATCGTGCTGAACATCTTCTCCTTTGCTTACCTTGCTTCAGCATACACTCCATCTCCACCTTGTTTCACAGGTCAGTATTCTTCCTCTCTCTCTCTCTCTCTCTCTATCCTTCGTTTTCTTTGCGGAGCTTCAACAGTCGACGGATGGCAACTTCGATGAACAACGACCTTGATCCCATACTGCAGCGACAGATAGTAGAACCAACAGAGATGAGTTTGAATTAGACGAAGCTTTAGGAGAAAAAAAAACAGTGGAACAAAGACAGGTCAGCGGTCTAGCTAAGATCCGGCCAAGTTAATCAGATCTCATCTGATTGTTAACCTATTTAAAACAAAGAACTAAATCAGTTCAACTCTTAGGTCACAATGGTCTCTAATCAATTTACTGAGTTAGTTCAAGTCCTAAAACACTAATTCTAATTGATTACTAATAATAAAATAATATGTTTCTTCTCTTTTGTTTTAGTGCATGATCAAAATGAGTTGCACATATGCTCTAGTACGAGTTCCTTGACGTTAAGGACAAATCTTTTGAATGTTAAAATTGCATGTTGAATTTTGATTAATAGATTTATAATTCAAAAAATGTTAGTGATTATTGCAAAAGAAAAGAAATAAAAGAATTTTATATTATATATAGCAATCTTTTTAATATCCGAATTATGAGAAACTTAAATACATTTTTGTGAATAAAGAGCGAGAAAAAGTATTTTTATTCAATTGTATAATGGTAAAATTCATCTGATTTTGAATTTTTATAATATCTGGAGGTAACAACAATTTCTTTTAGATTTTCATAATATCAATTTTGTACTTAGATCTCCTCTTTGAATAGAGGCAATAGCAATTTCTTTAGATTTATCATAATATGCGATACTATATATAAACACGTAGTTGAGTTTTGTCCAAGGAAAAGAATAGTTGAGTTGCTGCATTTGTAAGCCGTAAGGAATGTGGTAAATGAGATGTAACTTGTGAAGTCCACAAATTTGATTGTGTATGAAAGGAGAGGGTGGACAAATCGAAGTTAAACACACTATGGATTCACAAATTGACAATCACAATGGTTTAATTCAATGATAGAATGCAACAAATGAGAAGGTGCCTGAAAATGAATGGAAAGAAATAAACAGGAAGGAAAGGGAAAGCACCCCTTAATGATGTAATGTTCAAACCCTAAAATTGACAACTTCGATGGACCCGGCGGCCGGCAAACACTATCATTCTGAGATGCCACTCACTCATTCTTGAGTGTGACTTGATAAAGAATTGGATACTAAAGATACATAATTTTTTTTTAATGATAAATTAGATTGAACTTATCATAAAAATAAAATTAAACCCATACCCCAAAATCTATGTGAAGCAACAAATGACTCCAACCACAAATCATATGTAACTATAAATCGGATTCCTTGCCATTAAATTTTATAACAAATGATTAAAAAATTAATATTTTCAAATTTGAATAATTAATTGTAAAATACAATAGTTTAAATTAGACCAAATACATTACTTATGTTTGAGGGTTATTTTTGAAGCCAAACAAGAGATATTCTTTCTAAAACAACCACCCCCCACAAAAACAAATTTGGGCTCAAAGATGTCTGCCCCTTTGGAACTATTGTTTGAACAATCCACTGTTCTTCTTTTCTTTTCGTTTTTGACTTTCGACCTTTCTATATGCATCTCTCTTGTCTTCTTCGGTTGTTGCCTTATTCTCTAGAATCCATCGACAATTAAATAAATATCGCTTTTCGTATACTTTAAACACAACTCCCGTGCAAAGTACAAACTATATAGTTCTCCTTCCTCCACAAACACACTCCACTGTTTTCATCACTCTGTTCCTGTTCTGCTTCTGCATATATCAGGCATACTCTGCTTGTATTCCTTCCCAATCTATGATACTGCACTCTCAAATCATTTCCTCTTCATCTCTATTTCTTTAACTTTCTTCCAACAATGGCGGATGAGGATGCTCATGTGATTCACAAGCCCAATTATCCACACTTCTCAACAGAAGAATTAGACGAAGAAGAAGGAGAGACACTCTCTCTCTCTGACCTTCCACTCAACGACATGTCGTCTAGGGAAACTTTTCGGTCATCATCTTTATCAGAGGCCACCGAGTTCTTTGATTTTTCCAACGACGTCGTTTCGGACATGTGCCCCGCTGACGAAATCATTTTCTGCGGTAAACTCGAACCCTTCAAACACAAACCCCAACATGGTTCTCGTTCCAATGATCAAAATAAAACCCATATGAAACCCGTAAAAGAATCAAATAACCCACCCGCCCATCGCTTAAGATCCGACCCGCTCTCCGGGTTGAGATCCCCTGTTTATCGATCAAGCAGCGTCGGCGCGGCCAGCAATACTCGCCGCTCGATGATGATCCAAAATAGCAGGTCCTTGGATTACCGGAAGCTCCATCGGTCTTCGAGCTCCCTCGCATTTTTGTCGCCGGAGACTGAGCGAAATTCTTCGGCGACCAAGAAAGCAACGAAGCCGCGGTGGTACTCCGTGATGTTTGGGACGGTGAAGGTTCCGCCGGAGATGGAACTCAGAGACATTAAAAACCGGCAGGTGCGACTGAATCCGTCGACGACCATGTTCCCGTCGGCGACGGATGTAGGAGGGAAGCTGGCGGAGAATCGGAGCCCCGAGAAGGTTTCGTGTAGAATACTGAGAGCTCTTAGTTGTAAGGACCGTAGAAGTGTGTCGGTGACGACGTCGTTGGCTGTGACGCAGGCCACGTAATCATAATCCACGTGTTGTGCACGTGCAGGTACGTGAAGTTCATTAGCGTCTGGACGAAATTAGCCTCGTGGGTTTGAAGGACGATGTGCGCATGGGAGGGGCATTTTAGTCATCTGAGATTGTGTACAGTGGCGATTCATGAAGGATCATAGTGGCCTCTCCCAGGATTTTATTTATTCAATTTTTTTTTATGAAGGTTAATATATTTACTTGGTATTTTATTTTAGGCGGTGGCTATAAGACAAATTCACAATCACGACAATGACATAAAGAAGGAATTATATAATATGTGGCCTTAGATTGTAAGCCTAGAATTTTAAAATATCTTTTTGTCTACATGAGTTCTTTTTTTCATTGCTATATCTCTATGATGCAAGAGATAGCTTTATTTGTATGAGGCCTTAGATTGTAAGCCTAGTTTTCATTGATACAACTGTATGATGCAAGAGATAGCCTTATTTCTAAAGCAAGCGACAAGGGTGAAAATAAAGCATATACTAATCTTTATAATCAAATAGCTAGCTTCTTCTGCATCATCGAACCTCAACATGATGCATAAGTTAATGGCTTGTTGGGCTTGATGAAATCTAGATTAAGATATCTTCCTTCAACAAGATCTCATTTTGATCCATATCAACAGCAAAATCAAATACATTTCACTACTAGTGTAAACTCTCTTGTATTGACATTGCTAAAAAGAAGCTTGGACGTTTCTCTAAAACTCCTGTATTCAATGCCATCTTTCTGTCAATGAGATGGTTCTCCAAAACCAGAAGGAAGCTGCCTCAGGAGATAAATTTTGCAGGCATGAGGTATCTATATTTAGGTACCTATCTGTCTTGTTGGAAAAGAATCTCCATGATCCATAATTTGTTCTCAAAGGTACCCAATAAATGCTTGTACTCTTCATTCCTCATCAAAAAGCAATAGAATCACAAGATGTTAGATGAATCAAAAGATCAACATTTCGTTCACGATCTTACATTTCTCGGGAATCTCTGCAACCTCACATATGCGTGCCCTTGTGCTTGCATCTCTGATTGCTACAGTTACTTGATCAAGGTTTAATCAATTATGTAACAAAGGACAACGAAGGCTTTTTCAGAAAAGACTGAGATGCAACCAGAGCATAAAGATCCCACAATCTATTAGATTCTTCTTAAAATGATTTGAAACTGTTACATAAAGCAAAAAAGCTCATCATCACTCACCATCTGTACATTTCCTTCCATTTTCAAAAAGCTCTATACACCTGATAGTGAACTGGCAGCAGTTCTTTCATCGAACTGCATGAATTCTAGTCCACAAATATCGTTTTACATGAAAAGAACCTTATACATTATGGATAGACTAGAAGCATATTGATTCATTATCAACCTTAAAGAACTGTCTGCGGAAGAAGGATTTGCTGAAAATATGGTAATGATGTCTAAATACATGCCAAATCTATCAGAGGAATTTCCTCTGATGAAGAATAGATTGGCTCAGCTTGGGCACAATACATTGAAGGCAGTAGATGAATAGTCTTGGGCAAATCATGCAACAATAAAGAGGGCATGACTATAAGGCACATCACTGACTTTTCTAAACATCAGCAGAAATCAGATCTCTTTGCCATCAAGTGGCCGATGGGTGGACATTATTCCGGCTCAAATGAATTTTTTAGCCCCCGAGGGTGATTGTTAATTATATTAATAGTAAAGTTCTTGGACCTACTTAACAGTTAAAGAAAAAACCTTGACACTCATAATGCAGAAAGCGTTTCTTTAAGATTTAATTCAAGGTAATATCATAAATAAATGGGCCCACAATAAATGCCAATATCAAACATTCCCCCCACTTTGCTGAAAAGTAACTTCAAAATTACAGATCAACAAAAAAGTAAATTGAAAATCAATGGAGCAGATAAACAAGAAGTTTTAGAAAAGATACGACACCTTCTACTTGCGCTGCATGAATGGGGACTAGAGAAAGAAACTTTTTTCTTTTTTTACATTGTCACTGTCATTTCTTACTAAAATTCAATTAAACACAGTATTTAGAGATGTGATTGAGTCTTTTGAACACCAGTACTACTTTTCATGTTATATAGACAGAAAAGCTATAAATTATGAGGGAATAAATACATTATTTACAAACACAAAATTTGCTTTCATTTAACAAGTTACCACCATTTCAAGCCCTCAATTTAATCAACAACATTTCCATTCACATCTAATAAGTTAATAGACTATTCTTGATAGAATTATCGTTTCTTACCTGATCTAGAAAGCCAAATTCTAGCCTAGTGTTCACTCACACTCAAGTTTACTCATAAAATAGAACAGTTTCTTGCATATTTGCTAAGATAAAATAAGAGCGAGCACAGAGTAGAAGCATAATATCCCAGATCAGCCTCGTGGCTGCTCATTCAGAGGATTTAGAAAAAGCAGCACTAGAAATACTAACAACCGCTCTAGCTCGTAAAGGCTCCCGCTTTCTTGTTGATAATTTAAGATGACATTTTTTCAATGATAATTTAGGTATATTTGAGTGAATAATATATCATGAATATATAATACTAAAAGGGAAAAATTAGGAACCGTTTATGTGAGTTTATAGCCATAAACAGGCAAAACTTCCACACAATTCAAAGCTCAAGTTACATGATTGATACAAAAGAATGTCACAAACACTTTCAAACCACACACCCTCTTGATAAGAAAAACAAAAATAGTACAGCCTGCTAACAATCATCTATATGATCACAAATCAGTTGCACATGTAAACCCCACTCTCTAACCTGTGACTAACCTCATAAAAGTCTGCCTTACCCTCAGAAGCAGGACGTAGACAAATCCCAGACAATGACTGAATTCCTTGTACAGAAAATTGCACATAGCAAACGACCTCAATTTCTTCACCATGTTCACTAGAATCTACCGGCATCCTTGCTCTCAACCGGCCAGGAAAGCCCTTTTGGGGCATCTCTTGCACATGCCATTTAACTTCTCTCTCAGCCCTATTCAGTACAGCTTTTGGTGATACAGTTAATAATGTCGGGTCAACTGGAAGTTTCAGAATGAATGTAACATCATTCAAGGGAGTTGGCAAATCAGGGTTCCCAGAATATTGTACCATTACAGAAAGCAAACTTCCAGTATGACGTTTTATAAGTCGAACCCTCAAAGGCAGTGGTGTCAACCTGGGTAGCAAACTATACTTTATGATTGGTATGGGCTCATCAGATGCTGCAGTCCTCACATGAAACATCCCATCACCAAGGCTACTAACTCGAGAACTCTGTATAACAAATCTTTTCACAGCACTGGTTCCGTCAACACGAAATGAGAATTCGGTTTCTTTATCACCAGATGCTTTGGGAGGCAAAGTTCTAAGGTAAACAACACCCATTAATCCTATCCTTGAAAGTAATGATTCTCTGAACTCTACATTAATCTCTTCAGCAATATACATCTCAGGACCTTTCATTTCTGTTTTCTTCACCAATAAGTTCTCAAGTGGAGTTCCCGCTCCACTTTCTGCCACAGTTGGTTTAGATGCACCATCAGGCCCAGTCTGTAACAATTCAAGTCCACCAAGCCCTTGCGTTTTTGGAGCAGCTTTTGTACCTACAAACTCTGATGGATCGAGTCCACCACCCCAGGCGTCACTGAAGGATTCAAAAGTTTCTCCTATGGAAGCTTGCTCAGTACCAAACTCTACTCCACCGTAGTTCCCTTCAAATCCCTCGACATTGATATGGGTGGATTGGGTCGCCTCCGGAGGTGGCAATGTCGTAACCTCAAGCCCCGCCAACGCTACTGTCAAATCAGTAGCGGAAGGATCCCTAGTCTTCTTAAATCCACCTACCAATTCTTGGGGTTTATTGATCGCATCGCTGGCTGCAAATGGGTCTTTTTCCGCAATAGATTCTTCCGGCTTTGTCTGCAGTTCATCCTGTTGCTCAGTGACAGGCTGTGCCACGGGAGCAAGGCTAGCTGCAACTTCGTCTCCGGCTGCAAGTGTCTCAGGTGGCAACTCAAACCGAGTATTCGAGAACGCATCAAAGCTCGCTTGATGCTCGATCGAATGCACTTCAACATTAGCCCAATTATCAGCACCACGGACCTTGTTCTCAGCGTTATGTGCCGAATGCACCATCTTGGCAATGCTCTCACCCTGCATAGACGCAAGCATAGCAGCAAGGCGAATGCTACTAACACCCCTAAGAACAATGTCCAAAGCCATGTAAATCTCCGCATATTTCCGGCTAAGCTTCTCGGGTGTAACATCAACACCGCGGCAAGCAGTAACAATTACACTAACAGCTTGATTAACAATATGAATGCACTCGAAAACATTCACAGAATTGTCGTGATCGGCGACAGTGATGCCAAGCACATAAATACCATTAACTAACCGATAGACTATCCGGTAGCGGCTTTCGACGCCAACAATAATTTGGCCACTGGAGGCGGCGAGCGGATCGTCACCAATGGACTCGACGGCGTAAGCGTCTTCGCCTGAGGATTGAGCGTTCTTGTTGGCAGTCAGGGCACGACGAGTTTGGCGGAAGGCAGAGAGGGCACCGAGGGCGCGTGCGGGTGGGAACCACTCGCGGGTCTGGAGAAGGATGTCCGATCCATTGGCGGGCTGCAAAGAAAGGGCTAAGCAAGACATGGCTGGTGACCAGAGTCCGATCTGTTAGGGCAAGGGATATAGCTTGCGACAGATCTGTGTATGACTATGAACAACTACGGCTTTTGCGCATCTAGGGTTCGAAATTGATCTGCATTTAGATCACAGAAAAACAAAGGGATTCGGAAGATTAAAGAGAAGGGATTGATTGGATACGAATTATTATTGTAACTCCTCACCTCAACTCAATTGCTGCACATGGAAGAGACGGATCTGAGAATAGTCGGGGACTAGTTTGTGACTCAGTAGAGAATTTTCAGTTTTATTTTCTTCATTTTCCTTTTTTTTTTTATTTCGGGTGACCCAAGGCACGACCCGTTTCCGGTCCGACTAACATACGGATAAAGTATAATATATAAGATAGTTTTTCAGAAAATATATCATTTTTGTCCAAAATTTTAAAAAAATGTCATTTGATGTCTTCAATATATATTCTCTTATATTTTACTCGTAAATTAATTTTTTAAAGTTTCTATTTCACTCAAATACAATTATTATACAGTTTGGTCAAATAAAAATATTATTAAAGAAAATTGAAAGGTTAATTCGTGTAGATTATCATAATAATAATAATAATAATAATAATAAAGATTTTATAACAAAATTTATCTTATTTATGTTATTAGAATTTTTTTGGAAAAATATATGTATTTATTAAAATGATTTAAATATAAATTTTTTGTTTAATAATTTCACAGTAATTTAAAAAATAAACTGTTTTGATATTTTTTAAAAAATCAGTTTGGAATCTAAAATTTTATTCTTATTCTTTCTAAATTTGTAATCAATCATTTAACATGTTGGTATTCAATTTATTTATTCCCCTCCCTTAATCCCTGTTTGTATTTCACAACAAAATTCCTCTTATTATTCGACATTGTGACTAATAAAATGCAATTAGAATAACCTCTTACCTTTTTTAAAAAAGAAAAAATTGGGCGTTGACCTCTATTACAATTTTAGTATACGCCATTTTAAATGTTTTTTCATTGATAATTGTTTTACACCAACTATAACTTAGGGCATGTTTGGAAGAACTTATTTTAAACTTATATGACTTATCTTATGACATAAGCGTTTATATACGTTTTTGGGAGAGCTTATAGAAATAACTTATGACATGCCAATAAGATGTTTTCAGCTTATTTTCATAAGCTCTCCAAAATAGCTTATATGAAATTTGCCCTTATAAATTCTTTAATTATAGAAATAACTTATATATAAGCGCTTATATGATAAGTGCTTATTCTAAAAGTACTTAAATAAGATATTTACCCAAACATGATTTTAACAGCATTTGAGAAGCTACGACTTCAAGAGATCCTCAACTTAATTATTAACCAAATTCAATAATTATCTAACTTTAAAAAAACAATTTATAGGAAAAAAAACTAGCAAGTTGTGCTTCCTATGAAGACGTCGTGGTAGTTTCAAACCTGATGTGATTTGTTTTCCCTCGCTAATTCATTCCCCTTTGTCTTCCTCCATCGCATCTCCAGTTCACAAGTGCCAAAGATGACTCCAGAAAGTCTTTTGCAGCTGAGAACCCAAAAGTGCACCGTGGGCTGTCCCGTATTGGATCGTTGCCTCGCGGGCGGTATCCCTTGCAACTCCTTGACGGAGATAGTGGCCGAAAGCGGTTGCGGGAAGACCCAATTTTGCCTCCAACTCGTCCTTTCTGCTCAGTTACCACCCTCCCATGCTGGCTTATCTGCTTCATCCTTATACATCCACAGCGAGTTCCCTTTTCCCTATCGCCGCCTCCGACAACTCTCGACTACTTTTCGATCTTCACACCCGGATGTTTTCGCATCTTCCCAGAGCTACGATCCGTGCGACAATGTGTTCGTCCAAGGCGTTTATTCTGCGGACGAGATGCTCGATATAATGCCCAAGATAGAGTTGTTTCTTTGCGTGAACTCGAAATCGCAGTTTCCGGTTAGAGTAATTGTGATTGATTCCATTGCTGCTCTGTTTCGATCTGAGTTTGATAACACTCCTTTGGAACTTAAGCGCAGGTCGTCGCTATTTTTCAAGATTTCGGGGATTTTGAAGTCGTTGGCGAAGAAATTCGGATTGGCGGTGGTGGTGACGAACCAGGTGGTTGATTTGATTGGTTCATCTGAGGGTGTGAATGGGATTAGGGTTGGGAATTTGAATAGTTTGTGTTCATCGGGTAGACGGGTTTGTCCTGCGCTAGGCCTTGCGTGGGCTAACTGTGTGAATTCGAGGCTGTTTTTGTCGAGGAATGAGGAAGTGGTAGGAGGAGCAGGAAACGGCTTGGTTGATGAAGATGGTGGGGTTTATCAGCAGATGAAAACAAAGAGGAGACTCTGTGTTGTGTTTGCTCCTCACTTGCCTCAATCTTCCTGCGAGTTCGTGATCAGAAGAGAAGGGATTTTTGGGGTAGAGACGTAGTTGAATGTTGAGATGTGTGATATTTTGTTTGTTCTAATTTATTGAAAGGGTGTATATGGTTGTTTTGTTGATGTCAACTTCATAAATTTAAGTTTGGATAATTTGTAAAAAGTCACAAGTTTGATTCTTCCTGCTACCGGATTAACAAGAGTTTAAATTTTTTTTTTTTAACAGACAAGCATCCTACTTGTCTTTTTATTGTCACCAGATCTGCAAACTTGAACCTTTGAAGCTAATTACACACCATCAAGTCCGCAGATCTAATGACTTTACAAAAACAAAACAGGATGTTTGTCTTCCAACGACAGGAAGAATTACCCCTCTGGTTAACAAAGCCTCTTTCTTGAGTTTCCTTCTGTGGACCATGACTTCATGATTTTACTGTCTTCACATAAACGTTATTCAATGTGCACAATATTCAAAATAGCCATTTGTCCCTCCATGAAGGAATTACCTCCGGTTCATACCATTATTAAATTCATTTTCGCTCTCTGAAATCCCTTCTCACCTGCATCCCTTTCCCAGCATCATATATGCATACAAACGAAAAATCGAAACTGTTCACCTGCTGCAACTAATGAGAACTCTCCAATAAATGCCAACTTCACGTCTTCACCTTATATTAAACTAAAGCTAGTGGGGAAATGAAAAACTTACATCCAAACAGGAGTATATTGCTAACAATTATGGTAAAACTTGCATTAAATATTAAATGTAAGCATTTACATTTAGTGGCAGAAGGAAACTAAATTCTTGTTTGCCTGGTTAATTACCAAGGTAATTTCTTTGATCCCAATAAACTACTGTATTGCTGTCGCTTTCCCTACTCTTTCCCACTCGAATGACAGCTCCAATACAAGCAGATAAACACGCGGCCAGTGTCCTCGATTCTGTCAGTCACAAGGCCAAGAGAAGCACTGCAAAAGCCAAAGTTTAATACTTCTATTAGAAGGTAAGCTCTTGAAAAATCATTTCTGTGGCTATCTTGATTCAGAGATCAGAAGTATCGGTTAGATAGCCTCAAACACATGTGAATGCAGCAATAAATTATTTCTGATGTCCATATCTGTAAGCCTAAATGGCTTTGAAATGAAGTACGTTATGGTTGGGCTGATGAAGGGAAAACGGCAGCTCAGCTTGCCAGCGGAAAAATCCATTTTTTACTTCTAACTAAAGACAAAGGTCTTGCTTAACAAATAAACCATAATCAGCCGCCTAAAAGCAAAAAGTGAAAGCTATCTTATCCAACAGGTTTATCTTTAACTTAAAATCACAAACATACTTTTCCAAGATTCAGGTATTATTGTTTTATTCATTAAAAAAAGAAAAAGATTCTTGAAATACCTCATGATCTGGTTGAGTGAAGCAGCATTTAAACTCAAGTTGAATAAAGTACGAAGGGAACTGCAAAGCGTGAAAGAAGGAGGGAGAAACAAAGTCCATGATAAGCAAGTGCTTGAATTAGAAAATTAAGAAATCTTTGACGGATGGTAAAGCTAAGAACTTCTGACTTGAAATTTATAAATAAAACAACAATGACATGCAAAGACAACCCCTTGTGCATATGGTGTAACGTGTAGCATAAATACGACAAGAGATTAGAATAAATAATCTTGTACTAAAAGATAATTGGCAGGACAGAACAAGATAGAATTACAAATGTTCAGTGGGCTGAATGTGTCCACTGTTCTATGCAAATCAAGCAGGCAGACATCGACAATCTTCAGGCATTTTATGTATGGATTAATGGTATAGTGCGAATGGGGAATGAAAAGTCCTTGGATTTTAAGAGAGAAATGGGAGGGATGGTGGGTTCCAAACCCCTCCAAATCACTGAATTCTTTACACCCCAAATTGAGAGGGTTGGAAAGGAGTAAAATTTATTTTAGCGAAATCAAACATAATGACTCTTCTACCCATAGTCTTTGTTGAAAAACAAAAAACATAAGGGCTATTTGACATTTAACTCATTATTCTATCCCTTCTTACTCCTGTTTCTCAATCAACAACCTAACATAGGTTTACTCCTCCTTCCCAATTTGTTCCATTTACAATCCCCTCCTCCTCCTGCTGAAACTTCCGCACATACTCTAAGAAATGTGAATGAGTTTGATGGAATCCCACATTGGGGAGCCACAACTCACAAGTAATTCTTGTGGCACTTTAGGGGCATAGTTCTTCCCTCTTACAAGCTGGTTTTAAGGGTGGGTTCCCAAGACTTACTTAAGCCTTCATCAGAGTTACATCAATAAAGTTCAATGAAATTTCTTCTGAAAAGTAAAATATTGCAAAAGCAAAGGAAGAGTGCAATCCTAGAAATCATTAACTGCTGGCTGATCAATTGCATAAGAGGCAGGGGGAGGGAGATGAAACTTCATAACTTAATAATCTATCCATATGGATCATCATCTTGATAATAAAAGAAATATTAAATTAGGCTTTCCCAAGAAAATGTCAGGCTTTCAATCCAAATGCCTCAGTGTTTTTTTCTGCCCCATAAAATAGTAAGCACAAAAAAATAACACATTCTTGTAAATTCTCATCTGATTTTTTATAAAAAGTAATTTTTAATCAGGTTATAGGCTCCACTTGAAAAAAAAAAAAAACAAAAGACAATAGAAATAGGCTCCCCTATTTTATTCCATATTGGCGATAAGGACATGAGAAGACGAATGAGATGAACATAAATTAGACACAATTTGATATAGACAGAGTTCATAGTGATTAGAGCATAAAATTGAAAGCTTACCAATGAGAAAAATGGTCAGCATCAGAGCAAGTTTAACTTGAACTGAACAACTATATTGTAAGGGACTTTGAAATTGTCTCAAGAACCAACCAGTCTGACCCAAGAGCTGCAAAGTATGAAAAACTCATTAACATCTTATTGGAATGTACCAGACAAGATCTTAACCCTTAAGATAAGATACATTTTCTTAAATGATGATTGAAAGCACAACAATATAGATATTGAACAAGTTTTCTGTTTTATTTTGCATGTATCTCCTTTAAAAAAATATTCATCTAACCTGATTGAACTGAGGATATTCTTCACGTTTTTGTTTCCAAAACGAAGGTTTGGATCCTTTTTCTTTAGGGGTGGCATCAACAGTCTGTGTGAGTCTATTTTTCTGTTCATCTTCATCAGCAATTACAATTTTTAAAGCCCCATAATTTGATGAACTCCATGTTTTCCTCGCACAAGATGTTCTATCTGCTTGAGAAACTACATCATCAGTAGTTCCGGAAACAGTATCTGCTTTTATTTCTATTACATAAGTTGGTTCCATGTTATTGGTAATAATATCCTTAGAATCTGTTTGATCAGCAGACATAATCCCGTTGGAGGCAGCATTAACAATAGATTTGTTATCTTTTTTGTTGACCTGATTCTCCTGAAGTTTCAAGGAATGAGTAAGCTCTATGCATTCATCATTAGCACTTCTTATAGTCTGAGAGGTTCCAGATAGAAATGCAGCTAGATCGTCTCGCTCTTCCTCATCCAGATTAACCCATCGAAGAGGTTGCCTACCTTCCTCAATGTAAGATTTTGTCAATGCTTCTTCAACATGGGAAATTTGGCTTTCAATGGCAGAAATAAATTGCTCGTGCCTAGTGTTTGTACTGTTGTCACCGAGATTTCTATAGCTTAGCCTGACAGCTTTCTCAAACTCTTCCAACTATTTCAGCATGTTCAAAACAGAAAATTAACAAATATGGAAACTTACAAAGGAACAATCAATGCTAAGGGATTATAGAAGAAGCCGAGGAAGAGGGTACTCTATAAGAAGAAACTGTATTGTGGCTTTTGAGTGCCAAATATACATTTAATGGCAGGTTAAGAGGAAGAGGAATTTAAAATAAGAATAAGAGAAAAATAAACTTACCTGCCATTTTGCAGTGCCTAAAGCAGTTTGCAGGTCCCTGCATAATTCATGTAATAACTCAGGATTTGACCTTTCTCTCCTCTCTTTTATCCATGCCCTGTATGCAGATTCCATTCTGGATAAAAAAAAAAAAAACCAAGATAAAAGGAAATGAAATTCCTGTAGGACAAAAATTAAATATATACTATGAACAGGCATTTTTGACAGCAATAAACTGTACGATAATATTTCTCACAACAAATATCAAGGATGTAACTCCTATATGAGGAAGGTATAAATTGGCCAAAAAAAAAAAAGAAAAAAAAAGAGAAAGGTATAGCATGCCGGTTATAGATAACTCGATACTACCAAGGTAAAGCAAAGTAATTAATCTTATCCCAAATTATTAGATGCGAATCTACTTTAAGTTGGCTATTACAGACAGGATCATAAGAAGTGTAAGATTGGCTTCAGCTCAGATTTTCAAATAAGCGAGAAGTTGGATTTCCTTAAACCTTATTTCTCTCCCTCGTTTCTATCCTTTCGTTCAAAATAAAACCTTACAAAAATACCGAAATTTTCTCTAATTAAGAATAAAAAACTATTAAATCAGAATACAAGCCAAAATTAGGGGACGCAGAGTTCATAATAAATTTTACCCACGTCACCTAAACCCTGAAGAACCAGAGTTTGAGATGCAATTTTACGAATCTTCAATTAATCACAGATAATTAAAAAACGCAAGACTCCTACTAAAAGCGGTCTATCTAGGATCTGTAAATCAAAAGAACAAGAAGAAAAAA
The DNA here is from genome assembly GCA_037074585.1 of Biancaea sappan. Classification (NCBI taxonomy): domain Eukaryota; kingdom Viridiplantae; phylum Streptophyta; class Magnoliopsida; order Fabales; family Fabaceae; genus Biancaea; species Biancaea sappan. Next base: position 2,926,255 of record CM073491.1, read on the forward strand.
AAAAAGGGAGGGTGCATACGTATCAGCTGATTCCTGCACCTCCTCAGCTGCAGAAAAGAAAGCGTCCTTTTGCCATAGATCAAAACTGTTAGCTACCAGCATCTTCAAAGATAGACTGGTACCAACCTATAGCAACGATTAAAGAAAAAAGAATTGGAACTTCAATGAATTACAGTTATATCTTGTGAACAACAACAACAACAGCAACTGCAACTGTCGCTAGGTGGAATTGATGGATCGAAGGCTTCTCTCTCTCTTTCCCTCTCTTCTGCGAATGGTGAAGAAGAAGAAGAAGAAGAAGAAGAAGAAGAAGAAGAAGAAGCAAAGTAAAGAAGGGAGAAAGAGAAAGATACCTTCTTCTCTCCCCTTTTTTATCTCCAATATAGCTTATGCGGGCTCCGTATGCAACCACTTTCTCCATTTGAGGTAAAAGGTTTTATTGGCTGCGGAAACTCCCACAATGCCTAAAACTTTTAAACCACTTGTCATCAGCCACTTGTGATTCTGGAAATCCAGCAGTGCTAGATTCCAACGTGTCGTGTTGTTACTTGACGGTAGCTATCGTGCAGTCGTTGGGAGTGCGCAGAGGATTGGAGTAGAGATGGAGATATGGAGGCGTGGAAGCGTCGGCGGTTGGAGAGAGAAAAAGACAATAAGGTGAGATGCCCATTTGGCTTTGCCAATGCATTCATGCCTCGTGCCTCCTTCCTTTGCCAAGCTTTTTACAGTTTTCTTGGGCCCACGGATCCCCACGGGTGTTTGTAAGAGAAACCGTTGTAGTTAAATTAAATAGTATCTAAAATTTATATTTAATTACAGTTAAAAATATGATTAATAAAATTTTTAGTTATGATTTTTATTATTTATGATTAAAAATTGTGACTAAAAAATGTTACATTATCCAAATGTTTATAACTGATCTTGATCCATTAATAAACCCAATATTCTGTTGGGTGTCAAGATAAGATCACGTCTTATTTATTGTGAATAGGATGTGTGCACAGCCCTTAGATCATTTGCACTTGATCACATGTCTAACTCTATATTTTTAATATTAGTTTCTCTAATAAAAATAAAACATGTAAAAAAAATTAATTATGCAATGTTATAATAAAAATATATAATTATTTTTTAAAAATTAAACATTTGTCATATATTTTGATTAAAAAATTTAATAGTAAAAAAATTAGAGAACTATACCTAAGTCTTTTTCTATTATTAATCTTTTCAAATTTTATCACCAATAAGAAAAAGGCATTTTTAAAATTTTAATTATAGCCTCCTTTTATAAATTAAAATGACCAATGTTTGAAAGTTTAATTTTGAGTAGTTTAATTTAAGTTGAGTTAGATTATAAGCGTTTTCAGAATTTTCTTCAAAATTTAAAAAATGATGTCATTAATTGATAAGGAGGAGTATTATTTTATGACCAACTAATGTTTTGAATAATATTTGTCATTTTGAATAGTATACTCTATATAAACATCTTAACTGTCACTTCCCAAGAGATCATGGTATCTTTTTTATTTGAATTTTCAGAAAGTTTAAGTTTAATATTCGATCAAATTGTAATAAAAAAAACATTTTGTGTAGTTAAGCCCAACTTCAAAGAAATATGATAATTTTATTTATTAAAGTGTTTTTTTAAAAGAAAACAAAATTGGGCGTTGACAAGTAAAATATGTAATTTTTTTTCATAATTGAATTAAATTTCCATGATTAATTTAATATTTTCATTTACATAGAAGAACAGAAAATTGTTTATGTAAGATATAAGGTATTTATCCTACCTCGCCAATGGCAATGAAGACAAATAAGATTAAAGAAATAGAAAGCAAAGCATGTGTGTAAGTGTAAAAAGGAATTGAATTTATTTTAATATTAGAGTTATTAGTTTCTTTATTAATTGTCTAATCACGTGATCAAATAATTAGTGATAAAAGATTTATTTAAGACATTAAATGGTAATTGTCTGATCACCAATTAAACAATTGTTGAGATATTTAGTGATTACAATATTAAAGCCAACCTAATTTTGTGTAAAAATGAGCATCGGTTGAATTTAGTTATAGCTGAGTTAAATTACTATATTTCGACTCATAAATTTAAGTGGAGAAAATCGAAACCAAACTTGATCAATCAATCTACTGAGTCACATTTTCAAATTGTGACGGGCTGAGGTCAAATTCAAGTGAGTTGCATGGGGTTGGACTAATATTTTAAATAATAATAATATATAATGAGAGAGAGAGAGAGAGAGAGAGAGAGAGAGAGGCTAATATGTGTCCTCGTCATAGATCACTCAACCACTGATGAAACCTTCCACTGATCCAATGTTTTTGGTGGCCGAAAATGAAACTTCTGTTTTTTTCTTGCTTTTCGTCTTTTTCACTTCATATTATAAAAAGCTAACATGTTTAAAACAGAATTTGCTGTAGAAATTTTGGCCACAAACAAAATTTATCATACTAAATTTGTTCATTCCATCATAAATAATTCTCTCAACTTTTTCTTTTGGGATAGGACACGTCATGTTATATATACTGAGGGAATTTAATATGAGTACTCACGTATATTATAATTAGATAAAATCATTAACGGTTGATAATTTAATTTATTTTTTTAATATTTTTAAAAATCCCTAATAATTTGATGCTTAACTTGACATGTCTATCAGATAGCAGATAACACACGAAACATAACATTACACGTGATTTTTTTTTTTAAAAATCTTTTTTCTCTTCGAGGGATTTAATTTGAGTATATTTTTTATTTTTATTAAATAATCTGATAATAAAGATACAAATACACATAATTAGGAAATATAGAAATTAAATCAATATTTATAATACATAAGGTGGCGTGGGCATAATAATTAATGGCTTTACTGGCTGTGACTCCATGACTAAAAGTAATGCGCATGCTTTTTTTATAAAGCCGAATATTCCTTCTTTTTTTTTTTGAAAAAATAGTTTTTCCCCTTAAAAAAAACCCACCATTAATATTAGGTACAAGTTATAATGATTACATTAGCCCTTCCAAGAGAGGGTCTCACTTGGTTAGACAGCTTTAACTATGAAGTTAAAATAAATAATTTTCTTAAAATACATATAACTATTAAGATATTATTTTTAAATATAAATATTAAATGACTAAAATTGATTTTTTTAAACATTTATAGACATTAAATACATTTCAATCCTTTCATTAGATCTAATTAAATAAAATATATCCAAAGTACTTCAACACTTAATGAAAATAAAACAAACGTGCTTAATAAATTGAAATATGAACAAGTCAAATCTATACTCTTATTAAGTGCAAATAAATGTCACCTTATCATATTTTTAAAAAAAAAAAGAAAATTATACTTCAAGTAACTATTTACACAACATGCATTATTTTTAATAATTAAACTATATAATAGTTTTTGTTATTATACTAAGAACGAAATCAGAATTTCAAGATTAAACTCAACATTTGTTTGACTTTCTTTACTATCATTCTTGTTGCTTTTGGCAAGACCCTCCATCCGTGAAATAAAGGATCCTAAAATTTTGCAAATCCTATATGAGTTACAATCTATTTCCACAATGATTTTTTTGCTTCCCCACTCGACAGCCAACTCCACAACCCATATGATAACCAGCTCCACAGACCATCTAACAGCCAGAGCTTTCGCCACGACCGGAGAGTTAACATACTCAATGCATTTGGAAGCTACTTTTAGAATTTTTCCATTCTCATCTCTGCATAGTAACCGCAGACTCCATTGATGATCTCTGATGAAGGCAGCATCTGTGTTGAATTTCATAAAGATATGTTAAGGGGGGACCATCTCAGAGGTCTCTTAATGGTTAACTGAGAGTTGTCTGAAGCCATTTGGAAATTCGTTAGCACGCTCATTTCTCTCTTGCTTGTGAGGTAAGGGTCAAGTCTAATATTTCTGAAAGCAAATTCATTTCTTGCTCCCCATATGTTCGACATAACCACTACCAAAAGATTAAGAATAGTCTTAGGCTACTTTTTAGAGATCTTCATCAGCCACTCACTCAGTAATCTATTTCTTTGGATTTGAGGGCCCTTTCCCAACAGAGAGATAAACCAAGTAAATGCATGATGGTTTCCTCTTTCTCATAGCAGTAAATGCACACTGAGTCAAAAAAAAAAACCCCTCTAGTCATTAGTCTCGACTTGTAGGTAAAGCTTCATGGCATAATTTCCAGACAAAAGTTTTCACTTTTGGGGGCACAATAAGCTCCCATATCCAATTCCAACATTCTTTAGTCTCTGTCGGGCTAGCTTCTAAAGATGCCTGTTTCTTCTAGATGAGGTGGTAAGCAGACTAGACCGAGAAATCATGGTTCTTCTCCCAGGGCCAGTAGAGGGCATCCCTTTGCATATTTCGAGCCAAAGGAATTCTACACACATGTTCAGCTTCAAAAGGAATGAGAGTTCTATGGATAAGCTCTCTGTTCCAAATGCTCAAGTCCTAGTCAATGAGGTGGCTTACCAACAAGATTTCGGAGTTTTCAAGCTTTGGACTCTAGACCTTCCCACCATGTTGCTCTAGAAGCCATCTGTTGCCCAAAATATTAACCTTAACCACTGCATTTATATTCCATCTCGCACTTTCCTCAATAACATACCAAGCCTGCTAAATACTCATCTAGGTAAAGCTTGGTTGAAAACCCAATTTTGCTTATAAGAGCTCACCCTTAGGAAAATACCTTGCCTTCAAGGTTTTGGTCATTAGGCTTTATTTTTGGTTAATAAATCTCCACCCTTGTTTTCTTAAAAGAGCATCATTGAAATTTTGAAAATTTCAAAAGCCAAGACCTCCTTCACTTTTTGGTTCACATACTAAACTCCATGCAACCCAGTGGATCTTTCTCTTCCCCCCCAACCAGAATTGGTTCAGGATCAACTCCATTTTTAACCAGATGCTGATTGGGATTTTGAAGCAACTCATTAGGTAGTTTGGAATAGCCTGAGCTACAATTTTGATTAAAATTTTCTTCCCCACCTGGGACAGCAACTTCTCCTTCTACCCCTGTATTTTTCTCCTGATCTTATCATGTAAATTCACAAAGATTAATTTTTTGGATTTTCCTGCTATTGCCGAAAGACCCAGATATTTCTGACGACTTTCTGTAGCTTCCATGCCTAACCTTTCTTGGATCAAAATTTTGTCTTCTTCAAGCACATTTGTAATACCCGTTAATTTCGGAATATAATTCGTTTAAGAGTATTTTAGAATTTTACAACGTTACTTTAGTTATTTATTTTGGTCATATTTAATTTTCATATTTAATTGTTCTCTTTGAATATTATTTATGAAAATTGAGTTAAATGACTGGACTAAATATTTGCACAATGTGGGATATATTCTAAGAATGGTGAAATTCATGGAAAAGTGGTTTCAGAATGGTCAATTAGTCCATTTATTGTAAATTGACTGGATGGGTTTGGATGTTGGGTTATGGATACCCATGGGTTATTGAATAACCCATTAGAAATATTTAATATAAAGTTTCAATAGTACCCCCTCATTTTTTCTCACGCAACCGAAGCCTGAGGAAGTTTTCTCTCCTTTCTTCATTCTCTTCTCAAATCCTTTCCTTGATCTTCAGAGCTTTGATTATTTGTTCGGTTCAAAGGCTTTGTAAGGATCGAAGGTAAGCTTTAATCTCATTATTTTCCTTAAATTTCAGTTTATGTAGAAGATCAGAGGAGGTTTTGTTCTTGAAGATTTTGATGATAATTCATGAATCTCAGTTGTTTTAGAAGTTATATTTGAGTTATAATCGGTTAAAAGAGTTGAAATTCCGGTTTTGAAACAAGAAAGGAAAGGATGAATTTTTGAAAGATTTTTCTGCAAAAATTCGAGTTACTGTAGCGACCAGAGATTTCGGAAAAATTCTGAAAAATTTTCTTCGAGTTACTGTAGCAGTTACGGTAGTGTCGGCAGTCAACGTTACTGTAGCAAACCGTACTGTAGCAAACTGTTACTGTAGCAATCAGAAAATTTTACGTATTTTCGTGATTTTGTTTCCTTTCTTATGTTTCCTTGTAATATATTTTACTAGGAAATTTTCCTACACAAATTCTAGTGTGGAACAAGGTAAACTTGGACAAACATCAAGGTGAGTGAATAACCTTGCTAAGCTAATTTGATATTACTAGTCAAAGTACAATATAAGTCTCATTTACAATATTATTGGGATAATAAGCAATCAATTTTTCATATGGGAGTATAAGATGATCGGTAGAAATAAGAGTATGTAGAAATTATTTTATTTCATGGCAATTGTACTATGTGATAAATTCTCTCTATCTTATTAATGAGTAAAGATCTACGGGATCTAATACATGAGTTTGAAAGGGTTAAAGTCCCATACTACTCAGTGTATATCTATGAAACCTATACCCGAGTTGAAAGGGTTAGAGTCCCATACTACTCGGCGTATATCTAAGAAATCTTATTCACCAGTTTGAAAGGGTTAGAGTCCCATACTACTCGGTGTATATCTATGAAATCTTATTCATGAGTTTGAAAGGGTTAGAGTCTCATACTACTCGATGTATAAGATAATTAATTATATGAGTAAATGTGGTATTTGTCCTTTTGATATTTTATATAGTACAGTTATTTACTTACTGAGTTTTTAAATAAACTCACACTCCCTATGATTATTTTTTTTCAGATACAGAAAACAAAGAAGAAGAGAATCTGTTTGAAGATTAGAAGCCCCTTGGGATTATTCTCTATTTCTGTCTGGTGGGATACCAGTACTTATTAATGTGGATACTAGAAACGCTCTGTACTTTCTATAGGTCTCTTAGGCTTGCGATGAGATAGAAATATCAGACTATGTATGTCTATATTTGCTTATCAGATGAATATAATTCTGTAGTGTGGAATGAATGATTAATGTTAAATGTAAAACCTTACAGAATATATGTAAATGACGTGTGTTTGAGAATTTTATTTAATGAGTAGTATCTTTTCACATGTTCAATTTTTGGGATGTGACAAATTTGGTATCAGAGGATAGGTTTTATAGGTCCCCTATAGAGTACAGAGCAAAGTGATCTTTGTGGGCCCTTCCCTATTGTCATGAGCCGCGGCATGACCATAGGATTAGGTTCCATAAAAGACCTTGTAGAGTATAACGTCATTTTTTAGATAACTTCTCAGTGGGGCTAGTAAGTGATATTTTGTTTATGTCTGAAAATTGTTTGTTATGTGTGTAGATCTGTGACAGATCAATGTCAGAAGGATCTTCTAATAATAATGAGCATATGGGTCCAAGGAGGGCCATAAATCCACTAGTACATGTGCAAGATGATCCTAACCGTGGTGATAGTTTACATGCTTAAAGTACTGAGGGCGCAACTAGTGAGCAAGCAAGAAGAGTCGAACCTGATGCTCACGTTGGTAATGCAACTATTGCACATGTGATTAATTTGATGAATGAACGATTTGACCGATTTGAGGCTGAAATGAGAGGTCGAGCTGCACAAGCTAACCTGCCAGTGGATCCTCCTATTGTTGAAGCTGAAATTGTACCACCAGCTCCGTTAGCGGGAGGAGTTAATGTAAGGGAGGTAAGAATGTCTGAATTCCAGAAAATGAGGCCTCCTACTTTTTCAGGGGAAGATCCCAAAGAGGACCCACAATGTTTCCTTGAAGATTGTTGTAATACCCATGAAAAAAATAAAATATAAATATTTGTTTACAAACTACTGTTACTATTTCAGTATACGGTACTGTTCACATGTATAATACTATTTACGTATATGATACTGTTTACTTATACAATTGAAATATCAAGTACTAGATGTGGCTTGGTCATAAGAGAAAACTAGAAAGAAGTTCGTGGGAGAAAATGACGTTTTATGTGTAAAAATACCCTCAGGGACTAAAGTGAAAGGACTGAATTGAAAAGAAACTTAAAGGTTTAAGGTGAAATGATAGTTTTCCCCTTAAGTTTTCAATGCAATGATTAACGTGGATTATTTTATTAAAAATGTCATTTTTATGAATAGTAAATTGAATATTTTATTAACGCATAGTATCAAATAGTACCCTTGACTTTTGCTATAAATAGGCCCTTCCATTTCACTTCTAAACTCACACCTTCAACTTCTCTTCTTCTCTCCTTAAGTTTCTCTTACTCCAATGTTAGGCTTATGAGATTTTGGGCCTTTCCTTTTCAGCTTAGGTAAAGATACTATGCCCTTTCTATGTCTTTCAAATTTTAGAAGTTAATTTCTTAAGTATGCTCTGTGGTTGCGATTTTGGCCGATCTTCCACATCAGAAAAACTGTCCTTAGCTGTTTATATGTTATTTTGATTCTCTGATTACCGAAATAGAATGTAAACTGTGAAGAATACATGTCTAGGAAAGTTCTGGCTAAGGAAAGACCTGGTTTTTAAGTGTGTCCAGTGTGACCCTCCACTCTTTCCTGGGAACTTACCTGGTGTACTCTTTTACAGATTGTATTCTCTATTTCTGGTATGAATAGTACCCGTACGTATAAATAGTAACTGTACATATGAATAGTATCTATACGTAAAAATAGTATTCATACATATGAATAGTGACCGTATGTACGAATATTATTCGTATGTATAAATAGTATCCGTACGTATAAATAGTGACCGTATATATGAATAGTAACCGTATATATGAATAGTACCGTATGTATAAACAGTATCTGTATGAAAACAATCCTAACTTGTTTTCTCTAATCTTTCATGAAAATCTCCGTAGCGAAATACTGAAATTCATCTGTGTACTCTTGTCTGTAACGACTTAGAGAAGCGATATTCGTACGGAATCCAGGTGAGTGAAACGACCCCGTTTTAATAGAGTTTTAGCATTACTGGTGATAAAAAGTATGTCGTAGGACACTCCTAAGATTCATAGGGGGAAATTGGATTCAGAATGGTGAATATAATGAGATAATTAATCCAGAAGTATGGATAAGAAAAAGCAAGTATCTCATGATGATGTGAAGATTGAATCTCTTGAATTGTGGTTTATAAAGCTATAATATAGTTATATACTATACCTGTTATATGGATGAATATTATATTGAGCTTCTGATTATGATATGAAATGCTATTGATTGTGATTGAGCGGGACAGTACCCCCTCTCACGGCAAGGCGAAAAACCCGGTTGACAGGGTGTCTTGACCAATGAGTGTGGAGACAACGATTCCCTCAGTAGGGATATAGCCCGGATTGGTGATAAATCCGTGAGGCGCCCTAGCTAAGAGGATGAGGTTGTGCGTCATGGCGGAAATATACATAATTGGTGAGCCGGCCTGTGTGCGCTCTCCGGGATATATTGCCATTGACGAGTACTAGTAACGTTTGTTGAATTGGATGAATTTTTATCTTCTTGTATGTAAAAGGATGATGTTGTGCGTCATGGCGGAAATATACATAATTAGTGAGCCGGCCTGTGTGCGCTCTCTGGGATATATTGCCATTGACGAGTACTAGTAACGTTTGTTGAATTGGATGAATTTTTATCTTCTGTCTATTGGTTGAGTATGAGCCTTTGGATATGCTTGCATGACTGGTAATGTATTTGAATTTTATTAATGCGAGGCCGATTGGCTCATTGAGTTTAAAAGCTCACACTGTTTGTACAACCTTTTTGTTCAGATCAGGTTGCCAGCGAAGAATATCTGCTAGAGGAGTAGATCACTTTGGACCTTCCCGTTGTCGGGTAGACCCCTCTTTTGTTATAGATTATGTTGCTCTGTAATCGTCTAGGACATCTAGGTCAGGGGTTTGGTATTTGGTTTGTATGTCAGCATAATAATGTATTTTATGTTAAGGATCTATTATTATATGCAAATAATCTCTATGAATTTCAAATAAAGAAAATTTGATATATTTTCTTCAGGAATGGTTATTTTGATAATATAGAGATAATGACTAAACTCATGGGTAGAATTTATCGAAAGTCTTACAGTGATGGGATATTCATCATTGTGCCGGTCATGTGCCCAAAAAAATGGGTCGTGACAATTGTGAAGTAATATGTGATGCTATAGGGTGTTCTCCTACTCAAAAGGTAGAATTCACTTCCTTTCAGTTAAAGGGTAGGGCTGGTAAATGGTGGAGGAACTGGAAGAAAGCTAGAATTCAAGGCGCACCGCCAGTTATGTGGACAGAATTTTACAGATTGGTTATGGATGAATTTCTTTCGGCAAGTGAACGATCATCTAGGGCCAGGGATTTTCTGTATCTACGGCAGGGAACCATGACTGTTGATGAATATTCAGCTCAGTTTGTTAAATTATCTGAATATGCCCCTGAAATCATTCCTTCTGAAAGGAAGAAAATAGAAAAGTTTGTGGAAGGGCTTCGTGATGCCTTATATGATCAAGTGGGTTCTAATATGAATGATTACTCTTCGTACTCAGAAGCTGTTGATGTGGCCCGAAGAATGGAAAGGAGGTCAAAGAATAAAGAAGAATATCGTCAAAAGAAGAAGGCCAGATATAGGAGATCTTTTGATCAAGGGGAAGACTCAGGGACTTTTACTGCATCACAACATGCTCCAGCCACTCCTACTAAGTCATCTTATTCTACAGCCAGTGTGGCTAAGCCTCGTTCAGATAACAGGGGTGGTTTTAGCTCTTCTAGTAGAGGAGGTACTCAAGGTAGAAGAGAAAAACCTCAATGTCCTAAATGTGGAAAGTTTCACTTCGGAGAATGCAGGTTAAACACTGTTGGTACAGGCTGTTTTCACTGTGGACAAAAAGGACATTTTATAAGGGAGTGCCCTCAGCTCATGACAAGACCAAGTCAAGGGTCTACTTTGCCACCTCAACCACAGTCTATTTCTGCTTCTATTACTCGAACACCAACCCCTTCAATAGGGGGTAGTATGGGAAGAGGTTCTGGAAGAGGCCAAGGTGACCGTGGAAAACAAGCTGCTGGCAGAGGAAATGCAAGAGTATATGCTCTAACCCGACAGGATGCTCAAACATCCAATGCTGTAGTTACAGGTATATTATCTGTTAATACTTTTGCTGCACGTATTTTGTTTGACCCCGGTTCTACTTACTCATATGTGTCACCCCTATTTGCCAAGAGATTTGCAATTGATTCGATTATTCTTAAAGAACCATTCTTGGTTTCCACACCGATGAGAGAGACTTTGATGGTTAAAACATGTTATCGTTCTTGTAAAATAATCGTTGGAGGCATGGAAACTGAGATAGATCTTATGATTCTCAATATGTTAGATTTTGATGTGATTTTAGGAATGGACTGGCTATCTTCTTGTCATGCTACTATAAATTGTCGTGATAAAGTTATTTCCTTTAATATACCGGGGAGGAGTAATTTTGTGTTTCAAGGAGATCGAAGTGATGTACCTTACAACATGATATCTATGTTAAGTGCCCGGCGTATGTTGCGAAAGGGATGTCAGGGATTTCTAGCTTTTATCAAAGATTTAGAAAAGAAAGAACAGAAGTTAGAAGACATACATGTGCTTAATGAATTTCCAGATGTGTTCCCAGAAGATTTACCTAGATTACCGCCAGAAAGAGATATTGAGTTCAGTATTGATTTGGTCCCAGACACACGACCAATTTCTATTCCACCTTATCGTATGGCTCCTGTTGAGCTAAAAGAACTCAAAGAACAATTGGAAGATTTGTTAAACAAAGGGTTCATTCGCCCAAGTTTTTCACCTTGGGGTGCTCCTATTCTTTTTGTGAAAAAGAAAGATGGTTCTATGAGATTATGTATAGATTATCGTCAGCTGAATAAAGTCACAGTGAAGAATAAGTATCCTTTACCAAGGATAGATGATTTGTTTGATCAGCTTCAAGGAGCAAAATACTTCTCAAAGATTGATCTAAGGTCTGGATATCATCAGTTACGAATTAAGAACGATGATATACCTAAGACAGCTTTTCGTACACGGTATGGACATTATGAGTTTCTTGTGATGTCTTTTGGGTTGACAAATGCACCAGCAGCATTTATGGATTTAATGAACAGAGTGTTAAAATCATTCCTTGATAAGTTTGTAATTGTATTTATTGATGATATTTTGGTATATTCAAAGAGTCATGAAGAACATACTGAACATTTGAGAATAGTGCTTCAGACTTTGAGAGAGCATCAGTTGTACGCAAAGCTCTCAAAATGTGAATTCTGGATGAATCATGTAACATTTTTGGGACATGTTATTTCCCAAGAAGGTATTCATGTAGATCCAAGTAAAATTGAAGCAGTAAAACAATGGCCTAGACCAACAACTGTGTCGGAAGTACGTAGTTTTCTTGGCTTAGCAGGGTATTACCGTCGCTTTGTCAAAGATTTCTCTAAGACAGCTCTCCCATTAAATAAGTTAACCCGAAAGAATGTTAAATACATTTGGGATGATTCATGTGAGCAAAGTTTCACCCAATTGAAAGAGTGTTTAACTTCTGCACCAGTTTTAATCCTACCATCAGGACCAGGGGGTTACTCTGTATTCTGTGATGCCTCAAAGATAGGCTTAGGGTGTGTGTTGATGCAACATGGTAAAGTCATAGCTTATGGCTCACGTCAGCTTAAAAAGCATGAATTGAATTACCTCACTCATGATTTGGAAATGGCAGCTGTAGTGTTTGCCCTAAAGATTTGGAGACATTACTTGTATGGGGAGACTTGTCAGATTTTTACAGATCACAAAAGCCTTAAGTACATTTTTGAGCAAAGAGATCTCAATCTAAGGCAACGAAGGTGGATGGAACTTCTGAAAGATTATGATTGTACCATCCTTTACCATCCAGGTAAAGCAAATGTAGTGGCTGATGCTCTAAGTCGAAAGTCTATGGGAAGTTTAGCTCACATTGCCATTATAAGGAGGTCTCTAATACATGAACTACAAGAATTGGAAGCTGATGGAGTATTCTTCGAGATCACTGAGTCAGGTACATTTCTGGCTCATTTAACAGTTAGATCGTCCCTTATTGAAAAAGTAAAAGCAACTTTAGAAAATGACATTGATATGGTCAAAATCAGAGATAAGGCAAGGCAAGGTCTAGCACCAAGTTTCTTGGTAGATGAAGAAGGAGTCTTATTGTTTAATGGGAGACTTTGTGTCCCCAACATTGAATCTTTGAAACATGAAATCTTAATGGAAGCTCATGGTTTGCCCTACGTTGTACATCCTGGTGCTGTGAAAATGTATCAGGACTTGAAACAAGTTTACTGGTGGGAGGGCATGAAGCGAGATGTGACTGACTTTGTAGCTCGATGTTTGACTTGTCAGCAAGTTAAAGCTGAACATTGACGACCACCTGGTTTGATGCAAAAATTAGATATTCCCGAGTGGAAGTGGGAAAGGATCACTATGGATTTTGTAGTAGGTTTACCTCGGTCAACAAAAGGAAATGACTCAATATGGGTCATAGTGGATCGACTTACTAAGTCAGCACATTTTCTTCCTGTTCATACCACTTTCAGTATAGCAAAACTTGCTCGACTTTATGTTAAAGAAATAGTGAAACTTCATGGTGTACCAATATCCATTATATCAGACCGAGGACCTAAGTTTACTTCTCGGTTCTGGAAAGTCTTTCAAGAGGCTTTGGGTACCAAAGTAAATCTTAGCACAGCATTCCATCCTCAGACTGATGGACAGTCCGAAAGGACAATTCAGACTTTAGAGGATATGCTAAGAGCTTGTGTGATGGATTTCAGTGGAAGTTGGGAAGATCATTTGTCTCTTATTGAATTTGCTTATAACAACAGTTACCAAGCCAGTATTCAGATGGCACCTTTTGAGGCTTTATATGGGAGACGGTGTCGATCTCCTATAGGTTGGTTTGAACTTGGTGAAACCAAAATATTTGGACCTGAGATGATACAGGAAGATATAAATAAAGTTAAACTGATCAGAGAGAAGTTGTTAACTGCTCAGAGTAGACAGAAGTCTTATGCGGACAACCGACGACATGACCTTGAATTTACAATAGGTGATATGGTTTTCTTACGAATCTTACCTATGAAGGGAGTAATGAGATTCGGGAAGAAAGGCAAGCTTAGTCCGAGGTATGTTGGCCCATATGAGGTTGTAGACAGAGTGGGTAATGTGGCATATCGCCTAGACCTACCTTCCAACCTAGAGGCAGTTCATCCAATATTTCATGTGTCCATGCTACGGAAGTATCTTCCTGATCCTTCTCATGTCATTCAACCCCAAGAAGTTCATTTTGATGAAACTCTCACCTACGAAGAGGTACCAGTAGCTATCCTTGATAGGAAAGTCAAGAAATTGCGCACTAAAGAAATTCCTACTGTCAAGGTTCTTTGGAGAAATCATTCTCGCGAGGAAGCTACGTGGGAGGCAGAAGATGAAATGTGGAAAAACTATCCACATTTATTTGAAACTTGAGGTAAGATTTTAATTCGGAGGACCGAATTCTTTTAAGGGGGGTAGAATGTAATACCCGTTAATTTCGGAATATAATTCGCTTAAGAGTATTTTAGAATTTTACAACGTTACTTTAGTTATTTATTTTGGTCATATTTAATTTTCATATTTAATTGTTCTCTTTGAATATTATTTATGAAAATTGAGTTAAATGACTGGACTAAATATTTGCACAATGTGGGATATATTCTAAGAATGGTGAAATTCATGGAAAAGTAGTTTCAGAATGGTCAATTAGTCCATTTATTGTAAATTGACTGGATGGGTTTGGATGTTGGGTTATGGATACCCATGGGTTATTGAATAACCCATTAGAAATATTTAATATAAAGTTTCAATAGTACCCCCTCATTTTTTCTCACGCAACCGAAGCCTGAGGAAGTTTTCTCTCCTTTCTTCATTCTCTTCTCAAATCCTTTCCTTGATCTTCAGAGCTTTGATTATTTGTTCAGTTCAAAGGCTTTGTAAGGATCGAAGGTAAGCTTTAATCTCATTATTTTCCTTAAATTTCAGTTTATGTAGAAGATCAGAGGAGGTTTTGTTCTTGAAGATTTTGATGATAATTCATGAATCTCAGTTGTTTTAGAAGTTATATTTGAGTTATAATCGGTTAAAAGAGTTGAAATTCTGGTTTTGAAACAAGAAAGGAAAGGATGAATTTTTGAAAGATTTTTCTGCAAAAATTCGAGTTACTGTAGCAACCAGAGATTTCGGAAAAATTCTGGAAAATTTTCTTCGAGTTACTGTAGCAGTTACTGTAGTGTCGGCAGTCAACGGTACTGTAGCAGTCAATGTTACTGTAGCGAACCGACACTGTAGTGAACCATTACTGTAGCAAACCGTTACTGTAGCAATCAGAAAATTTTACGTATTTTCGTGATTTTGTTTCCTTTCTTATGTTTCCTTGTAATATATTTTACTAGGAAATTTTCCTACACAAATTCTAGTGTGGAACAAGGTAAAGTTGGACAAACATCAAGGTGAGTGAATAACCTTGCTAAGCTAATTTGATATTACTAGTCAAAGTACAATATAAGTCCCATTTACAATATTATTGAGATAATAAGCAATCAATTTTTCATATGGGAGTATAAGATGATCGGTAGAAATAAGAGTATGTAGAAATTATTTTATTTCATGGCAATTGTACTATGTGATAAATTCTCTCTATCTTATTAATGAGTAAAGATCTACGGGATCTAATACATGAGTTTGAAAGGGTTAAAGTCCCATACTACTCAGTGTATATCTATGAAACCTATACCCGAGTTGAAAGGGTTAGAGTCCCATACTACTCGACGTATATCTAAGAAATCTTATTCACCAGTTTGAAAGGGTTAGAGTCCCATACTACTCGGTGTATATCTATGAAATCTTATTCATGAGTTTGAAAGGGTTAGAGTCTCATACTACTCGATGTATAAGATAATTAATTATATGAGTAAATGTGGTATTTGTCCTTTTGATATTTTATATAGTACAGTTATTTACTTACTGAGTTTTTAAATAAACTCACACTCCCTATGATTATTTTTTTTCAGATACAGAAAACAAAGAAGAAGAGAATCTGTTTGAAGATTAGAAGCCCCTTGGGATTATTCTCTATTTCTGTCTGGTGGGATACCAGTACTTATTAATATGGATACTAGAAACGCTCTGTACTTTCTATAGGTCTCCTAGGCTTGCGATGAGATAGAAATATCAGACTATGTATGTCTATATTTGCTTATCAGATGAATATAATTCTGTAGTGTGGAATGAATGATTAAGGTTGAATGTAAAACCTTACAGAATATATGTAAATGACGTATGTTTGAGAATTTTATTTAATGAGTAGTATCTTTTCACATGTTCAATTTTTGGGATGTGACAACATTCTTGCTTAAAGTGAGCTTTGTCTTTGTCAAATTTACTCTTTGCCTGGAGGCCTCCTCATAAGCTTGGATAATATGGAAAATAGTGTCTACTTTGCGGTTTGCTTTTGTAAAGATGATACCATCATATGCAAAAAAAAAAAAACAAGTGAGATATTGATAGAGCAGTTCTGGCTATCTTAATCACTTCTATCAGTCTGAGGTCTTCTGCTTTTTCAAGGAGACAGGAAAAAACTTATGCGCATAAAATGAATATATACGGGGACAACAGATCACCTTGCCTCAACCCTCTTTAGGAAATTTTTTTTCCCTAGACTACCATTGATTAGGACCAAATAAGATACTGATTTGATGCACCTCAAAATTAATTCTAAAAATTTTTCCGAAAAATTCATAACTCTCATAACTTATTCTATGAACCTTTATTCCATTTTATCATAGGCCTTTGATATATCAAGTTTCAAAGCAAAGAATCCTTTCTTACCTTTTTTCTTCTTTTTTCAAGAAATGGAAGATCTCGAAGGCAATAATGGCGTTGTCAATAATGAGTCTGTGAGGGACAAAGGCAATTTGGATCTCGCTTATAAGGGCTAGAAAGACCAATTTTATTCTATTCGCAATGACTTTAGTGACATTGCAAAGACTAATTGGCCGGAACTATGTGAATTCATTCAGGAGCATTTATTTTTAGGATCAAAGTCATCAAGGTGTGATTTAACTCCTCTGGACTTTTCTTATTGTTCAGCACTTCCAAAACAAGCTTACTAACCTCATTTCCCACAATTTTTCAGCTTCTTTGATAGAATAACGCTGAAAAACCATCGCTTCCAAGTGCTTTCAAAGGGCCCATATGATTTAAAGCCACTTCCACGTCTTTAAGAGAGAAAGGTGGGGAGAGCAGAGATGTGTGTGCTGGCTCAAGCTTTCGTTTAATATGGGAACACACATCTTTAATGTGATAGATATTGCTAGCTGAGAATAAATTAGAGAAAAAATTCACGGCCTCATCATTGATTTCCTTTTCAACCTACAGCTAGATGCCATTGTTGTTTTTAATTTTTCTAATGGTATTTTTTTCTTCTTCTTTGGTTGGCTTTACGATGAGAAAACTTTGTATTTTTATCTGCCTCTTTAATTCATGTTGCCTGAGATCTCTGCCTTCAATATATTTCATCTTTGTCTAATTGGTCATTCCAAAAGGAGATTATATTGTCTGTCAAAGTTTTCACGAGAAGCTTTTTCCTGATGTACTTTGATAAGGTTATTTTCAATCTCCTTAGCTTTATTAAGTAGGCTTTTTAAGGAAAAGACAACAGCTAATAAGAAGGCATTCCTAATATTTATGGTATTTTCCACTGCATCCTCATCCTTAACCCATGCTTCTTCTGCCATTTTTTCAGAGGTTGCCTCTTTAGTCCAGGCTTCTTCAAATCTAAAGGGAGGTTGACCAGGTCTAATATCCTCCATACAATCTACATGGCAGTCCAACAAAACAAGGTAGTGGTAAAAAAAACTTCTAGGCTCATGAATCACCTTGGCACTTGGGAACAAATCCAACCACTCCTTATTGGCAAGGAATCAATTTAATCTCTCCTGAATATTTTCTTCACCCTATCTTTTGTTCGTCCAAGTAAAGGGATAGCCTTTAAACCCCATGTCTTTAAGGTTATATGAATTCAAAGTGTTTGTAAAATTTTGCATAGCTTGATCTCTTATTCCAGCACCTCCAATCTTCTTAAATTTGAAAAGAATTTCATTAAAGTCACCTTCGCAAAGCCATGGTAGAGTGCTTTGGGTACCCAATATAGGTTCCAAGACAGATATTTTTTATTTTCCTCAGACTGCCCATAGAATCTTGCGTATCTCCAGCTTTTATCTTCACCCTCAACTTTGACCCTTATGTCGATATGGTTCTAGGAGTAGGATAGGAGATCAACAACAACTTCTTCATTCCACAAGAGACCTAGTCCCCAGCCCTACTTCGGTTATCTCCTTTACAGTCAACCTAAAAATCATTTTTATGACTCCATTTGTTGTTCAACTTCTCTGCCTCTAATCTCTTTAGCTTCATTTCCATAATGAAAACAATGTTTAGATGCTTATTTTTTATGATTCTTTTGCACACTCTCACTGGCCGTGGCGCATCCATGCCATGAAAGTTCTAACTAATTATTTTCATATTTCAGCATCTAAACTTATCTCCCTCTTTTTCTCCTATCATACTCTGCTTGATAACTCTGACTATTAGTATCACCCATATCAGTTTCTTCATTGGTTTTCGAGAGAGTAGAAGACTTCCTCTCTCTAACCTGTTTAGTCATCCTCCATGTCTTTTTATATATCGATCACTCTTCCCCTCGACTGGTGGCTTTAGCATCTTTATCTTTTTCACTAGTCCTCTATAGCGACACTAGTTGCTTCATGATTCAAGGTCTGATCGCCTTTGTAAATGTTGCTTTCGAAACTGCCTATGCTTGTTTCTCTTTTTTATTTGATGATAAGTGCCAATCTGATAGAGTGGACCATTGAACTTAATATCTTCACATGCTCATTATTTAAGAAAACTTTATTTAAAGTAGTTCCTGGATCAGAAAAAACCACATAGTCATGTTCTCACTCACTATGTTTTTGAACTGTAAAGTCTCTTTCATGTTTCTCCTTTACTGGCTAAGCCTTGTGTTTATACGTGTCTTGTTCAAAATCGGGCTTGAAAATTGTTTTCTAATTTTTTTTTTGCTATTACTTGACTCCCTTCTGGTCCCTGCCTCATCCTTGTTGGGCTAGATCTCATCCATGGCCCATATGATATATTAGAGATGTCCCCATCATCATCATGTACTTTTTCACTACATTCTTTCAGCAAATAACCCACTTTACTAAACATAACAGTAGTCTAGCAATCTTTCAAACTTGAAAGAAACTCTGAAGGCTTTTCCTTCCTTACTCCTTAAAATTGTACCATTTTTAAAGGGTTTTTCGATGTATACTATCATCCTTAGCCTTAGAAATCTTCCCCACTTATCTTCTCCCTTATTTTCCCAATCTACGAAATCTCCAATTACTCCATCAATTTGCTTGACCATTGATTCTGTTCTCAAATTGAATGGATTATCATATACTCTAACCCAGAAGGGGGTTTTGTGTAGCTTGAGGGACGATGGTTGTTCTACGCCCTGCATTTCACTAAGGACTAGTATCCTCTTATTGAACCACCAAGGTTCTCCCTCTAGAACTCTTTCTCCCTCTTATTGAGCTGCCAAATCTGCTTAATAATTGATTTTAGTGCTCTAACATTGAAAGAAGAGTCAGTCCATAGTTTACCAGCTAAACATAAACTAAATCGTAAAAGCTCTTCTTTATCAGTTTCCTCCTCAACCTCCAAATCATCCTTAAGGCTTCTGTAATATTTACTTGGTTCATTTGACTTGTAACTTGATAAGACCCCAATGGTGTGACTCTAACGAGACAGATTCTGATCTTGAAAAACACAATAATGGAAGGAGGGCATCATTGATCCTCAGTTAAGAATTGCGATCGGAGGTAAAGAATAGAAAGATTCTAATGAAACATAAATCCCCGCTGTGAGTAGTACAACTACAACACCCTAGCAGAAGCTAGGACTGAACAAAGATACGAACCATCCTCCAACTGGACTCCAAGACACCACTAAAGCGGACAAAGCTCTATCAACCACCTCATTCACAAGCACAGAGAACCACACTTGGGCGAACTTTCACTTCTTTACTATCATATTAATAACAATTAAAATTATAGAATTATGTTATCAAAAAAATTAACTTATTTGGTAAAAAAAATAAATTAGAGAAGATTTTGTAATATGTATAATATATTAAGAAGCTTAAGCGTAATATTTGGATAAGAAGAATAATAAAAGTAATTTAATTAAACCTTAAAAATAGGATTAGAAATACCAATATAGTATGGTTGTTGGTTGAGCCAAGCGTCCCCCACCATGTGACTTGTTCTGCTGAACATTAGTTTATATATATATATATATATATATATATAATAGTTGTCAATATTTTCGAGGATCTTAATCTTGCATTTTCTCGCCAACCAAACAAACCAGTACGTTTAGATTAATAGAATGTGTATGTGTGTGTTGAAGATAAAAAATATCATTTGAAAATAATTTCATATCAAATTTGTATAATCATGTGATGCTAAATTTTTAATTAATGAGAAAAGATAACACTAAAAAAAAAAAGAAGTAATTCCATTTTTAGTTTTTTTATTCCAAATCTCCAAATTTTTCTTTCTTTTTTTCAAAGTAAATAGACTATTCTTTATTATTTTTTATTCTTAAAAAAAAGGAATATATGGGCAAATAGACTAACACATTTAACCTACCAACCAACATAATGTTAGTCTGTTAAAAATGGGTCAACCCAGCCTAGCATGTTTTTGGACCAACCCTAAACAGGCCAGGTTGGTCTGTTTTTACAACTCTACTTCAAGACTAAATAGATATATTAGAAGTCTAATATATAAATATATCTCAACTAATTTAGTTTGAGTTGTATCATATCACATATGTATAGTTGATTTGCAATGTTGATTTTTTTACTTACAGTAATCAAACTCAAGTCATTACTTAAAAAGAACATGTAACGAACTATTTAAACCAATCAACCATTATTTTTGTCAATTATATCGTGAAGATTGAAAGTAGGTTCTTACATGCAGCTCAAAATTGAATATGGAAATTAAGAAAATTTGTAGTTTCATCACTGAAAGGCTCTTATTTGGAAAGCATATGGTTCTGTGGTTTCCCACATCTTGGGGCCTTTTGTACCTTTGAATCAAAGACATATATATATATATATATATAGCTCAACTAATTTGGTTTGAGTTGTATTAGTTCACATATATATACTTGATTTGCAATGTTGATTTTTTTTTATTTATAGTAATCAAACTCAAGTCATTATTTAAAAAGAACATGTAATGAACTACTTAAACCAATCAACCATTATTTTACTCAATTATATTGTGAAGATTGAAAGTAGGTTCTTACAAGCTCCTCAAAATTGAATATGGAAATTAAGAAAATTTGTAGTTTCATCACTAAAAGGCTCTTATTTAGAAAGCATATGGTTCTGTGGTTTCCCACATCTTAGGACCTTTTGTACCTTTGAATCATATATATATATATATATATATATATATATTCACACTACAAAAATAATCAAAATTTAACAACGTTTGTAAGAGGAACTTAGAGTTATTTTCAAACACCACTATTTATTTTAGTATATTTTATAAAAACGCCACCAAATTAAGTGTCACAAGCAACTTAGTGGCGTTTTTCGTCAAACGCGAGCAGAAACACCACTATGTAGGTACAGTGGCATTTATGGTTGTAAATGCCACTATACTCTGTGGCATTTATATAGTGGCGTTTACTACCATAGACACCACTATATTGTGGCTTATATAGTGGCGTTTATACACATAAACGCCATTGTACTATCAGTTTTTTCTCCAATTTATTTCTTTTTTAGGTTTTCCTAATGTACAAGCCTGGAGCATAGCCCAATCCAGATTTGACAAGCAAACTTTAAAGAAGTTAATTAAAAGAATTACATAAATTCATCGATTAAACATAAATTTGTTCAACAAAATATAACCATTCAGTCACTAAAATGTTAAACATAAAAAGATGAAAATCTTAAGTCAAATCATCGTCTTCATCATCGTTGTTAGCATCTTCATTCTCTTGATTACAAGACAATGGAGAGTTGGTTACTGGTGCAGAACCATCTCTACTTCCTTGATAAAAAAGCTATATTATAATTAAAAACTTGTAAATAAATTATCAGTCATATATGAAACAAATGAGTAATACAATTTGGTGGCGTACTTACCCTTCGTGCAAGATGCTGAGGAGGAAGCTGACCCTAGAAGCTCTGGAAGAGCTACATCATCTTGTTATGTCTCCTAGTCATGTCCTTCGTCTGTGACCTGAGACTTGACATCTCCTTAACTTGAGACCAGAGATTCGACATCTCGATCTGAGATCGGAGACTCACAACCTCGGTCTGTAATTCCCAAACAGACTGACTAGAGGACTCTCCTGCAAAACGTGTAATGTGCCCGAACACCTCAGTAGGGCAAGGTCCGACTTACCTGCATGCCATCTCATGTGGTCAGCGGTCTTAGATGACAAAAACAACTTTTGTAATCTGGGCTTTAATGGAAGATATTTAGAATTTGGGCAAGTCGTTTTTTTCTTTTTTTGCTTTCCATTTTCACTTGTCACACCCTTACCCTTAAGTTTCCATCTAGATACGTTGCATTTTTTTTACAAGCATCTTTGTTTTCATCATCCCCTCAGTATAATATGTAGTCATTAAGACATGCATGAATTTTAGTGTAATTGAGTCCTAATCTATTGATAGTTTTCTTGGCCTCATAAAAAGATATTAGAATTTTGGCATGTTCAAATTCATCTGCCAATAATTCTATTATCATTGACATTGTCTTGTCAATTATCCCACACATGCATTTGATGTGGTACAATCTTATCAAAAATGATAATTTCGTAAATTTCTCACGTCCTTGTATAGACTCTGTTGTCTATCTTCAAGTGACTCATAAAACTTTATAGTTTCACTATTCATTTCATTTGATGAAACTGAAGTCTCACCAACTTCTAGCCTCTCTCTTCTTCAACATGGACACCAAATGCATCATGAACTATGTCATGCATAGGATTATCTAAGTTAATTATATCTCTTACCATATGTGGCCTTGAAACAGATTGTACAAAGGGCTTAACTATAATTGTCTCCCTATGTCGAGACCAAAATGTGTAACCTTGTAAGAATTGTTTAAGAATTAAGTGTTTGTATACAACTTCTCTAACTTACCACTTTTTAAATTTGTATTTGGGACACGGACATATGGTTTTACTCTCAACACTACTATTTGCAAATGCAAAATCTAAAAATTCATTAAGTCCCTCTAAATATTCAGGAGAATTTCGAAGTCTAGCAATCCAAGATTTATCCATTATGTTCTATAACCAGTCAAAAAAAATATTTTTTTATTAATTATACATTTTATAACTATACATATTTCTTTCACAACTTAGCCAATTTTTGTCATTTGTGTATACACTTTGTACATAGCCTAAAAAAAGAAGAAGCAAATTTTGACACTATAAACACCAGTGTGATTGCAAATTATAGATTCATTTGAATTTGTGTTTTTACAATGGAAAACTAAAGGTAAAGCATAAGGAACCCAAAGTCAAAGACAAAATGAAAAGAAGCTATGGTGGATTGGAATCTTGAAGATTTCTTCTATCTCTACTCTATTTTTCTATTTTGTTGTCATGTATTGCTAGATTTTTCTTTTAGGATTGTTATAAACTCGATTAGGCTAGCTTGAATTGCCGATGAAAGCAAAAGTGAAAGAGGCAATTGGTTCTAAGAAAAACTAAAGGAGATTAGCAATCCTATGACTTAAAACTTTGATATTATACAGTTTCTAATTAAAGTTGCCTCTACGATATAGTTTATATACAATCTCATGATCAAGCTAATTGAAGCTACCCTTAAGCTAACTAAAACTACATCCTCAAGCCTCAAGCTAACCAGATTCATAGTTAATAAAGCACCAAGCCACCAAAAATCCCAAATTCCCAACAAAAAAAATAATCATTAGCATCAATGCATCATTAGTAATATCAGTAATTCATTATCAATATCAATAATTCATTATCACAAAAAATATATTTTATCAAATATTAGGGGCAGCATTAGTGCATCACAGTCAGTATATCATTCATCCAATCATCAATATCATAGGGGTATTACATCATAATCACAGTCACAGTTCACAAATTCAAAATCACAATATCATAGTCACAGTATCATAGTTCATATCAGCGCATCACAGTCACAGATCGGTTATAAGAGATGGTAAAAATGCTAATATTTGGTATGACACCTGGTTGAATAAAATAATTAGACAAAAATTTTTGTCCTTTCTCCCAATAGTTAATATTACCAGAGAAAATACAGACAACTGAAGGATGAGCGGGCGACGGCTGAAGGAGGAGGAGTGGATGATGGGTATAATCACCATGGAGGAACACGAGCAGACCACAACCCACGAGCACCGAGCCATGGGCATAAGACCATGGTCGACGAACACGGAGCCACAGACATTGACCATGGAGCCACGGGCGCACGAGAGCATGAACGAACACCCACGATCACAAGAAGCACGGATGAGCACAAGACTGACGACCTCCAGCAACGGCGAGGCAACAATGAGGGTAGAGGCTTTCGCTACGCTAGCTGTGGGGGCTTTCAAATGAGAACAAATTTTGAGAATTTAGGGATTTAGATTTAGATATTGGGATTTAGAAACAGTTAGTGATGTTTTTTGAGACTAAACGCCACTAGGTTTTGGCGTTTAGCCTCTAAACGCCACTAGGTTGTGGTGTTTGGCGTTTATTCTCTAAACGCCACAACCTAGTGGTGTTTAGAAGCTAAATGCTACTAATTATTGGCGTTTAGAAGCTAAACACTACTAAGCTATGGCGTTTTCGTTAAACGCTACTATTCTTTAAGTTTGTGGCATTTTTTTTAAACGCCACTAAATAAATGTCATAAAATTGACATTTTTTGGTACCATCAGAGGATCCTTTTTTACAAGCACCAAAAACGTGCAAATAATAAGCACCCATTGTTTTTAGCTCAAGAATCATCTCTTTGACAATTTAATAGCTTATAAGCGTTAGGCATCGCTCATTTTTTTGAATCATTTTTTGTAACCAAAGATTGGTACCTTTTAGCATTTCAAATAACGTATCTGATTCTTTCTATCTTTCTTTTCGACTTTATATATATATATATATATATATATATATCAATGGCTGCCATGAAAAAAGTATATGTGAGCTTCTTAGCTAGTAATGGCAAAACTTTGAGGACCCTGTTTTGTTCTGCAGATTTTGTTGGAATCAGATATTTTGATTTCCATTTTGATTCTCTGATCAGATGCAAGAAAATATATGCCAATAATCATTTCTTTCAGTATAGATATAAAAAAAAAGGGAATAATGTGCAAATTATGAAACTCGTATGCAAGCATATTTGTACTACGTAAAATTACTAAAGTAAGCTTCCTATCAAAGCAAAAATATTCTTCACACTTTAAACTTTGATCGATGTTTTAATTGTTGTAAATCTTAGAGTTTGTGTATTTTAAAAGAATAAAATTAGTCTCATATCGATTAAAATATAAAATGGATGATATCTTATATATGTAGATGTTATCATGAGCTTATAAAGAGCTAGGGGAATATACAAGATTGTACATTCACATCATTAGTCTAATGTAGTGCAAATCAGCGATTTGCTCTCCTTACATGCAAAATATGCCTCTGAACCTAACGCCGTTTAAATATTCAACTAGATACTGACATGATATTTCATCTTACATACGTTAACACTTAGGTTCTGTTCTACAAAATTAGCTTATTAGCTAGCTGATAACTTATAAGCTAGCTTATTGACTTATTCGGTAAAAATAGTTGTTGAAGTAATTAAAAAGTGTAAAATGACATAAAAAGACATATATTTTTTTAATCTAAAATAATACAAATGAATATATCATTTTTGTTTTTAATTAAATTAATTTAAATTATTATATATGTAAAATTCATTAAAAATATATGTTTATATATTTTATATATAAATATATTTTTTTACATATATAATATATTTATATATATTATTATATTTTATTATATATAATAAAACATATTTACATATTTTATTATATTTATATATCATATATATTTATATATAAGGGTATAATGAATATTTTTATAAAATAACAAGGGTAAAAATGAAAGGAAAATATATAAGCTATAAGTTACTCAAAATAGTTTATCAGAATAAACTATAAGTTATTAAAATAAACTCGTTTATTGAACACTTTTAACGAGTTTATAAGTTAGTCAAAAAAGGTATAAGCTAGCTTATAAAGTATAAGTTATCTTATAAACTATACGCTCACATACCAAATACAACTTTATTAATAGATTTTAACCTTGCTATATGAGATTTTAACTGATAATAACGAAAATAATCATTATTTTACTTAATTAATTTGCACATTATTTCCTTTGGTAATTTTAAGTAGTACATATTACTAGAGTAAAATAATAGGTGTTGACAAGTATAAGATGAAATATTATATCAATATTTATCGTTAAATATTTAAATAACGTTAGACTCAATGATATAATCGAAATTAATTAAAAACATATAAATTATAATTAGCACAAAAAAATTTTAATTTATAATTAAAATATGAATCAAAATTTAAAAAATTTGAATACTACATTTGCCTTTTAGAAATTTGAATCTTACCAAGATTTAAATATGAGAGGTGAAAAGTAAAAACAATGCTTTGGTGAAAGTAAAAATATGTTTTGATTCAATTCATTATTGGACGTAGGCGTGAACTCATCGTACGGTGCACAGTGCAGGAGTTCAGATCAGAGGGTATTCCTTCTGTCACTATCTTTTGGTTTACTTCAGGGTGAGTGGGTACGCCAACTCTGAAGTCTGGACTCACTTTGGCTTTACGAAACGCCTTATCTAAATTATATTCGTGTTGTTCCTTGTAGGACAATAAGTCGTTAAACTTTTTAGCATCATTAAATTAGAGATAAAAATTACATGTGATTCATCTGTTTCCATTAATCAAACAATTTGTTTGGCTAAATAAAAAAAATAAAATCTATAATGGAATTATCTCTTCTGCTTAGTCAGTATTTTATTTGATTAAATAGAATTATTCAATCAAAATTAATAAATAAAACTTACGTGAATTTTACTTGATCGAATGAACTTATAATATTTGTCTCACCCACTCAATATTTTTCACTACAACCTCAATTCTACTATTTTTAGTTACAATACTTACAACATTTATTAAATTTTAACTAATTTAATTTAAATCAGATTAAATTATAAATGCTTGATTATTAAGCAAGTTGGCATGCAAAATCCAGTTTGTGGTAAAGTAAAAATTGGACAAAGAAAGTGATCATTCAAAAATAATAATTAGGAAAAAAAAAGTGGGGCAAATCATAATTATTAATTAATTAACAAAGGTTTTTAGTATCTTCCAACCAATTCTTAGCTTGCTCGATTGGGCCCTATTCTTGCTGCCATTTGCCATTCTCTTCTCATAAAAATAATTACAAACGGCTGTAAAACTCGCATGCACAATAAAATATCGATAGAATTAGATTAGTTTTAGTATAATAGTTATTGATTTTTTTGCTAACTATCTAATCAGCAATCAAATGACTGACAGTTAATCACTTAAAAAAATAATTTTATTACTAGTCATTCGATTACTGACCAGATGGTTGGTTAGAAAAATTGGTAGCTTTAATACTAGTAAATCTTGCTCCTTATCATTTCATATAATGTATGTCCATTTTTCAACCTTTTTGTCTGCAACTAGCTGGAATTAATATACGGATATGCTTTTGTTCTCCAAATTCCAAAATATTGAAAAGGGATTGTGAAATAGCATTTCACAATCCTCACTGTAAGGCAGAAACACCAACTGCATTAATAATTTCAATTCCCATATTCATGTATAGGAAAAAGGTTCCACAAAAAGCTCAATGCATGGCATGCATGCTTCAGGGCAATGAACCATCCATATATACTTGAAATAAGAGACTATACTGTTTTCACGTGAAAGATACATATTTAATAACGAACCTACCTACTACATAAAGTAATTACACCATTATAAAGAAATTAATAAGAGCTCCAGCTTTAGAGTCTCGATCCTAGATTCTAAAAATATTTCACAGTAGAGTAAACAAATTTCAAAACCTTTTCTTTTTCCTTTTTGGGTTACTTTTGCCACGTTGAACTAATTTTAAGACTCAAGTTTTAATTAACTTTTTACATAAACAAATATATTTAATAAGTCAACTGTGCCATGCATAATTCTTCTTGTTCTTTTTTTTTTTTTACTTTTCTTCCGTACTCTTTGCCATTGTACTTTAATATGTGGTTTGTTTCTTTTGTAGGTAGATCTTTTATTTAACTAAACATGTTGTTTAAATTATTTGATTAAATTCTCATTAAGTAAGAAATAAATTGTTTGAGTTATCTAATCATATCATTATTATATAAAGTTCACATAAATTACATCTATCCAATCAAACGATCCAATTTAACTTAATTCCTCATCCATATCAAACATCTTTATTCTTTTTTCCTTCCTATATCTCCACAATCTCGAACTTATCCTCAACCCAATTTCGGTACACTCATCATCAGTCTGTATAAATAGAGCTTCCTCATTTTCATTGTTTAAAATTAGTTCATAGCCACCTCTTCTTCTCTTTCTCTCTCTCGTCTAGTGACGGGGCTCAAAATCTCAACCGAAAGGGACATATTTAAAAAATAACAGAGGAGAAAGGAGGAATCTTTGGAAAAATGAAAGAAAATTGGGCCTCACTGGCATCACTTCTGGGTGTGTTTGCTTTCATCCAGACCCTTCTACAAACTCTGTTCCCGCCGGAGCTCCGATTCGCCTCCCTCAACTTCTTCAACAACCTCTTCCTCTCCTTCTCCTCCTACTGCTACTTCCACGTCACCGACATCGACGGCCTCAACACCAACGAGCTCTACGACGCCGTCCACCTCTACCTCACCTCCTCCGCCGCCTCCTCCACCCGTCGCCTCACCCTCACGCGCCTCCTCAACTCCACCGCCTTCACCTTCGGCCTCTCCGACGACACCACCCTCGCCGACACCTTCCTCGGCGCGGACGTCCTCTGGGAGCATGCCGTCACGCAGAGACAACCCTACACCTTCTCGTGGCGGCCATTGCCGGAGGAGATGAGAAGCTTCACTCTGCGAATCAAGAAACAGGACAAGCCCCTGCTTCTAACCTCGTACCTGGACCACATTATGGAAAAAGCGAGCGAGATTCGAAGGAGGAATAAGGATCGGGTAATCTACACGAATTCGCGAGGTGGGTCGTTGGATTTGAGGGGGAATCCGTGGGAATCTGTGCCGTTCGAGCATTCGAGCACGTTCGAGACGTTGGCGATGGAGCCAGAGAGGAAGAAGATGATCATGGAGGATTTAGAAGGTTTCGTGAAAGGGAAAGACTTTTACGAGAAAACGGGTCGGGCGTGGAAGAGAGGGTATTTGCTATACGGGCCACCCGGAACTGGAAAATCTAGCATGATCGCTGCAATGGCCAATTTTCTCGGGTATGATATTTACGATCTGGAATTAACAGAGGTTCATGATAATTCTGAACTCAGAAGGCTTCTCATGAAGACGAGCTCGAAGTCGATTATTGTAGTAGAAGACATCGACTGCTCCATCAGCTTGACAAATCGGAAGAAGAAGAACAAGATTAATCATGGTACGAATTACAAGTACTATGATTCCGAAATACGAGGTGGTGAAGAATGTGGTGGGAATTCGATCACGCTTTCTGGGATGTTGAATTTCACTGATGGGTTATGGTCGTGTTGTGGGAGTGAGAGGATTTTTGTGTTCACTACGAATTACATTGAGAAGATTGATGGTGCTTTGTTGAGAAGTGGGAGAATGGATATGCACATTTTCATGAGTTACTGTTCGTTTCAGTCCTTGAAGATTCTGCTGAGGAACTATCTGGGAGTTGACGAAGGTGATTTAAAAGATTCGATTTTGAGAGATTTGGAGGAGACTATTGAGAGGGCGATGATGACCCCAGCTGATATTAGCGAGGTTTTGATTAAGAACAGAAGGAAAAAGGAGAAAGCAGTGAAGGAATTGTTGGAGACGATGAAGCTCAGATCAGAGAAGAATGAGAAGAATGAGAAAAATGGAGAACTTGAAGAAAAAAATGGGGATGGAGATGAAGAGCAGGAGAAAAGGACTGTCGAGAGTCCTAAAGATGAGTCTCAGATTGAAGACGATCTGAAGGAAGGAGGAGAAGGACAAAAAAGGAGGATTTGGATCTAGGGAGGTAGTTTTTTTTTAATGTCACGCACTAACGTTGAATTTGAGCCGTTGAATTTGAAAAGATATGAAGAGTTCAAATTAATTTTTGTTTATGAAAAAAAAACTTTGAATATGAGATGTTCACGATTTAAATTTAACGTTATTGCGAACGTCGAGAAATCTAGGGGAATCTATATCCAAAAGAAAAGGTCAAATGATAAAAGAAAAATGAGATGAGATGCAGCATGTCTTTGTTTGTCTTCTAAAGATAAACATTATGCTTGTACTCGCACAGTTGTTAAATTTCAACAATCACTAGATGATGCATGTGAGGTTGACTTCTTTTCTTTTCAAAGTTATTCAACTCATTTGGTGGTTGTTGGATCATAAATTCAATGACTGTGAGAAGACAAACAATGTGTTTATTTTTGAAAGATAAACAGAAGATATCCTCTCAAAAAACTAGAGCTATATGATTTTAAAATGTTGCATAAATAGTGAGCTTATATATGGGATATGTGATATGTGATATGTCTAATGAGATAGAAGAAGAAACTTCAACTTATTATTTTAAAATGTCAGATAAATCTCTTCTTTGAATTTACATTTACATGATAAGTAGTTAAGCTTATGTACAGGTAGTTGATTAGCCATGTGATAATATTTTGCTCATGATAATTAAGTCTATAGTTAATGGATTTTGATACAAATAGATGAAGTTATTATCTATTAAATGTGTTTTGAGATTTGTATTTGATCTTTTTTAGATGGCAATTGCTATTCCAATTTTAACCATGTCCCTGAATAATGGGATTGAAGTTATTATTATTGAAGAAGGAACTTCTTTTTTTTTCAAAGAGGAGATTTAGGATGTGTTTGGTATTATTTATTGTAGTTCAAGGAAGATGGAATCCTTCATTTTTTTTCCATCAGCGCTTGTTTGGTAGGGACTTTGCAACAATTGAAGGAGATCAACGATGGAGTCCCACATTCTTCGTTTTCCCTCATTCTTGTACAAAAGTTTTTCAGATGGAAAACAGTAATTTATTCTCCCTTTTTTCCAAATTTGTCATCTCATTCATTCATGAATCTCATTTCTATGGCACTGGAAACTCAAACTCAAATTACAGAAACTCAAACTCAAATTACAAAAAACTCAAAACTGAGGGAAGCGGAGGGTCGAAACGATTCAGCGAAGCCAGTGTTGAGGTTGTGGCTGAAAAGACTGTTCGTCTTTGATTGGCAATTTCCAAGTGTGTTGAAGAATTCCTCAACATGGAAACTGATCGTGGTTGAAGCTCAGACCAACAAAGATGGAGGAGGAACAGAGTTCTAGCCGAGTTCAGTTTGCTTAATGGAGATGAGAGGCGACAGGATGAAAGAGAGATGAAGAGACATTGCTGACCAAGAAATTACAGAAAGAGAGACAAAGAGAGACATTGTAGAGCTGTGCCTTTGATTCATAAAAAATGCTAACTTGTCTCTTTTCTTATTTGGAGGCTTCTGGAACATTTTTCATATGTTCAA
Organism: Biancaea sappan; assembly: GCA_037074585.1. Classification (NCBI taxonomy): domain Eukaryota; kingdom Viridiplantae; phylum Streptophyta; class Magnoliopsida; order Fabales; family Fabaceae; genus Biancaea; species Biancaea sappan. Next base: position 2,958,152 of record CM073491.1, read on the forward strand.
TTTGGTCCATTAAAAAAAAATAATTGATTATTCATATTTGATATTTTTGTCAAATTTATGATTTAATTATTAAATTAACATAAGATAATTTTTCTTTTTATTTTTTAAGGGACTATATTGAAAGAAAAAAGGTTAAGGAACTATATTAAAAGATGTATAAGGACAAATATGACACAAATTACAAATTAAAGGGACTATATTGAAAAAAAAAGGACTATATTGAAATAAAAAAGTTAAGGACAAAAATAATAGTTAAGTTATCATCTTACTAAACATGAGTATTTTAGTAATTGCTCAAAACATTCCTACTTTTTTCTTTTAAAATTGTACATACCAAACATATTTTTTCCTTTTTCTTTCATTTTTTTCTATCACATACCAAAACATTTTTTTTCATCTTTCCTTTCTTTTTTCTTTTTCCTTTTCCTTTCCATCTTTCCTTTCATTTCCTCAGCAGTACTACGTACCAAACGAGCCTTTAAGCTTTTTTGTGCATTGTCTTTTTTTTTTGGTTGAATTAAACTAAGGAATTTAATTATTTTATAATTTTAAGCAGAGAATATTAACGTAATTTTTTTTTTAAAAAAATAAAAGTATTTTTTTGTCTTTAGTTTTTATCTTGAGTTTCAATTTTGTCCATAATATTTTTTTGTGCTAATTTTGTCCCATATATTTCTTTTTTGTTTCCATTTTGTCCCTAGTGTTAACACTGTAAACAATGTTAACAGAAAATGCTAACGTGAATTCTTTCAAGTGACATGTATTCTCTTCCAACTGACATGTGGATTCTTTCATGTGACATATCAAATGTTTAAAAATTAATTTGAGACTAAAGAGATGAATGAAAAAGTATCATTCGGGCTGAAACTAAAACTTAGTCAAATATTTGGTACATAATTAAAATTAAAATCAATTCATATAACATATTGATAATAAACATGTCACATGAATAAGTTAACGTTAGTACTTTCTATCAATTATATTAATGTAATTAATCTTAGAGACAAAATTGAAAGAAGAAAAAAATATGTAAGACAAAATCAGCATTAAAAAATTATGGATAAAAAATATATTTTTACTTTTCTAAAATAATAATTTTAAGTTTAGACTCTTAACCAGTGTTATTGAACCTAGATCGGTCCGACTGGTATAACAAGAACCTGACAACCTCAGGCCAGGCCTGATCCGAGTCACCATTTTAGACTAGCCAATAGTTGGCCTATTCTTCTCTCTCTTTTTTTTTTTTTTTAAAGAAGAAGGAGAGAAAAGGTAGAGGTGGAAGAGGAAGATAAGAGAAAATGGAAGTGGTTTGCATTTTGCACTTTGCGTTCTCTTTGATCTTCTTCTTCTTAGCTCTTCGTTTCTCTTTAGTCTTCTTCTAAGCTCTTCGTGCTTTCTCTTCTCCTTTATTGCTGGTTTTTTCTTCAGACAACATGGAAGAGGAAGATGAAAAAAAACGAAGGTGGAAGAGGAAGTATTGAAGAGATTAAGAGGATAAGATGTTGCATTACTCTTGCATAAGAGAGAGAATTTGAAAATAAAAATAAAAAAGAGTAAAGTTTTGGTACTTAATTGATGGAGGTGCCGCACTTTTCTTTTAAACTTTACATGCATAAGTGTTCTGACTTCTGATACTAAGAGGGAAGAGAAAAGTCCTTTTTAACCAAAAATAATGAGTTATATAACACTTTAATCTCTCAAATCTTTACATTTTAGTCATTCTCTTGTTCTTCTTTCTTTCTTTTTTTATTATTTAATTATAGTTTATGTTTGAATTAATATAGATGTTTATGATTTTATAAATATTTACATTTTAATTATTTATGATTAATGACCATGATTTTAAGATTTTAAAGTGTAGAATTTACATATAAATTATTTATTTTACTTATTTTTAAATTTATTTGTAAATATATATAGTATATATATAATTTTTAATTTTTTTATCCAGTTCAGTAATTGATCCGATGATTCAGCAATTGAACCAATGAATCAGAGGTCAACCCAAATCGATTCCAATAACACTGCTCTTAATAAGTAAAATTAGTCTAGTTCTTCAAAACTAACTCTTATTTGAGTTTGTGCAATCTCATGTCTATTTTTGTCAATATAGATTGACCCATTTTTAAACAAAGTCCAGGCTTGCAAACTCATAGATTAAGCTATTCTTTTTAAAAAAATGTAAAAATATTAAACTAATTTCTGCAAGAAGCAAATGGGCTTCTGTACTAGAGAAATATGTAATGCACATTGAAGCCAGAATATTGACTAGTTTAAAATTTATGTACATTATCTCAAAATTGGAAGAAAACTATCAATTTAAAGAGATTATTCCAATTCTTCAAACCATTCTGCAGCTGTACGAAGCATAAAAGAGGTGTAATATAAAGCCATTCCTTTGAAGAAAAGAAGGGATCCCACCACACTTCCAGTATGTTTTTTATCTGGCACCATTAATGAATAAAATTTTCTCTATTACTACATAAGATAAGAAGAAAGTTGCACAGTAATAGATTTTACCTTTGAGTCAAATCCCTAAATATGTCTAATACCATTAAGCCCAAACCATACCAATTGAATTGACTCTTTGAATACATTTACCTTTTAATTAGAGGAATTAGGCACTACCATAAATATGTCTATTTGTCTACGTTCATTGTCAGAGAATGATATCTTATGGCGCCCCCTATTTTTCTTGTCATTACAAATAACGTGTTCATATTCGATTACTTGTGCTGAACACTTTTACAGAAAAGTTCGGATATTTCAGAATGGTGTTTGATGGAACACTTAATTTAGTGTTATTGATAAAATTAAAGAGGCATATTTCATATAATAAAAAATAAGTTTTTTATAATTAAGATCAAATATATTATAGATAAAAATATATTTTATATTTTTAACGTTTATACTAAATTTAAATTTCATCCCTCACAGCCGCAAGAAGCTTACAATGTCACATGAAAAGTAATTTCCCTATTCATAGAAGTAGGGTGAAGAATTTAGGATGTGGAATATTTTGATATTTTTGGCTTAGGTTTCACATCTATGATTTTGTACCAGTGAAGAATAATCCCTGCGATTTTTCCTTTTTGCATCTTTACATTATCGAGATTTCTCAGTGCAACTGATATGAGTTCTTCAATCCTTAGAATACATAGTATATTAAAACAAAACGTAATAGAATTTGTACATTAATAAATTCCTCCATTATAGAAAAGATTCATATGCAAGCTAAATGTGCAAGTATAAATTAAAAAAAAAAAAAGATAATATTTTCAATTTTTAAAATGTAATAGATAATAAATTAAAACGTGCGAAATTTTGTCTACGAAGAAAACTAATTCGCCATGGTGTTGAAAGTACACTAAATGTTCCATTTCAAGATTTGAAGCACCAAAAGTACTTCACAGTGCATGGCATTGTCCTTTTTTGCTTGGAGATCAATTCAAAGATTTTTATTCTCCATTACTTCCCGTTCAGCCATAAAATGTGCACACAGTTTTTTTTCTTTTTAGTAAATGGGCAAACTTTTAACGTGATGATTTGATCGAATATCCTCGATGATAAACTCTCCTAATCTTGTACGGTTCTATTTAATGAGAGTAAATTATTGTTTCGGCCTCTGACATTAGTTTATTATCAATTTAATTCTTAAAAAAATTCCTTATTTTAATTTTATATTTGAAAAATATACTCTCAATCAATTTGATCTTTCTATTGCACTTAACATTGCTGACATGGAGAATAACATTACACATATGGCTGCTACTGCTAACGTGCAATATGTTTACTGAAAGATTTCAATTATTTTTCTGTGCACACATACAATGGGAGAAGGGGGGAGATTTATATTACAAGAAAGCATATTCCTTCAGCTAAGATCAGACTGGCACAGTGTGGAAGATGCATCATGGAGGTATGGAGGGAGCATATGAACTTTAATCATGAGGGTACAGCGCACATGGAGGTTGGGAGAAATTATTTCAACACTCCCCCTCAAGTTGGTGCATAGATGTTCCACATGCCCAACTTGTCAAGTAACTTTAAGAATATTTGATTTGAAATTGCTTTGGTGAGAATGTCAGCCAGTTGATTTTTAGATTTAATTTTAGGTAGTTCCACAATTCTTCCATCTAGTTTCTCTTTAATGAAAAATCTGTCTACTTCAACATGTTTTGTACGATCATGTTGAACTGGGTTATGGGCAATATCACATGCAGCTTTATTATCACAATATAGCCGAATTGGTTGTCTTGATGAGTAACCTAAATCTTGTAAGAGTCGTCTCAGCCATAACACTTCACAAAGACCAAGTGCCATACTTCTAAATTCCGCTTTTGCACTTGAGCGAGCAACAACATTTTGTTTCTTGCTTCTCCATGTCACAAGATTACCTCCTACAAAGGTAAAGTAGCCGGAGGTAGATCGCCTATCATCCACAGAACCAGCCCAATCAGCATCTGTATATGCTTCAATGATTTGATTATTTGAATTCTTGGTGAATAAAATTCCCTTTCCAGGGGCAGATTTTAGATACCTCAAGATTCGCATGACTGCATTCATATGTTGCTTTCCAGGATTGTGCATAAATTGGCTAATAATACTGAGGGCATAGGCTAGATCAGGTCTTGTATGAGTCAAGTACATCAATCTTCCAACAAGTCTTTGATATCTTCCTTTATCAGCTGGTATTTGATTAGATTCAACACATAACTTTATACCTTATTCCAAAGGAGTATCGACAGGTTGGCATCCTGACATTCCAGTTTCCTGCAAAAGGTCTAAGGTATATTTCCTTTGAGATAGAAATATTCCTTTATTAGATCGAGATATTTCAATCCAAAGAAAATACTTTAGAGGCCCTAAATTTTTCATTTCAAATTCTCTAAATAAGTGATCTTGTAAGGCTTTTTTTTCTTCAGAATCATTTCCAGTAACTATTATATCATCTACATAAACAATAAGAGCAGTAATCTTACCCTGTCGTTTTTTTAAGAACAGGGTATGATCTGAGTTGCTTTTCTTGTAGCCAAAAGTTCTCATAGATTTCGTGAATCTTCCAAACCATGCCCTTGGAGATTGTTTCAATCCATATAATGACTTCTTTAGTCTGCACACTTTCTGTTTATGATTTGCTTGTCCCATACATCCAGGAGAAAGTTCCATGTAGATTTCTTTAGATAGTTCTCCATGTAGAAATGCATTCTTTACATCATACTGGTGTAATGGCCAGTCCAAGTTTGCGGCTAGAAATAGTAGAACACGAACAGTATTGATCTTGGCCACAGGCACAAATGTCTCAATGTAGTCGATCCCATAGGTTTGAGTGTATTCCTTTGCTACTAACCTTGCCTTGAAACATTCAATTGTACCATCTGCTTTATACTTTATGGTGTAAATCCATCGACATCCAACTGCTTTCTTTCTTGGGGGAAGATCAGCAAGTTCCCAAGTTTTATTCTTTTGCAGGGATTTCATCTCTTCATCCATAGCATTTTTCCATCTGGGATCACTTAAAGCTTCCTACACACTGTTAGGAATAGATACACTAGATAATTGATTTACAAATGATATGTTTGATTCTGACAACTGATGGTTAGAGACATAATGACTCATGGGATATTTAGTTTTACTAGACAAATTTGGTTCATATGTAGGTTTAGGAATACCTCTAGTGTGGCGTTGTGGTAATTGTTTCTTGAATGGTTCAAGAACATCTTCAGGAAGCGATTGGCATGGTACATCAGATGACGGTAGCTCTATGTCTTCATCTTCTGGTAAATTTTCTTCAGGTATTGTTGCCTGGTCATTACTTCTTTGATCTAATTCTCCCATCTCATTATTGGTTGGTTCAGCTTGTAAATTCTCATTATCCCCTTCAACATCCAAAAAAATAGTATGATAATCTAGAGTCTGAATTTCCATATGGTACTTCCCCTGAAATTCAGTCTTAGAATAATACATTGTAGATTCATGGAAAATAACATCCATTGTGATAAACATTTGTCGTGTCGGAGGATGATAACATCGATAACCTTTTTGATGAGGGGCATACCCAACAAAGACACATCGCAGTGCTCGAGGATGTAACTTGTTGCGTTGATGTTTATGGAGGTGTACAAATACTACACATCCAAATACATGTGGAGGTAAATTTGGTACAGCTGGAGCAACAATCGAATCAGTGAAGGCTTGAAAAGGGGTTTGAAAATTTAGAGTGCGAGATGGTACCCGATTAATGAGGTATGCTGCAGAATTAATAGCTTCTCCCCAGTAGGATAGTGCCATATGAGCATCTATTAAAGAGGCACGAACTACTTCCAATAAGTGTCTATTTTTTCTCTCTGCAACTCCATTTTGCTGTGGTGTGTTAGAACACGTAGTTTGATGAACTATCCCTTGTGCTTCCAAATATTTTAGAAATTCAGTGCTTTGATATTCACCTCCATTATCACTGCGAAGGACTTGTACCTTTGCTTTGTACTGAGTTTCAATCATTTTATGAAATTTTTGAAATAAAGAGTTCACTTCCCCTTTGGATTTCATCAAGCACAACCATGTCATTCTGGTACAATCATCAATGAAGGTTACAAACCAACGAGATCCACCCAAAGTTGGGACTTTAGATGGACCCCACACATCAAAATGTATAATCATAAAAGGAAGTGGACTTTGAAAGAAATGGTTGGATCCCAAGAGGGGGGGGTGAATTGGGTTTTATAAAAATTTTCACAAAACTTAATTGGAAGTTAAAATGATTTTCTGAAATTAGATAATGTTAAAGATAATAATTTAATTCAGAAAATCAAAATGTTTATCAAGATGAATAATTTTATAGTGCAAGGAATTAAGGAGAAAATATAAATCTACACACGTTAATTAATACTTGAAGTAGAAATCAAATATAAACGCAAAGCATTAATTAATTAACTTCAAATGTAAATAGAGTAGGGATAGAGAAAGCAAACTCAGAGATTTATACTGGTTCGGCTAATCTCAAGCCTACATCCAGTCCTCAAGAGACCACTTGAGTATTTCCACTATAATTGCAAGTTTAATTCAGGTACTTGCAAACCACTACAACATAGATCTTTTTTTTTTCCTCAAGGGTGTCTATCCCCCTTACAACGTGTTTTCTCTCAAACACTAACTCAAGGAACCAATCCTTGAGCAACTAAATTTAAAGGCTTAAGGAAAATAATGGTGGACACTCTCAAAGTGTAGATAACGCAGAAATTAAGCTCAGAATTTTTCTCTAACAATTTAGAGAGAATGGAACTCAAGATAATATGAGAAATGAACAATTGAAGCTTGATGCAAATGGTGTTGTGAAGTCCCCTTTATATAGTGAAACCTTGCTGCTACAGTGACTGCTTTAGTCAAAATTGCTACAGTAAGCTTCATCATCATTTTTCAACCTTTCTACAACAACCAAAAAACTTTATCAATCCTTTTCAACAATCAATATTCTTTTTCAAATTTGCTACAGTAAAAAGTATTCTTTTTCAAAGTTTATTACAACAACCAATAAACTTTATCATACTTTTTCAACAATCAAAATTCTTTTTCAAAAGTGCTACAGTAAAAGATATTCTTTTTCAAATTATATTACAACACCCAATAAACTTTATCATACTTTTTCAACAATCAAATTTCTTTTTCAAAAGTGCTACAGTAAAAGATATTCTTTTTCAAATTATATTACAACACCCAATAAACTTTATTATACTTTTTCAACAATCAAATTTCTTTTTCAAAAGTGCTACAGTAAAAAGCATTCTTTTTCAAATTATATTAAAACACCCAATAAACTTTATCAAAAATCAATTTATACTACTATATTTAAATATATAAAGCATTAAATATATTTGGGCCAAGAAAAATTGAATCATGCATTTGGGCCAATAAGATTAACTCATTCATTTGGGCTAAGAAGACTAAATCATTCATTTGGGCCAAGAAAATTAAATCATACTATTTGGGCTAAGAAAGATTAAATCATTCCCACATATTTGTCATCATCAAAACTTATAGCATAATACATTAGGGCAAACAATGAAGATTAAGTCATAATATAATTCCCACATATTTGTCATCATCAAAACTTATAGCATAATTGGTATCAAAGCTTGGGCTCTTGATTTGAGACTTAACCGTCTAAGAGTAAACATGGTTGGATTTAGTGATTGGTTTATGTCTGAAAATTATTCTTTCACAGAACCTCCAGTTTTTGATGCTAATCATTTTCAATATTGGAAGTATGAAATGAAAATGTTTTTAATTTTAGTAGACCATAAACTCTGGGAAGTTATAGAAAATGGTTTTTATATGCCTGTCAAGGAAGAACAAGGAAAATGCATTCCAAAACCCAAGAGTGAATGGAATGATACTGAAAGAAGTTTAATGCAACTCAATGCTAAGGCAAAATTGATTATTTCTTGTGCATTGAGTCAAGATGAATTTTTCAAAATCTCCAACTGTGCAACTGCAAAAGAAATGTGGGAAATTCTTGAAGTTGCACATGAGGAAGATCTTATTACTGAGGAATTAAGGTATAGAAGTTTCATTAATGAACTTGAAATTGCTCAAATGAACAATTGTAAAACCATTAATGAGATACAACTTGTGCTTAATCAATTGCAAGCTCTTGGTGTTGAACTTACAGAAAAATCTCAAATCACCAAGGAGATAGAAGAAAAAGAAAAAGGAGAAAAAGAGAAACCACAACCAAAAGTTGAATCATCAAAGAAAGCTTACCTATCTTCCATTTGGGGAAATAGCAATTCTGATGAGGAGAACACAAATGAAGAAGCCAACACTTGTTTTGTGGCCAGAAATAAAGATGAGGTAAATTCATTTGACTACTCTTTTGAAGAATTACAAGATGCCTTTGATGATTTACATAAAGAATCTCTAATACTTGCAAAGAAACTAAATGTTTCAAAACAGAAAAACTCTTCTCTTGAAAATGAGTTGGAAACATTGAAAAACGAATTTTCTATTTCCAAGGAAGAGAATTTTGTTTTTGAAAATCAAAACAAAACTTTGCAAGAAGAGAATTTGATTTTAAAAGCAAATATCTCTACCAACAAAAATTACTTTTGTACCAAGTGTGATTCTTTGAAAAAGGAAAATAATAATCTTAAAAACACACTTGCAAAATTTTCTCAAGGTAGAGAAATTTTAAATACCTCAGTTTTGAAACAAAGAAGAATGTTTAACAAAGTTGGTCTTGTTTCTAAAAAGAAATCAAACCAAAAGCATTCTAAAAACTTCTTTGTTTCTGTAAAGATGTCAAATAGTCTAACTTGCACTTGTTTTTATTGTGGACTAAAAGGACACAAATCTTACTCATGCTTTTATAAGAAAAATCTTGTTCATGGAGTTAAAATGAAATGGGTTCAAAAAGGAACTCATGACCCAGGCAGACCCAAAGAAATTTGGGTACCAAAGACAAAGGATTAATTTGCAGATTTGCCTCGAAGCAAGGAGCGGAAATGACTTTTCAATGGTTACATCATTCAAACTCCACTCTCTTGCATCAAAAGGAGGCAATGGACAAGTAAACATATAAGCTGGAATGTATTGTAAGAAATTTGACTGATATGTTTACTACTCTCTAATGCTTTTGTCTGTTCTCTAATATGCCTTACATCTATCCTTGATACTCATGCATGCTATATCTGAAAACAATTGTTAGGTGTGCAGATTATAGATTTGAATTTTGTTTTGAGCTAAAATCTTTCTTCCAAATTTTGCTCAAACTATCTTTTTTACCGCATTATGAAAACTTGCTTCCATTACACGCACATTTTTCTTGTCTTCACAACAATAAGATTCCTCCTACCTATAGTATTTATCCTTTAAGGCACTCTCCTTCCTTTGCACTTTGAAATCAGTAAGATTTTTTATTCTGAAGTTGGTTGGTCGACCAACGCTCCTATCAGTGGTCAACTAACGAAGCCTATATTGGACCAACGCCCAACGCCAGCTCATTCGTAATGGTCGACCAATGCTTGACAGTGATCTTGTAAGAGATTGTTTTCAAGATGATCTTGCAAATAATCAATCAATTAATTTCATTAAAATTGCAAGAAGATAGAATCAAAAGAAGAGCAATGAGCAAAACAAGAATATCAAAATCTTGAGGAGGAACTTCAAGAAGCAATAAGAGTTTGCCAAAATTGATGAGTATCTCTATTCTTTACCACTTTACTATTTAATTGAGTGATACTCCCTGATCATAATTGGCTATGTTGGCAATTTTTTTACTGACATACTTTCATTGCAATGATATATTGTTCTCTAATATCTTACATATTTGATCATATCATTGTATATAAAGATATTGTCTTTATACCATTCATCATGGTTTGAGCATTATACATGTCATATCCTTTGTATAAGATATAGCTTATGAACGATTGTTTATGGATTATAATTTATATCTGATTATATCTTATTAATCCATATTACCTCAATTATTGTACTACATACTCAGGTTATAATATGTTTTATCTTGATAAGTATGTAACTCGCTTTTGCTTTGAAATGATGATATATATGTCCTTGTCAGAAAATTCTTTCCATCTTTAAAATGGATATATATTTTTCAATATATATATACTATGCTGAATTTGTGTAGCTGATTTCTTTTATCTTTCTTTATTATTATTTTTTTTGTATCGTCCAATAAAAGAAACCACTTGCATTAAAAAACAAACTGAAGGATTACATTGCAAAAAAAAAAAAGGGGAAAGTTTGCTCATGCATGAGCAATCTACAGGCGAGGTGGTCTTGGATTAGGAGGCCCGTATTGTATCATCACCCCTCGGCCATTCCTTGGAGCAAGAGACTGAGCAATGTCACGGAGGGTAGTGTAAATCCCATTCATACAATCAACACTTCTTTGTTGTTGATTGCAGAAGCATTGGGTAGACCAATAGAAGAACCTATCTATTCTTGAAGTCAGTGCCGCATTGTTGCGTTTAGCTAACTTCTCTTGGTCCTCTATCATCTTCTTGAGTTTCTTCACCTCCTGCTCCAGACAAGCAATTTTGTCTTCTGACGTATGGCCTGTACTAATCTCTTCAGCTTCTTCGATCTTCATCTTCTTCTTTCGATTCTCTTGAGATCCCTCCAAAGGCCTTTTACCCTTGTCCCTGCCTAGACTCAAGTTTAAGTCGAGCTCTTCCTCCCTGGCCTCTATTGTGAGATCAATGAACTTTCTTGCTGCCATGGTTTGGAATATTTAGAAATTTTTGTGGGAGTATGAAGAGAGAGGAATGTCAGAAAGTTGTAGGCTCAGAGATGAATACTCTTTGTGGTGTGGTAATTGAGAACTCTGGGGCAGTCTTTATAGAGAGAAAATGATGACTTAGAGCCAACGAAGATATCTCTTCGCCGCACCCCTACACGTTCATCCTACGGATTTTGCAAGCTGGAAGCCAGAACTCTAGGGTACGCATGCACACCAACAACGCGTCGCATTAATGGCAAAACCACGAAAGTCAATTTTCGGTGGATTTGCGGCTGATTTAATTTGTTTTGATTAAAAATTTTAAGGATTAATAAAATGGTGATAAACAGAACCGTATTTCTCTGCTTTGATGTTCTTGAGAGCTTTCAGTATAATATACATGATTGATTGCATCATGCTATGATTACATGTATCTAAGAACATATGTTGTGTATGCTATTCATGCATCATGAGCGAAGACTATGAATAATATGTCATGATTCCACATGCACTCATAGAAAATGAGAAGTCAAAAAAAAAATTTTTTAAATAAATTGAAATGTGTAGAGGATAATACATTTTCATAGTTACACATACTTACATATAATGCTTTTGTGGGCAAATGAAAGGCAATGATTTCCTTGCATTATGATAATGCTTGATGCATGCGACCGTAAGCAGTTAATTTTGCTTTTAATCTTTGATTTACATTACTAACTTAAGCATCGGAGTGGTTGTCAAAATTTTTGCAGGTACTCATCCTCAAGATACATATATGAATACATCTTGAAAATTACATTTGTTTAATATGCATTGATTGAGGGGGAGCCTAACCTATAATTAAATCCTCTATATCTTTAAGGTCACTTTATCTGAGATGCAATATTTTCCTTAATTATATATTTTTGGCATATCAATGATAAGTTTTGATGAAATTTTACCCCATGACGTCATATGATATTCTTGCTTAAAGAAGGAATACGCTTTAGCCTTTATATATTGCCTTCCTTATACCTTTTTGTTGATGTCAAATAGGGGGAGAAGGATATGGAAAGAAAAATATGTGTATATTGTATAATGATTATTACATTGTAACAAATTTTTCTTTGGTGATTTGTCATCATCAAAAAGGGGGAGATTGTTTGCCCTAATGTATTATGCTATAAGTTTTGATGATGACAAATATGTGGGAATGATTTAATCTTTCTTAGCCCAAATAGTATGATTTAATTTTCTTGGCCCAAATGAATGATTTAGTCTTCTTAGCCCAAATGAATGAATTAATCTTATTGGCCCAAATGCATGATTCAATTTTTCTTGGCCCAAATATATTTAATGCTTTATATATTTAAATATAGTAGTATAAATTGATTTTTGATAAAGTTTATTGGGTGTTTTAATATAATTTGAAAAAGAATGCTTTTTACTGTAGCACTTTTGAAAAAGAAATTTGATTGTTGAAAAAGTATAATAAAGTTTATTGGGTGTTGTAATATAATTTGAAAAAGAATATCTTTTACTGTAGCACTTTTGAAAAAGAAATTTGATTGTTGAAAAAGTATGATAAAGTTTATTGGGTGTTGTAATATAATTTGAAAAAGAATATCTTTTACTGTAGCACTTTTGAAAAAGAATTTTGATTGTTGAAAAAGTATGATAAAGTTTATTGGTTGTTGTAATAAACTTTGAAAAAGAATACTTTTTACTGTAGCAAATTTGAAAAAGAATATTGATTGTTGAAAAGGATTGATAAAGTTTTTTGGTTGTTGTAGAAAGGTTGAAAAATGATGATGAAGCTTACTGTAGCAATTTTGACTAAAGCAGTCACTGTAGCAGCAAGGTTTCACTATATAAAGGGGACTTCACAACACCATTTGCATCAAGCTTCAATTGTTCATTTCTCATATTATCTTGAGTTTCATTCTCTCTAAATTGTTAGAGAAAAATTCTGAGCTTAATTTCTGCGTTATCTACACTTTGAGAGTGTCCACCATTATTTTCCTTAAGCCTTTAAATTTAGTTGCTCAAGGATTGGTTCCTTGAGTTAGTGTTTGAGAGAAAACACGTTGTAAGGGGGATAGACACCCTTGAGGAAAAAAAAAAAGATCTATGTTGTAGTGGTTTGCAAGTACCTGAATTAAACTTGCAATTATAGTGGAAATACTCAAGTGGTCTCTTGAGGACTGGATGTAGGCTTGAGATTAGCCGAACCAGTATAAATCTCTGAGTTTGCTTTCTCTATCCCTACTCTATTTACATTTGAAGTTAATTAATTAATGCTTTGCGTTTATATTTGATTTCTACTTCAAGTATTAATTAACGTGTGTAGATTTATATTTTCTCCTTAATTCCTTGCACTATTAAATTATTCATCTTGATAAACATTTTGATTTTCTGAATTAAATTATTATCTTTAACATTATCTAATTTCAGAAAATTATTTTAACTTCCAATTAAGTTTTGTGAAAATTTTTATAAAACCCAATTCACCCCCCCTCTTGGGATCCAACTATTTCTTTCAGACTTTTATTCAAACTTAAAGGGAATGAAGTTCGATGACTTTTTGCTAATTCACAAACATTACAATAGAAGCTAGAAACATCAAAACTTCTAAATAAACTAGGAAATAGCCTTTTTAGATACCCAAAAGAAGCATGTCCCAGACGCTGATGCCATAACCAAATCTCTTTCCTCCTGTTTTCCTCTTTCGATTGATTTACTACTAACGCCTTTGTAGAGTTGTCTACTAAATCCAAATAATATAGCTTTCCTTTCCTAGTACCATAGCCAATCGTTTTCCTGGTTTGAATGTCCTTAAAAACACAAAATTCAGGCCAAAAAATTACAATGCAAGATAATGTTTTAGTGAGTTGAGATACTGACAAAAGATTGTAATCTAATGATGGTACTACTAAAACAGAATCCAGATTCAAGTTATCAGTGAGTTGTAACGATCATTCCCCCATAACTGGGGTGGTGTTACCATTGGCAGTGGAAGCAATTTGTTGGGAGGAATGTTTAAGGACTGGTATTTGTCTAGAATCAAACATCATATGATCTGTAGCACCAGAATCAATTATCCATGTACTATTAATAACAGATGCAGAAGTATTTAAAATCTTACCAGAATCTGTAGAGGTTACCAATGCAGAAGCTTTCTCAACAGCATTATTCTCCTTTTTACTTTCGACAGTGGCTGCAGTTGAGTTTTTCTTGCAGTCCTTCTTGCGATTAGGATCCCACCAATCAGGATACCCTGTAATTTCAAAGCAATGACTTTTGGTATGACCAGTTTTGTTGCAGTAGGCACACTTGAGAGTTGATTTATCAATATTGGTAGCAGCTCTTGAAGTATTGGTTTTGGAGTTGTCTTGCCATGTTGGAGTTCGCTGTCGAGCAATCATGGCTGAGATCTCATGATTATTTTGATCTTCTTTTAATGTAAAATGACGCACGGCCTCTCTGCGAATTAATGCATAACATTCTTCTAAGCCAGGAATTGGATCTTTTCGTAGAATCTCTCCACGAATCTGCTCAAAATGGCTATCTAGTCCAACAAGGAATATGTGGACTCGTTGCCTGTCAATGCTCCTTTGGTATGCCACAATATTATCGGGATCTTTCATAATTATCTTGTCTCGATGATCTAATTCGCGGAATATTTCAGTTAATGTACCATAATATTCGGAAAGTGACTTTCCACTTTGTTGAGCAGTAAAGGCCCTTTTATGGAGAGTGAAAATTTGTAATTCATCACTACCATCATAAAAGGCTTGTGATAGTGCACTCCAAATTTCTCTTGCAGTGGATATGCGAAGATAGCGTTTCATAATCTCCGGTTGCATTGACATTAAGAGCCATCGCTTTACTTTCTGATTTTCAGCATACCATTTTTCATATGCTTCATCAGATTCTGCAGGTGGTTTTTCCTTCCCAAGAATGTAAGCGAGCTTTTCTTTTTCAGCAATGTGCATTTCCATTAATTGTGACCAAACGTCATAGTTTGATTCACTAAGAATTATGCCAGCATTAAAAACACCCTCAGACTGAACAATTACAGGAATAGATTTGGATCCAGAAGATTCAGTATATTTTTCGCTCATTTTTTTCCTTCTTTTTTCTTCTTTTTTTTTTCAGATTTTTTTTAAAATATTAATATATATATATATATATATATATATATATAATGAAGTATTTTTTTTTACGTCTTCCACTAAACAATCATGGGACAGGCCACGAACAAGGAATTAAAATCTTCAAAAAACTTGAATGACCAACCTGATACCACGAACAGGCCGAAAATGAAGAGACGATGCCGGCGAAGCAACCACCGGTGGCTAACTCATCTCCACGCGCCTTCACGCACCGGCGAGTGGGACGGCAATCGAAAATTTTGATCGGCGCGTGTGAGTCACACGCGCCGTTTCAGGTGACTGGACTCCTGGTTCCGGCCGATATCATGGTGGGTCAGCTTCTTGTGGTGGAGGTGAGACCTAGAAGTGACTCGACATAGGTGACCTTACACCCAGGGACTTAAATGAAAAAAAAAAAAGGGACCTTCCGACCAGTGCCTCTGATACCATGTTTACTGAAAGATTTCAATTATTTTTCTGTGCACACATACAATGGGAGAATGGGGGAGTTTATATTACAAGAAAGCATATTCCTACAGCTAAGATCAGACTGGAACAGTGCGGAAGATGCATCATGGAGGTATGGAGGGAGCATCTAAACTTTAATCATGAGGGTACAGCGCACATGGAGGTTGGGAGAAATTATTTCAACACAATATGTCCGTTAAATTTTCTTGAAAAACATCACAAGTTCACTCAAATCTTACACACACATAGACCTGACACCCGTTCAATCCACATTTTTGGTGAATTGGTTTGGTTTTTTGCTAGCCTGAAAAAACTAGACCTATTTGACTTGAATTGGATAATTCAAAAGCTTTTTTTTGTTAATACTTAAAAATTTTATACTAGATACATACTATAACATCCACCAAGCTTCCCATTCCCAAATCTCAAATTGCTTCCCTTCCCAATGGCATCTTGCAAATCCCTTTCCTTCCCAAATCCCTTCAAGCTCTAGGCTATTCAAAAGGGGAAGCATACACAAAGACTAACAGAGACTTGAGCGAGGAACATAGTCTAAAGAAGTATAAAGAAGTAGAGCACAAATAGAGACCGAGCAAAAGACGAGAAACAAAGCACAGAGACAGAAAAGGGAAGAAATAGACTCGAGAGAAGAACGAAGAGGGAGAGAGAGAGAGAGAGAGGCTGACGATAGAGAGAGCAAGGCAACAGTGATCGAAAACAGAAGAAATGCATCAAGAGAGACAGAACTGCAGCAAAGGCAATGAACAGAAAAAACAAATGGGAGTGTGATAGGAGAGTGACGTTTTTGAGAGAGAAAATAGAGAGTTGAGAAAGAGTGAACAAATTGTTAAAAAAAAAAAGAGAAAGAAACTATGTTGCACATTAAAGGGCCAAGCCAATTATTTTCTGGCCATTTTAAAACATGTCAACCCAATCCAACCCACTTTTTCCATTGTTTTAGACAAGCCAACCCGCATGAGGCTGGATTAGTTCATTCTGACTTGTCTACAGTATACATATTGCACATTTATAATCATCTTCGCCTAAACAAACACGTATTTATCAGGCCTCCTAGGTGTAGGTTTTTTTTTTTTAGCTCCTTTCTTTCAATTATTATTTCTTATTGTTGGGTTATCTCGGACATATATCTTCTTCATGTGCTCTCTCTCTCTCTCTCTCTCTCTCTCTCTCTCTCTCTCTCTCTCTCTCTCTCCCTCTCCCTCTCCCTCTCTCTCTCTCTTCTATTGGTTTTCCTCCCTTTCGAGTTCTGTCCTCTCGGTTGTTTGTTCATGCTCTCAAGTTTGTCCTGCTCGGTGAATTAAATGAAAGAAAAGGATGAGGTGTGTGAATGTTATGCTGTGCCTATGTATGTATGAGAGTTAATACTTAATAGGTCAACAAGCACTGCAACAACTCATTGGATTTTCTGCCTCCCTAAAACCAAGCCAATATTATTATATAAAGATAATTTACATTCCATCCATTGTTTTAGGAGTCGCGTTAAGTAAAGGTGTATCAATGATTCTAGCATTAAGCTAATTTAGATCTTTTAGTTAAATTATTTATGCCATTAAATCGATGATTTGATATAATTAAACTGTATCAACTTATTATTATTAGTTGATTGGCAGTAAACGTTTTAATTTCTCATATGCTTTAAAAAATTATTTATAAGATATTTAAGAAATCACAAAATATTTATAATGAGAGCATTGTATAAATCCTATGTAATTTAACATTATCATTTCTCCTATATCTCATACCAAGAAACACTGTCAATCCAACATACAAGTTCCTGGGAAATTGTACCATAGGATCATAAGAAAAATTACTCGGAACTTGCAAGGGAATATAGTGTACTAAGTAGGGAGTATTATAGGAATTGGGATCCCTTGACGTGAGGAATAATCATGTCACTGTGACGTGATTAGTGGGTTGTATGATCGGCCAAATCAAATGGCATCCAGCACGTTTACGTCACTAGCTATATATATATATATATATATTTAAGTTGTGGTCAGTGACATAGATGCACAAAACGTCGTCTTATCTGATCAAAGATTTAAGTTGTAGTCAGTGATATAGATGCACAAAATGTCGTCTTATCTGATCAATCAGACAGCCGATTATTCCCCACATCAGGGATCTATGAAGCTTTTTTCTTTTTTTATGCATTGAAAAATGAAAATACAAAGTGAGCATTGAGACTTACAGAGACCAAATGATAACAGTATTGCAGTGAAAGCCGTCAATCCAACCGGTATTAACAGAAAAATAGGCAGGGTCAGTAATAATTCTGTAAGTACACACTACAGAAGCTTCAGATACCTTCCAAGTTCGAAGCAATATTTTACAACTGTCCATCTCTCAACAAATATATCTAATAAAAAACTTCAACCAAAAAGAGGAGGGGTAGTAAACAAAAAATTCCTATATAGAATCACATTCCAGTTGCTTATGGTGTTGGGAGCCAGTAATCAGAAGCATTTATGCATTTAATCAATGGCAATGATGAGAAAACCAACAGATACATACATGAGAAAAACCGGATACAGAGCAAGTGCTTTTCTCCTTGGGTTGACTGCAGAACTCATGAAAGGATACGCAGCCCAAGAGCTCCAAGCCAAAGTCACACTTACCACGATCACTTTCAGTAGGACATGGTCCTTCAGCATACAGATTAATGCACCAACGTCCAGAGGAAACAAGCAGTAACCCAGAAGACTTAGACTCTGGAAGAAAATAATGTGTCCACCCTGAAAATTAAAAGTACAAGGGATGAAGATAACACTGACTATCTGCACTAAACACACAGTAGGGTGGTAAAATAACCCACGGACCTTTTTTTTAACCCATTATGTAATCTCTCAGTACAATCATATCCTTTTTCAAAAATTAAAAAGATATTCTACTAAATTCAACCAACAAAAAGAAATATAAAGTTGACTGAATAAAAGTTGATCCTCAAAATATAAAAAAGGGGGGGGGGGAGAGAGAGAGAGGCTATTACCAGAAGCAGAACATTCAATGTCAATATTACAGCGCCAGCAGCAAGTAAAGCAAAAGAAACAGCGAATACCTCGGACTGAGACACAAAAGCAACTGTTAGTAGGGGCGTAACTAAAATCAATCAAATAAACTTTCTCAAATAGGACATATCACATAATGCAGAACAACAATGAGCAAGGTGATACGAAGATGAGCAGAACAAAGCACAAGGGCATGAACCAAGAAACCTCATACAAACTTACGCAGGATTCAAACAAACTTAAGTGTTAGAGCGGTACATCTTCGATAACATTGGTACAGTGGCAGATAATGGACTCAATAAAATTATTTGCCTCCAGGGTAGTGAATTAAAAGAGGAAGAAATACCCCACGAAATATATACTCAATTCAAAATTATAAAATGAGATTTATAAAGCTTTTAATTCCTCAGTTCCTCTATGTAAAAAAGCAATACCAATATGTTCCAGTCCTTTTGGTATACAAAACACACACACACACACCAGAGAAAGAGGCAGTCAAATTTATAAAAAATGTGCATCCATATGTCAAATAACTTCTTTATGAGATTACCGTTCTTTGGGACCAACTGCATTACATAAAGACTCTTGAATGCCTAAACAGAGAATTGAATTCGAGGTATAAGAGCAGTATGTTTAATACTCCCAGGATTGGCTTATTAAAAATATAAAAGTGACTATTCTATTAAAAAATATTATAATATTAACTAGTTTTTCAACTTATTCCCTTCATTTTCAGCATGTTTAGTGGTGGCGACAGATATGTACTTGAAACAAGTTTATTTATAAAGGACAGTGCATAGATTAAACCAAATGCATGTATGGAATTGTTATTTTTCACTTCTACTGCTCTTAAAATTTCACCTTTTCCTTTATGTGAATCTTCCAGCGTTACTTGGCAGGGAGTTAAATGTTGCAGTGTCCTCAGAAAGATGAAATTTTTTTTTTTAATCCATATCTTCGTATTTTCATCACACCTAAACAATATAAGGATGATTAAATAACTCGGCAGGCTTATGATTACATAATTTAGCAGCAGACTGCTCTATGGAAAACTCTGGCAGAGACATGGTGCAGAATGTCAGCTGTGCACCAGATCAGTGGGCACAGAGAGCTGGTTTGATTGCCACAGCATGGACGATTATATCAAACCTAGTGCCTTTAGGCTGCACCGATTGATCAGCACAGCTGTAGTGCACCATGCCATGCAACAATGTCTCCAGATTTAGATCTGAGACAGACATGAACTGTTCCCTGGCTCTTCTAACATCCATACGAGGAAAAACATGTACAACTCTTTTAAATCAGTCCATATAAGCAGTGAAGATCACATAATGTGCTCTACCAGAAGCATCCATTAAATTTAAGAGGGACAAATAACCATCACAGGTCTGTAAGGCAAAATTAGATGACTAAGAAAACAATTCATTGCATGGTCCTACAATTGTAATTGATGAGGTATCAGGCAATTCAGGATCTATACCTCATTTCTCTTCCATCAGAAATACGATCTTATGAAACAGAGACGCTGTACAATGACATGATCCATCCCATAACCAAATCCAAACAAAGATCCTCAGGAAGCCTCTTCTTTTAACAGAAAACTAATTAAAAACGACTATCGCATATGATCACATGTCCATGTTGAACTGCTTTGGAGTTCATACTACAAGTTATTATAGTTCGTTAAGTGCATGAAAATGAATGTCAAAGAGTGAAAATCGCTGATCACAAAGATCAGGCTAAATGGGCAGCGAAGCAGAGTGCCAAACATCATCGGAGAGGTAAATGCTGGAATGCCACAAGATGAAAATGAAGAAGGCAGATTAAAAATCAGCAATAATTCAACTCATCTAGACGATAAGAACGATTCCTACATTGACTTCATATTTACAGATAAACTCACTGAGCCCTCAAGTTCATACATAAGGTCGTAAGTCTGTATCAGCCAAGTCTCATAATATCAATTCAAGAGTGTCGAAAGAAAGCTCAACTTTCCAAGAACTTAACAATCCAGAAAATTTACTATTTCGGCTAAAGAACTTGCAGTTGGAAAGAAAACAGACAGTAGAAAAAACAGGAATAATTCCGGTTTCTGTGCTTGCTTACCTTCTTGACAGAAGCAGACCATGATAGAGTGAGGCCCAGAAACACAATAAAGAAGAAAGGTCCCCACAGATCCCAATCCCTCAGAGCCTTCCCCGGGTCTTCACGGAAAGGGTTGGGAAACACAACCAGCTTCAGATTATTAACAATCCTGGACAGATCCCTCTTGACGGTGTCCCACACGGGCTCCGTTAGGGTGTTAGGAGGGGAGCCGAACCCACTGGCAGCGACGCTGGGACGGCCATTGGATGACGAGGTGGGAATCGAAGGCGGAGCAGGTACAGGTGGCACTTTCTGATTGGAGGAGGATGGTGGTGGTGCTGTTGGAAGATTAGAGGGTATGAAGGGAGACGTAGATACAGGGATTGAAGCTCGAGGAGGACTTGGAGGTCTAGCTGGTAGAACCGTGGGTGGGCTGGATTCGACGCTGGCGTGTATGAGGTTCTCGATCTCGTCAATGTCGGACTGGGACGATGGGTGGAGGGGTATCGTATCGCCGTGTGACATTATTGCCTCAGAAGTATAAGGGATTTACAGGGGATCTGAAGCGGAGCGAAGAGAAGGGGAGATCTATGAAATCTAAAGTGAGAGATCACAGATAGCTAGCTATATTCCAGACGAAGAAAGCAAAGGATCCCCCAGAAATGAAAAATGAAAATGAAGACTTCGAAGGAAAATCGGTAAACCCGTCGTTGGTCTTTCAATGGATCGGGTCTAACCCCGCGACTATTTTGGGCTTTTCAACTTTTCTTTTATACATATGTTACCAAATTTTTGTTTAAAATATACGGTTAATTTTTTAAAAAAAGATTTAAGATTTCACCCAATTTTAATCTGATCTTTATAATTTATAAATCTGATATTTGTGTGTTAAAATTACTTTAAGATATATTTATTAAAATATTTTAATTGTAAATTTAGATTTTAATGTTTATTTATGAGCATATTTAGTTCAATAATTGTCCACACAATTAAAATCTTTGTTCGGTGGGTTTATGTTCGTGGATCGAATCTTTGTTCGGAACTATTTGTTGGGTTTCTAGCTCTTGAGTAGGAGGGCCTTTACCTCAGTCCAAGAATCTATATTTTAGATGCAGGTTATCTTCACTTATCATCAATGAATCTTTTTATCTTCTAATAAAAAGGGCACTTACCAAATTTTACTTTGTTTATTTCCCCAAAAAAAAAAATTTACTTGTTTTACTCCTATAGTTTTAGGTTACAAGGTTCTGTTTGTATATTTATTAGTTATTACTATCTCTCATGTTTAATTGAATCTACTGTGGAAAATTCGACCTATTAAAAAGTCCCAAATTTGGCTATTCTAATTATATAGCAGGAAGAACTGAGTAATATTCAAGTCAAAATGTTTGGCATCAAATCACTTTCGAGCCATTTGGTAAAGCAACGTTTTTACATTCAAATATTTTGTACACCTGACACTTGGGTATAAGATATAAGAATTAAATAATACAAAACTAAACCGTATTTTTATAAAACAATATTTCCCAAAAAATTCAAGAATGTGAGTATTATGTAATATAATATGCTCAAAAAATATAGGTGTGCTATGCCTCTGGTATTTTAGATGCCATTCCTATTCCTATCAATCAAAAACAAAATTTTCTATGCCAATATTCTAGATAGAAATATTATCTTTTTTTTAAAAAAAAAAGTACCTGATTTCCAAATGAAAAGAAAAAAATTCTGTACAGCTCTACAAGGCTGAACCAACTAGAGAAAATATGTCAAATGATAAAATTAAACCTCAGGCATCCACATTTGACCATGAAAAGGGGTGACATGTATCAAATTATTGAACGTGGCCTCCAAAATCATATGCTGGACATCATATGGCAGTGCCGAAAATCAGCCTAAAAAAATATTACCATTACAAAAATATTTCAAAATTGGGTTCTTTTCCCTTGCTGCTTTCGAAGATTTCACAAATACTGCTAGTTTCTTTGGTTTCACTTATGATATATGATCAGGCTAAGAAAAACATAACCCACCTTGGGTTCTGGAAACAATGTGAAATGACAGAAGGAAATGGCAGACCATGTCAAGGCTTAAGGGCAAGAGCAAGTCCGAACTTGGTCGATGAACTTATGACCTTTGTGGAGTCATATTCAGCAGATAATGTTATAAGTGAATTTGGTCTCCAAGCACGTTGGCATTGGAAGGCAGCCTTACCATCGTTTGTGAGTCGAGTCTTCAACACTGTGCCAGGACTTACTGTCTGCGAGGTTCCGATGGCAAATCTGTTCTCAAGGGTGGAAAATCTGTGAGTCAGTTCAGCAGCAACTGTTAATCCATCCTGACGATCCACATAATGAATGTAAGATGCCTTCAGGGTCTGTCCTTTATCAGCCCTGCACGAACAGTGAGTTGCATTGTTTAAAAAAGAAAGCAAACACAACTTTTGTATTTTTGCATCTTATTTACTGAAAGGTCTAGATATCCACAACTTTTGGGTTTCAGCCATCAGGATTCATTAATAATTATTAACTCCCTTGGAGAAATACAATTTCCAAATCACAAATCTTGCATTAAAAAAAGGAGATGCTTGACAGTAAATTTAATAATTCTTGCCATGTTTATGGAGTCACAATGTTCTGTAGCCTTTCTCGAAGAGATATATATCTCAGGTGCAAGTTGAACACAGTCAAATCACAATATATTGAAACATGAAAATCATAATATCAAGACACTGGTAAAACGTATTAAACCAAGAAATATGGTCCAAACATCACTTACAGCATAAGTGCTGCAGAGAAATCTGGTTTATTGAAGGCAATTCCAGTGTTATATTTTGTGAATGAAGCAGAAGCCGTATTAAATCCAACTTCAGCACCCAGATACAGATCCTTGCTGCCAATTGCTGCTGAAAGCTCCAACAGAGGGGATGGGTTCAAGCCAATGCTAGAATCGATCACTGCATGAGGATGAAGGTACCGCACATCCAACTGAAGTAAATATTTGCAAGTCAGATACATCGCATGCATATCCAAGAAAAACATTATTTCAATGTTTTCTAATCATGCCAAATAAAAGTCCTTTTTTAGTTTACCTTAGTAGACAATTTCCCTACCAAATATTCTCCCCACATAAAAAAGAAAAAAGAATGCCCTTCCATTACTTCTAGGTTCTAAGCTAAGTTCCTTAATAGATTTTCTCTCTCCTTAACAAGAAATTGGAGCATCAGCTTAAACCTAAAGGTTTGGAGTTACTACTAGTTAGTAACCTGTCATTCTTTCCTCTTTTTTTTTCTTTTCCTTTTAATTTTTTTCCTCTCTCCATTGTTTATTCTAAGCACAGTCTTGGTATAGGTAATTATCCCCAAATTAACCAGGAGCACTCCTGAATCACTAATGAACGGACCCTTTTGAGTATCATTCTACAAATGGAAGGCTAAAAACATTTAATTTTATCTCCTAAGTGAATTTCTGACTAGATTTTCTATCCCTCTACTTGTCATAGAAAAACCAGCAACCAAGTTTACTTACAAATCTAAAGTTGGTGCAACAGTTCCAAAACCTCAGTCAAGTACCATTTAAACCATACCAACTACACATATTTTTTGGCACAACTTGAGGAATACAATCCATTTTGTTCATTAAGAGCAATTAGCTCTTACAAACTTGTGTAATTGATACTTTTGACAGTTGTAAAATGGGATCAGTCTTTAATGAAGTTACAATAGTAATAAACTGAATAAAAAAAAAATCTCAAAGATTTCAAATCAAATGTGATAATTGAAACAAATAAAACATTGCATTGCTAAAATTTACAGTCCCATGAAGCACCAGCATTATTGTAAATTAATGAAGCAAGGTTATACTCACCTTGCCAGACTTGTGATCAGGTATATTGAAGCTCAAGGTTGCTTTTGTACTTGAGAAGATATCATTCACAGTCACTTTTGTTGATACCTGAAGAGAGGTAATGTTCTCATTATGTATCATACTAACCAACAATTGCAGTATAGTGTAACATATAAAGCTAATAGCCAAAGAAGTAGACATGATATAATCTACAAATGCAATGTGAAGCAGCATATTAGTTTTAAGGACATGATCTTAAATTCTTACATTAGAGTATGTATCGATTTTCACATCAACAGTGGCATTTCCACTCTTGTAAAGAGTATTAATGTCACCAACAAAAATTTGATCCCTCTTGAAACCTGTAGCTGTAAGGGCCTGCAAGATAAAAATTTGACTTTGAAATCAGGTAGACTAGACAGCGAACAACCAAAAGGATGCAATGGCCAAATTTGTCATCAGCAATGGTTCTCTTTCAGCTTTCATTCCCATGACATCATGTAAATCAACCAATGAATTCAAAGCTAGAAGTTGCCAAATTTGTAAAACCATCGAGCACAAGAGGAAAAAGCAAAGAAATCTTCAATGGCAGAGCTAGTAATCTGAATATTTATGATCCCTCTTCTGATCTCAAACAACTAAAAATTTCTATTAGTGAAATGAACTAGGATATATTCATATATCAATATTTTAACAAGTACAATTTTATTGATAAAGGCACAAATGTATTGTAAGCATAATTTAGTTAAATACACCAAATAGGAGTCAAAATTTTTTATCTGATCTAATATATCAAGCTCATAAAAATATATTACAACTTAATCAGTTGCACATTATATATTGAATTTATCCTATCACTCTGATATTTTCCTTAATTGTTCAGTAAGAAAGAGTATATAGATTTGTAGGAAAATACAAGAGGCATCAAGGGTATGGAGACAAAAGACAGGAATTTCATAGGATCAATTGAAACAGGATTCAGGGATAGCCTAGGATTTGGGATGCAGCATGCAGGAACAAAGCAAAAGGCCAAGGGGAAGGGAGAAGTTTAACCACCCCCATCCAGTTTCATTGCTACATATCAACCTTATAAGACTTAAAGTGAAAGAAACATGGAACCCAACATGGTAAAAAAAAAAAAAAAAAGTTGAAGACAACATCATTAAAATAAATAAGAACCCAAATATTTTGTGGAAAAACGGAGTCCAAAAACACTAGAAAGCTACCAAGAAATTTAGGTGAACTCAAAAGCAAAGAAGTAATAGTCAAAGATAATATTCATAACTATAAGTCCTGACAAAATCAGATTCAAGTTTTACCCATGCATATAAATTTCAATATTTGTCAAATGTAAGTAACAAGGCCATGAAGCAAACAAGACTGAAACAAATCACAGTGTAAATGCCCATCAACAACATAATTGCAGGCCCCATTTTCCAAATGTTTACTTAATGGTAAGAAATCGATCAGTCGCATTACTTACACTCATCCTCGAACTTTCATTTAAAAAAGATACCAAAAGTTCCTACTGTTTCATGGCTGGCTAAAAAGAGAAATACAAAAAATAAATGCAAAACAGATGCTCTCCAGCATATCATTTACTAAAGGATGTTCAATATATAATTAGCCTGCAAATAAAATAAGAGATAATATAGCATATTCAATCAGAAAGGTTTTGACATCAATAAAGCATCAAGTCTAACGTGAGTTTTACCAATCCAGAAGAGCTTGGGATTGACAGGGTAAACTTTTGATCAAAGTTGTAGTCCTTGTACAAGAGGTCTGCAACAGAATCAGAATATTCTCATCTTAAAATATTAACAAGTATTAGTTTGCCAAAGTTAATAAATTATCACATATGATAGTCCAGTTTAACAAG
The DNA here is from genome assembly GCA_037074585.1 of Biancaea sappan. Taxonomy (NCBI): domain Eukaryota; kingdom Viridiplantae; phylum Streptophyta; class Magnoliopsida; order Fabales; family Fabaceae; genus Biancaea; species Biancaea sappan. The sequence goes on from CM073491.1 coordinate 2,984,830, forward strand.
GATATATAGCATTGCAAACAGGAAATCAATTTGGTAACCAACAGTTGACAGATCAAGAATTTATTAATAAAACATTTTCTATTAATTAGGGGATTTGAATAGGAAGGTAATTTATTACAAAAAGCACATTTTATTACTATACATAGTCAATGGATTAGGTGGCATGGCTCCTATTTGTAACATAATCCATCTGCCACAAAGCTGCAACATATCCCAAAATTCAGGCACAGCAACCCAAAGTGTCAAGGTTAAATCCTATATATCCTAGGCAGGGTCATTTCAGATACAAATTTAAAAGCAAAAGGAATGCCATTGGGTGTTTGGACGAGCAAATCTTTGAGCAAAGTGAAGTTTTTCCTCAACAAATTGGAGCATCACAAATCAGAAGCATGACTTGACCCTTCAATTCAGTCTCTCAGCAATTTGGGACATCCCAGATTAGAGATTTATTGCATCTTGTTCACTGCTTCTTGGCAAAGCTTGGTGGCTGATATGGTTCTTGGCTCAATTTGTGGAAGCAACTTGATATTACACTAAGTTTGTGAGTTACTAACTTGCTTTAGTCAGTGAACACACTTTCCTCCTGGCGTTATGTCATTCTGGGCTTGCAAGTTCTGGATCACATGTCTGGAGCAATGTGGTGCTTTTGGAGTTAATTTTTCCTTGACATTCCATCTTTTATTATTTTAGTGATTTCTTGTTATTCAGATAGTTGTATGCAGGATGAAGCCAACGGTGTTTGTTTTTGGTTAAGATGAATGTGGTGAGTCTTGTCCCTTTTATCATCAAGAGAAACTGTCAAAGGGAATGTAAACTTTTCTGGCCACTAGTAAATTTGTATTGCTAAATAAAGTGAAACTAAGACAAGCTGGAAGAAGGTTCAAGGGGCCACTGGAAACACAAGGTCAAAGAATTCTAGGAGTGAACAGTGATCATTGTGTGAGACACTCATACAGTGGAGCAGAAAGTTTAGAAAAATTAAAACTACCATAGAAGAGAAAATGGGAATCAGAAAAAACAGCTGAGTACATTTATCAAAACATGCAGCATGAAATCTACATATATGATGTATATAAAGTGAGGTGAGATAAACTACAAGTATAACAAACAAACAGTGAGGAATCCTATCTCCACTGAAAAACTGGCAATGGACTTTTATATGCATGTTCAATGTAAAAGACGTCTTTTGGCAGAGGAAAATGCAAAAAAGTGTACCTTAAGGCTTCAAATAAAGACTTACCTTTTGCCCTTTTACCAATGTCAGAAAATGGTGCTGGACCGTTGGCCATAATTAGTCAAATGAAGTATATTGCACCTGTGATACTACAATTATTTTCAATTAAAAAATAAAAGAATAAAAAACAGGAATTCACTAAAATCATAATAGTAAAATTCATTGAAGCCTCAGTGCTTACAATCTTCATATGCTCATGAACATGCACCTAATGCTATATGAAAATGCTTCAAGTGTCAACATTTTCATGAATTAACTTTCACGCAAGTACTGCATGAAACTGAAGCCTCATGTACATACATGTAGTACTTACAGTAGATTGATTCAGGAGAAGATTAAGCTATAAGCAACACCATGGATATATATGAAGTTAAAGCTTAATAGCTTATGATTTTTTTTAATCACATCAATGCATAGCAATTATACTTTTTTTATTATAATCTTAATCCTATAGGACAAAAAAAGCATCAATGATTCTCCAGCCTATCCTAACATTCACAGTCACCTTTTTAAGAAGGTGAAACCAAACGCTAGGACCATAAGACAATATTCAATATCACAGCTAATGAGTGAGGCCCAATGCCAGAAGATGCATTGGCACCTAATTTTCATAATAGTGAATCTGAAAATAAATCTTAATTCTTAAAGCATAAAATATCCTACATGGTTATTTGAGATTCAATAGAATTTCGCACTAGCTGTTGCAATGCGGTAAGAGTTAAGAATTTAAACTAAACTAGTGTTTGAAGTACAATCCCATGAAAAACGCAAATTTTCCCTCAAAACAAAGTTCAACAACTTCTATAATTTAGGACCTTAAATAAACTCTTTAATAGTGGGTCCTTCCTTGTTTAGCAAGAATCCAGAGAATGTAGTAGATATGTGAACTTCTGTCCCACCGCCCTGAAACTCTATCCTCCATTCTCATTGCCCTCTCCTCAACCAAGAAGCTCAGCACAAAATAGAATATACATGAAATCACTGTCCAACCAGACAGTTCATTCTCATACAAATAACAGATTCAAATCCACTCCGATAATCTGCTGCTACATAAACCATTCTGATTTCCTACATTGCAGAAACAAACGTACTCTTGTACCCCAACTACTCGACAAAATACCCAAATGAACCTATCTGAAATTCTCTAACGAAGGAATCACAAACCAATACCAAGAGATATAAGCTCAAATGAAAGACATAAATCTCAAAGTCACAAGTTCAAATACTACTCTGATTTCTTTCACTGCAAGAACGAAGGCACTCTTGTGCCTCAGCTGCCCGACAAAATACCCAAATGGAAATGCCTATCAGGGAATCTCCACGAAGCAATCACAAACAAACATTAAGATAAATATGCCCCAATGAAAGGTTTGGGAATAATAAAAGACAAATAAATAAATAAATAAAACAAATGCAAAGCTACAACTAGCGCCGCTGGTGATCGGTTCCATTAATTACGGAAGCTTCAAAGAAGAAGATGAAGAGAGAAGGATTCTTACCGGTGAAGAGATAGTGAGCGGAGAGGAAAGGCCGCCGCTGAACCCTGATTGCGGCTTCCAACTACCGCCGCCTCAGGTCCAAGCCGTTGCGCTGTGTTTGTGAATATGTCGCAGCTAAGAGCAGCCGGTTTGATGCCCAGGAAAAAGCAAAGGCCCAGGTCAAAAAGGTCACCCTCACCTAACCAAATCACAAATTTACTCTTGAACCTTTTTTTTCATCGGAGATTGTTTAATCAATTTATTATTTACTTCTTAGCACTACGTGGTTTATAATTAAATTTTGTTAAATGTTTAAAACAGTCAATTTAATGTATATAAAAATTATGAAAATAAAATAAAAATAGAGAATTAAACAAATTAACTCACATATATAACATGTGATACATTTTATTTTAAATAATTAAGATGAATTAACTCAAATCATCTATATTTAGCATGGTTAAGATAATTAAATCGAACTGACAAATTCAATAAAAAAACTGATTAATCGGCCAGATTTTTAATTCGGTTTGAATTTGTAAACTAGTAGAAAATTAGTCGAACTAGTGAAATCGGCGCTTCAAGCGATTCTTTTTTTTTTGAATTTTTTTAATTTGTTTACTATTATTATGTATTTTTTAATTTAATGTATATAAAAAATATGAAAAGAAAATAAAAATAGATAATTAAATAAATTAACTCACGCATAGAACATGTGACACAATTTATGTTAAATAATTTGGATGAATTAATCAAATCATCTATATTTAACTTGGTTCAGAAAATCAGATCGAACCGATCGATTCAATCAGAAAATTCAATCAAGTTTTTGGTCCAGTTTTGACCTGAGAATTGGTAAATGTTTAAACTAATGAAAAATCAATTGAACTGGTAAAAACCGGCTAGTTCAACTAATTCAACTAGTTCTTTTTTCTAGATTTTTATTTTTTAATTATTATGTATTTTTAAATTTTTTTTCAAAATTTAAACTACTAAGAGAAAATTTAGGACTGGTGCCAATATATATATTTATATATATAACATGTCTTGAATATTTTAATATTTTAATATCAATAATATATATATTAATTATACGACTGATTTAATAACAATTGATCCTTTAACCAGTACTTTACTCGTTTTAATAATCGATTTGATCTTTTTTACATTGATATTTAGAATACCAAAATAGAATATAGTTTGTTACATCAACAAAATTTAACAAAATATTGATTAAAGTGTATCGGAAAGAACCAATAAATGAATTTTTTAAATTATAATAATTTAATTAAACTTTTGTAAAGCATAGGAACTTAATTAAAATTTAAATAACATTGCCGGAGCTGAACTAATAATCTTGACAAAATAAAAAAAATTAAAGCTTGAAAATTAGAAAGAGTTTGGTATAACTTTGATGTTTGTGTTTGGCATGTTGTTCTTGAATATAACTACTGGTATTTAGTTTATATCAAGAAGAATGAAATAATATTCGAAGACAACGAAAGTTTCGTACGTAACTTCTGCAAACTTTTATAAAGTGTTAGTTACATTTTTTTGTGACACATTTTAGTTATAATATTAAGGAAGGAAGATAAAGTTAATATCACATGTTAGTTAAAGTTATCACATAAATTAAAAATTGTTGCATATTAAAGTAAATATCTAAAAACTATGTAATTTGAAAACAAAAATTGTAAGTTATAGATTATGACTGGAAGGGAATTGAGAAAAATAATAAAAGAATAAGGTATTATGTTATAAATTATGATTAATAAATTTTAATTTTAATTAATATAGAATATCTTTACTTTTTATAATAATTTAAGGAATAAGGCATATACATGCGCGTACCCAAACAAATTAAGCTAATCAAAATAAGATAATTAATCTTATGATATTTAAATAAAAGTATATGTTTTTTACAATTTAACATTAAATAATTAATTTTGTATGACTTGTTTACACACGTTATATTTAAAAAAGATTATGAAAAAAAATTCTGCCCAAGTCTTTTTTTCCCATATATATATATATATATATATATATATATGGTGGCCTTTGAGAGAGAAAAAAAAAAGACTTACATCCAAATTTTTATATATTTACCAAGTTCTCTTTTTAAAATTTAACATGTGTGATTATTTACACATATTCAATATAAATAACCACACAAACACTATCAGCTTTTCTATATTAATTTTATAAATATTTTTTTAGAAGGTTAGACTATCTATCTCTGTCACGACCCGTTTTCTGGGCACATGACCGGCACAATGATGAATCTCTCATCACTGTAAGCCTTCCGATAAATATATCAAATTTTCTTATCTGAAAATCATAGAGATGATTTGCATGTAATCATAGATTATCAATTTAAAATACATTATTATACTGACATACAAGCCAAATGTCGAACCCCTGAACTAGATGTCCTAGACGATTACAGAGCAACATAATCTATAACAGAAGAGAGGTCTACCCGACAACGGGAAGGTCCAAAGTGATCTACTCCTCTAGCAGATATTCTTCGATGACAACCTGATCTGAACAAAAAGGTTGTACAAACAATGTGAGCTTTTAAACTCAATGAGCGAATCGGCCTCGCATTAATAAAATTCAAATACATTACCAGTCATGCAAGCATATCCAAAGGCTCATACTCAACCAATAGACAGAAGATAAAAATTTATCCAATTCAACAAACGTTACTAGTACTCGTCAATGGCAATATATCCCGGAGAGCGCACACAGGCCGGCTCACCAATTATGTATATTTCCGCCATGACGCACAACCTCATCCTCTTACATACAAGATAAAAATTCATCCAATTCAACAAACGTTACTAGTACTCGTCAATGGCAATATATCCCGGAGAGCGCACACAGGCCGGCTCACCAATTATGTATATTTCCGCCATGACGCACAACCTCATCCTCTTACATACAAGATAAAAATTCATCCAATTCAACAAACGTTACTAGTACTCGTCAATGGCAATATATCCCGGAGAGCGCACACAGGCCGGCTCACCAATTATGTATATTTCCGCCATGACGCACAACCTCATCCTCTTAGCTAGGGCGCCTCACGGATTTATCACCAATCCGGGCTATATCCCTACTGAGGGAATCGTTGTCTCCACACTCATTGGTCAAGACACCCTGTCAACCGGGTTTTCCGCCTTGCCGTGAGAGGGGGTACTGTCCCGCTCAATCACAATCAATAGCATTTCATATCATAATCAGAAGCTCAATATAATATTCATCCATATAACAGGTATAATATATAACTATATTATGGATTTATAAACCACATATCAAGATAACAATTAATCCATTTTTGAAAACATTCAAACTTCACATCATCATAAGATACTTATTTCATTTTATCCATACTTATGGATTAATTATCTCATTTAGATTCGTCATTCTGAATCCAATTTCCCCCTATGAATCTTGGGAGTGTCCTACGACATACTTTTTATCACTAGTAATGCTAAAACTCTATTAAAACGGGGTCGTTTCACTCACCTGGATTCTGTACGAATATCGCTTCTCTAAGTCGTTACAGATAAGAGTACACAGATGAATTTCAGTATTCCGCTACGGAGATTTTCATGAAAGATTAGAGAAAACAAGTTAGGATTGTTTTCATACAGATACTGTTCATACATACAGTACTATTCATATATACGGTCACTATTCATATATACGGTCAATATTCATATGTACGGATACTATTTATACATACGGATAATATTCGTACATACAATCACTATTCATACGTATGGATACTATTCATACCAGAAATAGAGAATACAATCTGTAAAAGAGTACACCAGGTAAGTTCTCAGGAAAGAGTGGAGGGTCACACTGGACACACTTAAAAACCAGGTCTTTCCTTAGCCAGAACTTTCCTAGACATGTATTCTTCACAGTTTACATTCTATTTCGGTAATCAGAGAATCAAAATAACATATAAACAGCTAAGGACAGTTTTTCTGATATGGAAGATCGGCCAAAACCGCAACCACAGAGCATACTTAAGAAATTAACTTCTAAAATTTGAAAGACATAGAAAGGGCATAGTATCCTTACCTAAGCTGAAAAGGAAAGGCCCAAAATCTCAGATGCCTAGCTTTGGAGTAAGAGAAACTTAAGGAGAGAAGAAGAGAAGTTGAAGGTGTGAGTTTATAAGTGAAATGTAAGGGCCTATTTATAACAAAAGTCAAGGATACTATTTGACACTATGCGTTAATAAAATATTCAATTTACTATTTATGAAAATGACATTTCTAATAATGCAGTTACTGTGCACCTCAAAAATTCTATTGGAAACTTAAAAGGGAAAAATATCCTTTCACCTTAAACCTTTAAGTTTCTTTTCAATTCAGTCCTTTCACTTTAGTCCCTGAGGGTATTTTCACACATAAAACGTCAGTTTCTCCTACGGACTTCTTTCTAGTTTTCTCTTATGACCAAACAACATCTAGTACTTGACATTTCGATTGTATAAATGAACAGTATCATATACGTAAATAGTATTATACTGGTGAATAGTACCGTATACTGAAATAGTAACAGTAGTTTGTAAACAAATATTTATATTTTATTTTTCTTGGGTATTACAATCTCTCTTTCATGTAAACCTCTTAAAATGAACTTTACCAAATAGGTCAATTCAACTTAATCTTACAAACGAGATAAAGTAGGCCAATAATTTTATAACTCATTTTAAATAATGACTTTTAGTCTAGCATATCAAAATCTTTGGAGCTTAAGTGAATTGGGATGGACTGGCCCTTACGTTTTTTTAATTTAATTTTATTTTTTTAGAAGTTGAATTTTATTTTTTGAAGTTTTAGAGTTCTAATACATATTTTTTATCATTCAAAATAATTAAAATTACATTTAAAAAATGATCTATTTTAAGGTTTAATATATTTTTTTAAAAGTTTAATTTAGTTTTTTAAAATTTGATTGTTCTAATATTTAATTTTTTTATTAAGATAACTAAAAGTATATTTTTTAAACAAAATAAATAGGCCCATAGCCCATGATGGGTTGGAATAGGCCAAAATTTTTTAGCCATTAATTATATAAGACTTAATCCAATTAATATACTTATCATTGGTCCTGCGAGACTTAAACTTTGGTGGGCTGGCCCAACCCATTTGACAGCTCAACTTTCATTTTTTAAAAAATTAGATCTAGTTTTTCCTTGCTCTTTCCTTGATTCGGTTTCTACCTCCAGCCACTAATGACGCTGAAATGTCTTCATCTTCCCGTTACCGATGCTATCATGGCTGAGCACTACCACAAGCTCACTTTTTCCTATTGCTTGACCTCCGAAGCTCCTCCACCAACCTGAGCTCTCGTTGTTGTTGTCTCTCTATTGAACTCCTTGTTTTGGGTAAATTCTTCGAATGCAAGTTGCAATCTGGTGGCAACGAGGCAAAGACACGTCCTTGAAGCAGCCCAAGGCGTTTGTAGAGTGAAGGTTGCCAGCCTTGCAAATCCAATTGTGCAACCCAGACGAGTTCATTGGGGTTAATGACTATTCTTATTAGTTTTTCTTTTCCTGTTATGTGTTCTTTATGGTGGTTTCTGGGCTTTTATAGTCCAGTTTGGTTCAGCTTGTTAGGCATATGTGTCAACTTGTATCTTTTCTTTATTTTTTAGAAGACTAGCTCTAATTTAGGGTTAGATGTGTGTTGTCTCTCTTTTTAAGGTCAATGGTGTATTGCATTTGTTTAATCTCATAGTTTTGTTGTATATGTCTGGTACTATTTTTAGGATGTATTATCTCAAATCATATATCGTTCTCTTATAAGTGCAAGCTTGTAATATATTTGATGATTTTTAGACTTGGTCTATCGTATGTAATACTGGTTTGGTGCCGTTTTAATGGAATTTATATCCATTTATCAAAAAAAAAATCAATGTAAGCTCTTTGTTCAACGTTGCTTTCCAAACACAATATGAACAAAAGAATTTCTCTATGGAAAATCAAATTTGATCACATTGATTAAAAAATGATATTCTTAGTAAATTTCCATAAGATGGATTCACATATTAATTTTATTTTACATGATTGACTGTCAAAAAATTTATATATAGTCTAAAGTGATGATAATGTTATAATTTTAGACTATATATAGTTTATTTTTAATCTAAGTGATTTTGGTTAATGATGTGTAAAAACTCAATGAGACTATTATTATTATTAATCTGGTCTAAAAACAATGGATAGACTAACTCACGGGCAATTTTTTTTTTTCCTTTTCTTAAAGGGTTGTGAAGAATAGAAATTATGTAATGTAATTATAAAAATCTAATCCAGTCTATCTACAAGATTAAAATAAGTTAGGCTCATGTTCACATTACTACTTACCCTAAAGTAGCAAACTGAAAAATACATAATATTGTAACGCCATAAATGTAGCTATTTAAAGACCTCCATGAATAATGGATGCACACGTGATTAGTATCGAGAAAAAAGTATGTGGCACACAAGTCAGAGTGGGACTGCTCGTAAATAAGCAGTCATGAATTGAAAAGTTTAGGCCCATTTAAAAACCGACCTAAACATGCCAACCCCTTTTTTGAAAAAAAATTGTTTTGTTTTTTAAAATATATTATTTAATATAAATAATCTCACTTTATTACATTTCTATATTTTATAATTTTATATTCTATAAATATAGTAAATTTAGATATAAAAACTTTTACAATTTTTTAAAAATAAATATAGAATTTTAAATTTAAATATAATATAGTTAATTTTAAAAAAATGAAAAATTCATGTTATTGGTTAATTAAAAAAACTAAAGAAGTAATGTTTTACATGTATAAATTTTATTTTAATAAAAAATTATTGATTTTTCCCTAAAAAAATTTAAAAGTATATTATTTTAATATTAACAAATAAAAAAATCAAAAGGTAGCCCATTAGGACAACAAACCTAAATGGTCTGGCTCGTTTAAGCCCGTTTGCACCTTGGTCCATGACAAACTAATCCGATTTGGTCCGAGTGCCCATTTAACAGTACTACACATGATTGGTATTTTGCGTTATCAAAAGAAAGTAGAACGCATTTAGTATCTCCATTTTTTATCAATGGAAGAAGGAATTTCATTAATAATCCGACTTTTCTTTGTTTGGTGCGGCAAAAGCAATTCCCATGATGGGAAAATCAATGACGTTTTTCCATAGTTGTTTTCCTTAGTTTCACTGATGGAAAACTAAATAATGGAATGGAAAAAAAATTTACAGACTGGAAGGCAATTCAAGTGTTAGTTTTGATCTGAAATTCTTTTTGGGCAATGTCAACGACGCCGTCTCCCAGAGCTTCTCCGGCTTCCACATCGTTGCTGGTGAATCTGAGAAGTTCAGACAGATTTCAAAAACATCGTGCAATTTCTTGCGAAGACTTGGATCACAATAGGGAAAAAACATAAGAATAGAACATACCAAATAAAAAACCCAAAACTCCAAAACCAAAAAAAAAATCCAGAAAAATGAAATCAGATTCCTTAAAAGTGTTATGTGGAGTAGATTTGATTGAAGATTCGACAGTGATATCGTGTAATTTGTAGAGAAGAGTTGATGGTGATGATGGTGGATGAGAGCGACAATGTTACAAACGGGAGGGAGAGAGAGAGAGAGAGAGAGAGATAAAGATGAGATATTATGATTTTTTTTTATGATTTTACATATGATTTTTGATATTTTGATTTCTTTTATGATTTTATGATTTTCTCTATTCATGTATTTCCATTTTTTATTATAAAAAATAATTTTAAATCAAGGGTAATTTAGTAAAATTATTCCATATATTTCTTTTCATTTCTATCAAAAAATACATACCAAATAAAACAATACATTTTTTCTTTATTTTTTTTATTCAATACTAAACAATTTTTTTCTTTTCTTTTTTCCTTTTTATTTTCCTTCCTATCAAATTTTGTTTTTCTGCATACCAGATGCAACCTTATGATAATGATCGCAACAAAATGGAGTAAAAAAATGAACGATGAAGGAAAACCAAATCAGTGACTCAATGAGAATATTTCAAATTTGAATAGCAATTGTTCATTTTTGTTCTTTCAATATCTCTCGAGTACATCAAATGCAAACAGACAAAGATCTACTCCATGGGTCTTGATATCATGGCTTGCACATAAAATGAAAGAAACCACCTATAACAACCTTAAGTGGGAGTGCCATAGTGGCTCAATAGTCAATTCCCTCCCTTCGGTTCATGATTCACGTGTCTTCATCCCTGACCCTATTTTTGTCACATCCCAAAAATTGAACATGTGAAAAGATACTACTCATTTGATAAAATTATCAAACATAAGTTATTTACATATATTCTGTAAGGTTTTACATTCAACCTTAATCATTCATTCCACACGACAGAATTATATTCATCTGATAAGCAAATATAGGCATACATAATCTGATGTTTTTATCTCATCGCAAGCCTAGGAGACCTATAGAAAGTACAGAACGTTCCTAGTATCCACATTAATAAGTACTGGTATCCCACTATACAGAAATAGAGAATAATCACTGTAACACCTAATTTTGTCCATCATGTTTATAATTTCTCCTTTCCTTTTAATAAATAAATAATCAAAAAATATAAAAATATAAAAAAATAATAACAAAATAACAAAAGGTATGTCAAATGCCTTTTAATATTTATTTTTGATATGCTCACCACATCATCACATGAGAAACTTCACTTTAGCACATGATGAACAACCCACTATCCCACTATCCCACTATCTCATGCATGGAGCCACTCAGCCGAAAAGGAGGGAGCGTGGTGGATAATAAAGAGAGCTTACCAGAGGGGTTAAAAGGAAAAAAAAAAGGTAGAGCGAGGGATTCCAGAGAAGAAGAAATAAAAAGAAAGCGAAGCAAAGAGAAAGAAAGCGAAGCAAAGAGAAAGAGGCTAGCACAGAGTCAGGGAAAGAAATAAGCAGAACATATCAGAGAGAGAAACAGAGACTCACGGTGGGCAAAGCACAGTGACGAAGGTAAGTTTTGAAGGTTTTATATGTTGCCAGTGTTGTATACGCATATCAATATATGTTTTATATAATATGTAATACATCTATGTATATTTGTGTTTATGTGTGCGTTTATGTGTTTTCATATATAATGTTTACGCATATCTTATATACACATGTATACACTTGTGCGTTTATGTAATCTCAGATATTAAAAAAAAATTAAAATCCTAATTCAACTTGATTAAATCCTTTTTTTAATAAAATTTCAAAAGTCCCAAAAGATATTTTCCTTTAAATTTATTTTCAAAATAATTTCAAAAATCCAAAGATATTTTTCTTTAATTTCATAGTTGATGATGAGTTGGAAAATTACTGAATTTTCTAGAATAGTGCATTAATCCCTATCTTTAGGGAAAATTTTATTATCCTATCGAGTGATTGTTAATCAATGCCGTAGGATAATTAAAAAATATAAAGCATAAATCTTTAATAGGACAAGTTCTCGACTCCGTTGGAATGAATCTGCCCTTATACAGAATGCCCACTACGTGATTGTATAACAATACAGGTGGGAAAACATGCACACACACACACACACACACACACACACACACACATATATATATATATATATATATATATATATATGTATACGTATATATTTTAATAAAAAACCAATTCATTGAGTTTTAAATCCTAAAAAAAAAACTAAATAAAGTACTCACTATGCGATTGTGTAACAATGCAAGTGAAAAAGAATTTTTGCATTTAATATTCATGACGCGATTGTATAACAATGCTTCTGAGTTGAAATCTCTAAAAGTATTCTTTTTTAAAATAAATTCTAAAGACCCAAAAATATTTCTTCAAAAAAAAATATTTTCAAGATTACGAACTACGTGGACTTTGATCCCAACAGTTGGGTACGTAGGCCCTAGGCACCGCCTACCCAAGTCCGTCTTTGTATATTCTTATTTGTTCTTTTTTCATCTTTTTCTTTGGTGGTTTATAAGGGTAATTTTGAAGTGACTGTTAAATAATTGTATGCTTTCTAAATCAAACGTATAAGGTGCCTAACACCTTCCCTATGCGGTTCGACTCCCGAACTCAGTTTCTTTTTAATCGCAGACCGTCAAATTATAAGGTTTTTTCCAAAGTTTTTTTTCCTAATAAATAAAATTTTGGTGGCGGCTCCAAATAAAATTGGTTTTCAATTTCGAAAGCTAATTTTATAATCATTTTTATTTTTCTAAGAAAACGCCGGCCGGTCACATTTTGGGTGTGACAATCACAAAGGGCTTCTAATCTTCAAACGGATACTCTTCTTCCTTATTTTCTGTATCTGAAAAGATAATCATAGGGAGTGTGAGTTTATTTAAAAACTCAGTAAGTAAATAACTGTACTATATAAAATATCAAAAGTACAAATACCACATTTATTCATATAATTAATTGTCTTATACATCGAGTAGTATGGGACTCTAACCCTTTAAAACTCGTGAATAAAATTTCATAGATATACATCGAGTAGTATGGGACTCTAACCCTTTCAAACTCGTGAATAAGATTTCATAAATATACATCGAGTAGTATGAGACTCTAACCCTTTCAAACTCGTATTTATGATTTCACCTATTTACACCGAGTAGTATGGGACTCTAACCTTTTCAAACTCGTATTTATGATTTCACCTATTTACACCGAGTAGTATGGGACTCTAACCCTTTCAAACTCGTGTATAGTTTTTCATCGTTATGCACTGAGTAGTATGGGACTTTAACCCTTTCAAACTCATGTATTAGATCCCGTAGATATTTACTCATTAATAAGATAGTGAGAATTTATCACATAGTACAATTGCCATGAAATAAAATAATTTCTACATACTCTTATTCATTTGAATTTCTGTAAAAAAAATATACCGATCATCATATACTCTCATATGAAAAATTGATTGCTTAATATCAAAATAATATTGTAAATGAGACTTATATTGTACTTTGACTAGTAATATCAAATTAGCTTAGCAAGGTTATTCACCTACCTTGATGTTTGTCTAAGTTTACCTTGTTCCACACTAGAATTTGTGTAGGAAAATTTCCTAGTAAAATATATTACAAGGAAACATAAGAAAGGAAACAAAATCACGAAAATATACAAAATTTTCTGATTGCTACAGTAACGGTTCGCTGCAGTAACGGTTCGCTACAGTGACAGTTCGTTACAGTAACGTTGACTGCTACAGTAACTCGAAAAAATTTTCCAAATTTTCTGGTTGCTACAGTAAATTCGAGTTTGCAGAAACTTTTCCAGAAAATTTCATCCTTTCCTTTCTTGATTCAAAACTTTTGACCCTAAGGCTTTATGCCATAAGTTTTGATGATGACAAATGTATTTGAATTGTAGCATTGATATATATAAAGGTTAATTATCATATACATGCTACAAGTATTTAAGCATGACTATGTTATTTAATGTGTAATGTCTTATACATTAATCATGCTATTTATCATGAATTGAACTAACCATTTAGTTTGTAAGTAAGATATATTTTATAGGTTGGTTCAAAACAAGAAGAGTGAGCATTGGATTGAAGAACAAGGAAAAGTAACATCATGCCTCACTCAAGGAAAACAACATACAAGGACAAAGCTTCAAGAAATGAAGAATTAGAAGATTTGAAGTCTTGGAAGCTTGAATGCATCAAGATAGCCTATGTGTTTATATTAGGTATATTTTATATAGGCTAGTATATTTGTGCAACTCAATGATTTAGATTTGCATACATTGGCTCAAGCATTTTTGAACAAAAAGATAGTGAGATATGAAGTTTTACAAAAGTTATTTTTTTGACCTTTGGTCACTCCTTATATCATATCTCATAAATGAAAAATCGGTTTTTCAAGTATCTTAATCTCATTTGATAGTAGACTCAAAGATCTTTTCAACAGTATATTATTTATTCAAAACGGAGTCCAAATGAGAAATATATGACTATTTAAAATATAGTTTGAAAAACTGAAAGTTGATTTTACTGTAATAAAAAATTATTCTGTTCTGACCTATAGTCAGTATTTTGATTATATCTTTTAAAATAAAAATAATTTTTTAGTAAAACTTAGCTCATTTGAAACTAGACTCCAAGAGCTTTCTAAAGGTATATTATTTGTTTAAAACGGAGTTCAAATGAGGGAGTTATGAATTTTTAAAAAAAGCTCAAAATCTGGACTGCACTATAAGTGCTGTAACGGCTATATAACGGCTAGTTTTGTAAAATCTTACATATATGACCTTAGATACACGATTTTGAGCAAGAACAAAGTCCTACAATGTGATATTAACTTCTTATATCATCTTTGAGAGAAAGGAAAGCATTCTTGAGCCAAATATTGCATATTCTCTATCATTATAGTTATTAGAGCTTCATTTGTATTCATCTACTCTTTAAAGAGAGTTTCTTTGTATTGTTGATTTTGATCAACACATATATTATTCTGAGTTGAGGTTCGCAAGTACCGGTGTTGGAAGAACTTGCTTTGGGTTGAGGAGGAGCCCGGATTCATAAATTCTCCATTGTGGTTTCGCAAATACCCGGATCGAATTTGCGTGGTTGTAGTGGTTTGCAAGTACTCGGATTAAACTTGCAATTATAGTGGAAATACTCAAGTGGTCTCTTGAGCACTGGATGTAGGCTTGGATTAGCCGAACCAGTATAAATCTTTGAGTTTGCTTTCTCTATCCCTTACTCTTTAATTTGTGCATATTGATATCTATTATTTAATTCCTTGATCTTTATAATTATTTATCTTGACAACAAATTGATTTTCTGTATTGTATTTATTATCCTAATCATTGTACTTTTACAGAAAATCATTTTAACTTCCAATTAATTCTTGTGAAAAATTTATAAAACCCAATTCACCCCCCTCTTGGGTTCCAACCATTACTTTCAAAAACCAGAATCTCAACTCTTTTAACCGACTATAACTCAATCCTAACTCAAATATAACCTCTAAAACAACTAAAATTCATGAATTATCATCAAAATCTTCAAGAACAAAACCTCCTCTAATCTTCCATATAAACTTAGATTTAAGAAAAATAATGAGATTAAAGCTTACCTTTGATCCTTACAAAGCTTTTGAACCGAACAAATAATCAAAATTCTGAAGATCAAGGAAAGAATTTGAGAAGAGGATGAAGAAATGAGAGAAACTTCCACTGTTCAATTTTCAGCCTTTGCTTCTGCGTGAATAATGAGATGGTACTATTGAAGTTTTATTTTAAATATTTCTAATGGGTTATTGAATAACCCATGGGTATCCATAACCCAATATCCAAATCCATCCAGTCAATTTACAATAAATAGACTAATTGACCATTCTTAAACCACTTTCCCATGAATTTCACCATTCTTAGAATATATCCCACATGGTGCAAATATTCAGTCCAGTCATTTAACTCAATTTTTATAAATAATATTCAAAGAGAACAATTAAATATGAAAATTAAAAATGACCAAAATAAATAACTAAAGTAACGTTGTAAAATTCTAAAATACTCTTAGGCGAATTATATTCCGAAATTAACGGATATTACATTTCCTTCCTCTGGATAAATTCTTAGGGCTCGTTTGATATCCAAGAAAGAATAGAAATGGAAAGGAAGTAAGAAAATAGAAAAGAAAAAAATGGAAAAGGAAAAACAACAAAAGATGCTTGGTATAGGATGGAAAAAAACAATGGAAAGAGAAAAAAAACATATTTGGTATATATTTTTTAATAAGATAATTTTACCAAAATACCCTCACCACACCACTTTCTCTCAACCCCAATCACCCTCGTCACTCCCATCATCATTGTCACTCTTCACTCTCTCTCAGCCTTCTGTCACTCCTGTTATCACCGTCACTCCACAGCTCTTTCTCTCCACCTCCATTGTCCATCGTCTCCATCGACATATCTTTTTCCCTTACTCCCACACCATTCTCATCGATGTTCTCTATCCGTCACTCCCACATCGTTCTCGTCACTAATCTCTTTTTGTCACTTCACACTGTTCTTGTTGCAGATCTCTGTCCCTCATTCCCTCAACGCCGTCAACCTTCCCCTTCCTCATTTGAGCCCTCTGTCAACTTGTCTCATCTCTCTATCTGCCTCGTGTCTCTCTCCCTCACAGTTTCGATATTCATGGCCAAATAAGTTCAATGTTCAAACGAAAGGGGAAGGGACATTTTTGGTATACATGAGAAACTATGAGGGTAAAACAGACCTTTCACTTGGTTTTCCATATGGAAAACCAATTTTTCATGCCTTTTTCGATGGAAGAGATCCATATCAAAATAAGGGAAGCCGAAATTCCATCTTCTGTACAGGAAAGGGATACCAAAGGCAGAAACAAGGCAACAGTAATGGAAAGGCATAGTCCATTCCAACATTTTTTACACTACCAAACGCCTCCTTAGACTTTGTTTGATATATATTAAGACTTTAAGAGAAAGAGAATAAGAATATGAAAGGGAATGAAAATGGAAATAAAAATCTTAAAATTATGTTAGGTATGATATGAGAAGGAATAAAAATAATTGAATTTGTTTTGTTTGGTATGAAATTTAAAATGAAGTAAATGAAAGAATTTGATATGAATTTACTAAATTGTTCATTCTTAAAAAAAATTAATTATACGATAAGAAAAAAAAAAAGCTGAAGGCACTCATCTCTCTCTCTCCCCCCACCTCCACCACTTCTATCTTCTTTCTCCTCCTCCTTCTCTCTCTCCTCTGTAATCATCTTATTTCATCTTCTCTCATACGCCTAAAATCGTTTGTCGTTTTCCATTGCCATCGTTCGAGCAAGGTTATCGATGCCAGAGTAGAAAATGCAATTCAAGCAAAAGCGGTGAGGAAGTGCCACTGCTATCATTCGAGCAAGGTTGCCAGAGTCGTTCTTTGTCTGCCACTACCATCATTTGAGCAAGGTTATCAACACCAGAGCAGAAGATGCAAGGATGTGTGTAGAAATGGAATGAAAATTTGTCTGATTAATAGAGACAATATAGTCTTTTTCCATGAAGCTTGATGAAATGAAATCCAATTTTATATATTTTTGGACGGAATCTAATTCCATAGATTGTTCATTCCACGAATTCCCTTTTGATATGCAAAATACATATCAAATAAGTATTGAGATGGATGAGAATGAAATTTCATTTCTATTAATAAATATAACATGACCCTAAAATTTAAATCAAATGTATTTCAACTCCCTTTTATGCTCTCTCAACAAAGCAA
Organism: Biancaea sappan; assembly: GCA_037074585.1. Taxonomy (NCBI): domain Eukaryota; kingdom Viridiplantae; phylum Streptophyta; class Magnoliopsida; order Fabales; family Fabaceae; genus Biancaea; species Biancaea sappan. The sequence goes on from CM073491.1 coordinate 3,002,858, forward strand.
AGAATTAATCGAACACTCAAAAATTAAATCTTTATATATATAAAATAAAGAACAAAATGGTCAAAAATTACCGATCTAAGGGTTAGAAAAAATGAGGCTAATCTATATGGTACAACTTGGAAGGCTTCATCTGGTCAGTAAAATTGAAGTACTTGAGCGTTCGAATCCACTTCTCTTGATTCTTCAACAAATGCACAGCAATGGTGTCCGGCCAGAGCTCGTGCGTGCAAGCGGTCGGCGGCTCCGGAAAATTGTACATCGACCACTTCGCATTGTACCTATTCTTCCCTTTTCGTCCCTCCCTCATCCACTCTCCGAAAACCTTATCCTCCGGCCCCTCGAAATGCTTCCTCGGAATCTCCGACCCGCTGAGCCACTCCGCAATGTCCCACGACACCAGATACCCCATCCCCGACATGTAGTGCTTGAACGGGTCCATGCTTCTGCAGGGAATCACGTATCCGTAGTACAGATCTTCTCGCGGCAAGGGTTTTAGGGATTCGACCAAATTAGGGAGTCTTAGGAAGGTGTCGTCGTCTGCTTTCAAAATATAGTGGTACGGAGGGTACGGCCGGTCGGTGTCATTGAAGAGCTCCGGGAGGCTCGAGAAGTATGTGAGCGTTTTGCCTTTGTTCATGTTTTCGGTGCAGTTGAGGATGATGATGTCGTCGTATCGCATGATTTCGAGTGCCACCAGAGTCTTCTGGTCCTCTTTTGTGAGATTGCAGAACACGAATTTCACGTCGATTTTCGCCCCCGCCAAAGATTGCGTGCCGTAGATTAGGCGGAGGAAGTGCCGTCGGAGGTACTGGTCGGGAAGAGTTAGGACGCCGATGAGAATTCGGATGTCGTTGTCGCCGTCGCCGTCGCCGGAGGAGGAGGTGAAGTTGGAGGTGGAGGTGGAGGTGGAGGTGGAAGAGTTTGCAATGAGAGAATTTGGTACAGTGCACCCACCTAATCTTAATAGGCCTTCGAATCGGGCTCCGTTGATGGAGGCATAGATACAGAGGGAGATGAGTAAGAAGATCCAACAGATCATGAAGCGTCCCCTGTCTGGCTTGGAATGCTGCATCATTCCGAAAGATTGGAAAATCTAAAAGAAGAAGAAGAAGAAGAAGAAGAAGAAGATTGGAGTTTGTACTTTTGGGATTTGGAATTGGGCTCTAATAAATTCCAAAGTTTCTTAGGTACTACGCACTACCCTGAGTTTCATTTTCGCGCGACTGAGATTACTCTCTTGACTTTTCTTCCTGTAAGGTTCGAGCTTTCTTAGAATGAGATTAATCAAAAAGTTAGATCAATATGATATCTCTAAGTAACTTGAAATGGGCTAAGATATTGGAAAATGGCCATAATATGTGCCTGGTATTGAGCGATTTCAGTGATTAATAGTTATAATTGGAGTTTGGCGTGAGAAGAAAACTATTGTGGAGACGGTGGTGTTGAACCTAAATGTGGGGGTGCATGCATTTACTGGGTTTTGACAAAAAGTAGGTTTGGTCAACTTTATGTAAATTAGGCATATATGCATAATATATTGATGGAAGAACAAGGTAGGCTAAGAATTGAGCATCATTCACGCCATACTTGACTGCGAAGCAACCCCATTAAAAAGTGTTGTTAAAAAACTGTAGAAGATGATTAAAGAAGGCGACTTCGGTTTGTAGAGTTATGGTTTAGTGGGAGTAGCAGTTTGGTCTTGTGGTAGGCTGTTATGACAATCGTGGAAGTGCCACTTTTTCTGCCTTAAAAAACGATCGCCTTTTCGTAGGGTCATGCGTCCCTCGCCCTGTGAGTTTTGACTACACTTTTCATCCTCCGGAGAAAAGTTATCAGAATATCCATTTTTTAATATCTTAGTTATACTAAGTAACGATCTCACAATGTTGCTGGTGATGTAAGATTTAAATTTGAGAGTATCTCGATTTAAATTTAAAGTCTTACAATTTCTCAATTTTATTGGTCATGTAACGTTTTAAACTTTTATCATTTTTTATTTATTGATATGTTTCTAATATTATAAGTTAATTGAGATAGAAAAAAAAAAGTCATTGAACTAAATTAAATATCTACTGGTACTATCATCATTATAATCTTACTTTTCATAATTTGTTTAATATTTAACTTATTTTAGCAAAGACTAAGAATAAAATATTATAATATTATAAGTTTTGAAAAAAGTAGAAGGAAGCGTGGTGAAAAAAATAAAAGTTTTTAAAAACAATAAAAAGTAGAGGTTATTCTCTTTTTTTTTTTTACTAATTGAGTATTTTCAAATATTTTGTATGACAATATTTCTTATTATTGTTGCAAAGTGACTTGTCTATTATAGTAGTTTTAGGTCTTATTTATAAAAATTGTAAATTGATTGATGATTTTTAACATAATATTATGTTTATTTGTGATTTATATATATATATTTAATTATATTTTTAATTATTATATTTATTTAAATATAAAATCTTTCAATCATCAAATTAATCCGAAGGTTTGATTTATTTTATTCCTTAATCGATCTTAAGTAATATATTGATTTTGACAATCTTGTTCTACAGGTGCTTAATAGAAGCAAAATACATAAAACGCTTGCTTAATCACATTAATCAAATTTAAAAATTTAAAAGTCCTTTTATTAAAGGGAAAATTCCCCCATGAATAAACAAAAGCTCATTTAGTTGTTAATTTAATGATGTATTTAGATGGGATTGGACGAATTTGATTTTTGATCAATTTAATTTTTAAACTTGAGTTGAATTAAAAGTAAGTCAAAGTTATTTAACTGGAGTTTGAGAAATAAAATATGGTTTGGAAGAGAGATAAATGTCAAATGTGATGCATTTGATGAACTTTTTAAAAGTCCATTTAGACTCCTAAACTTGATTTTGTGTACAAAGCAATTGTTTGATTTGATGATTATCTCACTTCTCAAACCACATGTGGTGATAGTGGAGGTATTGAAATAACGCTATCCCTAAAGATTCTATCATGTGTATATTTTTTGTGATTCTATCATGTGTATATTTTTTGTTTGCTAATCTATCTCGTTTCATAAGGAGACCTCGTTAAAATTCTTTAGACCTCCAATCCTATGATTAAGCTTGAGAGTGGCACCTTGAAGATTAACATGGATGGTATCTCATTTGGCAATTTGCGGCATGCTGTAATTGGAGGCTTAGTTCGTGATAAGCTTGGTAGATGGATCATTGTTTTTGTTGGTCACATTGTCATCTCTACTAACATGCATTGTTTTGAAAATCAAACTTACTTGGTTAGTTCAACCGATTAGACTTGGAATTAGTGCAAAAACAATCAGAGAATCGATGAGTAATTACATCACTGTAAAATCAGTTAAAACATAGTGAAACCAACCGGTTGAAGAGAGAGAGAGAGAGGAGGCGAGCGGTGGTGGTCGTCGTGGAAGAAGAAGAATATAATGATGATGATGTTAGTGATGATGTTGTTTGCCAAAGATGACAACAATGAAGCTTAGCCAAAAAAGATGAAGAGATTGGCAAGTGACGAAAATGGAGATGGCAACAACAATGTTGTTTGTTGGAGATGACAACAATAAAGCGCCAAAGAAGATGAAGAGATTGTTGTGATGTGGTGAATATTGAAGAAAAAGTGAAAAACTGAAAGTCAAAAGAGAGGTTGCGTGTACTAGTTAGTGGAGATAAGGTCAAAAAGTATAATAATGAAGATGATGTGCGTAGAAAGATGTTTTAAAATTTTTAATATAAATATATAATACTAAAAACAAATATTAATTCTTATTATATTACTATTAAATTAATATATATGATTATATATATATAATTAATATATGTATATATATATATATATTATTTTTTAATATTTTAAAATAGATCAATTTAACTGTAATTTGACTACAATATGATTATTGACTTATGAATTGATACCTTCACTAGTTCAATTTTCAAAATATTATTAACATGTATGTTGAGTTAGTTACTATTCGACAAGAACTCTTAATTGCTAGCTAGGTGAAACTTCTCTCATATGTATAAAAGTCTCTTACGCGTAAGAGATGTGTAAGAAGAAAAAGTAACCATAACTATGATTGAGTGCTCGTGATTATGTTCATTTGTGCTTTTGGGAAGACTTTCCTTCGGAGTTGACTACGCTTCCACAATGTTTAATAGGCACTTAGTTTTGGTTTTTTGTGTTGTTTCTTATCATTTGTACAAAAAAAAACTTCTCAAATTCTAATTTGTAAATAAAATTTTGACATACTTTTAATTAAAATTAAGTCCAATTCACATGACAATTATTCCCTATATGACACCATTTAAATAACTTTTTTTTTTGAAACAGCATCGTTTTGATTTTGTAAAGTTTGCATAAATGATGCCATTCGAAGCAAAATGTTATATGGACAAATTTAACTCATGGTTACGTTAGCTTTCATTTATTAATTGGAAAAAATACAATATTTCGGGAGAGGGAAATTTTACAAGAATAAATTGAAAATTTTTATTTTTAAGGTATTAAAGTAAAAAATACTCTACGGGCCATATTATTAGTTTATAAAAAAGATGCTAATCAGTTCAGAAAAATTGAAATTGTCTCGTGAGCAAATTAAAAAAAAAAAAAAAGACGCAAAATTTGATCTTATCCTCCAAGGAGGCAAGGAGAGTATGGTAATTTGGTTAGATAATTTACCGTTATTTTGACTTTAGTGACTACGAAAAAGTTCTTCTATGGCCCCCCTAATTTGGAATGCAGATTCTATCCTCTGCTTGAAACACGTAAGAGGTTGCAGTTTTTTAATATAATCGATAGATACTATATTCAAGTACTTTTTTTTTGAGCTTTTTTACTTTTTTCAATTACATTTTTTTTAATTTTTTTTAAATAACACTGATCGTTTAATTTGATTTAACGGTTAACAAATTTAATATTCAGTATAATTTTAAAAAATAAATTATTAGATGTGTTACATTAAACGATTATAATGAAAATTAAAATCTCTTTGTGCTGTTCATGCGTAGAAAAAAATCTGGATCCTCTAACTCGTTATTGTTGCCTAAAGTTCAAAAAGTCTTTATGTTTTTCCCTAATTGGAATTTAAGTAACAGGTCGCAAATTCAAATCTTGTAAATATAATTAAAAAGAAATTTGTTGGTTAGTCGAAGATTGGTTGTACCTATCAACTTTTCTTGTATTTAGATTTTAACATATGAAATAGAATTGCACTTTTATTAACTATTATAGCTTTTAATCCAATAATAACCGTTTAATCTTGAAAAGTGAAAATAATACTCAATCAAATCTCACCTTAACTCTATTGCTTTTTGAGCTCATACTTGAGATCAAAAAAACTTGAAGAAAGATTCATTGAATACGTGCTAGATCTATTACATCTGTGCTCCAGACACGTCACCAACATATTTCCTATATATTTGGGCACAAACAGCTATCCAATGTTGATAGAACACACATGAGCTTGTGTGTCTTACTAGTATCAAATGACTATCGAAAGCTCAACATCTATTAAGAGTATAGTGTCTAGTAAGAAACCATCACACATTGCAATTAGGATTGTAAATTTATTATTGTGTTAAGTTATATTGCCACATTTGACATGAGATTATAGCGTGAGTCTCATTAAATATAATTAATTCTAGTTGCAATTGGACTTAGATCTCCTATTTGACCACGTAGTAGGGGAGCTTCACGCATTGCGATTGGGATTATAAATCTATTATTGTGGTCAGCTGCATTTGGTATAGAATTGTAGCGTGAATTTTATTAAATATAATTACGTTATGTTAATTTGAATTCTTCACCTTTTGATCACTTTCTTTTTGGCTTTTTGGAAAAAAACAGAGAAAGGTTGAATAAGATACACCTGCTCCTGATCGTTATTCTACTAAGAAGTTAATTTGATTATCTTGATATCTTCCAAGATCATCCTGAATAATCTTTAGAAAAATCACAATACATTTTCTTTTCCACAATGAGAATGAAAACAGAGAAAAAAAAGTGGAAGAAAAATTTGAAAATTAAATATTAAATTCACATCTTCATATTAAAAAAAAGAAGTTTCAAACGAACCTTCAAGCTGTGACTCAGTACAATTCAGTGATTCACTTGGTCTTCTATTTGCAGCAAATTGACCAGAAATTCACACTTCACTGTTTCATATTCTGCTGGCGATCAATGCGAAGCCTTCGGAAAAAATGTAGACTCCGTCTCTTGATCATATTACATAATTTAAACTGTTCAGACTCAAACCCGATAAATCAAAAAGAAGAATCAACAAAGAGCAATCACGGAGATATGGATTCGAAGCTATTTCCCCCGCGATAACGGAGCTGCAACGAGATTTGTCTCTGCATCTGAAGCTGCCGTCTGAAATTCGCTATAAACATGTCAGCTCTTCTATCAATATCATCGTCCTCCGAAGGAAAGCTTATGGTCCTCTGCAACCGGCGAGAAGAACCCGAACCCGATCCATCAGATTCCGCGTCATCGGAACAGAGCATTAGCCCCGGTCGGTCGTTGAAACTGACGTGGTGTCTGCTAAGAGAAGCGCGGCGGATGAAGGTGGAGATGTGCCACAAACGGCTGAGGACGGTGGAGCTTAGTAAAATCCTCAATCTCTCCACCGCCGTTTTCAGGCGACTTAGCAGAGTCTGGTTATTCTTTTTCTCCGTCGTCGTCATGTTAGGACTTAGGATTAGATAGTGTTTGGATTAGAGCAAAGGAAATATATGTTTATAGGAAATGGAAGATGGGGGTTTTGAAGGAGATGGAAGCGTCTTGGATAAGATTAAGAACTTGGTGGGCAAGGAAGAGAGATGAAGAACGCGTGATGAAATGGAGGAGCGTGTTAGCAAGATGGCTACTGTTTAGAGCCTAACGTAAAAGTTTAGCGCACATATTCGGCTATTCAGCACCGATCGATTAGAATGAGATTTATATGGGTCCCATTTTTCTCGCTCAATCATACGGTGCTCGAAAACTTAATATCTTATTAGGCAAATGGTATTCAACAAAACATCTAGACTCGTTTGCTTTAGATTCTAGCCATCATTTTTAAGTACTAACGAGGAATATTGCCAGCCCACAGTATAACATTAGCTTGTTAGAGTGATTGTATTTATTCAAACTTTGAAAATATTATGATAGTTTAATTTTAAAAAATGTTAATTAACAAAGGATTCTATTATTTATGTTTATTAAATTTGAAAGGAATTATTTTTTTATTAAAAACAAAAAAATGTTAACCTACATCTTAAATTCTTTTTTATTTTTTATTTTTTTGAACTATTGATAGATTGAAGTGTTCATTCCTCTTATTATCTTTTTAATTGGGCTAAGTTAATGTAATACCCATGAAAAATAAAATATAAATGTGTGTTTTCAAACTACTGTTACTATTTCATTATACGGTACTATTCACCAGTATAATACTATTTACGTATATAGTACTGTTCATTTATACAATCAAAATATCAAATACTAGATGTGGTTTGGTCATAAGAGAAAACTAGAAAGAAGTTTGTAGTAGAAAATGACGTTTATGTGTAAAAATACCCTCAGGGACTAAATTGAAAGTACTGAATTGAAAAGAAACTTAAAGGTTTAAGGTGAAAGGATAGTTTTTCCTTTAAAGTTTAACGCATAGTGTCAAATAGTACCCTTGACTTTTACTATAAATATGCCCTTGCATTTCACTTCTAAACTTACACCTTCAACTTCTCTTCTTCCCTCCTTAAGTTTCTCTTTCTCCGACGCTAGGCTTCTGAGATTTTGGGCCTTTCCGTTTTTGCTTAGGTAAAGATACTATGCTCTTTCTATGTCTTTCAAATTTTAGAAGTTATTTTTTTAAGTATGCTCTGTGATTGCGGCTTTGGCTGATCTTCCACATCAGAAAAACTGTCGTTAGCTGTTATTTTGATTCTCTGATTACCGAAATAGAATATAATCTGTGGAGAATACATGTCTAGGAAAGTTCTGACTAAGGAAAGACCTGGTTTTTAAGTGTGTCCAGTGTGACCCTCCACTCTTTCCTGGGAACTTACCTGGTGTACTCTTTTACAGATTGTATTCTGTATTTCCGGTATGAATAGTACCCATATGTATGAATAGTGACCGTATGAATAGTACCGTACGTATGAATAGTGACCGTATGAATAGTACCCATACGTATGAACAGTATCTGTACAAAAATGATCTTAACGTATTTTCTGTAATCTTTCATGAAAATCTCTGTAGCGGAACACTGAAATTCACCTGCGTACTCTTGTCTGTAACGATTTAGAGAAGTGATACTCGTACGGAATCCAGGTGAGTGAAACGACCCTGTTTTAATAGAGTTTTAGCATTACTGGTGATAAAAAGTATGTCGTAGGACACTCCCAAGATTCATAGGGGGAAATTGGATTCAGAATGACGAATATAATGAGATAATTAATCCAGAAGTATGGATAAGACGAACCAAGTATCTCATGATGATATGAAATTTGAATCATATAGTTATATACTATACCTATTATATGGATGAGTATTATATTGTGCTTCTGATTATGATATGAACTGTTGTACTATTGATTGTGATTGAGCGGTACAGTACCCCCTCTCACCGCAAGGCGGAAAACCCGGGTTAAAGGGTGTCTTGACCAATGAGTGTGGAGACAATGATTCCCTCAGTAGGGATATAGCCCGGATTGGTGATAAATCCGTGAGGCGCCCTAGCTAAGGGGATGAGGTTGTGCGTCATGGTGGAAAAATACAAAATTGGTGAGCCGGCCTGTGTGCGCTCTCCGGGATATATTGCCATTGACGAGTACTAGTATCGTTTGTTGAATTGGATGAATTTTTCTTGTATGTAATTTCTAACTATGTCTATTGGTTGAGCTTGAGCCTTCGGATATGCTTGCATGACTGGTGATGTATTTGAATTTTATTAACGCGAGCCCGATTTGCTCACTGAGTTTAAAAGCTCACACTGTTTGTACAAACTTTTTGTTCAGATCAGGTTGCCGCCGAAGTACATCCGCTAGAGGAGTAGATCACGTTGGACCTTCCCGCTGTCGGGTAGGCCCTTCTTTTGTTATACAGTATGTTGCTCTGTAACCGTGTAGGACATCTAGGTCAGGAGTTTGGTATTTGGCTTGTATTTCAGTATGATAATGTATTTTGTACTGAGGATCTATTATTTTTAATTAAGAAAATCTGATGTATTTTCTTTGTATTTATTAAGGAATGGTATTTTGAGAATATAGAGATAATGACTAACGATTTTACTTGTGGGAAGAATTTATCGAAAGGCTTACAGTGATGGGATATTTATCATTGTGCCGGTCATGTCCCTAGAAAATGGGTCGTGACAAAGTTGGTATCAGAGGATAGGTTGTTAGGTCTCCTAGTGATTACAGAGCAAGGTGTCTTTAGTGGGCCTTCCCCTATTGTCGTGACTGCAGCACGACCATAGGATGAAGATCCACCAAAAGCCCTGTAGAGATTAAAATCCCTTTCTTTCGTGTCTTTACTTGAAGCATAATAGTGACGATATATATTATTCTTAATTGTAGAATAAGTTTAGATGGCACCAAGAAAATCAAACGCTTCTGGAATCCGCACAAGATCTGGCAGGGCCTTGGTCCCTCCAGCTGCTCAGTCAGCAAATGCAAGACTGGAGATGCCTAACTGTGCAGAAGATAACCATGCACAAAACAGAGAAATATCCACTAAAAACCCTGGAAGAAATGCTGGAGAACCATCACAAATCGACGCGACTGTAGTGATGGAAGCATTAGCTGCAATGCAGAACGAGGTGAATGGGCTAAAGGAACTTCTGATGGGACAATCATCTGAAGATGGCTCACAGGCATCAGTACATGCTGCAAAAGTACAAGAGACAGACCAGATGCCACCTCCACCCCCTCCTCAGGATTGGGTAGGGACAGAGGTCAAGATTTCAGAATTTATGAAGCTGAATCCGCCAACCTTTGCAGGAGATGTTAATGAAGACCCACAATGTTTTCTAGATGATTGTGAGAAAATTCTTGACACGTTAGAATGTCCTGAACCTCGAAAAGTAACCCTTGTTACCTTTCAGTTAAGAGGTAAGGCCGACTGCTGGTGGCGAACATGGAAGAAGGGCATGGCCAGAAATGCCCCACTCGTTAAATGGAATGACTTTAAAAGAATTTTTCGAGAACAATTTATTCTGGAGAGTATACGAGAAGCAAAGATGAATGAGTTTGAGGCACTCCGGCAAGGATCACGAACCGTCGATGAATACGACAATCTGTTTATAGAGTTGTCTGAATATGCTACTCACATGGTCCTAACTGAGAAAGAAAAGATCCGACGGTTTATTAAAGGCCTTCGAGAGTCTTTATTTGATAGGGTGGGATCGAAAATACGAGATTTTTCATTTTACACAGAAGCCGTCGACATCGCCCGTATGATGGAAGAAAGAGATATGCAAAAAGAAAAATGGAATAACAAAAGAAAGAGGAAACAAGATGAGAAATCACACTACCACGGAGAGAGTTCTGGACGTGCAGCCTCTACCGCTAGTGCACCACAGCGTCAACAAAGTGGTACAGGGGGTCAACAAAGGCCCTGGTGCTCTAAATGTGAAAGAAATCACTTCGGAGCTTGTTTTGTCAACAACAACACTAGGGTCTGTTACCAATGTGGTCAACAGGGCCACATCAAAAGAGATTGCCCCCAACTCTACACGAGATCTGGCCAAGGGTCAATACGCCCTAATCAATCAGAGGCTACTGTTGCCAACAGATCCCCTGTAACTGTAGGAGGCAATGGAATTGGAAGAGGTGCTGGCAGAGGACAAGGTGGTCGAGGGCAGGCTTCAGCAGGCCGAGGGAACACTCGAGTATTCGCTTTAACCCGTCAAGATGCTCAGACGTCTAATACGGTGGTAGCAGGTACTCTTCTGATTGAATCAAATTTTGCACATGTTTTGTTTGACTCTGGCTCTACGCATTCCTATGTGTCACCATTCTTTGCTAAGAACTTTAAACAAAAAGTTGTTAAATTAGAATGTCCGTTTTTAGTAACTACACCTACTGGAGGCACCTTACTAATAGAACGAGGCTATCGAGCTTGCAAGGTAAGAGTCGGAGAAATAAATACAACAGTAGACCTAATGCTGTTAGATATGACAGACTTTGATGTCATCTTAGGCATGGATTGGCTGGCATCTTGTCATGCCACTCTGGATTGTTATAATAAGATAGTTAAGTTCAATATTCCGGGGGAGCTTTCCTTCGTATTTCATGGTGAAAGGAGTGAAATTTCTGGAAATCTTATATCTTTAATGTGTGCCCAACGTTTATTGCGAAAGGGCTGTAAAGAATACTTGGCATTCGTTAAAGATATTAAGAAAGAAGAACTAAAAGTAGAAGACGTTCCAGTAGTACAGGAGTTTGTAGATGTCTTCCCAGATGATCTACCAGGTATACCCCCAGATCGAGAGATTGAGTTCCAGATAGAGTTAGCACCAGATACTCGCCCAATCTCCATACCCCCTTATAGAATGGCACCAACAGAATTAAAAGAGTTAAAAACTCAGTTACAGGACTTGCTAGACAAAGGCTTTATAAGGCCAAGTTATTCACCTTGGGGAGCTCCTGTTCTGTTCGTGAAAAAGAAGGACGGATCGATGAGACTATGCATAGATTACATGCAACTGAATAAGGTAACTATCAAAAATAAATACCCGTTGCCTCGCATCGACGACCTTTTCGATCAACTTCAAGGAGCCAAGTGTTTTTCAAAGATTGACTTGAGGTCTGGTTATCACCAACTCAAGATCAAGGAGGAGGATGTGTCTAAAACAGCCTTCCGTACCAGATATGGGCACTACGAGTTCTTGGTGATGTCATTTGGATTAACGAATGCACCAGCTGCTTTCATGAATTTAATGAATAGGATTTTTAAATCCTTTTTAGACAAATTTGTCATTGTCTTCATAGACGACATTCTGGTGTACTCAAAGACTTCAGAAGAGCACGAACAACACCTTCGTGTTGTGTTACAGACATTGAGGGATCATCAATTGTACGCCAAATTCTCTAAATGCGAGTTTTGGATTGATCGTGTAACTTTCTTAGGACATGTGATCTCCAAAGATGGCATCCAAGCAGACCCAAGCAAAGTAGAAGCGGTCAAAATGTGGCCTAGACCTACCTCCGTCACGGAGATTCGCAGCTTCCTGGGATTGGTAGGATATTATCGTCGTTTCATCCAAAATTTTTCCCAGTTAGCCGCCCCTCTCACACTACTGACTAGGAAAGGGGTAAAGTACCAATGGGATGACGCTTGTGAAGAAAGCTTCCAAGAACTCAAGAAAAGGTTAATCTCCGCACCTGTATTGGTCTTACCCTCAGGACCAGGAGGTTTTACAGTATACTGCGATGCATCAAGAGTAGGGTTGGGATGTGTTTTCATGCAGCATGGCCAGGTAGTGGCATATGCATCGAGACAACTTAAGAAACATGAACAAAACTACCCCACCCACGATCTGGAACTGGCAGCTGTAGTTTTCGCTTTAAAGATATGGCGACATTATCTATACGGAGAAACTTGCGAAATCTACACTGACCATAAAAGTCTAAAATATATTTTCGACCAAAAGGACTTAAACTTGAGGCAGAGGAGATGGGTAGAATTACTAAAAGATTATGATTGCAATATTCTTTACCACCCAGGCAAAGCGAACGTGGTAGCAGATGCCTTGAGTCGAAAATCTATGGGTAGTCTGGCCCATATAGCAGTAACAAAAAGACCCTTGATCCAAGAACTACAAGAGTTGAGAGCAAAAGGTGCTACTCTTGAGGTTACAAGGACAGGATCATTCTTAGCCCATATTAGGGCTAGATCTTCCCTTGTTGACCAGATACGGATATCTCAAATGGAGGATCCTGAGCTTGTCCAAATTATGGAAAAGGTGAAGATTGGTGAAGTGAATAGTTTCACACTCGACGATACAGGAGTCTTACATTTTGAACAACGGTTGTGTGTACCACATGTTGGAACTCTTAGACGAGACATCATGGAAGAAGGCCATCGTGCTGCATATGCTGTACATCCAGGAGCCACCAAGATGTATCAGGATCTGAAACAGATCTACTGGTGGAAAGGAATGAAACAAGACATAGCAGAATTTGTGTCTCGCTGTTTAACTTGTCAACAGGTTAAGGCTGAGCATCTAAAGCCAGGAGGCTCGTTACAATGATTAGAGATTCCTGAATGGAAATGGGAACGAGTGACGATGGACTTTGTTGTTGGTCTACCTCGTTCCACAGGAGGTTATGACTCAGTTTGGGTCATTGTTGACAGACTAACCAAATCAGCACACTTCATTCCAGTCAAAACCACTTATGGTGTAGTAACGTTGGCACAATTGTATATTAAAGAAATAGTAAAGTTGCATGGAGTACCTATATCTATCATTTCTGATAGAGGTCCTCAATTTACCTCTCGTTTCTGGAAAAGTTTTCAAGAGGCATTAGGTACTCGAGTGGACCTTAGTACCGCTTTTCACCCACAGACAGACGGACAGTCAGAGCGGACGATTCAGACGCTAGAGGATATGTTACGAGCTTGTATTCTAGATTTCAGTGGTAGCTGAGAAAAGCATTTGTATCTTGTAGAGTTCGCATATAACAACAGCTACCAGGCCACTATTGGGATGGCACCCTTTGAGGCCTTGTATGGGAGACGTTGCAGATCTCCGATTGGTTGGTTCGAGGTAGGTGAAGCAAAAGCATTAGGACCTGACTTGGCCCAGGATGCCCTAACCAAGGTTAAGACAATACAAGATAGGATGCGAGCAGCTCAAAGTAGACAAAAGGCATACGCTGACCACAGACGACGTGATTTGGAGTTCTCAGTCGGCGATATGGTATTCCTTAAGGTCTCTCCAATGAAAGGTGTCACGACCCGTTTTCTGGGCACATGACCGGCACAATGATGAATCTCTCATCACTGTAAGCCTTCCGATAAATATATCAAATTTTCTTATCTGAAAATCATAGAGATGATTTGCATGTAATCATAGATTATCAATTTAAAATACATTATTATACTGACATACAAGCCAAATGTCAAACCCCTGAACTAGATGTCCTAGACGATTACAGAGCAACATAATCTATAACAGAAGAGAGGTCTACCCGACAACGGGAAGGTCCAAAGTGATCTACTCCTCTAGCAGATATTCTTCGATGGCAACCTGATCTGAACAAAAGGTTGTACAAACAATGTGAGCTTTTAAACTCAATGAGCGAATCGGCCTCGCATTAATAAAATTCAAATACATTACCAGTCATGCAAGCATATCCAAAGACTCATACTCAACCAATAGATAGAAGATAAAAATTCATCCAATTCAACAAACGTTACTAGTACTCGTCAATGGCAATATATCCCAGAGAGCGCACACAGGCCGGCTCACCAATTATGTATATTTCTGCCATGACGCACAACATCATCCTTTTACATACAAGAAGATAAAAATTCATCCAATTCAACAAACGTTACTAGTACTCGTCAATGGCAATATATCCCGGAGAGCGCACACAGGCCGGCTCACCAATTATGTATATTTCCGCCATGACGCACAACCTCATCCTCTTAGCTAGGGCGCCTCACGGATTTATCACCAATCCGGGCTATATCCCTACTGAGGGAATCGTTGTCTCCACACTCATTGGTCAAGACACCCTGTCAACCGGGTTTTCCGCCTTGCCGTGAGAGGGGGTACTGTCCCGCTCAATCACAATCAATAGCATTTCATATCATAATCAGAAGCTCAATATAATATTCATCCATATAACAGGTATAGTATATAACTATATTATGGATTTATAAACCACATATCAAGATAACAATTAATCCATTTTTGAAAACATTCAAACTTCATATCATCATAAGATACTTATTTCATTTTATCCATACTTATGGATTAATTATCTCATTTAGATTCGTCATTCTGAATCCAATTTCCCCCTATGAATCTTGGGAGTGTCCTACGACATACTTTTTATCACCAGTAATGCTAAAACTCTATTAAAACGGGGTCGTTTCACTCACCTGGATTCCGTACGAATATCGCTTCTCTAAGTCGTTACAGATAAGAGTACACAGATGAATTTCAGTATTCCGCTACGGAGATTTTCATGAAAGATTAGAGAAAACAAGTTAGGATTGTTTTCATACAGATACTGTTTATACATACGGTACTATTCATATATACGGTCACTATTCATAAGTACGGATACTATTTATACATACGGATAATATTTGTACATACGGTCACTATTCATACGTATGAATACTATTTTTACGTACGGTTACTGTTTATATGTACGGTTACTATTCATACGGTTACTATTCATACGTACGGATACTATTCATACCAGAAATAGAGAATACAATCTGTAAAAGAGTACACCAGGTAAGTTCCCAGGAAAGAGTGGAGGGTCACACTGGACACACTTAAAAACCAGGTCTTTCCTTAGCCAGAACTTTCCTAGACATGTATTCTTCACAGTTTACATTCTATTTCGGTAATCAGAGAATCAAAATAACATATAAACAGCTAAGGACAGTTTTTCTGATGTGGAAGATCGGCCAAAACCGCAACCACAGAGCATACTTAAGAAATTAACTTCTAAAATTTGAAAGACATAGAAAGGGCATAGTATCCTTACCTAAGCTGAAAAGGAAAGGCCCAAAATCTCAGAGGCCTAGCTTTGGAGTAAGAGAAACTTAAGGAGAGAAGAAGAGAAGTTGAAGGTGTGAGTTTAGAAGTGAAATGGAAGGGCCTATTTATAGCAAAAGTCAAGGGTACTATTTGACACTATGCACTAATAAAATATTCAATTTACTATTCATGAAAATGACATTTCTAATAATGCAATTACTGTGCAAATCGCGGCAACGGCTGAAAATTTTCTTTTATTTACTATTAGAAACTTAAAGAGAAAACTATCCTTTCACCTTAAATCTTTAAGTTTCTTTTCAATTCAGTCCTTTCACTTTAGTCCCTGAGGGTATTTTCACACATAAAACGTCAGTTTCTCCTACGAACTTCTTTCTAGTTTTCTCTTATGACCAAACAACATCTAGTACTTGACATTTCGATTGTATAAATGAACAGTATCATATACGTAAATAGTATTATACTGGTGAATAGTACCATATACTGAAATAGTAACAGTAGTTTGTAAACAAATATTTATATTTTATTTTTCTTGGGTATTACAAAAGGTGTGTTGAGATTTGGAAGGAAAGGAAAGTTGAGTCCTAGATACATCGGGCCTTATGAGATTCTAGAACGAGTGGGAAAAGTGGCTTATCGGCTTGCCCTACCTATGGATCTGGAAGGGATTCACCCTGTTTTTCACGTATCCATGTTAAGGAAGTACCTTCATGACCCTTCTCACATACTTCACCCTTCTCAGAATGATTCTATCCTAGTAGATGAAAACTTGTCATACGAGGAGATACCAGTAGCTATCCTCGATAGTCAAGTAAAGAAACTCCGATCTAAGGAGATTCCATCCGTCAAGGTTTTGTGGAGGAATCAAACTCACGAAGAAGCCACATGGGAAGCCGAGGCCGACATGCGTTCTAGATATCCGCATCTTTTTACGACTTGAGGTAATTTAAATTCGGAGGACCGAATTTTTTAAAGGGGGTGATAATGTAATACCCATGAAAAATAAAATATAAATGTGTATTTTCAAACTACTGTTACTATTTCAGTATATGGTACTATTCACCCGTATAATACTATTTACGTATATGATACTGTTCATTTATACAATCAAAATATCAAATACTAGATGTGGTTTGGTCATAAGAGAAAACTAGAAAGAAGTTTGTAGTAGAAAATGACGTTTTATGTGTAAAAATACCCTCAGGGACTAAATTGAAAGGACTGAATTGAAAAGAAACTTAAAGGTTTAAGATGAAAGGATAGTTTTTCCTTTAAAGTTTCTAATAGTAAATAAACGAAAATTTTCCATCGTACGCGTAAGGTGCACAGTAACTGCATTATTAGAAATATCATTTTCATAAATAGTAAATTGAATATTTTATTAACGCATAGTGTCAAATAGTACCATTGATTTTTACTATAAATATGCCCTTACATTTCACTTCTAAACTCACACCTTCAACTTCTCTTCTTCCCTCTTTAAGTTTCTCTTGCTCCGACGCTAGGCTTCTGAGATTTTGGGCCTTTGCGTTTTTGCTTAGGTAAAGATACTATGCTCTTTCTATGTCTTTCAAATTTTAGAAGTTATTTTCTTAAGTATGCTCTGTGGTTGCGGCTTTGGCCGATCTTCCACATCAGAAAAACTGTCGTTAGCTGTTATTTTGATTCTCTGATTACCGAAATAGAATATAATCTGTGGAGAATACATGTCTAGGAAAGTTATGGCTAAGAAAAGACCTGGTTTTTAAGTGTGTCCAGTGTGACCCTCCACTCTTTCCTGGGAACTTACCTGGTATACTCTTTTACAGATTGTATTCTGTATTTCCGGTATGAATAGTACCCATATGTATGAATAGTGACCATATGAATAGTACCGTACGTATGAATAGTGACCGTATGAATAGTACCCATACGTATGAACAGTATCTGTACGAAAACGATCTTAACGTATTTTCTGTAATCTTTCATGAAAATCTCTGTAGCGGAACACTGAAATTCACCTGCGTACTCTTGTTTGTAACGATTTAGAGAAGTGATACTCGTACGGAATCCAGGTGAGTGAAACGACCCTGTTTTAATAGAGTTTTAGCATTACTGGTGATAAAAAGTATGTCGTAGGACACTCCCAAGATTCATAGGGGGAAATTGGATTCAGAATGACGAATATAATGAGATAATTAATCCAGAAGTATGGATAAGACGAACCAAGTATCTCATGATGATATGAAATTTGAATCATATAGTTATATACTATACCTATTATATGGATGAGTATTATATTGTGCTTCTGATTATGATATGAACTGTTGTACTATTGATTGTGATTGAGCGGTACAGTACCCCCTCTCACCGCAAGGCGGAAAACCCGGGTTAAAGGGTGTCTTGACCAATGAGTGTGGAGACAATGATTCCCTCAGTAGGGATATAGCCCGGATTGGTGATAAATCCGTGAGGTGCCCTAGCTAAGGGGATGAGGTTGTGCGTCATGGTGGAAAAATACAAAATTGGTGAGCCGGCCTGTGTGCGCTCTCCGGGATATATTGCCATTGACGAGTACTAGTATCGTTTGTTGAATTGGATGAATTTTTCTTGTATGTAATTTCTAACTATGTCTATTGGTTGAGCTTGAGCCTTCGGATATGCTTGCATGACTGGTGATGTATTTGAATTTTATTAACGCGAGCCCGATTTGTTCACTGAGTTTAAAAGCTCACACTGTTTGTACAAACTTTTTGTTCAGATCAGGTTGCCGCCGAAGTACATCCGCTAGAGGAGTAGATCACGTTGGACCTTCCCGCTGTCGGGTAGGCCCTTCTTTTGTTATACAGTATGTTGCTCTGTAACCGTGTAGGACATCTAGGTCACGGGTTTGGTATTTGGCTTGTATTTCAGTATGATAATGTATTTTGTACTGAGGATCTATTATTTTTAATTAAGAAAATCTGATGTATTTTCTTTGTATTTATTAAGGAATGGTATTTTGAGAATATAGAGATAATGACTAACGATTTTACTTGTGGGAAGAATTTATCGAAAGGCTTACAGTGATGGGATATTCATCATTGTGCCGGTCATGTGCCTAGAAAATGGGTCGTGACAGTTAAACTCATTTCTAACATATTTTATAATGATGGGCCAACATAGTCGGCCCATTTTTTGCCCAACCCAATGTAGGCCAACCGGTAGGAGCTCATAGGTTGAAATTTGAAAATAAGAATTTTGTTTACATGAAGGGTAGCGCTACGAAAAGCTGGACCTCAAAAGAGGTCGAGTTTTTCTTTTACCTTTTTGTCTCGTTTTTTGTGTCTATCAAATTTTTATTTTCCATACTCGGCACACCCTCCAAGAAAAAATAGGGGTGGATTGACCTCCGTGTAGTTTTTCCCTTACATGAAATAGGAACTTATGACATGTTTGGTAGACTGCTGGATCCTTTGTTTAATCAAACAATATTGTTCAATCATGTGGAACTTACATGGGTCACATCTATCAGTGCCAGTCTGATGATCATATATGCTTGACTAAGAAAAGGAACTGCCCTCATTTGGTAGGGAGGAGAGATTAGGTAATATAATATAAAATAGAGTAAAGAAATAAGAGAAGTAATAAGAAAATTTTCAAATTATTCTCATAAAAGTACTAAACATTTATTTAAAAAAAGGAGATATTTTAATAAAATACTCTATTTTTTATTTCCTTTTTCTTTTCTATTTTAGGTACGAAACACAATGAAACAAATCTTGGAATATATATATACATATATATATATATATATATATGTGTGTGTGTGTGTGTGTGTGTATTTTGTGAGATGGGAATCCTTCTTGTGGAGTTGGAGGCACAGACTTGATAGATGACTAATTCTACGATTGAGGCCAATTTCGTAAAATGAGTGAAAACTACTTTCTAAATTTCTTAAAATTATCATCACAAATATTACGACACTTCAATCTTTCAAATTTTATATATTATTCCTAGAGGAACTACAAAAGAATCAAAGATTAGGCATGAAAGAGGTAAGAGATGGATTGTGATATTGACTGTTATGCAATGCCAAATTGCCAATGCCTATAACCAAATTCAAGGCACACAATTTGTGAGACTAATTATAACAAGTTATATATGGTACACTTCGATTTTAACTAATTTAATTTGATATATTCTTTATCGTTGGTTTTTTAATTAATAAAACAAAAAATAATCGTATAAGTATAAATAGATATATACTTCTCCAAATACTTGCATTTCATTTTAATTTTCAGCACATGACATGATTTGCTTGTTCTTTTTAAAAAAAAACTAGAAATGTTATAAATTACTAATAAAGAAAGTATAAAATGCAGGTAGGTGACTTTAGTCTGAATCTCCTCCAGTGCATAAGAGTCACTGGGACTGTTGTGCACCGTTAATCTTATTATTAATATATTTTTTAAAAATTTGATGGTGATAAGAAGCATAGGTTAACTCCAGTTTTGACTAAAGGTGACCCATAATTTGAAGTCTTCAAATGCCAACTACATGGAACATTTTTTTCCTGGGCGCAAATTAAGCTTATTAGGCCAAGTTATTTAAAAAACACTCCACTCACGAATAAGTAATATTTTTAAAATTAGCTCGGTCATTAATTTAGACTGACTTTCAGATTACTAGTTCAACTGTCAGTAATTACTTAATTTACTGGTGGTCTCTTAAAACCATTAGGAAATGACAGTCACAAATCACAACTTACTATAGTGTCATATAATCTGTAAAAGCAAGATGATAGAAAGTAAATGCAAAGAGTTAAAATAACTCATTTGTCTGAAAGTTGTCCTATGAAGAGTTTAAACTTTTAAAAGCTAAGAGTCTATTTGGTTTATAAAAAAAATTTATATTTTTATTTTCAATTTTTATTTCCTGAAATATATTTTTTGAAACACTGAAAATATCTTTTTGGTGTTTTCAGATTTAGACATATTTTAATAAATACTTTCAAGAAAACGTTTTTAATTAACTTAACCAAACACATTTTCAAACAAAAAATACTCAAACCAAACAGGTACTAAAGTTCTCACCTATTGAATTATTTTTTAGATATGCATCTTTAGTTGTTTTCAATACATACACGACAAATATAATTTTTTAATGAAAATGAGCGAATTAGAACTTGAGATTTAAAAACTCGAACAACCGGTTGTCTAATGATTTAACTAAAAAGGGAATATTCCTCCCTGTTTTGTATTGCCATTACAAGAAATTAACTCTCTGCACTGATTCCACTTTCAAATTTCGCTTAAGTATTCAATGAATATAGCTAATGGTTCTATACTAATTGCTAGCTTTTGAGTTTTTGACACTTCGATGAGGAATCACATTAGGTAATGTCGTCCTAATTGTGTAAAACAAACAGAAGAAGATCGCCTTCAACCCCACTAAACCATTTTGTATGGCAATTTCGCAGCTTTTTAATGCATATAGATCTGCTCGTATATATAAAAAAACAGCTTTCATAAAAAAGAATGAAAAATGAAAAAGAAGCAGAAGGACAGCTTCACCCTTCTTAAAACAGTGCCTATAAGCATAATATATATTAGTTTACCATCATCTCACATAACAAAAATCCGCTGAAATTCTTGTTTATCATGTTTATTACGAAATCTGACTAAAGAGGTTATAATATTCATATTTGTTAAGTGCATTGAATTATATGGTGAATTAAATTATGGTTCAATCCACAATTATGTAAGCGCAATTTGAAAGGAAAAAACATTTGTAGTATTTGGAGCGAGTAGGGCGAGGACTAACAAGAAAAAACCTTGTGGAGCGACTGGGTTTTTAATGTGCAAGAGCGATCATGTAATTCATATTTTTGTATGATTTTCAGTTTATTCATTTTGTACTTAAACATTTTTGCCTGAAAAATATACTACATCTTTTTATTCGTAGATGTAGGTCACTTTGACTGAAATATGTTAAATTTGTTTATTATGTGATTTTCACTTTGTTTATCTTCTTTGTTTTTTGTATTTTTTTCTTGACAATATTGTTAATGAACTTTCTAAATTAACAATTTTATTTCGTAAAAATATCACTAACTTTATTTTTTCCTCAAAAAATAATAATGTGCAATTAAATTAATTTCCATTTTTTTTAAAAGAATTGGGGTGAACTTTAAGACGTACCTTAATGATATGCAGGGATGATATAACATTTAAGCACCATTCAATTTGGTTAATTATAATAATCAGATTTCAGAAATCTGCAACAACGTTCAAGCTTTGATTTACATATTATTATATATTCAAGATGTTTTTCACACGACCTCTCCACCAAGTTCCTCTTTTTCCTCATCTTATGATCAACACAACAATTAATACTCAGATAATATACAATTAATAGTTGTCTCTTTGAGACTACAAAATATAACCTAGTTCATAATCTTGAAACATAATTCCATCATCTTGCTGAAGAGCAGGAGGATTAATGGTGGTAGCACTAGCAGTTGCAGTTGAATCCCAAGAGTTCGCTGATGCTGACTTGGCATCAAAATCACCCGACCACCACATCATCAAGTTGTCCTTTGATGAACCATTCATCTCTCCGAAACAATCATACATTATTAATTCAGCTGTCTGCTCTTCCTGCTGTGCCACGTAATCACCCATTAATCTTGAACTATTGTTGTTCAGAATGTCATCAAGTTCAGCCTGCAGTGCAGAAACCTGATCAGGTCCCACATCAAACGGCTCAACCCGATCCGAGTCAACCGGATTAGCGGCGGTACCGATGACCGGCTCCGAGCTCTCCAGGCTGCTGATTTTCACACTTTCTTGTTGAATTGCATCAATATTGTTATTATTAGCAGAAGTTGGTTGATAAAATTCGTGTTTTTCCTCTGTGGTTGTAACATTGGAGGTAGGGTTCAAGGATTGTAGGCTGTTTTGGATAATTTTTTGTTGGAAAGGATGTAACTTGGGCCAGAGGGCAGGATTATTGTAGAAAGAGAAATTAGGGTTTTGGAGTTGCATGTGAAGTTGAAGTCTTTCAAGAGCAGAGGGGCTTAGGGTATGATGATCAGAATTATTTGAATTTTGATCCTCCATGCTTTCTTTTTTGCGCCTCCCAAGTAGTTTCTTCTTCAATCTGGTGTTCCAATAGTTCTTTATGTCATTGTCCGTCCTTCCAGGTAGCTGGGCTGCAATAATGGACCACCTGCATATATATCATGAAGATGAAGAAAAAAAAAAAGGAGATCATCAGAATTTCAAACAATAACATTTAGGACACTCTCAGCTAAATTAACGTTCTTTTGGAGTCATGTTAAGATCATGACTTAAATTATATGATGACTTAGTTTATAATTTGACCCAATTTATTTAGAAGCACTGATGAAAAAAAACTTAGAAACATGTGAAGTGATTCATTTTGTGTATTTTATGTTAGTATTTATGAGTTGGTTCTATTGTATTTTACTCTTAGTTTTTGCCAGAAATAATACATTATTTTTCTACCCATGGACATATAATGTTATACTAGTCGAATCATGTAATTTTTCGTGTGTTTTCTTTAAATTTTTGCACTATCTATCTTCTCAATTTGCATTTAATTTTTGTACAATCTTCATCAGTTTAGTGCATTTAGGATTTTACTCTTTCTATATAAGAAGAATTGAACACAAGTTGTAGGTGAAATATTTGCTATGTGAAAATTTTAATTTTTCATACAATTAGTTGAAACTTATTTATAGATATTTGTGTATAAAAACAATATACAATTTATGTGTGTCTTAAATAGCATTAAAATACTGATTTTCTTTAAATATCAAGTATACTCAAATAATTTTTTTAATAAATTTATAAACAAATTTTTGGATCACTTGGAAAGGAAAAAAATTGTTGGTCTAAGGAAACTGAGTCACAGAGATTCTAGTGACAAGGAAAAGAGACAAACGAATGTGTTGAAAAATTACAGCACAAACTCGGAGATGGAGAAGGGAATTTTTAGGAAATTAGGTACCTGCTTCCAATGCTAATGTAAAGGCTGCTTATGATGTTGTCTTCTTCTTCGGTAAATCCACCATGCTTGATATTAGGCCTCAGGTAATTTAGCCATCTCAGTCTGCAACTCTTTCCACATCTCTTCAGCCCTGCATATTATTTATTATATTATTAATCCTGAGCGTATGAAATCGAAAGATATATTGATCGATACATCTTTTAGCAATTTGATCCTTCAAAGATAATAACCAGCTATCATTTGATTCTAAAATTTTTGAAGAGTCCGTCAACATCAAGCATGCTGTTGAAGACATACACTTGCCTAATCATCAATTAATACACTACAGGATTTGTAAAGGAAAAATGTAGAGAACAGAGAAGATAAAAATAGAACTAATACATAGAACATACAAATTTACATGATTCAATCAATATAATTTATATTTGTGAACAGATAAAAGTATTGTATTTTTTCAAGTAAAAATGTTTTCAGTACATATTGAAAAACCAAAAAATCATATAATATGAACTACATAACCATTTTCACAAAATAAAAAAAACATAAAATGAGTGGCTCTATAAGATTGCTCTTTTCTTTTCGGGTTGTATTTCCAAATTTCAAATCGGGTCATAATCTAATTCCCCAAACAATTTGAGGCGCTCAACAGGACTACATCATTGAATTTTTCAAAATATATATGATCATAGAAGTTAATGAAACATATACATCTTTAATCAATTTGCAGTTGATGAAGAGAGACGTACCAATTTTGTGAGGAAGGGCAATCCAGTTGCCTCCAGTTCCATGCTTTTCAATATAGGCTTTCAGGATAGCGTCTTCTTCTGGAGACCATGGCCCTCTCTTCACGTTCGCCTTGTCACAGCATGGAGCTCGACCCATTGATCTCTCTTTCTTTGATTAACTTTCTCTCTCTCTCTCTCTCTCTCTCTCTCTCTCGCTCTCTCTCTCTCTGTTGAAGCAAAGAGAAAGGCTTGTGTTGGGGAAACTACGGAGAAGGATGACCAAAATTTATAGGTAGGAATTAAGAGGGGCTGATGCCATTCTCAAAATTAAGGACCAAAAGTCTTACACCTCGTCACCTCTCAGTTATTCAATTCAATATATCTTTTTCTTCTAGGGTTTTAACGTCTCTCTTCCTCTGTCTTCCTTTTTGGATTAGTTCGCTCCATCATATTTAAAATAGCATGCAAAAGGACAACAGTTTTAGAATAACACGGATTTCTTCTTCCTTTTCATAAAGAAATACTACTGCTTTTTGCACTTGGTGGTCCATTAATTTAAATATTTGAACCCCAGGTCACAGCCCATAGCCAATAGGTGTTCTGATATATCCGAAGAAACCCTATGTATTCTCTCAGTAGATGTTCCTTTTTTCTCAAGCCATCCCAGATAGTGCATTTCTGCAGTTCTGCTTGTATATATTAAGAGAAAATATAACACAAAGCTAACATACATATATATATATATATATATATATATATAATTCAGTATAGCCTTTTGATCATTCAATTCATGAGTTTTGGTGTGTTAACATCACTAATATTGCACATATATAAGTGTTATTGGCAGAATGACACGTGTCCTTCCAGACATTTTGCTTGCATATTTTTAATTTTCGTTAATATGAGATAAACACATGACGTTGAGAATTAGTGAGGTGGAAAGAAGATGATATAAAAATAAACTTGATTATGCTTATTGACTATGCCACTAATTGAGCCAGGGCTATTGTTTTGTTTTCTAGTTAGAAGACAATATATATACGTGTGTGTATATATTTATGTGTGTGTGCGCGCGCGTATGTATGTCAAGTTGAGCGGAGTGATCAAATTAATGTGCAAGGTCAGAAGAGTAATTATTTATTACTATATATTATATCATAAATCAAAATATAAAACACTTTTTAATTTGATTTTTATAGGAAAAAATATATTTTTCATTCCTAATGTGTACCTTGAATTTTAATTTCATCCATAATATTTTTTTTATCAATTTTATCTTACATATTTATATTTTATTTCAATTGTTCTTAGGGTTAACGTCATTAATAACATAGACGAAAAATACTAATGTGAACTCTTTTTATTTAAACATAAACTCTTCCAAATAACATGTGACACATCAAATATTTAACCGTTAATTTGAAATGAATGAGAAAAAAAATCTCATTGGGGTGAAATTAAATTAAAACTAAAATTAATTAGTATGACACGTTGGTAGTTAACGGGTTACATAAAGTTCACGTCAACATTTTTTATTAATTATGTTGACGATAATAGTCTTAACGATAAAATTGAAATAAAAAAAATATGTGAAATATTAATACAAAAAAATTAAGAATAAAATTAAAACACCAAATAAGCTTTAAAGACAAAAAATTTTGCCATTATTATACGGACCTTCCCTTAAAATTAGAATATCTTTATTTCTTACGTTTACATTTATACGGTTGGCTAGCTGGTATGAACAGAAAAACCATAGTCAGTGCCTTGAAGAACAATATATATGTTAGACTCAGTCTTTGTCTGTTTAAACCAACAAAATCATAACCAATTGATCTGATTTTGAAAATCATATATGTCAATGGAAAACCTGACATCTTCGAGGACAAGATACTATGATCTTTCTTACGAAAGTTCGTGCCCTTCGACTGTACTCAAGTGTGTTAACTGCCCTATCAGAATCAGAATCAAAATCAAAGGTCTATAAGTAGCACGTGCGGTTTGTCACGTTTGGACATGTTATTTTAAGTTTGTTAAACTTAAAAATGAGACTAAACAAATTAATTTGTTTAAATTTTTTATTTTTATTAACAAAAATTATATTTTTTTAATAAAAGTAATTTTATTTTATTATATTTTTATATTTTATAATATTATATTTAATAAATATAGTAATTTTAGATATAAATTTTTTTTATAAATTTTAAAAATAAATATAAAATTTTTAAATTTAAATATAATATAATTAATTCAAAAAATAAAATATAAACATTAGAGTTATTAATTATTTAAAAAATTTAAAAAGTAATGTTTTATATGTATAAATTATATATTAATAAAAAATTATTAATTTTTATTAAAAAATTAAAATTATATTACTTAAATATAAAAATTATAAAAAAATTGACTCGCAAGATGGGCGGTATTGAACATACAATTTGAGACCCCGTTTATAAATAACAAACTTGTTTATCTTTGACTTGCAACAAATTGGCTTGTTTGACACTATTATTTATGACTAATACTTGAGATCTTAATTCAAGAACACACATGATAATTAAGAATAGTTTATCAAATGATCATTTTTGAATTAGCGTACGATGTCGTAATTAACGTAATAGTAAGGCTTTATAATCCCATAATTCAAGAGTTTGATTATGTTGCTACTACATGTTTGTTGAAGTGATCCTAATTAACAAGAAATGCTTGCTGAGGATACAGAGAAAGTGAGAAAATGAGAAAGTCAAAGAAGAAAAGGAATTAAAAGAAAATTCAGTGATGGAAAATTACAATTCATACATTAAAATTTTCAACCACAAATTCATAATTTCCAAAAGTTATTTTAACTCAAAATAATCTTAGAGTTGTAACTTTACCTAAGATCTATACAAATATATAAAAAAAAATCACTAAACTAAGAAAGATAACATATCTTGATTCATGGCAATTAATCAATCCAAGTAAAAAAGAAAAAAATTTGGTGGGTTCTTTCAAAGGGTTGTAGTCATTGTTTCACCAAATTCTCACAATGGTGGGCAAAACGAGAGTGACAGGAAGAATCATAATTTCATTAACCTAATGGATAAGTTTATATAAAATTCTACTTTTAATAGGTTGAGTATTTCTATTATTGGATCTTAATATTTGTGTGTATGATAATAAAATAATAATTTACACAGATCTCAAAATAATTCAAGGATAGAAACACTTAGGGCATGTTTGGTTTGGACATTTCCTGTTTTCATTTTCACTGAAAACAGAAAATGAACTTGAAAATGCGTTTGGTTGAGTTAATTGAAAACGTTTTCTTGAAAACATTTCTTAAAATAAGCCTAAATCTGAAAACATAAAAAAGATGTTTTCAGTGTTTCAAGAAATGCATTTCAGGAAATGAAGATTGAAAATGAAAACAGGAAATGTTTTCACAAACCAAACAAACCCTTAATTTCTTAAAAAATTGAGTTTTTTATAGACTTACTCTAACCTAATTTTTAGCTCATTAATGATAGTAATGGGACACTGACAAGATTTCTACACATTTTAACTCAAACTACTTATATATATATATATATATATATATATATATATATATATATATATATATATATCAAAAAATTATTACTTTATTAATACCATTTTCCTAAAGATTTGATAATGTATTATATATAATAAAATTAATATGTGAGTTGATTTTATGAAAATTTAAAGGTATATACAGTTGTGATTCTTAAATTTAAAAACCGATTCTTATTTCTATTCACCATGTTGACTATCACACATAAGAACGGTTCTTATACAAAAAGTAATAATAAAATAATCAACTCATAATAAATATTAATAGAGAACAATAAATGCTAAACTAGTGGAGAGTTGATTGTGAGACTCATTTGTGGATTCTTAAAAAGTTCACCACTTGAGTGAAGAGTTGTTTAAACTAAAAGCCACAATAAAAACTCAGTTAAAATTCACCACTGTAAATGTTCTAATAACATTCATAGCACATATGGTGTGTTTGACAAAAATAGTTAATAAACTAGTTGAAAGCTTATAAGTTAATTTTTAGCTAAAAGCTGAAATCTTATAATCTAGCTTATTGAATTAGAAGTATTTGGTAAAAATAGCTGTTGAAGTAACTGAAAAGTATAAAATGACATAAAAATGTTTGTATTATTTTATAATCCCAACAATATAAAATAAACATATTAGTTTTTATTTTTTAATTAAATTAATTTAAAATATTATATATTTAAAATTAATTGATATATATATATATATATATATATATATATATATATATATATATATATATCTCTCTCTCTCTCTCTCTCTCTCTCACACACACACATATATATATATATATATATATATAATTTTATATTATATATATATATATATGTGTGTGTGTATATATTTAAAATAAATTTAATTAAAGATAAAAATTTAAATAAAAATAATAATTATTCAAATGAAAGTATCTTAAAGATTTAGGTAATTAATAAAACAAAAGGATATAATGAATATTTAGATAAAATAATAAAAGTAAAACAGAAAAAAAAGTACAAAAGTTATAAGGTGTAAAAAGTAACATTTCAAAATAAATTATAAATTATTAAAATAAGTTCATTTATCAAACACTTTTAATAAATTTATAATTTAGTTAAATAAATTATAAACTAGACAAATAAATTATAAATTCAATTTTTTCCTTGTCAAACCATCCATTGTTCTTCGCAATTCAAACTGTTTTAGAAGAATCATCACTCATTGACCTTGGTTTCTGTACTTAACCTATCTAGCTAGGGCATTTTTTAATCAAGTAGCCCACATAGAAACATGCATAACAAAGGGCAAATATTAAATTTTCAGAAACTTTCCCCTACATTATTTATGTATATAAACGTAAATTAATATCCTATCGTCAAATAAAGTGAGTAGATATTTAAGACAATTAATAAAGAAAGCATGCATGCTTCTGCTTGTCTTTCTCCTTAACTAAGAATCTGCATTGACACAGTGTAACTTTCCCTAATTA
Source organism: Biancaea sappan (assembly GCA_037074585.1). NCBI lineage: Eukaryota > Viridiplantae > Streptophyta > Magnoliopsida > Fabales > Fabaceae > Biancaea > Biancaea sappan. The sequence continues at coordinate 3,032,340 of CM073491.1, forward strand.
AATAGAAAAAAAATAAAGGAAGTGCAATATTTCATCATCAATATGACCAACCTACTTTCAGAGAGCTAGTGAAGCAGTACTCATATGAAGATAAGGTTCGAAAAGTGTCGGTAACTATTGGGTGCGATATATATGTTCGAAGCTGTACCCTAATTATGTTTTATATTTCTCTTAGAACAGTTATGCATTTTTTATATACGTTATTTTTTTTTGATTCTATCATATACTGTTTTAAACATTTTTTTTAAAAATATATTACTTATCTTATTGAATCACATTAAATATATGTGTGTTTTTACATTTTCTTTCATTCTGATTATTTGCTTTTTTTGTGCGCAATTTCTTAACATCATTTATGTCTTGGGTGTTAGATCAATACTCCACAAGATTAGTTATAATTATAGAGATTAATTCGGTTTTATCTTGATAACTTTTTTAAATGGTTGGTTACAATTTTCATTTGATTTTTTTAAAAAACAAACAAATGAATAAATTTAAGCTACCAACTATCGAGAATCTATCTTATTATTTATAGAGCAAGTAGTTAATATCTTTAAAAATGTTGAGCTTCCCAACGTTTGTCAACCTTATATGCCCATTTGATGTTTAATACGTGTTAGTGATGAATAACAACAAATAAGCTGTTACTATCAGTATTAATAATTCATTCAATTTTTGGTAATATTCATTCCAAGATATGCTATGAGCAGACCATAAAGTCATCCATCAAATGTCAAACCCTTTTAATTAATTACTTGTTTTAATAAGAATGGTAACAAACCCTCATGATTGAGCATCGATCCAAGAATTTTGACCTAAACATCTGAACTTTCAGGCGATACACAAATTAAATGATTGACCTTTAAAGACCACCTCAATATAAATACTATAAATTTTCAATTCAATTGTTGCCGATTTTAGTCCCATATTAATCTAGTTCATCGTTGGAAAGAGATAGATTTTGATTTATTAAATAAACAGAACAAAACCACTATATGCAATTTCATATTTGCATGGGTATGATGTATTATAAATAAGAAATAGGAGCCAGTTTCTCTCCATTCTTAAAGAATATGAGTACTAATTTCAAAAGGAAAAAAAAAACGTAGAGTTTGATACTTAGTTATTGTATTAAATGCAAATTACTCCACAAAATTGGGTCTTCTTCTGCTAATCTTTTGATTTGCCTTTCATGACATATATGAAATATTTTGTTTTTTAGTTGTCTTATTGACTGATATAAAATATTTTATGTCTGTAATTTGAAACTGATATAAGAGATTTTATGTCTCTAATTTGAAGTTCTTTTTTTTTTTAAATTGTAAGTTTTCACATTTTCTTTTTGTTGAATAATTTGAATTATATAATGACATGAATTATAATCCAATCTTGTAATTGGAGCCCGACTCGAAAGGAGAAAACATGGAGCAAGCCATGGAGCAACTTGGCATGAATAGTTATGTATTTGTAATATATATATCTTTTTCAATTTTTTTTCTATACAGTATATCAAATATTTTGTCAAAAAAAATATAAAAATTCTCTCTGCTTACGAATGTAGGTTATATTAGTCAAATCACATTAAATTTATATATTTTATGTTTTTTGCATTGTCTATTTTATTTGTTATAGCGTGAATTCTGGTCAAATAAACATTTATTTAATTGTAGATTTTATTTTGACGTGAAATGAACATACTAACCTTTTTGGCCTTTTTTAAAGTAAGAAGTCAACATTGTGTGCATTGAGCAAATGAAATTGCCATGGGCTAGTCATCTTCTAGACACGTGTAGAAAGTGAACTAGCGAGACCCCACTGAGTCTCTGACTTTAATAGGGGAAGTCCACTCCGTGTGTTCGGTAAGGTTGATGATGGTGATGATTGTGTCACAGAACTTGACCTTCTGGATTTTCTTGTCGTAAAGAATTGGTGATGCCAAGCAATAGGACAGCATCTTACTTAAATCCAATGGTAGCCGAGTTTGAGTTTCAATTATTTGGGAGGGGATGGTGAAAACAAATTTAATGGTTTAGTCACGGATTTGTTGAATGTAGAGAGAGAGAGAGAGAGAGAGAGAGAGAGAGAGAGAGAGAGAGAGAGAGAGAGAGAGAGAGAGAGAGAGAGAGAGAGAGAGAGAGAGAGAGAGAGAGAGAGAGAGAGAGAGAGAGAGAGAGAGAGAGAGAGAGAGAGAGAGAGAGAGAAATTAAGGATAATTTTATTTATTTTTATATATCTAACATGACTATCACATGACAAATAATATTGAGCTTGAAATGTATCTTATTGTCACGACCCGTTTTCTGGGCACATGACCGGCACAATGATGAATCTCTCATCACTGTAAGCCTTCCGATAAATATATCAAATTTTCTTATATGAAAATCATAGATTTTCATTTTAAAATACATTATTATACTGACATACAAGCCAAATGTCGAACCCCTGAACTAGATGTCCTAGACGATTACAGAGTAACATAATCTATAACAGAAGAGAGGTCTACCCGACAACGGGAAGGTACAAAGTGATCTACTCCTCTAGCAGATATTCTTCGATGGCAACCTGATCTGAACAAAAAGGTTGTACAAACAATGTGAGCTTTTAAACTCAATGAGCGAATCGGCCTCGCATTAATAAAATTCAAATACATTACCAGTCATGCAAGCATATCCAAAGGCTCATACTCAACCAATAGACAGAAGATAAAAATTTATCCAATTCAACAAACGTTACTAGTACTCGTTAATGGCAATATATCCCGGAGAGCGCACACAGGCCGGCTCACCAATTATGTATATTTCCGCCATGACGCACAACATCATCCTCTTACATACAAGATAAAAATTCATCCAATTCAACAAACGTTACTAGTACTCGTCAATGGCAATATATCCCGGAGAGCGCACACAGGCCGGCTCACCAATTATGTATATTTCCGCCATGACGCACAACCTCATCCTCTTAGCTAGGGCGCCTCACGGATTTATCACCAATCCGGGCTATATCCCTACTGAGGGAATCGTTGTCTCCACACTCATTGGTCAAGACACCCTGTCAACCGGGTTTTCCGCCTTGCCGTGAGAGGGGGTACTGTCCCGCTCAATCACAATCAATAGCACAGTATTTCATATCATAATCAGAAGCTCAATATAATATTCATCCATATAACAGGTATAGTATATAACTATATTATAGATTTACATATCAAGATAACAATTAATCCATTTTTGAAAACATTCAAACTTCACATCATCATAAGATACTTATTTCATTTTATCCATACTTATGGATTAATTATCTCATTTAGATTCGTCATTCTGAATCCAATTTCCCCCTATGAATCTTGGGAGTGTCCTACGACATACTTTTTATCACCAGTAATGCTAAAACTCTATTAAAACGGGGTCGTTTCACTCACTTGGATTCCGTACGAACATCGCTTCTCTAAGTCATTACAGACAAGAGTTCTCAGGTGAATTTCGGTGTTCTGCTACGGAGATTTTCATGAAAGATTAGAGAAAATACGTCAGGATTGTTTTCGTACAGATACTGTTCATATGTATGGTTACTGTTCATATATACTATCACTATTCATACGTACGGTCACTATTCATATGTACGGTCACTATTCATACGTACGGTTACTATTCATATATACGGTCACTATTCATACGATTACTATTCATACGTACGGATACTATTCATACCAGAAATAGAGAATACAATCTGTAAAAGAGTACACCAGGTAAGTTCCCAGGAAAGAGTGGAGGGTCACACTGGACACACTTAAAAACCAGGTCTTTCCTTAGCCAGAACTTTCCTAGACATGTATTATTCACAGTTTACATTCTATTTCGGTAATCAGAGAATCAAAATAACATATAAACAGCTAAGGACAGTTTTTCTGATGTGGAAGATCAGCCAAGGCCGCAACCACAGAGCATACTTAAGAAATTAACTTCTAAAATTTGAAAGACATAGAAAGGGCATACTATCCTTACCTAAGCTGAAAAGGAAAGGCCCAAAATCTCAGACGCCTAGCTTTGGAGTAAGAGAAACTTAAGGAGAGAAGAAGAGAAGTTGAAGGTGTGAGTTTAGAAGTGAAATGAAAGGGCCTATTTATAGCAAAAGTCAAGGGTACTATTTGATACTATGCGCTAATAAAATATTCAATTTACTATTTATGAAAATGACATTTCTAATAATGCAGTTACTGTGCACCTCAAAGATCGAAAATTTTTCTGTTATTACTATTGAAAACTTAAAGGGAAAACTATCCTTTCACCTTAAACCTTTAAGTTTCTTTTCAAATCAGTCCTTTCACTTTAGTCCCTGAGGGTATTTTCACCCATAAAACGTCATTTTCTCCTACGAATTTCTTCCTAGTTTTCTTTTATGACCAAACCACATCTAGTACTTGACATTTCAATTGTATAAATGAACAGTATCGTATACGTAAATAGTATTATACAGGTGAATAGTACCGTATACTGAAATAGTAACAGTAGTTTGTAAACAAATATTTATATTTTATTTTTCTTGGGTATTACATTATCACCCCCTTAAGAGAATTCGGTCCTCCGAATTCAAAACTCATTTCAAGACTGAAATAAGTGTGATTACTTCGTCTATATCTCATTCTTTGTATCTCTTTCTTCCAAAACCTCATCACACCCTTGGTGAGATTTACAAGAACACTATACTATCGACTGTGAACTCTAGACCGCATTATCAATAATTTGCATTGGACTTTCCTTTTCTAAACGGTAAACATTCTCTTCCTCATCAGTTTGATTTTTTTTCCACAATCTTTTGTACCATAAAGTGTTTCATCCTCATAACCTTTACCAAACTTAAACCATCTGATTAGAGACGAACTCTGTCTCTATGTAAAACCTCAAATAGGTGTCTTCTCAAAAGTGACACATGGTCTTTCTAGTTCATACTGAATATCAGAACACAAGCTACCATACACATAGCTTATAACTTTTACGAATACAAGTACTCCACCTGAAGGCATCATTTTGGCCATAGGTAATACTCTTGCCCAAAGGCGATCCTTCTACCTTAAGGCGATACTCTCAGCTGAAGGCGTTATATAAAATGAAATCATTACATAAATCTCTAGAAAGAACAATCCTAGAAAATATGATAAGTAAATAACATACTTCTTACGCATAATTATATATATGAAAATTCCTCTCACCTCAATGACTCATATAGAGTCGCATCCCTTCAATGATTGAGGCAAACCCATAGTTCTATAGGTTCATAAAATACTTATTCAGCATTCCTCCATAGCTCAGAAGTGCAATGAAATATCATTTTAGTAACTCTGCTCAGTCACAAAGATATTACTATACTATGCTTTAGAATCAAGTATGAAATATAACAAGTCCAATATCTTCTCATTCCTCAAGTTCTTTCAGTAAAATGAATCACTTCAACAAAGAAGATCTAGATACTAACTTAAATTTTATTTCTAGTACATAGATAATTTTAATACGTGAAGCTTACACCAAATGTAGCTTTAGGTACAAACAAAAGAAAAATAAATTAAGGACGAGGAGGCTTTTGAAATGTAAAAGGTGCTCCAGGTCTAGAAGAGGAAGGTGCTTCAGACCTTAAGGAGGAAGCTAATCGTTGCAGCCTAGAAAGAGTTTCTGGAGGAAGCGCCTGAGAAATTTGGCGAAGAGCATAAGTCACTCCGTTCATACAGTCAATACACCTTGCTTGTTGGTCACGAAAATTTTGAGTTGCAAACATTGAATGTCTATCAACTCGATTAGCCAGTTCCCCGAAACGACGGTTTATCAGTTTCTCTTGGTTTTCAAAGAGACGACTTATTAGTCGCTTCTGGTCCTCTATCTTGTATTCCAGGCTCTCTATCTTACGTTCCAGGAATGCAAGCTTATTTTCTGAGGATGTTGCAGTACTGTCCTCCTCCAACTCTATTACATCCCTCTTTCTCTTCTTAATTTTTGGTGACCTGTCTACAGGTCTCTTCCCTTTGTTGTTTCCGAGACTTAGATTTAAATCAAGCTCTACATTGCCAGTCTCAAAATTCAAGTTGAAAGACTTATTATCGGCCATTGCTCTAGGGATCTCAGAAATAACTTCGAATGAGAAAGGAATGGAGATTGAGAAATAGGTATGTAATGAAAGAAGTAGATTTGCTTGGTGCGATGAGTAGGGTAACGGGCATACAAGATTTATAGACAACCCGAAGCCCCTGGAGCTAAAGCCACCACAACCTACACGCCGCTTGCTATAAGGTTTACAGATCACATATGTCGCAATGCCAGCAATTAATGTCGGACATGCGAGTAAATAGTAAATATAATTTAATGCAATTAACATAAGTCAAAGATTTCCTCAAAAACAATTTTCGGCTAATCTTGACCTTTCTCAAAGTTCTGACTAACTACGCTCTTCAGTCTGAGATTTTCTCCCTCTAACTTGTTTTATCCTGTAATCCCATATCACGATGTCCCTATATGATCGGGTAGTCTCATATTAGCCTTATCTTAGATTCCGATCGGTGTCTTTATTCTAGATTTACACATAATATATGTATATCAATATATACATTTTAAAACAAAGTTAACTGCTTACGGTCACATGCCTTAAGCATTATCATGATGTAAGGAAATCACTGCCTTTCATTTGCCCACGAGAGCATTATATGTAAGTATATGTAACCATGAAGATATATCATCATCTACACATTTTATTCTATCCAAGTCATTTTGATTTCACATCTCTATGAGTATATGTAGGATCATCACATATTCTCCTTGATCGTAGCCTTCACTCATTATGCATGAATAACATACATACATGTAATTACAACATGATTCAATCAATTATGTATGTTATACTCAACTGAAGGCTCTTAAGAACAACACAATAAAACGGAGAAATGTATTTCAGTTCATCATAAAAGCATCTAAGGCAATCTTTGATGGCTATGTTATCAACTTCTTTGAATTTCGGAAAATGCCAACGGGAGAAATGGGAAAACCGAGTAAAATCGGCCGCAAATCCACCGAATACTGACTTTCGTGGTTTTGGCATTAATGCGACGCATTGTTGGTGTGCACGCCTACCCTAGACTTCTGGCTTCTAGCTTGCAGAAATCCATAGGTTGATCGTGTAGGGGTGCGGTGAAAAGATATCTTCTTTGTCTCTAAGTCCTAATTTTTCTCTATAAAAACCATCCCAGCGTTCTCAGTTACCACACCACAAAGAGTAATAATCTCCGAGCCTACAATCCCCCAGTATTCCTCTCGCCTCATACTCTTACAAAAATTTCTAAATTTTTCCAAATCATGGCCTCAAGGAAGTACATTGATCTCACAGTAGAGGCTAAGGAAGAAGAGCTCGACTTAAACTTAAGTCTGGGCAAAGACAAGAGCAAAAGACCTTTTGAGGGGTCTCCAGAGAAACAGAAGGAGAAGAAAATGAAGAAGATCGAGGAAGCTGAGGAGACTAGCACGGGCCATACCTCGGAGGACAAAATCGCCTGTCTAGAGCAGGAGGTGAAAAATCTGAAAAAGATGATAGGAGACCTGGAGAAGTTAACTAAACGCAATCATGCAGAAATGACTTCAAGAATAGACAGGTTCTTCTATTGGTCTACCCAGTGCTTCTGCAATCAACAACAAAGAAGTGTTGATTGTATGAATGGGATTTACACTACCCTCCGCGACATTGCTATGTCCCTTGCTCCAAGGAATGGTCGAGGGGTGATGATACAATACAACCCTCCTAATCCAAGACCACCTCGCTTTTAGATTACTCATGCACGAGTAAACTTCTTCTTTTTTGCAATGTAATCCTTCAGTTTTTTTTTTCTTTTGTTTTTAATGCAAGTGGTTTCTTTTATTGGCTGGTACCCTAAAATAATATAGCTACACAAATTCAATCATGAATTCAGCTTATAAAATCCACCATATAAAAATTTGATCCGACAACAACGGAATCAAAACAAGTAATAACTTTTCCTTTACTAAGTTCAAAAGTGTAGCCACATATATCTAAAATTAAACCTGACAACATAATTTCTAAGAAGAGATAAGTCTCGGAGGGAAAGGAAATGAAAACATCCTACAGGACCTTCAGTAGAGCCGTCTCTCTATAGTTGTGCTCGGGTTCACAACGATAGAGGAGGTCCTACTAAGGTTACCTTGCTCTGTAATCACTAGGAGACCTAACAACCATTGCTCTGATACCAACTTTGTCACGACCCGTTTTCTGGGCACATGACCGGCACAATGATGAATCTCTCATCACTGTAAGCCTTCCGATAAATATATCAAATTTTCTTATATGAAAATCATAGATTTTCATTTTAAAATACATTATTATACTGACATACAAGCCAAATGTCGAACCCCTGAACTAGATGTCCTAGACGATTACAGAGTAACATAATCTATAACAGAAGAGAGGTCTACCCGACAACGGGAAGGTACAAAGTGATCTACTCCTCTAGCAGATATTCTTCGATGGCAACCTGATCTGAACAAAAAGGTTGTACAAACAATGTGAGCTTTTAAACTCAATGAGCGAATCGGCCTCGCATTAATAAAATTCAAATACATTACCAGTCATGCAAGCATATCCAAAGGCTCATACTCAACCAATAGACAGAAGATAAAAATTTATCCAATTCAACAAACGTTACTAGTACTCGTTAATGGCAATATATCCCGGAGAGCGCACACAGGCCGGCTCACCAATTATGTATATTTCCGCCATGACGCACAACATCATCCTCTTACATACAAGATAAAAATTCATCCAATTCAACAAACGTTACTAGTACTCGTCAATGGCAATATATCCCGGAGAGCGCACACAGGCCGGCTCACCAATTATGTATATTTCCGCCATGACGCACAACCTCATCCTCTTAGCTAGGGCGCCTCACGGATTTATCACCAATCCGGGCTATATCCCTACTGAGGGAATCGTTGTCTCCACACTCATTGGTCAAGACACCCTGTCAACCGGGTTTTCCGCCTTGCCGTGAGAGGGGGTACTGTCCCGCTCAATCACAATCAATAGCACAGTATTTCATATCATAATCAGAAGCTCAATATAATATTCATCCATATAACAGGTATAGTATATAACTATATTATAGATTTACATATCAAGATAACAATTAATCCATTTTTGAAAACATTCAAACTTCACATCATCATAAGATACTTATTTCATTTTATCCATACTTATGGATTAATTATCTCATTTAGATTCGTCATTCTAAATCCAATTTCCCCCTATGAATCTTGGGAGTGTCCTACGACATACTTTTTATCACCAGTAATGCTAAAACTCTATTAAAACGGGGTCGTTTCACTCACCTGGATTCCGTACGAACATCGCTTCTCTAAGTCATTACAGACAAGAGTTCTCAGGTGAATTTCGGTGTTCTGCTACGGAGATTTTCATGAAAGATTAGAGAAAATACGTCAGGATTGTTTTCGTACAGATACTGTTCATATGTATGGTTACTGTTCATATATACGGTCACTATTCATACGGTCACTATTCATACGTACGGTCACTATTCATATGTACGGTCACTATTCATACGTACGGTTACTATTCATATATACATACGGTCACTATTCATACGATTACTATTCATACGTACGGATACTATTCATACCAGAAATAGAGAATACAATCTGTAAAAGAGTACACCAGGTAAGTTCCCAGGAAAGAGTGGAGGGTCACACTGGACACACTTAAAAACCAGGTCTTTCCTTAGCCAGAACTTTCCTAGACATGTATTCTTCACAGTTTACATTCTATTTCGGTAATCAGAGAATCAAAATAACATATAAACAGCTAAGGACAGTTTTTCTGATGTGGAAGATCAGCCAAGGCCGCAACCACAGAGCATACTTAAGAAATTAACTTCTAAAATTTGAAAGACATAGAAAGGGCATACTATCCTTACCTAAGCTGAAAAGGAAAGGCCCAAAATCTCAGACGCCTAGCTTTGGAGTAAGAGAAACTTAAGGAGAGAAGAAGAGAAGTTGAAGGTGTGAGTTTAGAAGTGAAATGAAAGGGCCTATTTATAGCAAAAGTCAAGGGTACTATTTGATATTATGCGCTAATAAAATATTCAATTTACTATTTATGAAAATGACATTTCTAATAATGCAGTTAAGATCGAAAATTTTTCTGTTATTACTATTGAAAACTTAAAGGGAAAACTATCCTTTCACCTTAAACCGTTAAGTTTCTTTTCAAATCAGTCCTTTCACTTTAGTCCCTGAGGGTATTTTCACCCATAAAACGTCATTTTCTCCTACGAATTTCTTCCTAGTTTTCTTTTATGACCAAACCACATCTAGTACTTGACATTTCAATTGTATAAATGAACAGTATCGTATACGTAAATAGTATTATACAGGTGAATAGTACCGTATACTGAAATAGTAACAGTAGTTTGTAAACAAATATTTATATTTTATTTTTCTTAGGTATTACACTTATAAACTATTTAATTAATATTTTTTATTAGTGAAATTGACGATATTAAAAAAAGATATGTCTAACAAATAAAAAAACATATAAGACATAAATGAAGTCAAAAAATAATGATAGAGATAAAATTAAAATTTAATGTAAACATTAAAGACATGAAATATACTTTTATAAATTTATCTCCATGTTATGTTATTAAAGTTTAGATGAATTGATTAAACAATTATGATTAAAATATTTTGAATTCAATTGTTATTGCTTTAGAGCTAGAAGATCTTATCTGGATTGACCACTTTTTTTCCTGGCTTTATAAATCCCCATATCTCTTTATGCAGACCAAGCTGCACAATGATTCAGGAAGGCAGAAAGAAAACCAAATAGGAGACTATGTCCATCCATAACCAGATCAGAGCAAGGTATAGTATTCCATTTAACAGAACAACGCCACAGAGGCACTCAAATTCTGATTAGATGAAAACTTCCAATACAATTATATGCTTCACATTGAACATAAAAAGAAGCAGGTCGCTGTAAAATGACCTTTATTTATACAGCTCCAAGAGCTAATGCACATGTAAAACCTAACCCCCCGGACAGCACAACAAACCCCATTTTTTTTTAACCCCATCTTTTTATAGCTAAAAGCTAATACGTCCCTTGAATTGATAAAACCAAGCTTCACCTTATCCCTTTTCTTTATCAATTCTAGGTTAACGTGCAATGCATGAAGAGCTACTGACTGTTTCGAATAATTGAGACTATTTGACATTCATCGGCGCGGCCATACTCCTCAGCTTCTTCGAGATTTCTGAGAATGATGGCCTTGCTGCCGGATCAGAAGCCCAACAACTTTCCATTAAAGACTTCCACTCTGGATCACACCATGTTGGAATTTGGGGACGTAAGGTGTTGTTCACAATGCCACCTGCAAAAGAAAGATAATATAGGTAGCCCAGATTTTTAAACACCAGAATGAACATATAACATTTGGAACAAGATACGTGAAAAGATGGAAACAACTTATATAAACATGGTCTCTTAAGTATCCATGATCCTCTTGTCCATCAAAAGGACAACTATAATTTTTTTTTTTTTTAAGTTTGAACTCGAAGTATCCTCAAGCTATTTTGAACTTGGGACTAATCTTTATTTGAGCCAAGGTTAAAGCACTCTCAACAAGTGCGCTTCTCGAGATTCAAACTTCTATTATTTTCTTTACGGGAATTGAGACCGCTTACTATCTCAACCAACACCTTGTTGGTAAGGACAAGTTTAATTCAATCTTAGTTACCTATGAACTACATGAATGCCAAATACAGCTTAAGAAAAATATCAGGGCTCAATGATGCACCATTAAAATTACCAATAGAGCATTAATAATACAAGAACTTCAATTTATGCCCATTGTGCATATTTTGCTAGTTAAAAGTTATTAATATACTTCAAGCCCAATATCTCCCCCAAATAAATATGAGAGCCACAGTACTAGTCAAGTCTCACGTCCTGTCCAGCTTTACTGTCACTATATTGGGAAGCTCAAATATATATCAACAAGGTAGAAGCCAAGAGATAGGATACAAGATGAAGTTCTATTCCCATTTCCATGCAATCTAGATTTAGCTACTACCTGAAGAATATCAACAAATAGATACTATCTTAATTACCTAAAATGACATGCTGAGCACGAAAGCAATATCTTTAGAACATCAAAGATGGAATTTGAGGTTATGTAATCTAAAATCTAAATGAGAAACTGCAGCCACTCTACAAATCTTGTTATTACAAAATTCCTTACAGTATAATGGAACAACGTCTAAATCCTCTATGAACAACAGACTAACTAACTGAATGTCTGGAAGCTAAATAAAATCCATACTGACAGCTTGAGAAAAAAAAATAGATCAGTTATGATGCAACGGACACTGAAAAATATTATAACATCTACCATGGAAGTCCTTGTGTGACATTGCCAGCGGTAACAATATGATGATGTCCATTTGTCCACTTGATAAATAATAAAGTAGCATACAGCAGAGGAGGCAGCAGTTGGATGTTGGTATACAGAAGTGGCAATAACGGATGGAAATTGAACCAGTTCTAGGGATGGTGATTGTCAGGCACAGCAATGCAGGTCAATAGCCATTTAAGCAACTAATGCACCAAGGATATTATCATATAATCCGAAGTCACACTACTTAGCGTGATCCTGCTTTGGATACATCGGAACTTGATTTCACTTTCAATTACACTGAACAAATTAACCCAGAATAAAACCCCAAATTTAAACCCCTCATTGGTAAACTCCAGAGCTCTATACAATAAAAGAAGAAACCATCAACAATATTAATAGCACATTTTAACAAGGATTACAAACTGATATTATAATGATGCAAGAGAAACAGTTTCAAAATTATAATGAAACATTAGTATGTAAAAAACATATGGCACATGCACTTTACTTATTACTCAGTGCTCACCTATTATTGAAGCACAATGCATGTCAGCATAAGGTTCATCCCCAGTGAGCAATTCCCACATGACAATCCCAAATGAATAAACATCAATCTACAGCACATGCAGGATAGACCAAAAAAAGATCATGAGAAAAGACGAGAGATATTGATAATGAACAGTCAGACACCCATGACAATAATACCTTCTCTGACACCATATTGCTTTTCCCACTGAGCAGTTCAGGTGCCATCCATGGCAAAGTTCCCCGCACCCCTCCTGACACTAGAGTGTGATGTTTTACTTTTGATAAACCCAAATCACCAATCTGAAAAAACATGCAAACATCATGTTAATCTCCAAAGCAAGTTTCTTCATAGAAAAAAGTAGTTGAACCAGCGTAGCTGAAGCCAGCTACTTTATCAGAACTGGAAAATTTCAAAACGATTTCAATATGAACTACTTAAAGGTTGAATTAAGGAATAAATTTGATCCAAGTTATGGTCACCTTGCAGACAGGCCGCTGCGGATCTCTCATATTGACTAATAGATTCTCACATTTCAAATCAAAATGCACAATGTTTTTTCCATGCAAATACTCCATTCCAAATGCCGCATCCATAGCTATAATGAGCCTCTTACGACGATCTATAGTTCTGTTGAATTACTCAGACATAAACGACATAAATAATACTAACCAGTAGATATAACTGTCAGATATGGCAAGTATTACAGTGCTGGGAAACATGTTAAAATATTGATAGAATGTGAACTAACTAATGGATTGGATTACCTATCTTTCTTATGCAAGAACTGTTTCAGGGATCCATTAATCATGAATTCTGTCACAGTTGCTAAAGAACCATCAGGGCCATCACGGACAATACCATAGAAGGAGACAACATTTGGGTGATGTAGTGAACTTAGTATCAATGCCTCTTTCCAGAAATCCGCAATCTGGGACAGGAACAGTAGAGAAATCCCTATAAAGAGCTGACTCTAATGACTGTTTCAATATAAATGATACTACTTTGCTCCACCAATCCTTTTTTCTAAATATTTTTATACCTTGGGAAAATCAAATGTCTCATCCTTTTTAAAGCAAGCTGCATTTATGAAATAAAAATAGTGATACTAACCTCTCCAACGGACTATCCAACAGATCAACACAAAACTAATTCAATATTTACGGATCTAACATATCCAAATATTTCTTAGGGAGTAACATTTCAGCCTGTTGATAAGACCCATCATGAAATACAAGGTAACATTTATGACATCAATGAGCTTCTAGGTCAGAGATCAAACATTTCATGGCACACAAAAGAGTAGAGGTGATGGATTTTAATCTGTGATATATAGTAGTTAAAAGAGAGGAAATGTACTGCATCAAGATATTACCAATCTTTCTCTTTCTGATGGTCTTCCAGCAAAACAGCTAGCTTTTATCCTCTTAATTGCTACATCAGAACCTTTCCATTTCCCATGATAAACAGCCCCATAAGTTCCAGAACCTAGTTCACGGATCTCTTCCAAATCATCATTTTTTATTGTCTGAGAAATGATCAGCATGCCATCATCAAACACAAGTCGTATGGGGAAAAAGAAAAAGTCCAGAAAAACTATTGTAAGAATAGCATAAAAAACCTGCAAACCCCTAGCAATAGCTTCTGCCTCAGCTTTCGTAGGCTCAATTTTAGAAGTATCTACATTGTCATTATCAGAGTCCAATTCTGTATCACCATGAGCATTCTACATTGCAATTGATATACATTAGGAAAAGACATAATTAACCATTACCACAACAATCTCTAAAGAGAAGAAAGCAAATTCATTATCCTTACTGCTGACTCTCCTTCATTTGCCGTCTTATCATTGGTTACTGAATTGTGAATCTGAGAAGGTGTGAGCTGGTCAGCTCCAGCTTTCACCTCTTCAGCACCTTCCAATGCAGCCTTTTTTACAGAAGCAATCAAATCAGGCAAGAAACTGAATTGGTTAACGGAAAGCTGGGGTTCTTCAGGAGCAGATTGGCCCCCATCAACGGGTTTCGCAACATTACCACAGTCTTCTACAGGTTTTGATTTTGAATTGTTAGACTCAACAGGAGCAGTAGCTTTACCCTCATTCTTAGCAATTTTATTTTGATCTGAAAAAGATAGAGTCTGAGTCTTAGAATTCTCAACATTGTCCACATTATCTGCTTCTTTTTCTTCTCCAAGCAAACTTTGAGATAGCAACCCCATTGCTTTAGTCGTAGGAGTACCATTTTTGGAAACATCTTTGTTATGAACCATGGTAAAAGATGATTTCGGTAGCTGCACTGGTTCCAAGCAAATGCCAACAGTCATATCCGGTGAGGGTGGGGAATGAATCTTGTCTACAATAACTGGGTGTTGATTTTCTTGACCAAGAGCCTTTGGGTTCAATTTCAGAGCATGAGCATAAGGATATTCTGGGATGGCTAACCCATCGTGACTTGACATTTTGTGAGGGGAATCAACCCAATGATTTTGACTATCTGGTCCAATGTAAATTCTTGAACTACCATCTCCCCTTATTCCTGTATTTACCACACCATTTACCTGCCGAGGTGGACTAGATGTCTCATAAGATGGTCCAATGTGAAGTGGGGTTGGAGAGTTTATTCGGAAAGCAGGCCCTGGTACATGGCCACGAATAACAGGGTAATGACTATTCACTCCATAAGACGGCGGATTCCCATACCTCATACTGCGCTCTTCTGGAGGTGGAATCTGTATATGGGCTGTAGTAGCCACAGCTTGATCATGAAACAGTTCAGGCCCCAATTCAGGTCCAGCTCGTTGGTGAACATAATTCAAATGGTGTCCATCAGCTACACTACCATGCCCAGGAGAGAAATTTATGCCAGTACCATCGACAACATAATGATCATTCAATCTTCCAGATCCAGAGACATGGCCTCTTGCTTCATCAACCCGATTATTCGCTTGATGCTGCAAAACCCATCCTCTCTCATGATTTTGAGTATCATTATAAGCAGATCTGTGATCATTACTTGGTTCATTGGGATAAATCACAGGATGCAACTTAGCATCAGCATTCATCATAAAAGTATCCCTGTTTGAGTGGCATTCTGCACATGGATTAGCAACCGGCGGAACTCCATTACTGATACTAGGATGCTCAAAATGTGATTGACCTCTCTGAAAACTTATTCGGCAGTGCTCACAAATACTGTTCCCATCAAGAACATGGGGGCCATGAATAATATTGCCCTGGAAACCTGACTTCTCACTAGATGCAGCTCCAGTTGGATACCACACAACATTGTCAGAATATTGTGGTTGATTATCATACACAGGAAGGTGACTGACCTGATGCCGAGCATATTCTTCTGGCATTCTATCAATGCACTTATCTGATAACTCTGGAAATGGCATCTGATACCTTGAAGAAGGAGAAGTCGGAAATTCTACCAATGATCTTGAGTCATGGTGACCATGATGCCTAGGAGAGTAATACGCAGGACTCCGTGGAGCATCCATTTCACTATACCTCTGGGTCATAGGTTGCTGGAGTTGCCCTGATCCAATGTGAGAAATTGTGGGATGATGCAAGTTATAATGTGTCATGGATATCTCACCACTTCTCTGGCTATGAAAGCCACCATCCACACTGATTGGATTAAAGAACTGATCAGCTACATGTATATCCTCAACCGAGCCAAGCATAGGAAACTCAGGTTGTTGTAGCTTCCTAAAATCAGAAACATCGTTTAAATTATTCAATGCATCAACATACCTCCTCTCAGTCTCCCTATCATCCCCATCAATGAAGTGCGAAGAACCATCTTGTTCAGATTGCGAAAATAAAAAAATCCTGAGCCTAGTGAATCCATCACCTGAACCCAATTTGTCATACTCTTCCATCATGTTAATCACATCATCATCATTCACAACCGAGACAAGGGCATCAAGATCCTCATCAGGTTGCTGGTACTTCAATACTGCTGCCCCATCATATAGCTCCCTCATCTTACTCATCAACTCCTCATAACCAATCTCTCGTGGAACAGTCACAATTCGCGTCTCTCCACCAACATACCGAAGCTTCCCATCCTGGGGACGGGGCATTATATTTCCCAGAAAGCTGCATAAGAATTTAACACGCTGGCAGTCATCATTGGAACCAGGGGTCGAACCCGGCGCAGAACCAGTACTGGGTGTAGAAGGTCGAATTGCAGTAGGACTATCCATTAAGAACTGTAGATGACCAATTTGATTCTTACTCGCTTAAGCATTGAATTCCTTCACTACCCATGAGCACAACTCACATCATATAACTTGCAAATTTCACGAATACGAACTAAAACCCGAAAGTTTTCCCCCGATCTATTGCTCAGCTATATCGGATATGTAAATTTCCCATTTTGAACGTCGTGGAAGATTTTAAAAGCCATCACATTTCCCGAGAATAACCACAAGTTGAATGGGGACAAAGAATGCTACCAAAAGAATATCTTTAAAAAAAATGAAAGAGAACGAAATCAAAAAAAGAAATAAAAAAAATACAAACCCTAAGTACAGATCCAAAAACAAAGTTGGGCGAGGATATTATCCAAATTTACGGGGAACCATATCAACCGGTACCTGAATTGGACCTAAAATCAAAAGTCCCCTAGTATAAACATAACCCCCTCTGCTCTCTAATTCTCATACTACAGCTGATCGTTTTTTTTTTTTTTCCTTGATTGCGGTAGTGGGTTTTGTAAGCTGCTGATCTGGCAGAGCTGAGAGTTGGAAAGGAAAGGAAAAGAAAAGAAGGAGAGAGAAAGAGAAGGATCAGGAGGGCGCGATATTATGGTGACGATGATGAGGAGGGAGGAAGGAGAAGAGGAGGATGACGATGATGGTGGCGAAGAAGGACCGCCATAGGCGATAGTGGCTTCTGGAGCGCTCCAAGATGCGATGCCTGGTAGCCATGAACTGTCCCACGTGGCACT
Source organism: Biancaea sappan (assembly GCA_037074585.1). Lineage (NCBI taxonomy): Eukaryota > Viridiplantae > Streptophyta > Magnoliopsida > Fabales > Fabaceae > Biancaea > Biancaea sappan. The sequence continues at coordinate 3,050,287 of CM073491.1, forward strand.
CTCTCGTAACAGCATTTTTTAGCATCTTATTTTATCTCTCTTGGGATATGCCTTTTCTTATGGCACGGCCGGGATGTTCAGAAATTTTCTATCTTTCTCTCTTTTTTTTTTTTTAAATGTTTCATTTCGCTTTGTAATATGTGAAACTCCGATTTAAATAAATAATTTATTCAATCACTTATAAAATAATGATATAATTTTTTTAAAAAATTAAATTATTGAATATCTAGATACATATTTAAAAAAATACCTTTAAGTTATAATTAAGAAAGAAGGAATGTAAATGGTTTAATTTTGATGAAATTTGAAATTATGGTTAAAAATATACTTATCTTATAAAAATATAAAATAACATTTTAATCATGTAAATTTAAATTTTTATATAAGATTTTTTTTAAAAATTAACTTTATAAAATAAGTTAAAAATAATTTTTTAAAATTAATAAATTACTTATTTAAACTTATCAAAATATTTTTTTAAAATAAAATTCTTTATATTAATAAAAAAGATCTAATAAACTATAAATTATGTTATTTAAACTGGATCGTAAAATTTTGTTGTGCCATAGCAGCCACAGAAAAGTTACTACATGACCCACAATTGAGTTAATATATTTAATTAAAAATTCTAAGCTACTCGATGTATATTTTTAATCATTCGAACAATGTTGGAACACGGTTGTAAACTGCCGTTTAACATGTAATAAATTGAATGCAAAGTAAATAATAAATTGAATATATTTTTTTATAAAAGGTAGTAATGTGTATTTTATGTTATTAATAGTAACAATAATAAAAGACATTAACCCTTCATGAGCTTTTTAAGATATTCATAACTTTTTTAAATTTGAAAAAACTATGATGTACAGTTAATTTGGTTTTATTATAAAACATTTCAAAGGCTGAAGCTCATCGTATTCAAACATAATTGATATTAATGCTATTGGTTGGCGTTCGGTTGGTTTTTTACAGTTTAGCCCTAACTTGCAATTTGGATGTGTGTACAAATAGAGAGAGAGGGATGGAAAAAGTTCTATATGGTGCTTTTGCTTAGAGTGAGATGTCGTATGTCATGCCATATTAGATGTTAGTAGAATGAGATATTCTTTTACGTAATAAATAAATTATTGAATGTGTTATATTTAATAGATTTTATTTTTTATATTTTTTAATTATATTAATTATTTAATATTAGTCAATAATTATTAAATTAATTAATATTTAATATAAATTTAAAAATTTAAAAAAATAAAAAATATTAATTATTAAATACATATCTAACAATTTATATTAGAATAAAAATATACTATACTTTCAAATATAAGAAGAAATTTGCTTCTATCTTTCGCACTATAATAAACATTAATTCAAATATTTGTTAACGAATATATCCACGTCCAAAGATGTCAACACGATTTCAAAGTATTTGTCCGACACCAGTTTCATACTGTGCAAATGACTCTCCTTTTTTTGCTTCCCCAGCCCTTTTTTTTTTTGGTGTGGCAACATGTGTATTTTGTAGCTTCTCTTTATTTGTATTTTAGAGGAACTTTCTTGTGACAAACTTTAATTTTGCATTTAATTTGTGTTTGGATGGTTTTCTTTTTTCTTATGCATCAAACGTTGACAACAATATTCATTGATTGGGATATTTTCCTTCCTTATATTTTAGTCTAATTATTATGTTTTTTTCATTAGAAAGTTTGTTACAGTCCACTTATACACATAATTGCTCACTTTAGAGGTAGAAATATAATGTTTAGTCCTAGCTTGCAATTTGGATGTGTGTGTGTGTATATATATATATATATATAGAGAGAGAGAGAGAGAGAGAGAGAGAGAGAGAGAGAGAGAGAGAGAGAGAGAGAGAGAGAGAGAGACGGAAGAAGTTCTTATATGATGCTTTTGCTTAGAGTGAGACATCATATGTCATATCATATTAGATCCCAGTAGAATAAAATATTCTTTGACATTAATGTCTTCAACCTAAATTATTGAATAAGTCATATTTAATAATTTATAATTTTTTTTAAATTTTATTAATCATTTAATATTTGTCAATAATTATTAAATTAATAAATGTTTAATGTAATTAAAAAATTTAAAATAAAAAAAATATGAACTATTATATATATCAAACAATTTATATTAGAGTAAAAAATTTGTATACTTTTTAAATATAAGAAAAAATTCGCTCCTATCTTTCATACTATAATAAACATTAATTGAAGTATTTGTTAAGAAAGATATCTACGTTCAAAGGATGTCAACATGATTTCAAAGTACTTGTCCGGCACCATGTCATACTGTGCAAATGACTTTCCTTTTTTGCTTCCCTAGCTTCTTCTTTTTTTTTTTTGGTGTGGCAACATGTGTATTTTGTAGCTTCTCTTCATTTGTATTTTAGAGGAACTTTCCTTTTGGATTGACTGGCTGTGACAAACTTTAATTTTGCATTTAATTTGTGTTTGAATGGCTTTCTTTTTTCTTATGCATCAAACGTTGACAACAATATTCATTGATTGGGATTATTTTCCTTCCTTATATTTTAATCTAATTATTATATTTTTTTCATTTGAAAGTTTGTAAGAGTCCGCTTATACACATAATTGCTCACGTTAGAGGTAGAAATATAATGTTTTTGGAAATAATTAAATTGTCTCATTTTTCTAATAAAAGAGGAAACTTAATTTTATAATATGAAATGATTTAAAGAATTGGATCAATTAAAAAAATAATAAATCAACCAAATTTTTGATTTGAACATAAAAATTAATAAGCGTTTAAATTGGTGAAAAATCGATTGAACTAATAAATTAATCAATTCAATTAATTTAACCTTTCTTTTTTAAATTTTTACTATATAATATTATGTTTTTTTTACATTAGTTATATATTTTTAATATTTTAATATATTATTAATTTGATTATCTTTTGAATATGATGTGAAAATTAACTCTTGAATTCAACTTACCCTTTTAAAAATGGGTGGTTCATTTTTTTTAATTGATTTTTTAATCATTTCTAATCTAAATCGTTCATTTTAATCTATCTCCCCATCCCGCCAATAAGGGGGAAACTTGATAGTTCATGCTGCTGCTGCTACTCACCCTTCTTCCCTTACTGACAATCCTCCTACCTTCACTCTTATCCGTTTCCAGTTTCTTCGCTGTGATATCTGCTCCTTCACTCTTCTTCTAAATCCACCATGTTCCGCTTCCCCCTCCGCCTTCTCTCACGTCGCCCCCAACATCGCCGCCACCTACATTCCACCACTCCACAGCCCCTCGAGCTACCACTCTCTTACCCCATTTACCTCATTTGGGGTTCTAACACCGCCGTCGGCAAAACCCTAGTCTCCGCGGGCATCGCCGCTTCACACCTTCTCTCTTCCCCTGCCCAGTTCCACTACATCAAGCCCGTCCAAACTGGTTTTCCGGGAGACTCCGATTCCCGCTTTCTCTTCAATAGAGTCAGTGATCTTTTTCGCCGACGTAGGCCCTCCTTTACTCTCTGTGCGTCTAATTACGTCCTCAATGCCTCAGGCTCTGCTGCGAATGCCGCAGGAGAGAATAAGAATTATAAAATGCAGATGGCTGAGTTGGGTTGGTGTGAGCAGAAGAAGATATTGGGGGATGGTGATGGCTTTTCGGAGTTTATTTGTAAGACATTGTATGCGTGGGAAGAAGCGGTGTCGCCCCATTTGGCAGCTGAGAGGGAAAGTGGGCCAGTGAAGGACTCGGTGGTGCTCGAAACGTTACATAGATGTTTTCATGCGTTGGAAGGTGGGGCAGGCGAGGAGAGGTCGAAAGTCCTATGTGTAGTTGAGACTGCTGGTGGTGTGGCCAGTCCGGGTCCTTCTGGGTCACTTCAGTGTGATTTGTATAGGTACAATTTTTATTCTTATTTTTCTTAAAGCATTTGCTGGATCTGCTGTGATGAGAAAGATTGGGAATATGGAAGTGGCTAAAATTTGTGGATTTTTTAAGTGCAATTTGGTTTCTGGTTTCAAAGGCCAAAGTTGCAGATTTTTTTTTTAATTCAGCGTTTGGTAGTGAATAGTGAATACTATTGGAAACTTTTATAATTCGCTGGGATAATTATGAAGTTCTTTCGCCATACACGTCTATAGCAAAGACAATCAAACAAATGTGAATTTTATTTTTCTTGCATAAGTCGGCTACTCAGGAGTTATAGTTTTCATCGTCAAACATGATTGCATTGTTCGCTAAAATGGAAAAGTATGAAACAAACAAGAAAAATAAAAATGATTATTTCAGAAGCTTTTGCCCTTTACGGTAGCTTTCTTCAGGGATTTTGCTGTTAAGTGTCCAGAACTGACATGCTTTGGGGAAGCGTGTAATTGGCATATTGTGGGGATGTCCTCTAGCTTTACTGGGTGCTTCAGGAATGACCTCAGTTCCCACCTAATTTTAACTCTCATTTAATTCTGTTCTGTCATCGTAGAAGTAATAAGCCCATTTACTGAGATGGGCGTCGTTGAATTAGTCAACACTCTGCTGAATGTGAATTTCTTTGTTCTGTAACTTGGTTACCATGGAAAAAATAAATTATCTGTGGGCTTCTTCTTGGATATATAAGATAGACTCATTTGAACACTTCTTATTCTTTCTTTTGTCTTTTGGAACAAAATTTTTTATGGCTTGGAAAAAACATTTTGTTTTCACTGTGTTTGGTTTACATGAATTTGGTTATCTGATTTTCTATTTATAAAATGGGATTCTTTTCCTCCTTTCCCTCTTCAAATTTTAAATTGCCCATGTCATTTAGTTACACCTCTTTTGTTTATCTTCTGGAAAGTTGTCCATGTATGCTCATGAGTTGGCTTTGTTGAGAAGCTTCCTTGTCGCCTGTCAGGAGCAAGTGCAGTTGATTTGCCACCCAAACAGGGAAATTATGCTCTTGAAAGTCATATTGCTAGAAAGAAAGTCAGCCTTTGAAACCTCTAACCCAAGAGATTCATACTTCTAACTTCCAAGTATTTTGTGATATTCAAATGTATAGGAAACATCAGTAACAGTACTGAGAGTTTGTCTACGGTCGTTTCAGGTCCCCCAGGAACTGAGCCATTCATATTTCACTAATTTAGCTGAAGATTTCTCTTTTTAATTTGCAATATTAATTGAGGCAGTTAGCCCATTTATTTTCTTCCCCTAATACTTCATACATTCTTTGATCCTTGGTACTGTGTCAGAGTGCTGTTATGGTAGATTTATGGTTAAATACTAATATTGTGCAACACGTTTAATCTAACAATGATCATAGAAAAGGTGACTGATGCAGGTAAAGGCAGCATGATTATTTTGTGTTATCCCTTAATGATGATCAGTTATCATGTGCCATGGATATATTCATCTCCAGGACTATATCTATGTTTAATTTTATATTAAATAGGTCCTGCCACCAATTTCTGTCAGGCCATTCCGTATTCCTGCTATTCTTGTTGGTGATGGGCAGCTAGGAGGTATTTCTGGAACAATTTCAGCATACGAAAGCTTGACACTTCGAGGTTATGATGTTGTTGCCGTTGTTCTTGAAGATCATGGCCTTCTAAATGAGGTTTCACTGATGTCTTATATGAGAAACAAGTAAGCTTGATTACACTGTATTTCCTTTCTTCTGGTAACACAAGGCACAGTGAATTCTCCATCCTCTTGATGGCCAAAATACTTTCCTTTTTCTTAGTCTCTACTCTCTGTCTCTCTCAAACATACATACACCCACACTCTCTTCCATTTATACCTGCATTTAGGTTTCATCTCTCTATACGGTATTTATTTTCTTACTATTTTGCAGTATGAGTTCCCTAAGTGTTTATATATTAGCATTGCCTTCTTTATACAGAGTTCCTGTTATAGCGCTACCACCTGTTCCCACAGATCCATCAAATGATCTTATGGAATGGTTTGAAGGTTCTCATTATTTATTTACTACTCTGAAGGAAATAATGCTTTCTGCTCATTATGAGAGAATTAAGAAATTGCATGACATGCCAAGAAAGGCTGGGGATATCTTCTGGTGGCCTTTCACTCAACACAAACTTGTGCCAGAGGGAGGCGTAACAGTAATTGATTCCCGCTGTGGTGAGAACTTTGCAGTCTTCAAGGTTTGTTTCTAGTAAAATCGATATCAATATCTCTTTCATTGTTGTAGGTCTGTGTTTTTTCTATATTAGATTTCTTCATGCATTTTTGGTTGATACCCATGGTTGCCAAAACATAAGATTCTTATGCTGTTTTCCTTTCAGGGTCAGAATAATGAAGTCGTAGCACCACTATTTGATGCATGTGCTAGTTGGTGGACTCAAGGACCTGATGCTACCTTGCAGGTCATCCTCATGTGTTCGGTTAAGCTTTTGGTTCTGTTATTTCAGACTTATAATAATCATATTGGCTGTTTAATTAATGGACACACATTGAAATATGCCATAGCCCATTTCATATATCATGGGTATGCTGCTAAATGTTTTCTCGTTACAAACTCTTTTTGATGATTCTTTATTCTTTTTTACTTTTATCGAACTCATTTAGGGTAGGTCCTACACAATCACTACTAGGGGAAATGGTAAAACCATGAATAAGTACCAAGCATAATAAATATTTTAGGAAATGATGGAAGACCTTGGAAGTGTTAGCTTATTTAGTCCACCTTGGAACTTGTTTTCTCCATTTATCTCATTTTCTATTTTTATACCTTGGGCTCCCTACCTATTTAAACAAGCCATCTCTATTGTTGTAACTAGCTTTGACAATATATTGAATATATATAATATATATATAAGAATTTTCTCTTTGGAATTCTCCTTTCTCGCTCCCTCCTTCCCCTCCCCCTTTGGTTCTGCATCTGGGTCTTTTCTCTAAAATTTTCTTTTTGATTTTAACATGATATTGTATCAATTACTTGGAAAAGAATATAGCTGTTGAAATTTGTTTTATGTACCTCTGTCTGTTTGTATTTGTGTATGTACGAATGTATATGTATATACAAGCCATATGACTCTACTTGCTGCATTTGGGATATGGTGAATTTATACCATTATACATGGGAGATATTTCTTTTCCTGATATCCTAATGTATATTCTTTATTTGATCATTTTTGTTATTTTGACTACATGGATGCTGGTATACGATGATATGACTGCTCTGTCTCTCTCTTAGTCCAAGGAAGAGTTACTTATGTATCTATGGAAGTCATGAAATTTTATTTTCTTGGAGTATTCCAGTGTTCTTAGACTTGCAGCAAACCATTTTTTACTTGATATTTTTACTGATTGTTTGCCTTATGATATATGGACTTGCAAGTTGTATGCCCTTCAGTGATTGTATCTCTGAAGTTTTCCTGAAATGTTATATTTCCATTTAGGTGATTTCAGACAGAGCTTGCTAGGGATATGGGATATACTGCTGCAAGATATGGGCACGTAATGTTTCCTGAGAATGTTTATGAGCCAGCATTAAATTGTGCTGAGCTTTTGCTTGAAGGCGCTGGTAAAGGTAAGTACATGTTTTTAACCTTTCGTTTTTTTAAAGGTAAATTACCAAATCATTAAATTCATCCTAACTATAGATGTTTCTTGATCTTAAGGCTGTCATTAATCAGTGAATACTAGTGTGAGTATCACTCGATTATGTTGTCATTGTCAGTATTATCTGCTGAATGGTGAAATTTTTATGAACAATTTGTAGTTCTTCATTTAGTTTCTCACTCTTCTTTTGATTTATGTGTATTTCTATGTTTATTACATTGGACTAGAGCTGCAATTTGTGCAGGTTGGGCTTCTCGAGCATACTTTTCGGACAATGGATCAACAGCAATTGAAATTGCTCTCAAGATGGCATTTCGTAAATTTTCTGTTGATCATGGACTCATTCCAAATTTTCACAAGGATACCACAACTGAAAGATCTATTGAGCTTATGGTGGGCGTCTTTAACCTTTTAAGTACCCTATAGTTGTTTTTGTCTTATTGTATATTTTTGACCTGTGGGGTAGGTATCAATATCAGGAATGATGTATTTTGCTGATGAAATGAAAGAAAGAGCTTCATTTTTTTGATAGAAAAAGAAAATAGTATTAAGGAAGAAAGAGAAAGAAACAGCTTCATTTAATTAGTAGTATGTGCATTGACATCCTCATACATACTTCAACTTAGTTAAAGGGCAAAGGGAAACGGATGTTCTGAAAAGTTGGTAGTAAACATCAGTGAAGCCCTATAATGCAGTGTGATAGCAATACAATAACTAGGGGGGACAATACTTTGTCTCTAGATTATTCATTTCTGATTGAATATTTTGTGTTTATTTGTGTGAAACATTGAGATTTGAGATCACAGAGGATAGAGGTTAGAACTTAGAAATGTAATTTGTCTAGCATTTTGAAATTTGAATAGTCATTTTTCTATTACTTCTATTATTGGGGTCTTTGTGCAATTAAAATGTAATTAATTTGGGTTGGCACCAATCTGGAATATGGGGGATAGTATGGCCTAATTAAATGGTACTAGCAAATACATATTTAAAGATATTCAAGCTGAATAAACTGTTTCTTTCTTTAGTTGAGTAGTTTCCTGGCAGGGTAATGAGAGCTCTTTGACCAATTGGCCTAAAATTTGATTTAAATAATCCATTTTCATGATTAAGTTTCAATATAAAGCTAGTGGTGGATGTGAATTTTGTTCAAGCTTGAGCTGAACATGCTGTTGGGCTTGTTGAAATTATAAAATTTTTGGCCTTCTACCAACTTAAGCTTTCAGGTTGAGTGGTTATTTGGCAATTGGACTCCTACTTAGTGACCCTACAGTTACTTAGATCCTTATATTAGATGTGGCTTAATTTGTTAAATAGATTGATTTAGCTGAAAGTAACTCAGCTCTTTGTTTTCCAATGCCATGAATCATTATAAGCACCTGCCATTAATGCTGTGTATATATCTATATACCTACATCCCAATTCAGATTGAATTAAATTTGAGTCAACTGATGTTCAACAAGCAGCAGGTTTGATCATTAGATATGAAATGTTACTTTAATCCTGAGTTGCTCCTTAGTTATGTTTACAAGTAAAATTCCCTCTGTACCTTTCTCTTCTCCTTAATAATAATATATTACTTTTGTATATACGAGTTTGCACAAAATTCATGCAAACTCAAACACAATAATGACAGAAAATATATTCAAGTAAAAATGTACATCATCATTAGGGCTCCTAATATTGGAGGTAAAGTTGTAAGCAGAACAACTCCAAATAAAGATCTAATAGTACGCAGGTGAGCAAAGTTTTTTTTTTTTTTTTAAATCTATTTTTATGTCTGTTAGGGACTGGATAGTATGGGATGTCTAAATCCCACATTGGGTAGTATGGGATGCTTGATGGGGTACTTAAGTAGCTTGGTTCTTCCCCCTTAACAGCTAGCTTTTGAGGGTGGGTTCCCCAAGCTGTTTAGGTACCTAACATTGGTATCAGAGCCTAGTTGTCGATGCACCGGAGAGGGCTACCTACGAAGGGGCTGACCGGAAAGGCCGAATGAAGCGTCGTAGAGTGCAGCCGCCGGGACGTCGGCTCTCAAGGGTGGTGCTATGTTAGGGACTGGATAGTATGGGATGTCTAAGTCCCACATTGGGTAGTATGGGATGCTTGATGGGGTACTTAAGTAGCTTGGTTCTTCCCCCTTAACAGCTAGCTTTTGAGGGTGGGTTCCCCAAGCTGTTTAGGTACCTAACAATGTCACTTTATTGTCATATGCTATTTATGTTGATTATACTACATTACTACTAGTAGCTTTGTATTTGGCTGGGTCAGTGTTTTGATAATAATCTGGATATTCTCTCTCACCTTGAGATGGGGTTGTGTGATATAGATATAGCTGAAATTGATGTCTCCTTCAAGAAATCTTCCAGACATTTTGATGATTAGGTGTAAGAATTCTCAAATGTTGTCTTCTCTTCACTTTGTTTAGGATGGTGGTAGATTGTGCTACTAAGCACCCATAATCCAAATAGGTCTTTGTATGTTTGTTCACCATAATTCTAAAATATCTGGAATGTACGGGATATATTGAAGTGTAACAGTGACTTTTTTCTTCTCTCCTTTTTCTTCAAAATCCTATGAAGTAGACACTAACAATCATCAGTTTAATCGTTTCAGGTCCTTGCACTTAAAAGTTCTTATCATGGTGATACATTGGGTGCTATGGAAGCACAAGCACCATCTTCTTATACAGGCTTTCTTCAACAACCCTGGTATTTACATTAAATTTTGTGTCCATTTATTTCTCTTAACAGCTTGAACTTGCTCTTGTCCTTTTGCATTGTGACGCATCAAAATTGACATCAATTCACATATATTTAAAGCACTCTAGTTTTATTGGAGGTTTTGAAATTTGGCTATTTAGTTAGCCTTAGCATATATGTAAGACAGTTGTTCTTGAGTTCCTTTTGATTGGGAATAAGTTTTTGATTTTCCAAAAACACAAATATTCATGGAAGGCATGTTAGTTTCGTTCATAAATTTATTTGGTAACTGGAAGGGGTCTTATAAGTTTTATTCTAAAATTTCTTAGGTACACTGGAAGAGGTCTTTTTCTGGATCCTCCCACTGTGTTCATATGCAACAGCACATGGACTCTTTCCTTACCTGAGGGGTTTCATTGTGAAAGTCTGAAGCATGAAAATATCAGTAAGTTTGAAATTCTACCTTTTATATGTTCCATTCTTTATCAATGTTTAGAGTGTCACTGCATTCTATTTGTTGACACATTTTCAGCCTTTGCTTCCCGTAATGACATATTTTGCAAGGACAGGGACAAGTCAGGACTTGCTCATGTTTATTCAACTTACATATCAGAACTATTTTCTGGAATTAGAGGGTCGAGCATTGGAGCATTAATTATGGAACCAGGCAAGATATTTGGTTATGTTACTTCAATTTCTTTTGTAGATTATGATCTCTCATTTGTCTTTTGCAGCCCAATGACCAAATTCTTCTGATATTATATTTTTCCAAAGCATGATATTAAAAGAAAAAGTAATTATTTGTTCATTCAATGCCTAAACATAATAGCCGAGCTCTGTCTTGTCTAAACTATGTCCATAGCATTAGAACCACTTCTGTTAATAGAGATCTTTTGTACAGAAAAATTATCTCTCTGAATATCTTCTTTTAGAAGTTGTTTTGGGAGGTTTCTAAATCTAATGTAATTGCATTCATTGATTTTATGAACAGAAGTGAGCTGTAAATAGCTATTTCAATTTCATGCAGGTTGTGTCCCCCTGATTTATACTTCTAATATAGAGCCAAACCTCATATGTTCTGGGTCTTCTGCCGTGCCATTTGTTTTCTGAACAGATGAAATCAAACCTAAATATGCCTTTTTTTTTTCTTTTTAGTACTTTTTCGCTTTCTTTCATGGAGGTTGTTGATCATCTAATCTTGGGCCTGAACTGTTTATAGTTATACAAGCTGCTGGAGGAATGCACATGGTTGATCCACTTTTTCAGCGTGTACTTGTTAATGAATGCCGGAAAAGGAAAGTTCCAGTTATCTTTGATGAGGTTTTTACTGGTTTTTGGCGTTTGGGAGTAGAGGTGATTGCCCTTAAGGACTGTTGTTTTATTTTTTGGTCATGTAGAAACAGTATCTTATTCATATTAATTATTGGAAGTTTATATCTTTTTCACAGACTACAGTGGAGCTAATTCATTGCGTACCAGATATTGCTTGCTTTGGGAAGCTGATGACAGGTGGTATTGTACCCCTGGCTGCCACTTTGGCGACAAGTGCTGTGTTTGATTCATTTATTGGAGACTCAAAGGTATTGCATTTTTTCTGGAACCTGTTCTTTGAGGCTGACTAAATTGATTGCTTATTAATGATAATACTTAACAACAAATTCATTGTTTTCATTTGATTTAATATGTTGTCTTCCATCATAAATCTAAATTGTATGATGAACACTTTTAGTTTATTTCCAACTTGATTTTTTCAATTTCCCTATGTAAAGTAAACCACTTAGCCTGAAAATGGGCTTAAGCTTGTTTCTCAATTCTAGATATTTGTGATATGATTTTTTGTTGCTCTTACCCACAAATGTGTATTAATCATGGAAATCACAATTCTATGGTTTTTCTAGAGTGAAGTTTCTATAGAAAGAACAGAGAGATATTTGAGAGGAAAAGATTTTATATTTGATGATAATTGAACTGTACAACAATGCTGAATTTATACACGCTGAAAAGATCCTAAAAAGGAAAAACATAATATGTAACGGCAACACAATTAAATGTAATAATTTACAGTAATCACAAAATCACAAGAAACACTCAATCTTGATTCTAGCCAGATTTTTAGGGATAGAATGAGAGTATTTCGATACTCTCCCTCAAGTTGGATTATAAATGTTAATCATATCCAATTTGCTAACAAATTTCTCAAAAATTGTTCGAGGAAGGTCTTTGGTAAAGACATCTGCTGTTTGTTGATCCGTGGGGACATAGGTTAGACAAATTATCCCGTCTTGGACTTTTTCTTTGATGAAGTGCCTATTAACCTCCACATGCTTAATTCGATCGTGTTGGACAAGATTTAAAGAGATATTGATTGCTGCCTTGTTGTCCCTAAAGAGTCTAATTGGTGGCTTATCTTCAATTTTCAACTCTTCCAAGAGTTTCTTTAGCCAAAGCCCTTCGCAAATCTGATGAGCAATTGCTCAAAATTTGACTTGAGCACTGCTTTGACCAACGACATTTTATTTTTTGCTTCTCCAAGTGACGAGATTCCCTTTTACAAAAGTGCAATATCTGGTTGTTGACTTTTGATTTTCCTGTGAACCAGCCAAATCTGCGTTAGTGAACACATCTATGCCTTATCTTTCACCTTTTTTGAAACCAGTCCTTTTCCAAGAGATCCTTTAAGATATCGTAGGATTCTATACACGGCTTATAAGTGGACTTTTTTAGGAGAATGCATGTGTTGGCTAACTATACTGATTGCGAAGGCAATATCAGGCCTAGTATGAAAAAGATAGATTAATTTTCCAACAAGCCTCTGGAATCTTTCTGTCAACCGGTTTTCCATTGTCTTCTATCTTATTATCGGGTTCCACAGGTGTATCACTCGTTTTGCATCCAAGCATTCCATTTTTAGTTAAAAGGTCGAGAACATATGATGTAATCAAGGATAACCCCATTGCATCCCAAGAAAAGGAGAACACTTCAATTGGGCCTCTAACTCGTTTAAGGGTTAAAGAGCTTGGACTAATTGCAGCCCAAGAAAGGGAGAACACTTCAATTGGGCCTCTAACTCGTTTAAAGGTTAAAGGGCTTGAATTGGGTTTAACCACTTTGTTGAAAGTGGAAGAAGTGTGAAAAAGATTGCATGTGGGATAGTTGCATTTGTTGAATATAGTTGTAGTCTATTACTTATGCATTTATTGTCTTTGACATTTAGCTACCTATGCATTTATTGTCTTTGACATTTAGCCTACACTACTTGACTTTTAGTTGATGCATTTAATGCATTAGTTGGAGTATTTTGTCTTTTTGTTTTGGAGACCATCTATAAAAAGGGTCCTTGCCATTTGTTGTAAACCATCTTTGAATCATATATGAGATATTGACATTTTGCTTTCAAGAGGATTCTTGAGTTCTTTCTCTTATCTAACTTGTGTTAGTGGCGAGAGCAACTAGATTTCTTATTACTCACATTCTTCTTTCTTGAGTGTGGCGAGATCAACCCATTTCTCTTAGTTGTGGCGCCCTTTGGCTTATCAATTGAGTGATTTGGTTTCATTTGTTTGTTTCTTTCAACCTATCCAGAAAATCGATCAAGTGTTTTCCCTCCGGAAATCACATCATATTGGTATCAAAGCCACTTCAATTCAGGTTCTATTATTTGTTTTGTGTTTTGCCCCTTCGTGGAAAGTTTAATTTTATTGCATTTTATTCTGTGTTTTGCCACCTACATGGAAGGCTTAGTTTTCCTTATTTTGTATTCTGCCACCTATATGGAAGGCTTAGTTTTCCTTATTTTGTAATCTGCCACCTACATGGAAGGCTAATTTTCTGGTCTGTTCATCTTTATCTTTATTTCTATTCTTGTGTTGTTCTATTTTATTACAGCTTTTTTATTAAAAAAAAAAAATTCATCGTTACTGTTCATTGTTCAACGCTACTGTTCATTGTTAATCCGAGTGTAAACACTTAGAGAGTGAACCTACCATTCACCAAAATCAAACCAACAAATTACAAATCACTATGACAGGAGAAAATAGTTCTGAAGTTCCTTTTGGGCTTAGCCTACAACAAGCTCAAATTGTTGGCCTACAAAGAGGTCAAGAAGAAATGATGGAACAAATAGCTCAACTAACCACTCAAATGGCTAGATTTATGAAGCTACAACAACAACAACCAAGAAGAGGAGCTTATGTTGAACACCGTGGAGAAGAATCTGAAGCTGAAGAAGGTGAACAACCTAGGCAAAGAAGGCAGCAGAGGGAGCGTGATGCCAACATCAAAATGAAGATTCCTCCATTTAAGGGAACAAGTTCTCCTAAAGAATACTTGGAGTGGGTGCAACGAGTAGAGAAGATTTTTGAATATCAAGAATATTCAGAAGCTACCAAATGCCGACTTGCAGCCCTTGAATTCACTGATTATGCAAATCTATGGTGGGAAAATTTGAAGAATCAACGAAGTTTTGAGCTTGTCAAAGAAAAATTGTGCAATGCACCCATATTGGCTTTGCCTCATTTTTCTAAGACTTTTGAGATTGAATGTGATGCTAGTGGAGTGAGAATTGGAGCTGTACTTCTTCAAGAAAAGCGTCCTATATCTTATTTTAGTGAGAAGTTGAATGGAGCCAGTCTTAACTACTCTACCTATGATAAGGAGTTCTACTCTTTAATTAGAGCTCTTGAGACATGGCAGCACTACTTGTTACCAAAAGAATTTGTAATTCACACAGACCATGAATTACTCAAACACTTGAAAGGTCAGAGCAAGCTGAATAGAAGACATGCAAAGTGGGTGGAATTTCTTGAAGTTTTTCCTTATGTGTTGAAGTATAAGAAGGGAGAAACCAACATTGTTGCAGATGCCTTATCAAGGAGATATGCTTTAATTTCCATGATGAATGCTAAATTGTTGGGATTTGAATCTCTTAAAGACCATTATATGGAAGATTCGACACTTGCTTCTATTTATCTCGCTTGTGAGAAAATGGCATATAAGGGATTTTATAGATCTGAAGGTTTTTTATTTCGCTTGGGGAGACTTGTAATTCCAAACTGTTCTATAAGGGAATTACTTACACGAGAAGCTCACGGAGGAGGATTGGCTGGGCATTTCGGTGAAACCAAGACATTGGAGATGCTGAAAGAGCATTTTTATTGGCCTAACATGATTAGAGATGTGCATCATGTGATTGAAAGATGCATTGTTTGCAAAAAAGCCAAGAGCAAGGAAGCAGCCCATGGACTTTATACACCTCTACCTGTTCCAGATCAACCTTGGACTGATGTTAGTATGGATTTCGTGCTAGGCTTACCAATGACACAAAAGAGGTAAAGATTCGGTCATGGTTGTTGTTGATCGTTTTTCAAAAATGTCTCATTTTATTCCATGCCATAAGACCGACGATGCTGTGCACATCGCCAATTTATTTTTCAAAGAAATTGTGAGACTTCATGGCATTCCAAAGAGTATCGTGTCAGATCGTGATGCCAAATTTCTTAGCTACTTTTGGAAGACTTTATGGAGAAAGCTGGGAACAAAGTTACTCTTTAGTACTGCCTGTCACCCACAAACTGATGGGCAAACTGAAGTGGTGAACCGAACGCTTTCTACTTTGCTAAGAACTATCATTGGCAAAAACTTGAAAAGTTGGGATGAATGCTTGGCCTATGCTGAATTTGCTTACAATAGAAGTGTACATGGTACTACTAAACACTCTCCTTTTAAAGTAGTTTATGGATTTAATCCATTGAGCCCACTTGATTTAGTACCATTACCACTTGAAGCTCGAGAATGCATAGATGGAAAAATGAAGGCTGACATGATAAAGAAGTTACATGAAAACATTAAACAGCAAATTGAGAAGAAGAACTCCATCTATGAGAAGACTGCCAACAAGAGAAGAAAATTTGTTCAATTCAGTCCTGGAGATTTAGTGTGGGTTCATCTTCGAAAAGAAAGATTTCCAAACCAAAGGAAGTCCAAATTAATGCCAAGGGCAGATGGTCCTTTCCGTATCATAGACAAGGTAAATGATAATGCATACAAAATTGATTTGCCTGAATACTATGCTGTTTCTACTACTTTCAATGTGAGGGATCTTTCCCCGTACTTAAAAGATAAAGATGACTTGGATTTGAGGACAAATCCATTTCAACCAGGGGAGGATTATGTAATCAAGGATAACCCCATTGCAGCCCAAGAAAAGGAGAACACTTCAATTGGGCCTCTAACTCGTTTAAGGGTTAAAGAGCTTGGACTAATTGCAGCCCAAGAAAGGGAGAACACTTCAATTGGGCTTCTAACTCGTTTAAAGGCTAAAGGGCTTGAATTGGGCTTAACCACTTTGTTGAAAGTGGAAGAAGTGTGAAAAAGATTGCATGTGGGATAGTTGCATTTGTTGAATATAGTTGTAGTCTATTACCTATGCATTTATTGTCTTTGACATTTAGCCTACACTACTTGACTTTTAGTTGATGCATTTAATGCATTAGTTGGAGTATTTTGTCTTTTTGTTTTGGAGACCATCTATAAAAAGAGTCCTTGCCATTTGTTATAAACCATCTTTGAATCATATATGAGATATTGACATTTTGCTTTCAAGAGGATTCTTGAGTTCTTTCTCTTATCTAACTTGTGTTAGTGGCGAGAGCAACTAGATTTCTTATTACTCACGTTCTTCTTTCTTGAGTGTGGCGAGATCAACCCATTTCTCTTAGTTGTGGCGCCCTTTGGCTTATCAATTGAGTGATTTGGTTTCATTTGTTTGTTTGTTTCAACCTATCCAGAAAATCGATCAAGTGTTTTCCCTCCGGAAATCACATCAACATATTTCCGCTGTGAGACACTAATGCCCTTTCTTAATCTTGCAACCTCCATGCCAAGAAAATAACGCATGCCCCCAAGATCCTTTACTTCAAATTCTGTGGCAAGAATTGCTTTAAGTCTTTCAATTGGCTGAATCATCCCTTGTGAGAACAATGTCATCCACATATATAATCAATATTGACTTTAGTCCTTCCTTACCTTGCCAGAAAAAAAGTGTGATCTGATTGCCCCTGACTGTACCCTTGTCTTCGTAGGACTATTGAAAATCTATCGAACCACGACCTTGGTGACTGTTTTAGTCCATATAAAGATTTTTTTTTTAGCTTGCAGACTTTTTCCTCTCCTTGTTTGCTGAAACGTGGTAGGATCTTCATAAAGACTTCTTCTTCCAGCTTTTCATTTAGGAAGGCGTTTTTTCTGTTAAGTTGAGGGGACAATCTAAGTTGACTGGTAACGACTGGAGGACTCGTATAGTGTTTATCTTCGCCACAAGTGCAAAAGTTTCTGTGTAGTCAATGTCGTAGGTTTGTGCAAAGCCCTTAGCTACCAAGCGAGCTTTGTAGCGTTCGATTATCCCATCGTCTTTATATTTCACAGTGAAGATCCATTTGCACTCAATAGCCTTTTTCCCTTTGGGTAATTCAATCAAATCCCTCGTGTCATTCTTCTCCAAGGCTTTCATCTCCTCCATCATAGCTTCTTTCCACTCAGGATGCCTCAATGCCTCAAGAATATCTTTCGAAATTTCTGTCTTATCAAGATTAGATGAAAAGGCATAGAAATTTGGTGAAAGGGCATTATATGAGACAAAACTGGAAATGGGATGAAGAGTACATGACCTGGTTGGTTTTCTTAATGCTATAGGCAAGTCATTACTAGAGAACATTACGGCATGGGCAACATCTAAAAGGTGCCAGTTTTTTCTCTCAACAATCCCATTTTGCTGTGGGGTGTAAGGGCATGAACTTTGATGAATAATGCCGTGATGTTGGAGATAATCCCTTAGGATAGAATTAAAATACTTAGTGTCGTTGTCAGTTTTAAAAATTTAAATTTGAGTTTGGATCATGGTATGGAAATTTATCAAAACATTTTGAACATATGTTTTATCTTTTAAAAGATACACCCAACACACCCTGGTATGGTTATCTATGAACGTTACAAACCATTTTGTAAATGTCTTTGGGCATTGGCAAGAAGAGGTATGTCTTCCCAATTGCTGGCTTCATTGAGTTCACCATCCAAGCTCTAATTAACGAATTTTTGGATCTCCACTTCTGAAGGGCTGATGGATTTTTGACTTCGGGCCCTTGGTATCTCCTGTAAGGCAACCCATTCTTCCTTTCCCTTCTAAGAGCAATTTCACAAATTGCGCCCATTGACGGAAGTTTTTGGGTCAAGTTTCTCAATCGTAAGTTGAAACGTAGGGGCATCGGTGCTTAAGTTCATTTCCTCTATCTGGTTATCAGAGGCTTCCACACCCTTCTTATTCCCTCCGTTGTCAGACATTGATGAGCAAGGTCCCAAGGCTGTGCTATGATACCATATAGAAAGCATAGAGAGAGATTTGAGAGGAAAAGATTGTGTATTTGGTGATAATTGAACTGTACAACAATGCTGAATTTATACACGCTGAAAAGATCCTAAAAGGTAAAAACATAATATGTAATGGCTACACAATTAACTGTAATAATTTACAATAATCACAAAATCACAAGAAACACTCAATCTTGATTCTAGCCAGATTTTTAGGTATAGAATGAGGATATTTCGACAGTTTCCACCCTCCAGATTGTTGTGGTAATTTAGGCGATTATATCAAGAGGAAGGTGGTTTGTTGCTCATATTGTAAGCTCTACAGAATTTTCTTTTTTCTATGATAGAACTAACATGTAGTGAATAAAAAGAAGAATATTTTATGATTAAGATCTAATAATTAATACAAATGATTTGCTTCAAAATTAGGCGGGCTTCTAAGGTCTTAACCTTTGATGTTTGTGTGATGTGTTTTAGGAACTTAGAGATAAATAGTCATCTTTTCTTACATTGTGATGTGACCTAAGATATTTGAAATAGATTATTTGGACTTTTTGGGGAGAGTTGGGTGTGCTCAGTTGACCTTGATGCTTTCTTTGCTACTAATTTATGGGTTTTGGAAGGAGAAAGGAGAATAAAGTTTTGTGGAATATGTTTGCAACTGTGTTGTCTTTGGATGGAAAGAAATGCTAGAGTGTTTAAGCAACAGCTTCTTCCTCCTCATATGCTTTGGAATAGGATTTGTTACGTTGCTTCTCTTTGAGTTTTAGCTAATGGGTCTTTTAAGGGGATGCCCTTTGTAGATGTTCATAGGGATTTGAGGACTTTGTTGTATTAGCCCTTTTGTTGGGCTTCATGGGTTGGTTTGGTTTCAGATTGGTCTTTTTTAGAAGGATCTCTTGTCCTCTTTTCTTTTTGTTTTCTCTTCCCTTTTTATTCTTCTCTCTTCTTTAATAATAGTTTTCTTTTCTTTTTCCCCCCTTTTAAGTGTATTATTTTAAAGTGTTCTGGTTGTATTATTATTTTTTATTTGCCTTTTGTCCTGCTTGTGATTTATCTGTATGCGAAGCAAAGTTCCTGGACAGTTTTTTTTATAGTGTAATTAGTTATGCATCTTCTTTGTTCTGGTTAGCTGAAGGCTCTTTTGCATGGGCATTCTTACACTGCACATGCTATGGGTTGCATGGCTGCGGCTAAATCAATCAAATGGTTTAAAGACTCTTGTTCAAACCCTAATATCACTCCTGATGGAAGGTTACTGAGAGAGGTATGATTACCACGGTTTGTTTTTCTTTCTCAGATTTTATTGTCTGGTTGTTATTCCACAATTGCATCTTCTTCATCTTCGTTTTGTTATTATATTTGTTAAGGATGTAAAGAAATTTACTGTTTAGCAGTCTGAAATCAATAATTTGTAGTTGTATTTGTGATAAAATAAAAATTAATAATTCATTTCCTTAATAAAATTGATTGGTATACAGAATCAAATTTTACAGAATATGAATGGGATGATCATTTCTGTTCCAGAGTTTGGTTCTCTCAAGAAAGGAATTACTTTTTATTCCATTCCATTACGTTTTTATGTTAGCATTTGTATTAACATGGAATGCAAAATATAATATCATAACTATAACTGAGGAATATAAATAAGGGAAAAAAGAAGTATTAACTCATTCTTGGTTGCCAGGAATGACTACTCGCCACCCTCTTAAAGAGGAGTTGGTGATTTCCATTTTCTTTTGGAATCAAGGCTTGGAATGCAATCATCTGTTCCATGTCTTTTTCCATACCAGACATGTGAATCCTCGTTCTGCGGGAACACAATTCTCATCCCTGCCCACCATATATGCTCTAACCATTTTCCATACTTCTACCAACATTAGGTTCAGACTTAGGAGACATTTGTTTGCCCTTAAAAAGAGTTTGAATAAGATTGATTCAAATTTCAGACCCTCAAGTACATTTTCTTTTTATTTTTATTAAGTACTTAATAGCTTTGAATGCATCTAATTCAATTAGATCTCATGAAAAGTCTGAAAAAATTTTCAGACATTAATTGTACTTGACATATCTTTTACTGACATATATTTAGTGCGTACAGATATTAAAAAATAAACAGTCTTAATTATTTAGTATTCAGATTTAGATATAATGTCTTAATATTCAGATATGTATTTAGATTCAGACCTTTTAATCTTAAAAAAAGAAGAAGCTCTCAGTCTGTGGGAAGGTTCAGAACCTTTCATGTTAAATTCTATATTGCTGCTTCTATAGACTTTATGTTTACCTTTTAGTAATGTTCATTGATAGATTATTTATTGCCATGCATTTGCAGTTATGGGATGTTAAACTGGTTGCTCAGCTGTCGTTGCACCCTGCAGTTAAAAGAGTGGTTGCATTGGGAACTCTCTGTGCCTTGGAACTTAAGGCCGAAGGCCATAATGCCGGGTATTGTTCACCAACTTTTTTGACTGTTTTTTAAGAAATAATTTCAATAATTTTGAGCATTGATATCATGGGATTTTGACTTTAAATAGTTTAATGATCAATATGCATCAGTGTCACTCATGACGAATTTTGTGGTATTGTTGCAAGTGATATCCAATATTTTGGTATCTGCAAGTGCATTTACTTATTTTGCTTGTGGGCAACTTCTAGCATTGTCATTGTGGTGATTGTGATGTTGTATTTCTGTCTTAAGAACGTTATAAAAGTGGTTAAAAAAAAAAATCCTTTATAAAAGATGCTACACTGCTCGGCTCTTCAAATTATCATCTTGAACACAACTGCAACGAGGACGGTGAATCTTATTTTGTCTTTTCATGTGTAGAATGTACAAATACACCTTCAAGTTTGACCATGTTCCTGATGTGCCTCTTCGGATCAAATTTGTTTAGTCACTTGTCTTATGGATTAGTAATGAAGCAGATTGACTCATTTTGTCCACTTTCTTTCCTAAATTTGATGATATAAAAATTACCTGGTTATATGTGAGAGGTTAGTTACTGTTAGTCCAGTTGTGTAAGTGTGGCTCACTCATGAGGTTTTCTTCTATTTATCAACTTTTGCACAGGTATGGATCTTTATATGCAAGATCCCTTCTTCAGAATCTTCGGGATGATGGTGTATTCATGAGGCCTCTTGGTAACGTCATATACCTCATGTGCGGACCCTGCACGTCTCCCGACACTTGCAATCAGTTACTTGTCAAACTTTATGGGAGACTTGAAGAATTTAATCGAAATAATTAGTGAAAATCCTGGGATATTAAGTAGACTAGTGTAGGAACATTTTGCTATTGATTTTAGCTAGGCACTTTTGACAAAGGTTGCATGTACGTGTGTGAAATGAATTTCTTGCTTAACTTTGTAAGTTAAGTAGGGTGCTTGGCTTATAATCAACTGTTCAGATTTTGAGATATTGTTTTTTATTTTATTAATTATTTCTTTTAAGATAACTATAAAATCTAAACGGTCCATATGAGTTAAGCACCTTACTTAGTTTTTAAAAGCCAAACAGAAAATTCACAGGTGATGCTTTTTTATGTTACATTTTAAGTTCAATTTTTATATTCTTAACAATGGTATTTCTTAAGAAAATCGAGATTCAATAAATTATTATGTAGTGTCTACCTCTCCTCAGTTATATTACATAAGGATTCAGATCCTTAGTCTAGTGTTATAGTCGTATTGTTAGTTGGTAAGAGTTCTAGATTTCAAATTCATTCCATCATGTACTGACCAAAAACATTTACTTTCAATTTTTCCCAATTGGTTCATCTAGTTTGCCTTTTATGCCTTTGTGTATTTCTGGTGAAAAGAATAGATTCTACAGCTAGCTATAACTAATGCAAGTTTTAATTTGTCATGGACGGGAGTATTTGTTGTTCATTAGTAGTTATACTAAATCTATTCAAACCGTGTCACAATTGGGACATGGTTTCTTTTCGCCCTATGTGGATCTTTTGACTTCACTGTAATGTGAAGTATGGATTGCACGTTTAGATGATTTACAATTGTGATTATTTTTTTTATATATATATAATTGTGAACTGTCCAATCGCGCTGAATAAACAATTTAGATCTCACATCATGAATTTTCAAGTCAGATGATGGGCTACCTCACCCACAAGACCGAAGCTTTCTCTATTTTAATGCAACACATTCATTTAAATTTATGCTTCAAAAATTAAGTTAAATATACTAGGGGATGAATTTATTTTTTAAATGACATTTTTAAATATAAGTAAATTGTAAGAAATTTATTTTATTTATATACTAATATATGATTTTAGAATTAATGATTAATATTGATGTTAACATGTTACTTTGTCACAAAGTGCTCTCTTTTTAATTGCTCTTGTTTATGTTGTGTTTGGTATGCCAACTAAAAATGAAATAGAAGACGACTTTCTATTATTGTGCACTCTTCTTGTTCTTGTTAAGGTTTTTGATACGATAGCTGGATGGAAAATGAAATTCTCATTTTCATTTTTTACGTATGGATCTTCTATTAAAGAGGCAATGGAAAAACGATCAAAGAAAAGGAAGATTGGAGAAAAAATAGGATTTATCAAATTTTTCCTCTATTTTCACTTTGTTTGTGCTTCCAGTCAATCTCCTTATGATTTCGCTTTGTTTGTGCTCTGTTTCGTCAATTTGTGCTTTTCGTTGGCTTCCTCCAGTGAATTTGAGAAGATAAAGGGGACTGAGAGAGATTCTGGTAAAGATGAGAGATAAGTTTTTTTTATTTTTTATTATAAAAAATAATTTTAATTTAGTCACATATTTTTTTTATTTCTATTAAAAAATACATATTAGATAAAATAATACATATTTTTTTATTCTTTTT
The DNA here is from genome assembly GCA_037074585.1 of Biancaea sappan. Classification (NCBI taxonomy): domain Eukaryota; kingdom Viridiplantae; phylum Streptophyta; class Magnoliopsida; order Fabales; family Fabaceae; genus Biancaea; species Biancaea sappan. Next base: position 3,073,748 of record CM073491.1, read on the forward strand.
TTATATTAAGCATATTTTTTTCTTTTTCTTTTTGGTTACATTTTTTGTTCTTTCTTATGTACTAAACGGACCTTACAATTTAAAACTTGGGATTTTAGCATTACATTTGCAAATTCTATCCAAATTTGTACAAGTAACATCATGAAAAAGATTCCTCCAAACCTAAATGACACGAATGTCATTACTTGCACAAAATAACAATTAAAATAGATCACATATGCTAGAATTTAATTTTTGTGCTGAAACATACAATTAATCGCAGGCGGATTCCTCCAAATTTCCCTCACTTCAGACCTTACTCCTACCCTCTCAGCTGTTGGATGGTCTCCAACAATACATTTTACATTTTTTTTTTTTGAAAATAAAACCTCTAAAAGAAAGTCTAGAGAGGCTTGGAGAGTGGAGGTCTGGAGGGGATTCAGGTTCCCATTAATCCGTATATCAACAAGAAAAGGGACAACGTCAACTCTATTTCATCAAGTGACGTCACCGACACAGTTACTTGACTTGTGGCGTCTGCCACTATCCCAACGTAGGGCTACGATTGCTTCTCTTTTTCGACGACTCTATGAATAGTGAATCTTAATAGTTAGCCACTAAAAATACTGGACATATCCCCGGAGATATTCCGGTACTACGCTGATCACGATAACTAACATCAACCTGCAAGCATATCCAATTAAATTTATCACCATCCTGAGTCTGGACGTAAAATAATTGATTGGGTAAGCACTACGGTGTTCCTTTGAGTGCTCGATTGCTGCCCCTTTCAGCCCAAAGTCGCCAGACGAGACCCCGATTATAGGAACAACGAAGTCCAATTACTACTTCCTGAGGTTTTCTAACTACGGCATTACATGTTTTCCATTTTCTCGCTCTCTTTGTCTCTCTCTCTCTCTCACCAAACACTCCCAAAATTCTTTCTCAGGTATTATACTTTTGCTTTCCCGCTTCTATTAGAGCTTTCTCTCTTCTTTTCGTTTTCCAATTCTAGTCAATCCGATTTGCTCGGTGACTTCAATTGCTTTTGTATTTTTTGTTTTGGTAAAACTACGGCTGCAACTTGTTTATTTGGTTTTTCTTTTTCCTGTTTGGCTATTTCAATTCGTGTGTTGTGTGGGATCTGTTAAGGGTAGAATTTTTTCTTTCCTCTCTGGCTGTAGCTGCTAGGGTTTGTTAGTCTAGTTGAAAATGGTGACGGTGGTGGTTTGGGGTGGTTGCAGATCTGTTACTTTATCGCATTGAAAGGGAGAGTAAATGCAGAGGAACGCAATTAGTATGGGAAAAAGGACGCTGGAAGGTGGGGAAGATGAGCAGCCTGAACGAAAGAGGCCTGCTCTTGCCAGGTAATGGAAGCTCTTCCTTTCAGTAAATGGTTCTATGAATTTGCTTTTTTTAAGTCTTGTTAGAAGCAGTTGAGGGTAATGCCAGTGGTACTTCAACCGAACAATCTGCTTGCACCTGAAGACATTTTTCATATTGGTTATGTCACCTTCCCTATTGTAGCTGTTCTGCTTGTTGATTATAAGTGAAAGAGTAAATGGCTCGCTAGACGAGCTCTGCGATCCCCATAAGTTGCCACCTGGGGTTACTTCATGGTGCCATTGTCTAGATGTAGATATTCTTTGTTGACCGTGTTTGAGACAGTCCCTTGTTTTAGTAGCTTATGTGAACATTTCCATTAAAATGGTTTATATTTCTTCTTGAATATAGTAGTATCATGTACCTAAATAATTCTTATGTTTTTCTCTCAATTAACCAAAAGGTAAGAATGGTTGTTTACACAACCAAGCAATACCAGTTTTGGGAAGTGGTGTAACTCAAATTTTGTAGGATGGCTGCGAATGAAATATTATGTCAGATGAGCGTAAAAATTTAGTTTGAGATTAATGGTAACTATGCCATTTAAATGATTAACATTTGTGTCTCTAAAGTGATATCTTATTAAGGTTTTAAGCATGTCAGCAAGTCAGTTTTTGTTTTTATCCGGAGACTTGGCTCATGGAGGAATTACTATTAACTAAAAGTGAGGGGAATATCCCAGACCATGTGTAATACCTTTATGGGGGTGCTCCTGAAAAATACGAGAATTGGGAAATCTGGCTTTTGACCTTTAAAAACAACGAAATGGTTGTGTTTATAATATAAGAGAAGTCCATTTACATTTTAAGAACATAAGGGAGGTCAAAATATTTAACTTTATTTCTTATTATTCTTTAACCCTATGCAAATTTGTTTGAAAATTTTCTTGTATTAGTTTCCCTTCACTGATAGAAATATATTTTGCAGTGTAATTGTAGAAGCTCTCAAGGTGGACAGTTTGCAGAAGCTTTGCTCTTCTTTGGAACCTATTCTTCGTAGAGTTGTAAGAGTTTTGGCTTCTGGGTACCACTATATGCTATTTAGTATTCTTTTTGTGTTTGGTTATTGTCACGTCCCAAAATTTGAGCACGTGACCGGCACGGAAAGTGAATTTCATTTCACCTCCGTAAGCCTATCTTTCTTTTAAAAATCATACAATTCTTTTTCATGCAACCAAAATGAGTTCTCTATACATACTACAATTACTCACATTACATCACTGAATGAACCTACCCGATTACAGAGATTTCTAGCTTTATACAACTTAGAATAAAACTTAATTATTATACCTTTATCCTGAACAAATGAAAAGGTAATTATGGACTAAGGATCTATAATTCCTTGTTCCGATATTTACCTTCAGCTGTCAACTCTGAAAAAAAATATCAATAAGAGGGGTATGAGCAAACCACGTGCCCAGTGAGTAGATAACACAATACTATGACAAAATAAAAATCATGCATCATAATGATAACATGCAGCAATCATACGTAGATCGATCATCATATGATATAATATTATTCATAATACTTCACAACAATATCCAAGTGAATCAAATGCATTTCAACAAAATTCAAAATTCACAACAGCAATCGATGAAATCAATTTCACACACAATTTCCGTACCAACCGGGTTGTCCAGAATACCTCTGGATCGTTGCCCGTGGCCCCCGCCGCATCCACCCTTATCGCTCCATTTATATTCTCCACCCTTATAGCTTCACATAGATTTCTCCATGGGGTGCACCACCATGCCTTTCCTTTCCAGTCAAACACAATTACAATCACATATAAAAACATCCTCAATCATAATCTTGAGCCACATACACAACTCAGTCATTTACAATTCAAGCCACAACATAATCAATGTGGTTCCAGCAACATAGCATGTATATAACATAACCCATAATATAGAACAATTATTCAACTCGTTTCACATGCCATTCACAATCCATCATATAACCTCCATTCATGGGAAAATAAGAAAATATAATTATATACATTACCAGACATGTTCCACATTTGTTTATGCCTCATCGTTCCACATCATCCTCTTCAAATTTGGATATACAACATATTTCCACTATGATGCAAAAAGTCAATAACAGATATTTAATCATAGCAAGTATTAACCCACTCACCTGGATTTCACGCTCTCGGCACTCCAACTTTGCACTTTGACCATTCCTATTGTAACCAGACAAAAACCATCAGAGTTACGAAATAGAGAAATTTCCTACCACTACTCTCGACCTTCACTTACTTCTCGAATCATAACTCCTAACTGGTAATGAATATTCAAATGAAACTTATACCATTGGAAACTAGACTTAAAGAGATTTCCAACGATATAAAGTTTGCCCAAAACGGAGTTCGGATGAAGAAGTTATGGCCGATTGAAAAATAAACTAAAATTTCTCGGTACACCTGGCGCCTGGGCGCCACCCTTGCCTGGCGCCTGGGCGCCAATTCCTTCTTCTTCCCATCTCACCTTGGCGCCTAGGCGCCACACATGGCGCCTGGGCGCCACGATCGCGACCCCTTCGCGATTTCTCTCGGTTTTGGCCCAAATCTGGCCAAATCTTCACCGTTTTTCATGATTTCTTCCATGGGATCTCACCCTTAATGTCTAAGGAGCATTTAGACACCAAAATCACCAATTTTAATCGAGAAACGAAGCCGGAATCTCGATTTTACCTCAAACACTCTTAAAACTAGAAAATAGAGAAAAGCTTAAGAAATAGAAATTTCTACCTCGATTCCTTACTTTCCCTATGTTGTTTGACTCCTAGAGGCTCGTCCCGTAGCCCGAGATCCAGCCTCCAAAGCCCGGTTGTAGAGTTGGAGTGTAGAGAGAGAAATTAGAGAGAAGGAAGAGAGAAGGAGAGGAGAGAAAGTGAAGAGAGAGAGAGGAAAGGAGAAAAATGAATAAAAAATAGGTGAGGCCACCTATATACTCGCCCGGGGTGAAATTATCACTTGCTCTGCAATTGACCCTCAGTCAAGACTAGCAAAAGCAAATTCATAAAATCTCACCTCAGGTGTTTCTAAATCCTCGGTGCCCCACAAATTTCCTTATTCACTTTAGTCCCTCTCAATATCTCAAACTCCACTTTAACCTCGAATCCATCATCTTTTCGGTACCGGACTCATAATTCATTCTCATAAGCTCTATTCTTCTTTTCGGGTTCCTACTTGGTCATTTCTCAAAAGTCCTCTATACTTTCTTTTCTTTTCACTTTAGTCCTTGAGAATTTGTAAAAATTTCCTAAATTAAAAATAAAAATTTCTATTCCCACATTTTCTTCACTAATTCAAAAAGAAAATTTTTCACATAATTAAATTTTTCACTAAACTTCAAATCAGACTTTAAATATTCATAAAAATTCTTGGGATATTACAGTTATGATTGTTTTTCTTCCTTTTTTGGCTTGGGTATTGTTAAAGTTATCTACTTTCTGCCCCAACCGTAAGCCATTCTTGCTAGTCATATTTCTAAGTTTTTATGACTTTGTAAATTTGATGTTAGTGAAGTATTATTACTTGATAGGCTTAAATAACATTTTGATTTAAACGAAAAAAGAAAAAGAAAATTACATGCTGATTTACTTTCTTAACAAGTCCTATTGTCCAAATTATATTGGTTGTCCATTTATTTCTTCCAGTTTTACACTTAACTCATTCTTTAGGTCATCATTAGTTAGATTCTGTGGCTTTGTGCAGAAGCTTATTTGTTTGTCTTATAATTGGTAAAGTGGCTAAATTGTTTGCATGTGGAAACTTTTCCTATGTGTTACATGATTTGTCTTCTTATGCCTACCAGTGTTTCTTTTTTTGTTTGCTAACTGTTTCAACGGTACTGCTGTGGAACAGGTTAGTGAGGAAGTGGAACGTGCTCTGGCAAAGTTAGGCCCTGCAAGACTTGGTGGAAGGTCTAAGAAGTTCTTTAATATTTGAGGCGATTAATTTCTAATTTGTTGTATTGTCTTTAGCAATTTCCCAAAAGCTACAATACCAACTATGTATTCTTTCACGTATATTTTCATATTTGTATGTATGAACAGAGGAAAGATGGGATTGGATTCTCTGGAACTGCTTAATATATGAAGTCAGTTTGCTTTATACTTTTGAGTTCATTTCTTTAATAGACTCCATAGTATAGATTGAGTGGTTTTTCTTGAAGTATATACCTTATGCAGAGTTCTTTGGTGGGAAAGATATCATCTTATAAAGTTTGACTTCTGTATCAATGATGATATGTAACAATGCTGTGGTTTGGATATGGCTCTGTATATAACTGTATTCTTACTAGCAAAAAAATTGTTGTACTAGCTGATTTTAAGAGATGTTTAGGAATGTACTTACATAAAGTCATTTTATGAGGTGTCACTAAAGCATTATTCAATGCACTGCAGTCCCCCATAAATAATTTTTGATAATTTCAATGTAGATTAAGTCACTGGGGTATATAGATAAATCAAATATGGCCATGTTTTATTTGATCTGTCTTCATTTAAATGCCTTGCTGAATATTGACTTGGTCTTTTGAGGATCTGGTGGAGCAATGATGTAGCCTTTCAATTTTCTATGACCATCCTTTCTCAAGTAATTCCTGTGTGTATTCTCGTTTGGATGATCATAACTTTTGCCATGTGTAAATTGTATATCTCGGATGGTGAGGATGATATCTAATACCTTGAAAGATTTCAGGTCTCCACCAAAGATGATTGAAGGTCCAGATGGAAGGAACTTGCAGCTACATTTTAGAACACGACTATCTCTTCCCCTCTTTACAGGAGGAAAAGTGGAAGGCGAGCAGGGTGCAGCAATTCATGTTGTTCTGATTGATGCTGTCACTGGCAAAGCTGTAACAGCTGGACCTGAAGGCTGTATGAAACTTGATGTTGTTGTCCTTGAGGGTGATTTTAATAATGAAGATGATGAAGACTGGACGCAAGAAGAATTTGAAAGCCATGTGGTGAAAGAGCGTGAAGGTAAGCGACCTTTGTTGACTGGGGAGCTTCAGGTGACACTCAAGGAAGGTGTTGGAACATTGGGAGAACTGACATTTACAGATAATTCAAGTTGGATAAGAAGCCGTAAATTTAGGCTTGGTCTTAAGGTTGCCTCAGGGTCTTGTGAGTCCATCCGCATCCGTGAAGCTAAGACAGAGGCTTTCACTGTTAAAGATCACAGAGGAGAATGTATGATTATGCCTCTGCATTTTCTAGTTTTTTCCTACTGTTTAATCCCTCCATTCACATCTGTCCTGATACCATCTTTGAATTTCAATGTTTTTGTCCTATTTACAGTATATAAGAAACATTATCCACCTGTGTTGAATGATGACGTATGGAGATTGGAGAAGATAGGCAAGGATGGGTCATTTCACAAGAAACTAAATAATGCTGGAATATTCACAGTTGAAGACTTTCTTCGACTTGTGGTTAAAGATCAACAGAAATTACGGAATGTAAGTTTAGGGTTTGCCTCTTTATCTTGAAGTTAGTTCTTTCCATCCATTTTCTTATAACCTTCAACTGTAGATCCTTGGAAGTGGTATGTCAAACAAAATGTGGGATGCTCTCTTAGAACATGCGAAGACTTGTGTCCTAGGTGGGAAGCTCTATGTTTATTATCCAGAAGATACAAGAAATGTTGGTGTTGTTTTTAACCACATCTACGAGTTGCGTGGCCTTATTTCAGAAGAACAATTTTATTCTGCTGATTCTCTCTCTGAAAACCAGAAGGTTAGTCTCCTTCATGTATTTCTTCCTCTTATATTATCAGATACTGTCATTAATTTTTCAAGTGGTGATGAGTCCTATCTATATGATTGTTTGTCCACCTTTTCCTTAAGCTTTGTTAGCTCTTGCTTTGGCATTCTGCTACCTATTAATATATTCCTACCAACTGCTATATGTATGTTTTATTCTCTCCCTTGTTCACAGATTCATATCTAACACAACTAAACAAGCACGGTTTAATTGCTCTAAAAAATATTAGTAGTTAAAGATTCGCCCTGTTTTAAAGTTTGCAGTTTACTTCTGAAGCTTTTTGGTTGGTCTGGTTGATGAAGGGTAAGCTTATATGCATTTAAAATCCTTTTGCAACTCCAGGTTTATGTAGATTCGTTGGTGAAGAAGGCATATGATAATTGGGATCAGGTTGTAGAATATGATGGCAAATCACTTTTGGGTCCTAGTGATTTAGATCAACTGCCTCAGCCTGCCCTCTCAGTTACAGTACCTACTGAGCAGCAAATGAATTCAGGACTGCCTGTTGGGGGTAAGTATTGCTACTACGCAAAATCATGCTGTATGGACCCTGTTGCACTTAATTGCTGCCCCCCTCTCCCCCCAACAAAAATAAATTCCCTTTTTACAGTGGAGGGTTTAGGGTTTAGGATGCAATTTTGCTGACAGAGTCCTGTTCATGTCTCCCTTTTCAGGTTATAATGATTCTCTGGCTATACGATATTCAACTCAACCGCTGATATCAAACTCTAACACTCGGAACCAGTTTGATAGCACTTCATATGTGTCCCATGACCAATTAGTCAACAATGCTCAGCAAAGACAAAGTACCCGTGATCATGGTGCAGTTGGGTTGGCCCTTGGTCCTCCTCAATCAACATCAGGGTTCCATACTGGGACCTCTTCAATTCAGCCTTCTACGTTAAATCCTTTTGACGAGTGGTCACAGAACAGGGACAAAGGGGTTGATGAATTTTTCTCAGAGGAAGAAATCCGTATTAGAAGTCATGAGATGCTAGAGAATGAAGATATGCAGCACTTGCTTCGTATCTTCAGCATGGGGGGCCATGCCTCCATAAATATGCCAGAAGATAATTATTCATACCCACAATACATAACATCACCAATGCCAAACTTTGATGAGGATCGCTCCCGTCCAGGAAAAGCTGTTGTGGGATGGTTGAAGATCAAGGCAGCAATGAGGTGGGGCTTCTTTATAAGGAAGAAAGCGGCTGAGAAGAGGCGTGCGCAGATAGTGGAGTTGGATGATGAATAGGTTGCTTCGACAAAGATCCTTGACTTTCACAAATAGCCTTAAGATTTCACTGATATTGTGCCACTTCTAGGTTCTCTTTTCAGTACCAACAAATTGTGCAGCTTACGAGTCTTCGCACAATTCTTGATATCTGATTAGGCAGAAGCTCTTTTGTACAGTTTGCGGTCCCTGTACAGTAAGTTGATGCATAGGAAGACCCTTGATTGTTTTTTACTTTTTGTTGCTTCTCAGAATCTTATCATCTTTCCATTGAGCTTTGGGTTTCTAGAGATTATGTGTTTATGTAACACCTCAAAATGTTTGAGGAGATCACTTGAATTTGTCGTCCAATTTATTAATGTATAGGAACTACATGCTACTTAATTTGAGCTTCAGGCAGTCTCATGATATCTTATTTATCGTCTTTCAATTTCATGATGAAATACGCCTGCATTGAAACAAGATGTGAAGTTTAATTTCCTTGATTTGGCATTTAAATTTTATCATTTAGGCCTTAAAAAAAAAATTCCATGTCTCTATGTTTAATTAACGTAATTTGACTCTGGAAAGCTTAAAAATCCACCATTACTATTAGGAGTCGGATTCTCTGAATATCTCGAGAAGTTTCCAAGGCAAAAGTCTATTGAATCTTGACTGTCCAATGAAATAGGTTTCATATCTATGGCAGTGTTATTAAATTTAGAATAAACTATACATTTGGTCCTTCTAATTCATTAAATTTGTAATTTGGTCTCTATGTTTTGTAAAAATTGTAAAAAAGTTTCTGCCAGTAGTTATTGTTAATGCGCCATTAAGTATGTGTTGAGGGGGCATGATGTGTCATTTAATATGATCTAGTTAGCATTCTAACTTAGTTCAATAATGTCACATCAAAACACTATAATGACTAATTGTCCCTACTTTAATAATCAACTGAAGTTTTCATTGCACGGATATGTTTTTTTTTTTTTTTTCTTTTTCTTACACTCTCACGACTCGATTTTCTGTTGCGTAGCAAGGTGTTGTGCGCCCGGCCAATATCAAACAATGTTGGGTCGTCCAACAATCTAATAGCGAGATCCAATTCTTACTCTCCCTCTTGATCTTCAATAGAGGGAAGGTTGTAGAGGACAAAACAAAATCCTCTTTAGATGAAAAGGTGTCCCATTCCCAAGACCACTATGCTACTATCGATAACCATGAGGCACAAGTCAATGATTCAACTGTTGCTTTTGAAGGCATGCTCTCTTTCAAGTTTTAAGATAAGATCCTTTTAAATAAAAGCAGTGGAAGTAATAAATAAACCTTACGAAATTGAAGAGTCAGAAGAATAATGGAAAAATCTTATAACTTCCAATCGCAGCATATCTTATCTATTGATATTTTTCCAGACACCCCCCCCCCCCCAAAAAAAAAAAGCAGTAAAAATGAGATTACAGCTGATGCCATTCTATTGGAATAGAGTCTTACAGGATTTGCTGTAACATTTGCATTTACAATCATCTCACAATATCAGTTAGCCATTGCTGTTGGTCCACTAAGGCAAAGGAATGAAGGATTGTATTTGGAGGAGGAAGAAGACGGAGGAGAAAGAGGAGAATGGTTTGTTTGCTTTTCCTTAGTCTGTTTTTTCCAAGGAAAAACATATTGTTGTTGGATATTTTTGTGTTAAATATATTTTGTTTCAAAAGTCAATGATATGGCGACTGTTTGTTCAATTTTTTTTTTATTTATTTTTAGAGGCTTATTTGAAGAAAAAAATTTTTACTAGGTCTCATTTTTTTTTTCTCTGTGTCTGCTTTTAGAGACATATTTGAGGGAAAAAAAATATTAAAATCTATCTGAAATTTTTTTCCTTTAAATAAGTTCCTGAAAAGATATACAAAAAAAAAAAAGTATTAAGATCTATCTAAAATTTTTTTCGTCAGCACATATTTAACAGCAAATTGATGACGGAACTTTTTACAAATTTTACAAAACAGAGAGATCAAATTATATAAAAATTAGTATAGGGGATCAAATTACAAATTTGATGAAATTATAAAGAAGAGATAATTCAACTGGGTTTATGGGGACTTTTTTTCTCTTTTCTTTGATGAAGAAAATGGGAGGTCGTTACCTATATTCCTCAAAAAGAGCACCCTTTATTCCTCCAAAAACATTCTTCTTGCAGCAAATATATATATCTTTCTATTCCTTCTTCGGAAGCAAAGTACAGGATATTGAGTTTCCAAGAAAGCATGTATTACTGGGAAGGAAGAAAACATAGAAACGACGGAACGGAGCCATGAAAGATTATTTGAACCATGCGAGAGAGATAATGAGGTTTTCGTCATTTTTAATTGCTTTTGATTCCCGTATAGTTCAGAGTTATAGACCATTAATTCGCAAACTTAATCCTTTTTAAATTACATGAAGAGGATTTCACTTGTTACTTAAAAACTCTACTACATATTTGGTTACTGAGAATTTTAGGTTCAATGAAGCATTATTGTTGAAAATAATATTTTCGGTATTCAAGTCTGAATTATCATGAAAAGCTATTCTTACATCTTTCAAGAATAGCTTATCGGAATGCTCCAAAGTCTGAGATATGCTTACTTCTGTTCAAAATATGAGGGCTGTGTAGCCTGTCTGAAACCTCCAGGCCAATTCAGGAGTGCTTCCTTTGGGTGACATAATCTTATTAAAAAACTGGCTTCAGTTTACCTTGCGATGCCACGTTCTTTTCGATTCAGCATATGATCTTAAGAAATTGAGGAGAAAGAATGACAGAAAAATTGTAATAGTGGTAAAGAAAACAATTTATTTCATTATAGTTTGGATATATGTTACATCACAAAGAATTATCCTATATGTCACCATAGTAACGACAAACGGGAAAAAGAATAAAGAATTCAAACCAAAAATATCACATCAATCAACTAATAACGAGTGATTCCTGAAAGTAGGAAATTTAATGCTTGGATTGCTCTGTATTCTCCTAGGAGGTACTGCATTCTGGAGGAAGACCCTGGGGAAACCTCTTTGTGTCTGTGCAGTAGTTGTAAATCATGTAGTTCTTCTGCACCCATTTCAGCCTCCCTTGAGCTGTAGTGTCCAGCTCCTGTGAAAGCCAAGAAGAAGTTGATGATGGGGAAGTTGAAGCACAAGAGGATGCTCCAGAAGACCAGATGCAAGCGTCGGCCTTGAAGTTTCTGTAGGAAGCAGTGAAGGGAGCTTGTGTCCAATCCGTTTTCACAAGTCCACCTCTTGTTGCCCAGTCATCTGCATTCCACAAACTGGAATATATCCTCATTGGCTGGTTCTTTGGGAAAGGGACGCCAATAGACTCTGAGTTCTTGAACTCTCTAATGGGAGTGCCATCGACTGAGAATCTGACAGAAATGAAACAGAGTTACGTCAGTCTATGCAGGATAGGAAGGAGAGAACAGAAACAAAAGAGTGAAATGATTGAATGGAGAAGTAAGAACTTACATGATCCTTTGGGGGTTCCAGAGGATGGAGTAAGTGTGGAAATCAGCAGTGGGGTCAAACCAGAGATAGAATTGTTGCTCTCTGTTTCCCTTGCCTTGGCTGAACACGTTGGTGTGAAGGATGTAAGGATCACCACTCAAGTTTCCCAGAAACTCATAGTCTATCTCATCCCAGTTTGATCCTTTGGAAGATAACTGCTAGTTCAAATGAAAGCAGAGAATTAAATTAGCCAGAATTTCTAACCCCTTGAATGCTCATTACATAATACCAACAATAGGCAAAGGAACTTACATAATAAGCAGTGACAGTGCCAGCAGAGTTTCCAGGGACGAGTTTGAGCTGCATGTCGATCTTCCCAAAGAGATACTCATTCTTGGATTGAAATCCGGAGCCTGAAGCTTTGTCGAGAGACAGAGTGAGAAGCTCACCATTGTTGAGCATCTTTCCGCGGCCATCCCCCCATGTTATGTCAAACTCTTGGTTCAAATTACCAGCAATGGCAAGAACCATCAAAGAACTAACAAGAAGAGGAATAACAAGTATTGAGGATGCACTTCTCAAAGTAGTAATGAGAGGAGAAGCCATGAAGAAGTACTAGAGCGGAGAGAGTGATGTTTGCTAATTGCTCTCTGGTGGTGAAGTTTGAAGGATGAGGAAGAATATGAAGTTGGGGTTGGTATTTATACCAAGCAGCTTATGAAGATGATGGGGCAAGTAGAAAGGGAGGAAAGGCCGTGGAAATTTCGATGAGCTAGTTGTTGTGTCTCAAAACAAAAGGAGAACTGATTAGTAACAAATTAGCTGTCCAGATCGCACTCGTTTGTTGCAATATTCAGTACAAAATCTATGAACAGATGTTGTATTAAATTTGAAAGACGAGTTGAGACGCTTGAGAGTGGTTGTGAAGTGGTCCAACTCTATACCCTTTTTGTCAAATCCATAGGTGGCCACGCCAACCCAGAACTCAACTTTTCCAGCTATATTTTATTCCTCAACTTTGACGAGCCTTCACCGCCATGGCCTTGGCCCCCACGGAGAGACACGGTGACGAAACATCCTTGTCCTTACCAGGATTGGATTCTGCTCGGTATAATCATTAATGAAGGAATTTTTTTTTTCGTTTGAAGTTTTAATTTTGTTCTTAATATATTTTTGTGTAAGTTATATTTTTATTTTAAATTTATTATTTTATTAACAAAAAATATTAACTAAATAATTAATAAAAATTATAAATTTAAAATAAAAATAAAATACATAAGATTTAAACTTATTTTTTTATGTTTTTATTTTTTATCAATTATATTTTATTTTTATTTTAAATTTATTATTTTTATTAACCATTTAGTCAATTTTTTGTAAGTGAAATAGAAATTTAAAATAAAAATAAAATAATTAAGACATAATTGACATAAATATTAAATATGAAATTAAAACTTGATTTAGATATTAAAGATAATAAAAGAAGGAAGATATAATTTCTTTTTCTCAGTGCATTGCTTCAGGGGATCTAATAGTTGTCCTTTTTCTTATCTAAAGAGGTAAAGTGAAATATATATTATATCACATTGACTAGTTGACGCGTTCCCAAAGATTTAGAGTGGCAATTAAATTCAAAATAATAATAATAATAATAATCAGGGTGGAATTTTGTTTGTGATATTATGTTTTTGTTTATTGTTCAAGATAAATGTACATTTATTTATAGTTCAATATTTGAAGACAAATGTAAACTAATTTTGTGTTATTTAGACCATAAAATGTAAAATAGCGAGGCCTTTTTTTTAAAAAAAACAATCATGGCTCAAAGGTCTGGTTTTAAGCTCTAGAAGAGTTGAATTTGGCTAAGAAATTTCAATTTATATTAAAATATTAATTTATACAATTGAGACGTGAATTAATATAGTGCCAAATATAAGCAAAGGTAGGGTTCGGTAACCCGTTTTAACCGCCCTTTTCAATCACGAAACCAAAGTTTTTTTCTCATTTCACAACCATTTTGACCTTTTTATCTCGAACGTCGTCAGCCATTGCAAAATTCTGCTTCCAAAAATCTTTTTTTTTTTTGAGCCTACCAAAGGAGATAGAAAATAACAAAGTTATAAAAAACGAATCGATTATTAAATCGGTGAAAGCATATAAATTTAAATATTAATAATCAGATTGTGTTCGAATTATTAGTACTTTAATATTTAATTACATAAAAATTTTAACAAAATAATTACATTCTTAATCAAAAGTTTACAACAAAAGAAAGTTAATTAACAAGAAAATATTATCAATCATTATATAATTCATGTATATCAAATCTATTCAATAAAAAAAATCCTTAAATCATTCTAACCAATTAAACCAGTTAATTTTATTGGTTCAAAACTTGTCTAACTGGTTTTGTATCAATCTATTTCCTCACTGGTTATACAATTACGAGTTCCCAATTTCAATAACTATAGAAAATAGGAACGGGCTAAACCCTCTAAAGAATTAAAAAGGGAAATAATAAATAAATGAAAAGTTACATACTTAGTTCTAGAGCCAGCTTGTTCAACCGGAAGCGGGTAAAAAAAAATCCATTCACACCGTCCGTTTGAATCATACATTGCATTTGAAAAAATCACAGTCGTTGGATGTAGTATGTTGTGATGGAGAGCTGGAGTCTCATGCATGTAAATGCGCAGAACGGAATCCAAATTTGCGAGCTCCCCATCACGGCCTCCAGCTCTCCATCAAGGCCGTTAGATGCTACACTGTGGAATTGTTATTTTGTTTGTTATAATTTATTTTTTAATGACAGATAGGTGGCTTGCTAATTTTTAACAACACATCTCCACGAATAGGCACCATCAATTTTCATTTTTAATTTTATTTAGTCAAAAAAATTAATTAGTTTCTTACTTTTTCTCGCAAAAAAAAAAAAACTCCAATTTCAGAACTGATTAATCATTATACTAGAGCAACACAAAGTAGTTAATCTAAAAAAGCAAATATTATATATATCTCATGTATCTGACAGTTATCATGTACTTTATTTCTGGTAAATTAATAACGAGGATTGAAACAGAATCAGATAGGAATAAGCAATACAGTTTTTCTACCTTCTTTTAAAAGAGGATAAATTAAGCATTACGGTTCAGAGCAATTCATCAAAGAAACACTGCCAGATTGGGAGTAACATTTTCTTGTCTTCAAATTCATTCATAAGTCACGTCTCTGTCATAGCAATTGCAGAAAGCAAAGGGAGAAAGAAAGGAAGAAAAGAAAATGGCAGAAGCACAATTCTCTAACGCTACGATCCCCACGAGTCCATGCTATGTTATCGATGCAAGTAATCCAAATGGCATATGGAAAAGTGACAACATCCTCGGAAATCATGCCCCTCTTTTGGCTGTCCAAGTCTCCTTCTCCATCTTCGTTTCCAACTTTCTCTATTACATCCTCAGACCTTTACATCAGCCTCGTCTTGTCGCTCAGGCCCTCGTAAGTACATATACATTTTAATCTGATGTACGTATCAACAAAGGGTTAGTCTTAGAATCATGACATATGTGTTTCTCGATTATCATGCAGGCGGGTTTCGTTCTGAATCCTGTGTTATTAGGAAGTACCTCAATCGGGGAGACACTATTAACCACATCTGGAATCCTTAACTTGGAAACCTACGGAAATATGGGGCTCATGTTTTACGTCTTTCTCAGTGGTCTGGAAATAAACCTACATTCCGTCCTACAAATACGAAAGAAGGCCACATGCATAGCCATTTCTGGGATTATCATTCCAGTGACTGTTGGGCTGGGCTTATTAGCTGTAATACACAAATTCTACGAAAGACCTATGGAGTCGCAGTTACATGTAGAAGATGACAGATACATCACGAAAGCTTATTTCTTTTGGAGTTTCTCTCTCACTGTCACGGGCTTCCCGGTCCTTCTTCGAATGCTTACTGATCTGAAGCTCCTCTACACCAAGATAGGCAGGATCGCCTTAACTACGGCCATGATTAGTAGCGTTTATTGTTGGATTCTGTTCGTGATATTAATCCTATTTGCCAGTAACGATGAAAAAGCAATGATTTCGGTGATAAGTACCATATTGTTCATCCTTGTCTGCTTCTTCGCCTTAGGTCCTCTCATTAGGCGATTCATTGATCGTAAAATGGAGCAGGACGCGTGGGACGATCATCATTTGGGGTACGTGTTGATAGGCCTTGTAGTTTGTTCCTATATTACAGAGATGCTTGGTACACATTCCGTTGTTGGGGCATTTGTGTATGGGCTTATTTTACCTCATGGGAGATTCACCTTCATGGCGTTGAGCAAGTTAGATCTATACGTTACAGAGATTATATCACCACTCTTTTTCTTCCGTTTTGGGTTCACAGTCAATGTGTTCATGGTCGCGAAACAAAAATACTGGCCTTTGATGGCCGCGATCATCCTCTTGCTTTGCATCCCCAAGATTTTAAGCACTCTGATAGCTACCTTTTTCTTCAATATACCCACTCGAGATGGTGTGGGCATTGGACTGCTTCTAAACACCAAAGGCGTTTTGGCACTAATTATCTTGAACATAGGCTGCGAAAGAAAGGTACATAAATTCTTGTTTCGTTACTCACATAACTGTGGACTAATTAGTAGCGTCAAAATGATTTTCTTTGAAATAAGAGGATTTGGATTTAAGAAATTATACTCATTTAACAATAGGCTTAAATAGGTCAACATGTTTAACTTGCGGATTCGTCTGTTTATTTTTTTTTTGTTTATTTTTTATTTTTTTACATAAAATGTATTATTTAGTATATATAACTTTACTTGATCATATTTTTATATATTATAACATTATATTCAATAAATATAGAAAATTTAGATATGAAAATTTTTGTAATTTTTTAAAAATAAATATAAATTTCTTTCAAATTTAAATATAATATAGTTAATTTAAAATGAAAATATGAAAAAAATTAAAGTTATTAATTATCTAAAAACATTAAAGAAGTAATATTTTATATGTATAAATTGTATTTTAATAAAAAAAAGTTAAATTTTTACTAAAATTAAAAAAAAATAGTTACTCGTAGACCTATCCGTTTATACTTGATAGCTATAGCGGGTGGTCTTATATATTCAATTTAAGGTTTATTTATAAACAGATCAATCCATTAATTTCTAACCGAACTGGCCGTTTCACACTCAATTGTATTGTTCAGATTTTATCTATGGTAGCCTTTTCAATTATGGTGGTTGCGGTTTTTCTAATGACTATCGCAACGCCTATCATCATTGACGCCATATATAAGCCAAGAAAGGGACTCAAGTGTAGGCCAAGGACTATCGAAAAGTTAAGGGTTGATTCAGAGTTTCGAATTCTCAGTTGCGTCCACAATATTCGTCAAGCTACGAGCATGATTAGCATCTTAGATGCTTGTAATGCCACCATGATTTCTCCTCTGTATGTGTTTGCAGTTCAGCTTGTTGAACTCACCGGACGTGTCACTACCTTGCTGGTTACTCCCATGCATCAGCCTAGCTTCTCTAACGTAGAAACAGACTCAGAGAGCATCGCCAATACTTTCAAAGCTCTAGCGGAGGCTAACGGCGCCGTTAGGGTTGAGACCCTCAGTGCAGTGTCAGACTATGAAACCATCCACCAGGACGTATACAACTTGGCGGAGCATAACCGAACAACGTTAATTCTCCTTCCTTTTCACAAACAACTAGACATAGAAGGTGCTCTAGAGACAACCAGTGCAGAATACAAATACGTAAACCAGAATGTTCTGCAAGATGCACCTTGTTCTGTGGCGATATTCGTTGACCGTGGTCTTAAGTCGTTGTCCAAAAACAACCTACGTATTTTGATGCTTTTCATCGGAGGCCCTGATGACCGTGAAGCCCTAGCTATTGCATGGAAAATGGCTAGGCATCCAAGGACGCAACTCTCCATGGTACAAATCCTTCTATCTGGTGAAGCTGCAAAGCCTGCGTCTCTTCATGCTGAGTCTCAATGGCTATCTTCTACAATGAATGACGAAAAGCAAAAGTCGTTGGATGAAGAGTACGTGGATTCGTTTAGACTCAAGGCTGTTTATAATTATGAAACCATAACGTACTCAGAGAAAGAAATGAGCAACAGCGATGAGCTAACTTCAGTGCTGCATGAACTGGACAAAGATAAGTATGACTTGTACATTGTGGGACAACAGAGTGGGAGGAACTCTGTAATATTCTCAAATTATTTGGAATGGTGTGACAATCCAGAACTTGGTGTGATAGGAGACATAGTGGCATCGAATGGCTTTGGTTCACAGTCTTCGATACTTGTGGTGCAGCAACATGGATTTGGGAGAATGGGGTTTGAAGCTTAGCCTCAACAGTCACAGAACATACAATACCTTTGATGTACTTGTGAACACATTATAATTAACAAGAATCATATTGTTGTTTGATGCAACATTTTATCTTTTTTTATTTTTTTTCACAATCTAATATATTACAAAAATCACAACGATAAGAGATCAGCAATCAATCGAAATATAATATAACCCTCATCATCCTATGACATGGAAAAATTAAAGTTTAGGTTTTTATCAAGTGATTAATCAAGAAAGCACACAATTTAAATAGGGGGTAAATAGGTTTAATTTACATTCTTTTGGAAGTTAAATGATAATATCCCACCCAAATTATCATGTTCTCATTAAAAATTACATGTGGTATCAAATAAGCCTAGCTAGTTTTCGTGTTCGGATACATTATTGCCGGTGACATGCCAATATTGATTGAGTCTTTATAAGTAAATAAGATTAAATTGTCATTAAACAAATATATGGGATGAAATTGAAATTTATACCAAACATAAAGAAAAAATTCTTTTTTCACATATTTCAATGAAACAGCTTGTGTAAAATATTTTTATATATTACATATTTTCATAATTATTTGTTATTTCTTATCATATACATAAACGGATAAACCTATATGAAAATTTGTATTTCGATATAAAAAATATAATAGCCTTAAACAGGGATAATTATCATAATTTTTTAGTTTAATTATCTCATAATCTTTTCGTTTCACTATTTTTTTAATTTTGTAACTATGATTAAAGAAGTGTAATTAAGTCCTTAATTATTATTTTATTAATAAAAAATTCTGTGTTTTCTAATCGACTAAATTTACTCCACTGATCATTAGGATAAATACAAGTTGAGCAGACCATCATAGATTCACAGTAGTATATCTGAATGCCCAAGACCAACTGAGAAGATAAGCTACCTCTTTTCGTTTTAGCATATGATCTGAAGAAATTGCTAGGGAAAGAATGACAGAAAAAATGTAAGAGAGGAAACAGTCTATCGATGTTATATTTTTACATATATATATATATCATAAAGAATGACTCTGACGATAAAGATGAAAAAGAATGAAAGAATACAAAATAATTAAAGATATCACATCAACCAACTAACATTAAAATGGTTTCTGAAAATTGAAAGGGGTTGCTGTGTCTTCTCCTACGAGGATTTGCATTCTGGAGGAAGACCCTGAGGGAACCTCTTAGTGTCTGTGCAGTAGTTGTAAATCATGTAGTTCTTCTGCACCCATCTCAGCCTCTTTTGAGCTGTAGTGTCCAGCTCCTGTGAAAGCCAAGAAGATGATGATGATGGGGAAGTCGAAGCACAAGAGGATGCTCCAGAACCAGAAGACCAGATGCAAGCGTCGGCCTTGAAGTTTCTGTAGGAAGCAGTGAAGGGAGCTTGTGTCCAATCCGTCTTCACAAGTCCACCTCTTGTTGCCCAGTCATCTGCATTCCACAAACTGGAATATATCCTCATTGGCTGGTTCTTTGGGAAAGGGACGCCGATAGACTCTGAGTTCTTGAACTCTCTAATGGGGGTGCCATCGACTGAGAATCTGACAGAAATGAAACAGAGTTATGTAAATCTATGCAGGATTGGAAGAAGGGAACAGAAACAAAGAGTGAAAGGATTGAATGGAGTAGTAAGAACTTACATGATCCTTTGGGGGTTCCAGAGGATGGAGTAAGTGTGGAAATCAGCAGTGGGGTCAAACCAGAGATAGAATTGCTGCTCTCTGTTTCCTTTGCCCTGGCTGAACACGTTGGTGTGAAGGATGTAAGGATCACCACTCAAGTTTCCCAGAAATTCAAAGTCTATCTCATCCCAATTTGATCCTTTTGAAGATAACTGCAAGTTCAAATGAAAGCAGAGAATTAAATTAGCCATAATTTCTAACCCCTTGAATGGTTATTACATAATACCAACAATAGGCAAAGAAACTTACATAATAAGCAGTGACAGTGCCAGCAGAGTTTCCAGGGACGAGCTTGAGCTGCATGTCGATCTTTCCAAAGAGATACTCATTCTTGGATTGGAATCCAGAGCCTGAAGCTTTGTCGAGAGACAGAGTGAGCAGCTCACCGTTGTTGAGCATCTTTCCGCGGCCATCCCCCCATGTTATGTCAAACTCTTGGTTCAAATTACCAGCAAAGGCAAGAACCATCAAAGAACTAACAAGAAGAGGAATAAGAAGCATTACTGATTCGCTTCTCAGAGTAGGTGTAACAGGAGAAGCCATCAAGTATTAGACTGGAGAGAGTGATGTTTGGCAATTGCTATTTGGTAGTCAAGTTTGAAGGATGAGGAAGAATATGAAGTTGGGGTTGGTATTTATACCAAGCAGGTTATGAAGATAATGGTGCGAGTAGAACGGGAGGAAGGCCCCCGGATATTGCAGTGAGCTAGCAAGCTGTACCATGGAGTTGTTGTTTTCTTCCGAAAGAGGATTTGTTAAAAATATATTAGCTGTCAACCAGATCGCACTCAATTATGGTACCATTGACTGCACAATCTTGACGCGTTGCTGGATTAAATGCGAACGACTTTTTAAAAAAATATTGCCAGCCGTCCTATCGCAATTGGACTGTAAGATGCATATAGCTTTACTATTAGAGCTAATTTGTATCTATGGATTGATTTTAGTATTAAAATTAATTGGTATCTATTATGAATTGTATAATTGACAATAAATAATTTTTTTATCAAAAAAATCGTTAATCATCTGATTTTGATCAAATGATTAGATGGTAGTAAGGGACATTGGTGGCTTCGATACTAGAGCCAAGATATGTCCATCTCTAGGACGGGTTGCTTCCTGGAGTCAATAGGTATCTGCTGCCAACTATTTGATCGCGATCGAATAACTGACAATAAATGACTTGTTTTAAAAAAAAATATTATTAATCATTTGATCTCAATTGAACGGCTAAGAATGGTCACAATTGGCTCCACTATTAGAGCTAATTTGTGTCCAACTCTAGAATGGGTTGGCTCAAGTATTGAAATTAAGCAGTACCTATTGTTAACGTTTGATCACGTTCAAATAACTAACAATAAATAACTTTAAAAAAAAAATATCATCTTTTGTCCAATTGTAATAAGACTGTTAACAAGGGGCACAAGTTACTCCAGTACTAGAACCAATGTGTCTAACTTTGAAAAAGATTAACTCAGTTCATTGCCAACTGTTTAATAGTAATTAGAGAATTGACAATAAATAACTTTTAAAAAAAACATCACCATTCATCTAATCCCAATCAAATAATTAGTAAAAAAACATAAACAACTCTAATACTACAATCACGTCTAGTCCGCTAAACTTTAACCTCTTATCAAATCGAAGTGCCCTTCCAACGCACAACACGCCTTTCACAACTATATTTTATTCCCACAGATGAATAGTTCCCACCGCCTGCTTTACGTGAAAACTTCATCGTCCTTATCCAAAGGGGCAAAGTAAATGATAAAAAAACAGTGCTGAACGTTGATGAACTCCTAAATGCTCGTGCATTGTAATTATTAAGCAGGCATGTTATAACGCGACGGGATCCGGTCCCTGCCTGGCCTTTACTAACTTGTTAAAGGTTTTAACAACGGTTATAACCGTTGTCGAAATTTTTTTGGCAACGATTTCAAAAAAGTTGTTAAAAAAATTGCAACGGTTGCAAAAATGGCGCCGAATCCCATCCCTGTTATAATTTACAAGAGACAAAAAAAAGTCTCAGGTGAGTACAGATTGTTTGCTTTTTCTTAGGAAAAGCAGAACGGCCATCAATTGTTTTAATTTTTTGGGTTAAATATATTTTTTTTGTTTTAAAAAATTTTAGATAGATTCAAATAATTTTTTTCTTTTTTTTTATGTCTATTTTTATAGACTTATTTGAAGAAAAAACTTTAGATATATTACAATATTTTCTTTTTTTCTTCAAATAAGTCCATAAAAATAGGCATATAAAAAAGAAAATATTTAAACCTATCTAAAATTTTTTAAAATAGAAAGATATATTTAACCCAAAAAATAAAATAAAAAATTGATGGTCATTGCTTTTCCTTAAAAAAAGTAGGCAATTCATATTCAATCTGAGTTATCTTGTGACCAAAAAAAATAAGGTCTCATTATTCTGTGAAAATAAGAATGAAATGAGTGTAAGAAATTTATGTTAAAAAAAAAAGAGTAGATGATTATAATATTCATGAATGTAAAAAAATGTCACGTCCTAAAATCTGAGCACGTGACCGGCACGGAAAGTGAATTTCACCTCACCTCCGTAAGCCTATCTTTCTCTTCTTACAAAAAAATAATAATAACAAGAAATTAAGGCTAAACTGAGTTTCTCATACACGTTACATTTATACACATTACGCCACTGAACAAACCTACTCGATTACAGAGCTTTTCTAGATTATACATTAGAATAAGTCCTAAGCATTATACTTTTATTCTGAACAAATGAAAAAAATAATCTTGGCGTGAACGTCATCAGACTACGAAGTTCTCCATACCTGAAACTGAAAACAGCTTCTACTTGAGAGAATCCTACCACATTCACACACAATATAGGTATACATATATACATGCAGCTATATATAATTGATCTAAGTTTTGGTGTACAAGATATTTATCAAGACACACACACACATTGAAATCATGTCGCAATTATTAACAACATATTTAAGATCAAGCCAAATCACATTTCAAACAATCCAAACAATTCATACAATTCCAAATCAAGTTCCCAGACATTTTTCGGGTCCCGTCCACAATAAGTGGCCGTTGCCCCACGGCCCCTGCCGCATCCTCCCTTATTTCATCCCTGTCCTCAAAGGGACAAATCTGTAATCCAACCTTATTTCACCATGTCCTTAAAAGGACGAATATCATATTCAATATCACATGGCCATAGTGATTTCATTCCACCCCTGTTTCATCCCAGGGGATCCCATGAACTTTACTTCCATTTCTTTCGAAATCAAATACAATCACATCACACAATCATAGGCAACCATCTGCATTCTATTTCAGGAAAAGTTCACAACGGAATCATATTTACACATTTTAATGTATATCATGAATGCATGAATTTCATGTCACATATATGTACAGAGTATACTTTTAATATATACATTAAATAAGCAAACAAGGTAAGGTAGGATCTCTCACCTCGATTCCAAGCTAAAATTCTATGCTTCAAATCAGAGGATAAATGCCAAGGAACTCATCAAAGGCTTGGCAATTGCTTTTCTTGCTTTCCAGAAATGTTTTTGACCTATTATTCCCATAACATCATCAGGAGAAACTTCCAGGCTACACAAATTATCTACCATTGAGATCTTCGAAATATTTTCACTTTTGTCTCAATCTTTCTTCAACGTTGGACCTCCAGTCCGGGAATCATGGTATACAGCATCATCTATAGCCTCAACTGGACTATTTTGATCTGAAATAGAATCAAAGCAGCCTCTTGCTGGGGAAACATTTCCCATGTCTATTTCCTTTAAAGGGGTGACAGGACCATCCCCCTCACGGCCGGTACCATTAAATTGTGACCTAGATTCACGCCCTTGTTGTAAGCAAGCATCACTCTGATATAATCTGCTAAGACTTGACATAGGACAATCCTGATACTCTTGATTTGTAGTCACTCTTACTTGCCTCACTAGAATGTCATTATTTTCTCCATTTA
Organism: Biancaea sappan; assembly: GCA_037074585.1. Taxonomy (NCBI): domain Eukaryota; kingdom Viridiplantae; phylum Streptophyta; class Magnoliopsida; order Fabales; family Fabaceae; genus Biancaea; species Biancaea sappan. The sequence goes on from CM073491.1 coordinate 3,097,634, forward strand.
AAATGTTTTTGACAGATTTTACTGGCTGCTCCTGAGTTGAGCTCACTTTTGGAAGCCCTTCACCCTCACTTCTCACATCTTTTCTCACATTGACGTATGGGAAGCCAAACTGTTCTGAATCCCCATCACATTCATTTGGTACTTCCACCGAACAACTAAAATGCCTAGAGTCCTTGGTAGCGAAATATCTTTTTTTTTTCCATCAAAACTCTTCTGTGCTTTATCATTAGATTGACCAATTCTTGAGTTAATGTATACAGGAATCCTAAAGTCATCTTCATCGACCTTCTTTCTTTGTTCAGGTTGTGTTATCGAAGTGTTTATATTTGCACAGTCAGAGTTGCCAGACATATAATGAACCGGGTCGACATAACTTCTCTCAGAGCCAGTCCCCAAGCTTGAGGATGCTGGAAGAATTGTATTACTGGAATTATTTGGGTGAAGCGGCCGAACACCAGGGTTGAACCTTTGAGAGGGAATACTAAACTGATTAAATCGACTCCACTTCTCTAGAAGATACCAATAATTCGCCAATTGAACCCCAAGTGGACCCCAGCTCCGAAGTCTGGAGAGAACTCCTCACTCGGATTCAGACGCCGTATATGGTTTCCTTCGCTCCCCGAAAATGAAAATCAATCAATACCCGTAAAACCTCGGAAGTTGAGAGCTTCAGATCTTTGATGATGCTATCTTCAGTGGGAGAAGAGTATCCATTCGTGAAACCGAATTGAATTTGACCCAAAGCGATAACGAGGACGCTGATGATGTGCGAGAAAGATCCTTTTTTTTTTATCCGCATCGAAGATTCCATGACGCTGGACTGCCTCGGGCTCGTTCTGTACCATCTTCCATGGCGAAGTAAGGACCTCCATGGCAAATCGATGAGCTCGTTTTGTTTAACATCCACGATGCTCTGTGAAGAAAGCTCACGGCGGAAAAGAACGAGAAAAAAAAAATAAAATAAAATAGGAAAACGATAATAATATAAGAGGGAATGACTGAGGATAGAGGTCACAGAGAGAGGGGATTCTGACTTGTTTACGTACTGGAGTTTGCAACATAATCCATCAAAATCAATAGAGTCTCCATAGTCCTCGAATTTCTCTTGCAGATGGTGTATTGTGAAATCTGCCAATTTGTGGAATTCATCCTCCTGCAGCAGAGAACAACAATCAATAGCAGGGGGACCTTGAGATTCGCCGTTGAGATTCAAACTGCGAGAACAGAAACTCCTAGTATAAGTAGAACGAGAAGGCAGATTGAAATCCTCCAAGAGACCAAGAATTTCCGACGCCTTTAAAGGAAGAAACTGGGACCGATAAATCAAAGAGTAAGGAGAGCGTAAAGATGGGGATGCTATTGAGGGTTCTAAAAACCTCGAGAGTCTTCTCAAAAATCACACCATCCACTTTGTCATTTAGCCCCCTTTTTTTTTATATGTACTCTGGGTATAAAATTATTCCATCTGCGAGAACATCAAAAGATGGTGACATGAAATTTCACCAGAAAACAGAGAGATGGTGAAATTTATGAATATTCTCAAAATGGAATTTTTGCATTCTGTGTTGTGACTTGAGATAATAGTTGGATTTTTTTTTTTAAATCCTCGGGGTATTACAAAAAATATATTATATATAATTACACCGTTAAAAATTTAAATAAAATTATTTTTTATTTCTCTTTTTCTTAGAAAATTAAATAATCTAAGCATTTATAATTTTTTAAGTTTTAAAAGTACGATGAATATAGAATAATTTTTTTTAATATATTACACAATAATATATTGAAAATTGTTATCTAAATCTAATATTTAAAATATTGCTATATAAAAAATTATGAATTAATAAGATAATAATATTTTTTTATTTTTGTGAGAATATCATAATAAAATAAATTCTCATAAGTTAAAAAATACCATTACTTTCATAAGAGTATATTCATTCCATTAGTTTGAAAAAAAGAAAAAGAAATTTAACAACTAAATATGTCAAATTAAAGCTGTCAAATGGGCTAGGTCGGCCCACCCCAATCCAAGCCTGCAGGGCCAATGAACAGTATGAGTTAGGCCGGATCGAATCTTTATATAATTTATAATTAAAAAAATTTAACCCACCCTAACCCCGTCATGGGTCATGGGCTTAGTTACCTTATTTAAAAAATATAATTTTAGTTATTTTAATGATAATAACTAAATATTGGAATAACCAAATTTTAAAAAATTAAATTAAACTTTTAAAAAAATATTAAACATTAAAATAGACAAATTTTCTTATTTAAAATGTAACTATAATTATTTTGAATGAAAAAATTTAGTATTGAAACTATGAAACTTAAAAAAAATAGAACTAAATTTCTAAACAAATAAATTAAAATTTAAAATATAATAAATAAATAAAAATAAAAAGCTCGATAGCTCACTCCAATTTATTTAAGTTTTAAGAGTATAAATGAGCTGGACTAAAAAACTCTTCTTCATAATAAATTATTAAATTATTAATTTACTTCATTTTATTCGTAAGATTAGAATGCTCATTTTGATAACTCTATGTACAATCATGTCCAGCACATAAGGTAAATTATTGGGATTTGGAACTAAGATTCCCCAAAAAAACAAAAAGAAAGTCATTTGTGTACTCAGGCTTCAGGGTAATGGAATATTGGAGAACGTTGATACGTTGTCGTACTTGAACAGTTTGGGGTTTATGGCGCCCTCTTCCTCGTTCGCACCCTTTTCCTGCTTTTCCTTCTCTCTCAGTTCTCTGGCTATTGATCGTTCAAGGAGCGTCTCTTACCTCACCTCCTCTCTCGAATTGTTCCGAATATACACACTATATGCCTAACTCAGTTCTCAATAGTGCGCGCGCGAACACCCTTGAATTTGTGATACCCATTGGATTCGTGGACCTTGTTATTCGACAAAGTTGGGTTTTCTTCATTAACTCTTGGTAAGCTTAAATTCTCATTTGCTTCATCTTGCGCTTTTCTATCTCAGTTGGATTTTACATGAATGCTCAGCAGAAATGAGTGTTCTGGATTTAATGGCTGTTGGCAGTTTTGAAATATTTGCATGAATGCTATGATGCTGTTATTTTCTTAAACATTGCATTTATTCCCTTTTAATACATCTATATATTGATATGCAATCAGAGAAGTCACAGCTCAAGAAAAATGCTAATCTAACAGGATCAAGCTTCTCATCTTCCGTTCCCTCCACGCAGCACATTGCAAGTAACAAAGTGCCAATCCCTAAGTTATAACAGAAACCATTTTCTCGTGTGTATAATTTCTTATTTTCTGGATCTACTGCCAACTGTACAGTCTCTTGTTATTCTGTTATACATGTATCGGTATGTACCATTATAAATAGAAATTTTGCAGTAGCTCAAGCTATCTGAGCTGCGCTAATTCAATTCATCTTCTTCTTCAAACATTCTCTTATATAACATCCGGATAGTGGAATTACTGAACTTCTGGCTATTGGTGGGGGCTATAGAAATTAACTTGACTTTTTGCTCGAGAAAAATGAAGTGAATTAGCAGCTTTCTTTTAAAAGAAATTTGCTGCATATATTCAGGCAGATCGATGGTCAATTTATTTTGTTGAAGTGCTAATATTTGTGCTCTTCCTCTTTATCTGAGATATAAAGGTATATTTACTATGGTTGCCCTCATTCTTGCTAGTTGTGGTTGTTATCTTTGCTTTGGGGTTTCTTTGTGTGATATCCAGAGATACTAATGCATTTTTTCTTTTAGTGCTTCTTTGTTGGGTAAAATGATGATTCCTTAACCTCTACTGATGTACACTACTTTCCCTTATATATATACATACATACATAGATATATACATATATATATATATAGAGAGAGAGAGAGAGAGAGAGAGAGAATTCAGACTTCATCAGCGTTTCTGTTTCCCATTCGTAATGCAAAAGAAGGGGTGAAAGAATGGTAAACTTTTTTCAAGATGGATGCCTATATTCATATTTATGAATTTTTAACATATATTTGGCTTGGATGTTTGTGTATGCCACTGCAATTCTTTTAGCTGTCATTTCTGAATCATAATACCGGCGCTTCACACTGTAAATTTCCTTCTTCGGGTTGAAAGTGAAAAAAGTGTTATATATGTGACTTTTATGTATTATGACATCTATTTTATTTCTTAGAATATAAAGCTCGTTAGATTGTGTCTGAATTTTATTCCTAATTAATTCTGGTTTGTCCCACGACTTGAAGTTATCAAGAGCATTTTTTTGGGTCAATGTATTAAGAGCTAGTGGATAATGGATCTGGAATGTAAACTAGATCTGTCTGTAATAAGAGGACTTAGTAGCCATACCTTACCTGAATGCTCAAGACATTATCGATGACTGCTTTCTGTGTATACCATAATCTTATTGTAGAGTTAACCATGGCACAATTTTCCTTTTATCGTATGTTCTCAAGAAACTGACAGAAAAAAAAAATGTTACAGAGAAAACGATCTATTTTATCATGATATGGATATATGCTACAACATAAAGAATAACCATGTATGTCATCAAACCATCATCGTGATGACAAAGATGGAAAAGAATGAAAGAATACAAACCTAGACTATCACACCAATCAAATAATTTTGGAATGGCTTCTGAAAATAATAAATTTAATGGCATGGATTGCGCTGTCTTCCCTTAGGTGGTTTTGCATTCTGGAGGAAGACCTTGGGCGAACCTCTTTGTGTCCGTGCAGTAGTTGTAAATCATGTAGTTCTTCTGCACCCATCTCAGCCTCTCTTGGGCCGTAGTGTCTAGCTCTTGTGAAAGCCAGGTGGAAGAAGTTGATGATGGGGAAGTTGAAGCACAAGAGGATGCTCCAGAAGACCAGATGCAAGCGTCAGCCTTGAAGTTTCTGTAGGAAGCAGTGAAGGGGGCTTGTGTCCAATCCGTCTTCACAAGTCCACCTCTTGTCGCCCAGTCATCTGCATTCCACAAACTGGAATATATCCTCATTGGCTGGTTCTTTGGGAACGGGACGCCCATAGGCTCTGAGTTCTTGAACTCTCTAATGGGAGTACCATCAACTGAAAATCTGTTATATAGGAAACCAAATGATGTAAGCCTATGCAGGATAGGAAGGAGAACAAAAAACAAGGGGAAATGGTTGGATGGACAACAAAGAACTCACATGATTCTTTGGGGGTTCCAAAGGATAGAGTAAGTATGGAAATCTGCAGTGGGGTCAAACCAGAGATAGAATTGTTGCTCTCTGTTTCCCTTGCCTTGGCTGAACACGTTGGTGTGAAGGATGTAAGGATCACCACTCAAGTTTCCCAGAAACTCAAAGTCTATCTCATCCCAGTTTGATCCTTTTGAGGATAACTGCAAGTGCAAATAAAGGCAGACATTTAGATTAGCCATAATGTCTAACCCCTTGAATGGGTTATTATATAATACCAATAATAGGCGAAGAAACTTACATAATAGGCAGTGACAGTGCCAGCAGAGTTTCCAGGGACGAGCTTGAGCTGCATGTCGATCTTTCCAAAGAGATACTCATTCTTTGATTGGAATCCAGAGCCAGATGCCTTGTCCAGAGACAGAGTGAGAAGCTCACTATTGTTGATCATCTTTCCGCGGCCATCCCCCCATGTTATGTCAAACTCTTGGTTCAAATAACCAGCAAGGGCAACAACCATGAGAGAGCCAACAAGGAGAGGAATCAGAAGCATTACTGATTCGCTTCTTAGAGCAGTGGTAATAGGAGAAGTCATGTTGTATGAGATTGAAGTGAATGATGTTTGCTGATTTGTATTTGGTAGTGAAGTTTGAAGGAGGATGAGGATGAGCAAGATGAGGATGAGGAAGAACTCGGTTGGATTAATATTTATACCATGCTGTTGCAGCATGAAGAGAGGGAAAGGCCCTCGAAACTGCAGTGAGCTAGCTGTATTCTATTACACAGTTGTCATAAATTGGCTTTCCAGAATGGCACTCGGTAATGATAATAAAATATCCAGTACAAACTTTTAAATTTGAATGAAAAGTTCAGAATTGACTAGTGGCGTTTTCAACCACCCCTGCTTTATGCTTTTATCAATTGGCTAGGTGCAACCGCCAACCCAGAAGGCATCTTATCCAGCTATATTTTATTCTTAAACTTGAGGAGCCTCCACCGCCATGGCCCACTTCAGGGACATATAGGTACGAAGCATCCTTATCCTTCTTGTATCGTTTTATCTCAAGGTAGTGTGAAAAAGATCTTATATATGTCGCACTTACGTCTCACCTGCTGACGCCCTCGCGGCTCCCAAGCACCTGGCTGATTTTATTTAATACTTTATACTGTACCCAGTTGTCTAAAATAATCTTCCAGCCACGCGTTAAACGATTTTGTTTTTTGCAATATAAATAAGTAAGTGTTGGTAGATGGGCAATTCAATTATATTTTTAGAATTAGTGTAAAAGATGACGAAATGTAAATTTGCATATTAAAAAATATCAAAACTTTTTATCTTTAAATTTTAAACCGATCATAGCTTAAGTACCTTTGAAAACAGAAGTATTATAGTTATTAATTGTTAGATATCTAATACTGGTAGTGATTCTTACGTAATTTCTCATTTATTGGAGAAAGAAATTTCTATTAATCCGGACTGTATTTAATTTACTTCCGTTGATTGCATGGTATTGTCCTTTAGAAGGGCATTTCCTAATTTTCATATTAAATGATCTGCTGTGAATGAGGGTACTCTAAATAAAATAAGATTTTTCTTGATTAACATAAGAATTTGAAGTAACTTGAATTAATGGGGAATATATATATATATATATATATATATATATATATATATATATATAATATAGATATTATCACAAGATACAAGAAATTCACCTTGGAAATGTGTAATTGTATATTTTAGGTTTATGTCATCATGAGTCTGTATATTACTATGTGTGGTCTGCTCAGCTTCATATCATTCTAATGTCCATTTTCTCTGTTGAAGGTTTCTGTACAATTCTGTTTCTATAGTATTTGAATTGCTTATTCTTGAAAATAAATTAAAAAATTTATAGATTTATTTAAATTATAATCCAGAATTTTAAATAATCATAAAAATATATTGAAAGCTTTTCTTAAATATATATAAAAGGTAGCACCTAAAATGTGTACATGAATTAAATAATGAGTAAAAAGATTATTCTCTTGCAAAAACAAACTTTGTGAGTAAACTATGGAATAACGTGTTTTGTGGGTATTGTTGGTAAAAGAACGTTTATACAAACTAATTTAATTTTGCTGCTGACTTTGTATAATTATGAGAAAAAGAAGCTTCCAGCATTGAAGTCCTGCTTTGGTTCCGTTTCTGCAGACAAATTTGTCTTTTTTTTTTTTACAAAAATAAGTAATAAACTAGTTGAAAATTTATAAGTTAATTTTTTTTTAAAATTAAAAGTTTATAAGTTAATTTTTAAATAAAAGTTAAAAATTTATAAGTTAACTTATTGAATTAGAAGTATTTAATAAAAATAACTGTTGAAGTAATTAAAAAATATAAAATGGCATATATTTTATAATATCAAAATAATACAAATAAATATATTATTTTTTGTTTTTAATTAAATTAATTTAAATTATTATACATATAAAATAAATTATATATATATTTATAAATATATTTTACTATATAATATATATATATATATATATATATATAAATACAATAAAAGGAAAAACTAAAACCCACAGTCATTTGGAAAACAAAAAAGTATAATGAGTATTTTGATAATAAAAATATAATGTGTATTTTGATAAAATAATTGTAATATCTCAAGAATTTATATGAATATTTAAAGTCTAATTTAAAATTTAGTGAAAAATTTAATTACGTGAAAATGTGCTTTTTGAATTAGTGAAGAAAATTTGGGAATAGAAATTTTAATTTTTAATTTAGGAAATTTTTACAAATTCTCAAGGACTAAAGTGAAAAGAAAAGAAAGTATAGAGGACTTTTGAGAAATGACCAAATAGAAACCTGAGAGGAAGAATAAAGCTTATGAGAATGAATTATGAGTCCGGTACCGAAAAGATGATGGATTCGAGGTTAAAGTGGTATTTGAGACATCGAGAGGGATTAAAGTGAACAAATCTTATAAGTTAAGGTGGCTATGAGCGATTTTATCGAAAAAGAAATTAGTGGGGCCCACACATACAATTATTAGTTTTTCTTCTCCTTCTTCCTCCCGAGGCTTCATGTTCTTCGTTCATTTCCATCTTCCCTTCTTCAATCATTTCTCAAATTTTCATCCGGCGATCTTGTATTTTCTAACCATACTTCCGATTCTCAGGAGTTCTAGAGGTAAAGAGGTAAGTTTTATCTACTCTATTTCTCTTTTTCTCCATTTTCGGACCTATGGAAGAAAATTAAGATTTTGAGTTTTAATGGATGAATTTAAGTGTGGATGTTAATGTAAAACATTCTTAGGTGGTTTATGATGTTATTAGAACAAGAAATTTCGTAGAATTTGGATATTTGAAAAAGTTAGTGTTCTTGATGAAAATTTGAGATTTGAGCTTGGATTGTTGGTAGAAATTGGGGGTTTTGGTGTTAAAACACTCCTTAGACATTAAGGATAAAAACCCATGGAAGAAATCAAAAGAAATGTTGTTTTAGATATGATTTTAGGATTTTTGGATGAAGAACACGAAGAACATCGAAAATTTTTCCCAGAAATTACTGTTCACCGAAAAAATTTTTCCAGATTTTCTCGTTACTGTAGCGTTGACTCGGTCAACGTTACTGTAGTATTGACTCGGTCAACGTTACTGTAGCTGCGTTGACCGTTGACTATTACTGTAGCATCAGTTTTTTTTTAATATCGTTGAAAAGCTCTTTAAGTTTAGTTTCCAATGGTATAAGTGTCATTTAGAAATTCATTACCGGTTAGGAGTTATGACTTAAGATGTAAGTAAAGGTCGAGAGTAGTGATAGGAAATTTCTCTATTTTGTAACCCTAATGGTTTTTACCTGGTTACAATAGGGATGATTGGGGCGCAAGGTGGGAGCGCCGAGAGCGTGGAATCCAGGTGAGTAGGCAACCTTGCAAAATTAATTTAATAAATTAGTCAAAGCACAATATAAATCCCATTTGCGTTATTTTTGAAATTGAGAAGATTATCAGTGTGTGTTCAGGTTGAGAAAAAGTATAATATCATTGGAAGGTATTTTATTACCTTTGAGAATTGATTTCTCTAGTTGACTAAAGAACTAGATGTGATTGTTCCTTGAATAAATTGGAACATTTTGTAAGTGAATAACCTTACTAAACTAATGTGATCTTATTAGATAAGGTACAATACAAGTCTTGTTTATAACATTATTGAAGTGAGAAATAATCAATCTCGCTGTTGATAATATATGATGATTGTTATGGTTGATGATAGACATTCAAGGGAATAAAAATATGTGTAAATTCATTTATTTCATAGTAATTATATTGTGATAAATTCTCACTATTTTATTGATGAGCAAAAGATCTACGAGATCTAATACACGAGTTTGAAAGGGTTAGAGTCCCATACTACTCGGTGTATAAATGTGAAAATCTATGCACGAGTTTGAAAGGGTTAGAGTCCCATACTACTCGGTGTATAAATGTGAAAACCTATGCACGAGTTTGAAAGGGTTAGAGTCCCATACTACTCGGTGTATAACTGTGAAAATCAATACACGAGTTTGAAAGGGGTTAGAGTCCCATATCACTCAGTGTATAAATGTGAGAATCTATGCACGAGTTTGAAAGGGTTAGAGTCCCATACTACTCGGTGTATAAATGTGAAAACCTATGCACAAAGAGTTTGAGGGTTAAATTCCCAAGTCACTCAGTGCAAGTATTTATGGCATATAATACTATAATTATTTAAAATAAATGATAGATTGATTGTATTAGTAAATGTGGTGTTTGTGCTTATGATATTTTCATGTACAGTTGTTTACTCACTGAGTTATGATAAACTCACACTCTCCATGATTATCTTTTCAGATACAGTGGTTGAGGAGAAGAATTTATAGCCTTTAAGGATATACTCCACTTTTGTCTGGTAAACAATTGGTAAGGATTAGGAAACGCTCTGTAATCTAGTAGGTCACCTAGGCTTGGGAGGTTGTATAGTACTGTATAGTGTTTGAAAGTTGAACATTTTCTGAATATGTATACAAAATATCTTTCTTGGAATATTTATGATTCACATAATTATGGATATTAAGAATGTTCACAGAGATTATGGAGTACCACGGAGGTACACCCTAGGTATTTTATGTTTATATCACATGTAAGTTTTGGGATGTGACAATAATAAAGGTAAAATAAGACAAAAAAATACATAAACTATAAGTTATAAGTTATAAGTTACTCAAATAACATTTCAGAATAAATTATAAGCTACTGAAATAAATTTGTTTACCTAACATTTCTAACAAACTTATAAGTTAGTCAAATAAATTATAAATTAATTAAATAAGCTATAAATTAACTTAAATAGCTAGCCCATACTTAAGAAACTTTGAAATTGTGCTGTCAACTCTTGTAACTTCAGGCTTAAGCTCGCCATTTTACCAAAACTGTCTTCTAGAGGTTGAACTCCTGCTTGTCAACTGCCTCAATTTATCTATTTTTTTCCTTTTTTATTGGTCAAGATTTTTTCTTTTTAAAATTTTTACTGGATGGAAATTCTCTGGTGCACTCCCAATGTCAAATTTTGTCTTTTAAGATTTTATTGTCATAATGTTCTCTAAAAATATCAAATCTAGACTAATAGAAGAGTGTTACCAATTCTAACAATTCTTTCAGTAAACTCAATTTAAACTGTAAGAAACTGATTGTTATATCTAGCAAAAAATTTTAACAGCAATTTCTTGTATAGTGCACAACATTCATAAAGAAAAACTGAATTCTTTATTCTTATGTAATATATCTTACATAAAACACAAATATTCATGGGTGAAAAATATATATATATATATAGAACAATAAAAGAATAAGCCTTATGTTACATATCAAAACTGCTGCCAAAGAATAATAATAAAATAACAATAAAAATAAAAACAAGAAAAGGAACACTTGAGTTTGAGCCTAAGCTAAATTAAAAAATAAGCCTTATGTTGGATAAAATGATGATCCTTTAACCTCTACTGTTGTACGCTTTTTTCCCTTATATACATACATATATATATATATATATATATAGAGAGAGAGAGAGAGAGAGAGAGAGAGAGAGAGAGAGAGAGAATTCAGACTTCATCAGCGTTTCTGTTCCATTCGTAATGCAAAAGAGGTGAATGAATGGTAAACATTTTTCAAGATGGATGCCTACATTCATGTCTATGAATTTTTAACACATATTTGGCTAGGAACCTGTCTATGAATTTTTAACACATATTTGGCTAGGAAGTTTGTGTGTGCCACTGCAATTCTTTTAGCTGTCATTTCTGAATCATAATACCTGCGCTTCACACTATATAATTTCCTTCTTCGGGTTGAAAGTGAAAAAAGTGTTATATATAACGACTTTGATGTATTATGACGTCTATCTTATTTCTTAGAATATAAAACTCGTTAGATTTGTGTCTGAATTTTGTTCCTAATTAATTCTGGTTTGTCCCACGACTTGAAGTTATCAAGAGCATTTTTTTTGGGTCAATGTATTAAGAGCTAGTAGATAATGAATCTGGAATGTAAACTAGCTCGGTTTGTAATAAGAGGACTTGGTAGCCATACCTTACCTGAATGCTCAAGACATTATCGTTGACTGCTTTCTGTGTATGCCATAATCTTATTATACAATTGCTTTTTATTTAACCATGGCACAATTTTCCTTTTATCGTATGTTCTCAAGAAACTGATAGGAAAAAAAAAAAGTGATAGAGAAAACGATCTATTTTATCATGATATGGATATATGTTACATCATAAAGAATAACCGTGTATGTCATCATACTATGACAAAGATGGAAAAGAATGAAAGAATACAAACCTAAACTATCACATCAACCAAATAATTTTGGAACGGCTTCTGAAAATAATAAATTTAATGGCATGGATTGCTCTGTCTTCCCTTAGGTGGTTTTGCATTCTAGAGGAAGACCTTGGGGGAACCTCTGTGTGTCCGTGCAGTAGTTGTAAATCATGTAGTTCTTCTGCACCCATCTCAGCCTCTCTTGGGCCGTAGTGTCTAGCTCTTGTGAAAGCCAGGTGGAAGAAGTTGATGATGGGGAAGTTGAAGCACAAGAGGATGCTCCAGAAGACCAGATGCAAGCGTCAGCCTTGAAGTTTCTGTAGGAAGCAGTGAAGGGGGCTTGTGTCCAATCCGTCTTCACAAGTCCACCTCTTGTCGCCCAGTCATCTGCATTCCACAAACTGGAATATATCCTCATTGGCTGGTTCTTTGGGAACGGGACGCCCATAGGCTCTGAGTTCTTGAACTCTCTAATGGGAGTACCATCAACTGAAAATCTGTTATAGGAAACAAAATGATGTAAGCCTGTACAGGAAAGGAAGGAGAACAAAAAACAAGGGGAAATGGTTGGATGGACAACAAAGAACTTACATGATTCTTTGGGGGTTCCAAAGGATAGAGTAAGTATGGAAATCTGCAGTGGGGTCAAACCAGAGATAGAATTGTTGCTCTCTGTTTCCCTTGCCTTGGCTGAACACGTTGGTGTGAAGGATGTAAGGATCACCACTCAAGTTTCCCAGAAACTCAAAGTCTATCTCATCCCAGTTTGATCCTTTTGAAGATAACTGCAAGTGCAAATAAAGGCAGAGATTTAGATTAGCCATAATGTCTAATTCCTTGAATGGTTATTATATAATACCAATAATAGGCGAAGAAATTTACATAATAGGCAGTGACAGTGCCAGCAGAATTTCCGGGGACGAGCTTGAGCTGCATGTCGATCTTTCCAAAGAGATACTCTTTCTTTGATTGGAATCCAGAGCCAGATGCCTTGTCCAGAGACAGAGTGAGAAGCTCACCATTGTTGATCATCTTTCCGCGGCCATCGCCCCATGTTATGTCAAACTCTTGGTTCAAATTACCAGCAAGGGCAACAACCATGAGAGAGCCAACAAGGAGAGGAATCAGAAGCATTACTGATTCGCTTCTTAGAGCAGTGGTCGTAGGAGAAGCCATGTTGTATGAGATTGAAGTGAATGATGTTTGCTGATTTCTATTTGGTAATGAAGTTTGAAGGAGGATGAGGATGAGCAAGAACTCGGTTGGATTGATATATATAGCATGCTGTTGCAGCTTGTAGAGAGGGAAAGGCCCTCGAAACTGCAGTGAGCTAGCTGTATTCTATTACACAGTTGTCGTAAATTAGCTGTCCAGGTGGCACTCGTTAATGATAATAAAATATCCAGTACAAACTTTTTCGACGCGGTGTGGGATTAAATTTGAATGAAAAGTTCAGAATTGACTAGTGGCGTTTTCAACCGGACCCGAATCCTCTCTTGGCGCCGTACCCCTTCTCTATGCTTTTATCAATTGGCTAGGTGCCACCACCAACCGAGAAGGCAACTTTTCCAGCTATAGTTTATTCTTAAACTTGAGGAGCCTCCACCGCCCGGGACATATAGGTACGAAGCATCCTTGTCCTTATCCTTACTCTCACTTCTCACGTGCTGAAGCCCTCCCAAGCACCTGGCAGAATTTATTTAATACTTTATGATAATCTTCCAGCCACGCGTTAAACGATTTTGTTTTTTGCAATATAAATAAATTAGTGGTTGGTAGATGCGCTATTCAATTATATTTTTAGAATTAGTGTCAAGGAAGACGAAATGTAAAATTTGCATATTAAAAAATATCAAAACTTATTATCTTTAAATTTCAAACCGATCATAGCTTAAGTAGCTTTGAAAATAGAAGTATTATAGTTATTAATTGTTGGATAGCTAGTAGTAGTAGTGATTCTAACGGAAATTTTCATTTATTGGAGAAAGATGTTTCTTTTAATCCAGACTGTATTTACTTCCGTTGATTGTATGGCATTGCTTTAGAAGGGCATTTCCTAATTTTCATATTAAATGGTCAGCTGTGAATGGGGGCCCATATGTTTATAGGGATTATTAGGTTGTTTAACATTACTCAAACATGGGTGTTCTAAATAAAATAAGATTTGTCTTGACTGACATAAGAATTTGAAGTAATTTGAATTAGTCGGGAAAATATATATTATATTATGACAAGATACATGAATTTCACTTTGGAAGTGTGTGACTGCATATTTTCGGTTTATCACATCTTGAGTCTGTATATTACTGTGTATGTGGTCTGCTCAGCTTCATATAATTCTAATGTCCATTTTCTCTGTTGAAGGTTTCTATACAATTCTGTTTCCATAGTATTTGAATGGCATATTCTTGAAAACAAACAAAAAACTTTATAGATTTATTTAATTATAATCCAGAATTTTAAATAATCATAAAATTATATAATTGAAGGCTTTTCATATATGTAAAAGGTAGCACCCAAAATGTGAGAGATGGACTCTCTGCCTCTTTGAAAGTTAAGCAGGGTATTTAACTGTTAATTTTTACAATTAATAATTCTGATTTCAAGATCTTTTTTTTCACTTTTTTAAAAAATAACATCTTAAAAATTGAGCTATTGATTGTAAAAATTAACGGTTCAGATGAGTCTATCACTCTGTTTAACTTTCAATGCTAAACAGAGAATTTATTTCTCCAAAATGTGTACACGAATTAAATAATGAGTAAAAAAGATTATTCTCTAGCAAAAACAAACTTTGTGCGTAAACTATGGGATAAAGGTGTTTTGTGGGTATTCGTTTATACAAAATAATTTAATTTTGCTGCTGACTTTGTATAATTATGAAAAAAATAAACTTCCTGAATTAAAGTCCTGCTTTGGTTCCGTTTCTGAGGACAAATTTGACTTATACTCAAGAAACTTTGAAATTGAACTGTCAATTCTTGTAACTTCAGGCTTAAGCTCACCATTTTACCAAAACTATCTTCTAGAAGTTGACCTGTTGCTAAAATTTTTACATGGTCGAAATTCTTTGGTACACTCCCAATGTCAAATTTTGTCTATTAAGATTTTATTGTCAGAATGTTCTCTAAAAATATCAAATTTAGATTAATAGAAAAGTGTTACCATTTCTTGAAAGGTGGGTCTCTCCATAAGTGGGGCCTTAGGGACTAAATTACAATTTAACTAAAGTTGCAACCAAATTTTGTAATTTACTCCAAAGTCATAAAATAACAAAATTTGTAGGTCCCACAAGATGAAATTTTCTGTAAATGTTAGGCACCTCCTTTGAAACTGAAGGGGCTGCGCATGAAAATTTGCAGAGGGGTTAGGTGCAACGTGCAGGCTGTGCATATGTTTTGAAGGGGGTTGGTGGAGGAATGACTCTATAAATCCCTTCATAAAATCATTCAAGAAGAGAAGCCTCATTTTTTAGAGGAAAAGTGAGAAGAAAAAATAGAGAGAGTGCCTCAAAAAGTTTCTGAGAAGAAAAATAGTGAGTCCAATTTGTGAGGGTTATTGTCCACAAATTGAAGAAATATTGTTGTAGTATTTTTTGTGAGTAAGAGGTCCACCTAAGGGTGAAGATTGTATTCCATTATTACTATAGTGGAAGATTTAAGCGGCCTACGGGTCCCGTGGTTTTTACCTAATTTGGGTTTTCACGCTAAAATTTTTGGTGCTATTTTTGTCTATTGTATTTTGGGAATTATCCTGGGTCTGTGGAATTATTTTGATTTTGCGCACACCGCCGTTTTTCCCAACAAGTGGTATCAGAGCTTCTGGTTGGAGTACTATTGAAGATTACCGTACGAGTATTATTCACAAATATTGTACGAAGACGTACGAGACTATTTATGTATACAAGTACTGTTCATACATATTAGTATTTTTATACGTATTAGTACTATTCATACATATTAGTACTGTTCATATGTACGAAATACTATTCATATATACGGAAGTACTGTTCATATATACGGAGGTACTATTCATACGTACATAGATACTATTCATACGTACGAAAATACTGTTTATATATACGAAAGTACTGTTCATACGTACGGAAGTACTATTCACTGCCAGAAAAGTTTTGGGTTTAGTTAAAACTTTGACTACTGATCTCAATGGAGACAAGAAACATCAAAATGATCAGCCTAAATGGCACAAATTATCACATGTGGAGAAGCAAGATGAAGGATCTCTTATTTGTGATGAAAATGCATCTACCAGTGTTTACATCAGATAAACCTGAAGGCAAGACGGATGAGGAATGGGGGTTTGAGCATGAGCAGGTGTGCGGTTTCATCCGACAATATGTCGAAGACAACGTATACAACCACATCTGCAATGAGACTCATGCCCGTACGCTATGGAATAAGCTTGAACAGCTTTATGCGTCAAAAACTGGTAACAATAAATTATTTTATTTGATCAAATTGACGCAGTTGAAATACAGGGAAGGGACTTCTGTAGCAGATCATCTAAATGAGATGCAATGGGTCGTAGATCAACTGTCCAGAATGGGCATAAATCTGGACGATGAAATATTTGCTCTGCTGGTATTGGGCTCTCTACCAGAGTCGTGGGAAACTCTGAAAATTTCCATCACCAACACTGCACCTGATGGTGTAGTTAATATGGAGTCTGTTAAAAGCAGTATCTTAAATGAAGAAATGAGAAGATCTCAAAGCTCATCTTCTTCATCACAACCAGATGTTCTGATTTCAGACTTCAGGGGGAGGAACCAGTCTAGGGATCAAAAACCTAGAGGAAGGAGCAGAGGCAAATCCAACAGATATGCCAATGTTGAATGCCATTACTGTAAAAAGAAGGGTCACATCAAGATACACTGCCGCAAGTTCAAGAAGGATCAGGAAAAGAACAAAGGCAGAGGACAGAAGAAAAACAACAGTAGTGATGATGAGCAAGCAGATGTTACTGAGGAGTTCAACATTGTCTATGATGATGATGTAGTCAATCTTACAACCCATGAGACAAGCTGGGTGATTGACAGTGGTGCCACCATTCATGCTACATCTCGGAAGGAATTTTTCTCATCTTACACACCAGGCAATTTTGGTGCTGTAAGAATGGGAAATAATAATCTTTCAATAATTGCAGGTAAGGGAGATGTTTGTTTAAAGACGGAGAATGGTACGCGATTAGTCCTGAAGGATGTGAAGCATATTCCAGATATGCGCCTGAATCTGATTTCAACAAGCAAGCTAGATGATGAAGGTTTCTGCAATACCTTCTTTAATGGCCAATGGAAGCTCACCAAAGGATCGTTGGTGGTGGCCAGAGGGAACAAAGACTCTAAATTGTACATTATGCAAGCAAAGCTCTCCAAGGATGTTGTAAACACAACGGAGAATGATAGTACAGTTGAGCTATGGCACAAATGTCTCGGTCACATGAGCGAGAAGAGCATGATCCATTTAACTAGGAAGAATGCTCTACCTGGTTTGGATCAAGTTCACTTGAAGAAGTGTGATGATTGTCTGGCAGGAAAGCAGAATAGAGCTACGTTCAAAAGCCACCCTCCTTCTAGAATGGCGAATGTACTAGATTTGGTACATTCAGATTTATGTGGACCAATGTTAAAGTCACTTGGTGGTGCTTAGTACTTTGTGACTTTCATTGATGACCATTCAAGGAAGATATGGGCATACACTTTAAAGACAAAGGATCAAGTGCTGAGTGTCTTTAAAGAGTTTCATGCCTCAGTTGAAAGAGAAACTGGGAAGAAGCTAAAATGCATCCGGACAGACAACGGTGGAGAATACATTGGGCCTTTTGATGCCTACTGTAAAGAGCATGGTATTCGACATCAGACAACGCCTCCAAAAACACCGCAACTGAATGGCCTGGCTGAGAGGATGAACAGAACTTTGATGGAGAGAGTCATATGTTTACTCTCTCATGCAAAGTTACCAAAGAAATTTTGGGGTGAGGCTTTACTAGCAGCAGTACATGTGCTGAATCGCTCACCTTGTGTCCCTTTAAAGCTAGATGTTCCAGAAAAAGTATGGTCAGGAAAAGATGTTTCCTACAACCATCTACGAGTGTTTGGATGCAAAGCCTTTGTACATATTCCAAAGGATGAAAGGTCCAAACTTGAAAGTAAGCCACGACAATGCGTGTTCATTGGATATGGTCAAGATCAGTTTGGCTACAGATTTTATGATCCAGTAGAGAAGAAACTAGTCAGGAGTCGTGATGCTGTGTTCATTGAAGATCAGACCATTGAAGATATTTCTAAAGCCAATGGTGATTCAACTGGTTCGGAAGTTATTCCTCCAACACTGGTGCCAAGACAAGTTGGAGATGAAATACAGAATGATCAGCCTGAAATAGGTGATCCAGATGCTCCCGTTGAGATTCCATCAGAAGATTCTGATGATGATGATGGTGTTCATGATCAACCACCAGTTCCAATGGGTTCTCCAGAATTGAGAAGATCTACTAGAGTTCGACAACCCTCTACTAGATACCCTGCAAATCAGTATGTGTTATTAACTGACGGGGGAGAACCAGAAAGCTTCGAAGAAGCAATGGTGATGAACACAAAAAGAAGTGGATTGAGGCCATGCAAGATGAGATGAAATCATTGCATGAGAATAAAACTTTTGAACTGGTGAAGCTGCCAAAAGGCAAGAGAGCTTTGAAGAACAAATGGGTGTTCAGAATTAAGCATGAAGAGAACAGTTCCCATCCAAGATTCAAAGCCAGATTGGTCGTCAAAGGATTCAGCCAAAGAAAAGGGGTTGACTTTGATGAGATATTTTCACCAGTGGTGAAAATGACATCCATTCGAACAGTGCTAGGGGTAGCATCAAGTCTTGACCTTGAGGTTGAGCAAATGGATGTCAAAACTGCATTCCTTCATGGTGATTTGGAGGAAGAAATATACATGGAGCAGCCAGAGGGTTTTAAGCAAAAAGAAAAAGAGGACTACGGTTGCAAGCTAAAGAAAAGCCTGTACGGCTTGAAGCAAGCTCCAAGACAGTGGTATAAGAAGTTTGAGTCTGTTATGGGGGAGCATGGTTACAAGAAGACTACTTCAGATCACTGTGTGTTCGTGCAGAAATTCTCTGATGATGATTTCATTATTTTATTGCTCTATGTGGATGACATGTTGATTGTTGGCCAAAATATTTCTAGAATTGATGACTTGAAGAAGCAGTTGAGCAAGTCTTTTGCTATGAAAGACTTAGGGCCAGCAAAACACATTCTTGGCATGAAGATAACTAGAAACAGAAGCGCCAAGAAATTATGGTTGTCACAAGAGAAGTATATTGAGAAAGTACTTCAAAGGTTCAACATGGACAAAGCTAAAGCGGTTAGTTGTCCTCTTGCTAATCACTTTAAGCTAAGTTCTAAGCAGTGCCCTTCCACAGATGAAGAAAAGGAAGAGATGGACAAGGTTCCATATGCTTAAGCAGTTGGAAGTTTAATGTATGCCATGGTGTGCACTCGGCCGGATATTGCTCATGCAGTTGGAGTAGTGAGTAGATTCCTTTCAAAACCTGGAAAGGAACATTGGGCTGCAGTAAAGTGGATATTCAGGTATCTTTGGGGTACTTCCAAAATATGTTTATGTTTTGGAGATACCAAACCTGTGTTAGTTGGATACACAGATGCAGATATGGCCGGCGACATAGATTCGAGAAAATCTACTTCGGGTTACCTGATCACTTTTGCAGGGGGAGCTGTGGCATGGCAGTCAAAATTACAGAAGTGTGTTGCACTGTCCACCACTGAAGCAGAGTTCATCGCAGCAACTGAAGCCAGTAAGGAGTTGCTATGGATGAAAAGGTTCTTAAATGAACTTACTTTCCACCAAGAAAAGTATGAGCTATTTTGTGACAATCAAAGTGCAATTCACCTTGGAAAGAATGCCTCCTTTCACTCAAGATCGAAGCACATTGATATGAGATATCATTGGATAAGAGGTGCATTGGAGAAGAAGCTACTACAGCTTGAAAAGATCCATACAAATGAAAATGGATCTGATATGTTAAGTAAGACTCTTCCAAGAAGCAAGTTTGAATATTGTCGATCAGCTGCAGGATTGGTGGAACCTCCCACTTAGGTCGGGAGGGGGAGAATTGAAAGGTGGGTCCCTCCATAAGTGGGGCCATAGGGACTAAATTATAATTTAACTAAAGTTGCAACCAAATTTTGTAATTTACTCCAAAGTCATAAAATAACAAAATTTGTGGGTCCCACAAGAGGAAATTTTCTGTAAATGTTAGGCACCTCCTTTGAAACTGAAGGGGCTGCGCATGGAAATTTGCAGAGGGGTTAGGTGCAACGTGCAGGCTGTGCATATGTTTTGAAGGGGGTTGGTGGAGGAATGACTCTATAAATAGAGTCATTCCCTCTATAAATAGTCATTCCCTCCCTTCATAAAATCATCCAAGAAGAGAAGCCTCATTCTTGAGAGGAAAAGTGAGAAGAAAAAATAGAGAGAGTGCCTCAAAAAGTTTCTGAGAAGAAAAATAGTGAGTCCAATTTGTGAGGGTTATTGTCCACAAATTGAAGAAATACTGTTGTAGTATTTTTTGTGAGTAAGAGGTCCACCTAAGTGTGAAGATTGTATTCCATTATTACTATAGTGGAAGATTTAAGCGGCCTACGGTTCCCGTGGTTTTTACCTAATTTGGGTTTTCCACGCTAAAATTTTTTGTGCTATTTTTGTCTATTGTATTTTGGAAATTATCCTGGGTCTGTAGAATTATTTTGATTCTACGCACACCGCCGTTTTTCCCAACATTTCTAACAATTCTTTCAGTAATCTCAATTTAAACAAAATGAATGTAAGAAACTGATTGTTACATCTAACAAAAAAATTTAACAGCAATTTCTTGTATAGTGCACAACATTCATAAAGAAAACTGAACTCTTTATTCATATGTATTATATATTACATAAAGCATAAACATTCATGGGTGGAAAAAAAAATATAGAACAATAAAAGAATAAGTCTTGTGTTACATATCAAAACTGCTGCCAAAGAATAATAATAAAATAAATAAAAACAAGAAAAAGAACACTTAAAAGAAGTTTGTGTGTGCCACTGCAATTCTTTTAGCTGTCATTTCTGAATCATAGTACCTGAGCTTCACACTGTATAATTTCCTTCTTCGGGTTGAAAGTGAAAGAAGTGTTATATATATGACTTTGATGTATTATGACGTCTATTTTATTTGTTAGAATATAAAACTCGTCAGATTTGTGTCTGAATTTTGTTCCTAATTAATTCTGGTTTGTCCCACGACTTGAAGTTATCAAGAGCATTTTTTCTGGGTCAATGTATTAAGAGCTAGTAGATAATGGATCTGAAATGTAAACTAGCTCTGTTTGTAATCAGAGGACTTAGTAGCCATACCTTACCTGAATGCTATGCCATAATCTCATTATAGAATTGCTTTTTATTTAACCATGACACAATTTTCCTTTTATCGTATGTTCTCAAGAAACTGATAGAAAAAAAAATGTTATAAAGAAAACGACCTATTTCATGATATGAATATATGTTACATCATAAAGAATTACCGTGTACGTCATCATACTATCATAGTGGTGACAAAGATGGAAAAGAATTAAAGAATACAAACCTAAACTATCACATCAACCAAATAATTTTGGAACGGCTTCTGAAAATAATAAATTTAATGTCATGAATTGCTCCGTCTTCCCTTAGGTGGTTTTGCATTCTAGAGGAAGACCTTGGGGGAACCTCTTTGTGTCCGTGCAGTAGTTGTAAATCATGTAGTTCTTCTGCACCCATCTCAGCCTCTCTTGGGCCGTAGTGTCTAGCTCTTGTGAAAGCCAGGTGGAAGAAGTTGATGATGGGGAAGTTGAAGCACAAGAGGATGCTCCAGAAGACCAGATGCAAGCGTCAGCCTTGAAGTTTCTGTAGGAAGCAGTGAAGGGGGCTTGTGTCCAATCCGTCTTCACAAGTCCACCTCTTGTCGCCCAGTCATCTGCATTCCACAAACTGGAATATATCCTCATTGGCTGGTTCTTTGGGAACGGGACGCCCATAGGCTCTGAGTTCTTGAACTCTCTAATGGGAGTACCATCAACTGAAAATCTGTTATATAGGAAACCAAATGATGTAAGCCTATGCAGGATAGGAAGGAGAACAAAAAACAAGGGGAAATGGTTGGATGGACAACAAAGAACTCACATGATTCTTTGGGGGTTCCAAAGGATAGAGTAAGTATGGAAATCTGCAGTGGGGTCAAACCAGAGATAGAATTGTTGCTCTCTGTTTCCCTTGCCTTGGCTGAACACGTTGGTGTGAAGGATGTAAGGATCACCACTCAAGTTTCCCAGAAACTCAAAGTCTATCTCATCCCAGTTTGATCCTTTTGAGGATAACTGCAAATGCAAATAAAGGCAGAGATTTAGATTAGCCATAATGTCTAACCCCTTGAATGGTTATTATATAATACCAATAATAGGCAAAGAAACTTACATAATAGGCAGTGACAGTGCCAGCAGAATTTCCGGGGACGAGCTTGAGCTGCATGTCGATCTTTCCAAAGAGATACTCATTCTTCGATTGGAATCCAGAGCCAGATGCCTTGTCCAGAGACAGAGTGAGAAGTTCACCATTGTTGATCATCTTTCCGCGGCCATCCCCCCATGTTATGTCAAACTCTTGGTTCAAATTACCAGCAAGGGCAACAACCATGAGAGAGCTAACGAGGAGAGGAATCAGAAGCACTACTGATTCGCTTCTTAGGGCAGTGGTAATAGGAGAAGCCATGATGTATGAGATTGGAGTGAATGATGTTTGCTGATTGCTGTTTGGTAGTGAAGTTTGAAGGAGGATGAGAAGGATGAACAAGAACTTGGTTGGATTGATATTTATACCATGCTGTTGCAGCTCGTAGAGAGGGAAAGGCCCTCGAAACTGCAGTGAGCTAGCTGTATTCCATCATGCAGTTGTCATAAATTAGCTGTCCAGAATGGCACTCATTAGTGATAATAAATATCCAGTACAAACTTTGTCGACGCGGTGAGGGATTAAATTTGAATGAAAAGTTCAGAATTGACCAGTGGCGTGTTCGACCACCCCTGCTCTATGCTTTTATCAATGGGTGGCATTGGGGGGAGGTCGACCTCCAAAGAGGTCGACATCCCCACCCTTCATATTTTTTCGTGATCTGTGCAATACAATTCAATATATTATATTAATGTCAAATAAAACTTTGCCTTTGTTAAATAAATTAGAGATGGGGTATCAATTAAGAAAAACAAAATCTCATGTAATTTAATTTTTTTTTTCATATTTATCAGAGTTAAAATAATATTTTTTTATATTTTACTAAATTAAAATTTGTGTTATAATTAAATAAAAATTATTAATTTAATAAATTTTTTAAATAAGTTAAAAATATATATCAAGTGAAAAATATTCTAGTTCTTACCATAAATAATTTAAAATTATAAAAAAGGTTTTAAAATTAAATAGTCAAAATAAAAACGTTTTTTTGCCCAAATTCTATCTTTTAATTTTTCTTAATCCAATTGTTAAGTTATGTTGATTTAATTTTTTATTTTGACTATTTAATTTTAAACATTTTTTTATAATTTTAAATTATTTATGGTAAGAATTAGAATTGATATATATTTTTAACTTATTTATCAGATTTTTTAAATTAATAATTTTTATTTAATTATAAAACAAATTTAATTTAGTAAAAATATAAAATAAAATAATATTATTTTAACTCTGATAAATATGAAAAAGAAAAATTAATTTACATGAGATTTTATTTTACTTAATTGATACCCCATCTCTAGTTTATTTAACAAAAGCAAAGTTTTATTTGATATTAATATAATATATTGAATTGAATTGTACAGATCTCAAAAAAATATGAAGAGTGGAGATCTCGACCTCTTTGGAAATTTGGATCTTCTATAATATTGTAGATGTAATATTTTTAGCAATAATTTTTTTATTGTTAAAACTTTTAATAATAATTTAAATTGTTATTAAAAATTTTAACAACAAAAAAAAGTTGTTACTAAAAATAGTATTTCACTGTTTGCAGATGCCCCTCCCCACAGTGCCACCTTTTATCAATTGGCCAGGTGCCACCAGCAACCCAGAAGGAGACTTTTCCAGCTATATTTTATTCTTAAACTTGAGAAGCCTCCACCGCCATGGCCCACTTGAGACACATAATTGGTGAATCAAATTTGAATAGTTAGATTACATCATTTAATGTTTCTGATTAATTTTATATTTTTTAAAATTTTATAATTAATTTTTAAAAAATAAAAAAATTAATTTGGACTATTTTAAAAAATTCTAAAAATAATCTTATAATTTTCTAAAATAATATAAAATTAATTTAACTCATCAAATAATCTCATCTTATACTCAAAATTTAATTCTTGTGACAACTTCTCTCAAGAATTCGGGATCCAAATCCATAATAGGTATGAAGCATCCTTGTCCTTATCCTTACTGTATCGTTCAAGGTAAAGTGAAAAATATCTTATATATGTCGCACTTACGTCTCACGTGCTGACGCCGTTCCAGCCACGCGTTGAACGATTTTGTGTTTTGCAATATAAATAAATAAGTGTTGGTAGATGGGCAATTCAATTATATTTTTAGAATTAGTGTAAAAGAAGACGAAATTTAAAATTTGCATATTAAAAAATATCAAAACTTTTTATCTTCGAAATTTAAACCGATCGTAGCTTAGGTAGCTTTGAAAATAGAAGTATTATAGTTATTAATTGTTGGATATCCACTACTTGTAGTGATTCTTACGTAATTTCTCATTTATTGGAGAAAGTATGTTTCTATTAATTCAGACTGTATTTAGTATTTACTTCCGTTGATTGTATGGCATTGTCTAAAATAAGCTAATTTATAATTTATTTGACTAACTTATAATTTTGTTAGAAGTATTTGACAAATGAACTTATTTCATTAACTTATAACTTATTCTGATATGTTACTTTGAGTAGCTTATAACTTATATATTTTTTTATATTTTTATCATTGTTATTTTATAAAATACTCATTATAACCTTACTGTCATATTCTTTATACTCTTATAAATAATATATATATATATATATATATAATAAAATATATTTAATATATAAATATATTAAATTTATAAATATATTATATATAAATATATAATATAATAAATATTATATATATTATATAAATATTTATATATATAACAAAATATAATATATAGATATTTAATTAATTATATATATAATAATTTAAATTATTTTAATTAAAAACAAAAATTAATATGTTTATTTGTATTATTTTGAGATTGTAAAATATATGTTATTTTACATTTTTTAACTAATTCAACAATTACTTTTACCAAACACTTCTAATTCATTAAGCTAGCTTATAAATTTTCAACTTTTAATTATAAATTTTCAGTTAAAAATTAACTTATAAACTTTCATCTACCTTATAAATTATTTTTGCTAAACACACTATAAATGGTCAATTGTGAATGAGGGCCCATATGTTTATAGGGATTATTAGGTTGTTTAACGTTACTCAAACATGGGTATGCTAAATAAAATAAGATTTGTCTTTACTAACATAAGAATTTGAAGTAATTTGAATTAGTGGGGAAAATATATATTATATTATCACAAGATACATGAATTTCACCTTGGAGGTGTATGATTGCATAGTTTAGGTTTATCGCATCTTAAGTCTGTATGTGGTCTGCCCAGCTTCATGTCATTCCAATGTCCATTTTCTCTGTTGAAGGTTTCTATACAATTCTGTTTATATAGTATTTGAATTGCATATTCTTGAAAACAAACGAAAAACTTTATAGATTTATTTAAATTATAATCCAGAATTTTAAATAATCATAAAAATATGTAATTGAAAGCTTTTCTTAAATATATGTAAAAGGTAGCTCCCAAAATGTGAGAAACGGATTCCTGCTTGGATTTAAAAGTTAAGCAAAATACTTGGCTCATTTAAACCGTTTAGCAGTCCAGATTTTAAAATTTTATTTTTAATTTTTTTAAAAAATAATATCTTGAAATTTGAATCATTGATCTTAAAAATTAACAGTTTAAATGGACCAAACACTTTACTTAACTTTTAAAACTCAAAGAATGTGTACATGAATTAAATAATGAGTAAAAAGATTATTCTCTTGCAAAAACAAACTTTGTGAGTAAACTATGGAATAAGGAATTTTGTGGGTATTATTGATAAAAGAACGTTTATACAAACTAATTTAATTTTGCTGCTGACTTTGTATAATTATGAGCAAAGGAAGCTTCCAACATTAAAGTCCTGCTTTGGTTCCATTTCTGCGGACAAATTTGACTTATACTCAAGAAACTTTGAAATTGAACTGTCAACTGTTGTAACTTCAGGCTTAAGCTCATAATTTTACCAAAACTATCTTCTAGAGGTTGACCTCTGGCTGAGCAGCCAGTCAACAGCCTCAATTTATTGTTTTTCTTTTTTATTGGTCAAGATTTTTTCTTTTTAAAATTTTTACTGGATCGAAATTCTTTGGTGCACTCCCAAAGTCAAATTTTGTCTATTAAGATTTTATTGTCAGAATGTTCTCTAAAAATATCAAATCTAGATTAATAGAAAAGTGTTACAATTTCTAACAATTCTTTCAGTAATCTCAATTTCAACAAAATGAATGTAAGAAACTGATTGTTATCCCTAACAAAAAAATTTAACAGCAATTTATTGTACAGTGCACAACATTCTTACAGAAAAACTGAACTCTTTATTCTTATGTATTATATCTTACATAAAGCACAAACATTCATGGCTGAAAAAAAAAATAGAACAGTAAAAGAATAAGCCTTATGTTACATATCAAAACTGCTGCCAAAGAATAATAATAAAATAAAAATAAAAACAAGAAAAAGAACACTTAAGTTTGAGCCTAAGCTAGATAAAAATTGTTCCTCTAAGAGCGAGTGCATTCAACTGGGAATCCCTGAGGAAACCTCTTTTTATCTGCGCAGTAATTGTAAATCATATAGTTCTTCTGCGCCCACCGAAGCCTCTGCTGGCTAGTTGAATCCAGCTCCTCAGAAAGCCATCCATTATTACCTCTAGAGGAAGAGGAAGAAGAAGAAGGAGAATTTGATGTGCAAGTAGATTTTCCATTGGACCACACACAGGCATTATCTGCATTGAAGTTTCTGTAAGATGCTGTGAAAGGAGCTTTGGACCAATCTGTCTTCACCAGTCCACCTCTTGTTGCCCAGTCATCTGCGTTCCAAAGGCTTGAGTATATCCTCATTGGCTGGTTCTTCGGAAATGGAACACCAAATGATTCCAAATTCTTGAACTCTCTGATTGGGGTCCCATCCACAGAGAAGCTGAAAAACAATACACAGAGCATGTCAGTAAATTTATACTACGCACATGTATAACTCCACTGCAAAATTACTGAAAGATTGGATTAGGTATATTATAGTATATATGGGCACTCACACAATGCGTTGGGGATTCCAGAGGATGGAGTAGGTGTGGAAATCAGCAGTAGGGTCAAACCAGAGATAGAATTGCTGTTCTCTGTTGCCCTTGCCTTGGCTAAATACATTGGTGTGTAGAATGTAAGGGTCTCCACTCAGATTCCCCAGGAACTCAAAGTCAATCTCATCCCAGTTTGATCCCTTCGAAGACAGCTGCCACAAGAAGACACAACATTTATCTGTAAGTGTTCGTGAACAAACAGAGCAACCAATAAAGTCGTATAATGCAATGTCTCATACTAATTTGAACTTACATAATAGGCAGTGACGGTGCCGGCGGAGTTACCAGGAACAAGCTTGAGCTGCATATCAATCTTGCCGAACAAGTACTCATTGGTAGACTGGAAGCCAGAGCCAGAGGCTTTGTCAAGAGACAGCGTAAGAAGATTTCCGTTATTCAGTATCTTTGCACGACCATCCCCCCAAGTAATCTGGAAGTCCTGGTTGAAGTTACCAGCTGCACAGGCAGTAATGTAAAAGCTCAGAAGAAGAAGAAGCATTGAAGGGATGGCACAAGTGGAAGTAGCCATTTTCATTTTGTGATGCAGGCTAGAAGGAAGGAGAAACTTTAAGCTTGTGAGTGTTAGTGAATGTAAATGCGTATATATTTATATACGAAGAGAGATATGGATTTGGTGGGAGTGGGTGTGATATGGAGCAACTTGCTCAAGCAGATGAAGGTTTCGTGCATGTCTGCTAAGCTGTGGACAGTTGTAAGGGAAGAAAGCTGTCAAAACGCAGGAATGCTAATAACAAACTTCGTCGTATTAAATAAATGGGAGTAGGCAGAGCACGCGGTTTCAAAACGCGAAGGTTAGCGAGTCACTATCTTCATGTAGAACAAATATATAGACCTATTCAAATTCTTGTATAATGTGTTCAAAGTGTGTGATTGGTTTTTAGCATGAATTAAATTGAATCCAATTAATTAGTTTTTTAAAAAATATAGATCTAATTGATTTTATTTTTTGGATAGTTTAATTTAGTTTTAAGTAGTTTTGGAGAAAAAAAAATATAAAATTTTTATATAATATTTAAGGTCTTTTGAGAAAAAGCTTGCCTCATATGCATACGAGGCTCTTATGCGCATGAGGTCTCTGGAGTCGTTAGATTAATAATCGAACGTTTTTCATTTATTTAGTCTTTTTTCAATAATTTTATTTTTTTAAAAAAAATTTATAATTATTATTTTATATTTATTATTATATTTACAGTTATCATTAAATCGGTTGATATTTCTAAACATTTTTTAATAAACAAAAAATAAAAAAGGTTTAAATAAAAAGACTGAATAAATGAGAGCCGCTTGGATCAAAATGATCCAACGGCTCCAGAAACACTTCCTGATCTTTTATTATTATACTTGTAAGAATTATTTTTTAATATATTATTTTATGAAGTAAACACCTATTTTTTACTTTTTTGTAACTTTATATTTCATCTCTTAGACCACTTATTAATAATTCAAATCAAAGTTAATGCATTATTGTAGTATATAAATTTATCTTAGCTGGGGGTGTTCAAAGATTGGGTTTGGTTTTGAATTTAAATTAAATTGAACTGAGATAATTAGTTTCGAAAAAATATGAACCTAATCAGTTTTATTTTTTGGACAGTTTAGTTCAATTTTAAGTATTTTGGAGAAAAAAATCATAAAATTCTTGTATAATATTTAAGGTTTTTTATTATTATACTTGTAAGAATTTTTTTTTAACATATTATTTTATAAATACAATAAACTCCTATTCTTAACTTTTTCATAACTTTATATTTCTCTCTTTAGACCACCTTGTCACGACCCATTTTCTAGGCACATGACCGGCACAATGATGAATATCCCATCACTGTAAGCCTTTCGATAAATTCTTCCCACAAGTAAAATCGTTAGTCATTATCTCTATATTCTCAAAATACCATTCCTTAATAAATACAAAGAAAATACATCAGATTTTCTTAATTAAAAATAATAGATCCTCAGTACGAAATACATTATCATACTGAAATACAAGCCAAATACCAAACCCCTGACCTAGATGTCCTAGATGGTTACAGAGCAACATACTGTATAACAACAGAAGGGCCTACCCGACAGCGGGAAGGTCCAACGTGATCTACTCCTCTAGCGGATGTACTTCGGCGGCAACCTGATCTGAACAAAAAGTTTGTACAAACAGTGTGAGCTTTTAAACTCAGTGAGCAAATCGGCCTTGCGTTAATAAAATTCAAATACATCACCAGTCATGCAAGCATATCCGAAGGCTCAAGCTCAACCAATAGACATAGTTAGAAATTACATACAAGAAAAATTCATCCAATTCAACAAACGATACTAGTACTCGTCAATGGCAATATATCCCGGAGAGCGCACACAGGCCGGCTCACCAATTTTGTATTTTTCCGCCATGACGCACAACCTCATCCTCTTAGCTAGGGCGCCTCACGGATTTATCACCAATCCGGGCTATATCCCTACTGAGGGAATCGTTGTCTCCAAACTCATTGGTCAAGACACCCTTTAACCCGGGTTTTCCGCCTTGCCGTGAGAGGGGGTACTGTACCGCTCAATCACAATCAATAGTACAACAGTTCATATCATAATCAGAAGCACAATATAATACTCATCCATATAACAGGTATAGTATATAACTATATGATTCAAATTTCATATCATCATGAGATACTTGCTTTGTCTTATCCATACTTCTGGATTAATTATCTCATTATATTCGTCATTCTGAATCCAATTTCCCTCTATGAATCTTGGGAGTGTCCTACGACATACTTTTTATCACCAGTAATGCTAAAACTCTATTAAAACAGGGTCGTTTCACTCACCTGGATTCCGTACGAGTATCACTTCTCTAAATCGTTACGGACAAGAGTACGCAGGTGAATTTCAGTGTTCCGCTACAGAGATTTTCATGAAAGATTACAGAAAGTACGTTAAGATCATTTTCGTACAGATACTGTTCATACGTACGGGTACTATTCATACGGTCACTATTCATACATACGGGTACTATTCATACCGGAAATACAGAATACAATCTGTAAAAGAGTACACCAGGTAAGTTCCCAGGAAAGAGTGGAGGGTCACACTGGACACACTTAAAAACCAGGTCTTTCCTTAGCCAGAACTTTCCTAGACATGTATTCTCCACAGATTATATTCTATTTCGGTAATCAGAGAATCAAAATAACAGCTAACGACAGTTTTTCTGATGTGGAAGATCGGCCAAAGCCGCAACCACAGAGCATACTTAAGAAAATAACTTCTAAAATTTGAAAGACATAGAAAGGGCATAGTATCTTTACCTAAGCAAAAACGGAAAGGCCCAAAATCTCAGAAGCCTAGCGTCGGAGCAAGAGAAACTTAAGGAGGGAAGAAGAGAAGTTGAAGGTGTGAGTTTAGAAGTGAAATGGAAGGGCCTATTTATAGCAAAAGTCAAGGGTACTATTTGACACTATGTGCTAATAAAATATTCAATTTACTATTCATGAAAATGACATTTCTAATAATACAGTTACTGTGCACAAAATTTCAGTTTATTTACTATTAGAAACTTTAAAGGGAAAACTATCCTTTCACCTTAAACCTTTAAGTTTCTTTTCAATTCAGTCCTTTCAATTTAGTCCCTGAGGGTATTTTTACACATAAAACGTCATTTTCTCCTACAAACTTCTTTCTAGTTTTCTCTTATAACCAAACCACATCTAGTATTTGACATTTTGATTGTATAAATGAACAGTACCATATACGTAAATAGTAACAGTAGTTTGAAAACACGCATTTATATTTTATTTTTCATGGGTATTACACACCTATTAATAATTCAAATCAAAGCTTAACTCATTATTATAGTATATTAATTTCTAACAATATATCTCAATTAATATTTAATGATAATAAAGAAATAAAATTATTGCATAAGATAATTTAATATATTATAATATATATATATATATATATATATTCGATCTGAATTAGATCAAACTAACAATTGAACCGAATCGTTCAATTGACTTTTTTTTGTTTTTAATTTTAGTCAATTTAATTTGATTTGAATTAATTTGATCAGTTTGGTTTAGCTTTAAATACTCTTACCAAATTTTCAATGTTATTTTTGTTTAAAATATATTATGTGTCAACTTTGTTTATCACCTCTTATTTGTTTTATTTTTATCACCTCTTATTTGTTTTATTTTTAAGCTTTCTTACGCTTAGTTGTAATTGTAAACAACATAATTATTTTTAATTAATGACCATACATATACACTTTTTTCTTCTAATTGTCACGTTAAAATGATGACATAAAAAAATCCGAACAAATGATAATTTATAAATGAAAATACCACTGAATTTACAATATCATTTACAGGAGGACAAGAAACATTTTCCTTCAAGTGGGTATGATCAACCACAGCACTAAAAGACAGTATAGGATAGAAATATTTACCCTTGAGAACTTAATTCTACTTTTTGATAAATAAAAAGAAAGTTTCATTTAAAGTTCAAAATATAATTTATTCATGATTTAAAATTACATTATATAATATTTTTCTCAAAACCAAATTATATGATGTGATAAAATGTGAATGTTAATGATAATTAGTAATACATAAGTACTAAATATTATAAACATGAATAACATTAAACATTTTGTATGACGTAACGACTAGAAATCAACGAAACAAGATCTTCATGGGTGGGGAAGGCGTCATCGTCGCCGCCAGGTTGGATTTATGAAGGAGAAAATTCTCATCTAACTTCAGTCACTTTTATCAATCTGGTTAAATTGTTTTTTTTTTTTGACACATTACATCAAAATCTTTTTATTTATGGTAATTTTAACTTGAATTGTATACATGAACTGTTAAATAGAAGTTAACATTTAATGATTTCATCTCTTCACTTATTCAACTAAACCATGTCTTTTGTGGATGGTTCAAAAAATTCTATTATTAAGAATTAGTTTATAATTTTTTTTTATTGTCTCCTGTTGCAATTACATAGGGATTTTTTATTGGCTGCCCCGCACGACAATATTAAATTCTTCTACATAGTTTGATCAATGTAAAACTCACATGTTTATATAAAATTTACGTTGATTCAAAGATATGTAGAAGTGCTCAACACTTTGCTGAACGTAAAGTACTCAATAGAAGAGCCAAACTCGTTGTAATCACACCTTATTATCTCTTCTTGTACCTGATATTTGTTTGTTCCAAAATTTTCAAGTAAAGTATGAAGGAATTAACATGATTAATTTTCTAATCCTAGATCGGTGTAGGTACAAACTACAACATATTAAATAACAAAACATAAAAGGGATGAACAGAACATGTACCTGGCATAATAGCGCTGTCCATCTCGAACAGTAGAACAGAGGGAATTTTTAGGGTTGTGTGAGAGTGGTACTACTCTCTGTCTGATAAGTTCTGTCTAGGGTTAGACTGATTAATGGGATGTCAGTCTATTTAATATCAGACGAGAGCAGGGACTTCTCAACAGGCTTTGTGATTGGCCCAACCCATCACGGGCCACTCACAATATAAAAGCCCAATTATAATATTCATATATTAAATGCTATATATCAGAATAATATAGTTAATATAATAATGATATTTAATAATTGATTAATGCTAATCCAAAATAGGATATATATTATATAAAGTTCAACAATTCTCCCACTTGGATAGCAATAGTCAATTATTAAAATACAATAATCATTAAGGCTAAAATACCAACTATATTTATAGCACATGTCAAGAAACATAAGCTTTAACGATGCAGAAATAGTATCCGATAGGAAAGTAAATCATACAAAGTAAAAGCCCATATTTCATATAAAGAATAATGAATATGGATAAGCATAATTAATTAAAAGAAATATGCAATCCAAGAATAGTCCAAGCATCTGAAAATGCTAAAAGAGATATGATAACAAAAGTGACGTCATCTCATACATATCTCATAAGAATAACAATTGAGTAAATGTAAAATTTCAGACTCCCACTAACCCAAAACATCAAAAGACTTAACTAATCCCATATGGGTTACATGATTCTGAAAAGCTTT
Organism: Biancaea sappan; assembly: GCA_037074585.1. Taxonomy (NCBI): domain Eukaryota; kingdom Viridiplantae; phylum Streptophyta; class Magnoliopsida; order Fabales; family Fabaceae; genus Biancaea; species Biancaea sappan. Next base: position 3,131,296 of record CM073491.1, read on the forward strand.
AACAGTTAAGCCTTTAGTTAGTGGATCCGCCAACATGTATTCTGTAGCGAGATGTTCAATACGAGTCTGAAACTCCAGAATTTTCTCTCTAACAAACAGATATTTGATATCAAAGTGCTTTGATCGAGAAGAGCTTCTGTTGTTTTGAGAGAAATGAACAGCAGCAGTGTTGTCGCAGTATATCACAAGTGGCCTATAAATGCTTTCAACAATGTGAAAACCAGAGATTAAGTTTTTCAGCCACACGGCTTGAGAAGTAGCCTCTGTCACATCCCAAAAATTGAGCATGTGAAAAGATACTACTCATTTGATATAATTCTCAAACATACGTTATATACATATATTCTGTAAGGTTTTACATTCAACCTTAATCATTCATTCCACACTACAGAATTATATTCATCTGATAAGCAAATATAGACATACATAGTCTGATATTTCTATCTCATCGCAAGCCTAGGAGACCTATAGAAAATACAGAGCTTTTCTAATATCCACATTAATAAGTACTGGTGTCCCACCAGACAGAAATAGAGAATAAACCCAAGGGGCTTCTAATCTTCAAACGGATACTCTTGTTCTTTATTTTCTGTATCTGAAAAAAAAATAATCATAGGGAGTGTGAGTTTATTTAAAAACTCAGTAAGTAAATAACTGTACTATATAAAATATCAAAAGTACAAATACCACATTTACTCATATAATTAATTATCTTATACATCGAGTAGTATGGGACTCTAACCCTTTCAAACTCATGAATAAGATTTCATAGATATACACCGAGTAGTATGGGACTCTAACCTTTTCAAACTCGTGAATAAGATCTCATAGGTATACGCCGAGTAGTATGGGACTTTAACCCTTTCAACTCGTGTATAGGTTTCATAGATATGCACTGAGTAGTATGGGACTTTAACCCTTTCAAACTCGTGTATAAGATTTCTTAGATATACACCGAGTAGTATGGGACTTTAACCCTTTCACACTCGTGTATTAGATCCCGTAGATCTTTACTCATTAATAAAATAGTGAGAATTCATCACATAGTACAATTGTCATGAGATAAATAATTTCTTCATACTCTTATTTCTACTGATCATCATATACTCCCATATGAAAAATTAATTGCTTATTATCCAAATAATATTGTAAATGAGACTTATATTGTACTTTGACTAGTAATATCAAATTAGCTGAGCAAGGTTATTCACTCACCTTGATTTTTGTCCAAGTTTACCTTGTTCCACACTAGAATTTGTGTAGGAAAATTTCCTAGTAAAATATATTACAAGGAATCATAAGAAAGGAAACAAAATCACGAAAATACGTAAAATTTTCTGACTGCTACAGTAACGGGTTGCTACAGTAACGGTTTGCTACAGTATCGGTTCGCTACAGTATTGGTTCGCTACAGTAACGGTTCGCTACAGTGCCGGTTCGCTACAGTAACATTGACTGCTACAATACCGTTGACTGCCGACACTACAGTAACTGCTACAGTACCCGAAGAAAATTTTCCAGATTTTTTCCCGAAATTTCTGGTCGCTACAGTAACTCGAAGAAAAATTTCAGATTTTCAGTTGCTACAGTACTTCGAATTTTGCAGAAAATCTTTCAAAAAAATTCATCCTTTCCTTTCTTTTGATTCAAAACCATAATCTCAACTCTTTTAACCGATTATAACTCAAATATAACTTCTAAAACAACTGAGATTCATGAATTATCATCAAAATCTTCAAGAACAAAACCTCCTCTGATCTTGTATATAAACTGAAATTTAAGGAAAATAATCGGATTAAAGCTTACCTTTGATCCTTACAAAGCTTTTGAACCAAACAAATAATCAGAAATTCTGAAGATCAAGGAAATGATTTGAGAAGAAAATGAAGAACTGAGAGAGAAATCTTTTCTGCTTCCTTCGGCTGAGTGAAAAAATGAGGGTTACTATTAAAACTTTATATTAAATATTTCTAATGGGTTATTCAATAACCCATGGGTATCCATAACCCAACATCCAAACCCATCCAGTCAATTTACAATAAATGGATTAATTGACCATTCTGAAACCACTTTTCCATGAATTTCACCATTCTTAGAATATATCCCTCATTGTGCAAATATTTAGTCCAGTCATTTAACTCAATTTTCATAAATAATATTCAAAGAGAACAATTAAATATGAAAATTAAAAATGACCAAAATCAATAACTAAAGTAACGTTGTAGAATTCTAAAATACTCTTAAGCGAATTATATTCTGAAATTAACGGGTATTACAGCCTCATAGCAAGCGACATACTCTGCCTCCATGGTAGAAGTAGCTGTAAGAGTATGTTTAACACTCTTCCAAGAAATAGCTCCTTCTGCCATCATAAAAATAGAGCCGGAAGTAGACTTACGGTCGTCAGGGCAACCTGCAAAATCAGAATCAGAATAACCGATGACCTGAAGTTGATCAGACTTCTTGTAGGTCAACATGTAATCCTTGGTTCCCTGCAAATATCTCATGACCTTCTTCACGGCTTTCTAATGACCCAAACCTGGGTTGCTCAAGTATCTCCCTAAAGCATTAACTGCAAAAGCGATATCGGGACGAGTACAAACTTGAGCATACATTAAACTGCCAACAGCGGAAGCATATGGGACCTTTCTCATTTCAGATATCTGTGAATCATTTTGAGGACATTGAGATTTAGATAGTTTGTCCCCTTTCTGAACAGGTGCAGCACATGGGGAGCAAGAATGCATGTTAAACTGCTTGAGGATCTTTTCAATATATCCTCTCTGAGACAATCCAAGAATGCCACGTGACCTATCACAGTAAATCTGGATGCCTAGAATAACTGAAGCATCACCAAGGTCCTTCATATCAAAGTGGCTATTTAACATCAATTTTGTCTCAGTCAAAAGATTAACACAACTGCTTGCAAGTAGAATATCGTCGACATATAAAACAAGAATTATAAAATTGCTCCCACTAGTTGATGTAATCAAGGATAATCCCATTGCAGCCCAAGAAAGGGAGAACACTTCAATTGGGCCTCTAACTCGTTCAAGGGTTAAAGAGCTTGGACTAATTGCAGCCCAAGAAAGGGAGAACACTTCAATTGGGCCTCTAACTCGTTCATGGGCTAAATGGCTTGGATTGGGCTTAACCACATTGTTGAAAGTGGAAGAAGTGTGAAAAAGATTGCATGTGAGATAGTTGCATTTGTTGAATATAGTTGTAGTCTATTACCTATGCATTTATTGTCTTTGACATTTAGCTACCTATGCATTTATTATATTTGACATTTAACCTACACTACTTGACTTTTAGTTGATGCATTTAATGCATTAGTTGGAGTCTTTTGTCTTTTTGTTTTGGAGACCCTCTATAAAAAGGGTCCTTGCCATTTATTGTAAACCATCTTTGAATCATATATGAGATATTGGCATTTTGCTTTCAATAGGATTCTTGAGTTCTTTCTCTTATCTAACTTGTGTTAGTGGCGAGAGCAACTAGATTTCTTATCACTCACGTTCTTCTTTCTTGAGTGTGGCGAGATCAACCCATTTCTCTTAGTTGTGGCGCCCTTTGGCTTATCAATTGAGTGATTTGGTTTCATTTGTTTGTTTCTTTCAACCTATCAAGAAAATCGATCAAGTGTTTTCCCTCCGGAAATCACATCACTAGTCTTCAAATAAATGCACTGATCTGAAGCATTTTCCTTGAAGCCAAAAGAAGTGACAACACGATCAAATTTCAAGTACCATTGCCTGGATTCCTGCTTTAGTCCATAAATGGACTTTTTAAGTTTGCAAACCAAATGCTCTTTACCTGGCTCAATGAAACCATCAGCCTGAACCATGTAGACATCCTCGGCTAGATCTCCATTCAGAAAGGCTGTCTTTACGTCCATCTGGTGAAGTTCTAAATCAAAGTGAGCTACTAAAGCCATAACAACCCGAAAAGCATCTTTCGTAGAAACTGGTGAGAATGTCTCCTTATAATCGATGCCTTCCTTTTGACTATAGCCTTTCGCTACTAGTCTAGCTTTATACCTCTCAACTTTTTCATCTGGACTACGCTTGGTCTTAAAGACCCATTTGCACCCAATCAGTTTGCAACCATCTGGCAATTCTACAAGATCCCAAACATCATTATGAGACATAGAAGCTAATTCATCATGCATGGCATTCAGCCAATCAGAAGCATGAGAACTAGAGATAGCCTCTGGAAAGTGATAGGATCGTCATCATTATGGAGATCAAACTCATGCTCCTGAAGATACACCACATAATCAACTGGTATAGAAGGCTTGCGCACTCTCTGAGATCTTCTCAATAGAGGTGCTTCTGCAATGTCATTTGGCGGTGACACTACATCTTGCGGTGCAATTACACCTGTTTCAGTAGCATCATCAGTTTCCTGTTCAATAACAGGTGGTACCACTACATCATGTCCTCCTTGAAGTGTCTGATCATCATCATGAGCGACTGGAACCACAATATTCATGGGAAGTAAAACAGGCGACGCTGGAGCTGTGGTCCGATCTTCCTTGAGAGTGATTGGTCGTGGTATATGACTCCCACTATCCAAATCATCCTCAAAGAATATCGCTCTGTCAGACTCAATAACTCGCATAGAATAAGAAGGGCAATAGAATCTGCAACCTCTAGAGCCCACGCAGTAGCCGATGAAGAAACCACTAATAGTTTTAAGATCAAGCTTCTTCAATTGAGGATTATAGGGTCTAAACTCTGCTTTACAACCCCACACGTGAAAGTGTTTCAAACTCGGCTTCCTTCCACTCATTAGTTCGTAGGGAGTTTTCGGCACAGATTTGTTAGGTACCTGATTAAGGATGTACACAGCTGTCTTTAAGGCATCTCCCCAAAGAAAAACTGGTAACGATGTATGACTCATCATGCATCTTACCATATCCATGAGTGTCCGATTACGTCTCTCTGCAACTCCATTCTGCTCAGGAGTACCAAGCATAGTGTATTGAGCTTCAATTCCACATTCATCGAGAAATTTGGCGAATGGTCCTGGATTTCTCCCAGTCTCACTGTATCTACCATAATACTCACCTCCTCTGTCGGATCTCACACATTTAATCTTCTTTCCAGTCTTTAATTCAATAGCAGCCTTGAAGGATCTGAAGGCATCCAAGGAACTGGATTTTTCTTGGAGGAGATCTATCCAACCAAATCTCGAGAAGTCATCTATGAAGGTAATGAAATACCTATATCCACCCATAGCAGTGGGTGTAATAGGTCCACATATGTCTGTGTGAATCAACTGCAACACATCATCACACCTATTTGCTCCTTTCTTCCTAGTCTTGGCAGTGAGCTTGCCTTTAATGCAATCGATGCAAGCGTCAAAATCAGAGAAATTGAGATCATGAAGAATGCCTTCCTTAATCAGTCTTTCAATCCGGGGCCTAGAAATGTGCCCTAAGCGTCTATGCCACAGCATAGAAGAACTTTCATCAGTCCTATTACGCTTATTTCCAACAACAGAGTTAACAGACATATTGTTCAAATTCAGCATGTAAAGCCCATCACATAATACTCCTGAACCGACAGTAACAGAATTAAAACGAATAAAAACTTTTCCATTACTGAATTCAAAAGTGTAGCCATATTTATCCAAAGCTGAAATTGAAATCAAATTCCTTCTCATAGAAGGTACATAAACAGCGTCTTTTAACAATAAAGTATGTCCAGAAGGTAAAAGCAATGTAACTACTCCTATTTCTTCCACCGATACTCTAGCTCCATCTCCCACAATGATATTGGATTCAGTATCACTTGGCTTCCTCAGGCTTGTGAACCCCTGTAAAGAATTCACAACATGAATGGTTGCACCTGAGTCAAACCACCAAGTATTGGGAGCAACATCAATCATATTTGATTCATAACAAGCCAAAGCTAGGAGTGTACCTTGCTTGTCAAGTTTCCTCTTTAGAGTATAACAATCATCCACCTTATGGCCATACTTCTTGCAATACTTGCAGCTTCCTTTGAAAAAATTCTTCTTTGGCTCTAAGTGTTGAGAAACTTTTCCCCCTTTCTTCTTGTCACGTTGAAACTTTCCTTTGTGACCTCTCCTTTTCTCAGACTTAGCACCAGAAGAAGAAGCAGCAGCAAACTGAACACTGTGTGCTTTCCCTTTCTTTATGGAATCCTCTTCTTGAGAGACAATGGCAATCATTTCATCAATCGTCCATTCAGTTTTCTGAGTATTGTAGGAGGTTTTCAGAACGTCAAACTGAGAAGGGAGTGACTCCAGTACTTGCCAGATTAGATAGCTCTCACCAAGATCAACCTTGAGAGACTTTAGTTTATTAAAATAGTGGACTAACTTCATGATGTACTCACGAACTCCACTAATACCATCATATTTAGTCTTCTCAATCAGAGAGAGATACTGGCCTTTCTGAGCTTTGTCAAAAGTGGTGAATTTCTCACCAACGGACTTCAGAAAATCCTTAGCATTCTTGTTCTCTGGAATGCTCTGCTAATAGACTTCTCCATGGTGTATTTCATCACCATGAGACACACCCTGTTGGAGTGCTCCCATTTTTCACGAGAAGTCCTTTCAGCAACAGTGGACTCAGCAGTAAGAGCTGGGGGCTCTTCCTCTCTCAAGGCCAAGTCCATATTAGTGATGGCCAAATACAAATTCAGAGATTCTTTCCAGTCCTCAAAATTGGTCCCATTTAGTGTTTTGACAGAAGTTAATTGCATAGGCAGGGAGGCTGGCATTAAAACAACAAAAAGAAAACATTTAATATGCATAATGTCATTATGCTATAAGAGAATTAAATGTTTCTATGTGCACAGCCAATCAAGCCTATTAGAGAGAATTTCTTGTCTATCTAGTCCCGCCTAAGGGTCCCGAACCAAAATAAACAAGAAATATAATAATACAATACTTTAGACCTCATATTACCATCTAAATTTTGAATGCCGATAGGGTATTCAAAATGATTGATAGAGGTATTGATTAATATGGTATTGTATAAGAAATTACATTAATAATGATATACCGATAGGATATAATCATTATTAATGTAATAAATTAGACTAATAATAATGATTAAAAAAAGGATAAAATAAATAAAATTTTAATCATTTAAATTGTATATTTTGCACAACTGTGCCCACGATAGGTGAGTTCACAATCATACAAAATAAAAGACAATTATATTCAACAGAATAATTAATTATTAATGAGGGAAAAAAAAGGAAAGAATAAACAAATAAATAACAGAAAATTCAAAAATAATAAAAGGGAATAATTTTCATATGGACTGAAATTAATTCCATCACTAAGATAGCTTACGGGGGAGAGTACAACATACATAGATGTTGTTAACAGAGTGAGGAACTTCCACAAAAAATTTCAGTCCAAAAATCCGAGAGTACGATATTTAAAACAGCAAAATAGTCTCGGATTAAATACAATAAGATACTTAGGGGTCCCGAAAAATTTTTCAAAAATTGCCAAAAATAATATTATGTAATTATTTAATTTTTCAAAAAAAAATTAAAAAATTTTGGGGCCTGGAAGACGCTGCACGCGCCCACACGCGCCAGACCCGCGCGTGGGCGTCGCCAGTCGGGGTCTTCTTCCTTACCCGACTGGCCTGTAACCGGGTCGCGCGACTCGCGAGCGTGACCCGGTTAATTCTCCCACATATGGCCATGAAAAGCAGTGGTTCTTGAGGGCTTTTGTTCGAAATCATGCGAAAGTGAGAATCCCTCAATTAATTTGTTGAAATAAGGTCAGGATTTGGAGTGGCCATGATCGAAAAGCTTGGGGAAAAAACTTTTAAAACAAAGTTTTCGATCTCTCAAAAACGCCAATGAAAAACCCTCGTTTTTGGATATGTTATTCGTATAGCAGCGCCATGTAGAAACCCTAAATCAATTTCGAAAAACATTGGTTGGTTTTGGGAGAAATCAAAATCGAAATCCTTAAGGAAAACGAAAATTAGAAAAAAACATTTAAAATCCCTAAAACGTTGTTCAATCCCTCTGATTTTCACTTATATGATTCGTATGAATGGTTTGAATCAAAGCCATAAAACAATTTTGAGATTAACCTACTAAATTAGGGCAAACGAAATTTGTTTTAAAATTTGGGTTTAGGGAATTGCGAAAATCAGAAAAAATTGTTAATTAATAGCCATAGAATGTACTACAAACCAGCCTCTGATACCATTGAAGGAATTAACAGGATTAATTTTCTAATCCTAGATGGGTGTAGGTACAAACTACAGCATATTAAATAACAGAACATAAAAGGGATGAACAGAACATGTACCTGGCATAATAGCGCTGTCCATCTCAAACAGTAGAACAGAGGGAATTTTTAGGGTTGTGTGAGAGTGGTACTACTCTCTGTCTGATAAGTTTTGTCTAAGGTTAGACTGATTAATGGGATGTCAGTCTATTTAATATCATACGAGAGCAGGGACTTCTCAACAGGCTTTGTGATTGGCCCAACCCATCACGGGCCACTCACAATATAAAAGCCCAATTATAATATTCATATATTAAATGCTATATATCAAAATAATATAGTTAATATAATAATGATATTTAATAATTGATTAATGCTAATCCAAAATAGGATATATATTATATAAATTTCAACAAAGTAAACTCGTATATATATATATATATATATATATAGAAAAGGGAACATCTGAATACTACAAGCCAAATCAGTCTTGTACCCAAAAGGTATAGGGACAAATTAAAAAAATTCCTTTGTATTACTGTTTGTAGGCAATGTAAGATTTAATGACTTGGACGAATCTGAAGTAAATTGTGCGCAACAAAAAATAACAAATAATTTGAGCAGCTAGAATAGAAGAAAAAAATTTTATGTGCAATTTTTATGTATTTACTATCAAATTTTCTTATAAGAGTATGATAATTGAATTTAGTTTTTATAACTCAATATTACATGCTTAGATTTTTCAAGAAATTTTATCTACATTCATATTTAAAAAAAAAACATAATTACAAACACCTTTAGAGAATTTTATCTAAATCAAATCTAGAAGTTTCCACTCTGAATCCAGATTCCAGATAAAAACCATATATGTTAGAGATGGCTCTAGAATTTAGATAGAACTTAAAACAAGGTGAGTCAAAGCTTGGGGAGCAGAGAATAAATTGCCGAGTGGAAGATCCTAGAGATAAACAGAGAGACAATTCAATGTTCTATAATGAAAGCTCAAGTGGGATCACAGAGCACTTATTACTTGATAACGATGACCCACGGAACAATAATACTACACGCGTATTCAACAAACCTAGGAACCTCCACAAAAAATTGGACCATTCATATATAAATATATAAAAGAAAATGGAAGCCAAAGCCAATCGTTGTTTCTATACTATTGGCTCTGCTATCCAGCTGTCTCACCCCCACCAACCCACTTTTTTTGAAAAAGAATTTATTCAAACACAACTCCATTTTCTAAAGCCTCCCTCACGAACCTATACTATACTATAAATTGGACCTCATGAACGTGCAACTTCATCAGCTTCTGCAAGCAATACAAAAAATGGCTTCCTTCTCTTCTTTTCCCTCTGCTAATGCAGTATTGGTCTCTCTGGTGCTAGCTTACTCTCTATTATTCTCTGCTTCTTTTAAGGTTGCTTTTGCTGGGAACTTTTACCAAGACGTTGATATAACATGGGGGGATGGCAGAGGCAAGATTCTCAGCAATGGCCAGCTTCTGACTTTGTCCCTTGATAAGGCCTCTGGCTCTGGCTTTCAGTCCAAGAACCAATACCTCTACGGCAAAATCGACATGCAAATCAAGCTTGTCCCTGGCAATTCTGCTGGCACTGTCACAGCTTATTACGTAAGCTCCTGGATCAACGATGTACGTAATTTTATGTTCATGGAGTTTTAATCTGATGGATGTTGGTATGTATGTGTATGTGCAGTTACGTTCAGAAGGGTCATCATGGGATGAGCTGGACTTTGAGTTCCTGGGAAATCTGAGTGGTGAACCTTACATAGTTCATACCAATGTGTACACTCAAGGTAAAGGTGACAGAGAGCAGCAGTTTTACTTGTGGTTCGACCCCACTGCAGATTTTCACACCTACTCCATTCTCTGGAATCCCCAACACGTTGTGTAAGTATTTAAAATTCAAGCTACGAGGCTATGGTTATAAATTTGATATATATATATATGTATTTTGAGATATAATTTTATGTTGTTATTGTTCAGTTTCTATGTTGATGGGAGACCAATAAGAGAGTTCAAGAACATGGAAGGTGTAGGAGTTCAGTACCCAAAGAGCCAACCAATGAGACTGTACTCGAGCCTGTGGAACGCCGATGATTGGGCCACGAGAGGAGGCCTTGTGAAGACCGATTGGACCCAATCTCCATTCACGGCCTCATTCACAAACTTCAAAGCCAGTGCTTGTGTGTGGTCTAATGGCGTCTCTTCTTGCGCTTCTAACAACTCATGGCTCACTCAGCAACTCGACTCTTCCAGCCAGAAAATGCTAAGATGGGTGCAGAAGAATTACATGATCTACAATTACTGTACCGACACCAAGCGATTCCCTCAGGGTCTCCCTCCCGAATGCACCGTCCCATCCACCAACTCATAATAATAAGCACAGATTTTTTGTTTAGGCTATTCGAATTGTTTGATTAGGTTTTTATTAACAGTCTTGCTAGATTGCCATGAACAGTTGAACACCTCCTACATATATATATGTGTATTCTTTTCTTAATTCCATTACACTTGATGTATTGATTTCATCAGTCTTGGTCAAGGGCATTCCTTGCTTAATAAAAATGTAAATGATCATCATATAAAGGGAATAAAAAGTATTGAACTTTGAGGTTGTCATTAGTATGTGGGATGGTGAATCATGATAACGCTCATCATTATAGACCACATATAATAAAACATGGGTGAATTAATTATTGCCAAACAGAAAATGGCAAGCCATTCATTACCCATAATAAAATCCTAATGTACACTCGGTTTAGATGCGTGCCGTGCTCATCCTTCTTTTAAATAGTGTAAATTTTTTTCTGATTTAAATTTTTTTATTGCTAAATGTCAATTGGAGATTTTAAAAATATGCATTTAATTGTAATTAAGTGGATTATGTTTAGTACTATTAAAATGAGCTAAAGCTCATAGACTCAACTAGCCTTAACAGACTTGAGCATGTAAAAGTAAACCTATTTAAAAAAGGTTTAAATGGATAGCAAGTATTCACTTTTTTTTAAAAAAAAAAAATCAAAGATATTGTTCTTTTTAGTTTCGGTCTTTTGCAAGTAACCAAAAAAAAAAAGTCCTAATGACTCAATTTGTGTGTGGCTCCATTCTTGTGAAGGGCAAGGGCTGAAGTCGTGAGTGACAGTGAGTCGTGACCTTCGCTGGTACTGTACTTACTGAGTCTGAAATCTGAATCTAAATCATCAATCATCTCATCTGAATATTTGATACTAATATTCATATGCTTTTGGAACGCCTTCTCCTCTTCTGCCTTTGTAGCGCCTCTCCCCAGTTCTCCTCCTCTGCTCTTCTTGGATATCCTCTCCCAAATCTTCTATTCGCTCCACCTTCTCTTCTCTGCAACACTCTTCTTCCTTGCTCACTTCGCAGTCGCAGTCGCAACGCTCTTCTCTCATTCCTTGCTTCACAACACTCTTCTTCCTACCAAATTTAAAAACAAAAACGATTTTTTAGCTTGGCTTACAAGTGAGCCTGAGCATTAAATAACAAACATGTTGATAAATGAATTGACTCAAGTCCAAACCGATTTTGACAATACCAATAATTTTGTATGTAGATTTTTAATCTTAACTTTGAAGGGACTTGCATTGCTTCTTGTTCAACGTACAAACAGGCTAGATTTTGTTCATGCATCACTAAAATTGTCAAATTCGAGAATTTATTTAAATTCGAAAAATGGGATAAACACATAATGTAAACTCGTAAGAGTTTACATATAGGCTACTAAATATATATATAGCTAAATTCGTATTTCAATCCTTATGATAGATTAGTATTTCAGTCTTTGTATATGTAAAGTTAATTTTGCTTAAAATAAAGTTTAAATAATAGTTATGAATATTTAAATTAAATTTAAAAATTGCAAGTTGACTATAGTACCTGGAAGTTTATTGCTTCTGACATTTGGTAATTGTTTTAGTTATATATTCTAAATAGTAAAAAAAATTTAATGAAACTTATTTCAATTGAAACTAGACTAAAAAATATTTATAACAATATATCATTTGCTTAAAATGAAGTTTAAATGAGAAGATTATGATTTTTTAAAGTAAAATTAAAAATTGCAAGTCATATGATAGCATCTGAAAATTGACTGTTTCCAACATTTAGTCACTCTTTTAATCAATATCTCCTAAATTATAAAGATTTTTTTAACGAAACTTATTTTATTTGAAACTAGACTCAGAATGATTTCTAACGGTATATCACTTGTTTAAAACGGAGTTTAAATGAAAAAGTTATGAGTGTTTAAATTAGACTGTACTATACAAACTCAGTGAACTAGATTAAACTCAATGATTTTGAATATTTTAACAGAGTTTGACTCAAATTTGACTAATTTTTGAGTTTAGAATTAAGTTTATTCGATTTAGAGACTTGAGATTGTAAACTTAAAACAATTTTAAAATGAAATTTGTGATTTTAACAACTATATGAATCATCATTAGATCAATTTGAATTCGATGATTACAATGCAAAATCAACTTAGACCATCGGATTCAAATTAATCAAACAACAGGCGCCATATAAGACGAGATGCAGACGCACTGGGAAGAGCCTCCACCATCATGGTCCGCCTGAGGGACATGGGGATGAGAAATCCTTGTCCTTGCCTTATGCAAAGCTCATGTCAAAAATTATATTAATACCACAGTCACGTGCTAACATGTTAATATATTAATATATTACACTATACGCAGCTTGTTTCTAATCTTCCAGGCAGCAATCTCCGACGAGTAAAACAAAATTTTCAAAGGAATATTTATACATTAGATACGTGGGACATTCTTTCTTTTGTTGTTAAATTTTTATTGGGTACTAAAATTATTATTCTTTTTATAAGTAATTTTTGTGATTTAATGTTATAGAAATCTGTTAACTATTGAACTCAAATTTATTTCCCACTCAAATCATACCTTATGAATAAAGCTTGAGTTTGTGAGAAGTTATCGCCAAATAACAATAAGAAAGTTATGATTGGATATAGCAGGTTTACGTCATTTTCAATCTATATCTCTCTTACTTAATTTACCAATTCCGTAAAAATAATTATCTAAATGAATTGTCAAAAGTATTTTTTTTTTTCACGGCCTTATAAAAATTCTTTGACTTCTCTTTGTGAATGAACATATGTTGAATCCCCATGGTTTAACCTGAATTTAAAGCTCCATGGGAAAGAAATTAACCCATGATTAAATCGGAACTAAAAATGTTCTTTCCTAATTTATATATATATATATATATATATATATACGTCTTAGTGATCTAATGTTAAAAAAAAAATCTTTTAACAAGTTGAGCTCTCCAAGTTGAGGCCACGAACCAAAATCTTTCACCAAACAAAAACAAATTAATTAAAATATGAAACTATATTCCGAAATCAGCCTGTTACCTATAAATATATATATATATATATATATATATATATATAGTAAATGATGGTGTGCGTGTAATTTGCAGCAACTAGCGGAAGCAGAGACTGAGGAGAAAGGTAAATTCATGTCTTTCTCTCTCTCTCTCTCTCTCTCTCTCTTTGTAAGGAAGTTCCCATGCCTGCTAAGCTGTGGACAGTTGTAAGGAAAATGAATTCCTATAATTATTATAAATTATGCAAATTAGACAAAATATAAGAATAGGATTACGTGTCTCACAGGAACTCCACTTATCTTATCCCATTAAACGATGTTGGATACTTAACACTCTACTTGACGCTCAACAAAAGATTCGGAAACTTTTTATTCATCATATCAATTTCTTAAGAGCATACAAACCCGCTGTAAGCTGTAAGGGAAGAAAGCTGTCAAAACGCAATAACTCCAACAGCAAACATTGTCGTATTTGATTAATGAAAAAGGGAGTGCGGGTGGACGACGACGCACGCCGTTTTGGTATGGAAACTTAAGTCGCCATATTATATTATTATTGTGAATGTGATCAGCCAAGACACTACCCATGCCGTATTGCCAGAGTGCCAGGTTGGAATTATAAATGTCAATTTTTTTTTGCCAAAATTAAAACTTCATTCAAATACAAAGCCTGATATTGATAATACTTGACATCTATTATGATCAATTTCCATTTTAAAATTGTTATTTTTTAAAATAAATTTACATTCTAGCAAATAAATAATTAACGTTAGATTAATATATCAGATTCAGATGGAGGCGTTAAACTGAGCGTTGGTTATCGGATACCACGAAGAATGAAGGAAGAATAAACATAGGCCCAGAAGTTTCTTCCTTGTATCCACATCTAAACTGGATATGTAGTAGAGTAGAGAATAGAGATGTTTCTAGAATTTTATATAAAACGCGCTGACTATAAGCTTTGGAAGCAGAATTGAATATATTTTAATGAGGGCTCAAGTGGGTGCACTTACTTGACAATGATGAGCTTGGGACCAATAATACCACTATTTAACAAACCTAGTAAACCCACTTCTGCCTATCCACCCCTACTCTAATTGTCGCCTCCTCCTAATCACTGCTTTACACCCCTCGGAAGCATCAAGTAATGGACCATATATTTCCTGTTAATCATGATTTATAATAGAAAATGTAACCCACCCAATTCTGGTTTCTTTATTATTATTCACTCTGCTATCCAGCTGTCACAATTCTCAGCTCACCCCCACTAACCCATTTCTTTTTATTTTATTATTCCAACACATTCCCATTTTCCAATATGTATCCACCAGGAGCTTGTACTATATAAATTGAACCTCACAAACCTGCATATTCACCAGCAATACTAATACTACGCACCAATGGCTTCTTTCTCTTGTATTCCCCGTGCTAATAATGCAATATTGGTCCCGATTGTGCTAGCTTGTGCTCTATTATTCTCTGCTTCTTTTAAGGTTGCTTTTGCTGGAAACTTTTACCAAGACGTCGATGTAACATGGGGGGATGGCAGAGGTAAGATCCTTGACAAAGGCAAGCTCTTGACTCTGTCTCTTGATAAGGCCTCTGGCTCTGGCTTTCAGTCCAAGAACCAATACCTCTACGGCAAAATCGACATGCAAATCAAGCTTGTCCCTGGCAATTCTGCCGGCACTGTCACAGCTTATTACGTAAGCTCCTGGATCAATGATTTACGTAGTTTTATACATGTTCATGGAGTTTTAGTCTGATGGATGTTGGTATGTATGTGTATGTGCAGTTACGTTCAGAAGGGTCATCATGGGATGAGCTGGACTTTGAGTTCCTGGGAAATCTGAGTGGTGAACCTTACATAGTTCATACCAATGTGTACACTCAAGGTAAAGGTGACAGAGAGCAGCAGTTTTACTTGTGGTTCGACCCAACTGCGAATTTTCACACCTACTCCATTCTCTGGAATCCTCAACATGTTGTGTAAGTATTTAAAATTCAAGCTACGAGGCTATGGTTATAAATTTGACATATATATATATATATATGGAAAAAAGCATTTGCCTTGTAAATTTTTTTCAATGTATAGAAAAATCTTATAAACTATAAAATTTAACAAATAATCCTTATAAACTTTTCATTTCGTGTAAAAAAATTCTTCTATCTAATTTATTTTTAGTTTGACTAACTGTTAATATTAAATAAAATTTTTTAAGTGTCACATCATTTCTCTATGTTGTTGCGAATCACTAATTGTTCTTGGATGATGCTCTTTTTTGGTCGCGACTTCTCAACAATAAAGAAAGACATGAGCCAGATGAAGACAACTACTAGGACAGGTTTTATGTGCTTTTGGGTCAAAGGGTGATGTGAAATTTAATTTTTGTCCATGTCATAGGACAAATAGAGATGATATGGAACTCAAAAAATCCCAATATTGATTATTAGTCAAACTAATGATTAATTAGATGTAAAAGTTTTTTGGTATAAAATAAAAAGTTGATAAGAATTCTTTGTTAAATTTTATAGTTCATGTGAGTTTTCTATATATTAAAAAAAATTTATGGGAGCAACGTGTATTTTTTTCATATATATATATATATATATATATATATATATATATATATATGTATTTTGAGATAATTTTTATGTTGTTATTGTTCAGTTTCTATGTTGATGGGAGACCAATAAGAGAGTTCAAGAACATGGAAGGTGTGGGCGTGGCTTACCCAAAGAGCCAAGCAATGAGACTATACTCGAGCCTGTGGAACGCAGATGATTGGGCCACGAGAGGAGGCCTCGTGAAGACCGATTGGGCCCAATCTCCATTCACGGCCTCATTCAGAAACTTCAGAGCCAGTGCTTGTGTGTGGTCCAATGGCGTCTCTTCCTGCACTTCTAACCCCAACAATAAGTCTTGGCTCACTCAGCAACTTGACGCCGCCAATCAAAGAAGGCTAAAGTGGGTGCAGAAGAATTTCATGATCTATAATTACTGTACCGACACAAGGCGATTCCTTCAGGGTCTGCCTCTCGAATGCACTGTCAAAACCTAGTCCTAAAATGAACGATCGACTTAAGATGTGTGTAAACTGTCGTATTTGTGTATTCCTTTTTTTTTTTTTTTAAATTTTATATTTCTTTTTCTTCAGCCATGACGTTTGATTTCAATTTATATGTGTTCAAGGGGCATTCCTTGTTTAATAAATTGTTAATGAAGATTTGAAATGAATAAAAAAGGAGTTCATTTTAATAGCAGGACAAAACCAGAAGGCTTTCGTTATTTTTTTTCGGATTGTAATTATTAGAGCAGTTTAGCGTTCTAACAGAACTAACTGTATAGCTCTTTCTGTTATGTTAGTTACTGCAGCTTAACCCCCATAAATGTACTCTCGGCTTCATTACAGTTCAACAAGATACAATTACAATTCAGTGCTCAGTCTCTCTGTGTTCTTCATTCATTATATTTCTCTTCACAGTATCAGCGACGCCATCGTCATAAGAAACGTTATTGCTCGCTTGAGTGTGGTTAGATTCTGAAGGACGTGGAAAATCAGGGTCACAGAACCAACATGAATCAGAGGATGATGAAGATTCGTCAAAGCAGAGATGTAGAAGCAGTAGGGGTCATATAACAAAGAGAATTCTCTACAGCAGCAGGAGAATTTCACATAATTTATACAGCCAACATTGGTTTAGTGAAGAATCCTCTTTGCTATATGACCCCTCCTGGTTTTACGATCTCCGCTTTGACGAATCTTCATCGTTCTCTGACCCTGCTGGTTCTGTGACCCTTGCTTTTCAACGTCTTTCAGAATCTAACCATACTCACGCGAGTAATAACGTTTCTTATGACAATCCATACTTCGCCCCGCTTCCTACTGGCTATAGGTTCCAACCCACAGACGAAGAACTCATTGTTCACTACTTGAGAAAAAAGATCGCCAATCAACCTTTGCCACATAATCAAATCAAGGAGCTTAACTTGTACCAAAGCAATCCTATGAAACTTGTGGGTAATTTTTTCTCTCCCTCCAAACCTATAGTTTTATTGCTATGTTGTACTCAACTTGTTTCTCCTTCCAATCACAGAAGAAACACGCCAATAGATGAGAAGGAATGGTACTTCTTTAGCCCAAGAGCGAAAAGGTATCCAGATGGAGGCCAACCAAATCGATATGCATTGAACGGATACCGGAAGGCTCCAAAGGCAAAAAGCAATGGTCCCAATGATATGAGAGTATGAACACTTTCTTGCACTTAATTTTAATCAACGTTTCATTTGTGTGTCAATACTATTGAGAAATTTCGTCAACGAACAACGTAGTATGAGTCGTACTCTGGTTGACACTGTCCTTAAGAAAAGATTCGTAACTTTTCTCCCAGAATAAAACAGGCCCTTCTGAATAAAAAATTTAAGTAGCAGAACAACAGAAGAAAAATATAAAATATAATAACCCAGTATTTTTCCTTTCTCAAAAATTACTCAAAAGGTGGAAGACTCAAAAATAATGCCTCCGATATTTATTATATAAGCTAAATCCGAAGGTGTTATCACGTTGGACAAAAAGGTGGAGAATGGGACAACGGTTATTAACAAAAAGTGAATCACATGATACGTTGAAAAGTTCAAATGATGAGAGTGGGAGGTTCCAATGTGCCGAAAATTATGTGAGTGGGTTTTGTACTTTCTTTTCAAATTAGTTTCATATAAGTATATTATATAAAACTAATTTAATTTAAAATCACATTAACCCATTTTGCAACAATTAGGATTAGTTTCTGATAAGAATAATACTATATAAAATTATTAATTCAACAGAATTAATAAGTAGATAAAATTACAACTAATTCTGACTTGTTCAGATAAGCACAAAAATAATTAAAAATAATTTAATTATTTTATTTTATTTCAAAAATATATATCAAGTCCACAATATTTATAAGTCCATTGTCACACTTAAATATATATATGGCCTCATCCCCCTTTAATTTAATTAATGTGGTACTTGAAAATATTCTTTTGAAATACACAATTTAAACTCAATTTTTACAACAAATACTTCACAACAAACATCTCTCTTTTGCAACTCGACTGTGTTTTGTTCAAAATATATGACAGGACAGATAAAATTCTTTCTAAAGAAACAGAGCCTGTTAATGAAACAGAAAAGTCTCGCTCTGAGAAGAATAAATTTCTCTCCAAAGAGAGAAGTGATACAGGCGTGAGAGAGTATGAATACTTAATTTAGTAATTTAATTGTCACTTAATATGTCTCAAATCTCAATAGTTCATTGTTTCATCTATCTTTTGCAGCTTGAAGACATGACAGATGAATTTTAATACACATCCTCAAGGAATAAGTGACTATCGGGTCAGTGGGCGATCATCATTGTCACTGCAACTTCACGGCAAGTTTGATTTGGTGTAGATGTACGTTTGGATTTAGGGTTTAGGTCTAATTTTTTATTTCATGAGGAATTTTTATATCCTGTCTCCAATATTGTTTGTGCCTGTTCTTACTATTTTAAAATAGGCTGTGTTCTAAGTTATATACTATATGTTTTGGTTGCTCTTCTAAGTTGATTTCTATCCCTTGTCAAACTCTAGCAATGGTGAACTTTTTTTTTTTTCTTTGGAGTTTCATTATGTATTGAACGAGATCTTTTAGTAAATGAGATATCTAAAGAGTTGGTCATTGATAGAGCTCAATGGCGTCGTGCGATCCATGTAACCGACCCCACTTAGTGGGATAAGGCTATGTTGTTGTTGTTGTTGTTGTTGGAGTTCCATTATGTCAGGAAAAACCCATATCTGTATCTGCAAAGTGGTAAAAAATTGTCAGCAAAGTTGTATAAACATATTTGCACCTCCAATGCTTAAGCTAAACTGAGAATTTAAAGGGTAGTAGTTACAGTTTTTTATATATTTATTATTAAATTTTATAATTAAAACATGACAAATATATAATTTTTTCAATTAAAACACAATAAATATAAAAAAAAATTTAATAATAAAGATATAAAAAACTTTATAGGAGTCTCCTCAAAAAAAAAAATGCTAATGGTTAGATGTCTACCATTAGCACACGACTTTTTCCAATTAATGCGAGACAAGGACAAGAATTTAAGTCTAAAATCTAAATAAAGCAAACAGAGCAGCTTTTAGCTGATTTAAGGAAAAATTTAAGCCATGATTCTGAATAAGCTTTTGATTCTGCCCCTTCTTGTATTAAGAATACTCTCTTGCTTGATTTGATATAATAAAGCATGTGTCTTTCTAATAATAAAAAAAGTTACCAATAATCGTTTTTTGGGTCAAAGTACCAAGAAATATTCATATTTGTAAAATATGGTCTCTTCAATATTTTTAATATTATTATTAACTTAGTTTTTTTATATTAATTTTTTAAAATTATCAATAACCTTAGTTTTTCATAATATTTTTTTCAAAAATAAACTATATTATATTTAACTTTTAAATCTTAATATTCATTTAAAAAATTAATAAATTTTTCATACCTAAATTT
The DNA here is from genome assembly GCA_037074585.1 of Biancaea sappan. Taxonomy (NCBI): domain Eukaryota; kingdom Viridiplantae; phylum Streptophyta; class Magnoliopsida; order Fabales; family Fabaceae; genus Biancaea; species Biancaea sappan. The sequence goes on from CM073491.1 coordinate 3,151,488, forward strand.
ATTAATTGTTTCATTAAATGTTATGCTATAGAACAAATAAATAATAAAATAAGGTTTTATATATAAAATAAATTCTTTATTTTTATAAAAGAAAAGTTAGGCAGCTCATCTTCACTTGTTTAGTCTGCGAGCTACACTGAACAGGGCTAGACTATTTAGATTATTTTTAAATGGGCCAATTTTTTTTTTATATTTTTCAAAATCTATATTATTAACCTAATGCAATTTTCAATGACTAAAACGTAGTCTTGTAACGTACATTAACAATTAATGTTGACATTTAGGAGCATTGGTGAGAAATGGATAGTCTGGATTTCTGCCAATGCACATGAGCTAGACACTAAAGCTTTTGTGCACTGTTGATCATTTTTTTTAAAACAATAATAATAATAATTTGACGGTAGGAAGGTAAGAGTGTTCAAAATTGAATCAAACTAACCAAATCAAACTAAACTGGCTAAAATCGAAAAAAAGAGATCTAAACTAATTTTTTAAATATAAATTTTAATTAGTTCAGCTTAATTGTCGATTTGTCCAAATCAATTTTATATATATAAAAAATTATATTTGATATATATAATATTATATTTATATATTTTTATGTCAATAAAATTGTTTTTATATATTTTATAATTAACTTTGTCTCTTTTTTTATATTTATGTATATTTTATTGAAATTAAAAACTATAAATTATTAAAAATTAAATTGTCCAAAAATTAAAATTAAATAAGTCTATACTTTTGCCAAACCAATTAGCTTGGTTCAGTTTAGTTAAAACTCAAAACTAAATTAAACCAAGCTTATAAACACTCCTATGAGAAGGGATATAAGTCCCGCGCCCAGGTGGTTTGGAATGGATTACCAACTTGTACAATTAACATTCAAGTGAAAAAAATTGAAATCAAGCCTAACTAGCTGACCAATGAACTTGCAAACTTTGGGTTAGAAGTGGGCTATGACCGAGTCGGACAAATTGAATTGAGTTTGAATGACAATTTTTTTAAAAAAAGACTAATTTGAAAAAAAAACACTAAAGAACTAAATAATGGGCAATAAAACTAATTAATTCAAAGTGTAAAAATATAAAAACAAGTCATGAAGCCATTAATATCATAATCAGCATTAATTATTTATACAGTAGTTGTTCATATTATAAAGATATTACATTTTTCCCTACTTTTGTAAATAACTTTTAAGAACTACAATTTTTTTTTTGGGTATTGCAAGCGAAGCTAAAGCCCAAAAGAAAAACTAACAAAAGATATCCCTGAGAGAAGGTAATCCTATAGCATTAGCAATTAGAGGTGTGCAAAATTGATCAAAATTGACAAGATTGAAACCAATCAAACTGAATCGAAAAATTGAGGTCCAAATCAGTTTTACAAATGTAAAATTTTTTATTCAATTTAGTTTGATTTGGTTATAACCACCCGAACCGAATCACATACAATTAAAAAATAAAATTTATATATTATATTATATTTGTATTTATATATATATATATATATATATATATATATATATTAGACAATACTTATATTAATATCTATGAATTCAACACTAAAACAAATTAAATGAAATTAGTTAGTTCACTTAATAAGAATTGTTAGATAAAATTAGTTACTCATATTTAGCAAGTTTGAGAATTTTTAATGTTAAATGTTATATAATAAGTTTAAAATTCTTGTTAATAACAATTGCATCTCTTAAAAATAGATAAGAGTGAGAGTATTTTTTTTGCACATAAATCTGACATAAAAAATTAAAAATCATCTAATAAAACTGTTCAAAAACCGAACTGAACCGTCTAATGACAACCGAGCCAAACCGGCAAAAAAACTAAATTGAACTATCCAAAAATACAACCAAATGGGTCCAAAATTTAGGTAAAGTGACTTCATCGGTTTAATTTAGTTCATACTCAAAAATAAATTGAACCAACTTTTGTATACCCCTATCAGCAATGGTGAAGAATAGAGCATTTCAAAGTAGAAGCTTCGTGGTATGTAATACTAAAATGGATCTTCCCAACGCACTGAAGCTCTGCTAGTGTTTGTTCATCAATGCCGTAGCTTTCCTGAGCTTCCGAAGGTGAAGGGCTGCCATTCTGCTTCTCTCCCTTTTGTTTTTTCTCCCATCTCCTCAGTGAGAGTATCTCGTATTATCTTTTTTTAGGGATGTTTTCTCCTCTTTCTCGCAAGAGGAATTTTCTGAAAATCTATATTTTCGCTGTTGAGAGTCAAAAAAAGGAGGAGACACCGAAGCAAGATTTGAAGCAGTGAGATACGAGGAAGTTCGATCCATGGCCCATTTTCTTCACACGAGAATGGAATCGAAATTAGCCCTTCCTGGTGTGTTTTGCTATCACTGGAGCCGTAATCAACAAGTTCACTGTTAGTCTTAAAGGTAAATAAAGTGAAGGAGGGAATGTAACAGTTTGACCTTTGTAGAACATAGAAGATTGTATCTTCACGATGCTGTCCTCCGCCAATGATGATGCTAAAATGCCTTCACGTTCCTACTATTGATGCTGTCCTCCATCTTCCCAACGTTGTCCTCTGTCTCCAAATCCAAAGTTTTATTTTTTAAAAGAAAAAAAAAGCTAGAAGACTTGCTATTTTCTCTCTATAGATAAGAGTGTTGGGATGAGGGTATATTGTCCTTACTTTTTAGTCTTATAATATTATTGTTGAAATCTAAGTACTAATTTTGAGATATCATAATAAATAATATATCTTTTGTCCCATAAGTTTAGGTTTGTGATGTAATAAATTATCTTAAGATCCTGTTAAATCTTATATTCTTATACATTTTGGCTTGGTACCATTTTTAACAAAAATAATTTCTATTTTTCCCAAAAAAAAAAAAGAAGCAATAGCGAAGATAGTCCCATGTTTGCTAAGAAATCCGCACCGCACGTCAATTTGCCTGACGCAAGTCCTTTTGTTGCAAATGAATTTTATTACTTGTAAGAGTTGATTTTTGAATTTAGATAGATACCTTATAGCAAAACAAAGATAAATAAGGAACAACATTTTTTTTAAAAGAAAAAAATTAAAGTAACTGATTAACTTGAGTTTGAGTAAGTCTTTTGGAATTTACGCTGACAAGATTAAATTTTTTTTCCTCAAAAAATTTGAACCGAATTATTATTATTTTTTAAACAAATAGGCATCAATTTTATTAAATTGGCACCAAGTTAATATTACATAAAATAAATTAGGTTTAAAAATCATTAAGTACATTACAAACTTGAATTTATGGGAGAACGATACATAATTTAAGACTAAAAATTAGTACTAGACATATACAGCAAAACTATGAGACTAAACAGAGACAACACACCCTTAACCCTAAAACTAGCAGACTAACAAGAGGCAACTCACCCATAATCCTATATTAGAGCTAGTTTTTTAATAATAAAAAAAATACAAACTGACACATATGTCCAACAAGTTGAACAAAGTTCTAACATTGAAAAGTCAAAGTAGGGCTCTAAATCGAATTACTAGTTAAGTTTTAATTGAATTCACATCTGGGTTTTTTATTGGGCTTGCATAGCACTATCTAATGTTGAAAAGTCAAAGTATAGCCAATATAAGCTCCACCTATCCTTCAATTAGATGTTATTGGTAATATACAACACCTTATTAGTACGGGTGTTTAAAACAAAATCAAACCAAACAAATAAAAAAAAAGAGATCCAAATTAGTTTTAAAAATATAAATTTTAATGAGTTCAATTCAGTTATCAATTTAAATTATTTTAGTTTGGTTAAAATTAAATCAAATTGAACCAGTTTTATATATAAAAAATTATATTTTGTATACATATAATATCATATTTATATATTTTCATGTCAACAAATTTTTTTTATATATTTTAATTAATTTAATCTTTTTTAATATTTATATATATTTTATTAAAAATTAAAAATCACAAATTATTATAAATAAAATTATTTGAAATCGAATTAAAATGCCCAAAAAAAATAAAATAGAATAGATTCAATTTTTTTGATAAATTAACTACATCAATTTATTTTGACTCATTCTAAAATCAATCCTAATCGAACTTATATATAACCCTACTTACTAGGTAGGTCCGTCTCATCAAATTTAGTTGAGTTTACATTGATTAATCGGATTGGACTGACCTATTTAATATTTTTCAAGAACTAAACATCTCGTAAAGACTAAAAATTAATCTACATAGTATATACAGATCAAAAAGGTTTTTTCTTTTACTTTTCCTCAACCTTTCTTCTCTGACGGTAACCTGGACCCAAAAAAACTAAAAGAAAAACTGTACGCATACACAAGGATTTCTCTGGGCCATCGGCGACTCTGTTTGGCTTCGCACGCCCACACCGAGGACTCCCCTCTCGGCTTTCCTCGGAAGAAACACCCGGGCTTCCCCTCCTCGTCTGGGTCTTTCCCTCGCACACAATCTCTCACAAAGTCCTCACAGGATCCCGGCTAAGGAAGGGGGAGCCTTCTTAGGATCTGACGAATTGGAAGCAAGCAGAGAGAGAGAGAGAGAGAAGGAGCAGAGATAATGAGAAAGAGAGATGAGACCTGAAGAATACAGAGAGTAGGAAGACTGATATAGAGGGAGAAGACGCAAAAGAAACCGGAGCGAACCAGACCAACAGAAGTAGCAGAATGAAATGATGCAGAAAGGAAGAGCGAAATAAAACAGGGCGAGATTGAGAGGAAGAGTCCCAGTGAACGCCGGTATAATTTCTGGTTCCCTCTTATCAAATTTTATTGAAGCTTCTACTCAATTTCATCTTCTGGTGTTTGTTAGTCAAATTTCTGTTCCATCTTCCTCTAGTGGGATGCCCTTTTAAATTCAATTTGGTTTTCGGTATGTTTGACATCAAAGTGGATGTGAAATCAGGTTGGAGTTTTTCATTCGGGGTTCATTCTGAGAAATGTAAGCTGAGTTAGCTGGAGTCCAAGTTGCATTGACTTGGCTTTCTTTGTCATTCAGTGATACCCATTTCCCTGATATTTAAAATTTTGAACCATTGGATTATGGTTCTGTCTCGTCATTAATCAGAATATTATTTTTCCAATTTCCTTGTTTGGGATGTATTCTTTGTTTCCTTGTCTGAGGTCTGTTAATTTAAAGAGGATAGTTATTTTGTTAGCAGATGAGTTTGTTTGATAATCATTAGGAATAATAACCTGATCTTGTTCAGAGGAAAGGATGTATCTGTGAAATAAATTGCTAAAATTTTAGGTTCCTCCATTTCCGTGAGTCAAATAGTTTGGCTGTGTGCTCAAGAGCCCTTGTTACACTGCGGTAATTATGCCTATTTATGATGAAGTATTGCTAATTTAGGAGGCTTTTGGTTATTAGTTCTTGTTGGTCATATATTTGGTTATGTGTCCATGTTGTTTGATCAAGTTTTGGTGTTCACATGACTGCTAAATGTCTCATCATGAAATTCCTGGATTTCTTTCTGGTCATATGATTGGAGATTGGTTTGATGTTGAGATATGCAAACTTTGATGGGGTAAAATTCATAAATTTTTAATTGTATTGGTTCAGAGCTATTTCCTCTTAAGTGTTATGGTATTTTAATTTTCATTGGAAGTGCTGTTCCAATATGCCATATAGAATAAAATAGAACAACACAGAGGGAAGGCTTTAGTTTCAACGAATTTCTATAATGCTGTTTCGTTATGTGGGTTGATTTCTATACTCAATGACTTTGCTGCGCCTTTAGTTAAGTCCTTATTTTGGTTTTTACTAAATGTTTGTTAGTCTTCAAAAGCTAGTATTGAATTTTATTTTGGGTTTCTATTGTGAAAATTTTGTTCTAACCGAAATGAGTTACCCCATATCATATGTGATTCAAACATGATGTATCTAATGCAAATAGGGAAGTGACCTCACCATTACCTTGATCAATTTGTTCCTTCATTTGAATGTGTTTCTTTAATTGCATCATATTATAATTAGAATAATGAACTTGAATTGGATGCTTGATAGTTGGTATGAAATTTTTATGGATCAAGTTGAAACCAAGAGGTTTGACAGCATAAACTTGGTACTACATGATAATTGCTAAACATAGGAAGTTCTAGAATGATTTCTGTGTCATATTCCTACTTGTTCTCATTCAGTTCATTTAAATAGGCTGAATTGGAATGCATGGGAATAGGAATTTATTTATCACATGCAAGAAGTGATGCTGCTGCTTTTATATTGTTTTGCTGTTCATTTTTGAATCCAGATTTTAGTTATGCTGCATCCTTAAGGCTTTATGCATCCTTAAGGCTTTATGTTCCATTTTTCCTCTTCAATTTGTAGTTATTGCTTCTTTATTTGGCAGAGGCAACATGGGAAATATTTCCATTTCTCTGGTTTAATTATGCACCTTTTGCATGATAACTAATTTCTAGCATGATTACAATGCAGTTCGTCTGTAATATTTCATGGTGTTAGAATTTGTTACGGTGCTAATTAATTGAGTTAGTAGCTTGATGAATGGTGCCTGTGTTACTTGCAGGTTCCCCTTTGTTTAACTACGGTCATTCTCAAAATAGGGAGAGAATTTTTAGGGTGATTAGAATGGGGTAGAAAAGAGAAAAATGTTTAGATTTTCATGATGATTCTGCCTCTTGAATATGACACAACAGACAAGGATTTTGAAAGTCTCAATACAGTTTGGAATGTTACTTTAATAGAAAGAGATTTTTTAAGGTGCATCCCATTTCTTCTAATAGCCACATACTATCATATTGTTGAAATACCAAGCTCTGATCTGAGCACTTTTATTGGTTGATTTCCATTGCCTGGTATTGGATATTGCTCTTGCTTTGACATGAAGCACTTATTTTTAGTTTAAGTGTGATTGATGCTGATCTTCATGTGTATGTGTGTTAATTTTTATCCTGTTTGCATTTGAGAACACCTGGACTGCACTTAAAATGCTAGAAATAATCTTATAACACAAATCACACACGAGTACCTTCACTTGATATTGCAAGCTTGTATAAACTCTTTTCTACTTTTTTTTTTTTTATACTTTCATTTTTTCAGAGTTTGTCATTTGAGGCCCTAGGTCTCTGCAGACACACAGGGTGTCAACAGACTAGATGTATGAGACCTCAAGTCTCTGTAGGTACCAATGTTGGTTAGGTTGTATAGTCGTAGTACATAAGCACTTTGGTTTCCATAGTCCACATTAAGACTTTTTTCATTTTTGTTCAGAAAATATCCAAAACGGAGGAATCACATTTTGAAAATTATAATAACTTTTCTTCTAACTCCCAGGAACTTTTGTTGATCAGGAAGTTAATCTATTTCTTTCAAATCTTTCTTCTTAAATAATAGTTCCAAAAGATACAAAATTAAAAATCCAAAAATCCTTTTCTTAAACTAGTATACAACCTTTTTAGGAATTCCTCGTTCCTATTTCAAACTTAAGATTACCCAAAAAAAAAAAAATTTCCAAAAGTCCCCATAAAGAAAAAAAAAAATTGAAGGAAAAAGGAAGAAATTAAGGTGCACACCAACCAATCTTTGAATTTTTTTGTTTACGAAATCAAGTTTTTTTTTCTGTTCCTTTCTCTTTTCACAAAAATAATTGAAATTCATCACCAAACTAACATAGTTTTCTACTATTTAAACTACATGGGGTTAGCTATGACAATGATATTGGAGGTAGCCCAAAACTTGAATTTTATTTCTTGTGCATGAATTTGAATTTGGTCTTGTTAAAAATTGCAGTTGAATTTGATCCTTCTTTGCAAGAAGTAACTCTAGTATTTGCTTCTCTTGATGGATATGGACGCTGAGAACAATGGTAATGCAAATAAAATGAATGCCTTGGTGCCTGTGGCAGCAGAACAATCTGGTGAAGGTTTGCCTTATGCACCTGAGAATTGGCCTGAAGCTGGTGATGTTTGGGGTTGGAGAACTGGTAGGAGAGTAGCTGCGACTGGCCATTTCTTGGACAGGTACCTCTATCTTCCAATGCGTCTTTCCCGTGCTGGGAACCCGGGCTCGAACCGCAAAAATAGGCTCTGTTTTCCTAGCAAGCTTTCAGTTGAACGCTACATCAAATCAAAATTTCCAGAAACTGATCTTGAAGTATTCTTTGCTTCATTCAGCTGGAGGATTCCATCCATAATGCCTACAAATAAAGGTCAGTTATTTGCAATTCTTCTCTGATATATATATATATATATGTAAACCTCAGTAGGCTGATTTCTTGATAATGTTTGAAATTCTAATGGTTAGAAGGTTATGCATTTGCTGTTTTGATTCACCAGTCATGTTTTTTTTTTTCTTCCCTCACTTCTTTTTATCGGACTTTGTATCCCTTGTGTGTTGAACACACTCATTTCTTCTGAAGTTTAATGTGCCTCCATTTTTTTTTATTTGCACAGTATGCCATCCTATCAGATTTTATCCATTAATGAGGGACATGCCAGCTTGATTTAAATTTTATTTTAAGACTCCCTCACGTTGTTGCATCTTTATAGTAAATTTCATCCTTGTTATAATGCTTCTTGCCAACATATCTTGAAGGCTGCCATTGTTCTTCATTGTAGGCAATTTAGAGCCTATAGCTGCTGTACCTCTTCAACAGATATCGGTATCAGAACTGTCAGCATCTGAAGTCCAGTCTGACTTTCTTGGGTGTAAGATTAAAAATAAGACATGCAGCAGTCTGATATTGGAAAAAACAAAAAACAATTTAACAGACATGCCGTGTGATATTTGTTGTGCCGAACCTGGTTTTTGCCGTGATTGTTGCTGCATTCTTTGTTGTAAAACTGTTGATTCAGCTTACGGAGGATATAGTTACATCAAGTGTCAAGGAAAGATTGGCAATAATATTTGTGGGCATATTGCACATTTGGAATGCGCTCTTCGATCTCGCATGGCTGGAACGATAGGAGGAATTATTGGATTGGATGCCGAGTACCATTGCCGACGCTGTGATTTGAGAACTGATCTGATTCCTCATGTTAACAAACTTGTACAAACATGTAAAACTATTGATTCAAGGAATGGCATTGAAAAGATTCTAAATCTTGGTGCTTGTCTCTTGCGTGGTACAAAGAGAGCTATTGCAAAGGAGCTGCTGACTCATATTGAATTGGCCAATTTAAAGGTATGATCAATTGACTCTTAGGTGAAAGAAATAAAAGCTTTCTTGCTTGCATATATTCATGCTTTCCCTCTTAGTCTCCGTAAAGGCAGCAGTATGACATATTTGATAGTATACATCAGCTTAAATGTGGGGAACGGCTTGAAGATATCTGGAAGGTGGAGGGCTATAACACTGCTTGTTCTGCAGGTAATTATCCTCTCTGAATGACATATTAATCAAAGAATAATTAAAATGCTTCCCACTTATATTGTAGAACTGGTTGGATGCCCATGAAGGTGTTGATTACAGTTTAGCCTCAAGTTATTCCTTGTAGAACTGTAACAAGTGTCCTAGCACCTTACTCTCAGTCTTGGAATATTTTATGTTAATGAACAGGCTTCTCAGACAATGGCGATGCTGCAATGGAAGACATAGATCATGAGAGCTCTTTAGATGTTAGGACAGATTCGACAGAATCTTATAGCCATCTGCCTGATATGTTAAAACTTGAGGTTGAGGTTGATCTAGTTCTTCAGGCCCTTAGAAAGTCACAGGAGTTAGAATATAAAATGGCGGAAGAAAGACTCCATGAACAGAAGAATTATCTAAAATCTCTGTATCAGCAACTGAACAGTGAAAAGTTTGAGTTGGCGCGCAGACGATCATCTTTTTCAGATGCACAGGTTCATGTTATCCGAATAAGAGAGGAACAGATAAGACAGGAAGTCCTGAGACTTGAAGACATGAAAAAGATAGTTAATGGCTTTGGCAGGACACCCAACCATATTTTAAAGGAACACTTTGGCTTAGACATTGCAGAATAAGGTTATAAACTGTCTATAGTTACTCCTTGAATATTTTTAGCGATTTTCCGTGTCTTGGATAGAAGTGTGCTTATGTTCCTAGGTGGCATTTGATTGACGCGGGTTATGGAGATGATATCTGTTAATAGACTTGAATTAAATTCTTAGTTTTTGTTATTTAATTCTCTAACAAGATCAAAACGTGTAAGAATTTTTTCAAAAGGAACTATTTATGGAGTATTTATATGGATTTTGTTTTTCCCCCTTGGTTTTTGATTCACACAATCTGTTTTTTACTTTCATGCATTCAGATTTCAGAACACTTTGATGCATCACTCTCATCAAGCCACTTGCTCATTTTGTTATGAGCAAGTTCATCTGGTTTATCTCATACGGCATCCAAACTTTAATCTATAGAAATTTTGTTTGAGATAATGTTAAACACTAAATGTATATATATATATATATTTTTTTTTTTTTTTTGAGTTAAAATTTAAATTTGAGTTTATCACTTTATAAGAGAGTTGAACTCAATCCTTGTCAGTATATCTATTGGGTTGTTTCTCTTAAATCTGACCTAGATATGAGTGAAAGGCTAGCCAAGTAGCCAATTTGACACTCATACTGCAAGAGACTAATTAGATGGGAATTAGGTGGGGACTTGTAGTGTATCACTCTTAGAAATGAATCGAATTCTTCATGAACAATTCGAATTTGATTTCATAAAAGTTTGTTTGAATTTAGTTCATTTATTAAATAAACAAGTTTGAGCATAATATTAAACTTATCTAATTAAACAAACTAAGCTTGAAAATTTAATGTTTAGCTCGTTTAATTCATAATAATAGGTAGAGTTTGAGTGATACTTATTGATAAAAAAAAGAAAGTTGAGCATAAGTTATGGAGTTTTATGAAAAAAGATCAAGGAAAATCAAGAAAGACACTTAAAAAGATCATTGAACGTGACCTTTTGATTAATAAGATACTTAAAGAGTTGGTTATTGATAGAGTTTAATACCGTCATGTGATTCATTTAATCGACTTCACCTAGTGGGATAAAGATTATGTTGTTGTTGTTTAATTCATAAACAATTTGCTTAAAAAAAATATAATATAAATTTTTAAATAATATATATGATTTTATGTATTATATATATATATATATATATATATATATATATATATATATATATATTATAGATTTTTTTATTATAATGAAAACTCATTAAACTCTTGTAGTTTATTTATATATAATCTTAAACGAATTTATACAAATTGTCTATTCATTTTTTTTTTGGGTCTGAACGGTATTTTCTAAATATAAGCATAAATTGATGATTTAGATTTTTCATTTAGTCTTCTGAAAATAACTTCTCTCAATTTAACAGTAAAAAATTATTTCTTACAATTTAATTTTTTAAAGAAAGTACTTCAATTTAATTTTTCAAATATAAATTGATTACGTGGCAAAAATTAAATAACAAAAATACTAGATGCTCAATATTACATGATTAATTAAGTATTAATTAAGTTAATGCCTATGCTTAAGGTATTACCATTTTCTTTTACTGTCACAATCTTTTATATATATATATAATATCAATTTAATTATATTTGAAATAAGTGAACTTTAAATCCATGTCTGCTGATTAAGTGATAATTCTAATTTTTAAAATGTTGGTCAAATCAATAAGCGCATCCTTTTAAAATCTTTTTGGGAGAAATTTAATATTGGGTGATGCACAAGCTGGTCCAAGGATAATCTTATCATATATATATATATATATATATATATATATATATATATATATATATAATTAATATAATAAATAATAATTTTATTAAGTATATATCTATGTTTCTTCATACTAAATAGTAGCATATGTAAATAGCATATGAATATGGACAAGATATTAAAAAAAACAGTTACAAATAATACAAAGATAACACTCACACATAAAATAGCACATCAACCTCTATAAAATGTTTTAAAAAGTGAAACAAAAAGTATGAGGAAACCAGATAATAAGAAAAAAAAAATTCTAGAACTAATTTAACCATTGACTCAATCAATTTTATTTATTTTTCGGTTTTTGAACAATTCATCTTTTTTTTTTCTAGTTGAACCGGCTATTTAGGCCTGATTTTTTGAAAAATGAATTTGATCTATTAAAAAATCAAGATTCAAAAAATTAAACCAATTATTAAATCGATCGAACCTTGGTTCAAAGGTTAATAGTCAAACCGTGGTCAAATGACTATTGAACTGGTGGTATTTAAATTATATTAAAATATATAATTAATGTATATATTACAGATATTAAAATATATAATATATAATATTAAAATATTCAAAGCATGTTATATATATATATATATATATATATATTTATACTAGTCCTAGATCTTTTTTTAATAACTTAAACTTTTTTAGATTTCTTAAAAATACATAATATTCAGTAAAAATTCAAAAATTCAAGAGAGAGAGGGAGAAAGAGAGAAAATTGGTTGAACTAGTTGAACCCGCTAGTTTTACTTATTCAAAACCGGTTTGACTAGTTTTTTACCAGTTTAAACACTTACTGGTTCTTAAGTTCAAATCAATGACATGACTAAGAGCGCTTACCATTAGGTCAAAAGCTTTCGGCCAGTTTTACTTATTCAAGACCGATTTGATTGGTTTTTCACCAATTTAAATACTCATTGGTTCTTAGGTTAAAATCAGTGATATGACCAAGAGCGCTTACTACTAGGTCAAAAGCTTAAGCTATTAGCCAAGACGCAATCTTGATATATACACTTTACATCTGATGTAAGCTCTTCCATGTTTAATCCATTAGACGTGGGCCACTAGATCGAACATAACCCATATAACCTATATGCACTTCTTCGCGACCCTTGAGCGTATCATTCCCTCCTTCTTAGAGGAATCCTGTGCTTCTGCTTTTCCTCTCCCGAAAAGCAGCCAATTTTTCTCATTTGCCACCATTAGATGAAATAGAACGACGAACGAGATTGATTCTGATGAGATTAACTGGACCGTTGGATTAAGGCAATCCAATGGCCCAGATCACATCGTCCACTTTAATAAAATGACGCGTTTTGCTTCCTTTTTTTTTTTGTTTCAAACACATGTTTGCTCGACACGTCCTTATTTGGTACCCGCCCACCGTCACCTGATCCGGTTCACACACCTGACCCAATTATTCACGTTTGACCTTTTTTCCCCAATTCAAAACTCTGTAGCCAATCTAGTGCATCCTCTGTGCGTCTTCTTCCTAAGAGCCAGTCCGAGAGCCATTGAAATCGTTAGTAGAGTTCTTCGTCCCATGTCCAAAATTGTGCGTCTTCGTCCGAGAGCCATGGTTTTCTTCCAGTAGTGCGTCTTCGTCCTCTATCTTCGTTTGAGAACCATGGTCTTCTTCCAAGTTCTTTTGATCCTCATGTCCTCTGTTCGCTGGCGATAATTTGGAAAACAGAGGTTCTTTTCAGCATTCCAACATGTATAAATATATATGTCCCTTGAAGTTGAGACTCTTCCCAACCGTAAGAATTCATACGAGCTGTAGTCAGACGTTAATCAGTAAACAATGTGATGTTAGCAATTGGATGCGTATCAGCTTTGATCTTTTCTTCTTATATTGAATTAGTAAGCGCTGCAGATGTGATTCAATATAAGACACTATGTGCAGGAAAAAAGCCAAGTCTAGTAGCTTTTTTTATTAAAAAAGGAGATGAGAACTTATTAGAGTGTGGACAAGTGGATGCAAAGACTATAGGTTCTCTTTCACTTTGTATGCTTGGAAGAGTGATTAGTCTATTAAAAAATTTTGTATCTCGTTTTTTAGTGTTAAAACTAATCTAGTAGACTAGATTATTCATTTGTTAGAGGCTTGTCCTTATTTACCCATCAACTGCTTGAGCGTGTATAGGGGAGGAAGAGTGCAACCCAACTAGCACATATACTGATACTAGATAGATTAATAGAAATTCCTAATTGATCTGCACTCATATTTCCCTTTAAATAGGATCTAGATAGTTTAATAGAAATTCCACATCAATAACAGTGGAGGACGTATTGAACCCCAACTCAAACACCAACTTTCAATAGAGCAGCATACAAGTAACTAAGAACTACTATTCCAACATGTCAATATACATATATATTTATACACTGCCATTCCAAAAATAAATATTACTTTAAAAACCATATGATGTTGAGTCAATTATGCTTGAAGAGATGATTCAACAATTCACCCTCCATATATATATTTTTTTGAATGAACTTGGGCAGATCCTGTAATAGAAAAGGGAAGTAGAAGCAAATTAAATAAAAGGAATGGGAGAAATTGTGATTCATTAATGAAAACAAATTAAATAGAATGGGTAACAAGTAGGCTTCCAACTTACTACCTTTCTCTTGGAGGAACAATAATCTATCAAGCATATCTTTAAAGGTATAGTTGCTGTGCTAATCAGTACTTGAATGTCCATCTTCTTTATAATTGCAGCAAAATTTTATCAATGAATTAACAAGCAATTCCCATCCTGACTTAAGAAGATGATCTCCATCACAACACCAGAATAGAAAAATATTATCAATTCCCATCCTAACTCCCCATTTTCGTGTGTAGTACGTGAAAACAAGAAAGTGTTTATCCTATCTCTAAATTAGAACAAAGACTTACTATAGGCGAACATCTTCAATGACCAGAGTGTACCCAACATTTACTCTTCCTCTCGCATGTACACTCAAATCACAAGCAGCCTTCTGCCCTAAGGCCAGAGTCCACCACTAGTTTAATCTCGTGGGCCTGAACTTGAGAAATATATCATTGTGAGAGAAGCATGTGTATTGTCTTTGGAATGTGTAACTCATGATTATGCTCCTCTGTGATTTTTTTCACTTTATGCTTCTCATCAACGTGTTACAAGACTAAACGAGTCGTATACCTCGTTCTAGTATACGGACCAGAATTTTTAGGGTCTTTATCTTCCTTGTTAGACTTTCTAAAGCCCTCTTTTAAATAAACAAATCTCGTTGTCACAATTATCGTTTTATCCTTCTTGCCTCTACTTTGACTATACTTTCACAGTCCAAATCCCTCCCCCCTCCCCCACCCAATACATCTTCCAAAATTTTCATGTCGTGTCTATATTATCAAAACTTCATCCCTACCTTGAGATTCAATTCTTCCTTCATCAAAGTTTTCGTCTACAATACATACATACATAATTAACAATAGTAACATACACACATAACATAAAGAAATAGCAGAATAATGTATTCTTATATATATATATATATATATATATATATAACTAGACTTTCAAATAGTAGGAAGTCTTTTTCATGGTTTAAGAAATTATAAGGACAAAATTTTAACAAACAAATTATAAAGACCAAATTAAAAAATAGATAAAACTATAAGAACAAAACTCATGACCATAATGTTTAATGAGCATAGTACAAATTATCCTAGATACAGTCATTAAATCTTAGTTTCCATTTTAGTTCCAGATACTAATTATAAAGTTCCATACTTGTTAATACCTCATC
Source organism: Biancaea sappan (assembly GCA_037074585.1). Lineage (NCBI taxonomy): Eukaryota > Viridiplantae > Streptophyta > Magnoliopsida > Fabales > Fabaceae > Biancaea > Biancaea sappan. The sequence continues at coordinate 3,166,970 of CM073491.1, forward strand.
CAGCATTATCATTCAGTTGTTAATATATATATATATATATATATATATCAGAATACAGGAACTAAACTCCCTAAGACCTCATCCAACGTTATCGAGAAATCCGAGGAAAATCTAGGATTATTTTACAAAGAAATCTCAAACAAAAATCCTACACTGCTCGTGGTAGCTTTGATTCTTCTATTAGAATACACACACACACACACACACACACACACACACACACATATATATATATATATATATAGACCTTTAAGCAGACTGGGGTCGCTTAGAGGATGGCGGCGAATGAAGATGACGGCAAAAAACATATATAATGCTATCAATATAGGAGAACAAGGCTCTCAACAGTGGCACAATGACAGAGAATAGAGGTACCAAAGAAGACGACGACCAGTAATGGCAAATGCGTGACTGAGAACGAAAAATGCACAACAGAAAACAGTGAATGCATGATTGAGGAAGGGAAACACACATCTGGTTTGGTTGAGGAAGAATGGCGAGAATGTGCTATTGGTGTTTGGAGAGGAAGAAAAGGGGGATAGGTGATGTGTCGATCAAACAATGGCTACAGAGTTTTTAATTTAAAATGAAAAGTCAAACATGAATAATTGGGTCGGGTGTGTGAAACAGATCTAGGTGAGGGTAGGAAGGTATTAAATAGGGACACAGAGCGAACAAGTGTTCAAAAAAAAAAAAGAAACAAAACGTGTCATTTCATTAAAGTGGATGATGTGATCCAATGGCCCAGCTAATTTTATCAAAAATCAATCTTGTCCATCTCTCTATCTCATCCAAGAGTGGCAAATGGGAAAAGCAGGTTGCTTTTTGAGAGAGGAAAGGAAGAGCGTCGAATCTCTGTTAGAGAAGGTTTGTCCTCAAACCTTGAAATAATTGGAGACATATTGATCTTGAGACTCGAATCTGCGCTAGCTCTGATACTAAATCATATAACCAAGTGCGCTTACCAGTAGGCCAAAAGTTTAAACTATTAGCCAAGGTGAAACTTTTGACATATACACCATGTAACTGACGCGGACTCTTCCTTATTTAAATCATTAGGCGTGAGCTACCAGATTGATCCCAGCTCATAGAACCAACATACACCCCTTCGCGACCCTTGGGTGTACTGGACAGGAAACTTGGTCGGCTCACTAGTTTTTCGGTTAGACCGACTGGTCTGATCCAATACTGTGAACTATGAAAAAAATAAATAAGTTGTTTAAGTGTTAACTCCGAAGATAATTTGAATCCATCCCCTTTTTCATTATCAGCAAATTTCCGTCTACATAATGTTTTTCCAAATAGTTCAATACTAGTGATGGAGGTACGTACGTAGCCTATTCTCCTTTAACCTGAACCCTACCCAATCTCAATGAGGTTCAAATTTAGAACCTATAAAATTGAAAACCCAATGCTCAACAAGAGTATTCATAATGGAACAAAAGTACTTAATGGTACTCATACTGAGCACTACAAAATTTTCCCAAATATCGCTTCCTAATTAATAATATAGGAATAAATCAAAGGTCAATTCCATAATCCAGATTTTCTCCACATCATCAAGCAACTCAGTTCTTTCAATCTAATCAAAGTGGAAACCACTTTGTCATGGCTTTCTTATATTTTTCCTATATTGAGATACAGCTTCGGTAATTCATGAAAGCAAATCAAGCAATGTGATTCTCAATGGCCTTTTAGTTCCCCTTGCGTGTTAAATTGTTTCATTCCTGTTTCACTGAACACAATAACTATCGGTGAAAATTTATGAACTGTGATTAATTTGATTCAAATTAAATTGGATCACAAAGGTGTTGTCAAGAAATTCTGCATAGAACAAAGAAGATAAATAGAAAGAAAAACGCAAAAATACACACGGATATATGTGGTTTGTTCAATGACCTATATCCATGGGTAGAGAAAATTTTTTTTTCTTTCACGGGAAAAAACAGTCTCAATACATGATGAAAATCAAAAAGAACCATAGATAATTAAGAAAATACATAACTGTTCTAGGAGAAAACTTAAAACGGGTTGTGGGTTGCCATATAGACTTTTATTTTTTTTTTCTTTTCAGGTCATGCACCCAAATTCAGGTCGAGTCATAAATCTTATTCACCCAAGTAGTTTGATGCACTCAATAGGTGTGAAATTCTCCAAATTTGATTTTTTCATTCGAATATAAAATTTTACTTAAACAAAACAAATGTCAAATCACTTGAAACAATTGTTATTGAACACATTTTAATAACTTCCTTTAGACTTAATTTGCAGTGAAAAAAAAAAGGGGATTGGAAGTAAGTGTTGAAGAAAAAAAAACACACACACACGCCAAGATGAGAAACCCTAAACATGTTGCCATCTATGTGACTGGAAGAAGAAAGACGCTAAATTTCTTGTTTGCTTTTAGCTAAAGCTGTAAAGAAGAAAACTCCATGCTAGGCTGGAATTCTAGCTTGATAGCTTTATGAGTACCCCACATAAAGGACTCGTAGTCTGATAGTCAAGAATGGATGGACCACAGAAGCACAAAACAGAGATGATTTTGATTGATGAGGAGGAGAATATACATACATGCATACACATGTCTGAAACTGAAGTGAGAGGGTGATGAAGTAAGTGTAATGGGTTTAGGATTACAACCTTAAAGAGGCACCTAATGTTTGCCCCTATGCCTATAACTTGTAATTATGGCCGACCATATCGTACCCACATTGAGAGGTTTCATAGTACTTGGTAACAATCCCTGTCTGGATTAAAATTGATGTATCTAAGCTGTGTATCTTTTGACATTCCATGGATTGGGTTGTGATTTTCATTTCTTTACCATTCTTGCTGCGCGAAACACCGGAATTCAGGGATTATTATTGCCCCACCTTGACCATTTTTGAAAACGAATCTCTTACTTTGTCTAATGGTTTAGATTTTAGTATTTTTTTTAAAAAAATTAACACTTGAATTTAGATCATTAAATTTTAAATTTAACAATTCAGATGAATTAAAAATCATACATGTTTGTTTAATTTAAACAAATACGAGAACGTTCTTATCATTTTTACTATCTTTTGATTGATGGGATTCAAATGTGATTAGTGGAAGGACACCTGCTTTCAAAATGGATTAAGTCAAAGACTATACAAGTGAATTATTATTTAAAAACATATTTTTACTATCTTTTGATTGATGGGATTCAAATGTGATTAGTTGAAGGACACCTGCTTTCAAAATGGATTAAGTCAAAGACTATACAAGTGAATTATTATTTAAAAACATATTTATTCTATGACAATGACTTTAAAGCCTAATAATTCTCATCATTAGTCTTAAGGTTATATATTAGTAGATAAATGAAATAATATATATATACACACACAATATAGTATAAAAAAGTAAGTTAAATAAAACGTGGGAGAGTCACTACTTAATATAATAAAAGTTATTACAATTTACTTTTCTATTCAAAAAATATTTAAAAACAAATTAAAGATAAAACTGATATGTATTTTTAGTGGATATCAAGTAAACTAGTTTTTTTTTTCTTATATTGTGTTTGGATTGTGTAATTTAAAATTCCTACAACAATTCAAATTCTTCACATATTAAATTTTGGGTAGATAATTATAGTATTTATAAAATTCTTAGTGGATTGACTCAAAGGTATAATCTCTTATATATTTTTTTGGGTTAAAATATATATAGTGTCAACTGTCAACGTACACGAACGTGATTTCCCACTGAAGCCTAGTGAAATATCCAAATTTCCCAAGTGCTTGCAAAATCTAAGCTTCCTTCTAATTATATGTTTTTTATTTGAAAATTTCGATATTCGTGTGAATTCAATTTTATGACTGATCCTCTCATCTAATATAACTATTATTTTGTACATATTAAATCAGACAACTCAGAAGTTCACATACTATTAATATAATTCTACACCTGATCTGTAAACGAAATCCTCTTTAATTTCTTTTTAGTATATAGCATTTATTTTAGCTGTTGGGAATCCCTAATATTTGTGCGTTTGTGTTTCTTTCTTGTTTAGCCTGGGAGTCTTCAATTTTCCGAAGGTAAAATGGGAGGATTTATATTGGTAATTAAAAAATAAAACCCAAAAGAAAGGTTAATTAGTTAATAAATGAATGAAAATCAACAAAAATGAAATGTTTAGTTATTGATAATGGTGCTATTATTGCTATCATTAAGTGAAGTGGCAATCATCTTCATGTGATACTAGCGATATTAGATGTGTCATTATCGTGTGAATCTAAACCGACATTAATTATCAAAATTTATTGTCACTCCCATGTTATATACAATAAGGAAAACACAGCACATAGTTTTGACTCATTAGAGTCTACAGCTTCTTTGATATGTACCGATGTCTACCCTGTAATGATGATAAATTTAATATCAATTTCATAAATGCAGATTAATTATCTACTCCTTAAAGGTTTGTGCAAGCTAATTAAGCTGCGCGACTTATTAGTTTATTACAGTGTAATCTTTATTTCTAAATGGCAGGTACTACCTAATTAATAAGAAAGCCAATGATCAATTATATATTATATTCAAAATCAATGGCGCTCTGGGTCATCAGAAGCAACAACAGATTTGCGATCCTCATCAACAAATCACAAACAATACATTCTTCTTTTGTTGGATAATGATTATGAGACTACCAAAGATGATACATGCATGACACATCAAAATATGTAGTTTTTAAAATACAATTTCAAAGTGTAATGTCATGCTTGATATATTCTAGTGTTAGATATAGATACAATAAGACCTATTTTTGAAAATATTGATGGTTCATACTTCATAGCTCAACAAGAATTTTTGGCCAAAGCAATTAGACTATGTTGAGCTCAGTTTCAAGTCAGATATATATATATAATCATACTAACTGGCTTCGGCTTATGTGACATTTGTTTTCCTCTTCCTTTCCAAGTTCTTTCCGGAAAAGAGACTACACGTTATATATCCTTCTCAAAAGCAAGGAGGAGTTGCATGTCAGGATTTATATAAATAGCTTTGTGAAACAGGCATTAATGAATTTTCAACGAACTGATTAGATGCGTTCAACTTATCCACCAAGAACATGAATATTTTAAGAGAATTTATTATCTAATCAAGACTTTCATGCTAAGGCAGTAGTAAATGGCACTGCTGGTTGCATCAAATCAAATTCTAGTTCTGAAATTAATGCTTTAATAGATATCTAAAAAAATTGTAAATCAAATTAATCATGAATAGACATATATATATAACCATACTCACATCTGGTATGCTCATCAATCTGAAAACAGTGGTTTGCAATGAGTGACAATTCCCACACATTGAATCCATATATAATAATGTAATTATGGGCACTCCTTGAGCTTTGAATTGAGCGCCTGCGCTATACTTACTCTATCAACAAGCAATGTGTGACTTCGAATCTGTAACTGTTAAATCAAAGCACATATTCTAATAGACTAGCCTTTATTCTGGGGGCCTTTTTCTTTGTTTTATTGCATCTTTATATTGAATTGAGCTTCTCTCTTTCTCTAAAAGAATATCTCATATTTCATAACACCATATATATGCTTACAAAATAGAAACAAACAAGCTAAGCAGTAAGTACTAGCCATAAAAATGGTAACACAGTCATCATCAATATATATAGTTGGCTACATATAACATAAAACTTCATCACCTTCTAATTAAGTACGTACGTTACGTGCCATACATTTTTCTCTTTTTTCTTTCTTAAAAATTCAGTTCAGATCTTCAGAGCCTTAAGGAGAGGTCAAGTTGGTTAATATCCTCCTGAACAATTTCTTTGGAAGAACCATAGCTAAACTCTCTCCTAACTCCACCTTGACCTTGGTTCACGAACCCCCCAAGCCCCGGCCCATCACGCCGGCTAAGATGGCTCGAGCCGCTGAAACTTGAGGTCCGGATCGGGTCAGATCCAGCAGCTTCATTATCATAAGCTTGAAGGGATGAACCTATCAGCTCCCTACTTTTCTTGGCCAAAGTCCTTTCCAGCTTGTGAGCATTTTGGTGACCCCCTAGTGCTTGAGAGCTGTAAAACTTCCTCTGACAATAGTTGCAGGAGAATATACGAGGCTCCATGTTTGAGCCTGTGGGTGAAGACGAAGAACCAGAATAAGAAGACGAAGGCTCAAGCAGAAGATCTAGGTTAAGTAGGGGATTATTAGGGTGGAAACTCATGGCTAATTAAGAGATAGATATATAGAGTGAAATAATTGAGATATATATGCTTACAGAATGGAGAGGAAACTAATTAAAGAGATCTTTGGACTTTGGTGCAACAAGATAGGCACAAATGGCTAGTATAGCATAAATGAGTGAAGAATAGATGGTATTATAGTGAGATAGATGGAGTGGTGGACATATATCTGCAGGATCAGTGGGGAATCAAAGAGGTTGTCGCCTTCATTAATGGCACAAATACAATCCTTTGTCGGTTCATACCTTACCAAGTATTAAATAATACCATGGACATGGAGTACCCCTTATATACAAAACCCTCAGTATTATATTTAATTTGAACAACAACGATTAATTAACGAATGGGGTTTTATTTGTATTTTAATCTTAGATTTCATGTCTTGGACATTTTATGTGTTTTTTTTGCAATTTGAGCATCTAATGTCAAGATATGGTACCCTACATCTATGATTTTTGCTAGCCAATTATAAATTCAAAAGAATTAATTACTATAAAAAACTTGTAACTCAAGTGATAAAGGATTAGAGTATTGTGCTAGCTAGGAATTAGGGTTTGAACCCCCTTGTTACTAAAAAAAAAAATCAAAAGAGTTAGCTTAGTTAATAAAAAATATTTATTATTATTATAATATGGATTTAATTTAAATACAAATGTATTTTTAAAATCGACTAGAGAAGAGACTTGACTCTATCCGATAAAATTGCGCCTAGACCGTGATACTAAAAAAAAAAAAGTCTAGCCAATGATGACACTTGTCAAGAAGCACTTGATCGAACTTGAAAATCATGCAGTGTTGCATCCAATTTCTATTTTTGGTATTGCAGAATGGGCAAGATAATCCACCCTGACTGGACCAAATAATCAACATGATTAGAGACCATTTTTACATTCTTGTCTTAAAAGACATATTATATGGTTCACCGTCTGTCCATAGAACATTAGACATTGATCTATTAATTTAAATAAGATCAGTGGCTCACATTAATTATTGCAAGTTTGAAATTGTGCTAGCTTGCTCATGGACCTCTAAGGAGTTACAGCTCCATACAGAGGCGAAGTTACTATATATATAAGCCATATGTATCTGTCAGCACTTATAATAAAAGCACTAAGACTAATGATTTTGGCTCTATTCAGTCAATAATGGAACGCCTCTCAATAATTCTCACTTGTCTTGGTGTTTCATTTATGTATGTGCATTTCCATACAGACCCAATATAAATCAAAGAATGACTTGTATGTGCGGTTCTCCAATATATCAATCACCTAGATATTTATATTTTATAGAGCTTCATGAAATTTCAACTTAAAAAGACAAAAAAAAAAAATATGACTAGTGTAGCCTGTGATTATGTATATATATCCTTCCATCAATATGTAGTCAGAACTAGATGGTAGAAGAAACAGAAGGATCTGGCTCTGTGTCTTGCTCTTGCGTGATGCCTTTATGACCCACATATATAATATTACTCTTCGATCTCTATCTATTTGACAAACCTGTTAATTAATTTTGTATGTACAGGACCAAGCACATGGGGATGGGAATTTAAAATGGTGGCGTAGCAGACAAATTAAATTTGAACTGCTAGTCTTTTGAAAGAAGAATGATTTGTTATATATATAAAAAAACCCATGCATGAAGGAAGGAATAAGGTAGCTAGCTTCAATAACATAATAGTAAAACCATGATTGGGGGATCATAAATCTTGTGATCAGCTATGATTGTGGTTAGACTTGTCTGCAAATCATGGACACATCACGAACCAAGAAACTACGTTCTGCCATAAGATTCGGAAGCCAAGGGAACATCAATTCTTGCGCTAAACTACACAATATCTAATCAGCCACTAAGATGTTTCTGTGAGAGACATAATCTTTAAAAGCGACAAAACTTACAGAAACATATAGCTAGATACATTGATCTGACATATATGGAACACTACAGAACTATTAGACCATTCACCGGAGGGCAACACCTTAGGCTAAAAGCCTAAAACTCTTAACAAATTTCTAGAGTGTAAACTACATATTTTTAAATAGTAATATAGAATGCTCTCACTCTATATTTTTTCGGTATAATTTTTATGCTTACACATCGATGATGATGATACCTCTCTACTGTGCTTACTTGCTTTCCTGGAAATGGCTCCTCCTTTTTCGTGATCTGTAAGTGTCATGTTTCGTCACACACACAGTTTTATATACGGTTAAATGACATATGGTGATGACTAGTGATGAAACTTGTAAAGCTCCAAAATTGGCGTCATCACATCCAAATCCTGACGTTCAATAATGCCTAATATCAGTTTACCATTTATTTTTCCAAATCTCATTTCTTTTCTCTTGATAATTCGCTGCCGAGATGGGAACATTAGGGTCTGTTTAGTTTGGTCATTTCCTGTTTTCATTTTTACTGAAAATAGAAAATGGACTTAAAATGCGTTTAATTGAATTAACTGAAAATATTTTTTTGAAAACATTTCTTAAAATATGCTTAAATCTGAAAACAATAAAAAGATATTTTCAGTGTTTTAAAAAATATATTTAAAAAATAAAAACTAAAAATAAAAATAATAAATATTTTTATAAACCAAACAGACCATTTGACCTTTTTCTTTTGGCTGATTTTGATATATGATCGGTTCAAAAAAAGGATATATAGAACTATCTCTATACATAATTTTTTGATGTTACGACTGGAAGAATTTTTAGTTTTACCCAAATATGATATATTATTTACAAACCCTTTTCAATATGAATTGAATCATTTTAGAATGATGTGACAGACTCTACCAAACAATTAGACAATAGTAACAATTTTTTATTAACAAATATATAACTAAGACTAAAAATATAATACGCTAGTAACTACTAGGGCATGTTTGGTAGCCATTTTGTGGGAGAAGGAAAATGGAAATCTATTGGGATTTCTTTTTTCTGCTGTTTGGCATGCTCCCCTATGTGGGAGATGGAGAAAAAGTTAGGAATCTCGATTTGTTACTGATGCGTTATTTCCCGACAAGTGTATCAGGTCGCACAAGTAATAAAGTTATGAGAAAGAGTTATCGTCCTCAATGATTGACTTTCAACAATTACCAATTTCATTAGATCAAGTTATATTTGGACAGAGGAAAATGTATGGATTTAACTAAAAGTAAACTAAACTAACGACAATGAATTAACTAAACACCAAATGAAGAAATACGCCATAACACAACAGGTATAGGGAATTGACTTTCTTAACTTCTAATCCGATTAATTCATAGACAAACCAATCTTTGAATCGTTAGAGAATGCTTAGATACATTTGTTAGTTCGTTTTAATGTTGGTCAACTTCACGAAGATATTTGAACTCAATGTCTTGGTGAGTAAATCTTCCTCACCTAAATAATTAGCTAATATCTTAGTCCAATTATTTGATTCGGAGTTTAAGTTTAAGAACTGATAAGACCACACAAACAAGATTATCTATATCTAATATAATCCGATTTACGATAGAAGTTACAAGGACGTGTTTATATCAAGCTATGTCTAGCATTAATACCAAACCCAAATACATCTAAGTTAAATGATTGCAAATCAAGTAAAAGGAAATAAACCAATAACAACTACTCCAATAATCAGAACAAAAATTATATTAAAGCCTTCAACAACAAAGCTTCAAAGGAAGTCAATATACATCAATCCCCTAAACCCTAGAGTTTAGTTACACATTAACAAGGGGAAGAAATACATAACAAATACACAACAAAACATGATCAAGAGGAACGAGAAAAAGGAAGAAAAGCTTTAAACTTAGTAGAGAAAAGGTCTCCCATCTCCTCACTTTTTGCCCTAGCAGAGCTCCCTTCACCTCCAACCAAAAGATCCCAAAAACTTCTGCAAAAAATGCTATATATAGCAGAAATCACGCAGGTGCAGAAGCGAGGTGCCTAGGCGCTAGGCACAAAAAGCAAACAGAGAGTTCGTGGGCTGGCGTCTGGGGCGCCATGTACTAAAGCTTGGATAGAGAGTTGAAGTGCTGGTGCCTGAGGTGCCCTGCGTGGCGCCTAGGCGTCAACCACTAGATTTGCAGTATATCAGCACAAAACTTCAGAATTTCATTGGCTCCCCATCATGCATCAGCCCAGAATTAAAAACCTACAAGAATATACAGCAGAAAGTATTAAAAGGCAAGGGAAAAGAGATTAAAACAAGATAAAATAAAGAAACAATTATGTACAAAGAGATAAGCAAAAATAAAGGACAAACCATGCAAAAGGATAACAAAATAGGAATAAAGAGAAGAAAAAGTCCAATAAAGGCCACCTAAATTAACCAAAATAAAGGACTCATCATCTACTGTGATGTCTTTTTCCATGAATCTGTGCTGTCAAAAAAGTTTGGAAAACAATGTGAATGGTCCAAAATACCCTTATGCTTTTGTGTGAATTTTGAAAATGTCTTCCGTGGAGCCTTAAAAGTCGTTCTTAGCTCCAGATGCTTCGTTGGTCTTCGCTGGCTGAATCTTCTTCTTGCTGGTGCGTCCATCCGTGGTGCTGCCATCGGTGGTTCATCCCATCTCCAGTCTGGTCCGTCACTTCTATGATTTCCGGTCTGATCCTTCTCTTTTGTGATTTCCTCTTCTCGTTTGGTCCCTCTCGCATGGTCTTCTGTGATTAGTTCCTCTTTTTGGAGCCTTAAAAGTCGTTCGCAGCTCCAAATGCTTCGTTGGTCTTCACTAGCTGAATCTTTATCATGTTGGTGCGTCCATCCGTGGTGCTACCATCAGTGGTTCATCCTATCTCCAATTTGGTCTATGACTTTTGTGATTTCCAATCTAGTCCTTCTCTTCTGTGATTTCCTCTTCTTGTTTTGTCCCTCTCGCATGGTCTTCTGTGATTTGCTGGTCTTCTGTGATTCGTTCTTCTTTATGATTTGGGTGAACAAATGATTTGTTATAGAATATCATAATGTTGAAGTATTATGATATGAAATACATTGATTAACAAGTTGAAATTTAATTTAATGGATTTCTGAAATACCATAAGTTGAATAATAATAAAAAAAATTAATAAATCAGAAGGTGTAGAGAAGGGCATCAAAGTTCCAAGGAAGGTAGGGCTCTGTAATTAGGGACCACATTCTTTTTTCTGAATAAAAAAATTTAATAAATCAAAAGGGGTATTTTAGAAATTTTTAAATACATTCCCTACTTCTTTTCCTTCAAACATTTCCATATCAAACACATCTTTTCTTTTTTCCTTCATTTTTTCTATCACATACCAAACACAATTTTTCCATCTTTCTTTTCCTTTTTCTTTTCCCTTTTTCCTTTCTATATTTCTTTTCCTTTCCTTTCCTTTCCTTTCTTTGACTGCATACCAAACAGGCCCCAAGTTTTACTTATAATTTTTTTTTGAAGTACTAGAAAATGTTATAGATATAATTCTAACAACTCACAAGTGTTACTAAAGTAAAAAAAAAATTATGTTTTATTTTAGCAAGTGGTTAGTTTTATATGTTAAGACTAGTTGTAGTATAAAAGAAAGTAACTTGTGTAATTTGAAGATCCCTGTAATACCCGTAATAATTTGTATAAATGTGTGTTCACAAACTACGGTTACTATTATAATATACAGTATTATTCACATATACTGTACGGTTTACATACATAAGATGTGATTTAGGCTTAAAGGGATCGTAGGAAGAAATTGGGAAACCAAATGATGTTTTATGTGAGAAAATCCCTTAGGGACTAAACTGAAATGTTAAAAGTGGAACTGGTAAGCGAAACTGGTAGATGAGACTGGTAGATGAAAATTGGTAAGCAAAACTGGTAGATGAGATTGGTAGATGAAAACTGGTAAGTGAAACTGGTAGATGAAAACTAGTAGATGTAATAGTATAGGAGAACGGTAGATGGAATAGTAACAAATAGTACCATAACTTCTCCTATAAATAGGTCCTTCCATTTCATTTCTAATCACACATTCAGTTTCTCTTCTCTTCTCTCCTCAAAAGTTCTCTTACTCTGACGTTAGGGTTCTGAAATTCTAGATCTTTCTTCCTTAGTTTAGATCCAAGGTAAGGATACTATGCTCTTCTTATGTCTTTAAAATTTTAGAGATTATATTTTTAGGTATTCTCTATGGATGCGACTTATACAACTGTATATATAAATAGTAACCGTACGTATAAATAGTACATATATGTATGAATAGTAATCGTACATATAAATAGTGCATGTATGTATGAATAGTAACTGTACGTATAAACAGTATATATATATGAATAGTAACTATATAAATAGTATTTATACATATTTTTGAATAGTACATATACGTGTACATTTTTATACGTATTTTTGAATAGTATACATACGTATACGTGATTATATGTATTAAAGAATTATATTAATTGAATCCATTAAATGTGATTGTGTAGATTTAAAGAAGATATAGTAACTTGGATTTCAGGTGAGTAGCTAACCTACTTGGATATTTATTTAATTATATAAATAGTCCAAGTAATTTACATATTCAGAGTATATCTACTATTACCTTTAACTGAATATTTCAATTAATATGAATATGGCTGTGTGCCGAATATGATTATGGTTATATGCTATGGCTGTGTGCCGAATGTGAATATGGCTGTGTGCCAAATATGATTATGGTCATATGTTATAGCTGTGTGCCGAATGTGAAGATGATTGTGTGCCGAATATGAATATGACTGTGTGCCAAATATGATTATGGTCATATGCTATGGCTGTGTGCCGAATGTGGAGATGGCTGTGTACCGAATATGATTATGGTCATATTCTATGGCTGTGTGTCGATTATGAGTATGATATGATTACAGTTATATGCTAAGGATCGAAAAATTTTACTTATGTATTTTATACATATACTTGAGTATTGTTAATCACTTGATGATTATCTGTAATTAAGTTTCTATCCTTGTAACGTTATCTATTCATTGAGATTATTATCTCATATTGTGGTGGATATATTTTTTTCAGATCCTGAGGTTAACGAAAAACATCCGCCTGAGGAGTAACGGAAGTTCAATATCCTAACTCTCTTTGCTCTAAGGGTTGGTGTTTATTTGAATTAAAGCTGTTTCTTCAGTTTTAAATTCTAGAAAGCTTTGCAGTCAAATAGGACATCTAGGAGGAAGTGGTTATTGTACATAATTATGTTATTACAGTACTTTAAGTTTATTGTATGTTCTGTGAGATTGTAGCTTATCAAGTAAAATCGGAGTGTTTAATAAGATAAGTCTTTGCTATATTATTACTCTCACATTTTAGAATGATTATTCTATAGTGATATGAGTATTATATGGAGCTAAAAACATAGGCTTACAACTAAAGAGTATCTCTAAGTTGTGCCGGTCACGTACCATTTTGAGGGTCGTGACAGTCCCTGTCACAACCCCCTCTAGGGTCAATGACTGGCACAGGGTGACTCCCTCATCACCACCGTAAGCCTAACAATTAACACCAAAAACAACACCTTGAAAGGATAATATGAATGATCCATCACCAATATAACAAAAGAAATTTCTAATATAGCCAATTTTTTTATAATTATGAAATCTCTTTCAATTCGTAACATTTGTAGATTACGAGGAAGTAAAGTAATTCATACATAATTCATCACAGTCGTTTCAACAACCAAAAGTTCCTAGGTGTTCTATCTAACTAAAAAATGACACTTCCCACCAATGCTAGAACAACAAGGCCAACAACTCAAGACCAAAAAGAGTTGAAGACTCGAACGCTCCGCTACTCCTCATACAGAGACTCACTGGTTAAATGAGGACCACAAAGAAAGAGTATATAACTTAATGAGGAAGAGAACCAATCATGAAACATATACAAATTGTGTACTGCTTGCAGGGACTAAACCTTTGGAAGGTCCAGCCCTTAATCACAACCAGCCCGCTTAAATGAATCCAAACACGACCTATATGATTATAATATTCCACCCACAATACCACCACAACAATTCACATATGGCATACATATAAATTATACACCATCTAGCATCCATTATGACCTCGCCAGGTGTTTGCACTCAATTCAACACATAAACATGAGATACTTTTGTCACATACACGAACATAAATGTATTTTTATATCCATCAACCACCATATGAGTGTTCCTTCCAACATTGCACCGCCACAAGCAAATGTTGGTCCCCAAGAATTAAGAGTCATATGAGTGCCTTTCCAACATTACACTGCCATAGGCAAATGTTTCTTTAGCAACCTAGGATAGTCACACAGGCGTCCCACATGATATAGTTCAATCCCATCACAAATAATAACAATTATTGTTTCATGAAGCCATAGTAACCATACAGACGTTTGACGTAATATAATTCTGATTCTAACACAAAATAAGAACACAGATAAAATCATTACAACCAATGGACTTAGCATGCCATCACAAGATTCTCACGAAATTGAACTCAATTCTCCCATTAGACTTGGTCGCAATAACACGTTTCAACCTAAATTCCACTTATCTCATAATTTCCAACATGCATCACATACTTCTAGAATATATAAGTAGATGCTAGTTCTATAGCCAATGTGAAACCACACCAACTTTTCCAAACATAACAACACACCAAGCCATATAATTAACCATCGCAAAATAAGACAAGTTTATACAAGTGGGATATTAACATGAGGTAATTAATACAGTCATGCTAATTATTCACAATCAATGGGTAGTCCTCAAATAGTAAGACCCCCTTCTCTTTCCAATAACACTACAAGAATCAATCAAAATTCCTACAAAAAATTTCCTACTGAATACTACTGAAGGGATTTGCTATAGCCTTGCTTAAGGTTCCTACTGAAAAATTGTACGAAATAAAATTTGTCTACCTCACTTTGTCCAAAAAAAACCTTCTTATTGATTTAGCGACTGAACTTCAATAGGTAATATTTATTGACTATCCCACCAATTGACTATCAGTTGCAAACATATATAACTATTTTTTTCTTTTACCAAGATGCACATGTTTCTATATATATATATATATATATATGTTAAAGTGGCCCCCGAGACACTTTCACTTAAAGTGGCTCGAGGGTTCCTCCCCCAAGCCACTTTTATATATAAATGTAATTTATATATATATATATAAACCTTTTTTTCTTAGTATGGAGTATATGGATAATTAGGTTTTAGATAGTAATTTCGTGTTGTGGGTCTACGATTTTTAAATTTTATTTTATTTATCTTTAGCTCTTCTTCACTATCTTTATTATCTTTTGTTGTATATATTGTGTTTATCCTAAGGTTTTTATCTTTATTTTTTGAAACATTTAATTATTCTAATCTTTTTGTAATATCTACCAATAAAGATTGAGGGTTTTTCCTAAATTTATTGAATTTATTTCTTCTTTTGTTAGGGTAGGTACTCTATATATAGGTTTTTTGGGTTTAATTTTATTAAATCATGAATTGAGCTATTGGAAGAAGTTCCTATATCTAATTTGTTGTTTATCCCATTTTCTGTTATATCTAATTGTTTTCCAATAGTACTTATTGCTAAATTAGTATAATTGTTTTGAGATTGTATATTTTTGATATCTTTCTTCTGACTATCAGCTTCTTCAATGTTTTCTATAGTCTTCAAGGGAGAGGCTTCTAATTCTGTACTTCCTCTTGTAAATTTCTAGATTTTCTAAAGGAGGATGAACTGATATTACTCGTTGTCCTAATGTATCTCATTCTACTATTATTCTATTGTGAGTGTTGACAGTTTTTTCTTGTTCTATAAAAGGGCTTAAAATATTATTCTTCTGACAGTACATACTAAACCAAGTAAAAAAGAAAATATTTTCTTTTATATCTTCTAAATACTTCTTTCCATTTTTGAGTGTGTTCTTTTGAAAAGGTTTCAAATACCAATCTCTTATAGGTTTATTATAATCTTGCATAGATTCTCTATTAAGTTTTTCTTTATCTATTTTAAATTCTTTGGATATGACTAAAATTTTATAATTTGGTAGGAGAATAATTTATTGAAGATTCTTCATTTATAGGTTCATATACTGGTTGGGGAATATTTGGTGGAAAATTTACTCCTCTTAAGTCATATTGCATAGTGCTAGTTGTTGATCTAATATCCCTATCTATAGAATGTCTATTACTAATTTCGGGTTCTGAGTTTCTAATTGTTCTTGATCTAAAAGATTGTGATCTTCTGATTCTTATAATTATATCTCCTTTTGGTGTTTGAGTATAATTATCAAAAGTTTTTTATTCTATTTTCTTAGGAGGTTGAATTTTATCTAATCTCCAATCTTCTAGAAATGTTGCCATTATTTCTTCATGTCTTAAAGTTTTGGAGTTGATATTATTGATCTTTGTAAATTAGCTTCCATAACTATAGTTTCATTCCTTGGAGATTCTTTTTTAACCATTATGTTGGCACTAGTTTTTGATATCTTGTAATGAATTCTATACAATACTACCAAATGTTTTATTCCTTCTTGAAATATTCCTTCTTTAGTTTTAATATGTAATTATAAAACATTTTCTGCATTTTCAATATCTATCATATAATTTGAAAAGCAATTAAAGTAAATTGGTCCATCACAAAGATTGGACTTGACCATACTTAATGTTGAATCTCTAAAATTTATTGCATTAGTATCTCTTAATAATAAAAATATTGGATAATTAATACCTAACCTATACAAAGGTTTAACTACTACATCTTTTTGATGTTTATCTATTAAATTTTTATCTAATAGTTTTATTATATCTTGAGATGTTCCTATAGATCTTGAAGTTTCGACAGTTCTAACTATATCATAAGTTTTGAAACTAAATGTTGAATGCTTATAGATTTCACTAGGTCTTACTCTTGGCATTGTCTAATTTACTAATCTATTATCTGCTTCAGCTATTATTGACTCTACATTATTATTCTCATCTTGATTCGTATTTTCACTATGACTAGTAGATGTTGATGGTATACTAATCTTCGTAATGTCTCTATTAAAGAGTCTTCTTATTAACTCAGACATATTTAAGAATTAATTTTTTTAAAATTCTTTTAAGTTTGCTAAGGTTTATCGAGACCACCTTTTATGGGAACACCTACCTCTCTCAGGTTTTACGGCTTACCAACATAATTATAAGGTTGACTAACGCTAACCCTTAACTTACTATAAGTTTTCTTAAGAAATAAACCCTTAAAATTTTCTAAGTTTTTAAGTTAACTCCTTGATGTTTATCTATAAGGTTAATTTTTATATTACTTTTGGAGAAATAATTAATTACGTAACAAATGAAGCTTTAGCACTTTGTAATGTATAAAATTACAATACAAAATTAAGTCAAAAATAAAAAGCAGTAGAAAAGAGTTAGGAAACTTTTGTGATCAATATGGTATAGAAAAAAATTCATCCCCCTTCATCAAAATGCAAAAAATATAGAAAATTAGATAAATATAAAAATTATAGAAAAACCTATAGGAAAACTCAAGAACAACCTTCTAAATCATTCAATAAATATCGAAAATCTTTTAGAAAACCTCATAAAAAAGAATATACCAAGCAACATAGGCAAATTAGATATACCAAACATATAGTTTGTTTTAAATGTGGGAGGTATGATCATATAGCAAAAAACTGTCAACTCAAAAAGAAAATTAATTCTTTAGATATAGATGAAAAATATAAGCAAAGTTTAATGAATATTTTATTAAAAGATCAACTGCCTGAGTCTAAGTATGAAACAGATAGTAGTATCAGTGATAATGAAATATATCAATTAACAGATAATCAAAATAGTTCAAATGAAAGTGTAGATTTAATAGAAACTAGTCAAAATGAATATATAGGAATTTGTAACTGCAATAATTGTTCAAAACCTATTAATGTTATTAATAAAGATAAAATTCAAATTATGATAGAAGTAATAGATAAAATAGATAATAAAGAAATTAAGAAAAAATATTTAATAAAATTGAAAGATATAGTAGATACAGAAGAATCAATAACAAAACCAGAGATAAAACCCTACAACCTTCAAGAAATCCTTATCAGATTTAAGAATAAACCAATAGAAGAAAATATTATTTTAAAAGAATTAAAAGAAGAAATCAAAATTATTAAAGAAGAAATACAATTGTTAAAACAAAAAGATACAAATTTATCATTAGATATATTAAGTATAATGGCTAACAAAAATATAGAGAAAATTGAAGAAGTGATAGAAACTAGCACAAAACCTAGTGATAATTATTTAAATATAATTTTCAAAATTCAAGCTCAAAAATAGTACTGTCAAGTAACTTTAACCATTAATAAAGAATATAGTATAAAAACAATACTTTGATAGATTTAGGAGCATATATGAATTGTATTCAAGAAGATATAATTCCTATTCAATATTATAAAAAAACCACAGAAAGTCTTAGTGGTGCAGGAGATAACAAACTACCAATAAAATATAAACTATCAAATGCTAAAATATGCAATAAGGGTATGCGTTTCAAAATAACTTTTATATTAGTTAGAAATTTAAATGAACCAATGATTTTAGGAAACGAGATTTGTTTTGAATTTTTAAATCTTTCAAAAACTAAAGATGTTAATTTACTAAAGTCTTTAGCAGTGTCAAAAATAAATTTAATAAATAAAAAATCAAATAAAAATGTTAAATAAAGAAATACATTATAAAAGAATAGAAGAACAAATAGAAAAACCTCTTATAAAAGATAGAATAACCCTTCTCCAACAAAAATTTGAAAAAGATTTATGTTCAGAACACCTAAATGCCTCTTGGAATAGGAAGAAGCATATAATTTATTTACCATATGAAGCCAATTTTAGTGAAGGAAATATTCCAACAAAACCTAAACCAATACAGATGAATAAAGAAATTTTAGAATATTGTAAAAAAGAACTTCAAGATTTGTTAGATAAAAAACTTATTAGGCCAAGTAAGTCCCCTTGGAGTTACTCAGTTTTTTATGTTCAAAATCAAGCAGAAATAGAATGTGGATCCCCTAGGATAGTTATCAATTACAAACCTCTTAATAAAACTTTAAGATGGATTAAATACCTAATACCAAACAAAAGAGATTTAATAACTAGGATACAACAAGCTTCTTTATTTTCAAATCTTGATATTAAATCAGAATATTACCAAATCCAAATAGCTGAACAAGATAAGTATAAAACAACATTTACAGTTCCTTTTGGATATTACGAATGCAACGTAATGCCTTTCGGTCTTAAGAGCGCCCCGTCAGAATTTCAAAACATTATGAATGATATTTTTAATCCCTATACTCAATTTACAATAGTCTACATAGATGATATTTTAGTATTTTCTAGAATAATAGAGCAACATTTTGGTTATCTTAATCAATTTTATAAATTATTAAAAAAAATGGTTTAGTCGTGTCTGCTAAGAAAATGAAATTATTTCAAACAAAAATTAGATTTTTAGGATTTGATATTTATCAAGGAACTATAAAACCCATAAGTAAATCAATAGAATTTGTTGACAAATATCTAGATGAAATCAAAGACAAAAATCAATTACAAAATTTTTAGGATGTCTTAATTACGTAGCAGATTTTATTCAAAACTTAAGAATCATCTATAAACTTTTATATAAAAGATTAAGAAAGAAAGCCCCAGTTTGGAATGATTCAATGACTAATATAGTTAAAACCCTCAAAACACAAATCAAAAGTCTTCCATGTTTAGGTATTCCAAACCTTGAAGCATTCATGATTGTAGAAACTGATGCTTCGGATATAGATTATGGAGGTATTCTTAAGTAGAACCAAAGGATAGTCAAAAAGTGCAATTAGTTAGATTTCATTCAGGAATTTGGACAGAGGCTCAAGAAAAATATTCAACAATAAAAAAAGAAATTTTATCTATAATGCTATGTATCACAAAATTTCAAGATGATTTATTTAATAAAACTTTTCTTTTAAAAATGGATCGTAAAGCTGCAAAAAGTGTTTTAGAAAAAGATGTTCAAAATTTGGTTTCAAAACATGTTTTTGCCCATTGGCAAGTAATTCTTTCATGTTTTGATTTCGAAATTCAACATATAAAAGGAAAAAGCAATGTCTTACTAGACTTTCTTACAAGAGAATTCTTGTAGGAAACTCAAAAAATGGAGAAGAAAAAAGAAATATCTAAAGATCAATATGGACCTTCATTGGGTTCTTTATTATCTCCAACACTGGCTCCAACACCGATCAATATGCACCTTTCTGGCAGTGACATTAGGCCACAAGGCATTAGGCCTTCCTCTCCTTCAATATATTCTCAAAATCGTTTTACTCCTTTATCATATCATCAAGCTTTAGCTTCTCCTTCATCACCTCAACAGTATAGTCAACAAATTACTTATGTTCAACCTTCTTCAATGGTTCCATCAACTCCAGCTAAACAGTATGTCAAAAAAATTTCTCAGCAAAAAGAAAAAACTCAGTATGTTAAAAAAGATATCTATGTTCCAGTTGTAGCTATTGAACCCGAATGGATACAACCTGAAATTTTCGCTAGAGAAATTACTCAAAAAATATTTCTAACTGACTGGCAATAAGACTTTTTTATGAATTCATTCTAGTGGATACCAATTCAATAACTTTAACTCATGAATATGATCCTTTAACCCCCAAAGAATTTTATATTCAAAAATGAAAATCAACCATGTTTTAACTCCTCATCAATGGAACAAATCTTTATATACTCAACAATCTTTTTCTAGGCAATTTCATCCTCAAGCCTTTGATTATTGGGATTATCAAAAAGCCTGGTTCAATATGCTCCTTATCCATCCATAATCTCACTCCTAGTTCATTTGGTCCAAAAAGGACCACGTTGAGTTTCCCTCTTGGTTCTCAGAATGATTTTATTTCTTTGGTCCAACAGTAGGCTTTCTTCTAGTCTATGCTCAAGAAGCTTTTCAATATTTCAAGAGCCAAACAAAATTTTTAGAAGGAACAAAACTATTACATTTCTTTACTAGTTTCGGAACAGCCTGGATTAGACTTGGGATTTTGATTTTACATCAAAACTTCCATTAGGATTTCCTACTTATCTTTCAAGAACATTTAACATAAAATGGTGGTCATCATATAATCTAACTTTACTCAGCAAATCAGCCATTCAAAATTGAATTTCTCAACATCTTGGCCAGTTAAAAGATAGTCAAAGTGTTCAAAAGAGTTCTCAATTTTTAAATTGAAAATCTCAGATCATGGCAGAATTAGTCGCAGCTACAACAGAAGAAGAGTTTCAAAAAAAAAATTTAAGCATTAACAGAAAAGGCACCTACAGAAAAAGCTCAATTTTCAGTAGGAAGTAATCCAGAAGTTCAATCTCCATTCAATCAAAACGAAGATGACTATTACAACATTGATTTAGCTAATCTAAGTCAGTATGACTAAGGTTTAGTTAAAATCAACATAGGTTAAGTTATTTTTAGAATTACAGCCGACAACTTTCAAAAAGATCTGATGACTTATTCCAAAAGCAAGTGTCAGTAGATGAATCTAAGAACCCTTTTCAAGAGCACCTCTCAAAAGGCATATAGACAGATAAGAATTGGCACAAAACAACAAAACTGCTTTTCAAAAGTAGTCAACGAATCTCAATAATTCCAAAATTTAAGCAAGCTCAAATCCGCGAACTTCAAAGACTTTGGAATCTACAGACTTCAACACTCTTCAAAACCGTCTTTAGAAGTCTATATAAGAAAACTTAGACCAAATGTATAGGTATCAAATTCCATATCTCTTACTCTGTATCTCAGAATTCTTTCTCACTCCTACTCTTGTAAATATTCTCTTTATAACCATCATCCTCATTTGCTACTTTGTTCATCAAGCTTGTAAGTTTTATTTTAATGAGAATTTTAATTGGGTATTCTGTTCCAATTCTTTTTACTGATTTAATGCTTACTATTACTTTAGAATAGTATGTTCATGAAAATAGAATTTATATTGTTTCAAAAAGAACTGAAATTGATTATCAAGATTCTTTAAACAGTAGTTTATTTGAAATTCATTGTATATAATTTTATAATTTGAAAAGATCCGGTGACATATATATATATATATATATATATATATATATATATATATATATAATTATATATAAACAATTTCTTAATATGTAATTTTTTTATACTAGTTTGTGATTATTTTTAGGGATTATAAAATCACCAAGACACCTTTCAAATATTTAAATATTCTTAATATATATAATTTGTATTTAAATAACTAATTAAATTCTTTTATAATAGATATAATTTTGAAATAGTTTCATTTGATGTCACTAAGTAATTTAAAACATGATTAGTTTTTATTTATACTAAATTTATAGTTTCTAATGTGAAAGATTTCATACAATAAAGCATATTTTTCTTCCTTTTTTAATCTATTGACTCACCACCACCCTGCTAATTTTATAGAAGTAATGGTGATGAATAATTTTTAAGTTTTAGTATATATGAATCTCATATATATATATATGGAAGATAATAGTAAAGAACAAAGAAAAAAAAACCTTATAATTTGATTTCTTTCACATTAAAAGTATTAAAATTAAATTTATTAAAAATTAAAACTAGTTATTTTTAAATTAATTTAAAAAATTAGAAAAATTTATATTTATATATTATTATATATACATATATATATAAATTTTCATATACATAAATTATTATACATATATATATATATATATTTATGTATATGAAATATATATATATATATATATATATATATATATATAT